>VWZX01006814.1:97800-1532818 GCA_013399015.1 Galbula dea
GGGGGTGGGGGTGGGGAGGAAGAAGAAAGGGAGGGGAAGAGGGAGGAAAAGAAAAGGGAGGGGACACCTTAAAATTTGTTTTTAAGCATGGCAGTGGGAGAATTCAAGAGGCAGTACTACAAGCCTGGGTGAAGTGAGAAACCAGCTCCATATCATGCTTACAGAAGGTTATTGCATTACCTACACTGGCAACAGAGCTACTCTTGCTATTAATCAGAGGATGCTGGTATCACATTGGCTGGAATTTAGGTAATTGTTCCTGTGGCAGATGCTTCTGAAAGTTCATGCCTGAGTGACACTTTTGGGGGAGAAAGCCTGACAAGAAACGTATTACCTTAGGTACAGCATATTCACTTAATAGCCAAGGTCTTGCACATCCATCACTTGCCATATAGCTTGTGTTCCTGAATCTGGGCAGTGTTTGAGTTCTTTCTCATTTTATATGCATTTTTATTCACTTGCCCACATAAACAAAAATACATCTTCCTAACATTTATGGTTATGCAGAAAATGTCAGAATGTGAACTGAAGCATTAGCTGTCTCCCCAGGAGTTCAGGCAGCCAGAATGAATAATCTTCAGAGGTTTGAAAAAGCTTGTTCATTAAGTGAGGTGTTAACCCTGGATTTTTTTGCAGATCATAACCCTGGATCATTTGCAGATGACCAATTAAGCACCCATAATGATTCACAAGTGATGGTTTTAGCAAAAACACCTATCTAGAATTTGTCTAGTCATTAACTCATCCTGTTGGAAGCCCTGTGTAGCACAACGCAGAAGTTTTTCACTACTCCTTTCTCATCTTTACATGTATCTTTGGTACAGTGAAAAGAGAACATTTAGGGAAAAATAAAAGCCATTCAGAACACTCTGTGAACACAAGTAGTAATGATCCTTCATGGTCTTAATCTACCTAGTGAGATGGAATCTGAATTAATTCATTAATATGAGTGTCCAGGTGTGTTGTCCTATCTTGCTCTGGGAAGTGAAATCATGTATTGCATGGAAACCTCTACTCTGAACTATCTATCTTTGGATAGACTTACCTTTATTAAATGTATGTTGTCGTTTGAGGGTGAACAAGTTTTGTCACCCACAGACACTTGTAAACACTGTAGGGATCTGTCCCTATTCCCCACCTCTTTTATAATTAACACTGGACCAGAGCTATCTATGGCATCAATAAATGTCTAACTCAGCTCTGACTGCACTAGAAGGATTTTCTGACTTGTGGTCTGTTGATTGAAGATTGTCTTCATATACAGATACCACCACGTATGGAGAGGGTAAGCTTTCATATACTGTATGACAGCCCCATGGTACCATCCAAAGCCATTTAGAGATGGCCCACTGATACCACCCAAAGCCCACATTAGGGTAAGGCCTGGTGGCAAATAAGCGTATTGTGAGGCTGGAAAGTATAACAATACTGAGAACAGAAAAGGAAGACCATTCTGCTTCGTCCTAGAAAGATTATTTTAACTGCAAGGAAAAAAGTACATCTGAGTCTGTACCAAAATTGAAAGACAGGCCTAAACTAAGAGGTAGAAGCCTGATTAGGATTGTGTGAGTTAGGGAGGACAGAAGCAACTATGAACTTAATGGCTGAGTTGAATTTGCTGGCAATGCCCTCCTTATTCTAGGTGTGTTTTTGAAATGCTGACCCAAGGCAAGAGATATCTTGGACACAGCTGAAGATTTTCCTGTACAGAACAAGACTCGGTAGCCCCAGGTGAGAACCGGGGAGGTGAAGGGCCTCCAACTGTGCGTGAAGAGCAGGTTTGGGAACACCTATTGAAACTCAACGAGAACAGGTCTATGGGACCTGATGGTTTACATCCCAGGGTCCTGAGGGAATTGGCTGATGTAGTTGCAGGCCCACTCTCCATCATATTTGGCAAGTCATGGTGGTCAGGTGAAGTCCCGGGTGACTGGAGGAAAGGTAACATCACCCCTATATTTAAAAAGGGTAGAAAGGAAGACCCAGGGAATTACAGGCCTGTGAGCCTCCCCTCTGTGCCTGAGAAGATCATGGAGCAGATTGTCATGGAGGTGATGTTAAGACACATGAGAGACAAAGAGGTGATCCTGGGAAGCCAGCATGGGTGGCCCTGGGCAACCTGGTCTAGTGTGTGGCATCTCTGCCCAGTGCAGGGGGGTTGGAGCTAGGTGATCTTTAAGGTCCCTTCCAGCTTGAACCATTCTATGATTTTAGTCAGGGAAGTATCTCTCTAAATGTGTTACAACAGAATGTATTCATCCTTTTTTACGTGGATGGAAAGGATTTACTCTGAAGTGTTGTATGTAGCTATTTGAAAAAGGAGTTTTCTTTTTCCTTTTTGTTTTTGAAGGCAAAAGGGAACAGGGCATTTAAATGAAGATTGGCACACCCATTATCCAACAGCTAGTAATCTATTATGTGAAACGGGCAGGGAAAAAGCAGTCCAGGAGAATATGCTGAATCCAGGGTTGATGTCAAAGCTCTGAGGTTGGCTAACTGCTCCCTGGAGGTTTGTAGTCTGGAGATGGGAATGAATGGGATCTATAACTCTCATTGGCCTTCCTCAGTTTCATGATTGGATGCATTGAGTGTTGGCTAAATCCTATGCATTGCAAAGCTGCCTTTATTCATTTTCCTAATGGATTGCATAGGATTACTTGATTGCAGGTATTCTTGTATTTTTTTCTGTTTACTGTCCTGGAGAACATACCTCTGTTATCAAAGGAATTTAGAACCTGATTCTTAAAATGTTTGCTTTGTTTTCTGTGTGGAGATAAACAGTAAAGAGAATCATAAGCCTGGAAAGACACAGTTTGTCTTCTCTGATGAGCAAGGGTAGCCAAACACAATACCACTTTTTGTTCCTGCCACTTGTAGTCAGAATTTTGTCCTGGTTGTCCTTTGGACAGGATGATGCTCAATGATGGTGTAAAGGGCTGAGGAACTTTTTATACTCATAATAGGCAACTAAGCTATACTTGTTCTTTAATTGGCACTAAAAACTTGGCTAGTTAAGGTGATGTGCAAAGTATATCACAGGCCAGATTCAGTGGTTGAGGAGTACCCATTGTTACCAAAATTAAATAATTGCCATCAAGGTAAAATTAAAATCTCTGGAAGGAGTTAGAGCACTTGGTTCAGCAACTAATTATTTCTTTGCCCCGTTGGATGGCCCAGACTGTGTATACATGTGTGAAGTAGGATCATACAACACCTGGCACTCCAGTTGTTCAGGAGATGAGCTTGGCCTGTACTCAGTAGAACAAACTGCAAGTTCATGGCTGCACCTTCTCTTCAGTGGTAACTGCATGCATAGCCTCAGCCACACACAGTGTTAGGGCCTGGAAGGGAATTAGTTATGAAAAGCATGAAACAGCAGCAGCTTCCAGTGCCTGTCAAGTGCCATTAGCAAAAAATACTCCACAAAAATATATGATGTCTTACTACCTATGTTTATGGCAGTTCAGTGTTCCTCTTAACTTTTCCCTTTCAATCTTCTCATTCACTTTGGAAGTAATATATGGGAGACTAATTTTTGTCTGAACAGTTGCTTGAAAGGTGATGTAAAGAAAGACTGAGTGGTTGGTGTTTGTCTCAAGAAGCTTGTAGTCTAGGTATAATAGAAACATCAGCTGAGGAAATACAGGAAAAAGACACAGATAATGCTTAGCAAGCCAGATCCAGGGGTTTACTAGTACCTACAAACCTTTCTGTTGTAAGGTATTTTGGAGATGACATGGTAAAAGAGAGGTTTAGAAGTAACTTAATGTGTTGTGCAGAAGCTCACAGGAGGTGCTTTCCAAGTGCAAGGGAAGGGTGCTGGGGAGAAGGACTCCAGCATCTAATGTGTGGGCAGAGGAGGCTGGTATTTGATCAAGGACAAGTGGCAGAGAAGTCGAGAAGGAAAGAAAGAAGTGAAATGGGTTGGTGATGCTATTTAGGAAGAAATAGGGAGAAAGTAAAGGAACTGAAGAATACCTAGAAAGGAGCTGTGAAAAGACAGGTGGGATTTCAGTGTTGGAAGCCTTTGGGATGAAGAGGACGTACATTTAGTGTAAACAGTTGCAAAGAAAGAAGGGAGAGAGACAGTTGTAAGTTCCCCAGAACTTTCTCCCAGAAGTGAAGGGAGTACAAGACTAGAAGCAGCAGAAGTTAAGAATATGGGAAAACAGGCACTATTGGGAAAGTAAAGAAGGGCCAGTAACAACAGTGAAGGGCAAAACATGTCAGTGTCCTACAGGGAAAATACAAAACTTCTTCCCGCTACCTGGTAAAAACACACTTATTCAGAAAACATCCAGAAAATGTTGTCATTCAGAAAACACTCATGTTCTCAGTAGCAAGAGGTTCTTTTGGGAACTCAGGATGCTAAACTTGGCATGATTTCTCTTTCCATAATGTGAAGCAAAGTAGTGTATAAAGAAGGAGGAAGCTTTCAGATGAACTCCCTGTATTAGAAGCCATAGCTTACTAGCCAAGACAGCAAATAAATGGTACATGTATACATTGAATTTAATGCATACATGTGGAGTTATAAACCTCAGGATTTTGAGCAGCTTGATCTGTTAGTGAATCCATTCTGCACCCTCCTCTACACCAAGTCAGATGTTATAAGCGAGACCTTTAGTAACTGTTACGGATCCTCTATTTACAGTAACCTTTTGCTGCCCAGAGATTGCAATTTCCTTTTGCTTGAAGCTACATACATTCACAAGGTGAAAATTGGAGTTTATCCCCCATGCTTTTAGATGTGATTGCCTTCTGTGTAGGCTAAAATTCAGCTAGCTGGTAAAGCAGGGGCTTTTGCTAAACCATCAGCTATGCTGTTATGTGCCTCTGGGAAAGTTGCAGCACAGGAAGAAAAGGATAATGCAGTAAGCAACCTGTGGACTTACACTCTTAAATATGTATTGAGAATCAGTTGCAATGAGAATTTTTTGGACTTGCTGCCATTATGGATATGTGTGATGGCATTTTCTAGTTTCATTATTTTTTTAATAAAAAAGCCCCTGATTTTGAACGTCATAAAGCTTGGAAACAGGTAAGTATGGAATGCTTCTTTGGATTCCTTTCTTGCATTATATTCCCTTGTCTTTTCTAAGTCTACTAACGTGGCTTTTTTTTCTGAATGGCCTCATTTGTCAGATACATAAATATATATGTTTAAAACAACAAAAATATTGTAATGTGGCTGCATGTACTCAGGTTCTTCTGCTAGATGGATCTGTATTTGTAAAGCTAGAATAGGAATATTCTTGTTCTAATCAAATACTTACAAAACCCCTGATATGTGCATGGAAATTAAAGCACAAGTTAAGTTCTTGTCTGCCTCTACTGTTGAAAGACTTCTTCTCTCTGTGTGCCTGTCTTATGTGCCCTGTATAATTGCAGCCTGGAGGGTCAAAGAATAGACAGAGCATCCATGTGGAAAGAAAAACAAAACAAACACCAGCTTCAGATGTTTTGTTGATTAAAACAAGGTGTTTGTGGAAATGGAAATAAACATGTCTTACACTGGCTGATATGCATAGTTTGTGTCCATTTCCTACTGGGTAGAGGTCCTTGTGACAGAACCTACCAGCACAGTTGGCAGAAATGGTTGCTGACTCAATGGTCATGAAAAATTGATTTGTGCTCTTACTCTTCAGATGTGTACCCCTGAGCCAAGGCTGATGCACACTGGCAGGGAAAGATGCATAGACAATTTGCCTTGTGCTGCATATCTGTTTTGATGGCAAATAAATGACTTGATCTTTACTCTTGTCAGTCTGATGCTTTTCTTGAGCACCAGAGAGGAGGAAAAAAAGAGAACCACAATTAAAAAAATGTGACTGGATATGTATCATTTCTGTATTGCCACAGAGACTGTCACATTAAGGTTAGTGTCTGAATAACTTAAGCTGCCTAGAAATGAAAAGTTAGGTACAGAAACTTGGGCTAAATTTATCACCACAAGTGACGGTAAGAACCAGAACCTGTCTAGTGAGTTACGATGATGCCTTCCTTTATGGGGATAAATTAACTGCATTATAGTCCACATAAATTGCATTTATGCTACACAGATCTAGGGCTGTATATCAGGAAGGACTGTCTTCTCTGCTAATGACAAAGTTGCTGTGGTCTTTCCAGAGCTTAGCATATTGGAGCATAATCCAGCTATTTCTCTGCTCTTTCTCCAACACTGTCGTCTTGTCTTTTGGTTTGTTTGCCCAGTAGTCATGTTTTCCTGTTACTTCCTGCCTTCTTGTTTCCTTTGTATGTGACAACAGGGTGACAGTGATTCTTGATGCCTGCCACATTTAACAGGGGATTCTTTTAATCCTATTGCTGAAATATCTGTACAATTTTGTCACTGAATTTGTTCACTGAAGTGTTTGTTGAAGACAAAGGGAGTCAGATTGGGCTGGAGGAGGGAGAAGATAAGCCTAGACTGGGCTGTCAGTTGCTTGCATGTGAATCTAATCTTTGCTGTGTCTTCTGGCTTTTTCCTTTGGACCACTTTGACACAGTGAAGTCTGCTGGTCATCTTCTACTTTTGAAAAAAAGCAGGTCAGACACTAATCCATCCTCATTGTATTAGAAAGGAGTCAACAACAGAACCGTGTTTGATATCCTGATTGCTTGGAAGTGGGCTTCCTGCTTTGAATTTTGTGGCTCTGGCTCTTTTGCACTGTGTGTGCTGTGTACTTGATTCTCCTTTTCCTTAGAGCATGTCTCATGGAATATAGACTTGGAAGACTTGTTCCTCATGTATATTTAGTGCACAAAACCAGACTGGATTTGATTCTCACTTATGCTATTTGACCACTATTGCCTTGCCTCTTACTAGGATGGTTTTCTTATTTGTCCCATCCCAGAGTTATGTTTATTTTTTGTTCTAAGGGAAGTGCTTAGCTCCTGAAAATCTCTCTCAATCTGCACAACAGTCCTGACAATGTTGCCTTCTCTGGCCTGCCAGGAAACACACAAACAATACCTCCAGCTTTTCTCTTCCTCTATCTTGCTCTCACTTCTGTCAGTCTCTCCTTCAGCACCTAAACTCCACAGTGTGCTGAGTGTTGGTATTGCAGAGGCGAGAGTGCTTCCAAGGTGTAAATCCTCTGCTGCTTCAATGGGCAGGATTATATGTAGCCTGCAAGATACATTAAGTAATCCTTGCAGTGCAAGTAAGGCCTCAGCATTAGCTCTGTGGCCAGTCTAAGTTCACTTAGATAATTTTGACAGAACTTGGAAGAGAAGAATAAATATACTCAAACACAGAGTGACCTGGCTTATGAGGAAGTCATGAGTGGATGAGAGTTCTTTAACTAAAGAACAGAAAAGTGAAGAGGAGTGATAAAATAAATATAAAAGGCAGTTGTTAAAGGTAGTAACTTTTTCCTGGTGTGTTTGAAGGACTAGATGAGAAATCATGTACTTAAAATACAGCAAGAAAGAGAAGGTTAGTTTGTATGAACAAGTATATTAATGGTAAAGTGAGTAAAGCCTGGTATAGATCATTTGGAAGCTGTAGTGTTTCTGGCATCAGAGATCTTTAAAAACAGACCAGGCAAATGTCTCTTGGGAGTGATCCACAGAATCACAATGGTTGGAAGAGACCTCTAAGATCATCAATTCCAATCATACCTATCACCAAGACTTCACAATCCTTTCAGTAAAGAACTTTCTCCTTATATTCAATCTAAACCTCCCCTGCTTCAACTTGAAGCCATTTCCTCTAGTCCTCTCGCTGTTGACCCTGGAGAAGAGACCTACCCTCATCTCATTACAACCTCCTTTCAGGTAGTTGTAGAGAGTGATAAGGTCACCCCTGAGTCTCCTCCAGACTAAACCCCAGTTCCCTCAGCTGCTCCTCATAAGACTTGAGCGAGAAAGGAGAAAGTAGCTCCTGCCTGGGGAACGGAGACCAGCTGAATAGCCTCTCCAGATCTCACTAGTTCTATGCTTCCAAACATGAATGATCCTCCAGTTTTGTTACTTGCTGCAGTAGTGGCAGCAGGTTTTGGTTCCAGTTGCCTCTCTACTGGTGTCAATGGCATCTTGATTTGCAAGAATAGCTCTGTAGCATGGCTTTTCTTTCAGACTTGTTAGTTAACAAGAACCTTTGAGGTGGATTGTTGTGTGTGTGTGGTTTTCTTTTTTTTTTTTTCTTGATACAGCTATGTGTAGGCTTTTGAGACAAATACTATATAATTCTGGCAGATAAGACTTGATATAATTTTTGTACTTCCTTCAAGGAAACTTACAACTACTTTCTGATGGCTATACATATAAGTACAAGTTTCATTTTTTTTCTTGGAAAATAGGAAGCATTTCAAAACTAGGTCCCTCTAAGCCACTGTAGCTAAAGCAAGTAATTGTATTTTTGCACTTTTCCCTGTGACTAAGTAGTTTCTGGAGGATAACACTGCAGCTATGGAGATAACATCTTTACTTCAGACTGTAGGAAGAATGATAAGAAAAACAAGCTGAAGTAGGCTGTGCAAGGAAAAGCTGTAATAAGGACTGAATTAAGCTATGTAGGCATGGGGAGAAAGGTAGACTGCTCTTGTGTGGTCCTAAGTGCCAGAAAAGCCTGTGGTGGGGGCAGAGGCAGGAGAATGAGTTTTCAGTTCAGGAGAAGAGCTAAGCAATGTCAAGACAGCAAGAGGTGGTAGAGAATGAGGGACTTCAGCTGGTCTTAATGGAGCACAGCTTGGATATGGAGTCAGATGGGCCTCTATTTTCTGCCTTCCCAGTGATGTTTGCTGCTGTTCAGCATAATTCCTTTTTGGGCTGCCTCAGTGTAATCTTGAGTTGTGCAGCATCTTTTAAGCACACAGTGGCAAAGGAGGTGTGATCGACTTTAAAGCATATGTGTTTACCTTGTTCAGTCCAAACTGAGATGATTCTTCTGATGTAGCACCCATGCTGAGCAGTCACTTCATGGACTCTAGAAATGCAAGTCACAAAGGTAAATCTAAGCGTTGTCCAGATCTCAGTAGTGACTCCTGTAGAGAGGCCAGTGAGTTGCAATAGGTGGAATGTGAAGCTGCTTCTAGATTAAAAAGATGCAGTTTGCTGTTCTCTGTGTATTTTGACAGGTAAGTGTTGTCTCAGCCAGCCCTGGATATTGCTGGGAGTCACTTCAAGTATAAATAGGAGTGTAGGCTGCAGTTCAAAGCTGGTTATTGTTCATTCGTTCTGCTGTTGCAGCTGATGAGCTTTGAGCCATGCAGACATTGCCAAGGTCTGTACTCTCTGTCCATAGATCTTCCTGAAGCTTGCAACAGTTGGACATCCATCTACCTACCTCCAAGTCTGCCTCATGCAACTTGATCCATGGCTGCAGCTCAGTGGAGAGAAAGGAACGTTATGCCCCTGTATTGAATAAGAAGGCTGGTTTTAAGAATGCCCTGAGTATCCACACGTTAATTAGACAGCAGATGAACTTTACTTTCAGGGCAGGATGCAAAGCCTACTTATGTAGCAGGGAAGGAAAGATGGTTTTGTGGGTGGAAAGACTCTTTGATTCATAGGTTAGTTAAGTTTGTTGTCTAGCAGGTTTGCTGCCAACAAACTATGGTGAAAACTTGGCATTCCTGAAATTGGTAGGGGTGGGTCTTTTGTCTGGCACGTCTCTCAGTGAATCACACCTATGTGCAGATGTCCAGGTGCTTGTCCTTACTGAACATAAGCTCTTCACAAAACCTCATTTTTTGCACACCTTTAGCAGACTGAATTTCAGCAACCTTTGAAAACCATAGTATTAAATGTGATAAGGGCCAGCAGGGAAATAGGACCACTTCTGTATCAGACCTAGGAATGTCAGAATTTTGAGTTTTGGGGTACAATGCAGAGTTTTTCCTGCATTCTAACTCTGTGGAGGGAATGGTCCTAGTACAGCCTTGCCTGCTTTGTGTGGTACTGTTGGGATGGTGCTGTCCTGCCCTGCTGGGTTGCTGTTTCTGGAGAGGATGTGTAGAGGTACATGGTAGCTCCACATGAAGCTGTCTGAGAACTGACAGTTCATTTGCATTTGTCCTAATCTGTGTTATAACTCCCTAGACTGCTGTCTTGAGAATTGGGTATCCATAAAAAGACAGTACATTTTGACTAATCTGAACATGTCTTTTTATCCTTTTTACAGGATGAATGGTGATGGAGTATTTTTAATAGTGCTCAACTATCTTCAGCAAGTTAGATGCATTGCATGATAAACACGGGTTTCTGTGGCTTTACTACTGCTTGATTGCTTGTGCTACTCATTGATCAATGGTGTTTTTATTTGAAGGGAGCAGAACTCATTAAAATGTCAAGTGATTTAGATTGGGGGTGGAGGTTGAAGTGTACAGCTCTGCAGGTCTTCTCGTCCAGCTCCTGTTCAGATCAGCTTGATCAGCTTGATTCAGATCCAAAGCTGGATCAAGTTGCTCAGAGCCTTGTCCAGTCAAATTCTGGATACCTCCAGGAACAGACTTCCTCTAACCTCCCTGGGCCCTTGATGTAGCAGCTGTTCACCTTAACTGTGTAGGACTTTCTCTCTCCTTTATACATCATTGGAAATTCCCTTGCTGTAGCTTGTGTGTCATTACCTGCCAACAAAGTTGGTGCTTGTTACTGGGACTTGATACCCCTCTTTTTGATGATCATTCATCCGTATGGGGGATCATAGATAAAGGAAGTCAAATAATGCATCCCTGAGCTATTAGTATTTCTGAATGGGGCCAGAAACTTCTACTTTGATAGCTGCACAGTGGAAGTAAGATTCATTTTCCTTCTGTCTCCCTGTTTCATTAAATTCCTGGTCTCAGCAACAGATTCATTTTGGACTATTTACTATTCTTGTTGCCATCTTTGTCACTGGAATGGGATATCAGCATGCTAATGCCTCATATAACCCGTGAATGATGGTAGAACACTGTCGCTCTTTGACATTTTCAATGCTCTGTAATTTCATTATCTGGCCATTCTTCCCTTTCCCTGCAGTGTAGTGTCTGACATGGTGATTGCTACTTCTAATGTTTTTTTCTACTACTGCTTCCAAAGATTTCTGTCTGTCATTATGGGTGGTTCATCTTTCCCAAAAAGAAGGTAATTCTTAAGATTGTAAAGAGCTTTCTCTTGCATCCTCAAACGATTTTTTTTCCTGTGGCAGAAATAATCAATTACTGCTTCTGTGGCTTTTATCCTGAAGGATTTTATAGTACTGCTACATATATAAGTGATCTAGTCTAGGGAATCCTGCTCTGGCAGGGGGGTTGGACTAGATGGCTTTTTGAGGTCCCTTCCAACCCTTAACATTCTGTGATTTTTTGTGATCACTCCTCACTGTAACATGGTCAGTTTGAGTGGAACAAACAAAGTCTACAATATAGAACTGCTAGTTTGGCTATTGTTCTTTATGTTATTTTTTTGGGGTACCTTGATATCTCCCTGAAAATGCTAATACAAGACAAACACTTGACAGTTGTTACTGTGAAGATGCACTTTGGAAAGTGTGCTAAAATAGTAGAATATTTTACAAGTATCTTCTTATTCAGCTAGAAAGCAGAGAGATGCTGTGTATCTGACATTGTTTACTGCTCTCTGTGGTCTACTTCAGACAATCATCTTGGCATTTCTCAGATTCACAGAATCACAGAACGTTAGGGATTGGAAGGAACCTTGAAAGACCAACCCCCCTGCCACAGCAGGATTTCCTAGACCAGGTCACACAGGAATGCATCCAGATGGGTTTTGAATACCTCCAGAGAAGACGACTCCACAACCTCTCTGGGCAGTCTGTTCTGTGCTCTGGCATCCTCACTGTGAGAAAATAAATTTTTCTTGTGTTTACATGGAACTTCCTATACTTCAATTTGCAGCCATTGCCCTTGATCCTGTTACTGGGCTTCACTGAGAAGAGCCTGACCCCATCATTCTGACACTTGCCCTTCACATATTTAAAAACATAGATGAGGTCACCCCTTAACCTCCTCTTCTCCAAGCTAAAGAGACCCAGCTCCCTCAACCTTTCAATGTTCTGGCCCCTTAGTCATCTCTGTGGCTCTGTGCTGGACTCTTTCAAGCAGTTTCCTGTCCTTCTTAAACTGAGGGGCCCAGAACTCGACATAACATTCCAAATGTATCCTCAACAGGCCAGAGTAGAGGGGGAGTAGAACCTCTCTCGACCTACTAACCACACCCCTTCTAATACACCCCAGAATCCCACTGGCTCTCCTGGCCACAGGAGCACACTGCTGGCTCATGGTCATCCTTCCATCTACCAGGATCCCCAGGTCCCTTTCCCCTTCACTGCTCTCCAACAGGTCATTCCCCAACCTATACTGATCCATGGGATTCATCATTATTGCAAAGATGGAGGACAGTGACATTGCCCTTGAGTTTTCTTTTCATGTCTTCCTGTGCTACATTACAAGATTATTTTTTTCTGATTTTTTTTTCTTTGTTTTATTTGGGGTTTTTTTGTTTGTTTTGGCTTCTGCAGTGAAGGTCTGAAGTTTGTTCAGAGGACTTGAGAAGTATCTTGGGACAGGGTGACATCATAAGGTTCTGTGGATTGCTGTAGGCAAAATGTTCTTTCTAGTCCTGCCTTCGTGTATCATAATGAGCTCATGGAGTGAGTGTATGCAGGTGATTGGCTGAAATTCTTCTTGTAAATGCCTCTGGGTATCTAAGATAGTAAAGATTGAAGCTTGTCTTATAGAAGTAGTTGCAGTACTCATTGAATGCTTATACTAAACAAGAATAATATGACCAATATCTGCAACAATGCAGTCAATGGCAGAGAATTCTGTAGTGTGTGAAAGAGTGAGGACTAAGTGGCTGGAAACTCCACAGGCTTTTTCTGTCATGGGCATGTTAGTTTTTACTAGAAGTTTTGGAGGAGTGCTAGAAGCAAGTCCAGAAGAAACTTCTCTCAGGGAAACAGTTAAAAGTTAAAGATGCAAAACCCAAGAAGCTTGATTTGTTCCTGGCTTGGAAACCTTCTCAAAGCTGTTACTGGGGTCATTCCTGATACTGGTAACTGTTGTTACAGTTTGAAAGGGCTTTTCCTGGAATGCTTGGTTTTATGGGCCAACTTCTCCTGAGTTCCAGCTCTGTCTCATCATATGGAAAATCATTCCACCTTCTCATGTCTTTTTTTTATAAAAAACAGATGATATTTACAGACCTAATGTGAAGGCTGAAGACTTTTGATTTCATCACTTCTGATCTGTTGAAGTTAACTGTTTTTAGTTCTGGACTTTCGAAGATGCTAATACAGTGATGGAGATATACTGAGCAGTGGAAATACAGTTTGGTATTTGGAGCCATAACTAACAGTGTTTGTAGCAAGGACACTGAATTAGGTACTGCCTTGTGCTAGAGCCCCTGCCCTACTGCAGGATGTAGTGAGGCACTGCTCCTTGCACAAGAGCTGTCAGTCCTTTAGCTAGTGGTATTGCCACATGTCCCCATCGAGGTATAGCTGAAGCAGAATTAGCGTACTGGCATGTGATGGAAAGAGTGCTGGAAGACCTGATTTATTGAATGCGTATTTAGAGTAAATTCTTGATATGCATGTATGGCCAAAGAACTTCTGAGGTGGCAATGGGGGCATGAGTCTGCATACCTGTATAGTGAACAAAGGGAAGAGGAGATGCTGAAGGGTATTGTTATCACAAGAACTGACAAGGTCTAGCTGGGTAGACGAAAAAAATGTTTGTGAAGGCTATTGTCCGAAGAAGCTTGGTCTCTATATACTGCTGGTCTGTAGCAAAAAGGGATCAACTCTTCCCTCTATTGACTGACTAGAGGGGAATCCAAAGGAGATCAGGCTCCTTGAACTAGCTTTAACCTTTTTAAAGAGGAGACATTTAAATTTTATGTCTAGGAAAAGCTTTATGGAAGTGAGTTCTCAGCCATTTTAAGTAATCTTGCTAAAGATGTTACCTTGCTTTACAGCTTTAAATCTACTTTGGACAGAGTATTAGCAGTTATCCCACAGGGAACAATCCTGTATTTTCTGGATAAGCTAATAGGCCTCTTGCATCTCTAATTTCTACTGTGCTGTGAAGATGTGGATGGTTGTTATTAAAGGCCCTGAGAAGCAACTGGTCAGCTTGTTGCAAAACTGCTATAATTCATGGGCATTACACATGAGCTGCAGTTTGCTTAACATTGCAATCCATGTGTTCTGAATTGTTTCCATAGTGCTTAGCCAATAAAATTACAGGTTTATTATGTTTATGCATTTCTCTTCTTTAATCAAGAATGCTATCTGTGCTATGAATGCTAATTGTTTTCTAAAAATACTCCTCCTCTGGATGTAAGAGGGTGTGAATCAAGTTGATTTTATTTTTCCTTTACGTTTGAATATGCATCCAGTATTCTTCAGTGTGAAGGGCTTACAGCACTTACAAGTACTAGAAATAGCTGTTTGAGTGCTCTGTGGCATTCTGACACTGCTAATCTGAGGCATCTAAAACATACTGAGTCAATTTTCTGTCTTCTTTCTTAGGAAGAAAAAGAAAATAACATAAAGGCATTTAAAACCATTATGGAGCTGCATCTATAGTTAGAAAAAGATACGTAGCTAGACAGTTGTCTCTACATCTGTGTTTAAAAACAAAAAAATGTGCAATGTTTTGGGAAGTAGAAGTCAAACACTTTAAATGGAGTTCTCAGCATATTTTAAAAGTCACCCTGTGAATTCAGAAAAACAGGAACTGAGATTGGGTTTGTTTTAAATCATCATTGGCCTCCAAGAACTGGGGCTTTAATAAAAACAAAATGAACAATCCATGAGAGATGACTTGAGCTTTTTGATGCAGTGGACGACTCTGTGGTACTCTGACAGCCTGGTTCAAGGCTAAGCCTTTGTTGCTTGTTTATCATAGTGTCAGTTTTCTAATGAGAGCTGCTCTGCTGCAGTAGTTTCATGAGGCATCTCTGGAACCGTTGGAATCAGTTTCATGCTGGTGTAGTTACTGGAGAGACTTGTGTCACTTGCCTTTTAAAAGGCTTGAGTGGGGAGTACCTTCATTCTGTTGTGTTGTATATGTGAATCTACAACAGGTTACACAGTTCCATTAACTAGGTTTGCTGAAGATTATCGGTAGAGTGCTTGCTGTCAGTTCTGCAGTAAGGACCCAGAGAAATATTTCTGTTTTGGGATAGTAAGTAGTAGTAGTAAGTAGTTTTAAGTAGTAGTTTGTAGACGATCACCATTGTGAAAGGGCACAGAGCAAAGGCAAAAAGGGTCTTTAGGTTTCTTCTTTAGTCTGTCACAGCTTGTTAAGACCTGCTGCTGCTGGTCTTTTCCTGTATGTTCCTCCTGCCAGGTAAGACAAAGAACCTGCATGGACATGCAATGTCCTGCATAGCTGTTCCCTCTTCTATTACTCAAGAGGTGGAAGGATTTTTTTTGAAATTTTGAGAAACTTCTGGTGTTCAGCTGAGAACATGCCATTGCAGTAATAGTCACTGGGACTATTCATGCTGTTTAGAACCTTTCTGTAGTGGTAGGCAGCTTTTGGTATCTCAGTGCAATGTGCAAGACAACCCTATAGCCCATGTCTGTGAAATTCCCTGAAGGTCATCTGTAGACTTTGCAGAACTACAGAGTATTTTCATCAAATATGAGGCTCTCTTTTCTCCATTTTTCTGCCTCCAGGTTCTGAGTCCCAGATGTTTTGTGATGGTGAAGAGAGTCATTGTGGGTACTGGCAAAGCAAAGCACTGAGTCTTCTTTTTAAATCTATCCTTTGTCATGCAGGATTGAGAGAGATCTAACTCCTGAGTTATAGCATCCAAAATCCTCATCTTAAAAGCAGTCCCAGTTTAAATGTCAGTCAGCAGTCCCAGTTGTCATAACCATGATTCTTAGCAGGAAGGATATAGACAGAGGCTTGAAATTAAGAATGTGCCTCAAGTTCTCTTTTGGCTAGAGGATAAGAATTTTTCAGGTCCAAATTAAGAAATTTTTAGGACCTTAAATGAGAGAGAAAGAGGTAAAACCTTCTGAAAGTTTTCTACTGCAGTGAGGGTTTGCAGCATGGAGCCGAGCAGGTATTTTCATCTGACTAATTGGCCCTGGACCACAAAGAACCCTAAAAAAGCTGCAAAAGTCAGTAACACTTTGGATTTCTGCAGTGGTGATCTGCTGCTTTTCCTTTATACAATCCATATGCAGAATCTGTACTTCTGAGTCTGAGTTTCCTGGTTTTACAGCTTTGAAATTCTCAGCCATAATGTTGCATTAAGGGAGATTTGAATTCGAATTCCTCTACTTTTTCAGCTTTTTAAGTAACAGAGCCCTTGTCTGTAGGAAAAATTGCCCTTGACAGCTTTAACTGTGCTGTTCCATATGTCACCATGTAGACATTAGCACAAGATATTTCTGAAGTGGGAAAAATATATTTTCTTTCTTACAGAGCTCAAAAACAGATGAATGGATTTTTTTTTCCTAATTTGCTCCGCCCCCCCATTGCAAAGTTGGGCCACCACCAAAAGTTATGATTTTAATGTGGTTCCTTACACTTTCCTTCCTGCTTCCTCCCATCCCAAAATTGATACCAGTCCCTCAGAGAACAATTCTTTTTTGAGGTGGGGGAAAAATTTCCCTCTCTTCTTATAAGGTCAGGTTTCAAACAAATATATATTGCTTGTATTTACAAAAATACTTGGGTGGGGGAAAATATTCACTTTTTATTACTGTATCTTTCTTCCAAAGCTTTATTTCCTTGACAGAGACAGAACTGATAACAGGCTGCTTTGGAAGATGGATTGTCTGGCTTGAGTGACAAACCAGAGCTTTGAACTGGGGGTTCAGGTCCTTATTTTGCCTTTTACTTTCATAGGTCCTGGGTATATACCAGGACTAAGCCTATGGAGTGTGGTTATCATAGCCTCTTGCTGCTTGGAGGCATCTTTAGCCCTAAGTTATGTTCCCATAGCAGGGCATCTTAAGGGCCTGCTCTTTCAGCTGACATGGATGGAGGCATCCCATCAGTCTCTTGAATTCAGAGTTTTGAAGTCTTTATGTGGTCAAGCATGAGAAAGGAGAAACCACATTGTGTTTCTTCTGTTGGGCAGGCAGAACAGCACCTGCTCACTCTTGTTAGGAGGCTTCTTTATCTGTGGGTGAGGCTACTCATGTGATACAGATAGTGCCGATTCTTTCTTGCTGATGTAGTTGTAATCTGAAATAGTTAAATATCTGTTGGAGGCAGAGCTGTAACTCATAGCACCTGCCTGCTGTGAATGTCCGTTACCTGGCTCATATAGTTCTCTGGGTTAGCAGGCAGAGTCCAAGCTGCACTGGCCCCACAGTGCTAGGGGCTGCTCTCTGGAGGGGATGATGTGCAAGCTTGGATGCCTGATAAAGGAGGAACAAGCTCAGTCTTGAACGTAGGATTCTTATCCTCTATTCTGCTGCACATCGTGGAAGCTATTGCTAGTGTCTTGCATAGGCCAGTCTGCTGTTAGCATACCTATTCGTCTGCACTCTATAGGAAGAACAGAAGTTGCTTTAATGCCCTTAGATGGAAGAGGATGTTACATCTTGCTGGCTCAACATGAAGGATGCACACAGAAGAAACCTGCCCAGTTTCTGGAAATACCTAGTGAGCCAGATTTCATGGAAGTCTGCTTGATTAGGCCCTTCTAAGGAGATAAAATCAGGGCTCCAGGGGTATTTGGCATGAGCAAGGAGCTGCTCTGCACAATAAAAAAAAAATTGTCCAGAGAGAAGGGTGTTTTTTCATGGCAACAGATGAAAATACCTTTGCTTACGTACTTAATGATACAAATACAAAGAATAATAATAAAAAAAAAGGTAGCTATGCACAAGAGATTCTGTTGCTATAATGGTGATGAAATGTGTGCACGTGATGAATGCAGAATAAGAATGGAAATAAATGTAATAAAGATGATTAAAAAGAAGAGTAGAGATTAATTCAAAGTAATACTAGTAGGAAAAGAAACTGCTAGGGGAGAGTTTGACTTTACCACAGTTGAGCCACTAAGTTTCAAAGTAGGTTTGACCATCTACAGATAGAAACTCCTGCATAGATATAGGTTCAAGGTCAGAAGAACATAGTCAATTGGATAGATCACATTTTTATTACCTTAATATATAAGATAATCAGATCATTTAATCTTTGTTGAATCTGTAATAATGTAAAAAATGTTAATTAACTACTTAACACTCAAACTATTGCTTCTGACCTTTTGTCTATGGAGAGCCCAGACTTGTGCTTGTCCTTCCCTCCAGCACTTTCCTATCCTATCTTGCCCAGCCTAACAGACCAAAGTTGATTGTGATACTTACTCATTATTCTAAACTATCATTTACATTTTTATCTTGTTCTTTCTGCGTTGATTCTTATATTTCACTTTCCTTACTGTTAACTTACATGTATAAATACTCTACCGAGGCATATTTAAAGAATTATTATTAAATCTTGGGTTTATACTAGTGATGTTACAGTCATTCAAGGTCAGGTAGGAACTGTGGGGAAAAAAAAAATCTGTATTGGACTCTGGTTCCTGCAGTGACCATAACAGAACAGTTTGTGCATTTCGGCCTTTTCCCCCTCTGTGCCTACACTTGTCACCTGGAAAACTGCAACAATCATCATTTCCCTGGACTGTTGCAAGGGAGTGAATGTGCCAAAGCCTAAGAAGGCTAAGGTACTTGGATTTGTTGATAGTATGGATCCAGCAGCAGTAGGGGAAGATCTACTAACTGGCCCTTAAAAGCAGACACAATGGCTTGTTTCCCAACAGGAATATCCTTTTGTTTCATGATAACATTTGTGAAACTCAAGGGAGAAGGATGTTTTCTGAGCTAATATTGTTCAAAATTGAATAACATTGCCTCAGAAGAACATTGCCATCGCAAATTAATCTCCCTGCAGGTGAGTGAGCTGGCATCAAAGCTTAGAATAATGGGGAGGCTCTGACATCCTTCCCCCGCTGAGTGCCAGGCCAGTGACTGGGCTATACCGCTGATGGGGTGGCTTCTCCAGCAGCCATGTTGTCATGTTATGTCAAAGGCAAGTCTCCATCTTTTAGGCATATGTTTCTGAGGCACCTAATTCCCTACTGCTGTTCTCCTGAGGTAACAGGGAGGCATTTTCACATGAACAAGTAAATCTTTGAGCTGTAGTCAATGAGGATGCACAGGACTTCATCAGGTTATCTAGTCCATCTTCTGTCAACGGCAAGAGAAGGGAATCTCTTGCCCCGTGCATGCCAATGACAGTTGAGTTGCTACTTGGAATCTGAGGAAGATCAGTGGTATTTATATATGCATATGTACTCATGCAGGGGAGAGGAGAGAGAGAAAGAAGAGTGACAGTTCCAGAGTCTGAAATGGAAGAACAATATATGGGAGCTTTTTTCTCTCTTCCTTTCTGAGATGGTTTAAACACAGAATTCCCCACATAGTTTCTTTTACAGATCCAGTCAGATTTGCCTTTGTTCCTCAAGGAAAATCATTGCCTGTCCTGGCAGTTTGATGTCTTAAAAAGGCTGTGCTTTCCCTCTGTCCTGTGAAGGCAGTGTACCAACACTATCCACACTTGGAATTCAGGTCATTCCTTCTTTTCAGGTCTGCATGTCAGAAGCCCTGTTTTACAGATGATGTCAGGAGATAACAAGAACATAGCCAGCAGAGTAACTGGTGTCTTCGTTCACTTTTCTCATACTTAGGTAGAGATGTGCACACAGCAGCTTTAAAGAAGATGGAGAAGGGCGAGGGGAGAAAAAATTAAATTTCCCATGGCTTTGGTGGAGGCTTCTAGCAAAGGTGAAGAATTGGGAGATATGATCTAGCATAGGTTGTTAAATCAATAAAAATAAATTATGAGTTCTTTGCTATCACCTCTTCTAATGTATGATAGGGTGCCCTTAAATCATATCACTATCTGCCAGGAGAGATTGTATTTATGTTTAACTGAGTTACACAGAGATAAAGCTCAGACTTCTGTTATTTTAAGCAATCTAGATGTCTTTTCTCATGGGAATGTGTTTGCGTAGCAAGGCCATCTGCAGAGCTGGGAAAGATTCTGTGGAGTACATATGTGCCTTGTCAGGAGTGTAGGCTAGATAACCTGAGGCATCTTTTCTGTCACTAACTTCTCTGACTAGTGCTACCTGCACCTAGTGTACACCCTACCCTCCAGTGTGTTTATTCTTAACTGTCTGGAATTCTTCCTAAATGTCTCCTGTGTTTGATTGCTGTCCTTAAAAAGGGGAACAAATTCACCAGGCCTTTCCCTGATACTCTTGATGCTGTGTGGCTATTTTAATAACCCATAGCTTTTATGGAATTATTTTTTCCCCTCCCTCCTACAAAGAGGGCAAAGGCTTTATAATCTGATGATCTGACCTAGTAGCCATGTTTAGGGCTCTACTGCAGCCTCTAGGGGACAATCCAGCTGCTCTTTAAGGGCTGAAGGACTTTATTTTTTTTCCTTTAGGAAGGAGATGTTACGAATATGGTTGTATTTTTCTCCTCTATATACACACTAAAAATAATTTAAAAAAAGGAATGCAGGAGGTATATCTGGTGAAACTGAGTCAGGGTTTACCAATTGTTTTCCTGTTTCCTTGGGAAAAATATTATGAGATTTCCAATTTTTAAGGTGTAGTGGAGATGAAGGAGCAGTGTGGCTGACTTGCAGATGCCATACATCTAACAGTTATGAACATCTCTCATTTGTGTGAAAATTGGAGTCTGTGGTTTGGGATGAGGAGAATCCACTTATTTTCCTGTTATTGTAAAATAATAGTCGAATTCCTCTTCTGAGTCCTAGAGGCATTAGTCACTGCTTAGATGATGATGATATTCAGCTGCATTCACAACCATGGCATGAACTTCTACGTGCAAGACACCTCTGAACATATCCTCTTTCAGTCCCTGCACCAAAATGTTTAAAACCAAAAGCATAAGACACCCTATCTGGTTTAATTCAAAATAATTTCTAGACTGTGTAAGCCCAGAAAAATAAATCTATGACACTGGAGGAGGTGTGCCAGTGGTGATGCCAACGGGTGCTTTTTCTTTCGCAGTCTGGGCTTGCCCTTGTTTGCAAAGCAGAGAAACAACATACAGGAGTCCTGCTCTGCTCCTGCTGCTAATCGAGTGGGAGGAGGGAGTTGGGCTTTCTAGATCTGCCTCTTTCTGCAAAGCACTGTAGTGGCTTTTTTGGTTTTGTTTTTGGTTGGGTTTTTTTTTTCCTCTCAGCTGTAAATGTGAATTTCAAACTGCTGCTGGCATCCTGAGAGCTCTTTTGTGACGATAATGCGATGTGTCTCCAGTGTCCCAAGGGAATCCATGGGAAGACTTCTGCAGCTCTGGTTCCTGCTAATTTTGCTGCCTGATTTGCATTGAAAGTGGGGAGGACAAGGGACAGAGAACACATTGTGGCAGTTTTCATACTGAAAAGTGAAAAGGAACACAAGCAAAGAAGGATTAAAGGGGAATATCTTTCTTTTAGTTACTGGTTCTTGTTTTGAGGACAAATTTCACAGTCTCAGCTGTTCAGAGATCACAAGTTCACTGGAACATGTTTTGCTTTTGTGAGTGATCTTGGGACTTGTCTCTTTCAATTTCTGAGGGTTCTTTTGCCTGCACTGCCTGAAGCTACTCACAGAGCATTTTTATCTCTTTAGAGATTAAAGATTAAAAAAAAGTCCTTTGCTGCTGCTTAAGTTGGCAGCACTTTACTCTTGCAAAAGTGTCGCTCTGATTTCCAGTGGGCAGGATTTGGCCTGTTTGTTGCCAGTACCTTTGTTGTTTTCTTCTCATGTCTTAGGATGTGTGATTCCTTAACTGCTAGTATCTGGAGATGTTTTCTTCAGCTACACTCACTGGGGAGAGGAAAAGAAGGTAGATAGGTATTTAAGGTGTATGTATTCCTTTTTTTTTTTTTTTTTGCTAATAGTTCTGTAACTGTGGGTGAACTTAGGTCGGTGGTTTATCTTCCAAATTATGCTGCTTAGCTTAAATGTATGAAAGCGGGTTATTTCAGCTATGTTAAATTCCTGGACAGAGATTCCTTTTCAGAATAAAATGGTGGTGTTTCGATATTTTTTTTTCCAATGCCTTTGCAAAGTGAATTTAACTAAGCTCTTAAAAGTGGATGATTCTTAAGTGTTCCTGTGTAGAGAAACAGTTACTCTATCTGCCTCTGCTTCCTCATCAGTAAAACAAAGATGATGCTTCTTGCTTTGTTTCACAGTGGTGATGCTTGAAGAATCTGTTAACACCTATGGAATTTAAATTCTTCATGTAGGGGCTTTGTAATAATGCTATATGCTTCTCACAACTGGAGATGGCACTTTTGGGTATTGCACTCAGACCTCCAAGGTAAATGAGGATTGTGATGACAGGCAGTGTGGTCACACATGCATGCATATGTGTTTGAGGGTCTGTGTGAAGTGATTTTGGTGATACCAAAGTTATGTAATGATTATTTTACAGCAGCCTGCGTTGTGCTGCATTTTGAATTTTTGGCTAAGCCACTGTTGATAACTCACCAATGTTTCAGGTGTAGCTGAACAGTGTTTCACACTGTCAGGTTTTCTGTTTCTCACTCTGCCAGCCCTAGGGGTGGGGTAGGGGCAGTCAAGAACTTGGGAGCTGGGACAGCAGACACCAACTGGCCAAAGAAGTATTCTGTTCCATATAGTATCACCCTCAGCAATAATGACTGTAGATTAGTCTTTCCAAAGTAGCTGTTGTTCAGAGACTAGCTTTGCGTTGGTCTGCTGCAGGAGGCAGTGAGTGACTGCCTGCCTGCTGCCTTTGCATCACTTTTGTTGTTTGTGGTGTCTTTTTTTTAAAATCTTTTATTAGACTGTCTTTGTAATTACAAGTTTTTCTCACTTTTGCTCTTCATCTCCTATCCCCGAGTGGGGAGGGAGTGATGTGTGGGTGGGTGCCTAGTTGCTACCTGGGGTCAATCTGTCACATTTAAGCACAAATATATGTTGAGCATGTAAACGATCCTCTTCCCATTTTCTGAGTGTTTACGTGGGGAAAATTAGGATGGTATCAGTGGCCTTTGCCTGAGTTAACTTTCTATGTAGAGATGAGATAAAACACCACCTTACTTAGCAAATTTGTCATCCTAAATAATTCAATGAGTTTGCTGTACCTACACCCTAGAACAAACAAAAACCCTGATAGAGGATCAGTGCTGGCCTTTCAGCTGTCTGTCTGAAATGATCACCTACTCCCTCTGGCTGCTCTCTCCTGTCCTAATGTAAGTGTCACCAAAGGTTTGATAACCTTTGATGTGGCACTTTTCAGTTGTTCTGAAGTTCATTGTCAGCCTGATGAAGGAACTGCAAAATCTTTACACTCTTAATTTGTGGGAAACAGTTATATATGCCACTGTGGGGTGTATATAAAGCACTTTGCCAGTTTAGAACTGGCAAGATCTGGAGAAGGGTTTAATGACCTGCAGTAATTTTCCCTGATACTTAAATTTTATGGTCATGAAAGATTGTTATACCACCAACACTCTGAATTGCTTCTGAAAACTTTTGTGATTTATGGGCTTGGAGATTATTAATAATTATCTGAAAACCAGCAAAAAATTCGGAGATGTTTTTTCAAGGTGGAATAAAACCTGGGTTACCATTTCCAGTTATATCTTTTGATGCTTTTATGCCAGCCAAGTTGTGGCAAGACTCAACTGGAGTCCTGGACTCAAACTGGATTGGGCAGTCTTGGAGACTTGCTGGAGTTATTTTAGAGAAACAGGCCATCATATTAAATCTGTATTCAGAGGTTTAGTATACTATACAGTGTGATGTCAGGATTTCTCAATGCCAGAAGCTCTTAATCTGTATTGTAGCATAAGCTATTGGAGCTAAATAATTGACAGGGGTTGGCATTTTTGTCATGAAAACCTTATAGGAGGGTATTCAGCAGACAGAGTAGTTTCTGAAAAAGAAGAACATATGGACTGTGGAGAGGCATGTGCATAAAATGAAGTGCATAAGGAAATTCTTGCAGAAGTGGAACACCACTTGTTTCCAAAGAAAATAATTTTTTTCTGATTATCCTTTCTCCATCCCCACTTCTGTCTAGAAAACCAAAACAGTTTATTGAATTATTCAGGTCATTTAGTTTTGTGTAAGCTCAACTTGAAATTGCATTTTCCAGAGGGTTTGTATTGCCTTAAGGGAGTTGTAATTCAGCCTGACCTGTTTTCTCCCTCTCTCCTGCAGGCTTTTTCATTCTTAACCAGCTGAACTGCTTGGTGCCCTGAGGGACACCTGCCTCTGGGGTGTCCTGGGAAACACAGTGTGGCTGTGTGGAGCCTGGCCCACAGGAGACAGGGTGACATTTCACATCCAATCTGTAGTCCCTGGAGTGAGCAGTATTACTCTAGAGAAAAACACAGTTCAACATTGAGATGACCTGAAATTAACTTTGGGGAGATTGGTTTGATGAACAGAAACAGGTTAATTTGACACTATAATAGTGTTTTCTTTATTTTGATTAAAGGAAGCTTAAGTGTAAGTTTTTGCTGTTTCTAAATCAATATCACTTGGAACTTTTTTGGTTTTATTTCTTTTCCCCAGAGCAAAACATTTTCATCTTACTGTTGAAAAGTAGGCAGTTTCTGTGGGGCAACAATTCTAGATTTCTCTCAGTTCAGAGAAATGGCCCATAAAATGTGAAGTCACCAATTTTCAATTGAATTCAGCTTCTAAAATGAAAACTGTCAAGATTTTAATGCAAAATTACTCTGGCACAGAAAAGCCATGGTTATTTGTTGGTGTTGACAAAAACAAGCTATTTTTTTTCAACTACAAAGTAGAAATTGGAATAAAATGTCTCATTTTGAATCAATAAGGGATTTTTCTTTCTTGTTTTTTCTCCTGTTAGATTTCATGTTTGGAAAATATATCCAATTTCCTTTTTTAAAATTCTTTTTCAACCAAAGCATTCAAATAATGTCTTAGAAAATCTGGTACTTGCCCACATCTGCCCCTGTTATCCCTGCTTCTAGTTTATTCTTTGCGTGGTTGGGGCAACATGAAGTGGAGGCCTCAGAATAGCCTCTTGAAACACTTTGAAGTTTTCTCCACAAGGCTGTGTTAAAAGCACCCCATGAAAACAACTCAGGAACCAGCTGTGCCTTTCAGGCTTTGATTTGTGTCTTAACTGCATGTGGCACTTCCTTAGTAGTTACATTTGCTCTGAGGTCTCAAAAGACAGCATCATAAGGGAATGTGTTTTGCAGCTTTTTTGGGGAAGGTTGTTTGTTCAGCTTCTCCAGTCCTCTCTGGTTTGCAAAATCCCAAACCACTGCAAGAGTTGCCTTTATTGAATCTGAAGTGTCTTGCCTCAAAAGCAAGCAGGGACAGGGTGAGGGCCACCTGGAGTTGTGCTGCAAGTGTTGTCTGGCCTGGGCATACATGGTGAGTGATTTTTATGGTCATGTTGCTGTAGGTGACTGTACTGTGTATTACCACTTCCTCAGGCAACTCCTGCTATTTCCTGGGACTCATTGTGAGATTTAACTGCAAAGGGATGCTAATGTTTATGCTTTCCATGCATTAACAACAGATAGAGCTGGATTTTTATTAGTCATCCTGGGTAAAAATCCAGAAAAGGCATACTAAACAACATGCTTTTACTTTGGATTTATAGTGAGGAACTGAGTAGGATTCAACCCACTCCTGTAAAGCTGGTGTTATCCTGTGGTTTGAAGGGTTTATAATAGATAAGTGACATCTTCAAAAATGTAGGGCATAGGAGATCTATGTATGGCACACAAAGGGGGAGAGGCACACAAAGAGCTGGGTGAGAATGGATGCTGCCTTTAGTTGTAATTACAACTTAAGCTAGAATTGCTCTGTTGAAATTTGACCAGGACATGGAGGTTTTACTTAATATGTTTAGGGCTTGATCAGGATGCACTGAACTCAGCAGAAGTCATCCTGCTGTCTTCAATGTGATTAAGCTGTGAAAGTAGCAGACTAACTATGTGTATGCTCACCACAGTTTTGGGCAATAAGAAGGGTCTCATTTCTGGCAGAGCAGGGCTTGTGCTGTGATGTGTGATTTTTCTGGAGACTCTTGAGAGGAGTTCTGTCTGAGCCTCTGTGGGAATATAGGGAGCACCCTAAAAATGCGATTCTCATCAGGCTTTAGCTGGGAGCAGGCTGCACTGCTTCCCTCAGTTGATGTAAGGTGAGAAGGTATATCAACCACAATTGCTGCAACTTGCATCTGACTCTTCTGTCTTTTTAGGGGGAGGTATGTGCAGGATTTAAGTTGCAATAGAAAGGATATTGTCCTTATTTCCCCACTGCACAGCATTGGTTTGGGCTGACATGGGCTTCTGCATGCTGACTCAAATCTGCCTGGCAGGTTTCTTTTCACACTCTGCTGGAAGTAGCTTAGCTTTTATCTTCCTCCTGAAGGTCTCTGTGTGGGGAAATAAAGGGAAAAAATGCAATAGGGGATGGGCAAAGTGAACCCAGTAGAGAGAGGAATGCTCAGAGCATCTGTTCTAAAACCATTAAGTTTGCCACTGACTGCATAGTCACGTCCCAAGGTCCCTTCCAATTTGAACAGGTCTCTTCCTGTTGTTATGCTGACGGTAACCGACTGCTGCAATCATCGTGATATTGATTAATCCTTTCACTTTTTTTCTGCAAAGCTTTAAAATCCTTACCCAGCAGCCTTTTAGCTGGGAAGCCCAAATGAAAGATGTGATGGTTCTCACTCTTGTGGGAGAAGGAAGAGGGAGGGAGACCAGGCTTTTGCAGTAAAGATCCTTGTTGCATATGAAAACGTTAATGAACTCAGCCCTGTGGAAAACGTTAATGAACTCAGCCCTGTGGATCACATCTTTCATTTGGACCCATCTTTTAGCCAAACTGTGAGGTACCTGTTAACAACACAAAATAGCTCCCCTTTCCCCCAGGTATTTACTAAAAATTTTCCTAGATGCTTTCACACCCTAAGCAGAATCAAGGGAAACGAGCCTGGTTCTTGAATCCTGCAAGGAGGAAACCATGCTGCAATGTTAAAATGATGCAAAACAAAGAGAGATCTTTCCCGAGGCTGGTCTCATAGAATCCAAGGGAATGAACTCTGTGCAATATTAGTCAATTAATCAAGGAGCACATGTTCAAATGTTCTTAACTTCCACTGAGAGTCCTCTACTCTCTGCAGAAGTTCACATCCTGTCTGAGCCTGGGAGCTTACAGAGGCTCACAGATTATTGCAGTGCAGAGCTGCCTTTCTGTGAGAGAAGGGCATTGAGCAATGCAGCTGATAACTAGGAGGATTACATTTACCTGTGAAATCTGAGGTCAGAGCACCAAGGTTACTGGAGAGAAGTAATATTCACCTGTAGTTCCCCATGTACTGCTTAACTCCCCACTCCTCCTATCTCAATTTGCAAGGGCATTACTCAGGAGCATTCAAGGCTCACCAAAAAGTTAGTCGGTGAGTCTTGAAGGCTCTGACTATCCTTGAGCTGAAGACAGCTGAATGAATGTCTCAGCTGAATGTCATGCTCTGTGTCCTATTTTACCACTGCTGAAACTTGATAGCATGTGGCAATTCCCATGTTCCAGGAGTCAGTGACAGCAGATAAAGAACAACGAAGCTTATTCTGGGCAAAGCAGACAGACTGGTTTGCTAGATGAGGGTCTTCATAAACGAACTTGCCAATTCTTTCCAGAGAGGCTCACCAATTTGTGGCAGCACCTTAAGAAACAGGAGAAGTTGACTGTAATTTTTCACTGGAATGTTGAGTTAACAGTGATGCATCAAATTCAATCCCTGACCTTGCCTAACCATTGCTGTAGAGAGGGTAGCTCACAATGTTTGATTAATACCTGTTGGCATGTTTTATATTAAATGCAAAACATACTGAGATTAAAATAAATGTTACTGGCTATATGATGCATTAAGCTAATGATTTCCTTTTGAAAAAAAACTTACCTGACCCTATAATACAGCAACTTTAATGGATAAACACTAAGCTCTCATTTGGGTGATTTTGGAAGCAAATGATGCCTTGTCTGTTGTTACACAGTCTAAATGAAAACTTTTTTTTGTTTTCCCTTTCTCTTCCTCTCTCCCTTTCCCCTCCATAGGTGATTCTCATTCTGACAAAGCTCTATGATTTCAACTTGGGGAGTGTTACTGAGAGCTCATTGTGGAGGTAAGTGTATTTTAGAAATTACAGCAACTGGCATGCAGGGGTTGCACTGTCTCCTGTAAAACTGGAAGCTGAGCAAAGGGAGAGGGGTATCTGAATTGATCTGAGGAGGAAGTGGGAGGGAATCTGAGATAAATGGAGGTTTGTTCTTTTTGGAAGAAGAACACATGATTAAGAACACATTGTTTTAATGGAGTGAGGTCTGCAAGTGAGGATTTCTTGGTGTAAGGGCACTTCCCTGCCACACAGGGGAGCTTGGCTTCATTCTTGTTTGGTTGTCCTTAGACATGTCTCTTAATTTTTCAGTGTCTCTGCTGTAAGGCTAGCAATGAGAACAACTTTTATAGATGGTACACACTTGCAAGAATAGTGTTCAAGATAGTATGCAACACAGTGCATGATATAATTTTGGCTGATCTTAGCTACATTCCTTAGCCCTGTGAGCTGCCATGGGTGTCTTGACAGGGAATGTGTGTTGCCTTGGGCTGTGAGGACAGTAGCCACTAAAGGATAAGATATATCACGGAGAGGTGCCTGGTGTCTTCTCTGTTGTACATGATGTCATGTTCCTGCCATACACAGTCTGGTGTGGGAGATGGAGTGTTTTGGCCTAGGGAAGCACTCTACAGGACAGTGTGTGTAAATATTTGTGTGATTTTTAAAATAAGTTCCTTTCCCTCACTAAGACACCCCTCCCCACCAGATTCACCCCTATAAACAGGCCAGTTCCTTGATCTTTAAAATCCAATAGTTTCTAACTGCTGCAGTGGTGCTCTTCCTTCTAACATCCTGCCTGTTGTCTATTGTCTTTAACAGAGCTGTTATTAGGTGTATTTTACCTTAAGGACCGGGAAGGGAAAGAAAAGGCGGCTAAAAGGTTGGAGTTTGCAGGTGCAACCTGCTGAAAGTGTAGTTGGTGGAACTCTCAGTATGTTGTAGCATTGTAGGCATTGCTGCAGATGTGAGAAGCTTCTTAGAAGATGGTGTCTCGTACTTCTTTCTTTTGAGCTTATCTAAAACCCTCTGTTTGGAGCAGACTTTGGGCTTGTGCTGCAGTTTTATTCCTGTTAAGGTATTCAGAGATTAATTGTCCAGTAAAGCTCTTGAAACTTAATTTGAACAGTAGTTCCAAAGTCTAATTGCACTGTACCATGGAAATCTGCAGAAGTATAAATAACTGTGCAGCTAATAAGAGAGAACACAGTAATTTCCACTTACCTTGGTACTTTTCAAGGTATTAAAGCCTCTTTAAAAAACTCTTGCTTCTGTACCTAGTAAGTAAAAATGGCACTGTGATTGTACTTTAGAGGTAATTGCCAAGCAATCTGCTCTGCACAAATTATGTAACAAGCAGGCAAATCCTGTCTAAATACAGAACTTACAGCGTCGCCTGAGCTCTGCAGACAGATAATAGCAGCATCCCTTTTGGAGTCTTCCCAGAGTGACAGAAATTCAGTTTACCATCAGTACCGCTGAAGGCATCCAGTACTTGGTCAGCTGGGGAAACACACTGATTTGTGAGGGCGTTTCTGTGTGTTCTGGGACACTTCTGCATCTTTTCTGCAGTGAAATAGGGGTCAGTGTAGGGTCTAGGGACTCAATTGTTGGGAAATCAGAACCAAACTATAACCTCTTGGGTTCTTTTCCAGGGTCTTCAAGGAAAGCTTAGAGTAAGAGCAAGTAGTATTGCTACTGGGCTCTAAACCTTGGTTTCCCACCCGGAAAATTCAGGATTAAGTAATATTGTACATCAGAGGGGAGTGTGGAATCTTAGAGAAGCTACAAGTTTCTTTGGAAAGGACATTGTAGAGATGTAAACAGATACTAAGTAGAAGCAATAAGCCAAGAGAAAAGAGTCCTTTTATCAGGATTTTCTGTTCCAGTTGCACATTAAGGCCTCTGAACCTTTGCATTATTTAAATACCTTTCAATACTTTCTTTGAATTGTTGTGACCCTGAAAATTTCTAAAGGAGGATCTGTCTTTTGCCAAGTGAACTTAAGCCTTTTGGCAATAGGTTTGCTTTCCTTAGTTACTTTTTGAAGACTCCTTCAGAGCTGTCTTTGAGCTTCCAGAATCGATGGATCACAAACTAAATGCAACTATGAAGCAACTATCAGGAGGAGGTCTGGACATTTCCAGGAGAGAGTTTTGGTTTTGTTTTTTCTCCTCATGTTTTCTGGGAATATATATCCTTTCTGTTAACCAGGAGTCCTGCCTATCTGAGCTATTGTGCTGTGTGATATCTATTCTGAATGCTTGGCAAACACAGTTGCTTCCACAGGAGAGGAGAATCTTATGTGGCAGGGCACAATGAATCACATGGCACTGCTTCAAAGGATGCTACGATAGAGCAGAGTGCAGTGCAATCTCCAAATATCATCTTGCCTCTGCCTGCTTCATGCATCAAAAGCTGCTTCTCAGTTCCCCCTGGGTTATAGTATGAGAGGCTTCTTTTAATGGAAAACTGAATTGCCATATAAAAGAAATTTCTAATCCCTGCATCTAAATACAAAGACAAATAAATCAATAAGAAAACATCCTGAATGTAATTAAAAAAGGGAGAGAGAACAAGAGAGGGAGAGGAGAGAATTAAAAGTTATGTTGGAAACTGCTCCTGTATCAGGCTGATTCAAGTTTGGGCAGAGGAAATGCTAGTCAGCATTTGAATGCAGGAACACAGACATTGCTTTGATAAACAAATCCATACTTTGGGATGAAAAAAAAAAAATCATAGAAAAGGCCTCCATTGCTGTTGAAGCAGCCAACTTCAAGGAGAAGACACACTCACCCACATCCATCCACCCAGTTGCACCCCTGCCCCCTTGTAAATGCCACATCTCCTGTAGGTCAAGAGATACCTGTCAGTTGTGGTTTGGATTCTTTTCCTCACTGAGATGAGGGGAGGTGGGTTTTTTTTCCTCCTATGTAAAGGAAGCTGCCTTGTTGCAGTTGTACCTGTGATAGTGTGAGACATCAGAATTTGTGGAGAGGTGTCTCTTTGAAGGTCTGCAAATACAACTAAAAATTATTTAACCTTTTCAGGTGTGCAAACCATTTGAGTTCTTATACTCTAGCAAAATATACAGCTGCGTAGTTGAGAATACAAATACATTCTGCCTGCTTTAAGTAAAAATTGGATTAAGATTGAACTTAAAGCTTTCTGTTGAATTATTCCTCCCCCCACTTCTTTTCTGTCAACAAAAGGAAAACAGTTCTCCCTCTCAATCTATAAATTTATATGACTTTAATTTGAAGTGCTGTCAGAGCACCCCTAATACCTCAACACTTTGTAGGCCAGGACCCCTCCATCAAACTTCATGGCCCACAATGAACTGTAAGCACACAGGAGTGATCTGTCATGAGACATGAACTCTTTGTAAAGAGTAGGGACCAAGCTGCTTCACAGGAATTACAGTCCAAGAAGGCATCTGTTGAACAGCAGAAAATGAGAGGGTTAGATATGCAAAATATGGTGTCTAAAAGGCACCATTCATAACGAAAAGTTGAAGAGTTGGGGTTTTATTTGGCCTATATTTCTGTTGAAAATATCAGGCGAAAAAAAAAAAAGCATGAAGCTGTGGTGGAGAAAATTCAGATTGGATGTTAGGAAAAGGTTCTTTACCTAGAGAGTGGTGAGACATTGGAGCAGGCTCCCCAAGGAGGCTGTCATGGCACCAACTCTCATGGAGTTTAAGAAGAAATTGGACGTTGCACTTAGGAACGTGGTGTGAGCTTGGGGTTGTCCCGTGCCTAAATAGGAGCTGGACTCGATGATCTTTTTGGGTCCCTTCTAACTGGGGATATTCTGTGATCCTGTGAGTTGAACAGTTATTTCTACTAAGATAACTGGAGTAAAAGCTTTTCAACTGTTGCCTTTTTTAGTTCAGGAACAGTTGTATTTATTTGGATTGCAGTAGCTAAAAAGCCTTCATCCCAGTGGAGCTTTCAATCTCAGATGAAGACAAAGACAGCAGGGCAATCCAGCAGACACACAAGTTAGCAGAATGACACTTATGATCAATGTGATAGCCATGGCTGCAACATATCAGCTAATTAGGCAGTAGGGAGTAGTTCAGATTTTTTTTCCAAAATGCGAGCACTTGCATGTGTCAGCTCTGAGTCCCCACTGCCATTTTACCCACCTCTAATGGGTCCTCTGGAGTTTCCCCTCTTCTGGTTGTGGTCCCAAATAAATTATCTGATGGTACATAATGCTAGCCCATGCATTAACCCATACTCAAAACCACGACTGACTCTTTCTACTGAAGAGGCTAAAATGCTACTGAAAGAATTTTTTCATATATTTCCTTCTTGTTTTCGTGTTTAACCAAGATATTGTTTCCATGGCAGCAGTCAGAAATCCCCAATAATTTTTACTCTTCCGGCTGCTGTGCCTCAAGAGGTTGGTCTGTTGTCTTAGCCTCTGTGTTGAGCCTACAAAAACCCCCAAACTTTCAGCTTCTCGGGTAGGGACAGCTGCAAAACACAGCAACTGCAACAACTCCTAGCTTGGACCTGAAAGCAGTAAAACCTCTTAGCTTGGTTTCAAGCTGCCTTATGGTCTTGCTTTGCTCTTTCAGTTCTGTTTGATTTACCAAAGGACTTTGCACTGTTCCCTCCTATGTCCTTGCCTCTTAAGCCTCCCACAGTCTCCAGAGAGCATCAACATGTTTCAGTGCACCTCTAGCCTTTGTTGCCTTTGTAAAGTTTCACAAGACACACTAATTTCTGTGCCCTAGGTTTGTGTGTTGTACGTGGAGCTGGCTTCAGGCAGGGTTGCTCTGTAAGCATGAAATGGTAAACACAGTGTGAAATGCTATGTCTGCCCTTTGGGAATGGGGTTTTGTCTCCTGGCTCTAAATGTAACAACCCCTAAGATGGGTGAGTAAGATGGCAGGGATTGGGAGATTCAAGAAGTCTGACTCATATTTCTATATCATCCTGTGTGAAACAAACTAAACCTGAAATAGGTCATGGCAGGGCTGTGATAAAAGTGTTCCTGCTGCAGTGGTGTTGCATTATTTAGGCTGTGGTGCTTAGAATGGCAACTTCTGGTTTTGCCACAGTCTCTTGCTCAGTACTGGTCAGGCTCCACACATTTTGCAATGCACCATTATAGTTTTTCTGGAATTTGCTGTATAGAAACACAGTCTCCAAACAGCTGCTATGACCAACTGACATCTTCCTGCAGTATTGTCAAATTTGATAGCTTCTATTGTTTTTCACTTTTATGCTGACAACAAGCATCTTAGATGTGTGTTATTTTCTAGAGGACTGTATTCAGGCATAAAATTAATGGAGCTAGTTTTGAAAGTAGTAATGCTTATTGCATTATTGCATCTTACTTGGCATTTTTTAACAACACTGCAAAATGCAGAAATTCTGTGCTGATGAGGAAAAGGATTTCTTATATCTGCAATCAGCCATCACAGCATAGAGGGAAGGAGCCAGCTTGGTGTGCAAGCACATCCCTAATCTCTCTTGGACTTGAAAAACAGAGAGCCCAAAAACTTTGCCATCTCCACTGTTATTGTTAGAGTGTATAAACAGCCTAGCTTGATGATTGCTAGTTTTTTTCAGACTATGGGAGCCACCTGTCAAAACCTGTGTGGTTGAGAGCTGCTAGGTGCAGACTCTTTGCTGAAGAACAAAGGGAATGGGGAGCTGCAGTGACTGCAGTGTAACATGAGAGTTGTTCCTCAGGGCTCCCAGCACTTCTGAGTTGCTATTAGTGTGGGCCTTCAGCAACATCCCAGAATAATGCAATTCTTAACCTTTGGTATTCTAGCTGATTTGTCTTTTCCCCAGATTGGGTGATTCAGTTTATCCTGGCTCAGTGCAGCCTGTGATATCAGTGACACGTGCTGTCTTGGCCTGGAAGCCAGACATGAACTATTTGGGAGATGCACAGTAGCTGCGTATTGGCCTCTTCCTGAGCTACCTGCTTCCAAATGAAGATTGTGGCCATTTAATAAAGAGAAATTCCTTGACTCAAAGAGCTAGGTAATCACTAGTCATGCAGAATAGAAAATGCATCATTCTTGAGCTAACTGAACATTTCTTTGTTCTCATGGCTAAATTCCTGAGTATTTTGGAGAAACAGATCTTGTTCTTTTGCTCAGGCTGACATACAGAGTTTGGCATAGGCTCCTGACATCTGTATTTGTCCAGGTGCATGTGTTGCAACAGGCATTAGAAAGTGGGTCCTAGTAACTAAACAGGAGCATGAGACAAAACTTTTCAGGTGAAAATAGTTGTTGAGTATCAGCAAGGAGAGAAATGAATGGGTAGGGGGCACTGCATTAATTTACACTGTAGGGATGCTGAATATTCACGAAAGGCTATACATGGAATGGCTTTTATGCGGTCTTTTGGTAACTATTAAGAGCAATAAAGGAGTGGCTTAGCTTCCTTGTGTTTGCTGGTTTAGGGGAGTATAAATGACAAGAATATTAAAAATTGCTGGTTATTAGGTGGTTATAATGATTGACTACCTTATTCCACTGTGTAAGTGAAGCCATTTGAAGTAACTAATTATGACCTGATTCAAAATGCTTTTCTGATTTGAGGTGATTCATTATCCTTCTAATTGTGTCTTTCTAAAGACCTAAATAAATCTTTAAAACTTTTATTGTGGCCTTCAGGAAAAGTACATGAGAGGTTGTGTGGATTTGCTTGGGCTGGGTGTGGCTAAATGTAAAGATCTATGATAATTTAAAAAAAAATATATATTTTCAAAGGATGGAGCAGATTCAATCATAGGTTTAGCCCTCCCTGAATGTTGCAAACAGTCCCAGGTGGTGTCCAGAGCATATGTCCTTTGCAGTTCAGAATTGAAGGATATGATGTCATTGCAACAAATGGATAATGCAGGTTGAAACTATTTTAGACATTTGTTTTGGAAACCAATCACAAAAATTAATAGGCTTATTTTAAATTCAGGGCTATGTTTTAGAATTAGGTAAAGTCAGTAATAGTAATAAAAATAAGACTTCATTCTTTAATTCTTTGTTTCATTCTTTAAGTATATGACTAACTTATGGAGAGAAGTTTAATTTGTTTCTTTCCTGTTGCTTTCCTATTGCTATGGTGTCCCACAGGATTTTTCCACAAGAGAATAGTAAGGTTCACACCTCTGCTTTCTGATGGTTCCTTACTTTAACAAGAGCTATGTTAACGTTGCCTCAGAGATGCTGGGGACCGAGGGAGGCAATGCAAAATCATGTGAAAAGTAGTAGCCAGTAAATATGAGTCTTAGGCTGGTGTGTAGATTAAAGTCCCACCTTTCCTTATTAAGATGCCTTAGTCATCTTGCTTCAAGGAGGCTCATTTGTCTTTGATGAATCAGCCTTCTGTCTGGTCCATTTGTTGTGTCTCTTAATTGCTCCATCAATGACCTTTCTGTGAGGGCGGGGATATCAGACAAGGGACCTTTTGGATTTATTAATTTTTTGTTTGCCAAGAAAGCTCTGAGACTAATTGCCAAGACTTCCCAAAAGATATTAGTTTACAAATTTTAGTGACACTTATGATTTATTAATGTGCCTCCCTTTGCATCTGCTCATCCCTATTCCTTGGTGGAATTCCTGCTGAATCGGAGAGAATTAATAAAAACAGAACTGCAGATTGTAATGATATTTTAGCTAGGCTTTTAATTAAAAAAAACCCCAAAACCCAGATTCAGAGTGCTTTATTCATATCTGTTAGTCTCTGAAGACAGAGGTTAAGTCCTGACTTTGATTATGTTCTGCCCTAGAATCTCAGTTTGCTGAGGGTGCTGCATGGTGGCGGCACACAGGTTACACTTACATGTGTGTGTAACTGCTAAACACGTGCTACATGATCCCCCTCTGTTGCTGCTTTCACAGATCTTTTGCAGCTTGGTAGTGAGGCTGCTTTGCTGAAGTTGTTGACCTTTAAACATGTGCCTGTGAGAGGACTAGAGTGGTCACTAATGATGCATATATGTTTTTGTGAGGAATGTGTTCATTAAATATGTCTAGAAAGGTCGTGTGATTGTGAATCAGTTTTGATCTCATGGATCATTGGATTATTGGCATGTTCCTGTTAATAAGTAGGCCTGGGAATTTTCAGATACATCTTGTTTTCTGAATAGAGACAAGGAGGCAAGAAGAAAAGTAGTCAATCAAATGTCAAAACTTTTGAGGGAATGTTCTTAGGACCAAGGTGGAATTCCTGATAAAATGTAGACAGCTGTGTTTTCTTTTGATTTTTCCATGTTTCAGGGAACTGTTGAATTATTTATACTCTGCAAAAGAACTCCAACAGGAGAGACTGAGAATGTCTCCAGAGAGAGACTGACACCAGTCTTGTTTGGAAGATCCAAGTTCAAGCCCTTGCTCTGAATAAGTATAAAAGGAAGTGCATTTTTTTTATTCCATAAGTAATTAAATTGTGTAACTCAGTGCTACAGGATGTTGAGGCAGAAATAATAAAAATGTAAATGGATTTCAAAAGGGGATTCTGTGAATTTATGGAGGATATTTCTGCTGGTGGCTATTAAACATGATTGTGTGGCTGTAGCCTGTGGCTTACATTATTTTATGATATGAAATTCAAGGAACAGACAGGTCTACAGTTTTTGGATCAGTGTTGCAGAAGCATCATCCATTTTTTGATATCTGCTCTTCAGCAATGAGCTGTTTCTGCTTTAGACATTCTAATGGAATAGCTGGGGTTGTGTTGAACAGATGACATAACACTATGTCAGAGGTTTTGGGATCTGGAGATCTCTTGATTTAAGAGAGCTGAGTAGGAGACCATAGGAAGAATCATGCTGCCTTTTTTTCCTCTTCCTTACACTTTTCCCAGAATATTTTTATTTTATTCTGTTTTGTTAAACTCTTTTATGGGACTGAAACTATAGTTTGTAACTGAAGTTTGAAAAAACAAGCCAACTAACCTCAAAACAAAACCAATTAAAAAACCCACACCATAATAAAAAAACAACCCAACAAAAGACACCCACAAACAAAAAAACCCCCAATCTCAAGACTATCTATGATGTAATTTAATTTTCCAGCCAGCCCTTACAGGTATACAACTAGGTTTCATCATCCTGAAAATGGAAACTGAAACCTGTCGAGATCTCTAGTCTTTTCATAAAACTAGCTGATGAAATGGGAAATTTAGGGAATTTAATGCCAGCAGATGTTTGTGATGTTGATACAATCATGAGGATCTTGGTGTGAATTAATGATATTTGTTGTGAAGGGAGAAAAAAAAAGGATTTTAGGGAGCTGGAAGAATATGCTTGTCCCTGTTTTTGCAGCTTATTTATATGCTATGTTTTTCCATCCTTGTTAATGAATTTGATTGAGATCCTCAAGAAGGTAGACATCCTATGTAATCAGAAATTAATTTTGAGCTCAAGTCATTTTCCCAGACATTTAGTCATGGCACTTTGGTGGAGAATGTCAGATGAAACTTTGTGAAAAGCTAATGTGCATCACACTTACAATGAAGTTATCTTGTCAGGGGTGGAAGTTAGTGTGTTTGTAGTGATTTGCCCACTTGTTTAGGAAAGTAGCAAGGCAGCATTCAGGAGGGATTTTGTAGCCAAGAACTTGCTGCTGCAGATCCTGTGGGTGTTGTGACTGTTGCTGCATCAGCAGAGCTGCATCTGTTAACAGGAATTGGCTATTCCATCTCTTCTTTATCATTTGGAGCAGCACTTCCATTGCTTTCATTAGAGACCTGCTCCTTTGTTGAGTTTTCTCATCTTACATTCTAATTAGATTTGGATGCCCACTGTGAAGCTTTTTGCAGAAAGCCACACTTAAAGGTGAATTTGTTTGGCCTTACTAATGTCTATTTCTGATTGCTCTTTACTGTGTAGAGGAGTTTCACTGGCACAAGATGCATTCAATGTAGGTATGTGCCAATATTAATGAAAACTACATATCAAAATTCACTTATAAACATGCAAATAAATGACTGCAAAATAGAACTTTCATTATAAACTGCATAAGAACTTTCATACCAGATCTGATCTAGTAGAACTTGGAAAACCTGAAAAGAGATGCCCAGAAAATATGGTGAAAATCTTGCAAAACTGTGGTGTGGATCAGGTCTCTACTAGCAAGTGAGTGGAGTGTCTCTCCATTGAGGAAAGACAGAGAGCTGGGACTGTTTAGCTTGCGGAAGAGAAGGCTTGGGGATAGGGAGGTAGAAGATAGAGCCAGGTATTTTTCAGTGGTGCCCAGTGATAAGACAGAAGACAATGAATGGGCACAAACTAAAATTGAGGAGGTTCCCTCTGAATATCAGGAAACCATTTTTTACAAGATAGGCATGGCCACTTACTCCCCAGGCAGTCAGGGCTTCATCAGGAGCAAGTAGTTTTTCTGCACTGAACAGTTTGTGTTGGTGCTACCTCACGGCTTGCTGCTGGATGCAGTTCTCCCATCCACACTAAACCTAGGTTTTATATTGGCTTACATGATTGGTTTCTCTTTGAGTGAGCTGTTCTTTTCCTTTCTCTTCCCCTCTCCCTCCTCCCTTGACTTTTTTTCCAATTAGGCTGGGGACCAAGTCATATAAATCTTTGATGCTTTGTATAGTGGCCGGTAGAATTTAGTACTTTAACATGGGTTGTGTCTGTTTATATTGGGGTTTTATTAAGTTGTGGTGTTTGTTTTTCCTGATGCACTACTACTTTATAATGGCTATAAATAATCTGAAGGCTGGAGAAACATTGTTAAAAAAATGTTCAAGAAATTCTTCTCTTTCTTTTAGTCTGGTCTATCTCATTATTTCTGTGGTACTTTCATTAGGCTCCTAATTATGTTAATAAGTACTCAACATCAGACAGTCAGTTCTCCAAGTAACATTTATAAAAGGCTGCATTCCCCTAGCCTGGAAAGTAGCCTTTGATTTATTTTACTTAACACAAGTTTTTCATGTGTTAAATCTCAGTCTACAGTGTATGGCTGACCAAGTAAAAGTGAAAGCTCCTGTAATCTACTAGATGATGGAAAGGTAGTGCACTTTTACATGTAACATTTCTGCTTCTAAAAAAACTGTAAAAGGGTAGTGAGGCCATTCTGTTACCAGATTATTAGGGCTTGTTTCAGGGTCTTTGATGGCCAGTTACTTCAGAGGATTGCTTCTGTAAATATTTGTAGTCGTTCATATGCAGTTATCTCTGAAGCTTGCTGTCTGGATGCCTGAATCTAGCAACAGGCTCTCTGCAGGAGCTGCTGGGCATTCAGCATTCTGCAAGTCTGATCATGGATGCACATGTGGTGCTGTATTGGAATAGCTGAGGGATATTACTCCATGATAAATCTAAGAACATTGGATGAGATCTGTAACAGGACTTAGATTTTCTTTTACACATCTTATAGTCCAGTTCCGAGGATCTGTGAGGAAGCTAATAATAGGAGACTGGTTACAGGAAGGTGAGTGGGTTGTTAATATAACTATCATTGCCAAGCCTTACCCCAAGGCCAGGTAGTAGTTATGACCAGGGATGAGAGGCACACTAAAAACATTCCTGAGTGAGCGATGGTGTATTTGAAAAGCAGCAATCTCCAGCTGTATGTAACTACTGCCAGGAGCGTGCGGCTTCATGGCAGAGTTACCTGGGCTGAATGGATGTGTGCAAATCAGCTGCGCACCTTCTCAGCCTAAGGTCTTGAAATGGACTCATACGCATTGCGGTCTGAGTTCATACACAGAGGGTATGTAGAAGAGTGGGACAGGCAAGCAGCAAGCTGGGACTAGTACCATCTGTTAATTACCAGTTTGTACAAGCCCTGGGAGGTTCCAAAGACACTTGGGAGAGGTATGCAGAAAGGAAGAGAAACCCAACAATGGGACATGGGTTTAGGCTTGATGTGGAGAAGCTCACAAGGAGCAGTTGGCCCTATGGAAAGAGGAATGCCCTTAGTATAGGTTTCTCTGAAATGTTAGAAATTGTAATAATGATTTCCTTTAAGAAGGAAGCTTTGTTATTGATTACTGGTCCTGAAGGGGGAAGAGCAAGCAGCAGGTTCAGAACGCAAGTTGGGAATAGCATGGAGAAGGCTAGTACACACACTGGGAATTAGGTCCCAGAGACTGGTGTGGGAATAGGATAATCATACATCTTCTATCGGCTCCAAGGAATGTACGAGTTCTCTGAGGACTTCAGCAGACTGTGATCCGTCTGTGGGTCTTACATAGATACTTCAGGGACTACAGACAACCTACTGACCTTGAGATGCCACAGGCACAGATTTCTGTAAAGCCAATGTGTGAGAGCACTTGTCTTTTTGTTGGGTTACTTACAGCTGTCGGTATGGATGAGGGAAAACCAGGCATCAAGATCATCTGTTAGAACATAAGGTTTCAGATATATTGTTATATTATCATGGTGTAGTTAAAGCTACAGAGTAAGCAGTGGACCATGGTACATCATTCAGTGTGCCTCTAGCAGAGTAGAGATTAAATGTCCCATGGAAGATTAAAATCCCATTGGCTCTATTATCTGAAACCAATAAAGGTAAAAGGGATGTCTATGAGGAATACAGACTTAATACAGTACACATAGCTTTGTACCCACAAGTCCACATTTTCTACTTTGTACAAGGCACAGGAAAAAAGGCAAGACAAGCTTTGTTTGTTTTGTTGGTGTTGATTCTTCTACCCCTCTCTGGAAAAGAACATGGCAGGGGACACTGTTGTGGACCATTGGTCTGCACCAGGGCTACCTCATCACAAGGGCAGAGGGTTATTTACAGCACCTGAAAATACCGTTCTGTGATTCTGTACCTTGTCCTGTGGCATTTTAATGGTGATGAGCACAAGTTTGGCTATGTAACAGGACACGGCCCCACTGTGTGGTTGAAGATACATAAGAAGGCCATATTTACCCTTTTGAAGTGCTTCTTTTGTGTTGTGACAATGCTTCTGGTTTGTCTGGGGGACAGATGAAGGTGAAAAGTAGGCTGTAGTCTAGCTTAATTGTCTGATTCACCAGGGGTCCATGCTCCCTGGTGACTGTGGTTCATCGTGAAATGTCCTCTGCTGATCATATGAATCAGGGTTGTGACTGCAGGCACAGGTATAGGGCTTTTCCTTGGTATGTGAAAGCACAACAACGGCAAACTTGTTCTTGTGTCTCTCCGCTTCTAGTGTCATTGAACACAGACAGTGGTTTGCAAACATACCAACTTGGTAAAACAGGCAATTGATTCGGTATTTGCACTGCTAGGAAGCTTTTCAGGCAGTGACATTGCTGAGTAGATCAGGTCTTGTGGAAAGTGGGTGCTTGACCACAGATATTCCACCTTTCTATTGTTGAAGTCTTTGAATCAATTTCAGGAAGCAAAGGTAAAATCCTTTGTTCCTATGGTTTCTTTCTGGCACTACTTTATCTCAGCTTCAGTGGTCACTGTGTTCCCTCTCATCCTGTGTGGGGAAAAAAAAAATTACAAATGCTGCAAAAGGCTGTGTTGCAAACTCTTATCTTTAAAAATGACATTCATAAAGGTTAATAATTGGAATGAGCTCTGGCAGTTACTAATTAACACCATTACACAATCAGCTCACATTCTGGCAGCATTAGGCATACTTAATCAGTCAATTATCATTGATCTCGGAAAGTGCTGCTCTAAACTTAGCATAAGGTGCCTTTGTGAGTGGAGGGAAAGAATTTAACACCACCACAGTAGTCAGGCTGCTGGGAATGTGTGGTTTCGGGGACCAATGTTATGTGCCTGATTGTGACAGATGGATCTGAATTAGAAATCAGATAGTACAGACTCATCTTCAAACAGAGGTGTAGATAGGTCCTATCCCTGTTTCTCCTTGCCATTTCAAACAGTAAAGACATTCAGGCAGAGACTAAATTCTGGGAAAAATGGCTTTAGTGGCTTTGAAGAATTTCTGTTAACGTGATAACTTGCAACCTTTCCAAAGGACAGCTGGAATATAAATTGTTTTTTCTCCCCCTTTTTTTTGTGATTAATAGTTCTCTAGGTAAGGAAGTTGTAAACAAGATGGGGGGCACAGGATTTCCATTTAGGTATGTTGCATAGAGTAACCTTAATCCAGTGAATTCAAATGTTATGTCATTGTTTCGCTCTCACAACCTTGGAGTCATGGAGAAAGGAAATATGTAGAGGAACCTATTTAGACATAGGTCACTGATGTAGGATCCAAATTCGGGGGGGATTGGACTAAATGGCCTTTAAAGGATCCCTTCCAACCTAATCTGTTCTGTGATTCTAAGGAAGTTGGAGTATTTCCAGGCACTTTTCCAGATTTAGGTTCAGGCCTTGTAAAAGTAATGAAGTGAAACATGTCTTCATGTATCAGGTACTTAGCCTGAGAAACTCCACATAGCAGATCCTGGGGCAGCCCAGTGGAAGTCTGCTTCAGGAGAAGCTGGTAAGAGTTCGTTGGGCTAGATGCCAAGGCAGAGCTCTGGGTGCAAGTGCTATGCCCCAGACCTCTGGCATACATTTCCTCCCAAAGCCTTCAACAATGCATAACTTGAATGAGGTCTTCTGGTGTTGACAGATACTCTTTAAGATATGTGCAAGACTCAGGGCTCAGAACTGGTAGACAGTTCCAGTGTTCTGCTGTGTAGCAAATTGTGCTTTCTCTGGTGATGCATGGCATTATCTTTGAAGTATGCCTTGGTATGGCAACAAATACTGTGGTAACATCTGTAAATGGAGCTAATTTTAGGAAAGAGCTGCCAAGCTGCAGTAGTTCAGTTAAGGAAAAAACAGTTGGTCAATTTGTTCATAAAACAGTTCTTTAAGTATATAAGTATAGACAGCACAATTATTCTTTCTTCTGCCCCACTACCTATTCTTTGGTTACTGAGTAATTTCCAGCAGTGTAGAGGCAAGTTTTAGGAAAAACCTCCCTAAAACTAAGCATGGATTCCTTGGTAAGGTGGGAGGTCTCCATTTTAAGACTTCATATACAGGCTAGACAGCTTTCTGAGGTAGATGTCTTGTTCTAGTTAGTCTTGCCTTTGGGAGGGAGAATGTTGAAGGCTTTTTTTTAACCATATTTCTGTGGCCCAGTGAAAGGAGACCCTCCTACACACATTGCTTGGAAAGAGCATCACAAAAGGCTTCATATTAGGAGCTGGTGATGGAAGGAATTGAGAGGTTGAATAATTTTTACTTGAGTGCTTTCAGCACATTTTGGCATCTTGTGACCCATCTTATCTTGTCTTGAAATGTCCCTATTAGAATATTATGTAAATGGAATAGTGAAGCCAGTGTGGAAATTGAACAATGTGTAGTAACAGATGTTAACTTGAGATGAAGGCTATACTCTCTGCAGTGCAGTAGTTCCAATTTAGATCCCATCAACAGGCAAAGAATTGCACTGTGGGAGGTGCAGTTTGATAGGTTGCATGAGTCTGATGGCTCAAGGGCATGAAAAATTTTGATCTCATCTCTTTGACCTCCTCTCCAACTAATTGCACAATGGAGACCATAAAAGACAAAAATCAGCTAGCTGATATTGGAACAACTCTAGAAACATGCAAGTGCCTTGTGTTTAAAACAAGAAACAAACCCCAACAAAACAAACAGAAAAGAGCCTCCAAAACCAAAACACAACACCACCCAAAATAGAATAAGAGCAAAATACCCTGTTACTAATACTTGTCCAGTCTTAATTTATCAGGGTTTGGGTCTTGTACTGGATGGAAAAGCCTTCTACTTCCCAAGCAGGTATTCACACCCTGCTTAAAAACCAGAATTTTTTTGTAAGGAAGCAGGTTTTTCCACTCTTTAAAGATTCTTGTTTGGGTGATTCTTCTCACATGACACCAAATTTAATGTCCTCAGAAGTCTCATGTTCCTGTTTACAGTGAGGGAAGGGAAGTCTCATGAACTTCACAGAAGTACAGCTCTGCACATCCTCAGATTCATAGACTCAAAGCACAGAGGACAACTAATGATAATCATCTAGTCATGTAGTGCAGGCTTAGAGAATCTTACTCAGAAATTACTCTATAACTTCTACACTGAGTCCACAGTGTTGTTTGAAGTATTACTTGTTGGCTGGAAACATATTCAGTCTTTATTAATACTTAGTCTTTCAATTATGGATATGATTTGCATTGCTGGTAGAACTGCATTTCATTTTTGACACTGCAACAAATGGACTCTGGGCTGAGTTGGCTAATTTCAGTGATACTGAAAGACAGGCTGCTTTGCTACATGTCTGAAAGTCTTGGCACCTGTGAAATTTCAAATTGCAGCCATGATTCCTTGATGAAAACCAGCCTTGGAGCTCTTTGTTCCTCACTTTCATGGCATTGTAGTTGTTTGCAAAACAAGCTGAGAGCATAAATATAGGGGGATGAAATAAAGCATTGTTTCATTCACATGGTTCTCTTTTTTTTTTTTTCAGAGCTGCTTTTTTTTTTTCTTTAAAAGACTCTTGAAAAGTTTTCCTTCTTGATGAGGATTGAAAAGGTTTTGCTTCCTTTTCAACTCTGTCAAAGGCTTTATGGCTGATGAGCATCTCCCTGAGTGGGTGCAGACAGACTCAAGTTCTCTGGGTGTGCATGGAGCTGGCTGGTGCCCCAGGGAAAGGAGAATCTGTACTTGAGCTCAGTGCTGCTATAAAATAACTTGCTAAGCTTTCATCTTGCAGATACCTCTGATATGCAACCAGTCCCACCCATCAGTATAGATGCATCCATTTGTTGTTGCTACTGTGGCACTTGTTGACCTCTGTATTACGTGGATGCATCTGCAAACTAGGTGGAACCTTCAACAGGCTTTGATTTACATGAGAGATGTTATTAAACTGCAATAACTCCTCATTATCAGCTAGAAATGAAAATGCTTAGTACATTGAGTGGCAGGTGCTCAGAGCAGTGCATCATCATTGCACTAAGAAGGTCCCTGTAGATGAAGATCCTGTTTGTTTTGGCAGGGGTAAGACTTAAGAGGAACTGTACTGTTCTTGGAAATTTGTTGAGGTACCCAGCTCCTTCTCTGAGGACTTCTGCAAAAATTTGTCTTGGCTGAAGGAGAACAAAATCAAAATGAGCAAATTCCATTATTTTCTTCCTCATTTATGGACTGAAATAGGAAACTGTAAACAGCTGATTTCTTTTGGAGGATTTTATTTGCTGTGGGTATAAGATTTGGGGCTGTGTGTGTGGTACAGATAATGCATGCAGCTTTTCTACTGTTTTACAAAGGCATCCTCTTGGCTGGTCTGACCATTCTGGCACAAAAAAAAATGTATTTTGGAACAACTGGCTTGTGTTTCCTCATGTTATTAGTTACCTGAAAATAGCTCCTTGCCCTTTGTACAGATGTTCTGCTTTCTTTTCATGGACTAAGATATTCTATTTTAGCTTTGCAGCTGTATTATTTATTTCTCTAATGTATTTTCAGATACAGAGGTAGCAAGCATACTGCACAAAATAAGGCACAGTTTATATTTTTATATTAGATTGCAGATCCCCATAAGGAGAAAGATGTCTTTCATTCTCTGCCATTAAATGTGTTTGTTGTTTATAGGGTTTTAAAATTAAAACCTCATTTCAGTACTAGTTACCTTTTAACTTGTCTCCAGTCAGTAGAGCATTTCCAAGTGCTTATATTGGCTTTTTTGCCTAGAAACATATGTTGCAAATAGTTTAAGAAAAAAGAATTGTCTGCCTTCAAAAATGGAAAGCTGCAGAAAGTCTTAAGAACCTTTAGATATCCTTCCTCACACTTCCCTTCAGAGAGGGAGAACTCTGGTGTGATAAAAATGAAGACTTGCTACTCTGAAATCTGTTTATATTCTGCAAATATGACTTTATTCCATCAGAGTTGTGGGTTTATTTTTTGTTTGGGTTCCCCCCCCCAGTGAAGCAAGTTGTGAAATGTCTTTCACTTCTGTTCACCTTGCTAAAATAATACAAAATGGCACTGTGATGTCTGTAGCTGATTGCTGTGGCATGCAAGTGAGCTCTGGGGCTGGAGTATCTTATATGTGAAGGGAGAGCCCAAACAAGCAGCCAGTTTGACAAATTGCTCCATAGAGAATGGCCTTTTTCCTGCATTTTTGCTGCTCTTTTTGCTGCATAGGTCCAACATGACCAATAAGGTTCTGTTGCATTTGAGCAATGAGGTTTCAGTCACTTTTGGGGGAGCCAATACCATGGCTTAAATTGCAGAGCTTGCCTAAACTTGAATTTTCTACAGCAAGAAAGGGATGTTTCCATTTATTTATCCACCTAGATATCTTGAAGTATCTCCAACTGACACTGCTGACAATTCTGCAAGTTACAGGGTTTTACTAAATTTCCTTCTTCTAGTCCCAACTTTTGCATCAATTTTGAAGAGGCAAATAAGATTATTTTTTTCCTGTCTGAATCCAGCAGGAATTGAATCAAAGTTTTAGACCTTTCACATTCTGATGATTATTATATATCTCCCTTGTCCTTGTTTTGTCAAATTGTATACCTAGTTGTTTTAATCTTACCTGCAAAGCATATACTTCACACTGGAACACTTAGTTGTATTTATCCTAACTAATTTTGCCCAAATTCTTGTTCCTCAGTATAAAATGTGATTAAAAACTGATTTTTGGTCAGTGAATTGGAAATAAATCTGCTGATTTCTTTGGAGGTCCCTAACATAGTGTAGCTAAGATCTGACTCACATTTGTTTAAGGATGGTTCTCCCAGTACACACACTCACTCTATATATTTATATATATACACATATATGGATTTTGAGAAAAAGATATTTTAATATTTTCCTAGTTAGAAGCTGTTGTTTGTGCAACAGTTAGAGATGATGGTTTTCATTAAACAGAAGCTTGCATTCAAAGTTTTTGGAGTACTTTGTGTTGAAATACCAGTCATCTAGAAGAAGAAGAAACATGTCAGGGGGTAGAGAAGGTTATTTTATGGACAAAATATAGACAGTGTTCTTCACAAGATATTTACCAGAGGTCATGTATGAAAGAGTCTTCAAATGGAGTATTTATTGAATTGTGCAAATTCTGTCCATTGAAACCAAATATTGCAAATTTCCTTTTTTTTTTTTTTTTTTCTTGGCACCTGTCTCTTTTAACAGACTTGAGCCATGTTTCAACCTTTAAGACCCTCTGAATCTTCCCCTGCCTTGCAGTTGTACCAAGAGGTCAACCTCTCCTGGGGTACAGGAGCTCAGATGCCAGCACAAGTGCTTTCAAAATACTTGAAGATCTACCTTTAACATGAAAAACTTTACATTTCAGTGTTCATCTGCTTCCACTGGATGTTCAAATTTGAAGCATGTTCCCTGGGAATAGGGTCTAAATGCCTCATCTCTGGACTTCTGCAGTTGGTATAGACTAAGGAGATACTTCAGGTGGAGGGGGCAAAGCTCAGTAGAAAATCTATGATTTCTGTGGGTTTTTTTCCTCATTGGCAATGCAGAGACAGTAGTATTCACTCAAGGAATGTGCAAGTCCTTGCATTCAGACTATTGTGGAAATGGAAAATGTTGCGTTATTAATGTAAGCATCATAGATATCTTAAGGACAAAACCTCTCTGTACATATATTGTTCTCAATATGAAGTCAAACATGGACTTATTGAAAGCATTTGTTGTAAAAAGCCCCCAAAAGCCTTTCCTCTGCTTCCAAACTCCAAGCTGGGTGCATGAAAATAGTATTCTTTCAGTTAATATCTGCAAGACTTTAATCTTTCTTACCCTTCTGACTGACACTTTTCAAAGGACAGCCTCTGATTCTTTGACAAGTTGTCAACAGTAAAAGCTTTCTGCATATCTGATATTCAGTGTTTATTGCTCAAGTTGTGTGGTTGGTTAGCAGAGGTCACATGCAACAATTTGTGTAATGAGACTGGAGGGAAGGTGCTGCTGAGAAAACTAATCTCCTGAGGTCAAGGCAAAGTGGATTTTAAGATGTTTCAGGGTGTAAATGTAGAAAAACTTAAGATGTTCATAGAGACTGTCGAAGCTGCACACTTAAACTGAAGATCAACTCTCATTAGGTTTAATTTGACATCTCTTGGGTAGGTAGCTTTGAAAATCTTTTTCGTGTGTATCCATTCCTGGTTTTCTGCACAGAGTATTATCCACAAAAATACATTTATACATCTGCCCTCCAAATCATAAAGCTTTTTTTTTTTCTTTACAAAGAGAGAAGATATCTAAATAATTTACTTATGGAATGGAGTGGATCTTTGTCCTGTTCAACTGCTAATTGTTTTAATATAAACTAGTTAATAAAATGAATGTTGCTGTTCTAATATTCTCATTGGGCTCAATATATATTTTTTGCATGGGAATATTTGATTAATGCCAGTATCACATCTTTCAAACACCTGAAAAATGACTGCTGGAGATGGAGTGCATGTTTGCAAAATACTAATAAGATTTAGAGAGAACAGTTGTTCTTATCTTTGGAGACTTAAATGTTTCTCTAGAAGGGTGATCTGTCATTGCCTGGGACCACAGTCACTAAGTAGGAAGGTTTCTGCATTTCATTTTGCTGCTAGAGATCCTTCTTTGCAGATCCTTGTCTGGATTCTAGTTCCCCTGTTTGGCAACATGGTTGTTCTCATGAATCAGGGCAACACGCATCTATGAGAATCCCATTTGACAAAGTTTTGAAAGAGCACCCATGGAGCAGGGAAGCCAGGGCATAAATAGCCTTGGGCAACACATGAACACATGGCAAAGGAAGAGCTTGGTGCTTGCTTCAGGTGGTAGACTGGCAGGGCTTGTGATACTTGGCATGTGATTGTGGGCCACCTGTCACGTTGCATGCCATGCTGGGCATTACATTTCCCTCCAGCCAAGAAAAAAATTGATTTTTTTTTGGTCTGTAAGCAACTTCATCTTGGGAAAGGGAGAGGATGAGTTCAGAAGACTAAAGGTATCCTTGGCTTGATCACCACTTTGGCATCTTTGCTTGGTATCTTGTCTCTTGGCTGAAGTAAATAAGGTATAATGTGAGGGGAGCTGTTGGGTGTGGTGACAGTGGTTGCCTTTGCTGTTTTCCTCCAGTTCACAAACACTGCAGCCACCATCTTGAGAAAACTGTGTCTGGCACAGTGTGCTCTCTTGCTTTTGCATTACTGTGTTCCTTTCCAGAAAAAAATTTTGTCTGGACCAAGTGTAAACTGACATCAAAGATGTTTTCACTTCTTTTAGAAGTTTATTTTGAAAGGAAAATAATGTCCAGAGCAGGATTTTTCTGTTCCCCTTTTTTTTCTGGTGACAAACTAATTACTTTTCCTGCTATTTTTATTTTCCTACTTTTGCTGTTCCCCAAGCTTTCAAATCCTATGAAAAATCCCAAGTGGCTGTTGCCCAAATGCATGCAGGTGAGCTTTTAAATGTGACTTACTTAGTAGATAAATGAGGATCAGTTGCTATATTTAATTATGCAGCCATCTGTAATGTGTGTCCAACAAGCATTCGTCTTATGGATAGTTCTTAGCATGCCCATCTGAGCAAGATTATGCATTGGTAAATGTTTTTGAATCCTATATCCATTTTAAGTAGCACTCTTTAATCCTGTCTATCAATGTTTTGGGGATTGAAGGTGAGGTGAACATGTGGCAGGAGCAAGGGAATGATTTCTCTTGTTCTTTGTTAGGATGCTGCATAGCTGACATTGTAGAAGTGGAGGGTGGCTTCTGGCAAGTTGCAGATGATGACAAATGAGGCTGCTGGCTCGTTTGTTCTGCATGCTGATACGCTGTGCATTGAGCCAGCCCAGGTGACACTGTCAGCAGGCAGCTTCTGCAGAAATTCATGCTGTTGCTGGCCCTGGAGTTGCAGTGAAAGTGGGAGACTCTCCCTGTGGTGATGCAGGTCCACACTGATGATATTGCTGTTACTCATCTGCAATGGAAATGTGACGATTTGTCTCTGTAGCTTATGTACAGGACAATGTGCTGGCAGTCTCAGACAGCAGGTGGTCAAATAGCTCTTCATGTTTTTCAAATGGAACTTATGATTCTTCAGCTAAGTGCCTGTTTTGGACAGATCTCCATGTAGCCTCCATTGAGATCTCCATTGAGTTGTGGCTTTATTTTCCTTTTCTATGCTGCTTTGGCCCTGTTGATCACATCAGCTATTTTAATATGGAAAACTTATCCTTATAGCGACCTTTCAGTATCTGAAAGGGGATTATAGGGCAGAAGGAGAGAGACTTTTCTCCTGGTCTGATTGCAACAGGACACGGGGGAATGGCTACAAGCTGAAGGAGGAGAAATTTAGGCTGGAGATTAGAAGGGGGTTCTTCACCCAAAGGATGGTGAGGCACTGGAACAGGTTGCCCAGAGAGGTTGTGGAGGCCCTGTCCCTGGCAGTGTTTAAGGCCAGGCTGGATGTGGCCCTGGATGACCTGGTGTAGTGCATGTGGCGTCCCTGCCCATGGCAGGGGGTTTGGAACTAGATGATCTTTAAGGTCCCTTCCAACTTGAGCCATTCTATGATTCTATGATTTTATCTATGCAAGTAAGCTCAGAAGATGCTTTCTGCAAAGATGAGTTAGATATCTCCATGCTCATCTACTCTGTTCTCTTTAGAGGGGAAACTGAAGCAGAGAAGTTCTTCACTATGAGGGTGGTTAGACAGTGGAACAGGTTGCCCAGAGAGGTTGTGGAAGCCTCATCCCTGGAAGCTTTTAAGAAAAGGCTTGATGGAGCCCTGGGCAGCCTGATCTAGTGGATGATGTCCCTGTCAGGCAGAGGGGTTGGAACTGGATGATCTTTAAGGTCCCTTCCAATTCTGGCGATTCTATGATTCTAAGTTGTCAACAAAATGTGTCCATGATCCTAAAGAGAGCTTCCAGACAGAGGCAGTAACCGTTATAGGGGAAGTGGGGAACAGTAGATGCTCATGGCCTGGTTTATGGCTGCTGGCAGAACCATGTGTGGAAGCTATTTGTGTTCCTCTGATGTTTTAATAGATCCCTTCAAACTCAGCATGATGTAGTCCTTTGCCATGCATTGTCCCCAATATGTCTGGATCCAGAGATCTCTAGATTGAAATCCCATTTGGTAACCTGCTTATCCTTCCCTAGTAAGCACAGTCCATCTGCCTGAGCTGTGTGAAAGTACAGGGAGTAGAGCACCCTTCATTCTCCCTCACTCCTGCCCTGTGACCGGTGCAGCATTTAAAAAAGGCAGTAGATTGATGAGCTCTTGTTCTAGGGAAACATGGTGTCCTCTGCAAGGCCATTCTTTAGAGCAAAGAGAATGTGTTTACACAACATAGGTAATAAATACACCTCCTGGGAGCAAGTGAAATCTTTATTCAAGGACTGGTTAAAATCCTCAGCTGAGCAATAAACCCCAATCTAGCATACTGAGATAACCACTTAATTCTCTGGAGGCAGAGTTGCTGCTTGCAGAGTACCCACACCACTTAGTACTTTCCCATGCACTGCATTCATGTCTGCTACCTGTAACTAGGATGTGTTCATTCCAAGGCAAATGTACCCCACACTAGTTTTGTCAAACCAGTTGGATCCAAGTGACTTGTTTGAGATTCCTAGTTCCATTTGGAATCCTCACAACATGGCAGCTGTCACATGTTATTGCACATGACTGTTAAGGTGGTTTTACTTTTGAGTGGCATGGTACATCTAGCTCCTGGCAGGGAAAAAATAGCATTGTGCCAGTGAACTTTGCCATCCATGAAAGGGTATTCCTAAAAGGGCAGATATTCCATCTGCAGACAGGGATTTATGATTGTGCTTGCTTATACAACAGCACCAACAACAATATTGACGTGAAAAGAGTGAAAAGAATTCATTTTCTTTTTTTGCTCAGGAGAGGTAAGATGGATACCTATTTGAGAACATGCATTCAGCTGTTCACTGTCAGAAATAATGTAAGGAAACCCTGTAAGTAAATACTTAAAATAGTCACCTTACCATGCAGCATTTCAAAGTCTGACTTTAAAAGTGTGTTCATTTGGGGTCTTCTGGTTTGATTTTTAGTTGTTGTGTTGGTTTTGGGCTTTGGTTTGTTTTTTTTGTTTTCTTGAGGGGAGGTGTTTGGTGTGGGGGCTTTTGTGTTTTGTTCTTTTTGTTTGTTTGTTTGGTTGGTTTGTTTTTAAATAGGGTGTGGTTTTCTTGGTTGGTTGGTTTTCTTGGTTGGTTGTTTTTCTTCCTTCTGCTGAGAAGACAGACCAGTGTGATTTCATCATTAGCAGCAGGGATCTAAGGGACTGTTTGAGCTATTCCAAGGCATGCTATGTGTTGGCAGTCTCTGCAGAGAGAGGTCAGAGGCTTGCATAGACTGAGAGAAGATGGTCCTGTCTGGAGAAAGCAAAACTGTTTTGTCAGGGTTAATTAAAGTCTAGAAGGAGTAAGAGAATTGTGATGCTGTTTTGCCAAAACAGTTTGACCCAGAGACATAGCTTGCCCTCCTGAGTTTGTTCAGTCTAATTTAGTTGTGACTCTTGAGCATAACCTGAGTAGAAGGCTTCTCAGATGAACAAAGGGAGGAAAGTAGTCTGCTCTTGTCCAATCCATTTTCTTCTTGATCACCAGTTTTTGGCTCATCAGTAGTGCCTTATGTGACACTTTGTGGTGTAGCCACAGTTGAGAGGGCGTCTACATTTGGAAATAATGGCTCATGAGTGATGAAAGGGAATGAGCATAGGTGTTAAGGAAATGCAGATGTGACTTGATTGGGCCCTTGGGGCTACTTTTGGGGAAGCCAGACTTTATTGGAAGTTTCTTTGCATGCTATAGTCTTCCTGATGACTATAGGTAAGTCAAAAAATAGTCAGGCCTCACATCCACATCTCATGGCTATTGAAGTTACTTAATTGTCCCATTAGTTACTTCTGTAGGTGGGGAAAGCTGTGTTTTACAAGAGATGAAATACTGAAGTGCTCTGTGGTACCACAGGCTGCAAAGATGTGGGCTGAGTTACAGGGTGATTCAGAGATAGCCTTTTCCCCACTTGTGGGGTGGCAAGTCCCCTGTGGGACATCTGAAAATCAGTGATGTAAGCATGGTCCCTTGCAGATTTAATGAAAAATGTGTTAGTTCCTTGTTGACTAGGCCTGATTCTTCCCTCCTCAGGAGGAAATTTTCATCCTGGGATACCTGCATGTGCCATTTTTGCGACTCGGCAAAAAGGGAGCTAGTGCAAACAGAACTGTTTGTGGGGTTACCTTAGGGATTAAATAGGAGGTTGTGGAGTCTCCTTCTCTGAAGACATTCAAAACCTGCCTGGACTCGTTCCTGTGTGACCTCATCTAGGTGATCCTGCTCTGGCAGGGGGGTTGGACTGGATGATCTTTCTAGGTCCCTTCCAATCCCTAACTTTGCACTCCATCCATCTAAACCAAAATATAAAAATTCTCCTTCCATCCTTCTTTCCCTTATTCTTTGGAGGCAAAGCTAATTTTTCAAGACAGAAGATGAATTTGAGATGCTGCTAACAGGAGGGGAGGTAGCTTTCTCGTGCAAGTTAATCTCCACCAAGGGCTGAACACATGGTGAATGTAGCTGCTAGCATTAGGAATAATTGTTAGCATCCTGGAGAGCTGTGATGGGGGAAGATAAGGATGGGCAAACCAACAAGCTCTGCATGTGATAGTCACACCATCAGCCTTTAGAGGCAGACAATCTTTCATCTTTATTATAATTGTGGCATCTCTTTAATTTCCTTGGCATAATGCACTTAATCCATAATTATATAATACACAACTAGCCCTTGGCTTTGCTCTGCTCTCATAATGTGAGAGTGCTTTGAGTTTTTATTAATTTAACTTTCTACAAGCTAACAGATTGCCATAAAGGAAAACAGAATTTCTCAACCAGTACAGCTAATAGCTGTATTTCAGCAAAGGCCCCATGGTACATGTTGAACAATAACTACCACTCCTGTACCACTTGCAGTTTTTAATTGAATTTCTATCCCATGGATATTATGTCAGAGCCATTCATCTGCTTCACTAAATCTTCTGATATTAAACAAGTTCTTCCAAGTTATTATTGTAGTACAAATACTGCTTGATGGTTGATTTGCATTACATATGCACTGGTCTGGTGGAGGTAATGCAGTGCAGAGAAGCTTACCTTGCATAGGCACAAGCAAAAGAATCATATTTTTATGAATAAAACTATTATACTGTAACTCTCCACTTTTTCTTGTTGGAATGATAGGATCTGCTCTGCCTGTCCTGCTCAGAGTGGAAAATTGACATTTAAAAAATTACTGTACAGCTTTGTGATTGTCCTGGAACCAGCAATGGAGATCTGCCTGGCTCTTCAAATATTTAGTCTTTTTGTTCTCCAAGGATGTGGCTCATGACAGCCACTGTCTGCAAGACAGCAGAAGTCTTTCTTGTTCCACAGTTCACCATGTTTCTCTGGTGATGAATAGAAGTCACAACGCTTGTGCAAAGAGTGCAGGGTTGATCAGTGCTGGGGCAGAGCTAGGAACAGGTTATATTTTGCTGTTATGTGCACAGAGCAAATCACTCCTTATTTCTGATATGGTGCTCTTGCTTTAGAAGGCATGAGTCTTGGAACTGAGTGTCCTGATGTGAAGTTGGACTACACTGCCATGTGAAAGCTTTTAAATAGCTCCAGGATAAGAAACTGATGAAACTGTGTTCTCAGGTTCACTGCATGGAACTGGGAGGGTCCACAGTTTAGACTTGCTGTAACCTGAAGTCTGCCTTTTTTCATCTATACAACCTCTTTTAAAAGATGAGTCAAATCATTGTGTTTCGTGGAAAGATGGAAACTTAGCCTCGTTACCCCCTGCCAAATTCAGAGTTCTTATGTTTGTCAATGTGTGTGTTTATACTGGAGCATTACAGTCTGAGACTAATGACTCATCTCTGGGCAGTTCTTAGTCAATTGTGTCTCTGGCTGATAACAAAGTACATGAAAACAGGGTTTCCATCCAAATTGGGGAAAGGGTTTCCATAGCTAGGCTGTTCAGGAGAGAAGGTCTAAACTGCATTCACTGGCTGTTAGTAAAAAAAAGAATGTTTTCTTTCCTAGACTAGAAAGGAAACATTATCTTGCAAAGCTCTTGATGGGAGTTTTCACATGGATTGCAACAAGAAATGCAAGTGTGTCATGCTGAATATTAATTACAAGGTGATTCTAATATGCAAAAGTAAAGGTGATTTCCCAGCATGCTTCTTCTCTCTTCACTGTTTATTGATTAATATACTAATTGTATTAGGCAGGTAATAAGTCAGTCACCTGAGAAGTCAGTGGCACCAAACATCTGGGCTCTGGTGTTGCTACCTTCAAGCTGAAATTGGGGCTGACTGTGTTAAGCCTGTCTTCTCCTTTGTTCAAGCTTGAAGAACATGCTTGGTTGCACTAGCAGGGTGCAGAGAAGCATTCAAACAAGAAACTTGGTCTCCATTTGAAGTTATGCAAATACATAAAGGTTGTCGGTGTCTTGTCTTCAGTATATTAACAAGTTCTAGGGAAACGGGAGCACTGTTGCTCTTTTGCAGCTTACTTGGTGTGAGGGCAGATCTGTACAGGTTGCAGGTAGTGTCAAGGACCCAGGCTGCTGATGTTTGGAGAGATGGATCTCATTTCTCTAGCCACTTATTTCAATAAGAGCCATTCAGTCTTTGTGATATATGGGCCAGTCAGTCTCACCTCCATGCCTGGTGAGATCATTGACTTAACAGGGTCTTCACTGGATCCTAGCTGCATGGTAACTTTTGGGAGTGTAGGGACTGAAGGCCGTCTGGGTACTGCTGACTGGGGAAGTACTGGAATCTGATGTATGAAGAAACAGCTGTCTGAGGACATCCTTGGTGTCCAAAGAACTGCAAACAAAGATGCAAGCCTGTTGTAGTGACTGTGTTTGCTCTATTTACATCCTTCTTTCTGGATCCAACACTATTCTGAGAGGTTTGTAGGATAACCCTAGGTTTAGTACTCCCTGTCTGGATTCAATCTGCTTTTAGTTTCTACTAACCTATGAACTATCCAGGCAGCATTTAAAAGCATGTAGCAAAATCCCATTTAAAGCCTGCCCAGAACCCACAATCTGAAAAACTCTACCTCTTTATTTTCCATGTAAGGTTGCAACTCTGGTATTAGCTTGTGATAGCAATTATTGATGGTGTCATTAAGAATAAGATCCCATTCTCATCAATGCATTTAATATTTTTCTCCCTATTTTTGATCTAAGGACACTAAGTGGTGGCAGAATGGGATTAAAAAAAAAAAAGTGTTAAAGAAGCCCATGCTTATCATTTGCCCTCATCCATGAGGAATGGAGATTAATTCATGAAAATACTGTGTACTAGAGTGCAGTCTTTGCAAAACAATGACTTGTAGAAGAAACTAATCATGATTTATTTTCTCCATTTTCAGCATCAGTTATGTAGTGAGGTATGGACAAAGATAGCACTCCCAACATGCCTTTATTGTTGGCTTGAACAAACAGCTGCTGTTTCACAGTGGTACTCTGATTATCAAACACATTGCTTTAAAGCTTAGTAGCTGTTATAGATGCATGTGTACACGATGTAATATCTCTGCATTCCCTCTTTCAGTAATCACAAGTTTAACCTCAATATGAATTTCATTGATCCATGTTTGTAACTTATTAACGTGGAAGTGTTCCCTTACATCTGAGTCAAGCATAAATGTCTAAAATGGAGTCTGAGGAATGGCATTTTTCACTGCGTTGGCTGCGATTAATAGAAGCACACAGCAGAGGCTTTAAAGTGGTACTGGGAGGGAGAAGGAAGAGAAATGAATTGGGAGAAGCTTTATTAAAGCTTGGCAATTTTCCTGTAGCAGGAGATCTTCTCATATTTGTTTTGTATTTGCAACTGGCTAAATGATGCAGGTCTGCTCTGGTACTTAGGAAAGGGTGATGGGGCTGTGAGTGAGTGTTCTGAGGAACATGCTCTAGAGTATTGAGGCTTCCTGTTTAATGGGGTAAGTAGTTTAAAACATGAGTGATCAAGCAGTGTAATCAAGGCAGTGGTGTGAATCCAGCAGGTTTCTGATTCAGATGCCCTCCCAGAGACCTGGGATGTGAGGGAAGAAAGTTCATCTTCTCTGAGTTCTTGGCCACTCGTCACAGCCCTTATTCTCAGCAATAAGCTGCAGAGATGCACTGCTTTCCCTGCATGTTCTTTTGCTCAGCATGTCCATGCACTGCTCACTGGTGTCTCAGTCATGACTAAATGCTAGAAATCATGGCATTGTTTGAACCCTCCTCTTTTGTACTCATTTTTCATTTTCTCCTCTGTCCTCAGAGTAAAACCTGTAGAGAGATGTGCACAGACAAGTCTGCAGAATTGTCCCTGCACTGTGAGTGGTTGATCAGATTCTTGTTGGCTGCAGGGGGCTTGTTCTCAGTGTTACTATTCAGCCTGCAGGCAGATTCATTCCCAGAATGTTAAAGCTGATGTTAAAACAAACCACGTGCCTTCTGGTAAGGCAGCTAAAAAGAATAAGGAAAGGGCCAATGATGAGCTGCCACTGTTTCCTAATTAATCACAGGCTATTGCAATCTACCTGCTAAAATATGGGTAACCCTTTATGCTGACATTATCCCTGTGGGTCTTAATGATGCCCTTCAGGAATATAATATCATACTTCATTTTCTTATTGGCTTTTGAAGCATCAGGTTGACTACAGTGAAGGAAAAAAAGGCAATTTTTTCCTGGTCTAAGTAATATCTCTGAAAGAACTTAAGTGGCCCTGCTTTAAAGTTGTCCAGGGGCTGTGAGTAAATCATGCTGTGGTAGAATACAATTAGAGATAAAATGAACAATTTAAAGTGTTCTGCTCTCAATTTTTTTGGAAGCATGGATCCGTAGACAGTGCTTTCAGAAACAAACATGAGCAAGAGTTGGTTCATCAAAGGCAGATATCCTGAGTGAGTCTGGAGCTCAATTTTAAGTAGAAAGCATGACCAAAGGCCCAAAACATACTGAGTCATACACTTGAATGCTAGGATAGGTACTTAAGTTGATGAACTTTGAGCTCTGACATAGCCACAGGGCATGGGACCTCAAATAGCAAGTCCAATCCATCTGTCATAGCTAAGAAATTGTGGATCTCAGTTTATAATTTGAAACATCTGCATCTATGTGAGCCTTTGTGGGAGATCACAGAATCATTACGGTTGGAAAGGACCCTCAAGATCATCTAGTCCAACCGATAGCCCTACACTACTCTTATCCCTAAATCATCCCCTGAAGAAATACATCTATCCTCTTCTTAAAAACCTTCAGGGGTGGTGACTCCACCACCTAATGTCTTACTCCAGCCCAGGTGGTGGGGTCAACAGCAAAATATGTCATCATATGTAACTGACAAAAAGATCACCATTACACAGAAGGTCTGTAGCAAAGTAGGAACCTTGTAAGTCTCTAAAGATACCTCCCAATTCATTAGTACAACAGAATTCTTTCTGCAGTAAACCTCACATTCTGCATCTTGGGTGTTTGTGTTCGATCCTGTTCATAAGTAGTTAATTTAATTCTCTGTTTGAAGAAATTTGTTAGTTCTTTCTGATTACTTCTTGAGAAAGCTCGTCAAGCTAGAGAAATGATTGGTGTCTTCCAGTGCTTTCTTTTCTTTTCCTACATCTGAGGCTAGGGGGGATGTGTATTTCCTTGTGTTCTGTTTACTATTCCTTCATTAAAATGACAATCACCCAGCCATCTCCTGGGGGATTTGCTAAAGCTGATTGACTTTTCAAGCTGTTCCCATTTTATTGATCTTCTGTCTCAAAAAATTCCAACAGGTTTATTCTCCCAAGACAAAGTATTTTGTGTTAGATGAGCTTCTGAGTGCTGAGCAAAAAAGATGACGAGAAAATGAGGCTTTTCTAGAATAAAATTAAGCTTGAACCAACAGTGGTTTGAAAGACAATAGGTTGTGAGGTCTTAGGGCGTGATAGTGCAGCAGGAGTGATCAGTTGTGTGCTTTCTGAGCTGCCCACAACTCACATAAAGTTGACAGGGAAAAGGGGATCCCTTATGTTGAGCACTGGCTATTTGAATCACAATAATTTATTAACCTTGATAATCAACAGCAAGCTTGCCTCTCTGGAAAGCCTTTATAGACACAAGCTTAGACCTCAATGTCTGCATTTTGAAGACATGCTAACTAGAATCAATTCCTTAATCCTTGTGCTCAGGGAATGAATAAAGCTCAGGCACAACCAGTGAAAGTGTAAAATATCTACATACAGTGTAGCACTTGATTTAACTGTATTATGAGAGGTGTAATCCAGCTGCTGTCAACTGTTTGTCCAAGCCAAGAAACCAGGTGACAGATGACCAGTTTCTTCCATTTCTACACTTGTATCATTATCCTTCTATTTCTCAAACAAAATTCTCTAATCAGAGGAACTAGGAGGCGATGTAGTAGCATAAACTGTCTAGAAGAGAAGGGGAAGAGCCATTTGGGACCATTGAGAACAACCTTATCTTATTGCCCAGGGACCCAGCTGTATAACCAGGCCATGCTGCAAAGCAAGTGGTGCAGCCTACATAAAAGCATTTTCAGTGCTGTAATCCAGCCTGAGAGTTCCTTCTGTCTTGTGAATTATGATGTTTGTGTTATGAGATGGTCAAAAACGTTAGCATAAGGTTCAGAAGGCTGGGAGGATTTGTAGGATGTTATGGATATTTCAGCGGTAACTGGAATGGATAAACCTTCAAGGATTCAGGAATAGGGTGATTTTGATGTTTTCAGGGGGCATAAGTGGACACTGATGTTGATATACTGAGCTGGGAAACTGAGATGAGTCTTCTTTTAGAAGGGGAAAGTGACCTATTGTCAGGGTAGTTTGCATTGCCCAGTATGTACTTACTGTCTGAGTGGTTGGAAGGACTTTGTTGTCATCCGAATCTAGCAGAGAAATACAGAGTTTAGTGATGGGGGCAGTTCCGTAGCTTTCCCTCAACATTTTCTTCAATATACATAGAAGGGGACTTCCAGTTTAAATGTACCCAATAGTATGGATGCTAAACTGAACCTCTACAAAAGCTTTTGAAAATCCTGCTACAAAATAACACAAACTAAAATGATTAGCTACATAAGAGAATTGTTACGAAAGCATTTTTAGCTCTGGTACTAAAAGTAGAAAAAGGACTGGGGAGGGCGTTTTCTAATTAATAATCTAATTAATATCTGATTAGTTAATGAGGCTTTGTAATCAAAGCTGCCTTTTATCTTTCTGGCTATTATTAAAGTGACCCAATTTATTGAATGTCTTGATAAGGCCATCTTTGCTGAGTCAGTCAAGTGCTTGGAACCAAATCAGTGTGAAACTTTATCAGGGATGTATAAAACACCTCTTTGGAAAATTAGAATACATCAGAAGCAGTAACACTATAAATATGTTAGATCTTTTAGGCAGTAAAAATTGGAAGTGCTGAAGTGTAGTTCTTCAGAGCTGTACAGAAGTATGCTTTTGCATAGATTTCAGAGATGAAATGACCAATGAAGAGGCATTAATTAAGCCAGGCATTCTTAGCTCCAAATTACCCTTGTTTCAAGGTAACTGAACTGTGTCTTGGGTGGTGTACGCAGGTACCTGATGATCTTGGAGGTCTTTTCTAAACAAAATGATTCTGTGATTCTGTATGTGGTGTCCTAGTTTCAGGTCAGAAGCAGTAATATGGTGATTCAAATTCTGATGTCCTTGATGAGGCTGCTGATGTGGTTATTGCATGATAACTATATAGCTTTCATGTTTCTACTTGTATGGGCTATAGTTTCTACCAGCGGACATCAGCTTTGCCTGGCCATGTTAAGGATTGCTAGCAGGTGATTGGTGATGTAATGGAACAAGCATGCAATGAAGGGATGTGTGTATTCCATTCTTTTGAGGAGAATCCATTTCACATTTCCTCAGATCTTTTTTTTTTATGTTCTACCAGAAACCATTGGGAAATCCATATCACATTTCTCTGTTTATCTCTGCTGTCTTTACTTTTTAATGCTGCAGAGTGTGTAAGGCACAGTAGAGTCCTGATATTGCTGGGACACCTATTTCTAGTAGTAATTCTCATACATAACATGACAGAATAACAACATTTAAAACCTAGAGCACTGGTATATTACAACAAATAATGAACTTTTGATCTCAGTGAGGATGACTGAGGTCCTTCCTTTCATTTGTACTGGTAGCTGAGTGCATGAACTCTTATAATCCATTTAGTGTGAGATGCATCTTGCCTTGTGTTAATTGTCTAACACTTATGTGTGTTGATTGCTTTGCTCTGCCTTTACTTTGAAGGGAGGAAGACACCTTGAGAACAATATATCCTCACCTATTTTAGGATAAGTCATCTCTGAAATTAATGTTCTCTCTAGCTAGAGAGAAAATGTGGAGAGCCTTGGGTGCTAGAGCTAAATACCTAGTTTGTAGGTAGCTAAGTTTAAGATAAGGTAAATGGCCATGGTATAGAGAAGATGGAGTTTTACAGTTGAAGGCGTAGAGTTATTTTAGTATCACAATCAGAGGCACCAATCTTTGTTCTTTTGTGCATCTTTCTTGTGGGCTGTTCCACAGCAGAATATAAAGATATGCTTAGTAACCACTACACCTGCAGCCTGCATGCTTTGATCAGGATCTCAGGTCCTCTAAAATCAGGGTATAATTTTTCTTAGGCTTTTGTAGTTCAGGCTCTTGCCTCCCATGATGTGTTATGATCTGTCATCTAGGTTTATGGCTACTTTAGAGGAAAGATTTTGCCATCCTTTGGCAGAAGCAAAATAGTGAGACAGCTTTGGAGCTGCCTTTGGCCAAATCTGTCTGCCACAGTGGTTGAAGTGTACTGGCTCTAAAAGTCCTAAAATGGGTCATGTCAGACTGATTATTTGGTTTGATTTGGCAACTCCTATAGCTTTGCCAAACATCCCTTACTTTCTCTGACATTCTTGCAACCCCCTCTGCCCTCCCTCTGTTTCTCAAAAGAAGCTATTGCTAGTAGGGATGATTCTACAGAATCATATATTTTATATATGAAACTGCTTCTGCCTTTCCACAGAAATGATGTATCTGGAGGATACATCTGGAGGGAATGCCCAGAAGCAGAAGAGGGGAGGCTGGGAAAGGACAGCCTGTTTGCTGATGGTGAATGCTATTTAGGCACTCAATGGCACATTGTTTGGGTAGCCAGTGGTTGCTGGGAATATTCAAAGCACTGCTGTTTTCCTACAGAACAAGTATAACATGTGGTGTAAACATATGGCTTTCAAGTTAGTCACTACTGTAGGCTAAATCACCCCTGTAGGCTAAATATGCAAAAACTGCATCTCCAAAAGACTGTTCATGCCCATCTGAGGAGTCATCTCTGCTGAGGAATGACTGGTGTGAACAGTCCCTCTGCCTTGTGGGATGGTGATCAAATGAAATCCTGATGAGCAATAAGACACTAGAAATGACTGATGTTCACATCTCCTGTGCCTGTAAATCCAGAAATGGAATATTCTATGTCCTTTTGTCCAACCTCTGAGACATCCAGGGTGTGAAAAGGAGAGGCTACGTTTCCTGTCAACAATAAAATAGAGAAGAATCTGAAAGAAAAAGACAAAGGAATCTAGTGTTCCTAGTAAGTTCTCATCTCCTTCATTTTGAACAGCGAATCACAATGACTAATGCATCATGGCAGCTCATTTTCCTTTGCTATTCTCCACTGTATATTGTAAATTGAAATTTATCAACAAAGGTCATCTGCAAGTCTTTCAGATACTTGGTGATGGGTATTGTCATTAATCATAAAGGAAAGGGTGTGGAGGATGAGTGCTGGTATAATAGAAATTGGGTGGGTATTCTGCTGTTTAGATAACATGCAAACTAAAAGGAAAAAGATTTTTCAAGAGAAATTACTAAGCACATGATCTGCTAGAACTTTTTCCCTCAGTGTGATCTCTGGTTTTAAGTATTTTTTGAAACCTTGTGGTACTGAAAGTCCCTTAGAACTGGTAGGTTATTGTTCCAGAAGTATTGAGAACGCAAAACCCTGTGTGTGATGGCAGAAAGTCATTTTATTTAGATTGTTTAAAATACTTTGAGTTTTTGCCAATATACTTGGATAGTTGTTTTTTTTTTCAAGAAAGAACTTCATGTTAAAGGTTGGTCCCTGAGGCACCCATGACAAAAGATGTAACTGGACTAGAAAGAGTAGTCATAGAATGCTCCAAGACATGAATATGTTGTACAGGGAGTGCTTAAATAAGTAGGGAGTCTTCAGACTAGAAAAAGATCTATGGGGAATATGACAACAATCAGTGAAATCACAAATGGGGCTTCATGGTTTAATTCTTGTTAAGTGGTAGCAGTGGGCTCTGAATTATATTACCAAGGTAAAACAAAAGGTAACATCATCATAGAGTACATATTTGTGGTGTTTATTACCTTGTGATAATAATAGACAGATTTATGGAACTAAAGAGCCTGCTGGTGGCTCTTGCACACAAAGGCCTTCTCTTTGATTTAGGAAGTCCATGATGTTTCTCTAAACTTGGAAAATACACTAGGAAGCAGTACTATAGACTTTCTCTGTTTACTTCCCCAGCCTTTCGTTGTTATCCTTAGTTTTTATGGGCTGTCAGTAATGAGTGGCACCATGAACACTGCTTCTGGGGGAGTACTGCTAGGCTTACACCTATTTCCTGCAGGGGCAGTGGTCACCCTGCCTTTCCAAAACTCCAGCTGGGGCTGGATTAACTGTAGAACCAACTCTGTGTTTCTGTCCCAGACATTTGGGTACCCAAAGCAGACTTGGATTTTGGGCTTATAAGCAGCCCTGCAAGAGGAAAGGTTGCTTGTATTTGCATCTGAATGTGAAAAAGTCTTTGAGAGAGAAGGATGTTTAGCCAGCAACAGCCATAGTCACCTAAAGCCAGGAACTAGTCTAAAATGTTTAACAACGAAGAAAAGGAATGATCTAAAAAAAAAAAAAAAGAGACAGGGTGAAAGCATGCTAAATGATTGATATCCTTAAATGGAGCAGCTCCCTGCCCTGTCTCTAAGTAGATGGCACCAGCTTCCCATGTGGTGTGGTAATTGTTGTATGGTTGACCTGGATCTTGATTTAGGACTGTGCTCCAGTAGGAACCTATTTTGACATTTGGGGCAAAGCACTGTGATGGGGTCAGTGCTGAGGCAGCTTTTGCCTAAGTTATGGAGCTGCTCACAGTCACTAGGGTAGCTTGTCAAAGGGGTTTACAATTGGGGTTGCTGGAGGGGAGTGGTCAAGCCGGGCTCTGACTCGGTAAGATTCTCAGTGTTATAGCTTCAGAAAGGCCTTTATCTTGAGGAGGGTGATTTGAGGAAAAGAAGGGGGAAGGGAGAGGTGGAAACAAATCATTTCACAAGCAGTGGAAGTTTGGCAGCCTGTTTTCTTGTGTTGTGAAGTTTGGTTCTTTGCAGTGTATTATGTGAGCTGTGTTTGAATGTTTTCCTGCAGCTGAATGTTCAGAAAGATGTGCCTGCTCTTGTGTCTCATGGGATTTGGTTTCATGCTGCAGCTTTTCTCTGAGCACTAATAAGTTTGCTTTCCTTTTGCTGGCTGCTGGTTTTTTTCTGGAACTTGTAGAAACTTTGTTTCTCTTGGGTTTTCGTTTCTCTGTCAAACTATGAGAAAATTGGCCAATGGGTAAAAAAAAGGAATTGTTTTGGGGGGTATGGAAAGACAGGCACACTGCAGGCAAACAGTTTGCAGGCACGTGAGAAGAGAAGCAAATGTTAATCAGGGCTGTTTCTGTTGCTCGCTGAAGTGCACAGAGAATTGGATATTCTCCAGCTTATTTAAGTGGAGCTGTGCCCCCTGCAGTTCTCAACGTGGGGCTGAGGGGGAGTGTGTATGTGTAGAGGGACTCTGATCTGGAGCTGAACATATAAACTTTGGTATCTTAGGAAAAAGTCTGAGAATCTAAAGTCAAAACCATATGTACTCCTTCTCCACACACAGCCAGGGAGAGTCACAGGTGCAGAGGAGAAACCCCCTGACAGGAGAGTTGGTGGCACCTGTACACTTCCAGGAAGCTGACTTGTTCCTCCCAGCCATTCAGTGCCAGCCTTTGCAGCTCTTTTGCTCTTAAGAGACTGATACATATTTTATAGCCTATCTCCGTAGTTGAGTAGCTGTAACTGCAAGCAAACAAAACCTCCTTTCTCTGCCTGACAAAGTCCTGAGATGGAAACCACCTGACAGGAGGAGGATGGCCTTTAGGAAAGCTATTCAGATGGTTTTCTCTGTCTCTCCACACCTCTATCTCATATCCCTAGGATGAGCAAATCTTAGAACAATATTGAAGGCTACTGGCTCAGGTCTGTTTGTTGGATTCACAGGGAAGCTCAGGCTCAGACCTACAGAAACAAGATGATTTCTGTTAGTTCTCAGTGCTCTGCATTATGACCAAGTCTGGTAGGGAAAAGCTTCTCTGTCTGAGTGTGCCCCTCAGGTGCATGGACTTAGCTTTTACAGAATTTGTATGTATAGCCAGAGTCCATTCCACATTACAGCAATTTGTTTTATGAAAGTGTTGTTAATAACACTTATGTATATGTCTGTGTGCATGGTTAGATGAAATCTGAAAGCTTAAACTTGAGGCTGAGAGCAGTAACAGCCTTCCAAGATGACTTCCAGTGATGACTTCAATGGAGCAACTCAGAGTACCATCTAGGAAGTATCAGTTGGCCATGAAAAGCCTAATAGAAGATAAAGCAGGCGTTGGAGGTCCGATTCATGGAAAAGGTCTTTTGTACCACTGTCTTTTGCCATTTTGATATAACTACAACCTTTCTTCCCCTCTATTCCTTTAATATTGTGCTTTGAAGTGGATCCTATTCTGACCAGGGGAATGAGAGAAAATGTGGTATCCAGTCTGCTTGTCGTGTCGAGCAACTGTAAGACATGTGGGCTATGTAATTTGCAGTTAGAAGTCTTTGACTGAAAAGGTAATTAGTAAAGAAGGGTTCAAGTTAACATAAAAAGTTGAGCCAGAACTGGTCTGTTCCACCTGTGGGTCACATCTTTTTAAATGGTAGAACTGGGTTGCTAAAATTAGGCAGACGTATTTCTTTTTATTTTTTTTTAATACATATTTTCAAACTAAGTAGTTTGGTAGGAGTTTAGCAGGTCTGAGTATCAAGCTGTACACAGGGTGATTATAGAAGCTGAAATGGCTAATAGTAGCTGCCTGTTTCTGAAAAAACTAACCATTACCTATGCAAGCTTTTAGTTTCTTCATTTTTAGACTAGAGATAATATTTCCCAGTATGGCCCTTGGGACTTTGTTAGTTTGAATGGATTAACATGAGACAAAAGCTTCAGATTCTTTGCATGGAAAAGTGCCATGGAGATACAGTATATTATTGTGATATCCTTTGAGACATTTCTGTGAAGCCAGTGGTGACTGTCATAATAATAAAGAAAGCCTAAGAGAAGCTAACGAAATAATCATCCTACTTCCTTTCTAGCTATTCTTTGAAAGGGCAAATGCAATGAGTGATAATGGTTTAATGAGAAAGAGTCATTAGGGCATCCAGCCTGCATCTTTAGAAGTGCAAAGCATTTTGGGAGACTGAAAATGACTTGGAGAACAAAACCAAAGTAGTTCTGTCAGAATATTAAGCTGTTATTTGTATTCTCTTTGAACACTGATTGAAACCAGTGATCTCTTTTCCTGGCTGGTGGCTGGTACATATGTAGTCACGAATGTGGCTTGTTCAGAGCTTCAGTGCTGTTACAAGGGTGAGACCAAGGAAGTATCTCAGTGCTTGCCCTCTGTATGTTACCCTCTGCTTAGAGCTTAGTGTTACTTTGAGGATTCCTGACCTGTTGAATTTACATGTATAGGGGACCTCACATAATAGAATTAATTGTCCTGGATTATTCAGTTTTATTAGTTGAGCTGCTTCATTTTTAATCTTGCTGGAAGGGAAAAGCTACTAGATTTTGTGGTATTGATACCCAGCAAGACAAGAGCTTCAGATTTTTGGATGGGAAGGGTTGTGAAAGTACAGTAGGTAACTGTAATATCCTTTGGGATGTCTACGTGAAGCACAGTTAATATCAATACTATGCATTAGTACAAAAGAGTATTAAGTATAAATAGAGCTAGTATTAGCTCTGTTTTAGTATTAAAGAGCTAAAGGAGAACTCAAGGAAGTTAAGACTTGAAACACCCCTAACTGCTGAGTGTTCTAAGGATGAAAGTTCAGCCCATTTAAAGCAAAAAAACGTTTGCAAAACACTTAGGAATTGCGCTTGAAAGATGCACAGAAGCAAATGTGTTGGAGCCACATCAGTGACAAAACAAGCTTTTGACATCATGGGTCCTACTAGGAAGCCTGAAAGCAGCTGTCTGGTTTTGTAGCATAGCCATTTTGGTGTCATTCTGGACTCCACTAGCAGCGAGAAAATCAGTGGAGCTGGGTGAAGATTCTGACATTGCTCAATTTCTGCAGCCACTGGAGTGGAAGCCTTGAGCTGCTATGCACAGTGGCACCGATCACTGATGCCAGAAGGGTGACTTAGGCATTTCTCTGCCAGACAGACAAGCAGCAGAGGATTGGTCTCAGTCATAAAGCTGCAGATGCTGGAGGCTTGCCGAATTGAGAAAATTAGTGAAGCTTGTTACTAAGAAAGGCATGGAACTGCTTCATGTTCTCTAATCATCTCTTTAGCATGACTGGAGAGGAGGGCAAGGGCCATGAGTTTTCATCTCAATAAAATCATAAGTATGTCCAGGTAGGTTTTTTGTGAGAGTCTTTCCTTGTATGCCTGATAAGGATTGTGTTTACACTGTTCATGTGATAGAAGCTGTGTAGGGTTAGGAGTCAGGCTCTCCCCCCTGTTTGGATAGGATCGGTGGACTTCTAATGTAGATCATGACACTTCTAAAGCAAGCTGGTACTGAGTGCTCTTCAGGTGTGGGATCTGTACTAGGTAGCAGTTGATTTGTTCCAGTAAGAAAAGTCTTGTTTGTTAGGAAAAGCAGAGTATGAAAACAACAGAGAAACAAGCAGGGCAAAGTGAGGTTTCAAACATACCCACAAATGAGGAGGAGGAAGTTACAGAAAACCCTCTGTGACGAAGCAGCTCTTTTCTCCAGTCACGAATGGGTAATGCCACCCCCAGATCATCTGCTCCTCTAGGTAGGATTTGATAGCGTAGGGCACTGAATCTGTCTGTCTAACTCAGAAAAAGAAAATGCCTGGCACAAAGTAGGATGGGGGTAAATGAGAACTTAAGATGCCACTGTAGTTACCTTTTTGTGTAGACGTGAGTTCAGCTGTTAAATTCTGAATCACATTTGGATCCCCATCTCTAAGTCAAAAATCAGCCTACTTAAGTAAAAGTGTTACTGATGAGTTTAATTTGGATTTTTCTGCTGAATTTGTCAAAAAAGAGAATTTGTGCTAAGTGTGCTGCAGAGATCATTGTCTGTGTAGATATCATTGGCTGTCTCACACAGGCACATGAGAGCAGAGCCTGCACCTGAAGTCCACCTTCATGGTGCACCACAGCTCCACAGGTGCACAGAATCAATTGATGCAGACACAGAACTCCCCCACCCTAAAGGACTCAAGTTTTGTTTTGTTTTCTTTTTTTCTTTATATTTTTTTTTTGCTGGCCACCTGAAATGAAACACACAAGCTTGAATTTTAAGGGTAATAATGCTCAAGCTGTAACTTTGAGCATCTGTTCACACAGTCCTTTCCTTCCCTTGAGCTCTAATAATCATGTAAGTTCTTTTTGTCTCCTCTTTTCTCCAGGTCAACAGACTACGGCACTACCTATGAAAAGCTAAATGACAAAGTAGGATTGAAGACTGTGCTGAGCTACCTTTATGTCAGTCCCACTAACAAGAGGAAGGTAAGGGGTAGCTATTGAGCTGGTAGCTATAGAAACAAAACTATGGCATTCTGTTTATTCTGGGAGGAATTATGATCCTCAAGTGAAATCTCCTGGTAATTTACAAGAGCTTGAATCTGCTAAATTGCACTAGTGCAGTTCCATGGAATCCAATAGAATTATGCCTGGATTGGTGATAGGGGTTCAGTCCTTGTTCTCCTGCTGAATGTGTTGGAGAAATAAGAGGGTTGCTTTTATTTGCTTCTGACTGTTACACCTTTAAAAACGCTGAACTCGCACATGTTTCGGGGACTCTTACTGACATTGGCTTTGGCTAATACACTCTCCCTGCCTTCTCTGTCTCCTTATTATTAGAAATACTAAGTAAAAGACTTCTATTTCTGCATTTTACTCTTTTTCCCCCTTTATGCTTTCCCTCACTAGAAGCTGGAGGCAAAGATGTAAATGACATTTTCATTGGTTGCATCACGTAAGGAGGCTGAAAACAGAATATGCCTGGGAGAGTGGGTGAGACCTAAGATTTGATTTGAATGTGTAGGAGTGAAGATGAGGACATAGCTTTCAAATCCCCTGCTCATGCTTACCAGATGGTGCAATTAGGGCTGCAGCTGGCTTACAGAGCACAGCCCAGGAGTTACTCCTCAGTGCCTTTTTGGTTTAAAATTGTTGCCTGTGTTAGGGAGGTAGTGGCAAGAAGATGCTTTCCACCTACCCACAGAAATTAAACTGGAAGGGTTGCAGCATCTAGCTTAATTGCTGGCAGTTGAGTGGTGTTTGGATGGGGTGCAGCCCATTTGGCTTCATGGTTTCCAAAATGACCATCTCCTGTCTCCGTCAATAGGTTTTCAAACTAGCACTGTGCTACTTGTTACTATTCTTATTACTACCATTGTATTTTCCATCACTACTCAGTCTACAGAAGTTTCAGGATTAATGTTTATTTCAGTGTATGGAGCCTTAAGGTAGTCATAGCCTTGATTGCTATTGGTGACGAAGTGTGTTTGGGTGTATGGAGGAAAGACTGCAGTGGGCAGAAGTGTATTTTTTTTTTTCTGATCCAGAAGCTGAGTTTTTGTGACAATTGCCTTGACTTCTTTTTTTCTGAGCAAAATGGAATGAAGAAATTTCATAATGAGCTCTCCTGGCCTTCACCTTTCCCATATACAGTATGGTGGGCACTGAAGAGTTAATTCTTCCTCATTCTGTTTCTAAAGCAACTCTGCACACCTAAAATCAGAGGCAATATGCTTGGTTACAAATCCTATATCACTGGTGTAAAGTCTCCCTCACACATCAGAGTACTGGGTCATATGATTATCTTCTAGCAATTTCTCAAGCGGTCGAGCTTTACAGATTAGCAGTTTTATTTCCTTTTTTTAATATATAAACACATTTTGTCATACAGTGGCATGCAGAGACCTATCTTTACCTGTTGTTTTCTTATTTTAGATTACAATCTTTTTAGATAATTTTTTTAATGTCTTAAGAAAATACTTCCTGGACCTATTGGTCTTCTGACGTCTCCCTGCTGAAGAATCTTTTGAAATGGAGAAACAAGCTGTAAGAAAAACCCATAGTAAGCCAGCTTCTGTGCTGGCTGCTGTGGGAATAACTTGGTTTTGTTCTTTCTACCTGTGCTAGATATGTGGGCACTGTTACTATGCATGTTTAAACATCTGGTTTGTCTGAACCCAGAACTGACTCTTTTGACTGTCAAAGCAATTCCAAACATCCATGCAACATTTGAAGAATGCCTGGAGAAGGTGTTACTGGTTTGGAGCATCTGGGATTTGTCAAATTCAATATCAAGTTCACTGCCTACCCACTCCTTACAAATTCATGAGATTGTAAATTTTTTCAGAGTGAGGGTGACAGAGCACTGAAACAGACTGCCCAGAGAGGCTGTGGAGTCTCCTTCTCTGGAGATATTCAAAACCTGTCTGGACGCGCTTCTGTGTGACCTGGTCTGGGGAATCCTGCTGTGGAAGGGGGGTTGGACTAAATGATCTTTCGAGGTCTCTTCCAACTTCTAATATTCTGTGTGATTCTGTGATTCTGCACTGCAAAAAATGCACTTGGGTGGTAGTCTCCAAGTCTCTCTGGGTGGATATTGTGAGAGTGGCCTGCAGAGTAAGCATCATGTTTTTGCTGAGCCTGAGAGCAACTACCAATAATAAATCACAAAGCAGTAGGTGAGGTGAATCAACTTCACCCAAGTAGAGAAAGTCCTGATCCCTTGTGTTTCACCTCTAGTAGCACAAATTCTGGCTACACGAACACAGTGCAATAATTTCATATGAGTCTCAGAAATAGGTCTTTGTTTGAGGCAATAAATAGTGAGGGAGATACCAAAAGTAACGTGCACAGGGCCTGTGTGCACAAGGAGTGAAATGGGTCTTCTAGGCAACAGATTTTCTCTGGAGACTTTAGCTCCTAGGTACTGATTGGACCCTGCTTTCCTCACAGCTCCTGTTGATTTTTAATGGATTCTCACACTGTTGTTAGCCCTATCTGCTCATTAGTGCTTAGAGGATTAGCAGTTACTTGGAGGAGGGGAAAAGCTTTCCATGCATTGGTTCCTAATTGATTTACTAGTGAGAAGGATAATTACCTTTCAGTTACCCTGCAGAGCTACAGTGGGAATTACCTGTCAAATTTCTTTGAAGACCCAAAATGCTTTTCTTCAACTATTAAATAGGAATTATGCATTCAGCCAGATGCCAGTTATATAAACTTCCTTTACCTGAACTGTGCCATAACCCTGGGCCCAATTACGAGGCAAGAGGATTTAAATGCTGGGGTTTTTTTTCTTCTTTTAAAAATAAAATCTTTCTGTTTCAATTTCTTTTTCTTTTTAATTTTTTGGTGGGAATATTGTAAGTTTTTCAGAAGCTTCTTCTATATTTCTGTGCTCGGTGCTGTGCCAGGTCATAATGGGACACTGATTTCTCCACACCAACATCTCTACTTATTGCAATATGGGGGATCAGACAAGGCCAGAATTGAAAGGCAGAAGCCAAGCAGCTGGGTGAGGCATGACTAAAACCCATGGTCTGGAAGCCCGACATTCCCATTCTCTCTTGATTCCAAGAAAGCCACATCTGAAGACTCCTGAATTATGGCCCTCCAACACCCTTTTCTTATAAAGTGGATTTCTTTCTGCAAGAAAAAACAAGGATAATGTAGGAAAGATTTGCTGAAATTCTGGAACATGTGCTGCAAGTGGAAGCCAGACTTGATGACCTAATGGCTCTTTAGATCTTTACTGTAATTCTTTGGGGGGTTTATTCTGCTCCCAACTAAGTTAATGTCTAAGCATCTGCTGTTTAACATTGATGGCAAAAGCAAGTCCCCAGTTAGCTTCCTGTGTTGTTGGCCTTACTCTTTCAAGCTAAAAACTATTTCAGTTTGGGTTATATATTTAGTCAATTTTATTATTTTTGTTCTTATTAGGCTTCCTACCAGGCTGCTCCCTTTATATATCTCCCATCCTTCCCTGGAAAGCCTAGCAGCGAGAGTGTTAAATATTTGGTGTCCTGCTGAGTATTGAAATGTCTTTTCAGACACAGCAGACTGGAAAATGCTGGAGCAGGCTGGAAGAAGCTAGTCCCTCAGTCCTGCCTTTCGTTTCTCAGTGAAACACATCAGTCACTAGTGTCTTTCAGTACACCAAATCACCATGGAGAGATCATGTCCTTGTGGCTGAAGAGAACAGAGGCAGCTGAGAGGGGAAGAGGTGAAGAAACAATCTCTGTGGTTATTATGGTGATAAATCTGGGACAGCCTTGGTTCTCTCCGGACACCTTCTGGCTGGGCTGGTCTCTGGCCCTTAGAAGCAAGATTTAGTCACAGGGTATTCCTTGGGTTTACATGTTACCGCTGGGAGATACCAACCCTGCGCCTGTACAAAGATAACCAAGGCATAGACCTGCATAGCCAAGACTGAGCTGGGTCCCAGAGTGCCTGCTTCCAGCTGCTGACCCAGTTTGCTGATGGCTGGTTTTGGAGCTGAAATAGGGTTGTCCACTTCCTAGTAATCTCAAGAAGGTATTTGGAAGATGTACTCTGTCATTGTGTAATTTGAGGTTTGCAGTTATAATTAAATCAGTAGGGCAACATTATATATGAACGGAAGTTGCTGAGAATATTTCTTCCCTGGTATGATTCCTCTTGTCTTCCAAGTACCATTGCTAGTGATCAGTGCCAGCTTGGTGATTTGAGAACAGCCATCATTTGAAAAGAGACCACCCTGGAGTGCTGACATACGGAAACAGCAAAGCAGGCTGCAGTCCATAGTGAATCTGTAGCCTCTGGCTGCACTGGAACTGAAACACATCCTGCTGAAAGCCACAACTACTTTGTCTTCCTGTGGAGCGGTTCTACTGCTTATTCCCTTTTCCAAAGAACTAACAAGCTCAGGGTTTCACAACACTTTGCAATTATGCATACAGTCTCTGCTGCTGGGAGCTGAAACTTCCAGCCTTGGATCTACTTTCCTGCAGATGCTCAGATAGTTTCTTCCTTTGCGTGGACACTAAGGACTTGTGTTTGTATAGGAAAAACCTGCATTGAATTCTCATTAATACTGTGAAATTCCAGGTGATAATTAGACCTAGTGGTCAGACAGCTCTGAAGCCCTAGGGACTATGGCTTTCCTAATAGTTATGGTTTTGAGCCCTGGTGAGAAGTCAAGTGTCTGCAGTTTTGGCCATGAAGATGCTCTAAAGCTGGAGTGTACTCCAGAGCATATCTTGCCCTTCAGTGCATCTGCCCACCTGGTTGTTTACCAGAGAGACCACATGAGAAGCATCTGCTTTTACCCAGCTGACACATAGGTTTCAGCAAGTCTGACAATTCTGCAGTGAGCTTAAGAAAGGAGAAACTTTCATATTTATTTAGCAGCACCTCTTTCTTGCAGATGAGTGGGATTTTAAGGACAGATGGCTGAGTGCTCTTAAAAACTGACTTGCAAAATGCACAGCTTTGGCTTTGCTACTATATAGAGTCTTGTCTGTCTTTAGGGATACGACGAAAAGCTGCTGACTCTCTGCTGGGCAGAAATCTCTGTTCCCTGCTGACCTTTAATTTAAAACTATATTTTGGGCATTGGTTTCATTTTACTAGAAGCAGATTTTCACAGCAGTCTGAGAATTATAATTGTTTATATCTTCCAAAACACTAAGGGAAAATGTCTATTCTACTTGTATAACATTTCTCTTGACTTTTTAAATTCCCATTTTCTTTCTATCCTTTTCTCTTTTCGGTTGTTGAAAACTTTGTTAGAATACTGGATAATTTCCACCAAAAAAACCCCCCCAAAAACCTGTGATTCTTTGACTAACTGCCTGCACTTCAAAATGGCACTATGTGGAGCTGAAGTGCTGCAAGACCATATTTTCTAGCATGAGTTGGTCAGCTGGGTACGATCCCCTATCCCGAGAACACTTGCTTTCTTCTTGATCGCCAATAAAAGTGTTCATTTTAGAATTGATGCCTCAAAGGGATGCAAAGTCCTTCCAAAGGGTACAGAAAGAAAATGTGAACAGAAGTCCAATATTTCTGAAACACCTCTCCTTTCAGGTGCTGAGATGCCATTTTGAACCTCAAGGAATTGTTGTTGAATCATAAATTTAATGTATTACTTTTTCCATGAAATGTTCTGTAGAGATTGCTTATTCTTGGTTGAAGGTGTTGTTTAGTAGTTGAAACCCCAATTTTTACTGTAAGACATTTATCTCTTCCCTTGGGATTCCTGTAGAAGTTGAGAGGATGCAGTAGAAAAGGATTTAAAAGAAAAAAAAGAGGAAAAAGGAAGAGATTGACAACTATAACAAAATCAAACCAAAAAGCACTTGCCTATATATATATTATTGCTCAGATGAGATGTAGATAAACGGGAGGTCCTGATTGCATTTAAGATCTGGAATGACAGTTTTGATGTCTTAGAAATCCCTTCCTTCATGAAATTGCTTTGCAATGCAATTGAATGGAGTAATCTTTAGCTGTTCTCCTGTGCTGTTACCATCGTTATTGTAGGTGATAACTTGATGAATTAAAAGGTCTGTAGTCTTTTATACTGGCTCTCTGTACAGGTGCTGTGATTGAAATGAGAATTCACTTATACCAGAACTGAAGCATTAGAGATTTTATTTATAGCTAGACCTCCTAGCTAAGGGATTTGAACAATAGTTGCAAAGTGCATAAAGCAGAAATAATGTTACAGTGCTCATTTAGAGCTTTAAAAATATGGTTTTGCAAACTAGTTTCCCAGTTGTCAGAGTGTTAAAACAGAGGGGCAGGCCAAATTACTGAAGCTATAAAAGCCAAAAGAATGCCACACCGCTCATACCTAGTCATGCCTCTGAACTTAACCCATCAGAATGAGAAATAGTTAGAGGTATTTGGAGAGTCAGAAGCTCTGAAATCAAAATCTAATTTGATTGGTTTGTTTCTGTGTATCTTCGTGAGGACTAAGTGCAGCAACTGTTTATGAGCAACGCCGTGTTGCAGTTCAGGTGAATGAAGGAAGAAGTTAATTGTGACTGTAATAGTGAAGCTGCAGAGGAGTGTATTTACCTGACTAGAAATGAGCTAGCGTGTTGGGAGTAACACCTCTGCTTACAGAAGCTGGAGATCCTAAATAAGGTCTTTATTTCTTCCTGCTTGCTTGGAGAGTATCTGAGAGCAATCCCTGTCCTGGCCTTATGTATCTCCAAAGGGAATTCCTCAGCTGTGTTTGGAGCCTCAGGGCAGAACCATAGTCCAAACTGATTTTGTTTTGGCATTCTTTTCTTAGTTCATTTTTATCCCAAAGAGGATTCCACAGCATTTTTCTTTCTCCTTTGTCAAGGGTTAGGGCTGGGCCAACCACCAACCCAATGACACCCAATGGGAAAGGAAAGGGAATAAGAGAGAGAGAGACTTGTTAATTGGAAAAGGAAACTAAAACTACTTTCATTTTATTATCATTAAATATATGCAGATATGAACAAAACCAATACCGAACCCAATCTCCCTGATGCTAGCTCTCACCACTGATACTACACTTGAAGGCATCAGCAGCAGATGGGAGAAGGCTCAGAGGCTGGATCTTAGTACTGGATACCAGGAACTTATGGATCAGGATCAGGGGCAGAACTGACAGAATTTTCCTCAGATGCTGGCCATTGAAGAGAAAGAGAAGAGGAGGGGGGGAGCAAAAGAGAACTGACCCTCAGTTTTATGTCAGATATGACATTTATGGAATGGAATACTTTGTTGGTCAGTTTAGGGTCACCTGTCCTGTCCACTCCTCCCTGTAGGTGCAGCTTTTACTCTGCACCTCTCAACATGAGATGCAAGATTTAGCAGTGACCTCGGTTTGCATGCCAATCCCTGGTAGTAGATCGAAACATTAGGTCTTATCACTGCTATAAGCAGGCAGTGTCTGTAAAAATATGCTGTTAGTTTCAGAAAGTGCAATTACTTAAAGGAGTTTTAGCTAAAAAGTAAAACCACTGAACAGAATCTGTTCTGTTCTAACCTGAACCAGGACATCCTTGCTCATCAAATGTGTGATAGGCTCATGAGGCAAAGGTTCCAGCATGCACCTGATGCTTGCTAATCCAGCCTGAACTGAGCTGCCATCCTTTGCCACAGCTCTCATTAGTCAACTGCTGCTTTTTCTTAAGATTACATCCCAAGCTATTGATGAGGAACTGAGCTCTGGGGTATCCCAAAGCCATTTGGCAAATGGAAGCTTTCTTCTGACACTTTTTCCGTAGTATGCTGACACTGTGATAAACAGCACGTGCTGCAAATTGGTATTTTCTGCTGTGATCTCAGAGAATGTATTTATAACAGAAAGGCAGTAGGGGCGAGTTAGAGCCATAGGGTAGGACTGGTAGAACTAGTTATTTCTACTGTCTTTTATTCCTAATTTTTCCCTTCAGCCCAATGAAATACAGTTACTAAATAGCTCTTGATTTTGCAGATACCATTAACAGAGCCTAAATTACCTGAGCTGCAAATGCAGTTTTAATTGTCAATTTGTGCACCCCTTCTGTGGACCTACTGAACTGTGTATGATGTTCCTGTGATTCTCAGCACTCCAAAAAAGCATATCGCACAGTGCAGAGCCTATCTGGGCAGAGCCTACCTAGTGCTAGGAAAGGTTGTAGCTTTTAAACATAGCACCTGGATTAGCTGAGCTCAGATTTGTCTGCTCTGATTTATAGCAGTGGATTGTACAAATGTGACTGCGATCTGGTTAACATCACTGTGTATTCTGCCCTGTAAGTACACTTCAGGAGCAGTCACTATTAGTCTCCAGAACTGACAATTTAAATAGAGGAATAAAATGTGAATGAAATAATATTTTTTCCTTTGCTTACTTAAGAAGCAAAGATGATTTTCTCAAGGTTACCTGGAACATCCCTGGCAGAGTCAGAAGATGTAACCTGATGTGTTTTATCTGCAGGGTGCAGTCTTGTGACTGGCTGTACGTGAGATTCTCTCCTTTTGTCCAATTAATTCTGCTTAAATTTGTCACCTAAGAATGAGAGAATTTTTGTAAATGTTTGCAGAACTGTGACCTGAAACTGTGAAAGAAATCTTGAGTTACAGATACGTTGTAATACTTGGAGAAGAGGACTTTAGGAATTTTTCCCTTTGAAGGGATTTTTATTGTCTTTTAAATTCAGGCGAGTCACATTTTCAAAGTAGGTTTCTCTGACCTTTTCTAAGTAAGAAAGATTGTTTCCCAGTGCTGTATGACTTAGTGTTTTAAACATGGTTCAAGATCAATGAATGGAGGATGTTGAGATGTAAAAGCAAAGTGAGTGTTATTGTAACACTCTCTAAAATATAGGGTCTTTCTGAGTACACCCAAATATGTTTGTGGATTTTTTGGTGTGTTTTTTTTGTCTTTTAAATTTTGTATTTTTTTATTTAGTTTTTTTTTTTTAAATAATTATTGTTATGTTTGGAGATTTGTGCCTCCTTGTGGATCTTTGTAGTCAAGGAGCTGCTGTGAAAGAGTGAACTGCCCTGCTGCAGCCTGGGGCTCTAGAGCCTGGCCTGTTGGATGCCCCAGTGGAACCTGACTTGAGCTCTAGGCTCCTGTGCTTAAAAAAAGAGCAAACTAATGTCTGTTTGTTTGTAGGTTTTAATTTTACTACTTTTAACTTGATATAAGTCATAGAACTAAATGGAGGTTGTGTAGCATCTGTGGTCGGGGAGTATGACCATTTGTCAGCACAGACAGCACAGAACTAGAACCCAAGCTTATAAGAGATCACCAGTGGAAGTTTTCTCTTTTCTTAAACAGGGACAATCTGACAGTTGTACTCCAAGAAAGGCTGAACCTTGGTGTGCATGAACATGAAAACTAGATTCCTGAGTCTTTTTCAGTTAATTCTCCGGAGAAAAAAAAAAATTAAACACCAAAGCAAAACTAAAAAAAAAAACCACCCAAACCCCAAACAACAACAACAAACCTGAAAAACCCCAAACCCCACTGAACCTGTTTCTAAACATAAACACAATTTATACAATTAAAAAAAATCTTACTTAAGGCATTATTTAATAAAGGTGGAGAGGAGAGGATGAGAAGATAGATGGGTATTTGTTTCTATTTGTACTTGTCTTAAAGATAGTACATGGAAAGACATTGTTTCAGTGTTCTTAAAGAAAAAAACTTTCACATATATGAAACTCCACAGTTAGGATTGCCTATGTGAGCCTTTGTGCCACCTACATTTCATGTCTTTGTACTTGCACACTCCAAAATCTTTTACTTGCATTTTTCATAGGTTTCTGAACTTGTTTAATATACATTTGGTTACTGCTGAGGTAAGTTTTTTAAGTGAATGGAAATCTAATGCAGGATTTAATTAATAAAGATGTTTTGTTAAATATTTGAAAATGGTTTTATCATATTAACCTTCACAAATATTACAAGTCTAGTTGAAAAAAGTATGTGGACACAAGATTTATAAGTAAAATCAGAAAAACACAGTCAGATGCCTGCTATGTCATTTATCCACCAAGGACTGGGACTGTGATCCTGAAATCCCTCCTTAGATGCTACCTGGGGCTTTGGGCTTGACTTATTTACCATGTACACTTGCCTGAGGTTGCTTTATCTGCAAGAACCGAGTGCGTGAGGATTGTTTCCTTAGCATTGTTTGTGGATGGTAAATGTAGGTTTCTACCACTTTAAACATACAATTCCTGGCCCCATCATCCTAAAGTAACCTAAAATCAGTTGAGGACAGTATAACTGCACTTCATTGTCTACTGGAATGGCTGGAGCTTCAAACTGTAAGATGGAAAGATGGGAGAAACTCAGGCCAATATGTCAGCTTTGTTTTTATAGGACCTGCAAATAATGTTTGGAGTAAAAAGGCCAGTTATCAGGTAAGAGTCAGCTTGGCAGGATACTGGTGCACATATTTTTTGGCAATGTCAGTCAGAAAAATGTCAGTCCATCTCTCCTGTTGCTCTCTTTGCCCACTTCATCTTGTATTGCTAGAGTCGGGGCCCTACAGAGCCTTAGGGGTGGTAGAAGGTTGTAAAGTGAAGAGATGGGGTAAAATGGGAAAGGTCACATCCAGGCTTGGATGTGGACTTCCCAGAGTTGTCTGTCAGTACTTTATAAAGAGCAGGGTGGATATAGCTGCAAAGCCTGATGCAGAGCAGGTTTATGAGAATTCCCTTCTCCACCCTCCCTACCTCTCAATGAAACGTGACCACCTCCTTTACTGCTGCAGCTCCAATAGTATATTAATTTATGAAGTATAAAAAATCAGGCAGTTTTGGATTAATGAGGAAGGGGAATGTTGCTTCATAGATGGCAGGATAATCAATCAATAATAATGAGTCAGCATGTCCTGTTATTAAAAACGAGGAAAAATAATAGGAGGGGTGAAGAGCAGCTCTTGGAAAAGGGGCAGGTGGGTCCTTTTGAAGACTGCATAACATTCTGACCTTGATCTTTAGTGAGTTGATTCACCAGGACAGTTATTTTTCTTTTAAGAAAGTCCTCTCTTCAACCTCCCACCAACCCCAACCCCACTATCTGTGGCAAAATGTCTATTTATTTTGTTCTTTACCAAAGTGAAGAATAGAGAAAGTCAGCATTTCTCATTGAGTGAATTCTCATTTTTAACAGAGTAGATAAGCAGAGCCTGCAGGGTACATGCTGGCCATTGTCTCAGTTTCTGCCACATATGCACGTCTGCCTCTTAGAGTGTAAATGTGGTAACTCTACATTTCAGCTCTGATGTGATCAATTCAGTGTAAAATGCTTTATCTCAAGCACCGCTGTGAATCCTGGAAGACCTTGTGTGACTGTTAGGAGCAGTTTTACTTTGGCATTGAGCTTGGCTGGGCTAGATCTTAGAGGGACACTTCAGCGTATTTCAGAGAGTTTGAGGCTTCTTTTTGCACTAGCCAGAGTTCATTGTCCTTGATCTTGCCCATCCTAAAATGCCTTTTTCTTTTGTACATGGAAAGATGTTGCTGGACTCTGAAAGTAACAATACGGTTTTTCTAAGTATTGCATAGATGCAACTAGATGAAACTCAGGCTTTATTTTTCTTATAAATCTGGGGAGTGAAAACTTAGCCCAGTCCTTATGTCTCTGTTGGTGGAGAGATCAGTGCTGCCTTTTGCAGTGAGCAGCACAACATTTTAATTCTCTGTTGCAACAAATCAGAAAAAAACCTTAATCTGATATCTTTTGCTTCCCCTTCAATTATTCCATGGCAGGCCAACACAATCCTTAAAAGTGACTGCAGGAAAGTGACAAAACTTATGAATCAGCTGTGCCTAGAGACATGAGTGGCAACAGAGTGCAGGCAATGAATGTAGTTCTCAGGATCTGGAAATGGGTGGAAAGATGGAGTCAGCTCTGCCATTTTATGACTTTTGCCAACTAATCCCCAAACTGAAGTGTCAGAATTATGCTGCAGATAAACCCTTTGCCCCTCTTCCAATTCCTTTTCCTCTTATCCAAGTTCTTCAGGATGCTACAGTGACAAGGGCTAATGTATGTGCTTGGAAGGGCGTCAAAAGGAGATTATGTGATTTTTCGAAGGCTGTGAGGTATTTCTGATGCTATTGGAACAGGCTGTCACTGGGGCAGTCCCTTACCTTCTCTGTGTGTAATTTCAGATAAGACTTATACCATAAAACTGCAAGGATTGTATCATTTGGTTATAATTTGGCAAATGTAATGGAAAATGTCCAAGCCAATGAACTAGTAGTTTTGAATCATGATTCTAGGTCCTGAACCTTCCTATAGATAAAGATCTCTGGGACCTGAGTTAGCTTGCAGGCACAGTAGATATCTTAGACATGAGTACAACTGTGCAGGGGGCTGCAATGCCATCATATTTTGTAACATTAACCTTTAATTTTGGGAGGGCTCAGCCTTCCATCCAGAAAAAGGACAGACCTTTTCCTACCTCCTCGGCTTCCACCAGCAGAGCAATGTTAGGAAAAGAAGTGTATAAGGGTCAATGAGTGACATGAGTAATAGATGCCAGGTAAGTAAATTGAGATAGATTATTAACATCTGGATATGAACATTGACAAAACTGACTTATCTATATTCACTCTACAATCTGACTAAAAATCAGAAAAATAAAGTGTGTAAGCAATGGAGAAGCAATGATGCATTTAAAATTGTATTCATGTTTAATGGTCTCAAGGGAGATACATAATACAATTTTTATTTTCCTATAGAGTCGTGAAACACTCTACTGTCCTTAAATGAAATAGACTGCTGTATATGGGCTGCAAAAGTTTACCCCCATGACTAACTATCCATGCAGATCTTTGTTTTCTGTAATGGAGCAACTACTGTGAGTAAACTTATTCCCACATGTAAAGTGTTCTCCCAAGTGAGACCTATAATGAGAGGAGTGTTTTCATATAAATGGTGTTCTCAGTTCCAGCAGCTGTGGTGCATGCTGTCGCTCCTTACTGATAACATTCTTTTCTGTAACTATTTCTGCTTACACGGTAAGTTACCATAATGGTAAAAATTACTTTCTAGCTCTATGGAGAATAGCACAACCATGCATTTACCCAAATAACATATAATTACAACAGTGAACGCTGCTTTTCTGTTTCTGTGAACACAGTTTGGGATCAGAGCTGTTTGGTGCCATTAGAAAAAGCTGATGACCATAAAACAATGTGTCAGGTGTAGTCAAGGTTATCCTAGGTAGAACTGAGAAGAGTGGAAAGGAATCATGCACAAGTATGCTATGCAGAAATACCAGGCTCCAGAGCAAAGCATAATATAGGTCAGTAACTTTTCTTTTCTTTTCTGCTCATTTGCTGTCTGTATTTCCTGTGGAAGCACTGGTTGTTGCCTAAGGTCACCAGTCAGGTTTCCTTTTACTTCTGGTCCAGACCCAGTCATAGATCTGCTGCTCAAACTGGATGTATACAAAACAGCTTTGAGCGATGCTGCTTGGAACCCATTTGGCGGTTTGTAGAGAGGAACTATGCATGAACATGCTGTGCTATGGAAATGCCTTTGGCAAAATAGCTGAACGGCACAAGGCTCCAAAGTGACCTTAGGAAGGTGGGATTACTGTGGATGATCTGTGGGGAGCTGAAGAATATAATGAATGGGATGGAGTAACCTTGGGTAAGCTCTGCCTTTCTGTGACAATGAAAAGGTTTTACAACCAAGCATGTGGCTGTTGCCAATCAGTAATTCTTTGCCAGGTCAAACACATGCTTTTTGGATGGCTTCCATTCCCACTGGCACCTGAGATTTAACAAGCAAATGCTTGCTGTGCCTTATAATTAAAAGTGAAAAGTACACGTGTCCAGTGCCAAAATGACAAGAAAAACAGGGAGACATGTTGTTCTGACCTGCTTAGCAGTAAAACAAGGATGAGATGTTCTGCTACTTTGGGTCTAGTATGATGGCTCGTGCCACTGCTGTATAAACAAATTAGATCCAGCCTGGAATTTGGCATTGCGGGCAGGTTAGGATGGCAGCTTTGGAGTATCTCAGTTTTTTTTCCAGCTCTGATTTTTGCCTAAGCCTTACATCTGTGATATATTGTCACTTCCTACTTGCCAAGGAGGATGCCAGAGTGGTGTTTTCCATGAGGAGCTCTTGCTGTTTGTCCAGTTTAGCCTTGATTTGCTCCTGATCCTCAGGGCATCTTGCAAGATGTATTTGTGCCTTGCACAGCTGCTGGAGGTGGTAATTAAATGAAGCGCTCTCTCCATAGGGGATGAGGGGTGTGAGCTTGGAATTCTGTCAAGTGTTTTGTCTTGGTATGGCAATTTATGGCAGGTATGGCTGGAATGCCAAGAGACTATTTTAATTTTTTACAAATCTGAACAAGTAACTCTAATCTCGATATAATTAGATACAAAACCAATAGAGGTCAGAAAGATTCACCAGTTATTCATTGTAAACAAGCATAGTGGGCTGATGTGTATCTCCCTAGAGAAGGCAAGGTGGTGCTGTTCCTCATTTGGCATGCTTTTACTAATCTTTTTTTCTCAGAGTTAATCCTGTAAGTACTGGGATGATATCTCTCCTATGGATTTTCAGACAGAAGGATGATAGATAATTATTCTTTTGCCATCAAACTGCTCTATTCCAGAGTGTCTCAAGTCCTTCCAGCATCACCAGCCTTTTTTAATCCTTAAGAGAAGCAAATGGAAGAATTATGGAGATGCTGTCATCTTAAAAGTGTACTCTTCTCTAACTGAGCCGATAGTGTGTAGCACACGATGAGATTATATATTCCAGTTGCATGTGTCTGAGTGTAATGCCAGTATCTCATGTGTGTAGACTATACATCCTCACAGGTCAGAATTATGTTCCCTTGGAATACTGGTTCCAAGTTCTGATGAGATAAGGCATATATTGGGTTGGTGACAGGTAAAACTTACTTCTGAAGTACCAATTTTTTTTTGTTGTTGTTAGACATTGGAACAGGCTGCCCAAGGAGGTGGAGTGGTGGAGTCAGTCCCTGGAGGTGTTTAAAAAGCATCTAGATATAGTACTTAGGGACTCAGTTTAGTCTCACTTAGGGACATGGTTTTAGATGGTGGTGATAGGTTGATGGTTGGACTTTTGATGATCTTAGAAGTCTCTTCCAACCTTGCTAATTCTGTGAAAATTCTACTGAGGGGGTTTTATAGTCAACAGTGAACCTGGGGCTTGTGTGCTTGATCCTGATGGGGTGGCTGTACCCTTTGGGCAGCAGATTTATTCTTGTATCTTTTCTGACTGACAAAATGGTCTTGATATCTATGCAGGATATTGTGTGGTGCAACTTACAAAACTTATGATGAAACTTGCTCTCAATTTGAAGATGGGCTGTCTAAATATATATAACCAGAGGAAAGCAGAATAATTACCTATTGCATTTCAGAAGAGGATTTGGTATTCATAAAAATGAACAGGCATCCCAGTGATGTCCTTTTCTGTATTGCAGTATCACTGGAATAGCATGCTGGTTTAGATTAACAACAACATGAATTTTATTGCTTATTGCTTTCTACCTTGTAATGGTTGTCTTCTTTCATGTAACCTGTACAAAACCCAAAATGTTCTACAGACACGTAGGATCTGCAAGTAATCTGAACAGCATGCTGTGCTCTGATAATTCTCTTTTAAAAAGCTGGAAAGATGGGGAACCCGCAGATGAGGGGGTTTCCCCTCATTTCAGTGTCAGAGATATGTGCTTTCTTCTCAAACCAGTTTACTGGAATACACAGCTGCAGTCTCTAGTACAGCTGGAGGAGTCTGTGGAATTGGGTGCTTACAGAAACAGCTGTTGACATCAGGAAAGTTCAGTGGCAAACAATGGGATTCTGCAGAGTATAGGTTGGCTTGTAATTACAGAGAAGTCTTGATGGGAAGTAAGTTCTAGAGGGAGGCTAGCATGAAGTACCTGACAGGTCTTGAGAGAGCTATTTGGTTCTTTGGTCGCGGTACATATAATGCAGATCCAATGCAAAAGGCTTAGGAAACTCTATTTCATTGCTCAGTTTCTATGGGTGTGACACATTTTTCATTCTCCAATAATAAATGCAGTAGTGAAAGTCACCTTTAACACTTAAATATTGCTTGAATTTTATGGGATTGTATTGAAGTGAGTGCCAAGGTATAAAAGCCTTATGGTTGAGGTACTTTTATAACACATGCTTCATAAACCCTTATGAAGTGACTGCGGTGCACTTCATCCTTTAAGATTACAGCGTTGTGGTTCTGAGAGATGGTGATCTGGTCCTATATTCATTAATTAAATCTGTTATTAATGTTACATTTCGGGCAATAAGAACTGAAGTTACAAGAAGTTGAAATAGGATAGGTCTAGACAATTTACCTCTCATAAAAGCTTAGTGTATCTTTACTACTTGACTGATGCCCACAGGTTATCCATAACATTAAGAAAGTTTTTGAGCCATGTGAAGAAGGAAGCCCAAATCTGGGCTGCTCTGTTACACAAGGAATTGCAATGAGTGTTTCCCTTTTAGAATGCCAAGTTAGTAGTTATGTGGAAGCTGTTGCCTTCTTCATGGCTGTCTTTTTTGGCTTCCCAGGGAGCAGATATCTGTCTTCTTGATCACTAAGTAATGGGATGGGTTGCTTTACTTTTAAGTAGATAAATAGGATTTCTCTCTAGAGCAGATTTTTATCATTGCCTTCTTCCACTTTTTCTTGAGTGATATGCTGGTCTTGGTGACTGGAAAATAGAGGTTGGCTTTCTTTCCCCCTTGTTATTGCAGGAGTCAGTATATCTTACAGGGCAGTGAGATAATAGCTAGTAATTTCTGAACATCATCTGTAAAGGTTTGTGTAAAGTTAACTTGTGCTTTCTAAACCAATGCAAATCATGCAAAAAAAATTTTTAGCTTAATACTGATTTATATGGATGTTACTTTTGCTGGCAAGTAGACAGTTACGTGTGATGCTAATATATTTTTTTCATGGAGGGACTTGGGCTGATTTAATTAAACTGGTTTATTAATTGAACTAACATGTGGTGAGGAAAGAAGGAAAAACGATGAGATTTTCTTTGCAATGAGTTGCTTAAGTCTTCCATGGCATTGACACAGGAGGGCTTTCAGGTATATAGTGTAGCTGAGTTCTAGGAGGCTAAGGTTGTGTACATGCTTCTGATGGCATCCTTTATCCTGTAGGGCAAGTAAATTGCAGTAATGATGAAGAAGAGAGGGAGACTAGGAGTGGAAAGAATAACCAAATATTTGCCAGTGAGAAATTTCAGATGGTCAAATATTTAATCTAAATGCTTCAGCAGTAAAAAATTACCTTTCCCATAAGAGATTTCCAAACTGTTCACATTGAACATGCTTATGAACTGATGCTTTGAGGACAGAAAATTATTGTTGTACCTTTAAGCCTTTAAATGTCATTCAGTTTGGGTTTTTTCAGTTTCAAAAGGAGGAAAGAACATTGTAAGTCCAAACAAAGCAAAAATCCTCCATTTGCATTGACATTTCAGCATAAATAGTTGAAATATTTGGCTTTTTAAACAGAAAGCTAATATGGAACTTTGTTTGGAAGTAGGCTTAACTCCAGAGGTCTTGTGGGACCATACAATCCTTTAAATGTTTTAAATTAAAATGGGAAGAGGAGAAAGAAAAAAGAAAAAGTCAAAACCAAAAAACCCCAAACAAAACCACAAACCAGTACCAAAGCTACAGAACTTTTTTGTTTTAAAAATCATATTTGTCTTTTCTTATTGATGTAGCCTGGCTTTAGGAAGGACCTAGAGTGTTTTGGAGTTGAAGATTTAGTGAGAGGAGGCAAAAAGGAAAAGAAAAAAGAAAAAGGTATTTTCACATGTAAGCTGAGAACATTTGATATGGAAATCACTATGAAGATGTAAACACGAAACCTTAAGTTTCTCTTTTTGCAGCTGTTTGTGGCAAAAGTACTTTTTCATTGCAGAAGAGAACAATGCAGTGTTACAGAGCAAATTGCTAATACTTAGCTATGGAGACTTGTGTGGTTTGTAAGTGTATTTTTTTAAAACAGTTTTGTTTATTTCTTTTCAGAATAGCACTTTATATAGGCAAATGAGAACATGACTAGGACCTCTGAAAAAGACTGGTTATGAAAAACGCATTGAAATGAAAAGGAAAATGAGAAGGCAGTACACAATGATTTAATGCTACCTACTTATTTCTGGGAACAAAATACATTTATTTTGAACTTGTCTTCCTTGTTCATTTGTTGGGAAGCTTCCTGCTAATGTAACTCAGTGGTACTACTGCTACAGATATTGTACCTATAAACCTTCTCCGTGATGATTCAAAGAGATGTGCTTTGGTAATTTTCAGTGAAAATTTATGTTGGTTGAGAAAAATAAAAGAATTCAATGAGAACTAATATTAATAAAAATGCCTTTTATGTGGCATGCTGTTTCATTTTTTGTCTACAGATAGTTTATTAAAAGATTCAGCTGTGTGCAAAAGAGATCACTGTTGTGTTAGGATAAAAGAACCAGAGAGCAAGAGCAGTGATAAAGCTTTCGAATCTGATGCTATGGATACAGGTAATATGGTGGGCAGTGGGTGTGCTTTCTCTTGTGCCTTGGGTGCAGAAGAGGAAGGACAGCAGTGATGTGCCAAGCAGGCCTGCTAACATGAGGGCAGAGCCATGAAAGGTACCTGAGAGAACTGAGTGTCGAGCGGCAGGGGAGTCTTCGGCATAATTGCAGTAGACAGATTCAGGCAGATACGAGCTCTGGCTGCCTGTAGCTCCAAGCCAGTAGAGTCTGGGCACATTGGAGTGTTATGCCCATGAGAAGTGTGCTAGCTCATTACTGGTGTGGTTCAATATTCTACATCATAGTTATCTTTGTGCCTGGCTAGTTTGAAACAGAGAAAGAGGAGTATTTCACCATCTTGACTTATTCACCTGGACATAGCCTACATGAAAGCAATGCTTAAATGTTTTTGTTAAGCCAGTGATGCACCTGGAATTCTTAATCAGGATAATAGGAACTCAGATTCTTACTTGCAAATCCTGACTTAGTTTTTATTATGTTAGCCCTATCAGAATGAACGCTGTTCTTGTGCATTTGTGCTGTGATATCACTTTCCTTCCTCCCCACTTCTGCGTTTGTTCAGAGCTCCTATAAGGACCCTACATGTTTTTCAACAAATATGAGTGACTCAGCCACTTATATGGTTTGGGTACCAAATATATCATGTCAGGAACAGGTATGATACCTCCCCTCCTAGTTCTTTCTACCTGCAGCATATGCTTCTTATTTCCTGGGATAAATCCCTTTGAAGTATTCAGTGCTAGATGTTTTTCCTGATCCCATGCTGAAGATCCCAAGCCATATGTCACAGTTTATGTTGTTCTTGCAAGGTGGCCTCTCCAAATCATCGTCCTTACATGTGCTTTCACCACCGATGCCTGGTGTTGTATTGAACTGGAGTTCATTCAGAACAGCTTTGTATGTGTCATCATTGCCCCTAAAGCTCCTACTTTAAAGGAGATACACCACATACCAGACAGCTCTCTTTGCCTGCATTCATCTCCTAAGGACCTGCCTGAAGTTCAGTCTGATTTTCAGCCTGGTTTGTTTTGTCTTGGTGCTTGCCATTCATTATCTATTGAATTTTAGAGGTCAGGCTATAGCCTCTGGAGGAAAAGCTGTGTAGTATAAACTGCCTAATCTCAAATATGCTTTCAAGGACTTACCCTTAGCAGTAATCAATCCTGCTTTTCCTTCCCCTCTCCACTTAAACTAGAGAAGACAGTAACTGAAAATATTTTATTTTTATGTATGTGTATATATATATATTCTGTAATGTAGCAAGGTGAAATGTAATTTCCTTTTTAATAAAGGCTGGCATTTAATTTAATATTATAGAAAATTATTAGATCTTAAAAAAACCTATAAATTACATTTGGCAACTCTCTAGTGCTCTTTTGCTATCTTTATGGCAATTATAAATGGCAACACAAGGTGCCAACAGAAATGCTCATTCTGACTGGAGTTTGTTTATTGGCTTTTAATGAAAAGTGATTAATCTAAATCACTACTTGGGTGGATCCTTTGCCCTGGCCCCATAATAAGAAGTGGCTGTTTCAGGCCTTTGACAAATGTCCTGCTATTTCCCCTGACAAAAGTTGTCCCCTCCCTTCATAGCTTCCAGCAGAAAAAACCCCAAAGTCCCAAATCTCCCAGTCTTCTTTTCCTGCTTGCCAACATAACAACAAACTATGGGTCAGTCCTAGCTACATGACTAGTGGTGACCTTTGTTTTTTCTTTTATTGAGCCTCCTGTTTTTTCCATCCTGCTTTGTGAAGGACCAGATTTGCCTGGGAGGATGGATGACAACAGGGATATTGGGTGTGTGCTTTTTCCCTTTTGAAGAACAGAGCTGATATCAGAACCAAGTGAAGGGGGTAGGAGACTAATGTGATGGCAGTTAAAACAAGGTGTGCTTGTTGCTAGACTCTTCCACCTTTCCCTCTTGTTATTAAATTTCCTAGCTTATTCATTTTATTATTTGAGCTCACAACCACTGTTAAGCTTCTAGAGGGACAAATTGCCTGGCTTCATGAACCATCTGGTGGAAGTATCACCTTTTCTATCTCATCTGACCCATTTGTTGAACTCTCCACTGAAGTGTTGCAGATCATGTGTGAAAGGACAGAGTGTATGTTTTGTGTGTGTACCACATCAGGTCTCTGCGACTGTCAGCTGTCTTGTGTTCCTTATCTGAGGGCAGAACTCTTAATAGTGACCTTTTAATTAGAGCATTATTAACTTTGTAACCTCCTGTGACACAAGCTGAAAATCTTCCTCTCCCTAAAGTATCCTTTCTTTTAAATGTAAGATCTCTCTGGAATATCTTGTTATATTGGCAATCTTACATCCATCTTCCATTCCTCAGAGGCAAGTGATTTTTACTAAACTGTTAACAGTTCTCTTACCTTACACATCCACCATGCTTTAGATGAACAGGGGTGTACTTGAGGGACAAAATGTCTTCGAAATCTAAGTCACCACTGAGAGAAAAAAATATTTTGAAAGAGCAGGGAAACCTTTCTTGTCTCAAGAAAAATGAAACATGTATTTTGATCTGATTATAAAGAAGGAATGCACCAAAGCTTCCTTACAGGTGAAGGCCATTGGGACCTATTCTTGAGACTAATCCCCAAGGAGTCAGTTGCATGTGGAGACATTTCTTATTTCCTATGCTGTGCATAATGCAAGTGCACTTTTTCAGGACTTGTGGTGTGGCTTTCTGTGGAAACAGGTGGCTTTATGAGGTTGGTAGGCAGCATATGTGAGGGATATTGAAGGAGCTCTGAGCTAAAGTTGTGTTAATACAGGTGGCTTCACTCTGGGACAGTGTTCAGTTCTAGTTTTAAAGGCCCTTTTCCTTTCTTAATGGAAAGGATCAGAAGCCATTTACATCGTATTCACTTGTCCTTGGTGACTTCATGGAGTTAATGAGATGCTTAAGATTAAACAAGCGCTGAAATTTTTTGCTTGATCAAGTTCTAACATACCAAGGGTCTTGCTATTCCCTGTAACTGATTTTTGCTGTCAAAACTAATGTGTTTCTGAATCACAGTCTTGAAGCTGAAACACTGTGGAGTTGGATATGAAAAGTTAACATGGACATGTGAGTGTGACAAAGCTGCAGTAGATCTCAGCTAGCTGATCATTCTGCAGCTGGCTAAAAAAGGCAGCTCCTGAATCTGTTTTCCTGCTGAAAGGCAGTTTCTATATTTGCTTCAGCTACTATATCAATAACCTGCTGTGTTTAGCACAGCTCTAATTTATTTCCCACCGTTTCCCTTCATTTTATGGTACTAGCATTTGTTTTAATGTGATGTCGTTTTCTCCAGATGTTAATAAGATGGTGATATTGTTTCCATAACACTTTCCTTGATAATATTTATGTAAAACATGCTATCTTATAATATGGAATCAACCCATTTTAAAGTATTTGTAATAATTTTCTAATTAAAATTAGAGGCTTAGCAGTGTTTTCCTCCCTGTACAAATTGAGGTCATACCCTTTCCTGCACTTGGGAAAAATTATATGTTCATTCAGTGAATAAGTATCTTCCACTGTATAAATTTGAAGCATGATATATGAGATTGTGGATCATCAATGTTTGTGCACATGCACATGGACTATTTTCAGATGCCAGCAGCTGATCCAGGTAGGTAGTCTGTGTTTCCAGTGAGGTGATGCTCTCATTCATAGCTGTGCAAGCTGCCAAATAGCGAGCCTTAAATCTCAGGAATGCCCTGTTGTGTACTTTTGGAGAGAGTATTCCACATTTGGAAAGAGCTGTGGTGGACTGGAAAGGGACCAGAAAAGCCTAGTGTGGCTGGCTGAAGTTGCTATACTCAACCAAAATCAGCTTTGTTATCAATATAACATTTTTCATTCTTATTGAGCATTCTGAATTTATGTTGATAAATACATAATGAAAAATAGAAATCTCTGATCACCAGATAAAATGAAATAAAACAATAAACAACACCCCCTCCCGCCCCCCAATTTGGGAAATCCTATGGGCCATTTACACTGTTGAGCAATGTTCTAAATACATCTAATAGGAATAAGTGCTGTATGACCTCACTTTCAAATGACATTTAGTTTCACTTTTCCATTAACACTCTTCTCCTCCATTTTTCTATTTAGATCATGCTTCTTAGTGATCCAGAGATTGAAAGCAGTGTCCTTATCAGCTCTGATGAAGGGGCAACCTACCAGAAGTACCGTCTGAACTTCTATATCCAGAGCTTGCTCTTTCACCCCAAGCAGGAGGAGTGGATCTTGGCCTACAGTCTGGATCAAAAGGTGAGTAATTGATTCCATATTATGATGATTCTTGAGCCAGGTGTTGAAGGAAAACAGTGTCTAGAACAACACACTTCCAGACATGGCAGAGAAATTATGTCTTTTGCTGCTTTCATCTTGCAAGTTTAAATGTGCTCTAACCCCACCAGTGCCTCCAAAGCAAGCTTGCTAAAGATAGTGGAGTTATACACTGATCTTGATGGGTATGGAAACTTTTGTAGTGATGGTACAAAAGATGAAAAGAATCTGAGGTTTGACGTGACGTGGAGCTGTTGTAAAAATCTGTTGATTTGTACGCCTCAGTGATCGCTGAGTGGTCTTTGAAGATGAAGTGCTCAGGTGGAGTTAGTCCTGTGAGTTATATGTGAGGGGATGCTATCTCTGCTTGCAAACTGAACTCGGTTATCTGGAAGTTAGTAAGCAGCAACAGATGACTGATTCCTCTGTGCAAAACTCTTAAAAGTGACTCTTAAGTCACTTTGCAATGCCTTCTGTTAGTGAGACAATTCTTAAGTCTATTATTCTGTCCTTATCAAGCCTACGCTTACACAGTAACCATCTCTGCTGAAAGATGCTGAGTGTAGAATCATAGAATGGCCCAGGTTGGAAGCAACCTTAAAGATCATCTAGTTCCAACCTCCCTGCCATGGGCAGGGACACAATCCACTAGACCAGGTTGCCCGGGGCCACATTCAGCCTGGCCTTGAACATTGCCAGGGATGGGGCATCCACAGCCTCTCTAGGTGACTTGTAAAGCATAGTGTATGAAGTGTGTGCTTCAGTTTTGGAACAGCAGTCACCACTGCAGCCCAAAGCAGAAACAGACTAGATGACCAAGTTCCAAACTCTAGAAACCTTAAAACTTGCCAAGCTTTTGTCTTTCATCTGTTCTGTTTCTGTTGTCCATAGACTCTGGAAAGTAAAAATATGCTGAATAACCACTTTTAAGTTTTTCACATTAACCTGTCAGGCTTGTGCGTTCTGGGTGAGATTTTAAATTCCTACAGTTATTTTTGGAGTTTTCTGAACTACCCAATCTTAAATCCCAACTATGAGGACAATACACCCAAAATATTATCCCTCTTATATTTGACAGAATGTCATTTGAAAGGCCAGTGCAAGTCTTTATCCAAGCAGTTACTGAGTATAATCGAATAATCTGCTACTGTACTTCCCCATGCAACCTTTCCATCCACTTGTTAGCAGTGTTGTGGCAGGCACCAGGTGGTTTGCTGCTATGTTACTGATGATGCTTCAGTGACATTTGCAAACACAAAGCTATTGTAAATACACTCCTTTCATAGCATCAAGTCCTCACTGTATGAAGGAGTTAGTCAAATGTCAAATAGTTTTGTGCACTCAAATGTTTAGCATAACAGGGATTTTGAAGTAGGCTAGAAAGAACAATCTATTTATTTGATGTCACGGAATGGTTTGATGCCACTTTTAACCTGGACATAAAGATTTTAAATGGTACTGGTGTTTGTAAAAAGACAGCTCTGAAAAAAACCCAGACATCTGATGAGGTGCTTATGGATGTGAGAAGCCAGATATGACACGCAGATTGTGTTTGCAAAGAGATACAGCTGTAGGGAGTGCAGAGCATCTGCTCCTGGGTTGAAACACAGTACTTCTATTTCAAGTGTTTTGCAGTCTTTCTATGATATGTTAGCCACTGGAAGGAGTAATCAAAATGCAACGTATTCTCACGCACTTGACTCTGAGGTTGGAATTATGCTCCCCAGGTCCAGTACAGCTGTAGTGGCTCAGGAGCAGTTTTGCTTCTGCCCCTTCAAACTATTGCATCTGAGTGCCCACCTCAGCTGTTCTCTTCTTCTCAGAAGAGAGGCAAAGAGAATGAACTGTGAGCTAGAAACACTCTGAAGCTACTTGCATTCTATTCCAGGAACTGAACAAATGTGTCCACAGTGTAAGCAAAGATCAGGTGTTCTGCAGCTTGTTGATCAAATGGAAATGGAGCAATGCAGGGTTCAGGCTTTGCCTTTATATCTACCTTTGTATTCAAGGACATTCATGATGATTTTCTTTCGTGCTCAGAAAGATGGCCTCAAGTGCTGGTTGAAAGCTGATCCTTCAATGAAACCGTGGAGGTATTGTTTTTCCCAGCTGCAGCATTTGCTTAACATAACCCAGGTATAGATTTTTCTCAGTCACATCTTGACTTCGTAAGAGCTGTAAAAGAATTGTCACTGTGGCTCAGGATCCTGCAGCTTACTGCAGTTACAGTTGATACTGAGATAATGGGCAGTGCTGTAGGAGCACAAAGGCAGCACTATAGATTGTGACAGTGGTGCTGTATGAAGTCCCCAGATGAAGCCTTCTTGAGAGGCCAGTGTAATAAATTCCTGCCTGTCTGGAAACAGGAGTACTGCCACAACTAAATGGGAATCAGAGGTCAGCTATGACCTTCTGTTAGATAAGGGTTAAGCCAATGGCAAGAAGAAAGTGTCTTTCAGGCTAAAAATCCCAAATCCTGAAGTAGCTGCTTCAAGTCTTCATAAGATTGCTGTGATTGTTCTCCTCTCTTTCTCTAGTAGCCAGATCTGGATCTTGTATCTTCCCAGTCTGCTATGCCATGCTCTCTCTCCTGGCTGTGATTCTGGGATCATACCAGTGGCAATGATGATTTGGTCTCTGCTGCTGACCAGAACAGAGATATCAGGAGTTCCTAAAATAAGGATGCAGTAGTGGCTTGCAGTTATGAAAAGGCTATCCAAAAAGATGCCATGCTGTGTCAGGGGCTAATTCTTCAACTGCAGCCTGCTGGCACTCCTCTGTTCTTTGGTTTTGTGCCCATTTTTCTGTGAGGCAGTATGAAGTTGCCTGGCACAAAATAGGTGATGCTGAATCAAGTAGTGCTTGCTTTCTCACTTCATGTGTCCAGGCTTTTGGAATAAAAGTGCATTGAAACACTTGATTTAAGTGCATGAAGTGGCAATAAAATAGAAAGTTTATCACTGGTCTGTAACCTGCAGTTAATATTCATCCACAGATACTGTGACAAGGAAGGTGCTGATGAAAGTCAGTGGCTTGGCATATATTCAGTTGTGCAGCCACTCTACAATGGGAGACCATAATTTTCTACCTCTCTAAACTTTAAAAATTTGACCTTTAAAGTCTTTGTGATAACTACTTTAGCGGCAAATTTAAAAACACAAATCTGAAAACAAATTAAATATGTACAATTTGACTCCCAGCAGTAGGAACTATTAAGGGAAGATCTAATCCATCCTCTCTCAACTGAATGTGTAAACAAGTTTGCAAATTTGATTTAATTTCTTAGATTAAAAAATAGCTTCCAGATTTATTTTATTAATTTTCTTTCAATTAAAAGTAATAATATTGTGTTGTAAGCAAGCTGTGGTCAACTAGGAAAGGAATGAGAATGATGAATCTGAAAATTCATTTTCCATTCCACTTTGCCTAGTATATTGTTCCACACAGTAAAATCAAATATCAACAGCTAGTGCCCTATAAATAATTGATTTGGTCACTGCCTAGATCAGAAGATTTTAAAATTATTTTATGTATAACAGTAGAAAGCAATATTAAAGTTCTTGTGTGAAATAAAAACTGTCAGTGTTTTGGATCTTCCTGTTAGAAAGTTTTGCTCTGAGGTCTTCTGGCTTACAGCTCCATAGCTATGATTCAAATCTCATTTTCAATCATTGTTTTATCCTAGACATCCCTCCTTCCTTTCACCTGACTTCTACATATTTGGCAACAATACTAGGCTATTTATCCAGTCGATTAAAAAAACCCTAACAAATTAAAAATACCCAACATATTTTGAATTCTGCGCTCTTAACAGAGTTATTGTCCCTTCTAGTTGGTGTTTTGGAAGATGTATTCACAATGCTAAGACAGTAGTGAATAAATGGAATAACAGAACTCCATGAATAGCAGAACTCTGTGATGTCCTTCTGGAACCACAGTCTTTACGTGTCCCCTGTAGTTTGACAGTGGCCAAGTGATAACAGTTTTCAGAATATGATATCCCAGATAGTTTGTGTTTTTCTTTTTTACTTAGCTAATCGTAAATTCCTACAATATCCTAGCTCTTGTAGGATAACGCTGTGAGACCTTGGACCGAGTGTATGTATGTCATATGCAAGGCTTGTCCTCTCTTTCCTGAGCAAGAGATGCCTTCCTGTGGTAATACTCAAGTTGTGAAATTTCTCAGCCAGTCACTGTTAATGCCACTGTCGTGTAATTCTGTTCAGAGGTTCATGCTTCAAGCTTCTCCTGCTGGCCTTCTTACTCTCAGTCTTGATGTTTAGGCATTGTGGGATGTTTTGCAGATAGACTTACTGTCTACTTCTCACTGCTCCTCCTATAGCCTTGTTGTTGAATAACCCCACTCCCCTGGTTTATCCCTTACACAGATCTGTTTTCATACCTACCTGTGGACTTTTGCTACCTGTCTCACCTGATTCTAGTTTAAAGACTCACAGCAATCTCATGTCCAAAAATGACCTTTCCCTTTTTTAAGAGGATCACCGTCCCTTCTCAGCGGAACTTCTCCTTGAAGCATGACTTCATAACTGACCATGCCAAAGGCTTTCTGACAACATTGCCTCTTCTATCAACTAAAATAATTCAGTAAAGCACCAGTTTGGTTCCTAAATCTTTTATTACCACTCCCACATGGGTATTGTCCCTCTTTTTCCTGCCTGAGGCTATTCCCAGGAGCAAGGGAGAAGATTCAGTGAGAGGGATGGAACTCAGTAGGCTTTCTGAAAGATGTTTTACTGTATGGCTGCTGGTTACTTCTTTCATTTAAGGACAAACCAGAGCTGCCACCATTTGTTTTCCCTTTGGAATATCCAAAGATTTTTTAAGGATACTTCCTGAGTATGAGTTGAAACAGCATATTGGTTTTTTTTTAAAATTTGTATAGCTAATTGTGACCCTCCTCCTCCTTGCTGACTTTCCTGTTATCAAATAAATGCAGTGAGGCTGAGCCAAGAAATCTGTTTGTGTGGGCATGAATGTATAGCAAGTTTGTAGACCCTAATGTCTTTTCCCAACATATAAAGCATAGACAGGAGGAATTTTTGCAGGGCTTTAAGCAAGCATGGGTGGGTGTCCTCCCTCCTGAGCAGTAATGTACAATTACCAGGCCCTGGGAGGTTAATTCAACTTGTGAGTTGAAAATCTTGAATCTCTTCCCAGTAGCTTTGTGTGTCTACTTTATTGATAAAATAAGGCAATCTGATGTGTGCACATGTTGGTTTGTTAATGGCCCCCTGTGGCCTTTGACAGACAGTGGACACTATGTAAATGTTATAGCCAATTTTGCTGCAAGTCAGGCTGGGTCTCGCTAGTAGTGTCTGTATTGGCACTTGGATGTATGAGCCAATACAAAGGGAAGATAGGGCTTCATCCTCCACTTTTCCCAGGTTTTTGCAGAAAATATATAGGAAGCCATTTTAAATGACCCTTGTATCAGTGTGTGATGGGAAGGGGACTGTATGGAAAAGGCATATTATTCTCTGATGGAAAGTACTGGAAATTGCTTTATGGAGTACTGTGAAAGCATATACCTGAGGTATAGTTTTTGTTGCTGCTATTCATTGTGTCTGGGGATGAATACCTTGAATTGGTCTTGCATTTCTGATACTGATAGTTCAAGTGCTTCATGATTTTTCTTTTTGACCCAAGAAACCAACTAATTCTCGATGAGCTCAACTTTCCATGCTACAATACTCCTCTGGGGAGTGGATCAGTCTGGAGGTGGAAATGGAGGGGAATTTCCATTGAAACTTCTTTCAGAGCAACATGATAACTCTTTTGCATTAATATTTGTTTAAAACATAATTTTAAAAAGAGAGACAAAGTATTAGGGAAATAAAGAGAGAGAGATTAAAAATATTTCAAATCACCATTGTTAAGAGGAAAAAAAACCACACCAAACCCCAAAAACATGCAAACCCCCCCCCTACACTATGCAAAGGTTTACAGTTTCACCTGTTCCTTACAGGCCAAACTGGTTTGAAACCTCCTGGGAATAGGTGAAAGACTGAATAATTCAATAACAGACCAATTTATATTCCACAGCTACACCATTATGAATTTGAGAACATTGAATAAACAAGACATTTAGAAGTCAGTGGCTTCTCCCTTCATAAGGTGTAATCTTCAGCGGGAAATCAACAAAAGAAAGTGGATGTCCTAGTATCTCTTCAAATCATGGCTAGGCTTTGCAAACGAAGATTTGGGAAGGGCTCTACTCACGTTTGTTGCAAGCGCGTTGGTGGCTAAAAAGGCCAATACGAGATAGCTCTTCAAATAAGGTGATAAATTAAATGTGCAAGGTAACATTCTGCTGTATCATCAAATTGCATCTGGTAGACAGTAGGTCTCTCTGGGGAAATTCCTTCAGTGTTGGATATATGGCAAGTTATGGTCTGAAAAATGATTGTGATACGTGTCAGAACCCTAGCAATCTTGAGTAGACACTTCTGAATTTATCAAAAAGAATCACAAGTAACACTGAAACTAAGTGGGAAAGTTTGGTTTGGGATTTTTTTGTTTATTTTGTTTGTTTGTTTTAAATAGCCTAAACACACAGAGCCAGAGCCACAAAGGCAGTACCTCTCTGCTACCAGATTAAATTCTCCCTTGAGTTTGGGCCTAGGTGACTAGTATGACATGGGACAGATTGGCAGGCAGCTAAGGATGGATTTAATTTCTATTTGACAAGTGTCCAGTTGGGTAGGGTGCTGCCAAAGAAATCCAATGGGACTTGCTGAGAGGAGGGCGAGGCGTGGTTAGTGTTCTTAAAAATGTAGGCACTTTATTCCATGCAGTCATCTATCTTTGTTTGGGATTCTTTGTGATAAGCCATTTTAATAGACCTGTAGAACATGCCAGGTTGGAACATATCTTAAACAATTATCTGGTCCAATCTTTTGCAAGAAAGGGAACCTAGATGTGATTACCGTCCTGGTTTGGGCTGGAGCAGAATTTATTCTGTTCAGACTCTGACCACTTGTCTCCAGTAAGGGGGACTCCAATATATCCCTGGCAGGGAGGTTCCAGTGATTGATTGTTCTCACTGTAAAAACTGTCTTTGTTATACCAAGAGGAAACCTCTCCTGGTGCAACTTATACCCCTTGCCTCTTGTTTTCTCTATGTAGCTACTTGTGAAGAGGAGTCATATAAAGAATTTGTCAGACCTTTTTACGCCTACATACACACAGACATGGAGGAAAAAAACAACTCATCATCTCTTATCATAGTAGGTCACTGAGCTGGGATATTAAGAGAGTCCTCAGTGTCTTGTGTCTCAGGGAGTGCCAGTACTGCAGGATTTCAGGCTTAGCTCCCCTTCCATCTGCTCTGCACAGCCTTGCTAGCACAGAGACTGGGCAGTTGTATTCTCCTTCATGTGCTCTAGCCCGTGGTTACAGATTTTTCTGTTCCTCTCATGGAAATGTGGGGAATTCATGGTTGTGTTCAGGTGAAGATATTGCACTTTTGAGTTGGAACTCCTAATGTTGAGTAGTGTGATTCTAAGATAGCATCTGGACGCTGCAAATGTGTTGAAATTAATCAGTGTGCATTGCTGCATGTCCAAAGCGAGATGTGACTCTAGCCCAGGCCTGTAGTTTTTCTCTTCTTAGCAACTAAGGTATGGGGCTGATGAGGAGAGGCGGTGGGTGGTTGGCACATGACTCATTTTAAGATAAATCAGCAGGAGCACAGAGCTGTCATGTGATCCTCAGCAGCACTCCTGGTCCTGGAATTTAGATGTAATTGTAGTTATCAGAAGCATGAGCAACTTCTCCTTTTGTCAGCAACAGCTCGAGACTGCACCTCTTGGGTAAAAACGCAGCTTTTCTTAGCAAGATGTTAACATTATATTTAACAAGGAAAATAAGCTCTCTCTGCTCCCGCATGGATCCTTATGGTAGAATCACCATTTCATTGTATGATGTGAGACAACATACTGGGGTTAATGTCTCATCATGGCTCATTGATATTTGATGAGCGCGATGACTATGGTTCCAGTCTTATGAATACAATACTCGACTTTCAAATTTATCTTGCACCAGTCGCTTAGCATTTGAGCACCCTGCAGAGTGAAGCTGGAGGCACACCTGCTGCATTCTTTTCAGTCAAAGGGGAAAGACATCGAGGAAGCTGCCATAATAACAATTACTCCTACAGGCCTATCATACTGAGGAATGAAATGAAGTGAGTATGTCACCCAGCTATAAAGGGACACATTGTGTTTCATATTTAATACAAGCCATATTGCAGTAGCTGCTCTTAGAAATCTGTACTATACTGACTGTACTGTACTGACTGACCATTGTATTACACATCCATATTAAGAAGGAATCTCTGCCCCAGAGAGCTTGCAATTAAACGTGAAGCTGACAGACAAAGCGTTGTCCCCAGAGTATCTGTAGTGTATTCAGACACAGGTCATTAAAGTGTTTCATTGCCTAACTACCACTGAGGTCTGTAACAAAGTCAGAAACTGAACCCAGATGGAGTCTTGTTCCCATGACTTAACCACAAATAAGCCTTTCATCACTTTGCCTTTTGAATACTCTTCTGAGAACATCAGGTTCTACAAACGTATCATGTGTCCTTCTCTGGACACACCACCTGCCAGCAGCTCTCCCCAACAGGCAGGGCTCCATCAAACAGATAAACTGAAATGTTAGCAAAGTTAAAAAAAATCCAAACCAAACAAAAGAAACAAACCACCAAACCCTTGAGATTGGGAATATTTAAAGGCAATTTACAGAAGTCTCTTCTTCAATATGATAATGAACTGAAGAATCTAAATCACTTAACTTCATTTACAAATCATGAATATGTATCACTGCCTTTAAATGAAAGGACGACTAAAACAGATACAGTGTTTGTTCAATTCATTAAAAGGAAGACAATTTATCAGGAGTTTTTTTCCACACTTAAACTAAAACTGTATGCAAATGTAGGGAAATCAAGACTGTGCACTAATTCTGCTGCATGATGAATATTTTTATAATCCTAATTAGAACCAGTCATTTAGTTCAGCAATTTCCCCCATTCTAGCCAATTTGAAATTAAAATAGATGCCTTGATTACAAAACTCATTAGCAAAGAAGCACCCTTTTCTCTAACCAGTTCATTTGGAATGCACAAACTGAATGAAGTGAGGAGCACTTGTGTTGTCAATTGCCGTAAGTGAAGTGAGCCTTAATTGTTAGCATTGTGAAGTATTTGTATTGCTGCATGTTTCATTGCAGTATAATATTCCATTCATTAAATGTAACAAAAGCAGGTTTTAAATGATTTAATTAAGTGGTGTTGGTGCACCAGGTAATATTTATAAAGTCAAATGTCACAATTGTTTGCATTTGATGTATTGACAGGCATTAGTGTCAGAAAGAAGACATATGACTCTGCATTTATCATCCTGATTATAGTAAGCCTGGCTGTTTTAATAGCAGATGAGAAATCAATTTATGCAATGCTGGCTCAACTTTAGAAGTGCCCATTGAATTTTGTCCTGCAAAAATAGTGAACTTTGTGCTCGTGGTGATTTGTGGTGGCAAAAAGAAAGTAACTGCTCTCAAAACTTGATTTAACTAGAACAGACGCCCTCATGGCTCTTTATTTATGTTATAGATACTTTATGAACAGGCTTTAGTTTGATAAGGAAAATATAGAGATAAAGGGAGTAAGACACATTCAATGCTTAAACGTGCTGTCCTGCTGAAACAATCTAGTTTATTGGGTAACAGAGCAAGGATCCAGTGGTTTATTCCTGGGCTGTGTTAAATCATGGCTGTGTATTGATTTTTAACTGGAGACTAAGTGGGGCAAAGAATGGTTATAAATATAACAGATGGAAATAAACATGAAGAACGTTGAAGAATAAGAAAACTTGAGGGCATGATTTATTTTGCCTGAGTGTAGAGATCTAAAATGTAACAAATCATACCTATATTAGGTGCTGAGGCTGCATGTAGTGGTTGGTGGTGATCTACTGAATGGTATGAATAGATTTCTGGAAGCAAATGAGGTGACTCTTTTAGGATGAGGTAAATTGTACCTTAGACTCATTTGTATTGACTAGGCTTGCACTGTCAAGGTAGTAATTTCTTTTGCTATTTGTAAGTATTTACTATATTACCTGAGATTAGGGAACTTGACACCAACCCTCCTGTTTGGATGTGTGCCTAATGGATTACATGGGGTATGACTCTAATATGATCAAAGCAACAAAAAGCATTCAGTTTCCTAGTTCCTGCTATTGTGTCTATAATTTATAAAATATATAAATTTATAACCTTTGCCCTGGAGGAGAGAGCAAACATGATGTGAAAGCAAGCATGGAATTCTCAGTGGTTTGTTTTTCCTTATCAGTACTCTTTTCTGTACATGAGTTACCTACCAGGCTGCTTCACAGTGAAATGAGACAAATACAGAAGGGTTTCCTCTTTCCCTTTTCTCTGTCTCTCTTTCCCTTTTCTCTGTCTCTCTTTCCCTTTTCTCTGTCTCCCTTTTCTCTCTCTCTCTCTCTTTCCCTTTTCTCTCTCTCTCTCTCTTTCCCTTTTCTCTCGCTTCTTTTTTTTTTCCCTTTTCCTTTCATATTGCTTTTCAAAGCTCTATCTCAGTATTTGTCTAGCCTGATGGCACCATTACGTCCCCTCTAAAATCGATTGACCAGAATTATAGACAATATTACTTTCAGATGAAGAAGGAGCACAATTCTGACTCCACTCAGATGTCTGCTTATGCTGACCATGGAAAACTTCAGCCTAGTTCCTTTCCCCTCATTGAACTGACTCACTGTGGTGCTTGAGTTTAGAAAGTGACTATTCCAAGTCTAACCCTCCTGTCAGAGCAGGTTCACCTACAGCATGTTGCACAGGATGGCACCCATGAGGGTTTTGAATGTCTCCAGAGATGGAGTCTTCACCACCTCCCTAGCGAGGCTGCTCCAATGTTCCACCAGCCTTAAAGTAAAGAAGTTCCTCCTTATGTTTAGTGGAAGTTCCTATGTTACCTCATGTGCACGTGCCTATTTGTTCTGTTAGCAACCAAGAACTGGGATAGTCTGTCGGGGTGCTTCCTGAGGGGTGTTTTTCTGTGTGCCAGCCCAGATGCTTGCAGTCAGGAGTGAGAATAGCAGGCCTGGGCATATCAGGCTGTCCCTTGCTCTCAGTTCTACTCCTAATGCAGGAGGGTTCACCTTCCTGTTAGGAGCTGCCAAACCTCTGGCATATTTGCATAACCTGAGAAAAGTGGCAGTACTTGGGAAGAGGGATATGTGAACCATCCAGGGATGGGAACTGTTAGGAAGAATACAGTCCTGATCGTGATGGCAGTGCCAAGGACCAAAGTCTTTGCTACTGTTTTACTTCTATCTGCTGCTGTAGCTATGCTTTGTATTGCAATTGAGGATATGCAAGGCCCGGTCAGATCATCAGATGTGACAGACTGATTGTAGACCACACAGAGCATCTGACTTGATTTCACTGGGGTTCTATTGCCATGATGGGAATATCTGAATAGTGCTTTCCTGCTGGGCATGTCACATCTATTTAACAGGACTCTGTTATTTTATCTTATCTCTACCAGTACATTGGCAAAATCTTTTTATATAGCTGGGAGATGCATCTCTGAGAGCCAAAGAAGGAGAAACTTCATAAGAGGACCAAGCAGGAGCTGATGTTTCCTCTCTGCCACTCTTCTTTGAAGCCTAACTAGATTTTGTAAATCCCAGGATGCCCTGGTGATTTTTCTTTTTGTACCATGCAATTCTTAGTAGTTCTCTTTTTGCCTTGATCAGGAGGAATTATCTGGTTTACCCAGCAGTGCCAGTGGTACCAGAGTGTTGTCCTGGTCCTTTTACCTACCACTGTTATGCAAGGGGTATTTAAGTGGCTCAGTTGTCACAGCTTGATGGTTGGCAGTACGGAGGCAGAGTCAACAAGGCAGTGAGAGAGGCTGAAGGGAAATTGAAGCACAGGAAGGTGAACTAGGCAAAGTTAGTCAGCTAACCAGTGACAGAGCTGCAACTTTACCTAGGCTTTCTAAATTATGTTCTATTCTTCTTTGCACGGGTCCCTTTTGCTCTATAGCAATGTTATAGGAGTTCCTCTTCTTGCAATCTCATCTCTTTGCAAGCTTGAAGCTGTGGCTGAACTTCCAGTGTGGTTGGGTTGGGGATCCTGTGTGGGAATTTCACATCAGCATGTGCTGTAGTTGTGAATGTGCAATGGGACAGAGAGGACTCTTTTATATTGTAGTAGAGCACTAAAAACCTCACACATTTATTTTCAAACAATTTAGTAGCTATTGTGTGAAACAGATTTCTGTAATACTGGAAGCTGGTATGTGGCCCTACTTTTGTCTCAGATTGCCATTTGCAAATAGATTTCTCTCTGTCTCTCCTCCTCATTTTGAGTCACTACAGACTATCCCTGCCTCCAGTCCTTGGTTCCAGTGGGGAAATGAACCGTGTTCTGATCTAATAGCACACCTGAACTGGTTTGCAAAAGATGTGTGCAGTCACATATGTAGCAGGTGAAATTCAGTGTAAGTCCATTGATTTTAGCAGGGAAATGCTGATTTACATCACTGGAGGATTTGGCAGCAAAACATGTATGTTATTCTGTTCTCACATAAACCAATATATACGTAGTTTAATCTTTCCAGTTTACAGGGTATTTTTCCTCCTAAAATCTACCTGCTGAAAGCTATCACTTATGTTAAAGACCAAAACCCCAATATTTGCATAATGTCCTGATACTAGCACTGTTCTGATGAGGACCATTTATGTTTCTGAGGGAGATCTTTATTCATTATTGAAAATGTTGCATGTCTTCAGTTGCATTCTGGTGTGTATGTCAACCTGATCTTCCATGTAGGTTGGCTGGGAGAAGACTTGTGGTCTATTTGTATATGATGTGCACATGCTTGTGTGTGTGCGCTTATTTTTTTCCCCCCAGTAGAAGCCCCTCAGCAGTTTTGTGGCAGTTACAATAAGTCCTTCCAATGTAATAAAATTCGTTAGGTTTGTGTTCAATTGTTTTTTATAGGGCCATAGGTGGCTATAAAACGAAAGTCAGGGCATGATGCAGTAAAATTTTGGCCCATCCAAAGTGGTGTGGGTGTGATAAAAGGAGAAGGGAGAGGCTGAGGCACCAAAATGAAGGGTGATATTTTTGAGAGAAGAACAATTGCTAAAAAAGCAAACAACAAAACTTAAAGCTTTGTAGAAAATCCTTGGGATTCTGTAGTGCAGAAGGAGAAAAATTTGATCCTTCCCACAGCCTCTTACATTGGGCAGCTTATTTCTGCCAGAGGCTCAGTGATCATAAACAACCTGAATGTAGATTTGGTAGCATTTTATACTTGCAGTGTTCCAGCGATTACAGCACGTACAAATAACATGTTAGCAGAATATAGTGTACCCAAGGGGACTTTCCTGCCATATAGTAAGAGAGCAATAATGTAATCAAAAGTTTTGCTGCCAAAACAGGGCTCTGGTTTTGTCCTCTAACACAGCACTTGCTTCAGGCCAGTTGATTTCCTTAGATCTCAGTGCAAGTCCACAAGAGTTATGCACATATACCCAGAGGCACCAATGTGACAAACCTGAAAGTTCTGCTGCAAAATTGAGTCTGATGTTCCCTAGCCAGATGAGTTGTGTTTTTTCTCTAGTGACAGTGTGGAGAGTGCTGCTTTATTTTTCTTCTGCAGCCTTCCCTTATCTCACAAATTATGTTATGCCATCACTGTGAACATTGGTTAACTGCAGGAATTAAAGTTACATTGTATCAAGTTTGGTGACTTGTTGACTACAGTGGTTTCCATAGATCCGATTTGCTTATTGTTGTTAGGTTTTTGTGCTTGTTGTTTTTTTTCTTCACCCTGCTTCATAAAGTGGATTGCAGGCACCTTGATTTTTGAATTAAATGGGACAAATAACTTAAATATAGACACCACAGAATATATAGAAACCTAGAGAACTGCTGAGAGAGGTTAGGTAAGACCTTCCTTTTTCTTGCATGATCTGCAGTTGCAGATTCATTTATTCTAAAGGAACAGTTTTCCACTGTTTGATAGCAGGAACTGGGTGATGGATGAATCAGAGATGACAGTGTAAATGGTGTATGCCCAGCAGCCCTAGGGGATCCCTGAAACATGCGAGTTTCTCATTTGGTGATTTTTCTGGCAATGATGCCTCAGTGCAGTGACAGTTTCTGCTACAACTGTCAAGCTAAATTGTTCCTGATGGTGGCTGGCATTTACAAGGATGCTGTTCATTTCTGTTCCTCCTGTAAACATCCGTATGCTGCCCTTCACGCTGGGGCGTGGGTGGTTTTGTCAGTCTTCCCTGCACCTTTGGATTAGGGTGAACTGAATCCCTGTGAAGTATAGGGAGGACATTATCTCTTGCCTTCCATGAGACCACTTGCTGTTCAGGATGAAGGAAAGGATATTCTGGTGCTTCCCAGATTTGAAATTCTTTCCTACATATGATCTCTGGCTTGGCTGTGTGTTTGTAGAGATAGGTGCCTGTGTAAGAAGGCTCTGCTTTTCCCTTAAAAATTTGCCTGTTATCAATGCATGAATTGCCAGGGAATCTGACCAATAAGAAATTTGGGTAGCTAGACCTGGACTGAATTACCCCACAGGTTTTAAAAACTGTTTTATTAAAAGCAGTACTGGAGAACATCTTCAAGCTAGCAGACCCCTGGTGAAGACCAGAGCTGACTGATGAGTGGGAAAGTAAGTTTGAAATGAACTCTGAATTTATTATATGTTCAAGCTCACAGAGGCAGGTTTTCTTTTGCACTTGAAGCATCCAATGAATCAAGGCATAGGGGTGATTTAATCTTAAATTTTAGTTCTCTTATTATAGGATAGGATATGACAACTGTGTGGTAGTAAAGATGCCCTAAACCAATGAAATGTAGAAGATGATACAAGACCTAAGGTTGTTTAAATAGGAGATTGTTTGCTGAAGCTGCACCTTCAACACTATGAGAAGTCTGTTTTCTACCTTGTTTTGTAATCTTTTTACTTATAGAATTTATTTCATGCTCACAGTTGTCCTATAGGCAGTATCTGTGTTTTCTTTTGGAGGACACGAGACTCCCATTAGCTATGGTAGTCGTTTCTTTGTGCCGGTTTGGTCCAGTATCTGGCCTTGATCCCAGGCAGTATNTTATGGTAGTCGTTTCTTTGTTTGTTTTGTTTGTTTTGTACTGGTTTGGTCCAGTATCTGGCCTTGATCCCAGGCAGTATAGCGCATAGACACTATGTGGGGACCATAATTGTCCAGAGACAGATTCCTTCCAGTGGAGGACCTGTACGTACCCTAAGCAGTGCCTGCTTGTCAGCTGCAGCTTCCCAGAAGCCTTTCAGGATGGTATCAAGGGCATGTCCATGGCCAAAGAGTTTTGAGGTGGCATAGTGTATTTTGGCAGCCTATAAATGTCTGATGGAAGACCCAAATGGCAGAATCCATCTGGAGTAAACTTATGGACCTCCTAGCAGGCAGAGCTGAGAATATGGCCCTTTGGCCCATTTGCAGACTACACGGCCATGAGAAGTGATTGGTACCAGTGACGAAATAGAAAGGAAATTATTAAAAATTAGTATTTGCAATTCGTGTCTTGAACTGTCTGAAGAGTGATCTCTAAGGATGAGAAATGTCTGTCTCTGCCTTCTCACCCATGCCAGCCTTCAAAGCTTCCTATTTCCTTGGTGTTATCCCATTTACACAGAGGTAGACAGTTCTGTGCTCCCTTTTTACTGTCCCTGGAGAAACTCTGCACATTCAGCTCTTGGAATCTCTTTCCAATCACTATTGTTACTACCTTTTCCCGATGTCTATCCACATTTTCTGGCTCCTGTGTCTGATGCATTTCTTGGTGTATGTATCTTTGCCTCAGACTGAGTGAAACCTATGCCATGGAGAGCAAATTACTTAGCTGCTCTGAATGCACAGTGCTGGCTTGTGAACCTGCTGGGCTGATGTGTTAATGCCACTGAGCAGAGCAAACCCCTCCAGCTTCACAGCTTTGTAATTGTGTGTGCATGCAGAGAGGCTGCAATGGTCTTTGGCAGCAGAGATGGGTGAGATCAGAGCAGGATTAATTGGAGCAGCCTCTATTTATTCAGTGCCCAACCACAAGCTTCCTCACTTACCAGAAAGTGTGTGTTTTGTGTAGTTCACCCTTTGCTTGCCATGATTTTGGGTGCTTGTAGGAAATGTGCTTGGCATGATGGGCCAGTACAATGTTGTTGTTCCCTCACTTTTCTTGAGGATGACAAAAGCTTCATGTCAGCTCCTGAAATCTGGTAAGGTTCCAGCTGAATTCCTCTCTTAGGAAAGGTGCAATTTAGTGGTTCCCAAACCTTTTACAACAATTCCTTCTTTGCCTCATAAATCCCTGACAGAACCTGTGGCCTCAGGGTGAGGGGGCACAGTGTCCTTGTAGGGTGTATGGGGTAAAAATATATGGACAGCTTGTGAGACTATTCTGACTTTGTGAAGAAATGGAGTTGCACAACCCTCAAAGTGTTATACAGGTCTTAAGGACCTGTGAAGTTTGCTTTTTAGCTGGTGAGATGAGCTGTGTGAGGAGAGTGGACACCTACCCTCTGTCAGGGCTGACCCTGGGTGGCAGCAGCTTTGCTTTACAGGATTTTCACCTGTGAGAGCTAGATTAGTTTAAGGTGGGTGTCTGCAGGGTGATGTGTTGCATAACTTTAGAACTGCCTTGAATAACCTCCCTTGCCTGTGATAATGCTGATGAATGGAAAAGTGAGGCTGAATTGGGTGTCAGAGGGGTGGATGTTTGTGTGAAATAACATGTGATTTAAAGTGGAAAAATAATAAGTTGCTGTAATTTTTTCAAAATAACATGTTCTGCTTGAGTGCAAACTAATATTTATTTCTTGTGAAAAAAATTTATATGCCTTACAGGAGCAGCAATTACACCTCAGAATAAAATGCTGTTTTAAATGCACTTTTAAACCCTTCTCATTAATCTCTGAATGTTAATTCTTCTGTATAAAGGAATAACTCAGAAAAATCCTATATGATTTGGAAGGTGGCTTGCAGCATGAAATCTTTCTTTTACTAGTCTGAAAAAACCCTCTTCCATTAAATTCTGTTCTGCATAATATGATGGTTACCTTGCAGATAGTGCCACAGAGTTCATAAAGGAAGGAGAAGAGGTAGGTCTGAGCATGTGACTGTAACTTTATGTCCTACTCTGGCTAATGTCTGAGCCTCTCCTGCTTTGCCTGTTGTAGTCATACGCTCAATAAACATGAAAGATTGGTCTATAATGGCAAAGAATGTACCCAGCCGCTCCCACTGTAATTAAAGGCATCTATCACACAGTAAAGCACTTCTGAATGAAAAATCTTCGCATTAGACATGTGGTTCACATTTATTTCCCCTTATTGTTAAACTTTTGGAGCATAAGCACTGACAGAGTGTAAAGAGGGGCTTCTAAACAGCGGCGCTCTGGAGCCCCAAGGAGCAAACAAGATTTTCCTCTTGGGCTGAGAGGGCACAGGGTCCCTGTGTGCGGGCTGACCTGCATGGCCTCATTGGTTGTATCCACACAGTTGGTGGATCCAGTTAGCACAGATCTCAGACCAAAAAATGCCTGAAGATTTTTAAGCTGAGAAGAAGCTGGGCAAAGGAACTAGCACGTCTTGGAGGAAAAGAAGTCAGCAGCCAATGGAGCCTATTCAGTCTTCTGTCGCTGTTAAAGAGCTGATCCTAGAGAAAAAAGGAAATGAGGCACCAGCTGTGGAAAACAGGAGAAGCCTTTAATGTTCCTCTGCCTCTGGCTGAGCCTATTGGACGCCAGTAGAAGAAATACTGATAAAGATGTCTCCTAGTGCACGTTATAGAGCCTGGTAGCAGGAGGCAGCTCTGCCACCTCCATCCCATTCTGATCTTTTCACAGTCCCTGTATTATCCTACCCTTCCCTGGTCTACATCTGTGATCCTTTCTGTGTCTAGTCTCTCTCTCTCTTTGCTCTGTGCCACTGATAATGAGAAACTACCCCTCTGCATGGCATGTTGCTTGCGTTGTCCATTCCATCTCAATCTGCTCTCAGGCTCTGAAAGTAAGGTGGTTTTGTTTCTGCTTTTTCTCCCCTTTTATGTCTTTGTTTTTCAATAAATCTTATTAAAACATGCATCAGAGCAGGGTCACTGGCAACATATTGCTCAAATTTAGCCCTCCCTCGGACTCTAGATGTGATTTTGGAGTGCTTTAAATGTCATGAAGGAAGGCATAAAAAAGCAATCAAAAAAGTTAGCCTGCCCTCAAAATTGCATTTCTATTTATAGTACCTTTTGTAAGTCGTTAAACCTAAATTATTTAGAAATGATTGAAAAGTGTTTTGACTGACTAAAATGAACATGTTTTTCCCCAGATTTTCAGTTTAAGAAAAAATAATTTGAAAATAATAATTTTCATCTCAGTACTGAGCTACTCCAGCATTTCTGGAGGTGGGGGGAAAGTAGGAAAAAGAGAGGCTGTTTTTCACCCAGGACTGAAACAGTCCTTAATTTCTTTAGTTGTACATATTTGTAGCATTGTTTCTGTTATAACTGTAACTGGATTTCTTGTTCCACTATAAACCAGTCATACAGTAGAAAAGCAAAAGTTACCCTATGCTCTCAGCAGAAATAACAAATTTTTGATTTCTTATGCTTAGTAGCAATCAGACTTAAGAGTAATTGAAGGCTTTTGAATGAATTTTTTTTCACTGGTTTAATCCACATTTTTTGTTGGACATGAAGTGGAAAAAGCATGGGGTCTAAGCACACTGCACTGCTGTGAGTGGACCTATCAGGTGAAAGCATGTCTTTTTAACTGTAAACCCGTGAAATATTATACCAGTGCATTATCTTAACTTACCTAGTTTCTTTATAAGCCAAGTTTGGCCTGAGGTATACAATTACAACATGAAGTCAGACATTTCCAAAGTGTTTAGGCTTTGTACAGCAGATCCCTGATAGTTTCTTATAACAGTGTGGTCAAGTCTGAGTTTCTTTTGTCTGAAGACCTATTTTTTGCCAACCAGCATGTGAAATACTTCAGTGTTCAGTTTTAAAGTGCAAAGAAATCTTCTCACCTGATTTTTTCCTATCTACGAGACAGATTATGGAAATGCATTTTGTATTTAATTTATTTCTAGACTAGTTTTTAATCAAAACAGTCTGTTTCTAGTGCCACTTCTACTGTACATCATCTGTAGGGAAATTAATAGTTCTGGTGAGTTTTATCATGTCTGTGGACATGTTCTGTTTCCAACCCTAAGACAATCTGACTGTACCACGCTAGAGAAGAACCTTGGGCTGTAATGAGGTCTCTTGATGCAACCTTTAATCACCTGGAAAGAAAATCAAAGCAGAGAGATAAACTGGCCCATTTGTTTTCATTACAATTGCTACTTTTTACAATTCTGTGTAAACAAAGCCCATAAATATGGTGCTAGTAAACTTCTTTCTCCTAAGCTCAGCTCCACCAGCTGGTACACAAATCTTTTAGCTTGAGGAGCAGATTTATTTTCAGGTACTTTAGTGTGGAGCTGACAAGGATGCCTTACTTGAATTGTGATTTCCAGCAGCTTGTGAGAAAAGAGAATAAGAATCTCTTCTTCCTCTACTGTAAAGGTCCAGAAGCATTTCCAAGAATCTCATCTTGATTCTTCTGGAACCCCAGCAAAGCAAGGTAGCAAGGACAGGTATTTCCCTGTGAGGAGGCAGAAGGAACAAAATCAGATGCTATCACTGTTCTTGAGTTGGTCATCAGACTGAAGGTTGTGTTAGCCCTTGTGTCCCCAGATGGTGGCTGCTTGACACTCCAGAGATGTCTCAGTAAGACCTAGACTGAGGGAAATAGTGGAACAGAAGAATTAGAGGAAGGCCCTGAATCTTTCCTTGAATGCAGCCTTTTCTGCTGTAATAAACTCCCTTCCATGGCAAGGTTTGCTCCTGACCCAGTTTTGGCCATCCAATTGAAACACGTTAACCAGAGTCCCATCCCTATTACGCTGCAAGTAACATGTCCTGCCTTACATGAGAACCTGAATAGGACAGCTGCAAAGACCACACAGCCTAAACATAAGGGCAATCTTCTTAAATCCTTCCTATGTCTAATTTTAGATGTAGAAGAAAAATGTTATTTTACAGTGGATGAAGTAAGGACCATCCATTTATTCTCTATAGAACATTGTTCCAAGATCTTACAAAATGTCTCTTCTACAGTATTCAGCTGCTCTGTGTGCCTTTAGAAAAAATGTTGATAATCTCCTGAAACATTTCTACTGCAGTCTGAATTTGTTGCATATGGCTCTCTTCTTCCATGTGAGGGTCTTTTCTGGCAGTTGTCAGACATGGCTTCTCTGTTCTGTACTCTGGAGGCTGAAAAGTATTGTGAGTGTTTCCTCCAGTTCTTTTCCTTCTAGGAAAGAAATTTCTGACATTTTAATGACAAAACAACCTTCTTTTGTAATTTCATCTGTAACACAGAAGTGTAGAGAAGACACTTTGTAATTTTCTGAGTAGTTTACAATTGTTTCTCAGTTTTTGAGCCTCTAAATTTTTTCCACTGCTCATTGTCATTTACCTCTATAAGCAAAATTAAAGACCCTACAACAGACTTGCTTTTCTGAGTTACTCTTTGCAGACCACTTGTATGCAGCCCAATTTCCTACAGAAATGTTGACCAAATTTTGTTTTTCTTCTGTCCCCGTTTGATTTTTTTGGCAGGAATCCTCCATGCATCTTGTATTTTTTTCCCAACAGCTCTGGATGAGAAGTTGTTAGTTTGCTTTTGTGCTTTTCTGGGATCAGAGCCATCTTTTCATGTGAGCAATCCAAGCTACTGCTCAGGATCATGCACTTCTGAGGACATGGCAGGTCAGGTTAATCTAACTCTCCTCTTCCATCACAGTACCATGTGTCAGCTGCTGCCTAGTAATTACCACTAGGCTGACTCTCACCTTGCTGTCTTGCTATGAATTTATCTTCTATCATCAGCTGGATGTATTGTCTGGAGGAAGTATTATTTTGTGTGTAATTATTGAATTGTTCCTTTAAGTGCTTATAGTCCAGCTGTTCTTCACTTTATCTGGCACAATTATTTACAATCCAGGGTTGACTGGCAGACAGGAAACTATTAAGATTCTCACCAGATAAACTATTAAGATTCTCACCAGATGTTTGCTCAGGCCAGTAGATCTGATTTCATAGCAACAAAGAGTATTTCATTTTGTTTGGATCTAAGCTTTTTATGTAAGTTTCTGATGCCCTAATTATTCTTCTGTGTATGAGTATGAAGTCTACAAATACCAAAGCTCTCTGAGTTTCTTTTGTCTATTCCTTCTCAGTCATGACACCTTTAATGTGCTTCTTGCTGTGGTAAAATATACCCAGACTATTGTATGCTTGGTCTTTCTTCAGCCCACCCTGAATCTTCAGTCTTCTGCCTGCTTCCCTCAGGAAGACCAAGCAGGGTCAACCTGGGACTAGGGAACCTAACGTGAAATCCATCTCAGATAAATCATCAATCTGTGGTGGGCTTATCCCACTCTACATTAGTCACTGTAGAATTTTTTAGTGTCTATGGAGAGAAATAGAGACTTCTAAGGTATGAATAAAAAGCAATTTTAGAAGTGTTCCTTAGTATGGGAGTTGTAGTTTACATGTACCTGTTTCAAGACTTTCTTACCTGTCTAAAAAGAAGCCTTGGTGACTAGCTAGGACTGGCTAACATCAGGGGGTTGAGTCTTTTCTATGTTTTTCTCTCATTGTGTGTTCTTCTTCCCTCTCTTCATAAGTGGAATTTAAGCAGGCAAATTTTTCACACTGCTCCAGTTCTGAAAAGATTAACTTCATTCAGTAAAATCATCCTTTTGTATTATTTTCTTTGGGAAAACAAACAAAAGACCTCAAACAAATTACCATAGCCCCAACCAAGACCACCCAAGCAAGCCAGCAGGATGTGTCACCATGAGAGTGTGTACTGGAGAACCACAGTTGCATGAAGACATTTTTCAAATGCAACAGTGTGCTTGCATGTGTGTATAATTCTGTCCTTTCCAGCTCTGTAGTTCTGACTGTGTTTCTGGCATGTTGCACATGTTTGTGGCATAGATCTGACAGCAGAGATAAAGTTCCTTCTTCAAGGGGCTTGCTGCTAATCTCTGAAACAGTGCTGGTGTTAAATAAAATGTTGCAAATGATCTTAGAGTTTAAAGAAGAAACATTCTGCCTATGGTATATAATATTTTTATGATTCAGAGCTGTGCTGAGCAAGACAAGCAGGTTCTGGCCTGTGGTGAAACAGTTATATATTGGGTGGCCAAGGTCTTTCATCACACAGGTTGTGTGTTCTTGGTAAAATGCAGGAATGTTAGTGGATGAGATATGTCTGGTGCTATGATCCTTGAGTGTGGAGTATTGTGAAGCTGTTTGGATAAACATTTGCTATTTAACTTCTTGATAGCATGCACGTTTGGTTTTTTAATGTTAGATATAGGCTCCTGAGCACAGGCATGTTTTCCCCAGTGCTTAGTACCCATTCTCAAAGACTGCACCTGTATTGCTGAACTGGGGTCAACTCCAAGCCAACTGTGAAAAAAGCAGAACTGTTCTTGAATCCTGCTAGCGTGACCAGGTTGATACTTTCACAATAATAATCTAGGTGCTTCATCAGGCCTGAGAGCACATTAAAAAGTACATTTGTCAGCAGTGTATACTGGCAGCCAAAAGGCCCAACTGGGTCCTCGGGGGCATCAAGCACCCCATTGCTAGCCGATCAAGAGAGGTGCTAGTCCCACTTTACTTGGTGCTGGTGCGGCCTCACCTGGAGTTTTGTGTGCAGTTTTGGGCACCACAATACAAGAGGGATATGGTGAAGTGGTTGGAGAGCAGTCAGAGGAGGGCCACAAAGATGGTGAAGGACATGGAAGGAAAGTTGTATGAGGAAATGCTGAAATCACTTGGTCTGTTCAGCCTAGAGAAGAGGAGACTGAGGGGAGACCTCATTGCAGTTTATAGCTTCCTCACCAGAGAGGGAGGGGTGGGTGCTGACCTCTTCCATCTGGTGACCAGCAACAGGACCTGGGGGAATGGCATGAAGCTGTGCCAGGGGAAATTCAGGTTGAATGTTAGGAAGTGGTTCTTTACCCAGAGAGTAGTGGAGCATTGGAACAGGCTCCCCAGGGAGGCTGTCATGGCATCAACTCTCATGGAGTTTAAGAAGGAATTGGACATTGCGCTTAGGAATACGGTATGACCTTGGGGTTGTCCTGTGCCTAAATAGGAGTTGGACTTGCTGATCCTTGTGGGTCCTTTCCAACTCAGGATATTCTGTGATTCTGTGACTTGTTTGGCATGCAGTATTGGCCCCTTCATCTTCTTGAATCCCATCTGCCCTGTGGCAGTTTCACATGCTAGTCAGTGGACAAGCAAGAATTCTAAGGCCTAGTAAAACCCCCTGTTGCCTACTATAAGGGTAGATGAAATTCATAAGCATCATTCAGATGGGCTCAGCAGGGAATTTGAGCATTGTGCATTTGTTCTCTAAAGCACCTCAGCTTTCACCAGGTTCCTGGAGCCTATATGCTCAAATAGGTGCAGAGGTTTCTGAGATCAGCCTAGTACTGTGACTCGCTTTACTGAAATGCCTCTGTAGTAGATGCAGGATTCTGAGTTCATTTCTGTGTTGAAAAATAATTTTGTCACCCTTGCCTTGAGCCAGGGCATTGTTCTTTTCTTTTGGGTCCTGCTTTGGAATTGATCTGTAGTCAAGCCCTCTGTGTGCCACACCTTGGTTAAACCAAGGCACAAGACTAGCCCATCAAACATAAAGATCCAAACTAGTCTTATTTTTTCATTCATCAAAGCAGGTCAAAAGTACAAGGTCTTCATAGAAATTGCATACCCTCACAGTACACCTTCATGGTACGCTGAAGTCTGTTCCTCTTGAACCAATATGTTGGAGTACTCTGGGAGGTGGAAATGCAAGAGATTACTCATTACTAAAGAGCCAGAGCAGAGCTTTAAAAAGAGAAAACTTTGCATCAAACAAACCTCATTGCTTTGCATTGCTGAGTATTCAGCTTTAGGGTCAAATTAATCTCTATTGAAATGTGTGGTACTTGCCACTAAATTTGTTGTCTCTTCTAAAAGCATCTCTACTCCCATGAAGGGAGATGAACAGAAGATGTGTGTGTATACATATATATTCAAATTTAATGCATACTAGAAAACTCTTTATTGTGATTTTTATTTAGTAATTCAACATTAAGCTTTATATTTGCCTCTGTAAATAATGCTATAAATGTGAACTGGGCCAGAGAGGCCTTTCAGGAATTTATCCTGTCATATAGCTTTAAGACTCAGTTATCTGGTTAAAATTCAAAGTGGGCACCTAGAATAACTAGGTGAATAAATAAATAAGCATTCTTGAAACGAATAATATCCTCCTTATCTCTTTATCTGAAATTACCTAAAGGCTGCAAGTTCAATTCTTTCCACCATCAATTGGTCTAAGCTTTAATAGAAAGGAGGGGAGAAAATATTCAGTAGCTGGTTTCTGCTTTTCAGCTTGACTGAGAGAAGGATGCTCTCTGAATGAGACACTGTGAGAGAGATGAGTAGTTAGAAATTGTGCTTCGTGCCACTGAGCTATCTGTAGCTACTACTGTTATGCAGCTGCAAAAGAAAAGAAAACACTACGGGCTCAAGATAAAAGAGAATCTGAGGAAATAGATGTATTTTTCTAATCCTTTCCTCTCATGGTAAGAATGGTTAATTGGTTGCAGAATTACAATAAGGATGCTAGTCCCACTTGCACTTGCTTGTGAACAGGAGTTCACCAAGACTAAGCTGCCTGGAGCCTGTGATTTGTACAGCATCGTGGCTCAATCTGCAAGTCGTTCCGGCAGTCAGGAAATGAAAGAGACAGCCAAGTTGTTTGATGCAATTAATGCAACTCAATCTGTGTGTAGAGGTCCTTGTATGTGTAAAAAACCCTGCCAAATGACTCAGGGAATGTTGCTGGCAGGCACCACAACAAAGTGAAGGGAGAGTTGTAGCACTGTAGAATTTTGACTCTTGGAGTGTGGATTTTCAATGATTGTTTCTAAAAATCTGGATGTTCCTTCAGAAGGTAGTTACCAATATTGATGTTGACTTTATAAGCTTATCCTCAGTTTCAGAGAAGGACATTTCTTTTCCTGGGTCCTTCAATTAAAAAAGATAACCAACGCTTCATTTTGTATCTGCTGAGAATTCCTTTTTGGGCAGAGGATTCTGTACTGTGTTTCCTCAAACTATCAGTGTCATTGGTTGACCATAAAAGCAGGAAGCCTAGATAACATGGGCTCTTAGTGCATGAAGTGTCTTACCTTATCTAGTGACAGTGCCAAATAAATACAGACAAATTGGAATATTCAGATCATATCTGATCTTCTGAAGAACAAGGGCCAGAAAAATCTTTCCTAATATTTCTTACCACAAGCTCCTTGGTACTGGCTGTAATGAAGTTTACATAAGTGGAACCCATTTTGACATGAAGACTGAAGGACGCTTGCTTCCGTCTCTTTTCCCTGATGTGCTTTGCAGCTTGAGCTGTCACTGGCAGAAACTGGACTTCCCGTTGGTGTAAAAGCAAATGACTGATTCTTTTGTCTTTACACATTCTAGTTGCATTAGATACTTGATGGGGTCTGAATATCAGTTTTTGAGTTTTCTTTTGCAAGCTATACAGTGGTTTAGTTGTGTAGTTGAGTATAAACTTAGTAAGAATTAATCAGCTGCCTCAGGCTTTGGACACTGTTCAAACAGCCCTGTCCAGTCATCTTTGTAGGTTGTTGTTTGGTCCACCTCTGATATCACTGCTGGGTCTCTGTGGTCAAGGATATTGCCTGTTCATTAAACTTTAATATTCAGTGCAAGGCAAGCACATACAGTTTATCTTCCCAGTCACACTTAGCCACCCATCATAGCTGTGCCATAGTACACATCACTAGGTTGTGAACTTTTTAATCTGAACATGGACCTGCCTCTGATTTGTAAATCCAGTTACTCAAAATCATATCAAATTCAGAACCTTTACTTGAATGATATTTTCCCACTAAGGCCCTACATTTGGACATCGTGAACATTTAAGTTTTTTGACTCTACCTACCTTCTTAGCTTGCAATCAGCTCTTAGTTTATTAAGTCAATGTTTTTCAGATGAAATTTATTTGAAATCCTGTTCAAAACACTGCCTGCTATTTATTTTTCTGTGATCTAGTTATAAAGCAGAGTAGTTATTTCTCAAAGTGTTGTTTGTTTTTTTTTCTGAACAACCAAACTTGCTTACAAAGGGTCTTACATATGCTTTGATTATCAATGAGTGGATTATGGGTCATTAATTGCTTGGAGAATGGTGTTTGTGTTATTAAGGATAGTATGTATAAAGAGAGTCTGTGCCTGACACTTTGTGTAGTGTTGCATGGAAATTGGTTACATTACAGCTGTGCTATTTGCTAGCCAGAAAGACTCAAAATGATTGAAAATGTGGATTTCAAGAAGACCCATTTCACTATCTTTATTGTTTAACTAATGAGCAGATTGACTTCTAACTTATCTCAAAAGTTAAACATTGTTCTGAACATAGTAGTAGTAAATTATGAGAAATTTCTTTCTCTTTCCCACACAGAAGAGAGATAAACCCCATAAAAACGAATTGCAGGATGACCTTGGGTGTAAAGTCACTACCTACCACATCACAGACATAACTAATCTAATTTGTCCCTCATTTGTTTTAATGTTAGAAATTTATATGTCATCAGTCACTTGCTTCCTGATGGGCTGAAAAAGCTAGGGGGACTGCTAGCTCTGTCAAATAGCAGCTGAAGTGAACATGTTGACAGCTGAAATCAGAAAGCATAAAAATATTTGAAAAGATTTTGGAAGAGCTAACCTGATTTTGGGTCTCAGGAGCTCAGTCTGGGTTAAATGTGAGGGGAGGAGATTGTCATATTAACTTTCCCTGGCAGTGAGGCTGATGGATATTTGTGCAGGACAATCCATTCCTGTTCTTTAATCTGAGGTGATTTTAATACTTTATTTAGCAGCAGTCCTACCTTTTTTCCTTGAAGTTTATACTTCCTCTCTCTCTGTGTCTTTCAGCTGTACAGTTCCATGGACTTTGGAAGAAAATGGCAGCTCATGCATGAACGGGTCACTCCAAACAGATTTTATTGGTGAGTTATACCCTCAGGCTTTGCTTGCTTTGGGCAGGTCATGGAGAGAAGAAGGTCATCTAACTTTAAGAGATTAGATGCTTTACCTGAATAATAAATATATGCTTGGCTTTGATCAATTTCAATGTTATATACTGAGTTCATAGTATTTATCTTGCAGTGCTGTAGTGTCCATGTATGTCCCTTTTTCTTCTTTGATAATAGTTGTCTTGTACAGACAAGTCTTGATAATTGCAAAAACTCTTGCTTCCTTGTTATATAAGTGCTAAAACTAGCCGAGAGAAACTGCCCAGTGTTTCAGTGACAAAGCTATGATCATTAGACCTCCTATTTTTCAATCCTTCTGAGAGCTACTTCAGCCTACAACACAGTCTTTGTGCAGAGCCAGCCACTCTGTCCAGTGTCATTATGTAACCGTTGGGAGGAAGGATGATTCAGACTCTGCTTTGAATCACTCTCTAAGGAGCCAGTTTCTTTCTACCGACTGGTGAGAGCCCAGGATCTGCAAATAGTTTGCTAAAGTCTGCTTTGGGACTGTCTTCCTTTCCGTTTCCCAAGCATCAGCCTCCAAAACTGGGAGAGTGACTTAAAAGCAGCTGATTAAACAAATTTAGTTCTGATCTCCAGGTTCCTCTATTTCAGATGCTGCTTTTCTAAACTTTTGTCCACCATGTGAAGGGCCAAGCATTAACTTTAGGGAGAAACAGAACCCCCTCCAGCAATGTTCTTCTGTAGTTGAATCTAGGATTTGGAGCTTGAATCAAATTCTAAACAGTGTGTTTACTACATGCCAGATTTGGGGGGGTAGGGGGAGGTGTGTGCGAATGTGTGGAGGTGCTGATTTACAGAATCTGTGACTAGTTAAAATAAATGCCTAGTCCTTAAGGACAAAAAAATGTAATATTGAGGAACCAGAGACTCTTATTTTGAATGGGTAAAAATAAAAAGACCTTGGATGACTTCAGAATTGACTCCCAACAACAAAGTATGTTGTTGTTTATTTTCTACTTTCATACAGTAATGGCTAGTGGAAATTGCCTCTTTGTTCATTTGACACCCAAACCTGTATATTGCTTTCCACAATCTACCTCATTTTTCATACAATCTTTTGTTTGCATAGTTTGAATACTTGTTTTTAACACTGCATTATATAATGCCTGTTTCAAGTGTCTCTTTCTCTTAGAAAATGTAGAAACTTTCTATAGTTTAAACTTGCGTGGAATAGACCTAGAATTTTTATTCCACTCAGAAACAGTCGAATCCCATTGACAATAAACTTTCCAAGAGAGTGAATTAGTTTTTCCCCTGGAGTGAGAGAGATTTGAACTAATTCATAATGGGGGTCAGAGGTGTTGACATTTTGGAACATAATAACTCCGCTTAGCTGTCTATTTCTTTCTTTTTTCCTTTCTGTCTTTTTAAAGCTGCAAACTGTGATGGCTTACAAGCTCTGTCTTGTGAGATATGTACAGAAAAAGAAATGCAAGAACACTTTAGCCTTCAGAATTTGGTGATTTGTTTTCACTCTGCTGTGAAAGCGGGGGAAAGTTGGTATACATACAAGTTTCAGAGGGACCTGAGCCAGTACTCTGTGGAGTTCATCAGCCTACTATATTATCAAAACTCTTAAGCAGAACTTCTAGGAAAGGTGAAATAATGATAGGGACATGCCAAAATCAGAGGTAAGCTGTTCATTGTCCTGCTCACCATTGTTTATTAGTAGGGGCTCAGGGAGGCATCCTTTAACAAATGGGACAGTCATCATCTGATTTGAAGGCAGATGGCTTTATCTGGGGCAGCCTTTGTTGAATGTTTTTGCCTTCACAGCATGACTTTCATCTCTCAGGCCGCAGTGAGTGGGCTTGTGAAGACTGTAGTCTTCACGTGGTTCATGGGATCAGTCAGCCTGACAGGGAGAGGTCTTACTTTTCTCTCTGAGACCTTTCCAGATAATTACAGTTTTCCTGAGAGAGCTCAGGTATAGAGACTTTGAGGCCAGGAGAAAATTACAATTGCATCAGAACTCCTGAGGTTGGGATGTGAATTTTCACACAACAGAGTAAGCAAGACCACTCTGCTAGTCATGGATACACAAGTCCCTCTGTGCATTTTGATGTAACTCCGACAGGGATCATCTGGGATCACTAATCAAAGACAAAGTTCTAAGCTTTGGTCCTGATCTACAGCTTTGTGTCCTTGGCTCTTAGCTTCAATGCCTTTCCTCAGCACCTCAGATGTTGGTGCTTCTCATCCCACATGGATGTCAAATGCACCACAGTTTATGGGACACCTCTCAACATATCTGTTGTTTCTCCAGCCAGCTCAAAGTTTGTGCATGAGCCTGAGATTCACCTCTGGGCCACTCATAGTTTTTAAAGCTAGGATTTGAGATCTGTGTGACCTGGTCTAGGCTATCCTGCTGTGGCAGGGGGGTTGGACTAGATGATCTTTCAAGGTCCCTTCCAACTCCTAACATTCTGTGATTCTGTGATCTCTACTTCTGTAGTAGTGATTAATTTCTTAGCTACACCCACTGATGGCAGTGGCAGAGCTTGAACAGAATGTGTTACTTGATGTGAGTACAGGCACCCAAATTTGGCTCCCACGTGCCTTGGCTTCAGATTTTAATAACTTGGGATCCTGTAAGGCTGGAAATAGGAGCTTACGCTAATGTGATACAGAAATTCCCAGATCACTCATCACACAGAAATTACTCAAGATGACTGGAACCAGCATGGGTGCAAAGCTTGTTAAAGATCTACTCAATATTCTTTAAATTCTTTTCTGCAGATTCCTCTGGGCCCTGTTAATTTTCTCTCACTGTAACTTAGACAACTGGGCTGTCATGTGAAAGGATATGAAATACACTCCGTATTTTGTACTGTAGAAATGTTGGGGAAGTAAATCTGTAAATAACATGGTGTGTTCTGTGCTGACTAAATACTGTCTCTGTTCAGGTATGAATTTGAAGATCCTGATTTGTCCTTAAATTGTTTTATTGCCTCTGCCTTTTCCTATGGTGGGACAGCAGGACTAAACAGGTGGGCAGGATGTTTTGCTTAATGGAGCATTCACCAAGCCTTGTTCAGCACTTTGCTGTACCACAGCTTTTCCACATCATCCTGAGTGACACAAGCTGGCTTGGCCTTGTTATGCTCCTGCTAATACTGGCATAGAAGAGCATTTCCTTTCCCTGTTGGGTGTGCTGGGTGAAGTACTCAAATATTGTGCTATCAGGTGCTACAACACTGGATTAAGGACTCTGAAGGGCACTGAAGAGTTGAAAGATTCTTTAGTAGTATATGAAGTCCTTCCATAATCTTACAGCTTAATTCTGTAAAGTGTGGAGCTCCACAAGGTGACCTATGCTTTCTGGCTAGTCAGCTAAATGAATGTGAATATTGTCTCACATCCACGTGTCTTTGGAGGCCAGACAGAGAGACATTTCTTAGGACACCCACCCCTTTTCTTAGGATCTCCCCAGGCTGCTCCTCAATGGAGGATTCCAGGAGGATTTCTTCACATTTCCTGCTTCTCATCATCACTGGGTAATATGAAGTGGTGGAAGTGGGACCAAGTTTTTTTGTGTGTGTTTTTTGTTTGTTTGTTTGTTTCCTAGTACTTCTAGACAGTTACCCTTCTCTCTCACGTATTTTTATTTTTTCAGACATGTTCTCTGGGACTTCAGGTGATTCTGTCAAAGCCTGGGAGCAGGGAAAGTAGGGAAAACTCATTTGTGTGGCAAAGGAGAAGGCATTTGCGTTCTGCACATTTCAGATGGCTACAGAGATGTGTGGAAGACAATATGTTGAGGATAAGCCTGTCAGTAAAAGACATTGAAATACACAGTAGTGACAAAGGCTGGGCAGAAAACACCAACAAAGCAGGAGGAGGAAAATAGGACTTGCAGTACCCAGGGTTCAAGGAGCAGCATTTGTATCTGCAAATAGCAAAAAAGTAACGTAACAGCAGTTCTCAAATACAATGCTGATTTCTTCACTGACTATCCTCAGGAGGTTTTTCTCTTTCTGTTTTAAAATTTCTAGTTGTTTTCTAGTTGTTTTGGTATCCAGGAATGCCAGCCACAATTGTTTTGAACTCCAGGGATTAAAAATCAGAAGGGAATAGGTTGTGATTTCACTGGGAGAAGGGAAGAGGCTGTGCATCCACATAGTCTATGCTTTGGAAGTTCGGGTTTTCTGTCAGTGATTTGAAGCATGAGGCAGCAGATTTTGTCTCCTGAGGTAAGGTTTCCAGTCCTTCTAAAAATGATTTTGGGTGGGAACAGTGAAAAAATTTAGCTGGTGTATTTCTATTTATTTGCAGCTTGAAAACTGTAGTGGAGACTGGCTTGGATATCTGAGACTAATGTAGCAGAAGATAAGGGATTTGCCTCAATGTTGCAAAAGGTTATGATCTGGGTTTGGATTTGTAGCTGAGCAGAGGTTTGTGTCTGGTTTTATTTCCTCATCTCTGTGACAGCACTGATATTTCCTAATCCTAGTGCCAGTTTGGGTCCACACAGACTTTTTCGTCAGCAGTTCCAGAAATGACCTTTGGATACAGCTAAGGTTACTTTTACTTGACAAGTCTGCCAGTAGTGAAATGGTTAGTCAAATATGTGCCTGTCTCTCCTGTAAATCCCACTAATCATTAACTACCAGATGGTGTCATTGCATAGTGCTGGGGAAACATTGCCTGATTTTTTTACAGCCAAGTTTAGTGTTAAGAAAACATACTCTTCTAAATGTCAAATTGACTATTAGGTAATCCTGCTTCAGAGTTTTTCAGAATTAAAGCCATACTGTACATGGGGCAGTAGATAAAAGGAATAATTCTGGTTTGGCAGCCATGGATAACACCACCTATGGCATCAAGTCATATGCCTAGTGGCTATTCACATAGACCTCACATGAAGAACTGAACACAGACCTATTACTGGAGGCTCTGTGGGTTAATGACTCATTTGCTTTGTTAAGGGACTTGCTTCCCATGCCATGTGGATGAGAACACCTAGGGAAGGGAGTAGGGAAGGTTTTTCTCCCAGAGGGTAATGCTAACATAAATCTGGAATATGTTACTCAAGCCGCCTCAACTGTGAACTGTACTAGGCTGAGTTCAAAATTTTCAAACTCTTAGCCTCAAGCTCTGCAATAAGAGTTCAGGTGAGATGAGACCTTCTTCACAGGTCTTGGCATATATGAAAGATTTTGTTGCAAGATCACATTAGTTAATTAAAGATCACAGCACTATAGGGATAATAAGATTTTTTTTTTCACTTAAAAGAAGGCAAGCGAGGGAACTGTGAGGTTAGGGATTTTATTTTCATTTTGTGTGCCTGCAATTAATGCAGTTGGTTCTATATATATTTAACATTTCCAAAATTTAGACTATAACTGACTAGCTTGTAATTACACAGTAACTCAGCGGTAGAGATAGAAGTGGAACCTGGATAAAGTTGGATACTTTTATTGGCTGAAAGTATATTTTTTTGTTGAAAATTTTCACATCTATAAAGATATTTTAGAATCCGTGACAACATTCTCAAAATGTTCCCTTAAAAAATAACAAATGAACATCCTGAAATGTTTGAATTTTCGGGAGACTTTTTTTAGAGTTATATTTAAATTTGAATCAGTTGTCATTTTGGAATATATGAGCTTTTACAGTTAAAGTAGGGGAAGAGTTCAGTCTGAAATGAAGTGTCTGGCTAGAGCCAACATAGAGAGATCCTGACTTCTATTCCCATCTTGACCTTTTGTGATGCAGAGCAAATACTGGTTCTTAATATCCAAGTTAGATGATCAGTTTGCTTATAATGTACTTCTTTATAACTGTCATCCGTAGCCTACAAAAGTAACACCATGTTATCAGGCTTCCTGGGCTCAGAGCTCTTTTAGTAAGAGAAAAAGAAAAACATACTGGCTAGAAGGATTATGTGTGATTATGAAGGGAAATAATTTAAAATATTTCAAATTCTCCTTTAAAAGCCATGAGCTATATAATAGATGAATGACAAGAAAAGAGCCTTATGATAGTAAACTCACAATGCATATATTGCTTCTGAAATTCTGGCATCTATCACAGCCAGAATGAGTTCTTTCAAAGAGTGGTGTATACCCTCTGGAAGGGCAATTTTGGAATAAATTGCCTTTGAGGAACTTTTCTTGCTAATCTCCTTTTGCTTGAGAAATACAACGTATCTTGCAGAAGGAAGGATTACCCCTTTTCCACTAACGTAACTGTGGATGTCCTTATGTAAATAGTATCTGGCTTTGAGAATCTGTGATTTGTTGTGATTTTAGTACAATTTGTGATGTTAGCCATATTTATGACTTTAATGTACTCTGGCTGGCAATGTTTGTTTTTTTTTTTCTTATTTTTATGAGAAGTAAGTGTTGAAATATTTCTGTTCATTGGTTTTAAATTTAGTGCTTACCATTAAATGTCAGATATGGAGCTGCAGTTAGGGCTTTCAGCCATCAAAAATCCTTTTGGTTTGGTCTCTCATATGTCAAGTTTCTTGATGTCCCAGCGACCAGTCTCTTGTCATTTTCCCCACTGCTAGTCTTGGATCACTGTGTAATCACCACACACACTTGTAACTAAGAGTCTGAGACTGGAGCAGACCAAATAGTATGAAAGATCCAAGGAGGAATTTGTTGAATATTTCTCCCAGTTAAGACTGATCCCTGACCTGGATCCCAATGCCCTGTCTGTCTGGGCAGTGCATAGAAGGATTTGTTTCCTTCTCTTGCAATAGGGTACCAGATAAAATGTCCAAACTTCATCTCAGTGTTTCACAGGCCATTGTTGGAAGCTTAAGTGCTGTACAGCAGACTCATGCAGCCTGCCTGGGCTGAGTTGTTCTGTCTCTTCCTGATGCATGTGAACTCAAACACAAATTAATTTCCGGCTGTCAGTAATGGTCACAGGGTAATTCTTTGTGATACCTTGTAGGAGGCAGTGATGAAAGCCAGCCCTCTAATTAATACATTGAATAATGCATCTCTCTGAGGCATATGAGGATCCCCCATACTGGTCATGGCTTGGCAAAGCTAATCAAAAGCTAATCTGCTAGGCTGACAGTATCATATTTTGCACTCTCTGGCAAGCATGGAATAGTCTGCCACTTTTTTTGTGGGGTGTTTGGCTTGGGTTTTGTCCTTTGTTCTGTAGCATGCTAATCTCTCTCTTTCTGGGCAAAAGGGAGAATTTTCACTGAGAGAGAGAACCCCTTTTGCTTTCAGAAGATTGGAAGAGAAACATTTGGCAGTTGTTTCAAAACCCACCACTGTTCTGACAAGTTTATGAATTACCTTTTCATATGCTCTGATTATGGTCATAATTTTCCAGCTATTTCATTTAGTGGGAACTATCTGTCAGCAACAAGGAGTAAGCATCTTTCCTGGACTCAGCCTCCCTTTACCTAGACTTCATCCCAGATGGCCAAAATAGATTTTTCAAGAGATGCATCTTCTGGGGGCTTCTTCCAGCTCTTGTTTCTTTGCAACAGCTGGAGCTGGAAGCATTCTTGCATTGGACGAAAGTTGCAGTCTGATGGAGAATTTATCCTCAGTAAATACATTAATACTATAAGGGATCTTTTTTTGCTTGAAACAAGATTTTTCAGTCTTACTTCAAAGCTCTTCAGGTAGATTTTCTCAAGAAGAATCAGGAAGGACCCAGGTTGACTTCTCTGAACTGACTTCAGCCTCTGAACCTTTTGAAGTTTGTCTGCCTTTAAATCGAACAAAAACAGTTGTTTTATTTAACAGAAGGAGCTGAACCCATGCTGTGCAGAAAGAACAGTCTTATAGTGGCAAAACAGACAAGATGTTTCTGCGTTCATTTAAACATGAGCCATTTGTGTTGCTCAATAACATCCATTAAAGATAAGGAGGTCCCTCTTTATGCCTTCTGCCTGTAGGAAATTAACACACTCTCTTAAAATGACAATTCATCAGTAGTTATATGAGGCAGAATTCATTCTCGGCAAGAGAAGAAATTGAAACTCTCATCCTTTCGTTCCCTGGCATTCCCCTGAGCCTCCTCTCCAGAACAAGATGAGTTCAGTTCTGCTATTGTTAAGCACAGTGAGCATGAGGCTACATCAGAACATAAGAGCAGGAAGGAGTATCTTATTAGCTGCACTACAGGTTCTTTTAAATAATGTTGATTCAGTAACTTGTCTCTTGCTGATCATATACAGAACAAGGATGAGAAGGTAGTGAGTAAGGCTGTTTTACTTGCATATTTGTAGTGAGCTAATTGGAACAGGAGATAGTAGTGGTTATCATAGCTCTGTAATTATCTCATAGGTAATTGTCCTCCACTGGGCAGAAGGCAATAAAAATGGCCTGTAGACACATTTTGGTTTAGTGAAATATCAGAAGTTCTGCAGCTGAGTTTGAGACAGAAACAAACAGACCTGTGACTGCAGCAAAGACTGAGGAAATAATAATAGCTGTAGACTTCAGAGCTGATTTCAGTAGATCTGTGTTTTTTCTCATAAGAGAAAAAAATGCTTTTTATTGGAAAAAAATAAAGAAAAACAAAACAAAAATCCTGTCAGGTTTTTGGCCAAAGGGTACAGAAAGATTCTTAGGTTTCCCTCACTATATTGATTTTAGGGGCTGTCTATAATAATGATTCCCTAAGGCCATTTCTGAATCTACTGTGGTTTCTCCAGAATTCTTTTTTTCTTTTTATAAATCATTGAAATTGAAGAGTGGGCATTACTTTTTGTTTGGTCTTGTACTTTTCTTTCTTCTTATTGCTTATCTCTAACAACAGATTAAGAACCCAGCAAAGAGAAGCTCTTGATTTACCTACAGCTTGAACATACTTTTTTTACTTCTTGATATGTAGGTAGCACAAACTCCCATTGAAGCATTCTGCCTTGAGCATTCTTACTTGAAAGGGGTAATGCTTTGGGGGTGGGGATGCTTTGGGATTCGGCTATTGTGAAGAGCTGGGAGGCATCTAGTGTTCAGCCCTCATGGGCAGCCTTCTCTCCTTATTGTTTGTGCATCACAAAGCAAAGGAACCCACAAAAGCTCTGGTTTCTCTAGTGACTCCTGCTACAGTGTCAGTCTTCCACTGATGGATAGACCTGCAGGTGGCTGTGGCCATTTTATTCATCTCCTCTCCATTTTGTCTGTGAAGATGCTTCTGTTTTGAATGCAAACCTATCTTGTTGAAAGACACACAGTGACCTGCAGAACTTCTGTCACTGTTTCACCATTGCTTTTACCTGTCATAGCCACACAGACTTCTGTTTTTATAGTCAGAACCTGTCTTTGCATATCTGCTGCCAGATTCCTTTTTGTTTCCTGCTTCTCTTTTCCTCTCATGGATTTTGGGACAAATTATCCCAGGTAAATTCCCTCTCTCCACTCTAGAAATGCCTTCTTCAAAGCATCACTGTTTGTGTTGGATACATGTGGAACAGAGAGGTAAAGGTGTATGGTTCAAAGCTTTGAGACATCTTCAAGATAATAACATCTTAACTTGATGAGCTGATGCTTTATTACTTCCATCATATCCTGATGCTGGTGCTATTAGGACTCAGCAAAACAAAAAGCTTCTTATTCAATCAGGATAAGCTCCAGAGCTGCTTTTATATAGTCCAGTTCAGCTATAACCTGATGAATTGGGAGCGGCAGGCTACATGGGAGCAGCTTATTTTGTTCATAAGTAAGCAGCAGAACTGTGACTGCACCCAGAAGCCCACCTCCTATGAGGGCTGGCTTGACATAGCTCACAGATCTGCTCCCTGCATGAGTCTCAGTCGCTTTAAGAAGTTATTTGAGGCATCACTGGGAAATTAAGATGTCAGCTCCAGCATATGCCCTGCTTGTGCTGCTGTACCTTTCAAACCTTGACAGGTCTGTGGTAAGGAAATTACCACACATTATTTTTTTGAGTTTATTTCACAAAAATTTGGTTTAGTTTCTTGGGTTTTATAGTATAGATTGGGGAATAAATGCCAAAGGACTTTAAAGGCCTAAGACCTATTAACTATGAGAGCCAGACATGGGATTATTTGTGGTTTTTTAGTTTTTATATTAGCATACGAGGAGAAGAAAAAGCTTGAATGAAGAGCAGCTTTTTTTTTTCCTGTTGATAAGTACTCTTTAAAGGTATTCTCAGGTTCAGTGGTATTTCTTTCCCATTGCTGTGAATTTCTGTGATATAAAAGAATTACCTTATCTTATCTACTGCGAAGAGAAAATGTTTCTGTGTGCAGCAGAGCCTCCTGTCTTTTGTGGATTCTCTAGTGATTAGTGAAATGGTTCAGTCTAAATGTCAGCTTTTCCCTCAAGGAGAGGATTGATTTAGACCTCTTTCCTCTTCCTGGCCTGCACTATCCTTGAAACAACTGGCGTAGCAACTCTGTAGTTCTGAGACCTACAAGCCACTGAGTTTACAGGTAATTTACAGATGTAGACATTCAGCATGTAGTGGGGATGAAATGCAGGTAGGTATGCACATATGGAAATACATGGAAATGCATGCAGATACTTTGAATACCTTAAGTTTTGTTTTCTTTGAGATGCCAGGCAGAACACCTCCTTAAAACTCATTAGGACCTTTTTAAAAAGGATTGTCTTTGCTGAAAAAAAATTAGCTGGGAATATAAACACTTGGTAATTTTTATTTCTTTTTCCTTATCTTGCAAGCTAAGTCTCACAGTTACTTCTGCCAGATGTCCAGAATTGTATCTTCACAGAAATTAGTACTGGAAAGGATGTAGAAAGCTCCAGGAACCTAGCTAAGACACTTTTTTACAATGTCTTCCTGCCCAGGTTTTTTTCTAAGCTTCATTTGAAATATACTGTGCCAAGGAGGTTTTGTCCAGAACTATTCAGAGACTTCATCACATCCTAGCCTATCCAGCAGCATCTCTGCATGTTCAGCCACAGAGGATGATCTAGTGGTTATGCGTTTAATAAACACATTCTTTCCCCCACAGTTCAACTTTTGTATCTGTTCTTAACTAGAGTAGTTTATGGTGTGTTTTTGGCCTGGTGTGTATGCAGCTTGTGTGAACACTACGTGTGCCAAGTTAATGCCTGATGGAGCTAGTTTTAGACTTGACTGTAGTAAATAACAGATGAGTACACAGAATCCTCTTGACCATCAGAAGCTTACTGCACTTGCTGATACCTAGGCAAACACGATGCCATAACAGATGGAGAAAGTAGCCTGTTGGCTGTTAGCCCATGGTGCTGTGAGAAAAGTTCATGATCAGTTGAGCAGGAATTGTGTGAATTAGTTTCTGGTCCCATCTGTCCATATAGACATGGCATTTTTGTTGCGTGCATGAATTAAGTGCCATGCTCTGCTTGCCTGGTACCACACAGAAGTGTTCACTTCTGAGAGAGGAACAATTAAAATTGCAGCAGACTAATTGGCAACATCAGCTAATTTGACTGCAGTTGCCTGCAGCAAGAGGATGTGTTTTCCCCCCTTTACATATTATTACACAATAAATGTGCCTTGTTCGTTCCAATTTCTAGCTCTTATCTAGTGTACAACATCCTGCTAAGTAGTCTCTGTTTCCTCTGTTTCTTTACATAAACAGAGACTATTGTCTTCAGTCCAACATCCCAACCTGCAAAAATGATTTTCCAAGTCAGTGTCTTGGGAAAGTCTCAATCCATTGTAAAAGTTTTCATATAGTTTTCAAAGCCAGAACTGGTGAATACCATCTTCACTCATCAGAAACCAGGCATACCTCTGGCAAAAAGCTCCATCCAGCAGCTTCTGAACCAAATTTGAAAGATTGATCCTTGTGACCTGATTTTTGACCTTATTGTAGATCACTAATACGTGTTGCTCATGCCTGGCGATACCCACTCCCACCTCCCAGGCTAATAGATGCAGGAGATGGAGGAATATAGCATCTTTTATTCTCTATTGATGGTTTAAGAAGCAAGGATCAACAGCAGGAAGTCTGAATTGCTCAGTAGTTTTGATCTAAAATGCTAGAGCAGCTAAATCTTAGTGCTGCCTTTTGTCAGGTGTCTGGAAAATGTGTAGCAAAAGGTTAAAAAATGGTTTATTCCATGGAAAGACAGGAGAGTTGGTATGAACAGTGAGCTGAGGTGTGCAGTAGTCAGGTAACCCAGTGTCTTATATCTTTTTTCCTCTACTTGCATACACTATCATTTTTCATTTTGAAAAATATGTCTCATAGGCACATTTCAGGAATATCTACTTACAATGCAGAATACTGTGTTTTCCTTGCCCTTCTCACTGAGTCTCCCTCATGCCAAGATCCATCCTTCAGCTTTCAAGAACACACTATATTCTTCTGAAAAGAAGGGGAAAGATCATGTAAAACCTAAGAGCAAAAACCAAAACACAGCAAAAGAAGATAGAGAAGTAACCATTGCTTATTTCCTAATGGGATTCAGAGGTTTGAATTCTTAATTGGCCAATGATCCTCCACCAGTTGCAATACTGGCTGCAGGCTCTATGTTTCCAAAACTGCATTTGCAGCAGTCAGGGAACATGTCACCAGGGAAAAAAAAATGACCTTTCCTGTCACTTCTGCCTACATCCTCTCAGCATTTTCTCATCTGAGTGGTGATAAATGAGTAGAGATGGTGGAAGATGTTGATTTAGCATAATTCCTCACAGTGACAGCATCCTTTTTTTCTCCCCATGGCTATGCAAGGTAGCAGCACACACAGATGTGTTTCGTGGACCTCGGTTTACTTTTTGCTGTCTTAAGTTTGTGTGTATATAAAATAAAGACCTGAGTTGTGCATTGAGCCTGAGGTGTGACCATGTGACAGGAGAACTGCTTTCAAGCTGAGCTAAGTCATCTGAGTCTTTGTAAACACTCCTTTCTTTGTAAGTCTCTGAAATGGAATTGTTTGCTAGCCAGAAAGCCACCTCATTCTGTGGGCTCCATTTGGTTGTAAATTACATACAAGGCAAATGGTAAGTCTAAAGATGCTGACCTCTCTTCATCATACTTTAGTTGCTCAAATAGTTTTGTCTAGTGCATCCTCCAAATGTTCTTTAGAGAGATAATGTATGAGAAAAGATGAGGCTGTGAAGGTGTCTCTTCTTGTTTTATTGCTGCTCTGGTATTGCCATACCTGAGAGGTTGTTGTAGTGAGTTCTCAAGACCAGAAAAATTACTACATAAAGAAATAGCTTTACAGTCTACATGCATTTTTATAGCTATGCTCTGGGACTTGCATTCACATCTTGCTCTTTCCACTACCTGGGTTTTTTTGCTTTCTTCATGTAAGGCTTCTCCAGACAAATGATGAGAGGCCGCTTACTGAAAATACCTGTATTCAGGAGTCGGAGCACTGCAAAGCAAAGCTGTGTTCTTTGCCAGTGGGAACAGGCATGAGGTGAGGCATGAAGAAATAGCATTGATTGGGGATTTGTTTTGCAATCAGAGTCTTTGATATAAGACAGCGACTTGGTTTTGGAGGAGGAAGGATGACCAATGCATTACTTTCCAGGCTTGTTATCTGCCTGCAGATAACAGGAGCTTCTTTTACTTTTGGGTTGTAGGAGATTGCTTTGTAAGCTTTTTCACTTGAAGCACAGTACTCTGTGAGCAGAGGAGTATTAGGGAGATGCTGTACACTGGTCCTTTTTTCATTGTTGTTGTTCTGAAAAGAACCATCAGGCTTGTCAAAACTAATTAAGGGAAAAAGTAGATGGCTCTGGGAAGGAACTTCAAGCTGGAATGACATGTTTCAGGAGAATCCTGTTTTCCCCTGGTGCTCACTTAATAGGCGTTATGAATAGATCTGCAGAGCTTGTGTATGGAAATGCACAATGGTAATGAGTGTTTTGGATTTTGTTTGGAAATACTTAGGTTCTTCTAATTATGGTCCCTTATGAAATGAACAATGTTATGGCAGACTGATGTTTCTTATTACTTAAGCAAGGAGCAGGTTTAACCCACTGCTGTGGTGAGAGGCAGAGTACCCGCTGCATGTGGAGGGGAGGGACCCAGGAGGTGTCACGGGGAGCAGGTGAGGTAGCCTGGAATCGTGGTGTCAGGACACAGCAAATGGCTCTGAGTAGAAGCTGTTATCTGGCCTGGAAGAGTGCAGGCTCCAGGGTGAAGACTGGATTGAAGCAGGAAGCCTGTTGTTAAGGGCTGTGGGTCAGGTCCCTAATGAATTCCCAACCTGTACCTACAGGTACTGAAATGAGTGCTCCCTTTGATAAAGTTGTGGTGGGTGGGTATGTTGGCAAGCAGATACCTCTGTCCTGTACTGACATGTCACAGATGAGGGTCGTGATTGCTGAACAGCTGAAATTATGGCATTTAGAACTACTTAAGGGGGGAAAAAAGCAGAAAACTTCTGTTATGGGCTAGAAAGATGTGTGCCTGTTCTATATATGTTGGGAAATAATGTTGCTGCGTGCCATAATGTTTTTCACTGACATTTTAAGGCATTCCTATTTGCCCTACTGTCACTTTGAACTGTGTCCAGATATTTTGAAGGTTTGACCCCAGTAATTACACGGTCATGGGGACTTAAGCCTGTTCTGGCATCCTTACCGATAACAGATTGTTCTTTCTTCCTTGGGGGATCACCCTGAAGCAGATGCTAGTGATTAAGGAGCAGACTATTTCTCAATGGGTGTAGAATGATGAAAGCTCTGCCTATGCAGCTTTGTTTTGTTGTGTTGGGGTTTTCTGGCCAAAATTCACAGTGTGTTGTGAATGGACTCTCTATTGATGTGGTGCTCTAGTTAACAAGCAGTGCCAGTTTCAGTTACCTGCACAGTGTGTTATAATGTAGTTGTTTTGGCATTTGCAGCACTGGCTGATCTTAGCTGAACTCCAGCACATTCGTGTGTTTGTCATTGCTTCAGTCACTATGTTTCTGTGAGATCTACAAAAATCTATCAGAACATCTGTATTCTTAATTTTTTTACTGTTTTAGCTGTTGATGCCCCAAGGATGAAAGCAACAAAAGATTGTGATAAAAGTGTTTCGGAACGTTAGGGAATTGCGAATGTTGGCTGGCTTGGAGGGAATCTATTATTTATTATCTACTGTATCAAATTCAGCTTTCACCAAATTAGAAACTGATTTTTGTCATTGTCCCTTTTTAATCTAAGCCTTTGGTTAGCTCAGGAGATGCAGCTCCATAAATCACGTGGACATCTATGGATTTTATTTTTTCCCCTGCCAGCCATTGCCAGAACTAAACGTTCATCTCCCTGTGATTCTTATCAGCCAGGACACTAATAACAACATTTCTGTTCTGGGCTTGACTTTCCTCTGCCAGGAGAAAAACTATTTTTGTAATGTTCCTTGCATAAGACTTTTAGGGAATAAAATAACAATGCCCAGGAAGATTTGGCTTGAGGTGCTTGGGTTTCAACTAGTGAGCTTAAAGAAACTCATCATGTCTTTTCACTGTTACCAAGGACCATGTCGAATGGCATGATGGGGTCAATAATGTATGCTTTCTCTCTTTCTCACATTAGTTTTAATCAGAACTTCAGCAATGCATATATGCATCATTGTTTTTCTTTTGAAGATGAGGAAACTGAAGTAAACAAGATTGCCTTCCAAATCAGGGGCAGATCAGGAAACTGTCATGTCACTATTTAGCCAAGTAAAACCCCTTTTTAATTTGTTGTCTATAAGCATGAGGGTACTGTGCTCTTGCCTTTCACAGTACCACAGTATTTTAGGAGTTGTAAGGGACCTTGAAAGATCATCTAGTCCAACTCCCCTGCCATAGCAGGATTCCCTAAGACTAGGTCACAACAAAGCTTCCCTGACCAGGAATTGAACCCAGGTCCTGGCAGTGAGAGTGCTAAATCCTAACCAATAGACCACCTCCTCTTTCCTTCAGCATTAAAGCACAGCTCTGGTTTCACTGGATCTTGGAACCAGCTTACTTTGCCACCACAAGAATGATCATTGTATACTTCATATTGTAGGCAAGGGTTAGGCAGGTTCACTCACCAGCACCTGGGAAAGTGCCTTTCTTAAAGGTTAGTATATGGCCCCTGAGAGCAGAATGTGTAGAAACACGAGAGAGAGAAGCTGGTAGGAGGTAGGGGCCTACATGCCAGGTGTGACAAAGTAAGCTTAAACTGGTTTTGCTTTCTCTCATCCTCTCTCTGTTTGATTACAGCCTTTTGTGTAACTGGCTGCCTTCTTTTTTTTTTTTTTTTTTCTCCTCTCTTTCTCCCCCCAGGTCTGTGAGTGGTTTGGATAAAGAACCTGACTTTGTGCACATGGAAGCCCAGACAGCTGATGGATGTGAGTGCCTGCAGCCAACACCAGAAAAGTGGGCTTTGACTCAAGAATGGAGTGGGAGTTGAAATTCACTTTACTCATTCTGTCTCCCCATTTACATTTTAATTGATAAGAAAGATGAAGGTCATGGGTTTGATGTGAGGCATACTCTTATACTTGGACCCTGGGGGGAAATTCAGTGGTTGCAGGGTTTGTTTCCGTGGAGGCTAGGCAGTAGCATGATCTATTGGGCTAAGGAGTCATTTATTCTGTTCCCGATTTAGCTGTTTCAGTATCATGTATTTTACATGAATCATAAAAACAGCTGGACTACCAGCACTGTGCAGTACAGCCTCTCTGCATTTCCAGAAGTGTTCAGAACAATTGAGTTGTACTTGGGAATTTGAGAAATGACCTACAGTCAGACTTCTTTTCTGGCCAGAATATCACTATGCCCAAGGTACCCTTTGTCTCATATTGAAAGGCCTTTTCAGTTTTGTTTATGCTGTATGAATTGGTGCTCTATACCAGAACATGACTGGTCATGAAAAGGTGCCTGCATCTGAAGTAAAAACCAGGAAAAAAAAAATCTTAACCCCTCACTGAAATTAATCTGGGCACATTTGCAGTAGGCTGGATTCCTATGCAATTAACCTCCATTAAAGAAGACACTATTAGCAGTAAGTTGAATTTTTCCACCACTTACTCCAAAGTGGTTTAGGTATTTCTTATGGGAACCACAGCATGGTAATGCATCTCCTTCTGAGGTAGTGCTAGCTTTACTCCAGCTCAATGTCACACAGAGGTGGGATGTGTGTCCCTTTTACATTACAAGAACAGTGTAGAAAAGCAGCATGGGACTGAGGTTGTAATGGATTTCTAAGAGGAAAAGGCCTAATTTTTATTGGTTGAAAACTTTTATCTGTTTGAGTCGAGTGCTTCATAGGCCATATGCTGTGTGAACAAGCTCCTGTCTATCAGGGTGGCTTCTGTGAGGCTGTGGATCTTCTAAAATCACTCATTGACTTCCCACTGCTATTTAGTGATGGCAGCTGAATAAATAACCAGGCAATAAAAGCTTGAGGGTGACAGCTGTTTGTTGAATAGGTGGAAAAAGCAAAACAGGCTGGCAGGTGGGTGGGCAAGGAAGAGAGGATTCTTCAGTGCCTTTGCTGCTTAGTGTGCTGTTGTAGGGATGCTGGGAGAAGTGGCCAAGAGCAAGTAAAAAATAGCAAGCAAGTAAGTAAACAAATTGCTGACGGGAGTCTATTTTCAAGCTCAGTTTAAACTTGCTCACCCAGCTATTTGAATTTGGATGTGTCAGGATTTAGATCCCCGGAAAGATTTATGCCCACTCTTCAGGCAACATACTTCCTTCAGGTCTTGTTGGCTGGAGGGTTTGCTGTTTGTTTCTTTTAATGTATAAATTCAGCATTTTGAAATTCTTAGTTAATGGTAATGAGGGTTTTGCTGAAAGACAGACTTAACCAATAGTGTCAGCAAAACAGGCCCATTGCAAGCCATTATCCCAGCAGGCACAGGTCAGACCTAGTGGGCTGTGCTGGCCCTGCTAGTGTGTTCTGCTGAGGGACACCAACAAAATGACTTCCCTCCCGGCCAAGCAGAGCACAAAAGGACCATGTTGCTCCAGTTAGAGTTTAATGCTTAAGACAATATTAGTTTATGTTACAAAACAGAAAGTCCTGTGCACCACTCTGGTGTCTGTCCTTCAAGCCATCTTGGCCTGTGATTCTGTGTGTCTCATGATTAGGAATGGTGAGGTCTTTGAAAACATCTGCCCCGGTGTCTAGTCTCCTTCAATATTTGCAAGATGCTGCCTACTTCCAGTGCCTGGCTGATTTCTAGCTGTTCTTGTGTTTTGTAGCAGGTGAACTTTTTCATATATTTTTTTTGCCATCTTGGCAGAGTTATTGTAGCAGAATAATAATCTAGGCTTGCATTTTTAAATGATAAAACCAAGTAGGAGCCTTGGGCAATGTACCTTCTGCCTGGGTATAACAGGCAGCAGCAAGGACAGGGTTGGATACAAGGGAACTGTTACAAATACACTGACACAAGCACCCACCAGCACTCCCGAAAAAGATCCATTAAATTTTTCTGATGTTCAATGAGATAATCTTCTCCCCCCCACACACACATATACAATGCAATAACCAGTATTTTAATTAAAGGAAGAAGAAGGGGGAAAAAAACCTGACCAGAAAGATAAAACAGGGTAGCCAGATCCTGGGGAATAATTTACAGTCCTGTCTACATTTCTAGATCTTTTTTTCCTTCACGTGAAAAACTGTTGAGGCCAGCTGGTTTTTTTCTCCCTCACATGGTAACCTTCACTGGCAGTTTATGATTTTAAGTCTTACCTCTGACACCAGGACCTGGCTTAAGCTGAATCAATCTGCCAATGGAACTTTCCATCAGCTGCCCTTCTCCTGGTTAGCCATGCAGCCCAGTCATGGCTGCTTTTATCTGCCTTGTTAATGCTGCCAGGAAGAAGCAGCCCTTCCTGACCTCTGTCTCTGTAAGGCACAGTAACCTCCACATAAGTCTGCCCTTTGCAGCCTTCAGCACAGTGACAGATTTGATAGTTTTGGTGCCCCTCTGCAGGGACACACATCTTTGGTGTTACCCAAGCCTTCTGTGCCTTTTCTGCTCCTGCTTCCTGCCAAAGCTGTCATGATTGGTGGGCAAAGAAGACTTTAAGTAGCTTGGCTTACTTCACCAGCTTATCACTGCAGATTTCAAGAAATTATTTCTGGTTTATCATTTCTAAAAAGGGTAAAAGTACAGAAGATAGGAGACTATGTTAATTAGTAATGGGATTGAGCTCCTTAACAGGAAAATGGCTGCACATCTGAGAAAGCTATTCCCTAATCCTAAATGAGATAAATTGGTGGGAAGGGTTTGTGTGGAGGTAGGGATTCTGGGATTTGAGCTGCAGCAGACCCTCCAGGCTACTTGATGTAGTCTCATTTTGCCTCTTCCACAGATGGAAAGAGAAAGTAGCTGGATATTGGCTTATAAGGCATAAGAAATTTTTGAGGCTGTCTAGGAAATAGGGAGCTCTTCTGAAGCACTTCTGCAGTGGAACATAAAGAAATAAAAGACAAAACCAGCAACAAACTCAAAATAAAACATCAAAATAAACCCCCAACAATTAATTCCTTTCAGCGTGGAGGAAGATGACACGTTGGAAGTTAGGATACCTCCTTTTCTCTTAATTGACATTTTTGTTGAAAAGCCCAGTACTTTCTGCAGTACTTTCTGTATAGGGGAAGTTGTGCTCTGTGATTGGGACAATAGCTCATGAAGGAATCATACCCTTCAAGAATCCTGAGCAGGGACTTGGGATTGTTTCTTTCTTCCAGTAGCACACAAATGTGAACCAGGTGCTACCATATTTTACCTGTTTTTTAACATATTGTAAAGTGAATTATTTTTTTGTTTCTGTGGGGCAGGAGAAAAAAAAGCAACACTTGAACTTATTTTGGTGTCCAAAGGCAGACAGGTTTGAAGATAAATTTTTATGTCTATCTTTTTTTTTAGTCTTTCTTTTGTTAAATATATGAAAATAAATTTTAAAAAGACTAAATGGAAAATTGGTAGTGAGCTAACCCCCCCCCCACCACTAACTTCCAGGGAATATTAATCAGATGCCATTCTTGGAGTATATTTGATTGCTGGTGTAACACACTCAAAATGACACATTTCCCAATAGGCAGGAAGATAGTTGTCATGTCAACACTTGTAATTTATTTGCATTTATTTGTGACAGTTTTTTATTCTCATTCTGTCACTCAGCAGCAGCAAATTATACCCCTTTTGGAGGGATAAGAATATCCAGGCAACTGTGTGGGAGAACATACCAGAGGGAATGAGCTTCTAAAAATATGGTTCCTGACCCCTCCTTCTTGTTCTGCCTAATTTTAGTGCTACCTCAAAGAACAACTCAAGGCTGCTGATCCCTTTGGGTAGCATGGCAATGTGGAAAACCCTCTTGTTTTCTAAGAAGTTGCCTTTATCCACTGTAAAGGTCTCTTAGATTCCACACTGAGGAGGTAAAGAGTAGTTTTGGACCAAGTGTGCTTTTGTCAGTTGAAGGAGAATCTTAACTTATCCCTGCTGAAAGTCCAACCTCTCTACTGCTAGTGATATTTTATGCTGGGAGAAAACAGAACTCTAATCCCTTGGCATTGTCTCTAGGTCAGATATTTTTGACCATACACTTTAATTACCTCCAGATACTCTGAAATGGCACCAACAACATCTTCTGCTCTTTTAGTATCATCAGTGAGACTGTGTTATCCCTACTGCACCAGACCTATGCAGCTGTTCTGTGTCAGCCCTTAATAAACTGCAATTCCCGGTGTCTCAACCCAGAACCAGGTCTGCAGCCTCTAAATGTGGACCTTCAGTCATGTGATTAGGCATGATCCTTTATTAGGTTAAAGCTCAGTTGTAATTTGTGCCACTTTAGAAACAATATCTTCTTAAAAATTATTATTCTTGTTATCAATGCCTCTGAGTTGCATTCTTAAGAGTCTGTTGGTGGGACAAGGCTGTGGAAGGAGAAGCTGCCAGCTTGTGAATCTTGTCTCTGGGTCTGGGAAGGCAGTTATCTGAGTGTTAGAGTATTTCAGTTGTACCCTCCAGTGCTTTCCACTGAACCTCATTTTGCTGTGGCTGGAAAGATCCAGACTAAGGAAAATAGCAGGTATGTGGGATAGAGAATCCTGTAAGCAGCTTTGCTAGGCTAGTTACTGTCCCTTTAAACTTTTATCCTTTTGGGCTAAGTTTGACAAGATCCATGTTAAAAGGTGCAGTTGTGAACTAAAATCAATGCACTAGGCTCACCCCAGCCCTTATAAACCCAATTTTCTTCATTCATAGTCTGTCTTCATCCTTTGTAGAAAACCTAACAACTGTGTTAATCTAAGAAGCCTGTCGAAATGCCACAGTGTAAAAGATATGACCCTTTTGTCACTGCAGCTGTCATCTTAATTGTATTTTTGTTTTTCCCTAATTTGCAGTTTTCAGAGGAGCAGTTGAAAGGCAGAGATGGCATATTTAGATTACATACATCCAGAGACACAGTGCCTTGATTGTTCTGTTTCATGAGATCCTTTCTTAGCCTGAGTGAAATAATGCTTAATCCCCTATAACCCTTGCCAAGTTGCTGGAGGTGAGCGTGTCTCTTCTTGCCACTCCGAGCAACTTTCCATATGTTTGCCTTGTGTCTTCTTGATGTTCTTCCCTCGGTCCTGTTCCTTCTTTCAGGCATTACCAGTGATTGACAAGGCATCCCATAAGTGTGGTGGTCTTATCATCTCTCTAGACAGAAGCATTTCATGCCTCTTGCAGTGTCTATAACTACTATTAGGACTCTTCAGCTAATCACGCTATTTCATGTCCACAGTGTTTTCATACCTAGCCTATGTTGGTTACAAATAATTTTGGGAGATGCTTGTCATGTCATAGCAAAATAAGTTAAAATTAATAGTGTTACTTTTGGTTTGTGTTTGTGGGGATGTTTTTGGTTTTGGGGTTTTCTGTCTGTGTGTTTGCTTTTTTTCCTTGTATGTTACTACCACAATTAAAACCAGTCATCAAAGCTAGGTAATTTCAGGGGAAGGATGAATCATAGAATTATTATGGTTGGAAAAGGCCTCAAAGATCAAGCCCAACCATCCACCCAACACTACTATGCTCAGCACTAGACCATGTCCCCAGGTACCACAGCTACAGGTTTTCTGAACACTTCCCGCAACAGTGATTCCACTACCTCCCTGGGTAGCCTGTTCCAATGCCTGATAATCCTCTCAGTGAAAAAATGACTCCTAATATCTAGTCTGCACCCTATCCTGGTGCAACTTGAAGTTATTTCCCCTTGTCCTATTGATGAAGATACAATTCCCAGCAGGGTAATGGAATCTATAAATTCTACCTGAGTGACTTTTGAAATAATCTTTGGCTCCATATGGTCTCATCATGAGTTTTCTGATGCATTTATGATTTGTACCCTCCATTTATGGTTTGAACTCCAATCTTCTCAGGGATGTGTGCACAATGGGGAAGGGAACAGTGGGTGCAGAAGTGTGATGAATTCCTGAGTGCAGAGAGCAGGAGGACTTTAAGCTTGGAGGTAGATTATGCAATAACATGTATCTGGTTGGAGATGAGGTTAAGGCTTCCCTTCAGAGATGCTCTTTTGAGATGCTGCTGATGTTTGCAGACAACAGCCTCCTGCCTGGGCAGTTCTCATATGTACTTATTCTCCCATTACAGACACTCACTATTTGACCTGTCGGATCCAAGAGTGCTCAGAGACTAAAAGGAGCAGGCCATTTTCGCGCTCCATTGACATCAGCTCCCTTGTTGTTCAGGATGAATATATCTTCATCCAGGTATGTTGGCTTCTTATAAATGTGACTTGAATTTGGTCTGCATGGGCTGTTTTTTCTGTGCAAGAGAGGAGGCACATTCTTAGGACAAGTACATAGGACTGCAAGTCATAAGAGCTGGGAGTCTATACCTGCCTACTATGAATTTACTATGCAGTCATTTCTAGGATGAAATAGTTGATCTTTTTGCTCATCACTTGTCTCTTAGTGAATCTGATATATTTTGGAAGTTCATTCATCAATAAACATAAGGGTCCACGGGTTTCACAGAAGCTCTAGCTTGCTGTTGTTGTGGCTACTTGGAAAATATGAAGAAGCTAGTGAGGAATAGGAGAGAACAGAGAAGAACAAAGCAAAGGTGTGAGTGATCGTTTTAATGAATTGAAAGTTTTATGCTGATTTGACAGTCAAGTGAAGCTAGCAGAGTAAACAAAGATTTGGAGTAGGAGGTAAAATAACAGAGGGGTTGGAAAAAGATCTTCTAGGGCAACTTCAAAGCAGAAGATGGCTAGTCAACTAGTTGATGATGATTTTGGACATTAGGAGAAAGTGGCAGAAACAGTGAGAAACTACTTGTTTCTGAGATATTCTGAGAATACGTGGGCTGGATGGAACAAGGCCATTTCTCCCTATTTTAAGCTGTGGAAGTGTAGGAAGGAATAGTATAGTATGGAAGAACACCTCCTGAAGATATGATACTCTGGGTAAAAACCAGAAGTCAGGCTGCAGTAATTCCAGGTTGTAGAAAACTCAGGATACACATTGATTATAAACATGATGATGTTAACTGGTTGTCACCAATACTGAAGAGGGGGAATGAGAGGAGATGAGATGGAGCTGGCATCCAGGTATACAGAAAAGACATATGTTTCCTGTTTTGAGCAAGAGTGTGGGTTATGTTAAGCTTCTATTTAACTTCCTTGGGGGAACATTTTTCTTGAATGTATCCAAATTATACGAAAGTTCTGTCTGAGTGAGGACATCTGCCTGCTGTGGGTGTTTCTCTGTCTCAAATTAGCAGTGAGTGGTTCCAGCTAATAGCTGAAAATTGATTGCTCATGTTAAAAAAAAAAGTGTTTATTTGTGTGCATACAAAAACATGTATGCATAAGTAATAATTCAAATGCCTTGACTATTCTTAGCAATATCTTATTATAGCTTGATGGGTGTTGGAAGTGAAAATAACATACTCACACTTTTAAAAAATGTTAAATATCCACACTGAACATTTCTACAGCTTTGGGCAGGAGACTTTCCTGAAAGGGATTCTGTGATAAGTGGCTGCAGAAACTGGGCATGGCTTGGGTCCATGGAGTACTCAAGTAACATACAGACACTTCAGATTCACAGCACACACTCTCAGCTGAAGGTGTGTTAAATCCACCGTGTCCAGCATATGGCTGATGGGTTATGCAGTGTTTGCTCAGTACATATGTAGGAGTGCTGATATGTCTTGGATGTATTAGTTTCGCAAACCATGTGATACGGCTACCTATTATGGGATATGTCAGACTGACTGTGTGTGCAATGTCTCATGCATATCATCCTGTCTGGATAATCTTGGACAGAAATACGGGAACCAACTCTTATGAATTTCAAATATTAGAGATGAATAAATAAATATCAAATTAAATGTTAAAAACCTGGTGATGTTTAATAGCTGTATAAAGGATGGCTGCATGAATTCTGATCTGTCTATGCTGAAAGAAACCAGAAGTAATGTCTTGGGGTAGAGAGAGGAACTTGTTTCTCCTAACTCAGTAGTGTATTGTGGCTGCCAGGAAGGCCAACAGTATCCTGGGGTGTCTTAAGGACAGCATTGCCAGCTAGTCAAAGGAGGTGATTGTCTCACTCTAGTCTGTGCTGATGCAGCTGCACCTTGGATACTGGGTGCAGTTTTGGGAAAGATACTAAGCTATCACAAAGTGCCCAGAAGAGGGCTATGAAGATGGTGAAGGGTCTGGAGGGGAAGCCTTATGAAGAGCAGCTGAGATCACTTGGTTTCTTCAGCCTGGAGAAGACAACACTGAGGGGAGATCTCATTGCTGTCTTCAACATTCTCATGAGGGGTTGCAGAGGGGCAGGCACCAATCACTTTACCCTTGTGGATAGTGATAGGACTAGAGGTAATGATATGAAGTCAATTCAGGAGATTTATGTTAGATATCAGGAAAACATTTTTAACTCAGAGGGTGGTTGGTCTCTGGAACAACCTCCCCAGGGAGGTGGTAACAGTACCAAGCCTGATGGAGCTCAAGAGGCAATTGGACATCCCTCTCAGGTGCATGGTGTGATTCTTGGGTTCTGACACACAGGGTTAGAAGCTGGACTAGATTATCCTTGTGGGTCCCTTCTGGCTCAGAATAGTCTATGATCAGAAATGTCTATGAACTTTTGTCATGAAAACAGTAGATTTTTAGTCTAAATCCATAGTCTATGTTCCTATAAAGTGAATGGAGAGATGAAAACCTTCAGGGGTAATTTATTTTCTCCTATTGTACTTATTGTAGAATGAGATAGGTCTCTCTGAATATGCCTTTCTCATTAATATTAGAAGTAACCTAAGTATAGAGCTTACAGAAGACCATTAACTTTTTGACAGTGTATCCCTTTAGGGTTAGGGCTGGATTGACTATAACCCAGTAATAGACACTCTCCACTGTTCCCCTCTTTTCCCCTCCCCACAAAGGGAAAAGGAAATGAGAGAGAGGGAGAGATGTGGATTGGAACAAAAAGCCAACAACCTACTACTACTATAATGAAAGTAGTAGCAATAGATGAAATATATATTTAAATGCAAATAGATGTAGAAACAGCACTGAACCCAAACCCCACTTGATGGTAGCAATGTCACTGTCCCCACTGATACTGCAACAGGAGGGCTTTAGCAGGAGACAGGAATTGGATTCATGGGCTGGATCCTGGAACCGGATTGACAGAATCACAGAATGTTGGGAGCTGGAAGGGACCTCAAAAGATCATCTAGTCTAAACCCCCTGCCAGACCAGGATTCCCTAGACCAGGTCACACAGAAACACATCCAGAAGGGTCTGCATCCATAACCCTCTGACTTCTGTCCTTCTACCAGTTCACAATCCACCTTTATACCCAATCATCCAGACCACACTTCTTCAGTTTAGCTACAAGGATTCAGGAGCAAAAGGGAGAGAGAAGCAGCAAGTATGGGCCCTTGAAAAGAAGAAGAGCAGGAAACGAGAGTGAGAGCTGAGGGAACAGACCCTCAGCTTTATATCGAGTATGACATGTATGGAATGGAATATTTAGTTGGTCAGTTTAGGGTCACCTGTCCTGTCTGCTCCTTCCTGGAGGTGCAGACTTTTACTCTGCACCCCTCAACATGAAATGGAAAAAAAAAATAAAAAAAACTGAGCAGTGGCCCTGGTTTACATACCAATCATCAGCAGTAAACACAAACATTAGGCTTAATCACAGCTGGAAGCAGGCAGTGTTTGTAAAACACATACTTGCCAGCTGCAAAAATGCAGTTACTTAGAGGAGCTTCGGCTGGAAAACAAAGTCTTTAAATAGAATCAGTTCTGTTCTAACCCAAAGCAGGACAGACAGCTAAAATTAGGGAAGATGATTTCCAGCTACTGACATCAACGTTTTAGGTTGTCTGCATACAGTTATTTACTAGTGAATATCCATTCACATCATGTAGATGAACAGATCTGTAGTGCAAGATTCTTGGAAAGCATTTAACCTTTGTAACTGTGCACACAAAGCAAATGTGATACTATTGTTCATAACGGATAGGGGAAGGAAGAATACAGAAAATGTTACAGTGCCATTATAAATGGATGATTCCTTATGATGTGAAATGCTGCTCTGCAGCACTTATGAAAGGATCTTGCAGAACTGCAGTGCAAAGAAAGAAAATGAGAATGATCCTATGCTTGAGGACAAAACTTGTCCATGAAGAGCGTTTGAAAAGACTGGGACTGGTTACCAGGCAGAGGTAAATGACATAGCACATGATAAAAGATGTAAAAGGTAAAGAAGAAGGAAGGAAGAAATAGCTACTAAGATAGAGGAGGAAGAATTCCTATGAACAAAACAGTAGGTGATCACTCTTAATTTATTGATTGACTTTCTAGTTGATTGATCAATAGTTATTTAAGGTTGCCTAGTACATCACTAAGATTGGATAATTCTGCATAAATTGATAGATTAAGAAAAAATCCTGCCCTGTGTTGTGTGTATAAGTTTTCTTTCAGTTCACAGGGTTGCTTTTATGTAGCCAGAAGACAGGATCATCATCTGTTTTGTGTGGTTAATATTTAAAATTCATATAGCTTGCAGAGCAGATCATTTACCTGTGAGAAAACCTTGGAATATGTCTGAATTTATTTGCTGTACCAAAAAGGAGCTAATTTGATGAGCAACTTTGCCATTAAGGTCAGTGTCAGCTGTATTCAATTATATAGCTGTGCAGTAGGGGAGACCATACTTTCTCTACAGCTCTAATGTGCCATTCCCTGTGGTTGTACCACAACTTCCCTTGTTGGTGCCTTTGAGTACTCACTTCTGAGATAGTATCAGTTTCTAAACTTAGGTGCAGAGATAACCTGCAACTGCCAGGAAGATTTGACTTCCTGACAGTTACCTGAGCTGCTATGGTGTTCTCATGTGCAGAGCCTACATTATAAAACCAAGTGGTCAGGGATTGTCCTTTGTTTTATGTATGAATCCAGTGGATATTGATATTTTTGAGACTTTCTATGGTGAAAATAAATCAAGGAGAAATTCTAGGGAAAATATTTTTCAAGATTGTCTTGTATGATGGTTTCTAATGGAATTGCTCAGATGGCTGAGAAGAATCTAAAGTGAAATAAGCTTTAATGGAAATGGGGATTATTTTTCAAGAAATTCTGTGTTGAGTGAGAAAACATTGGTTGGAGAAAAATTTATTTTCCTGTAAGTAAATAAATAATATCAATGCTACTTAGTTATTTAAACAATAAAGAGCAGGAATGATTTGTGTACATTACTTTGCCAATAGATGAAAACTTTCCACTGAAAATGCAAGAAAACATGAGCAAATATCACTTACAGCAGAAGCTGAGGAGAAAGTGACCCAAAACCCACTCAGTACAGTATTACTTATTTGTGGTGGTCTAAGAACTCCTAAGGGGGTGTGAACATGGAAGTGTGTTCCCTGGAAATCAGCACTACTCTGGGACAGTGGTTTCTGCAGAAAGCAATGTTCTTGTGGACAGACCTGTAGCTGCCATAAGGGGCTAATTATTGCTAAGTTCAAATAGTTGTTCCCAGTTACCCAGAGGTTATGTGCAAGCTGTCTCAGGTGCAAAAGCTCAGTGGTTTTGCTGGGTGGCTGGAGTCCTCTGTTGGACAACCAGGCTGCTAATTGGTGACATTCCCAACACAAAGGTGAAGAAGGATTGTATTTTCACACAGAACTCTAGGTATCAGCACAGGGACAATAAAAATGATGAAACTCTTTGGAACCAGTGGCATGAAGACTGCTGGCAGTACTGTTGTTATAGTGCTGGTGGCCTAAGGACTTAAGTGAGACAAAGTTTACAGGGAGAAGTAGTATTTTTTATGAGATTGCAATTGATAGAGTTAGAAAAGGAACAGATAAGCTTTGGGCATACTCAGGAGGTCCTGAGGGACTTGAGGAAGGATTTAGTCTCTGAAAATTCTTTTTTTTTTTTTTTTTCTTCTCAGCTATAGTCTCATAAAACATGTTTCCTCCCTCTATTAATCTTGGTGTGTTTTCCTTGTGTAAACCCTTTAGCATGTGGCTTTCCTCTCAGAGGTCATACCAGTCCAGTTCAGTATCCAGTTAATACTGTTTCCATTCCTTGCTTAAGCTTCTGCCTGTATCAGTACTTGGAGACCCTCAGGGTAATTGGCCTTTTTGATTCGAACTGGATGCAAGTCAGTGTAGAAATGTCAGGATGGGAGATCAATATCTACTTTGATTGGGTTTTGTCTTTATTTTTCTCTGGGATGATGCAGATTCTGCTATCCCAACAGGGTGCAGCTGAAGTCAATCTGAAATGTAGCTCGAACTTTCAGCACTTTCCATGGCAGTGACAAAGCTACCAGACATGGAAGACTCCTCTGAGATTTAGAAGCCAATACCTGGCTTGAATTTGATGTTGATGCATGTTTTCTGCAGCAGGCCAAAGAAATGCCTTTGGAGATGCACACTCTCAGAGCTGCTTTTGGCTGGTGGTCTTACCTCATAAGGACAAGGAACGACACCTGCAAACTCTGATTGTAAAGAACTGGTTGGTTGCTTCAGACTCTGCTTCATTTCCACTTTAAATGGGAAGTTCTTTGCACCATTAGCCAGACGGACATGCTGAAAGGCAGTACGTTATCACTTTCCAAAGCCTTTAAAGAGTGGGAACATGGGTACCCCTTTGGTTTTTTCCATTCCTTTGTCATAATTTATCAAGGTGCTTAACTGCAGGCTGAAATTCATAAGGGACTCTTGTCTCTTACCTGGCCCCTTCTGCCATTTGTTGTCTTGGGAAGCTTTTTTGGCATCTTTCTATGCCATTTCATTTATGATTCTGTCTCCTGGGAATACTGGGAACTGCACAGCTCTCTTGACTCCAGAATCCTTCAGGTCAGGTTGTCATATGATGGTCCCATGTTCAAAAAGCTAGGCTGCTGTTGTGGTTTCCCTTTATTTTTGAGGTTGGTGTGATGAAGAAGGAAGAAGTGTGAGAGGAGTCGGGAAGAGAGTGTCTTATCTGTAGCTTATAATCCTCCTGAATGTGACTGAGTCTGTGGCATTGCCATTTTGGAGCAGGGGATGGTGGTTACTTGTAACTTGCACATGCTACGGTGTGGAAGCAGCTGCAGTTCTTACAGATGGCAGGAATTCTAAATGGAAAGTGAAAAGTTTAAATCAAAATGCTCGTTTGATATTTATCATGTGTCTGACTCGTCTTCACCTTCTGAAGTAATTTTGTGCTTAGAAGACTTTTACTTGGTTCAGAATGTTTCACAGCAGAGCAGAATCTCAGCCTGCTCAGTAGCATGAACAAGAGGGAGCAAACACAGAATTTCTCCAGATGTTGTTGTGTGGTGCAGCTAAGTGGGACTCCTGTGATACACATCTGAATAATTACTCTGGCTCAGAAAAACAAACCATTCTGCCAAAAGCAGTTGAACCACTTCAGTCTTGCACCAGAAAGTCTCCTTTAAACATACACAGATGTCAGTATTCATCCACAATCACCGATAGCTTCTTATAGAACCTATGGATAATTGCTTTTTTTTTTGTATGCCTGGAGTATCATCAGTGGGTGCCCAAAAATTTCATCTGAAGTTGTCTGATGGAAAACAGCTTTTGTAGAAAACACCATTTATTTATTTATTTATTTTTGATACCCAAATCAAATTCTATTTTTATCAAAGTGGAATATTTATGAGGACTTTTTTTTTCCAGGTTCAAGAAAAAAAATATTATTGATAGCCTTAGAACTGGAGTGGGGGGACATTTCTCTATCAGGTTTTATAGATGGTGAAAAAAAGTTCCTCATTCTATATGCTAAATATGTCAAAGCTTAGCTCAGAGAATTAGTTTATCACTGGTTGTAACTGTGAAGTTGTTACTGTTGTAACCTGGAAGTGCTTATGTTTAGTAGGATATGAGTGTATGTTTCAAGCTTATTGGGTATTTAACACTTAGGCTAAATGAATGTATTTGCTGAATTGAAGTCACTTATCAGGTAAGTAGACTTCAACCAGCAGCCACAGCTCAGATTATGCCAATTCCCAGGGATTCTTGACTTCGTTTCTCAAGCTGTTGATTTTAAAACTTAAATGAGCACATTTCCTCAGGAATAAAGAAAGGAAAAAGATTATTTATTTATTTATTTATTTTTAAATGTGAAACTTCTCAGCAGTGAAACAAGCTAGGAAGGGAGAAATTAAACTTTGATTTCCTGGTCTATAGCCCTCTCTTTATTTTCATAGATGCTAAATACACCACGTTCAAATATAAATTTCTTTCCTCTGTTTTTTAACTAGAAGCCAAAGGTCTTAATAGAAATCAATCCATGCAATTTATTTTTAACTTCACCCTGCTTAGCTACAATTGATTTTTATCTTTGCAATCGATGGCAGATAAAAAGGCTTGGCGGGACAATGGAGCACTCTCCAACTCCTAGGGTTTGGTCTTTGAATCTTTTATTGAAGAAATCATTAAAAGCTTATTATGAAACTAATAGGATGAAGACGTTTAAATGATGAACATGATTACACCTGTTTTAGTGGTGAACAATGCCTGCTACAGCTGGTCTTCTCTTGCCCCTGTTTAAAATGCTGGGTGGTACTCCAGTAGGGGAAATTAATCCATACAGATGAAAGAAAGTGCATCCCAAGTGCTAGTTAAAAGCTATTCTTAAAGCAAGACAGACGGTAAGTGGTTAGCTACTTTCCTATTCACTGCTGGATGCTTTTCATCCTCTTCTAGCACTGTTTCATCTTCACTGTGCAAAATACCAGATTTGGAACTTGAACCTAAATATGTGTTAATAATTTCTTTTTCCTTGGACTTTTTGTGCTGTATTTTCTTTTATCACTCTCTTTCCTCCTTTCATGTTGTCTGATTTATCATCAGTGTCTGCAGCTGAAGACGTAAAGGATTACCTTGGCAGACTCATATGTTTCCTCTGAAGTCCTTCAAAAGGAGATTTAATGTGTACATTTATGCTCCTCTCAGGTTGTTTTCTGTGTAGGTGATATGCGTTTGCAGCTCTAACATGGCTCATGTTTTGGTGTAACCATGCACATTTTCTGCAGCAGCTACTTTTAAAACAAATCCAGTATTTTCACTCAAGATTACTGTGTTCTGTAGCTGTGTCATGATAGCTCTGAGGGGAGAGGGAAGTGAACAGAGGCTGCTGTGTCCTAGCAAATTTGGACTGATGGGTCTGATACTCTAGAAAGTGACATGTTTCCAAAGCCTGCTGGATTTACCAGGCGGCTTCAGGGTGCTTTACACACAGAAATGCTATGCCTCTGCAGCACACTCAGGTAATTGCAGGGTGTCCTAATGACTGTGCAGAAGGTGTGATATTAATGAAAACCACAGGTAGATAATTCAGACTAGATGATACCTATCATGCTTTGATTTATGTTGTGTCAGTGGAAAACCTCAGTACACAGAAATATCTGGTAGATGGTTTGTCCTGCCCACAAAGGATAATCAAGGAAGAGAATTGTACTAGGCTCATGCAGATGTGTTCTTCCTTATCTTCTGCATCTTTTGTGTCCGGCATTGGGGTTAGGCTTGGGAGTGAAGGCACAACTTTTCAGTCCTCATGCTGGCAAACCTGTGCAAGGCTTAGGCAGTAACTGACTCTGAAAAGCACCAAAATCTCTAGCTAAAAGTGAGTGGAATAGCCTGCCTGCTTAACTTGCCAACACTCCTCCATGCTTTAATCCACAATTTACTTTAGGAGATCTTCCACCCACAAGAAAGAGAAGGGGTAATTAAAGTTACAGCAGTGAAGTTAAAACAGTGAGGAGGGATGCAAGGCCTTGCTATGGAGGTGGAGAAGACAGATCTGGGATGCTCTTACGATACTGAGACAGTGTTTCTCAACTTTTGACTTATTAACTCATTTTACCTTACTTCAAAGGAGAGAATTCTACAAGCAGAGGAAGTCACCTCAGAAAAAGAGGTTTATTGAAAATAAACTCAACTATGTACTGTCAGCTACTTACTATTGACAAGGAACTTTAAAACTTGGTTTTATAATGGACTGAGTGACCTTTTTACTATGCTTGAAGTGGGAGGTAAATTACAGGATTCACAAACACTTCAACATGTCTGATCATTGTGGACTGATCTGTGTTATTAGCAATTCTCTGTTGCCTTGAATGTGATCAACAGTGTAAAAAGTAAATGACCTGTTACAATAACTGTGCAAGTGATAAGGCATTGTTATTGTTGTAAACCACCCAGGCTGACATAGTCTGTAGAAAAGAGCCCTCCCTTTTCTTGTAGCCATTAGCTTAGGAAGCATCAACTATCTGCACACTGCCACTTTCTCCACCAAGACTGTGCCTCTTATGGGTAGTGTTTCAGTGTCAGCATCAGTGCATGTTCCTTTAGGCTTTGTGTGAGTTCTTTGAGCAGCAGGAGGCAGATGGAGTCTTGCTTATCCCAGGGTCATTTCAGAGAATTAGTAGTTCCATGTTTATTACATCAATACCTGGATAATGTTGGAAATTACAGGTCTCAGCATCACTTAGCCAGGAAGATGAGGTCTGTGGTTCTTGCTGTCTTTATAGCAAGGGTGTCTTTGCATTCTAGGACTTCATAAATCATTCTGTTTGTTTTACAAACTCTTTTAGATGACTCATGTGGATTTGTTTAAGATGAGTATCTATTTAAGAAAAAAAAAAAAATTAAAGTTTGCCCTAGAAGAATCATATTCAGCCATTAACATGGGAAATAACTTCATGTGTTTCTAGACATGTTACAGAAATTTTGGAGATGAGTGGATTCCGTGACAGATTTTCTGTTATTCTCTGCAGCCTTGTGAACATACATATTTTCTTTTATGTTCGAAGTGCTCTGTTCCATTGCAGGTCAGGAGAGGAGATGAGTGAGCATACTGAAACTTTCAGGATTTTAAAAGAGAAAATTCTGAGATAGAGAAGAACTACTGGAGAGAGTCCAGTGGAGACTACAAAGGTGATTAGGGGACTGGAGCATCTCTTTTTACAAGGAGAGGCTTTTAGCCTGGAGAAGAGAAGGCTGAGAGGGGATCTTAACAGTGCTTATAAATATGTAAAGGGCAGATATCAACAGGATGGGACCAGACTTTTTTCAGTGTTGCGCGGTGATGGGACAAGGGGCAATAGGCACAAACTAGAACACAAGAAGTTCCACTTAAACATAAGGGAAAACTTCTTTACTTGCGGGGGTGCCAGAGCACTGGAACAGACTGCCCAAGAGGTTGTGGAGCCTCTTTCTCTGGAGACCTTCAAAACCCACCTGGGTGCATTCCTTTGCAATCTGCTCTAGATAAACCTCCTTTAGCAGGGGAGTTGGACTAGATGATCCCCAAAGGTCTCTTCCAACCACTACCTTTATGTGACTTTTTTCTTAAGTGTCAACTAAGGTGTGACTAGACTTGTCTTGAAACAAAATGTGGAAGTATAAAAGAAAAGTAATATAACATGAGGAGGAAGGAAAAAAGAATACAGGTTAGGAGAGACACAGATGTGTTTAATGACAAACACATTTGTCCAAAGGAATCAATTCTACTGGCCAGAAGCCCAATTAAACACATAAAGTAGAAATCCAGAAAAACAGATTAACGAACTAGTCATTAGCAAAGGAGGAAGAAAAAGGCAAACCCAACTAATTTTGTACTGAGCATGACAGATGAGCTCACAGCAAATAATTGGGTGACATTCATCAAATGTGAACTAAAAGAAGGCATTAGAGGGCAGAACACTATCATAATCTCTGGGATTTACAGAGTTGGATGGTTTGCTCATAGGAAAAGGAAAGGTTCATCAAAATAAATTGAGTTGGGCCTTCCAAAATTTGTTCTCTACCACAGTGCTTGCCAAAACTTTATTGAAGGCTTGATCATATTTTGGAACTGTTATAACCGAGAATGTAAATCATGCAAAGATGAGGTCCTGGCAGGGCCAAGCTTCACACACCTCCTGCCAACAGAACTGTGGGTGGCTTCATATTAACTGGCTTGGAAAGACCATAGACCACAAAGATTTTTATTTCTAAACCTTTGCAAAGGTGATCTAGTCCAGGTAGAAGACTGAAAGGGAGTTTAGCTAATATGTAGTGAACTCAAATAGTGTTTGAATCCTACCTTTCTGCCTTAAACCCAGACAAATATACAATTAAAAATCCAAACAAAAAACCCCTTCAGATACCAGTTTGCAGTGACATATAGCCAAAAGAACTAAGGAAAAAAAAAATCTTATGAGTGTGGCAGACTTGGAGTAGATCCTGTCTTGGCACAGAGAAAGAATTTGGTCACCCCTTGATATTTCTGCCACTCTGTGTTCATGTGATTAACTTGATTGTTGGGTTGTTCCCGGTGTTAGTTAGTCACCACAGCATTTACAAAGTACGTAAATATTCATACCTCCATCTTAAAGATGAGTTGATTACTATGTCTCAGCCCATCAGAAGAGGTGGATATTGAAGCCAGGGTCCTTACCAAGTAGTCACTGTGTACATTCGGTCCAGTCTGGACTCTGCTACAAATAATGATCTGGTATTGAAATCGTGAGTGGTGCAAAATGAGTTAGTATGGCAGAGTTGCATCGTTTTAGAATTTTTATCTTCTGCTGCAGGTATCACCAGCAGAAGAAAGGATATTTAACTATTCCCTGTGACATTTAGGTAATGTGACCTAGAAGTATGGGGTCCTTTGGGCAAGGTTTGTACAGCTGATAGATACAACTACTGCAAACATGAACTTTTGCCTTTGAGCTGGACTGAGTGTGAATCAAGTGCATAGTCTTCTCTTATGTGAAAACGATTTTGATGTGGTAGTATTAGATGAGAAAGATACCCTTCAGAAATAACACTTGCAGCCCTTTCACTGTTGGCACAGCTGGAAAGCAGGACCACAAAATGCTACTGAGCTAATCTACAGTGCACTTCACATGAAGCGAGAGTCAAGCGACTCTGGTTGTCTGCCTCTCTCCTGCCGATGGCTTGTTTTGAGACCAAAGGCAAATTACTCTAGATTTTCATGACCCCTTGACTTTAGCAATGTGTTGTCTCTATAGAGTTTGTTTGTTGTGATATGGGTCATTCTTCTTCCTCTGTATGTGGTGCCTGGTATAATGACAGTTGTTTTTTTCTTTTGGAAGCACTATATGCAGCTATGATAACATTACAAGTGAAAGTGGGAAACAAGCAGAAGGGAAAGTCTTAGCATATAAGCTATTTATGACCCTTCCTTTCTTTCCAGTTCTTCAAAGTGTCAATAGAAAAGCCTTTTCTTGAGTTGATTCGATATGAAATTTCATGACCAGTAATATTATGTCCTTCTAATTACAGCTTCTCTAGAGAAGAAAGCCACTATCTAGAGGTGGGATGATTTCTGAGAATATAATTGATGTTACAGCAGTATTCTATGTCAGCTCAGTCTGAAATATGACTGTCAGATAAAAGGAAATATATCTAGGAGAGAATCTAGGACCTTTCTGTTAGCTTTATTGGAAACTTAAGAAGCCAACAAATGACATTCCATACAATACAAAAATGCTTTGTGTATTGTTTTATCTTAAAACCTGCAAGACTGCCAAAACAGCAGACATAGGAAATTCACTGATGTAAGCTCTGCTGTAGCCAAGCCTGAAATGGTGCCAGAAAGAACACCCACTGCAAGAGTAAGTGATTAGTGACAGGTTTATAGTGCTATATTTTACAAATTATCAGGGCTAGATCTCATTGATGCATGGCATTTATGTGTAGCCTTTACAGCCCACTCAGTCCATAAAACCACAGATTTGGATGTCTGTCAGTTACCCTTCACATCCTCGTTCAGAGACAATACCAGTGACAAAGAGCATCTAAGAACTTAGCTGCAGCTTTCCAAGAGTGCATTCATTGCATTTACTGTTTGCATCAAATGGTGCTATTGTGGATCTCTGCTGTTAGTCAATCTAAAAAGTTGTTGGAAGACAGCCCTAGCCCCAAGAAACTTATAGTGCACACAGACAAGGCTGAGAAGCAGCAGAGAAGAGAGGGAGAGGCAGAAAAATGCAGGAGCACAGAGATTTTAAATGACTTCTGTGCCTGGTAAAATTATGGAGAAGATTATTCCGGGAGCTGTGGATAAACATCTGGCAGACAACACTGTCATTGGTCATAGCCAGCATGGGTTAGTTAAAGGGAAGTCATGCTTAACAAACTTGATTACTTTTATGACAAGATTACCTATCTAGTGCACCAAGGGAGACCAGTTGATATCATCTTTTTGGACTTCAGTAAGGCTTTTGATACTGTCTCCCACAGCATCCTAATGGACAAATTGTGGAATATACAGCTAGATTAGAACATCACGAGGTGGGTACACAACTGGCTGAGGGGTCGAGCTCAAAGTATATAGTATAATATAGTAAATAGTAACTGGAGCTACATCAGGCTGGTGACAGATGACGAGCGGGGTCCCACAGGGATCCATCTTAGGTCCAGTTCTGTTTAACACCTTTATAAATGACTTGGATATAGGAGCTGAATGCCTAATTAGTAAGTTTGTCGATGATACTAAGCTGGGAGGTACTGTTGACTGCAATGAAGGCAGAGAAGCACTGCAGAGAGGTCTAAATAGATTAGAGAACTGGGCAGTTACAAATCATATGAAGTTTAACAAGGGCAAATGCTGGGTTCTGTACTTGGGTAGGGGCAACCTGAAAACAATCTACCAACTGGGGACTGTGAGGCTGGAAAGCAGCACTGCAGAAAGGGATCTGGGAGTTTTGGTTGATAGTAAGTTGCGTATGAGTCAGTAGTGTGTGCTGGTTGCCAAAAGGGCCAACAGGGTTCTGGGTTGCATCAAGTACTCCATTGCTAGCCAATCGACAGGGATGGTAGTCCCACTTTACTCAGCTCTGGTGCGGCCTCACATGGAGTTTTGTGTGCAGTTTTGGGCACCACAATACAAGAGAGATATAAATGCCTAAGTAGGAGTTGGACTTGATGATCCTTGTAGGTACCTTCCAGCTCGGGATATTCTGTGATTCTGTGACTTGCTCAATATATTTGTGCTGGAATCATGTCATGAAACCATATAATCTTTTCTTCCATTCAAGACTTTAAAATTTATACCCTCTTCTTCCTTTTTTTCCTGAGATGTTAAAATCATTCTGGATTTGAGGCATGAAAGTCAAAATGGGAAGTTAGTAGATAACACAGTTTAAATAAATGATGCTTCAGCCCTCTCAAGTCTAGGATTTATTTAGAGTTATATAGATGCTTTTAGGAACAGCTCTGCAGGTCACAGAAAAGATATCTGAAAGAAAGGTTGTTAAACCCTCTCAGAGGAGTCAGCATAGGGTATCTTGGAGGGGTTGTCACTCAGTTTCTTTTGTGTTTCCACAGGTGACATCTGGTGGAAGAGCAAATTATTATGTGTCATACAGACGGGAGCCTTTTGCTCAAATTAAATTGCCCAAATACTCTCTTCCTAAGGTAAGTGCACCATCTATGAATACAGACACGTAACATCTTCAAGAGCACATCCTGCCTAGTGGTAAAGCACCTCAGTGGGGTTTCTCTCTGGGGATCTCCATTTGTTGTGCTACTCAAATGATCTTTCTTAAATATGGATGTAGGATGCTGTGGGAGGTTGCTGACCTGTTGTTATAAGACAGATTTGTTGATGGCCCTGGTTTGGAATTAGTGCATAGTATAAAATCAAGGATACTTTTATTATTTAAAAATCAAAATTACTTTTAAGTGAGGTGTCGTGGCAAAGTCTTCTAGCTGTGTGAAGAAGGCTTGTTTATGCTGCTCTTAGTCTCTAGAATATTTTACTGTACAGGTAATAACTATCCTGTTTGCTGTATATTAATGAACTCTGCTGGAGTTGTACATCTGTGAGACTAGCAATAGTGTAATGCAAAAGTTCCACTGCAACTGGTCAAAACAGATTGAAGTTAGGGGTGTTTTGCTTATTTTCACACTACTGGAATAGCTTGGTTAGGTACTTATTATTTAAGGAACTAGAGCTCTCGGGCAAGAACAAGCTTCCTGATTTAGTCTTCCTTCATAAGGGAAATGACAAATCTCCCACTGACTGCACTCACTAGAACAGAATTAGACCCTCAAATGTTTTTTTCTTCCCATCCCATGCTGATAGGTTATGTTAGGTCTATTAGAAATAGCCTCATCTATGCAAACACAACTTTGCATCTACATGTCTCAGAAGACTAAGTTGCCTCATAGGGAGGATGGGGATATTGAGCTAATTTTCCTCCAGATAGAGTTCCCAAAAATCAGGTCACTCCATCCTTTGGGAGACTTCTAGAATTATGGTTTCTTGATGAAGAAACAGTACAAGAAATTAATCAAGGCCCCTTGGCACCCTCAGGAAATTTTAAATAGATACAAATGGATAAATTAAGCCCCACATAGCTACAGTGATTTTGCCTCTAGCTGAACTAGTGTTAGTTTGTTCAACAACGGTGGCAAGGATGAAGTGCTTCAATACTCATCACCAACTTGGAAATCATTTTCATGAACCTGCTTTAAAAGAATACTGAGAAAATGCACTCTCAAAGCTCTTTAATATTAAAACTAAACAGGGAAACCCTTGCTGGCCCTTCATATCTTGGTCAGCAACAGGAATCCAATACAGACTAGTAAGTGGATTATTTAATAACCTGTATACTGTGTGATAATAGATCTCAAGCATACTATCAGTAGAAAAGTATGTTATTAAATATCAATACCAGCATTAGTTCAAACTGATACCCATACCTCAGATTCAAATAAATATGGACTCCCCTTTTTTTGAAACTGATTCCTTACCAGTTGGAAGCACAAGCCTGTCAGTTCAGCATGTAGGTGGATGGGGTCAGGCTCTTCTCAGTGAAGCCCAGTGACAAGACAAGGGGCAATGGCTGGAAGCTGAAACATAGGAGGTTCTGTGTGAGTACAAGACAAATTTTTTTCCCGGTTCAGGTGCCAGAGCACCGGAACAGACTGCCCAGACAGGTTGTGGAGTCTCCTTCTCTGGAGAGATTCAAAACCCTTTTGGATGTGTTTCTGTGTGACCTGGTCTAGGGAATCCTGCTGTGGCAGGGGACTTGGACGAGATGATCTTTCAAGGTCCCTTCCAACTCCTAACATTCTGTGAAACTGTCACTGCTTTTAGCCTAATGCTACCACACCACACTTAGTGACTATGAGGACTCCAGGCTCCAAGATTGTGAGTCTTCTGTGAATGACAGGACTAGAGGGAATGGGCTTAGGCTGAGCCAGGGTAGGTTTAGATTAGATATTAGGAAGAAATTCTTTACTGAAAGAGTGGTTAGATATTGGAATGGGCTGCCCAGGGAGGTGGTGGAGTCACCATCTCTGGAGGTTTTTAAGAAGAGGATAAATGTGGTTCTTCAGGGGATGATTTAGGGGTAAGAGTAGTGTAGGGCTATTGGTTGGACTAGATGATCTTGAGGGTCCTTTCCAACTGTAATGGTTCTGTGATTCTGTGACTTTCAAATACATAAATAAAAAATGAAACTGGATTAAGTTCCTTGAAGCTACCAAAAATGAAAAAAGCAAAAAGCTTCACCCAGCTGATGATCATTAAAAAAATGAAATGCAAAAAAGTGACAATGGTGGTAATTTATTGTCTTGCTCTAACAGAAAATTGTTTAACGTACCTATAATTCATGCTCTATCTCCATTCTTTCATAACTCATGGTAATTACTACATGTCCCAAAGGGCAAAGAAATACAGAGATCTTCAGTAATAGGCCTTTTGTCTTCTTTTAACAGGACATGCATATTATCAGCACAGATGAGAATCAGGTGTTTGCAGCTGTTCAAGAGTGGAACCAGAATGATACATACAACCTGTATATCTCAGATACCCGAGGAGTGTACTTCACCCTGGCCTTGGAAAATGTGAAAAGCAGTCGAGGACTGGAAGGGAATATCATTATTGACCTTTATGAGGTATGTAGTAAAGGTCATCCTACAAAGAACAGCAACTGCTTGCTAGTTCAAGCAAGTGTAAATCTCTTGCCAGCCTTCCAGGATCTTCATTTGTTTTGGGATCAGCCCAGAGGCATTTACTGGATTTGGTGCTTAGCCAACTCACGTGTGAATAGATGAAGTGCATTCTGCTATAGTTGTGACAACTGTGTTGCTTTCAAGTCAATGACTGGTTAGCTATGTGACATTTCCAAAAGGGAATACCATTATCCTTCTCATCCTAATGTGAATGTCTACAGAAGGACTCAAAATACTTTTTTTCCCCTTGGACAACTAGAGACACCTGCTCACTGGCAAGGAATGTGGATGCCACCTCTGAGCACTGAGTGGTTTATGATTTATAAGCAAAAGTTTATAGGTGCCATTTGTCCAGAGATAAGTTCTATAACTTCTACTCTAAATCATCTTTCATTCTCATTCTGCCAGGCCTTTCAACCTTGGCCAACACCACTCTATTCAGAGCAGTTGTTCCAGTTCCTGATTTCTTCTGAGCATTTTGGTTTTGGTGTATCATAACTTGTTGGATGGAAGATATTCAGAGATTCAGGGCTCAGTGCTTTGCCAGCAACAAACAACTAATCAGTAATGCTAATAGTAATAGTTGCAAGCTGATTTCTACTGTCACATGCAGAAATGTTTCTGCAGTTACATGCAGCATGTAGAAGTTATGATTATACATTTATTTCAGCGAGAGTAATGCCCATTTAACAAGAACATCAATTTGTTTATAAAAATCTAGGCAGTTTAAAGCAATGAGAGAAGCAAATAACATATGGATCAGTATGAAGGACAGAGTTTACCTTTTATTTTCACCTAGTTAAACGTATTTCTCTGGCTCCAAAAAAGATATATTTCTGTGTTGTGATGAACCACCTAAAACAAACAGGCATCATCTCCCATTCCTGGTCAAACTCTGTATTCCCCAACTGTATATTAGAGATTCATTACTGTTGTATGCTGTTATTCAGGGAGCTTTAAAATAGAAGGACTTGCACCCTGGCTGTTGACGGGAAGTTGCAGATTTGCAGCAAGTTCCTTCTTCCTGTCCCACTCTCACAGCTGTGTGACAGAGACCAGACTCAACATGAAAATCTTCTTGGGGACATTTTGACAGGACCATATTCTGCTGGAGTGGGTTCTGCTGACAAAAATCAAAACATTTGGAACAACAATTTTGACAGAATTTGGGAGAGGAAAGAAAGTGAAGAAATCGTTTGCAAAACATCAGTGTTTCAGCATTTCAGAATTTCTATCTTTTATGTAAAAGAAAGAAAAAAAGACCAAAACAAGTAGTCTCACACTGCTGCTGATTTGACCTGTTGTTTCCCATGTTATGGCAATCCAAGGAGGGAGTGGGGCAGACCATATCCTCAGTCTCACAGAGCTCATGTATGGCCTTCAAGCCCATCATCAGCCTATCTGCCAGCACCAAAGGAAATCCAAAAGGGGCCTGTTTTCTAGGGATTTGCTCTGTGAACAGCCTTGTTTATTTCTTTCAGAGAGGGAGACTGCATAAGGCCTTTCAGCTGTGCAAGTGTCATCGAGGTGTGCTTCTAATACCATTCACAGTCTTCTAAGGCTGGACTGAATTTACTTTATTGCTTTTTCAGAGACCTTCCACTCCTGAGAGTGCTCAGATGGGCCTTACTTTTGGCCTGTTATTCCGATGTATTTTTTCATCTCTCTCCATTTTTCCTAGGTAGCAGGGATCAAAGGCATATTCCTGGCTAACAGGAAGATAGACGACCAAATCAAGACTTTCATTACCTACAACAAGGGCAGAGACTGGCGTTTACTGCAGGCACCAGACACCAATCTAAAAGGGGATCCTGTAGTTTGCCAGCTGGTGAGTGGCAGACTTTTCCCACAGCACTACTGACTCCTTCAGAGCTGTTCAGTTTAGTGACAGGGTTAACAAATCTCTCCCTGTGTTTTTACTCTTGACCTGCTGGATGTTAAGTGAACTAAGTAGACTTCATTTTCCATAGCTTCATAGATTTTAAGGGAAAATTCTGACCATCTTTTTTGATCTCTTTAATGGAACCTAAGTCAGTATAAGAAAGCTGGGAAAAAGTGCTCTAGATCAAGTTGCTTTAAAAACGAGCACAGACATGCTTGCTTGTAGTGCACCATTCCTGATTCTCTTGCCCTCAGCTACTTTCATGATTTTTAGTCAGAAAATTAATATATGCTGCTATTTGTAAGAGTACTAAAAGCAGAGGGGTCATTTTCAGAAGAATCAGAGCATCCGTGTGCAATAGACAAGGACTCTTCTGATATTTAACTTGTTGCATTTTTAAAGCCTCTGCCCTTTGTTTCCTGTCAACAGCCCTTTTGCTCACTGCACTTACATCTGCAACTCTCAGAGAATCCATATACTTCAGGAAGCATTTCCAGCAGAGAGACAGCTCCTGGGCTGCTGGTGGCAACAGGTAAAAGCATAAATGCTTATCACCACTCACCCAGGCCTCACTGGGAGCCTGTAAAAGCTATCAGCTTTCTTTCAGTGATGAGCTAATTCACATTAACTCCCATCTGCTATGCGCTAGGACAAGGCATGCGGGCCCTGGCTTCAAAAAAGGTAATGCCTGTCAGGTATTTGTTGTTCTTCAATAACCCATAGGCACGTCTAAGCCCACAAATGCAAGGGATTATTACCAACTGGCATCACTAACTCCTCTCACTTGATGTCATTACAACCACCAAAGTAGGAGTTTACCCATTTGCTGGAGAGAATAGGGCCTATAATCATGGCCATGATTCTAGAAAGTATCAATACATTACACCTTTTGAGTAGTAAACACAGAGTTGTCACAAAACCTGTCAGGTGAAGCCTGGATTTCATGAGTGCCTGTCTTGTGCATAGTACCCGCTTTCAACACTCTGTTGCTCCAAAACTAGCAGCACTTCATCAACACTTCATGAGTCATTTTTATTATGTGTTGTTCTGCAAACTAGTGCTTTGACAGGTTGTGATGTTTTAATGACAACCTGCTACAATGCTTCATGGTGGCAATGGCTGACCCACTGTAATGTGATGACCACCACAGGCCCTGTGTGCACACAGCATGCAGCCTAATCAAGATGGATGGGGCTACCAACCACACTTGGAACTCCCACCACTCTGTGGGAGCTACTGGGCTAACAAAGGGCTTTCTGAATGGCTGTTGATGTTGAAAGCTAGTCTCTGAAGCACATAGCTGCCCTGCCTTTTCACAGGGAGGCTCCTACATATGCACAAATATGTCCAAATAGCTTAACCGTTCTTTCTGAGGCTCTGCTTATCTCATTTGGCCTGTTCAGCCTGGCAGTGGCTTGCTAGTGTGTCATGTTAGCATACTGCCTACGTGAATTTACACTGTTTCTTCCAACCATTTCCATTCTCATGCCCTTCTGTGTTTCTGTGTGTCTGCCAGACTAAGCTAGAACCTGAGAGACAATTTTCCTTTGTGATATTTATATCTCAAATATCTCAACAATGGTGTCCTGATTTGTGTTAGAACAGAACTAATTCTGTTCAATGATTTTACTTTTCAGGTAAAGCTTTTCTAAGTAACTGCACTTTCTGAAACTAAGAGTATGTTTTTTGCAGACAGTGCCTGCTTCTAGCAGTGATAAGACCTAATGTTTAGAGATACTACCAAGGAATGGTATGCAGACCAAATTCAGTGCTGAATCTTGTGTCTCATGTTGGGGAGTGCAGAGTAAAACGTTGCACCTGCAGGGAGGAGCAGGTGGAACTGGTAACCCTAAACTGACCAGCTAGGTACTCCATTACATATATGTTATATTCAGTATATTCAGTATAAAGCTGAGGGATCACAAGGGTCAGATAGTTTGGTTTAAACCTCCAGATCTTTTTGTGCATAGCCATGTGGTGTCATCACACTTGCTACATGAATGCTTATGAGTAAACCCTATTCAAGACACTGTGGTTGCAGAGGTTGTTTTTTTTAACCTTTTAGGAAGCAAATAGAGGCATCAGGACAGTGAAATTCTAGGCATTGATCTAAACTGTTAGTAGATGAGGTTCTTTTCAAGCTGCCATTGGATGGGATGAATGCTTTCCCAATTTAATAATTAACCTTTAAAAGGCAGAATATAATTTCTGCCTTACTGCTGTGTACAACAGAAAACTTAACCTATCGGGAATATACACATCTGTTTCCACTAACCAGTTTCACAACAGAGAACATCTCATCATGCTGGTGAATGTGTTCCAGGATAAGCACTGCAACTTATTCTCGTGTGTGCTGCCAGTGTTTCCCTGCTTCACCCAGAAATTTAGAGTGATACATTTCCAGCAATTATTAGAAACTTGGACTCTTGATCTGAGGACAGACATAAATTCTTGCAAAGGGAAGAATTTTGGTTTAGTATCTAAGAGTACAGCTGCTAAATCCTCTTGACTTGTTAGAGAGTTAGTTACATTTGATGGGATTTGAATCCATGTAAGCTGAAAGCACCTAATGGAGAGAATGAAGAAAATAATGGAACAGGTTTACAGAAAAAAAAAAAAGTAATAGTAACAGAATTTCAGGTTTTGGTTTTGTTTTTTGTTTGTTTGGGGTTTATTTGTTTGTGTTTCTTTTTGTTGTTGTTGTTTGGGTTTTTTTCCACTCTTTCCTTGCCACAATCTGGAAATCCCTATTTGGAAGGTTGGTTTTCCAGTTTTGATGTTTAAAATATGATGACACAAATCTTGCTCTTCTGCCTTTAAAGACAGTTTCTAATTCGTGAGCACTCATGATAAGATGCTGGGCTAAATAGACCTTTAGACTGGCACAGTAGATTTATCCTCATGTACCTGGATAATCCCTGTAGGCTGTCTTTCTGTATGGTTGCCCATAGCAGGTTTTCTTTGTACCTTTATCTAAAGCAGTTGGTCAGTCTTGATGGTGTCAGGAAGAATAGGTAGATGGAGTGTGTGACATTTCCTCCATCCTGGGCACTGATGGAAAAGGCTTTCTTGAGTTGTCTTCCCTTTCTGAGCCAGAAATTTTATTTTTTGAAATGGAATTGTCACAACAATGTGACTGGTTGGATTCCATGATGGTGACAGGAGAACATCAACCTGCATCTGGGTTTTAATTTCTCATTTTCCAGCATTAAATGTCAGAAATTTAATTAACATTTTCATTAGTGTGTTTTTATTGAGCTCTTGTTGCTTCTACAGATGTGTAAGAGTGACAGCTCTCCCTTTGCTATTTTTGAAGAAAAAATATTTATTCTCCCTCCCTTCTATGGAAATTACACCTGCTTTAGAAACAGTCTCCTTTGGCAGGCATAAGAGTGGCTCTCTGGGTAAAGAATTCATGGGCATTGAATAAAGAAGTCATGAGGGGGCCATTATCACTGGCAGGACTTCTGTCAGTGTTACATTTGCCTTTCTTATGGGATAGATGTTATCCCAGCAGAAGCCCACCTAGCACTGACTGAAGGTACTGTTGATAGCAGCAGAAAACATAGTTCATGTGTAACTGGTAGCCTTTCCTTGAATCACTAAGTGCTTTGGGAAGTGGGGAGGTGAGAATAAATTAATATACAGCAGATCTGCATTGTTCAGTGAGTCTGATGCTTGCAGCAACTTTAACTCTGGAAGCTGAAGCAAGATGCTGACCTCAGAGCAGTGTGGGATGTAAGCTAATAAGGTCTATTCAGGGCTTATGTAAGCTTTTCAGATATTGAGTACCTCTCTCTTGCTACTATTGGTGGATACTCAGAGGTTCTAGAGGGCTGGGGATTTAGTCCAATTTAATTATTTACTCTTTATTAAGGTTTATCATGGAAAGATCTGAGGTTCTTTATGCCATCTCAGATGAGGGACTTTGGAAAAAAACCCTGTTTCAAGCTCTGAGGTAGTGTCCTGCTGTGCTTTTTCTGTATGTGGTTGAGGTTTATGTCTGAGCTTTGTGTTGCTTTGTGTGACATATCCATTCCCTAATGCATTGTGAAGGAAGAGTAGTTCACCCTATAAGGCTATCAGCAGAACAGTTACCGTCATAATGGAAATCAGAAGATTAAAATTAAGAACCATTCCAAGTAACCAGTAAGTTTAAACACACAGTTTGGGACAGCTACATTAATGAGAACAATCAACATTTTTTCTAGAATACTGTTCAGCCTGGTCTCTGCCTCTCTGCTGCAAAGTCATTTGACCCACCTTAATTTTCTGATCTGTTTCTGTCCCCAGGTGAGATTCATACATAAACAAACAAGATTTCCTTTAAGTGGAACTTATATTTCATTACATCACAATCCTCATTAGCTGCAAACCATTCATAAACCTAGGAGGAAGCTTTGTTTATTTGCCTGCAGGTTCTGAGATCAGTTATGTGCTTGAGCGTTTTGACAGAATCAGACTGACTTTCTTGCTCCATAATCATAGGCTTCAGTGGGGCCTGAGTTTCACCTTTAGACTCAGCTGTATGAATAACTTGTCTTTGGATGCTCTCCTTTACAGAAGAAGTGGAGACAGAGGTCTTTACTGACAGAGCTCAAGGGTAGAGACCTTACCTTTGACAAAGACTGGCAGATCACAGAGGTGCAACTCACCAGCCAGAGCCCAAAAATAACAAGTTCAGAGAAAAATGTGTATGGAATGAAATATCTGGTAGCTGGAGATGGTAGCCACTCTTCTGCTGCTGTTCTCTTGATTTGTACACACCAGATGGATATGGGGTTTCATAAACAGATTTTTGAGTAGGTGTGTCCTGCCTTTAGTGGCTTGCAATTATGGGCAATGCTATCTGTTGGAAAACTAAACTAATACAATACTCCTTCTTCCCAGTGTCAGTTTTTGAATGGCACAGCTCTTGTAAATGAATGTTGCCACCTGACTGTGGTGTTGCTTTATATGAGAATAGAATCAAGAGCAGCAAAAAAGCACTGGTCAGGCTAAGTAATCTTAATTTCTTGGAAAAAATGCAGTTCTGTGTTCATCTGAACAAGTGTCTGACACTTGCTTATGTTGCAGGCAATATTGGCTCTGAGCTTTCCTACACTGATGTTGGTGTGTTCATCTCTTCTGATGGTGGAAACTCCTGGAGGCAGGTATGTTTTGCAGAGCAAAGGAAAACATGGAGCCTTCTGCTGTTCTGAGTTTTCTTTTCCTAGTGGAGTGGAGCACTCATGCAGTATCTAATTTGTTTGCAGATCTTTGAGGAAGAGTACCATGTGTGGTTTCTGGACTGGGGAGGGGCACTAGTGGCCATGAAACACACATCAGTGCCCATCCGGCACATGTGGTAAGGAGTTTTGTTACTTTGAGAAGGTTTTCCTTATGGGTAAGGATAGGAGGGAAGGCCAACAAGGCAGGTATCTCAGTGGTAGTCTGTTATGGATCACCTGATCAGCACGCAGAGGTAGATGAAGCATTCTATAGGCAACTGTCAGAAGTCTCACAATTCCCAGCCCTTGTTCTTGGGGAGAACTTCAACTTACCTGATTTCTGCTGGAAATACAACACAGGAGAGAGAAAACAATGTAGGAGGTTCCTGGAGTGTGTGGAAGATAACTAACTGATGCAGCTGGCGAGTGAGCCTACCAGGGGAGGTGCCCTGCTAGACTTGCTGTTTATGAACAGAGAAGGACTGGTGGGAAATGTGGTGGTCAGAGGCCATCTTGGGCTTATCAACCAGGAAATTGAGTATTGAGTTCTCGGTGAAGTAAACAAGGGGGCCAGCAAAACCTGGGATTTCTGGAGGGTAGTCTTTGGCCTGTTCAGGCTACTGGTTGAGAGAGTCCCTTGGGAGATAGTCCTGAAGGGTAAAGAGGTCCAGGAAGGGTGGACATTTGTCAAGAAAGAAATCTTAAAGGTGCAGGAGCAGGCTGAAACTATGTTCCATAAGATGAGCTGTTAGGGAAGAAGCTGGTGTTGACAGTTGGACTCGATGATCTTAAAGGTGTTTTCCAACCTTAGTGGTTCTATGATTTTATAAATATAATGGCTATATACATAATCACACATGTAGGAATTACTCTTTGACCTAGTAATGTACTATGAAGCTTCAGGTGGGGTTTTATTCCAACAGACACATATACACCCTGACTAAGTCATCTTTTGTGCTCCAGGTATTTCTGAGAGGATGTGTCCCTTCTGCTTTTGGTTTACAGAATTTAATATTAAACTGGTAAGACAGATAATGGGAGAGAGAGGAGAGGGCAGTAGAGGCTGGTAAGGACAATAGAGATATGTTACTAACATTTCTGTCTTCTATAGGGTTCCATTATCAATTTCCAGAGATGCAGTGGTGGCAGCTGAGTACAGTTGGAGGTGGAATAGGGCAAAATGATTTCTCAGTTGAAGATACTGTATTGTTTATAAGAGTCTAAGCACTAAAGATACCACTCAAAATTATCCTTTACTTAGCCTTTGCCCCTCTCACTTCTGTACTTGTACCAGGCAATCTGAAATTCAGAACTAACCTTGTTTACAGAAAATAGGTGTATTATCATCACCTTTGTCTCTTGTCTTGTGTGAAAGAGGGACATGGATAATGGGCTGACCTACCCACCTTATAATGTTGTTCAGATGTGAATTAGCTAGAAGTAGCCTTCAAAAACAAGCTTTGTGTTCCTGTTTGCAGGAATGAGTCATCTCTCAGCTTGATGGTACTAAGCACATGTCTGTCTGATGCTCTTTATGCAGAACAGGAAATGTAGCCTTCAGTCAAATAGAAGAATAAAGCAGTGGTGTTTGATAGCAGTGGGGAGGTGTTAAGGTCTCATCTACCTGAGTCATTATTCTGCAAAATATTTCAATTAAAATACGTTCATTCAGCAGCTGGAGATCTTAAGACAGTTTGTCTTTACCTACCACAAGCCAATGTTCCAGAGATGTACCTTAAGGACATCAATGGCTTCTTTTTCAGTATGAAAAGCTTCTGGACTTTATATTCCTGACCAGATGAATAACTCTGGGATGACTGCAACATAGATTTCTGTTGAAGTTTGAATATGTTGCATTTGAGCACTTTTTTTACCACCTGAGTTAAAGTAATTTCTTCTTTAGTTTTGGTGTGATAGTGGATTGTTAACCACAGGATGTTTTGGCTCATATTCTTAAGGCTTTGTAATTTTTCTAGGATAGGGAAGTCAAGTGTTCTCTAGGAGATATATGCCTCCATGTGGGATTACAAGCAAGCCATTACATGCAAAATGAGGGTTGTGATCTTTGTCATGCTTTCTAGTGCTCAGGAAACAAGTTGTTTGATTTATCATAAGCAAGCTTGTTGCAGTCATAATATTATATGTAGGTGTACTGAGTCAGAGCCAGAGCTTAATCTAAGCTAGCATTCTCTTGCCAACAGCCATCATAACTGAATCTATAAAGGAGAGTAGTAACAGGGTAGACCTGTAATGATGTTTCCAGCAGACTCCAAATTTCTATCTGTGATTAGAATGTGTGGTTGTGTGACTTAGAAACATTTGCCTCTAATAGATAACTCAGTAGTCACAATTGACCTGAAGTTCCCTCAGGAAAGAAGACATCAACACTATGTTGAAATCTTCAAACCAAGCTAAGTATAAGCTAAGGCAGAAGCGTGTGTTAGCCAAGGATGGGCATCACCAGTAGTAGGTACATCAGTCTGTGGAAAGTTGAGCTCTGAAAGTGTGAAAAGTGAGCCATTTATTGAAGAGCTGCAAGTCAGGTATTAACCATTGAATACTATATTATTCAACCCACATGTAACTGTTTTAGTTGTGTCTTACCTTTTGAAGCCTTTTGGATGTTATTGCATACAAATGCCTGTACTTAGATGTTAGGAAAGATTTGGTCACAGATTGACTTTCGATAGAAGCTGAGAGCCCAGTTCACCTCTGTTAGCTTTGCTGAAGGTTCTTTCAGATGTTCTCCTTTTCACTAGGTCTCATGAAATGGCATGCACAGTGCTACGTGTGTCCCACCCAGTCTATTAAATGAGTAGTGATTTAGAGCTGTTATCAATAAGCTACAAGTTTCCTCCAAAATTGTACCCTAAGGGTCTTTGGGATTTGCTTTGTATTACCTCAGTAGGCACCCATTTTATGGGCAGGAATGGAACAGATTAAAGGCTACACATATATCTATTAGTTCTCAGGCTGAGACACTGAACAATAAGTTTCATCCTGGGGAAAAGAGGGGCAGATAATTGAAAAGCCAAGAGAACTTTAGCTAAGCTAATGAAGCATGCTGTTCCCCAGAAATTGAAATGCTATTTAGATGGATAAGCATGCAAGCAGAATAGCATACAAATGCACAGGTATATGTGAAGATACATACATTTAAATAAATAGATTTAGGGCAGATAAGCTTTTTGTGTGCTGTTGTACTCCCAGCTTTCTGTCTTTGGTCTGTAGTTAGCTTCCTATTGTGGCAAATGTGCACTGAGAGTCAGGGAAAGGTGTTTTGCTAGGTGTTGTGAGAAGCAGGTACTTAGAGGAATGGTAACTGCAAGCCTTGGCTTTCCATACCAGAGATCTGAGGTTGGTGTAAACCATTGTTTGTAACAAATATTACGCTGGCCTTCTGTTCCTTTGGTGGCATCTCAGACAGTGTGTCTGATCCTGTATACTTGGAGTTCAGAGGATTCAATTTCCAGCAAGATCCTCTCAGACAAATCTAGGTGCTCAGATGCACATGTGCACACACATGCACATCCTCCCCAAACTTTCCTCACCTGTAAAACAAGACAAACTTCTTTTTTTACACTCACTTTAAAAGGAGAAGTGTTTCCTGCTATTCAAAGAAGAAGCGTGTGCCGTGCCTGTCTTTTTGGTAATGCCCATCAAGACTAATCTGTCAGCCTTCACAGCCCAGGTACTTTCCAGAATTACAGAGAACTCTGTAACGACTCCACTGGGAGAGGATCAAATAATTTTATAGCCAATAAACCTTTGTGTTTCTGTTTGTTCTTCCTTCACTGGTGTAATTTGGAGCTGTAATTCTGGGCAGAAATTGTGCATGAGCAGGTGTATGGAGTGTCTAGGGGCCTCGAGAATGTTGGTTGCTTTCAGAACTGTTCATGGGCAGCAGCTCTGGGAGCTGGATGCTGACAGCCTGTAGGTAGTTGCAGTAGCAGCTGAGTATGCAAACCCTCCTCTGATTGTCTTCTGCACTGTTGGGGGCACAGGTGCTATTAGGGTGATATTAGGGCTGGTAGCTCCCTGAGGTCTGGGAAGCCAGAAGACAACTTGTGTCCCAGGGACAGCAGGGTAGGATTTCACAGCCAGGGCTCATCTCGCCACCCCAGCTAGCAGCAGGGTAGCCACGGGCAGCCCCACCCCTGGGCTTCAGGCAGCTCAATGGGGACGTGGACAGGCTGAGGCCAGGCTGGAACACCAGCCTGCATGTCAGACCCATAGCCAGGCAGGTCTGTGGTAGAGGAATTCCTGTGATGTCAGTGGAGCTCCTGTGCTACGGATGGGGTTGGGGAGAGGCCATGAGGAGGGAGGCTGGGAAGGGGGAACATGTCAGACACCACCAGAGTACTGCCCCAGTCTGTGTACTGGTGTGGTAAGTTAGACTGTTCATTCACTTCCTCCTTTGCAGTTCTCAGAGGTGTTGCTGGGATGTAGCTAAGAGCAGCTAATCTAAAAGCCTCTGCTAATCTAGAAGCCTGTTGTACTAATTCTAACTTAACCAAGGCCCTGACAGCTAAGTTAGGATACACGTGCTCTGTGATAAAACCAGAAAGTAAGGTGCACAGTGGTTGTGGGTAGGGACATATGATCAAAAGCTACTGAATCACACTGGCTTGTCATTGACAATGTGAACACGCTCTGCGTCTAAGAAGGGAAATGCTTGAATTTTAACCAGCACACATCTTTGCTATACAACTATAACAAGCAATGAGCACCCAGGCTAACCACAGACTGTGGCTCAGTTTGGACTTCTTCCTTCACTTTTCCATAAAATAGAGGACTACCTCTGAGATGGCATGCTAAGAGTTATTAAAAGGGCTAGAAAGATTGTAGTTTATACCATATGGTATTGACATATGCATGGGTTGAAATGTCCCATGGTGTTGATAGCAATTTTCATACATTCGGGCCAGGGCTGCTTATGCTCTGAATGATGCCTCATGCCAGGTGCTATTGCAGATCCAAAACCAGGACTTGGCAGTGCCCCTTGATCCCTTGTGGCCTGATGTACAGCTGGATCAAGTATATCCATGTCCTTATTGCCAGTATTTGTACTTTCTAGGGCTTTGATCTTTCAAAATACACCAAGAGTGTGAATTGGTGGGCTGGGAAATGGCAAAGATTGATGCTTGTCTGTAAATCTGGCTGCTAGAGCTTGCAGACCTTAGCCAACATTTAATTGCTGCAGTTGCTCTAGGATGTCTTTTTATGTGTATAAATCTTGTCTGCTTCTATCACAGGGTGAGTTTTGATGAGGGGAGATCCTGGAGTAAATACAGCTTCACATCAACACCACTTTTTGTGGATGGATCCCTTGTAGAGCCTGGCATAGAGACACAGATAATGACGTAAGTATAGCAACTCCTAAGTTTTTTAAAATACAGTGGCAGAAGGTGTGAATGGAGAGCCCCAAGTACATGGTGAGCCCCAGAGTGTGCACTGCAGCACTGTGTAGTGTTGCATGAATGCATGGGGCTGTTTTATGGTTTTTGTTGATGGCTATAGACCATCAGGTGGAGTGTCTGTGTACTCCACCTAAGACCTAGGTGGAATGTCCACACATCATGTGGCAGATGATGGAGCCAAACTCTTCCCACTAGTGGCAGAGGGTATAACAAGGATGGTTCCAAGCTGTAGCTTGGTAGTTCAGATAGAAGAGCAGATAAATCTGTTTCTCTGTGGAGTGATGTAGCCTTGGTTAGGTTATAGAGAAGTTGTGGTATCACTGTCCCCGGAAATTTTCCAGCCTTGGCTAGATGAAGCCACATTTGCCCTGATATATAAATCTATAGCTGGCAACAGTCTTTGTTTGAATAAGAGCTTGGACTAGTTACATACAGAGGTTCCTTCTCATAAATGCTGCTCAGATTGTGTTCCTTGGACCTAATGGCCAAGGGAATGCTGTGCTCTTCAGATGCTAGAGACCTGTATGGTTGCACCTACCGTCAGTTCTGTGCTTGCTCCAATTGTATATTCTGACTGTCTCTTAAGATTGCTGCTGGGTATTAATATCCCCAAATCTCACTGTTTGCTATCTGCATTGTGGGCTGTACATGTGGTTCTAGCTCAAGCTAAAGGTGTTCTTAATGTGCGAATGCAGAGCTGAGCTCAGAATAACCTTTCTGGTCTGGGGTGTAGCATGCTAGAATTCACCTCTACCTTGGAAGGGAGAGTATGGCCTGGCACTGAGGGTGCTTGCATCTTTGTCCTCCCAAGAGTGCTGAAGCACTGGGTAAGGCTGGTGGAATTTGTGCAGTAATGTTGGCCCAAGGACAGGACAGGATCTGAATTTAACAGTCAGAGAAGTGTGTGAACTTTCTAAGTTCAAAAGCATCTTCAAAGAGTGTTCCGACCTCTTACACAAAGATCAGAGAACTCTGCTCTGGGATTTTGAACAATACACTGCCTTTCTTGCTTGCAGAGATGCTTTCTTACCTGTCTTTTCTCTGAGCTGCCTGGAATAGCTTTCTGAAAATGATCAGAAAGCAAGGTGGCTAAGATGCCTTAGACTGAGGGATGCCTACAAAGCATATCTACAGTGGCAGGAAGGACTGCCTTTGGTTAATAACATCAAACGTTGCGGCACTCCAACTCAGGGTCTGGAGATACATTTTACCTTGCAGTTGGTTTGCTTTTCTTGCTTTCTGCACTTGAAGTTCCTGCATAGTTTCACTACTTACAAGAGAGAAGAGATTCAGATCCAGTATGTTTTCTTCTGTGCTTCAGTCCATCTGCCTACTTATGTGGCAGAAATGCATAGGTGGATCTCATTGCTGGTGTCACAGGTAGTGGCAGACTGAGAGTAGACTGCTGGGTATGCTTGTCTTCAGTTTCTGAGGAAGCATGGATCAGATAACAGTTGTGTGTCTTGGGCATTTCTGCTAGTGATGTGAACTTATTCCAACTGGGCTGCATGATTTATATTGGTATAGGTTCCTATGGTCTATGTCATATTGTCTAGCTGTGCCCCCTCCCAGCTTCTCATGAAAATTAACTATCCCAGCTGAACCCAGTACAGTGCTGTAATGTTGGCAGGAGGATCAGGAAGGTATAGTCAACTCCTCTATATCTCCCATGCTAAAGTGTCCTAGGAAGGCCAGGCTGAGTAATTACATTTATCCTTCATGCCTGTAAAGCATAGGAGGAGCACTATTAAGTTCATTTCCCAAACAGTGCTGGGCCAGAAGGAGGCAGCCTCCATGTCTATGTCAAAGACAGTTGTTGAGATCTTATCAGAGCAGAGGTGGTACCATTTCTGTTAGGGTTGCTAGTTTTCCCTTTACTCCAAACCCGTGCCTTTGCTTTGGCTTTTTCTTCATAAAAGTGGAATACTTATTTGTGTAGAATGTACCTGTGTATCTTCTTCTTTGCTATCTGCAAATATTGCTTCTATTTTTGCAAAGAGCAAAATAAAATAGCATATTCTATACCTGTGAGCCTTTTCAGAAGACTGCTGTGAGCATCCTGTTGGGGAAAATATATGCTAATCCCCAGGTAATGATTAGAGCCTGCACTCTGTTCACTCTCTGCATTTTTCTCCAAATGCAGCAATAACGTGTCACTTTGTGTTGGTTAATACAGTGTTTTTCTGTGAGTTTTTTTGTGGTATGCTCAGTATGTACTGCTTTCCAACCACACACACACATACAGACACAGACACACATACGTGCAGAGAGACAGATCAGAGCTCAAATAAATCTTCACATCAGCACCTTTATTGAAATCAATGGAGCTAATCAGCTTCAACTAGCTGTGGATTTAGTCCATTTAGTTTATAAATCAATGCAGGGTTTTTTTGAGATGAAAGATGCATTTTAAATCTAAGGTTATGTTACTTGTATCTCTGAAGTCTTCTGATGAAGAATGTAGGAAGCAAACTATCTTGCTGAATATTATGTATCAGCTTTGTGGAGAGCTGACTCTTTTGAAATCTTTGCAGGCATATTATTATTATTGCTATTGTTATTCATATTGTTTTTATTACTGTCATTATTAACAGTTTTTAAAACTATTCTTAACAGGCTGCAAAAGCCATACAAACCAATTTTACACAATACTTGCCATAAATTTTTAGTGAAATTCCTATCCACAGCCTTAAAGGAACTGAGGAGGAAAGAGAAAGGACATTTAAAATACCCATATGCAAATCATTTCTATGAAGATCACTTAGGTATTTCTCACAATGAGAATTTTAGTGAACTCATCTATATATCAGTATAGGATCATGCTGAGGCTGTGGAAGCTTTGGCCGAGAAGGTATCAATATATTTCTATGCCGTCCTCTGAACCAAGAAAGCAGGTGGTGGTTGGAGGTACATGGAATTTGTGTTTGCAGGTAGAAATCACAATGATTTAATAAAGTTGGTGGGAGGAACGCAACAATGAGCATTCCCCAGCTAATTATGGGATCAGTGGGAACTCTTAGTATAGAAGCATTACTGAGACAGAGGGACCAAGACTGTGCTCGTATTTGTGTACTGCCGAACTGGGTACGTTAGCAGCTTTTAAAGATTTGTCTTTCGTTTTAGAAAATGTGAATTATTTCATCCAGTGGTCTCAGCTCATTCCTGTTAGGGAAAATTTCTTCCAGTGATTTGCATCAAAGTGGTCTGTGTTCAGCTACTTTCAAAAATAATATTCTGAGGGGAATGTGTATCAAATAGTCATTATACTGCAACTATTATTAACATGCTGCATTTTTAACAATATTATCATAATACTATCTTATTAAAATCAGTATATCAGTAAGATGACTATTATTCCCAGACTTCATTTTGTGGCACCTCCTGTGAGAGGCTCTCAGGGATGTAGGAAGCAGCAACAGTTTTAATACAGAATTTCATACCACTTCATGGCTGTTATGTGTGCAGTTGCAGTATCTGTCTGTATTGTGTGAGCATCCTAGGCTTTTTGGATCTTCAGTGATTTGCACTGTATATATGTTTCCTAAGACTGTCCTAAAGAATTTACTACAATCGAGAAATCTGTAGATTTTCATGTGGGGCCATTATATGATTCTGAATATCTTAGTATACCTTGAATTGGGAGCTGCTTTTCACAGAATCACAGAATGTTAGGAGTTGGAAGGGACCTTGAAAGATCGTCTAGTCCAACCCCCCTGCCACAGCAGGATTCCCTAGACCAGGTCACACAGAAACACATTCAGATGGGTTTTGAATGTCTTCAGAGAAGGAGACTCCACAACCTGTCTGGGCAGTCTGTGCCAGTGCTCTGCCACCCTCACTCTGAAAAAATTTTTCCTTGTATTCACATGGAATCTCCTATGCTTCAGCTTACAGCCATTGCCTCTTGTCCTGTCACTGGGCTCCACTGAGAAGAGCCTGACACCATCCTCTTGACACCCACCCTTGACATATTTATAAGCATAAATGAGGTCACCCTTTAGTCTTCTCTTCTCCAAGCTAATGAGACCCAGCTCCCTCATCCTTTCCTCATATGGAAGATGTTCCAACCCCTTCATCATCTTTGTGACTCTGTGCTGGACTTTTTCAAGCAGTTCCCTATTCTTCTTCAACTGAGGGGCCCAAAACTGGACACAAGATTCCAGATGCGGCCTCACCAGGGTAGAATAAAGAGGGAGAAGAACCTCCCTTGACCTACTTACCACACCCCTTCTAATACACCCCAGAATCCCATTGGCCCTTCTGGCTGCAAGAGCACACTGCTGGCTCATGGTCATCCTTCCATCTACCAGGACCCCCAGGTCCCTTTCTCCTTCACTGCTCATCTGATCTAATTCCAAAACCTTCTGGAAGTAATGAATTACTGGACTTTGCAGGAAAATGATCAATCTGCTAATGCCATCAAGTGACTTTACAATGTAGAAGAAAATGTGTGGTATAGGAATTTCAATTTTACCCCTGTGGATGATCGATTTATACCCTGGAGTAAGACAGTTGATTATTCATGTCATTATCTTTGTTTGCAATACTTAAAACATTATTAATGATCACAGATCAATCAGCGTCACCCTTCTCCCATCTCCCTCCCTGCCAGAGGAGTACTCTGTTAGCCTTTGGAATGCTGCTTTAATTTACCTTAACAGTCCACAGAGGCACAATATTGATAGTGCTGCTGATACTTGCAGTATGAGCTGAGGTCTTTCCATGGCACCTGAATAGACAAATCAGGTGATGAGAACATCTGCTTAAAGTAATCTTTCTCAGACAGTGTTGTGTGATTTATTGGGTCTTAGGAATTGGATATCTGTGACCTGAGATCTTTTCCCAGCAGTTGCTTGTACTCAGAAGTTTCCTGGCACTAGTCATATTACATGGCAAATGCATTGGGCACTTTGGCATGTATTATCTATCTTTAGCTTTATGGGGAAAACATTGCTCTCTCTCCAGTGCTATTTATGGACAGTAGATCAAATATTATTCTAAAGAAATCAATGTCGTTAGTTGTATTCCACAGGTAGGGAAATTGAGGCAGAACAAGGGATGTGCCCATGACCAGTCTTTCAGTAAGCTGTCATGGGCAGAGCTTGGCATTTAATCATCTCTCCTGAGCCCCAGATGAGTACCCCACCGTGCAGAATTTTCCCATTCCTTAGCAGGAAGGAGGTATTGAGTTAAGGCTGTAATACTCAGACAAGGTGGACAGAGAGGTAAATGTGTGCAGGGACGAGAACTAGAAAAAGGTGTGCTGACTGGAGGCTTTTATTCTCTGAAGTGAGTAAAAAAACCTCTTATAGAAGGACCCAGAATGACCAGCTGGCTGATACAATTTCTTTTCCCTAAGTAAAAGGACAAAATTTGCCTGATGACAATACAATCTAGATATTCTCCTATAAAGGCTAATGTGCTTTGTTTCTTGTGCTTTTAAGTAAGGATGGATGGATTATGGGTCCTGTCTGTCTTCCTGCTAGAAGCTTGGTTGGGCTGTACAAAGCATTCAGGCCTGGTGTGGGGTATGCAGCTAGGGGTTGCGTGCTGTGCACACATGTTCCTCAGAGTCTTTCACCTTTCCAATACAAAAAAATCACAAAATATTCTGCTGCCCTGATCCCACCAGCCCTTGGGAGACTGAGAAACCATATGGCCTCATCACCATTTCAGCTCAGCCTGGCTTTGATACTGTGCAAGGTAGAAGGTGGTACAGCACACCAGCTTTTCTGGGAGCTGGGAAAGCTTGGTGCTGTGTTGTCTGCAGAGTTCCCTCTGAGAGATTTTTCATTATTGGGGTGCAGTGAGTAGTGGACAGCAGCTCTCTGGAGGAGCCATACTACAGTTTGAGGCATCTCACATAGTTTAGGTAGCGCTGAAAGCCTTTATTCTTAGGGAGAACTTGTATTTATATGATCATTGTACATGGTTTCCTTGTTCCTTGATCCCTTTGACCCACACCTGTAAAAATTCTCCTACTGTAACTGGTCAGCTACCTCATCACACTGTTGCCCAGTCAGGTACAGATCTTGTCCCCTCTTCTGAGCCTTCTTCTCGCTGATATCTGGTGCCAGGCAAAGCTTCTCACCCAGCTCCACCACAAACTGTCCTCGTCGCATGTGTTTGGAGCTTACATGTTCTAAGCAATGGCTTCCACATTTATGCCGGACATCTCTTGGTGGAAATCTGCTGATTCATAGGATGAAAGATTAAAATGACTGCACATGCTTTATTATCCAGCTGCTGGCAAAAGGGCGGCCCCTGCTTCTGTTGGAAGCACAGATGTGTCAGTGGAGGAAACACTTATACCTGCCAGTATGTTTTCTGGAAGAAGGAGACAGCATCCTCAGGTGTCAAAGATGTCAGAAACTGGTTGTTTTTCAGGAGTGATTCAAAGAAGAGGGAGAACACTTCTGAAAAACAGCATTAAAAATTAACGTGCTTTCCCATGCCCCTTTCCAGGTGTCTTACACTCCCTTTCATGTTGTTGGGATTTCTTTTGAAGCAATTGTCAAGTAAAGTGGTTTGGGAACATTGACAATAAATTTTTTAGAGACCAGATTTCAAATGGTTTGGTTTGTCATTCAGTAAGTTCTTATTTTGATAGCATTTAGTGTTTAAAAAAACAAAAATAAAACCCCTGCCTCCCCCATTGCCTTGTGCAGCTAATGGAGAAATCAAGCCTGTACTGTACGTCTGCCTTGTAATTATACGTTCTGCAGATTACTTACTAATTGCACTTGGCACGACTTGCTAACTAAAAGATCATGTGTAACATGTCATTTTGCAGTGGTTTTCCTTTTCTGCTGGAAGTTTAAAGGAGGTGCCTATTGGGCTGGTGAATAATCTCAGGGCTGTTTTCCAAAGCTGAAGGAAAAGGGTTATAACTGTACCACAGGATATTTATTGCAAGGTTTTGGTTTTTTTCTTTATATTCACAAGAACTCTTCCCCTGACAATCTTCTCTACCCCTCCTGGCCTGGAATCTGGTAGTGGTACAGCTTTCCATGATAAGTTCAATACGGATTGCCAGTCAGTGAATTTGTCCAACACTGAATTTCTCTTCTGTGGAAAATCTCCACGCCATGACATTGTTTCACTTGGAAGTGGAAATAAAGCACTTCCTTCACATTTCATCTGCATGAAAAATTCTGTGAAATTCTCATTTGACCTTTCTTCTTGGGAAAGAGAATACAGACCAAGGTTTTCTTGAACAAATTTGTCATCATGCAAGCTGCTATCTGCTGTTGATATATTCTTGATATATTCTTTTTTTTTTTCTCCCTCTGAATAGTAGCAGTAGAACAAGACTTTATATCTGAGATACGGTCTGTGGGAATTACACTAATTTGCACCAGCTGAAAAACCTAGATCCAAATGGATGGTACATTTTATTTGCAAGAAAATGAAATTCTTCTTTCTAGAAAAAACTGCTATTTATCTTACTATTTCTATTCACAGACAGAAGTATTGTAGTCCTGAATCAGCACCCAGGTGCCCTCAGGCTGCTGTTCCTAGTTAACAGGTCAGCCAAAAGCAACTGAATTAGAAGCTCCAAAGTGGCTCTTAAAGACCATGTTTATTTTTTAGGAAAAAAACCCCCTAGGTATTGGCTTTTATTGACAATTGCTTACCTCTTCAGTCTCATCTTTGATCTTTTATTTCCTTTGCTTCCTGTCTCTTGCTCCCTGCATCATCTTGCCAGTCATGAGACAGTATAACTCTCATGCTCCCTCTTCCACTCTCCCTAATTGTTGATCTGTGTCATTTTCAATCAGATTCTTCTTCCTTGTCTTAGTCCCTTTCCATTCAATTTCCATGTAACTAGTGACCTCCTTTAACGTTAATTCCATCTAAACCCTAATAAAAACCAATCAGGAAGTTACTCAGCTCATTTGGTCTTCTCTAAAGTCATGATTTATGTTTAATTCATGTGGAAATAGCTCATCTCTCACTCCCCATCTGTAAAACCTAGCCCTGCCAGCGCAATTTGCCACTGTTCCATTGCTGCTTGTGTGGGTTTGGCCCTAAAAACTCTGCCTGCATTGTGCAGCAGGCCTTGCCTTACTGCTACTTTCTTATGCAGAGGTGGCTTCAGACCCAGATTTCATAACAAGTCTTCTTGTGTGAAATTGTCATAATTTTATTTTATTTTCTCAAAAACTATAAACGTCAGTAAATGATGGAGGTACATTCATGTATCAAGTCCTTCTGCAAGTGTGTGCACTGAGCCAGGATCTCTAGCAAAAATTCACCGTTTTCCCAGGTAAAGTAGGACCAGAGTAGCCTGGTTAGTAGGGAGAAAAATCCAAACCAAATCAAGGCAATTATGGAAGTGACAGACCCTTATACAGGAACACAGTGAATTCTCAGCTAGAGCTAATATGTTTGGCTGGATCTTGACTTATTGCCTCGCCACATCTGGCCTATGTTATTCAGCACTCTGGATCAGAGGAAAAGGCAGCAACTTGTTTGTGTTGCTTCTATATAGTCATGCCTTGCTGAGACTAAACTAATCAGTTCTCCTGGAGCATGGAACACTGGAATATAAAGTACAGTAACCAACAGCAAACCCCAACTCAGATCTGGCTAAGTGCCCAAAGAGGTCTTGAAGAAAAGCTTTAATCTCCAAGCTTACCAAGAGCGACAGGAATGGAAATGCAGAGCTTAGATAGATGCAGGCTTTATGGGGCAACCGTTCAGGCCCACATCCACATAGCATGCCCAGAAGTTAAATAGCTTTAGACCTCATGAATGTGGAGCAGCTGAATTTGAATTTTGACTGAATTCGAATTTTGTCCAAATTTTAATTTTGTCATTGTCTTTTGCACTGATGGGCCCAAGCTGCTGCTGGACGGACCTACCCTGGGTGACTATAAGCCAGCCCATCTGACACTTGTCCAAGCGTTTTTCAGAGAGAAACTTTCCAGTCTGTTCTATGCCACTGTTGAGGTTAGCCCTGACCAAACTCTGCTCATGAAACCACATTGGTGGTATTTGCTGGGAAGGAAGATTTGCCTTGGATATACCTGGTTAGCTGTTAAAATTGAAGCAGTTGAAATATATGTTTCTTTCTGCTGGACATAAGAGAGAACAAGCACCTTCTATTGTGATTTGTTAGCTACTCAAAGCTCCTGTAGCTGAGACTGCCCAAATGTGGTGTGGCGCTTCCCCTATTTTTGGCAAGAGGACTTTCATCCCCTCTGGTAGACTAGAAGGCGACACACTTGTTTCCCTGCCAGGATGCAGTTATTCCAGATTGTACTTCACAGCACTTCTTGGGTTGACCCATTAAATTGCTACTTCTGGCACTACCTGTTAGACGCACAGATCATAGAATTGTTAGAGTTGTAAGGGACCTTAAAGATCATCTAGCTCCAACCACCCTGCCTGGCAGGGACATCATCCACTAGATTAGGTTGCCCAGGGCCCCATTCAGCCTTGTCTTAAAAGCTTCCAGGAATGAGGCTTCCACAACCTTGCTGGGCAAGCTGTTCCACTGTCTCACCATACTCATGGTGAAGAACTTCCTCCAAATATCTAATCTAAATCTACCCTCCTCTAGTTTGCATCCATTTGCCCTGGTTCTATCACTACCTGACAGCCTAAAAAGTCCCTCACCAGCTCTCTTGTAGGCCCCTTTCAGATACTGGAAGGCCACAAGAAGGTCTCCTCGGAGCCTTCTCTTCTCCAGACTGAATAACGCCAACTCTCTCAGTCTGTCCTCATGGGAGAGGTGCCTCAGTCCTCTGATCATTCTCGTGGCCCTTCTGTGGACTCGCTCCAGCACCTCCATATCACTCTTGTAATAGGGGCTCCAGAACTGGATGCAATATTCCAGGTGGGCTCTCATGAGAGCAGAGTAGAGGGGGAGAATCATTTCCCTAGACCTGCTGGCCATGCTCCTCTTGATGCAGCCCAGACTACGGTTGGCCTTCTGGGCTGCAAGCACACACTGGCAGCTCATGTCAAGCTTCTTATCCACCAGCACTCCCAAGACTCTTTTCTCAGGGCTGCTTGGGAATTGGATAAGAGAAATGAAATGGTATCTTCAAAGCAATGTGAGAACTTGCCAGTTGAGTGGGGAGAAGCTACTCCTACCAATCTCATTTTCCATCTCTTTCTTTGGAAATTCTTTTGTCCAGCCACAATTGGTACAAAAATCCACATATATGTACTGGAACATAATGCTAAGCATTTACTGATAAATGAACACTAGCAGTTTTAAGATGTTGCAACCCTTTGCTGTTAGCCCAAACCTAGCTCTTGGGCCTTGCCACCCCAAAATAGATATGGTGGGGAGAGGTCATGTGTGTGAACCTTAGTCGCTATAGAAAAATATCTGGTGATGTAGTCCACAAAATGAATGAAAACAGAGTTCAACTGCAATACCTGATTTTGCTCAGTCAGGGTTTGTTCACTGTGATGGTTGTTTAGCCCATTTTTAATTCCACAAAAGATGATGGTTTTTATCACTTCCCAAGGAAAGTTATTTGAAAATCTGGTGGAGCCCCACAGATAACACTGTTTGTCCTTATGTTTGCCTACTGTCATAAAAGGTTCAAATGCACAACAGAGTCATCTTGAAATGTGAAGGCATCATGTTAGCTGGTCAATCAAAAATTACTGGAAGTATCCAGGTTGCATTTATTATTGGTGAGCAGTGCTCACAAGGTGTGCGGTTGCATGCTAGTTTCTCTGCATATGAGCAGCTCTTATCTCTGAAGGCTGCACTGCAATGGTTGGTCAGGCTTTAAAAGCTTTTTATTAGCAAGGATGGGGGAAAAGTGATCCAGAACCATTTCTGCAACACAGAGAAAAACATCCTTCTCTGTTCACGCTCGTCTAATTACATTTAGTGTAGTATTGTTTCCATCTAAATTATAGCAATTATATACAAAGATCTTCTTTGAAATCATTTAATTAAAGAGTAGCTAACAGTCTGTGCTTTTGGAATGCTAATATATTGCCTTCCATTTAGGGAACTTTGCTTTTTCCCATTAATTATCATTCTCACAGAAGAATTTTGATGGCAGAGGAGTTATTTTAATAGATTTAAAAAGCAGCTCTTTCTGATGATTTCATAAAGCACAAAGAAACCTTTTCCTCTCTTGCTGAGCAGTTAGCTAAGGGTCAGTCTGAGGAACAACATATTCCTTGAGATGCATTGGCTGCCAAAGCATCGGATTTCTCCAGCTCTGTTATCTTCTGAGTTCAGACAAGTGTTTGTGTTTGATTATGTTCTCCCCTCCTCTTGATATATTTTCTATGTAATAAACACCCCAGTCAAATTCTGAATGTGTATAAATCTGCTGATTTCTGCCTGCTGAGGTGCTTCTTTGCAAGAATGACATTTCAGTTATGCATCACATCCAGGAAAAACAAGATTCATGGGAGAGCTGCCTAGCTGTGCAATAGTACCCTGACAGCAATAGTGTGTGCTGAAAGCAGCCATGGCATAAGGGCTGCTGTCATTCACCCTGTCCCGTGGGAAAGTGGGGAGGGAAGCTGGAGTTAGAACTCCTACTTAGGTGCAGTTTTAGAGGATTTCTGCATCCCTAGTTGCTGCTGTTTCCCATTTCTCCCTTCCCCTTCCTTCTCCAAATAAGTGCTCTGGACCCTTTATTGCTATGGTTTCTGTGGGTTTATCTTGGTACAGAAGTGCCTTCTGTGTTGACAAACGGAATCTGCAGTTTCTTCTGTTTACCTGAATGAAGTGGTGTTTCTGCTAATAGTCCATAATTAGGACTGCACTAAGAAATGTTCTGAAGGACCAGCAACCATCCACCTAAAAATCCATTCCACCACACAAGTCTTTCCCTACCTACTCTTTTCTAACTTGTATAGCATTTGTCACAGATGGTTCTTGTATCCTCTTCCTTCTTGTCAGCTTCTTGGAGCTTGTCTCTGTGGGCCAGAACTTGAATATAGAAAGGCGTCCACAGCAAGCCCATAACTCTAGCTTCTCAGATCTCCCCCACCTCCCTGTCTCTCCTTAATACCCATGAGCTTAAACAGGTCTAAATGTGGGAACATGACTGATTCCTGGATGGTCTCTGTTTCACTAAAACAGCACAATGCAGAGGAATTTTGGTGCAGACTGCAGTCTACAGGAGTTGTTGTTTGAGCAGCAAGGGGAGAGCAAAGCCAACAACTCTGTGATTACAATCTAAATTAAGATGAAATAGAATAAAGAATGGCAGCACACTGGGGACACAACATGATCTGGGTTGCAGTCAGTTCTTGGAAACTCAATAGAAGTTTTCTTTTGTTTCTCTTTTGCTTTCATAGGGAAATTTGTAAATCATCTGTCTCCCTTTTTCTTTTTTAGTCTGGAATAACTAAAACCAAAATGTTAATTTCATAAGTGGCTTGGGTGATAATGTAGATTAATGAAAGAGTTGGTGCGATGTAAAAACCTATTCTTTCTCTGCCCTGTAAATCTAGCAACAGAATTGACACAACAACATTTTATGAGTGAATGTCAGAGAAGAGATGGGTTTTAGTACATACAGAATTTTTAAAACTGAAACCTGTATTTTAGATGAGATTTTAGGGTATTTTATACATTTGAGATAGTGAAGGACGTGGCATGTTACGACAAGTCAACATTATCATTGTTGGGGTTTTTTGTTGTTTATATGTATGGAGATATTCCCCTCTCAATGACAAGCTGTAATTGTGTTCATGACTTCTAAAGTCTGGTCACCTGTCCTAATTTCCTCCTATTACACACCTCTTTGGAAATACAGCTGCAGCTGACTGAAAAGCTGCTGCTTACTGAGAAAATCACAACTGGCTAAGGGAATAGGAAACTCCTGCTTGATCAAAAACTGAGCACCCTGCAACACTTAGGAAATGTTTCTGGATGGATGGATTCTTTTGTCTGGGTACATGGTGTAATTTATTAATTAAGCTGTGGTTTTGCTATGATTTTGCTTTCTTTGGTGAAAGTGTGAGATTCCAACAGATAGGCTCCCTTAATACTTATGGTGATGGTATATTGGTGATGTGTACAATCAGTGCTCCTTGTTGCTTTGGTCTTTTCTTTCCAGACACTTAAGCAGAAACATCACTTTCCTTGCATGTGTGAGGGCCATATAGTTGGAATGGCATTTAGAGGGACCTATGTTCTATAATCAGCTGTGCTGCTGATGTTCTTGTCGAAGCTTGTTTAGAAGCCTCTGGTTGTTGTTCAGTTTTATATGATCTCTTTCATCATTCCATTTGTAAAAGATCTGTGCTTTAGTTTTAAATTACAGTCTGAGTCCTTCCACTACGAGTGCTGACCCTTCAGCTCCAGATGCTCCTGTGTACTGCCTTACTCAGTATGAGCCTTACGTTGCCCTGAGTTTTCATCCTGAAAATCAACTTATTACTTAGCTAGATGAACTATGGGGTATCATCAGTGACTACTGGTGAGTGACCTACTCAAAAGAATTAAGAAAAAACTCTACTGATAATCTCACAGCAAGGATTGTAATTCCACTCCTACTAGTCCCAGTCAGCATTCACCAAGTGGAAAGATACTGGTGTCCTTCCAGGCCACTTGCCTACAGTCCATATCCCAAATGTTATTTTGGTTGGGTTTTTTACAACTCATTAAGTAGTAAGTTTGTGCAACACAAAAGTTCAACAGTAAAGGAACTAAGTCAACAAAGGCTTGATTTTGAGACAAACAAGCCTATGTATACATCAGAATTGCTGTCTTGACATTAGACACGTTACTCTCTGGTCTAGTTGTTTATTGTTCTTGAGTGATACCTAGCTGTCTATATTAGACTTGAGGCCCATTGTGCTGGGTACTAGAGGCACAGAAGACCTTCCAACACAGCCTATACGAGAGGCCAGCAAAAGGTTAAACAATCCTAGGATGTTGTAGGAACAGGAAAACTTTATTAATGACTGAAGAACATTTTCTGGCATCAAGCTCCAAGACAGTATTGGTTTTTGCAGCTGAGTTTCATAATACATTGTTTGCTTCATGGAAGTGTACCTCTGACTGACACTGATTCTTTCTTTTTTTCCTCTTCCATGCTCAGGGTTTTTGGACACTTTAGCCTCCGTTCTGAATGGCAGCTGGTCAAGGTGGACTACAAGTCTATCTTCAGCCGAAGGTGTAACAAAGATGATTACCAAACCTGGCATCTGCACAATCAGGTATTCCAACTGTGTAGGGAGGACACAATGGGGGTTCTTCTTCCCATATGCTGTGTTGCCAGGTAGGAATGTACTTGTTCTTTTCAGCAGAGCACATGGATTTTTTTTTTTCCATCCATCAAGTCACAGTTCTAACCTGTTGATGCTTTACTTCCCCTGAAGCATATGCATGAATGAAAACAGGGCCTGCCTTCTCTGAGGAAGTAGGGGAGATTGTTCACTCCTCTTTCTGTGAAAATATTCCACTGCACCAGCTGGATCCTTTTGCCCTCAGTGCTCAGAGAAATTAAAACCTCACCTTTTGATTGAATTGTAGGAAACATTGAGCTCTTTGTAGCTCTGTCAACGATTCATGAAAATAATGTTCTTTCACTTTGCTTCTATTTTCCCTACTCAAAAATGAAAATAATAAAGAAAATAGCCTTGCAGGTGTCTGTAAAACTCTGGGGAGCCATTGAATAAAAGACAGTAGAGAAGACCAATTTTTTTCATTCTATATAAGGATTTAGGTCGTGAAGCTACTAGAGCTCAAAACCCTCTGAAGATTACTTATGGGTTACTGGCCACCAGTATGATGTCCCATTCTCTCCAGGACAACACAACTACAGCCAGAACTCTAATATTCCTGAATGAAATCCATGAATTAGAAATGAGCATTAATTTTGAAAGGTTGTATCGGTAACTGAAGCCATAGAATTGAATAAATGAAAATAATTTAAATGAAACAAAAGGGAAGACAGGTAACCATGCAGCCATCTTAGGAATCACTGTTAATGGGAAAGAAAAATATTTCAATTAGGTGTTGTCTTTTTTTGTACTTTTATGCAGACAAATTATTTCTGCATCAGAGAAAACTTTGTTTATAGAAACTCATCTAAATGTCAAATGTTTCTTTTAGATTATCTACTCCTAGTAGTACTCTTGGAAGCCTCTGTATTCGAAAAAACCAGTATAGCAAACCATGAAAGTTATTTAAGGTCTATAAAAAAGTAAGATCTATCAAGGAAAGAGGAGAGTAGCCAGGAGTCTCGGCTTCCACGCCTAGATTTTGTCCTTGCCCTGGGTTTCAGGCTTGGACACTTCTTCTGTATTAGATTTCATTTGACATATGAAAGAAGCCCTGGAGTACATTCACATTGTCTTTTCAGGATAATTCTTAGGACTAGATATGTTGGTGGATGCCATCTGAAATATGGCTTAAATCGGTGTGGTGGCTTGGGCACCCAGGTACTTTGGGCACATTGTCAGCATCCCAATGCAATGCTGAACATATTGCACTCATGGGTCCTCCCAAGGTTGTTTTTGGGTTTACAAAGCCACAAAAGAGAGCTAGATTCATAGCTCCCAACTCTCCCAGTGATAATTGTTTGCTTTCTTGACCTTTTGTGTCTTTTGCAAAATGCTCCATTTAGGGCCCAGATGCCACTACAAATCTCTGTTTTTCTTTCTGTTGCTTCTTGGCTGCTGAAGGGGGAGCCTTGTGTCATGGGAGAGAGGAAGATCTACAAGAAACGCAAGCCTGGAGCCCAGTGTTCCCTAAGTCAGGAATACACCCAGGCTGTGGTTTCTGAACCATGTGTCTGCGGTCCAGGGGACTTTGAGTGGTGAGTGTGGCTCTGGGGACTTGTGCAGGAACTATTATTGCAACATTGACAGTGGCTGAGCTACTGCCCAGACAGAAAACTAGATCTCATGTAGTTTTGTGGTTGTGATCATACCATATAACATAGATGTGATTCCCATACCTGTGTGAGGGAGATGTCCCCTTTGTTAATCTCCATGAGAAATGTAATCCTGGAATTCAAAAGCAGGAAATTGCAACTAATGATTCTAGAAGACTGACAGCCAGGACTCTTTGATTCACAACATGTCCCTTACAGAAGAAAGAGGGAATTTCTGTCTTCACTTCCAAGGTCATTGACTACCTAGGGAGCAATCTAGCAAAAAACATGCACATTTTTATCATTGTTCCTTTGGATTCATGGAAACCATTTGTTGCTTTTCAGCAATGTTTTATTGAGAAATTTCTGAGTTTCTGTGACATGACTGTACAGCCCACCCTTGTCAGATATAGCTACTTGTTTTGCATAAATATTGGTGTTTCTAACTTAATGGGGCCATAATTTCCAAACTGCTTTAAAGTCACTTTAAAATCAGCTTAAAAATAAAACAAATTAAAAATTAACCACTGCTTGATATTACTTAACAATGGGGGACAGGAGATGGGAGAATGCATAACAGTCAGGATCTCTGCAGAAGGAATTCCTGCAGGGAACCTGTGATAGGCAGTATTTCAAAGATTTAAGATTGGCAATAGACGTGATGTTTGAGTTCAAATGATCAGAATGTCATTTAAGTGGAGTTCAAAAGCAGATCAACTGAGAAAATACTTTAATTTTTATATTAGATTGTCAGAATTGGTGTCTGATTTAGTATTGGTGTGATTCCTGAAAAATTCACTTACCTTTTGAATCCTTCCTGAAAGGATATGAGGCATGAGATCTGCACACTTATTTGGACTTAGAGACTTACAGGTTTTTTTAGAACATGGACACACTAAAATGCAGTGAGAATGAATAGAAAAAGATAGACCAAGTGTTTTCTTGAATATCAGAGGAGTTTGGCTCTAAGAGAGATTCAGGGATATAGAGGAGAGATTTTCATCTTATCGGGATGGATGTTTAATTTGTTCCTAATGCCAGAATTATGTCTGAGACTCCTTAGTTTGACTTGGATCTTTCCCCTTTGTTCTCATCATGGGAACTTGCCGTATGGGCAAACTGTCTTGCCTTACAGTATCTGCCCTTGGCAGTGGCATGTGCCTCTGAACTCGACCAAGCACCAGTCTCCAGAGAAGAGATGCTTATGGATTTGCTTGCCTTTCCCCCTCCTCCCCCCAGCTTTGTGTTTCACTAGCTTTCTATTTTCACAGTGCCGCTTATCTTTTCTAAGCTGTAAGTGGGAAGCTCTGGTAGTTAAATTGGCCTTAAGTGCTGTTCTGCCTTGAAAAGGGTCTGCACCTTTTCAATCAGTTGATGTGTTCCATGTTCAGTATAATTTTTGCTTAACTTCCCACTAACTTGAGAGAATATTGCTGTTAACCTTGTCAGTCCTATGGAAGAAATGCAGTTAGAGGGCAGCAAGCTGGCTTTTGTTTCAGGCTCAGCCTTACCAACAGAATTGCTAACTGGCTTTTAATTGCAAAATTGTTACAGCTGGTAATGGAGAATCAGAGAGAACCAGCTTCAGTTTAAGGGTAAGTTTTGATGTTAGTCTGCACGGCTGACTGGAAGAAGGTCTAGGACAATCAGGTTGAAGGAAAAACCAGCAGTGCTGGAATTTGGGCACCAAGGTTGATTATCTTAAAAGTGGTTTTCTGAGAGAAAGGATGGACTCATCTGTTCTGACTATGACTTCTAAAGGATAAGACATTTATTTAGTCAGTGGCAAGGTACAGGCAATTCTAGAATATGATTCATCTGCATTCTTTTGGATGTCACTATGAGAAGGGGAGGTGTTGAGAAGTGCCTTTTCTCTCTGGTGGTTAGAAGGCTCATGGAGATGCATCCCCACTGAAGGTATCTACAGTTGGAAGGACACCTCTTACCCTTTCACTTGATGCTTTTGAAAAGCAAATACATCCACTTAGCCTGTTTTGGCTGGGTTCACAATTGCCAGTTGTTTTTGGAAGCACTGACTGGCCTGTCCGTTGTGTGTGAACTAAGCATCTCCTGCAGAGTGTCAGGGAAAGGAGGAGGATCAGCAACTGGGGTTGTGCAAGTAAATTGACTAGCAGGTCCCCAAAGACAGGCCCTTTGCTTCCCCAGTAAATAGCTTTGGAGGCTGGCCACAGGGCATCCCATGCTACTAGGTGTGATGCCACCTGCCTTCAAAAACTATTCACTCACAACGAATGACTGCAGGAGCCTTACAGCACAAGCTGTGAGTGCTGTGTTCCCTCCCATTTGGTTACACTGCCCTTGCCCCTGTCTGCCTTATATTACAGGACTATCTGTTTCCTGCTGTTAGATATAAGAGTGATCTGAATTTTAGGGGCCTAAGTCATCATCCAGGGCCCCAGTTCAACAAATCCGTATGAGTCAAGATCAGGGATAACTCTTGCCAACCCTTGCAGTCATTTCCAACAGGAAACCCTGGCCTTTTTCTGTCAGAGAGAATGGCAGAAGGAACTCAGAAATGTTATTAAAATACTCGCTGATCTTTCTCTTCCCTCCTCCTGTTTCTTTATTTACTCTGTCAAGATAGCTTTCCCAAGAAAGACAGCACAGCAGCTGGACTTGATTATTTCCTTAACTTATGCAAACCCTGGGGCTTATGAGAAAGAAGGTGGGTAGCATGCGAGGTTTTAATATACATTTACCAGAAGTTAATGAACAAGCACAAAACCTTGAGGGCATACAGCAATGTTGTCTTTAATTTTATTAAATATTTATGCAGCTCTTTTCTTCTTTGGGGCAAAGTACAGCTCCTCCTGAATATTTTTAATTACCAAGTCACTGCAAGGCATTTTTGACTGTGCAGGTCGGACCCACTGAGAATGATTAAATTGAATGTTGAGAGAAAGAGCATTAGGGAATCTCTGAACCTTTAAAAGTAGTTTGCAGAATTTTTGCCCTCCAAAAAGGAATAGTAGCAGCCTGTATCACTGGGGACATAGCACAATTTTGTCTCACCAAAGCTCTTCCTAGAGACTTTCTGTTGACTATTCAGACTCTGAATAGGAAAAGGATAGAACTCGGTGTCCTAAAAGGTACAGAGAGCTTTCAAGGCGGTGGCTTCTGTAGCATCTGTGTTTCCGCAGAGGTTTAGTTTGGCAGTTGATAATGTGCTTCAGGCCAAAATCCAGAATCTCTCTTTATTTACCCCCTGAATCTCACCTGTCAATAAAGGCGATGCAGAAAAACCTGTTCCAGAGCCTGTTAAAACTTATGGAAAGCTTTGGATTAATCCTATTGTTTCATCGTTTATTGGTATGCAAAGGCAGCTGTAAAATGAAGTCAGATGTGGTTCTGTACACTTCCACTCTTTGGTGGCTCAAAGAAGAATCAATATCCTGGACTACCTTTCTCATGTGACACAATACAATGTAATCCTTAGACTACCAAGTTGACTATGTTTTAGTTTAGTGTTGGAAAAAAAAATCATCTATGTTTTCTTTCAGGCCAGTCATAGCTCAAAGAGCAGGGAGGCCATTAACATATGTAAATATACATTCCTTGGCTAGTTGTCCAGGGAGTGCTCCCTAGTGTTTTATATTCTTAGCTGTTTCATTGGGAAAAAGTAACATTAGATCTTGGAATTAGACTGGTTTGTTCTGAAAGCAAGGAAGCCAAAAGAACCCAACAAGTGAAATTATTAGAGATTAAAAGGAAAATAAATTAGCAATACAATTTTATTTCTCAATCTGTGTTTTGTTACCAAATGAAACACAAGTTCTCCAGTGCTCTACAAGATTGGCAGTTCTGATGTTGTCAGATATATACCTTCTGTGAGCTGTGCTCCTGCCTCTCTGACTAATCAAGCACTTTGTCTCTGGATGAGCCCAATCCCTGATGTCAAGGCCTCCAACAGAGAGCCACCAACACACACATGCTTTGGGGAACAAAAATCTCACTTAAAACTCTGAGCTGAATCTAGTGAATGTCCTCAGTAATGTTCTCATGACTTGTGTCCATAGCGATTATGGGTATGAGAGGCACAGCAACAACCAGTGTGTCCCAGCTTTCTGGTTCAGCCCATCCTCCCTGTCCAAGGATTGCGGCATTGGTCAGAGCTACTTGAACAGCACTGGGTAAGTGAATCTTGGAATCTCTCCTGTTTTGGTGACCTTGCAGTAGCCAGGAGAATCTGGGCGGTTCTTTTTTGTCAGTGTCTCATCTGGCTTTTTTCCAGTCTTATTTGTGAGGTAATGTTTGCAGCAGTATCTGTATGGAACATTGCCTCATTCCTCAGAGACAGGGAGAAGCACATTGAGATAAGCGACATGTAGATATTGTATTGCTATGGAACGATGTATGATCCCTGGAGCCTAGACTTGCAGTTCCCTTTTGCTGAAAAATTAAAACGTGAATCAGCTAAGGTCTATCTGAGAAACACCTGAGCATTCAAAAGAACAGGTCTGAGGTATTTCACATTGTTTTTCATTGGACCTTTTCCTATCTTACAACTTATGTGTAACAGTTTCTGGGAAGCCTCAAATGAGTGATTTTTAGCCTCTATTTTTTTTTCTCCCTCCTCTGCCATTTTCACTTTGGATGTACAATACCTTGCAATTTCAGACAAGCTACGTGCCCTGGTTTCTCCTGGTTTTAGCCAGAACAGATGGCAAGTGATGATTTATTATGGTAGTATCACTTTGCAAATGCTATTCTATTGTGCAGGAGATTCTCTGAAACTTCGGTTACACTGGCTGGCGCAAAATTGTGATGTTCCTTCTCAGGCAGTGCAGGCCCTGAAAACTTTGCAGGGTTGCTTCTGAGTCATAGATCCTTCAAGCTTGATTGTTATGACAGAGTAGTTTGTGGCTTGCTGATGCAGGTGGCTGAAAAATGTGAGGCTGCTGGGAGTCTGGAGTCACTTAACTTCAGAGACTGCCTTCCAGCTGAAAGGTTGGAGAAGAGAAGACTGTGAGGGGATCTTATCAGTACTTATTAACATCTAAAGGGCAGGTGTCAAGAGGATGGGGCCTATCTCTCTTCAGTGGTGCCTGGTAATAGGACAAGGGGCAATGGACACAAACTAGAACACAGGAAGTTCCACCTAAATATAAGGGAAAAAAACTTTTTTGCTTTGAGCATGTTGGAGCACTGGAACAGACTGACCAGAGAGGTTGTGGAGTCTCATTCTCTGGTGACTTTCCAAACCCACCTGGATGTGATCCTGAGCCACCTGATCTAGGCCAACCTGCTTGGGTAGGGTGGTTGGACTAGATGATCCCCAGAGGTCCCTTCCAACCCATACTATTTTATGGTACTGTGAAATACGGAAAGCAATTACAGGAGCCCCGGTCAGTATGACTGCATGTAGCCTTCTTGGCAGATAGCAAGTATAGTTGAGGTCTATGTCTTCTTAACCCATCCTGTATTTTTACTGTGAAATTACTAGAAAAAGGTTAATCCCCTTCAACATCTCTGGGAATAAACAAGCATCTTGCCAGGAGGAAAAAATATTCCTTGAATAATTTTAAAATTGGACTGGACAAAGCTCTTGGCAGGTCATTCCAACTGCCTTCTAGCAGAATAGAGGTATACAAAATGTAATAAAAAGAATAATTAAAAAGCTGGGATGATGGGTGCAATCCTGCAAACATGGGGAGTTGGAGAAGTTCTCTGCCTCTTAGCAGTGCAGAGTAGTTCACCTCTATAATGTGTGTCTGTTCTCAGTGCTGCTGCTGAGAATCTCTGGAGAAGATTGAATTGTGATTTGTTTGGCTTTCTACAACTTAATAAAGTGTTAGGTTTCTTTGATTCTTCCATTCTCTGAGAGAAACATGAAGGTAGTTAGCCTTAAAAGAACACATGCACTAATATGGAGAAACTAAACAAAAACAAAACAGACTTTTCTGTCCACAACCTGAGCCCAATCTCTTTTTGTTATTGTTCCCTAGGTACCGAAGGATTGTGTCTAACAACTGCACAGGTGGCTTGCAAGAGAAGTACATGGCTAAGGTGGAGAAGTGCCCTGGAAAAGCACCTCGAGGACTACACATTCTCACTGCTGATGGAAAGTTGGTCATGGAGCAGGGACACAATGCCACCTTCATTATCCTTATGGAAGAGGTGTGTTATTGGACTCAGTGAACCTTTCACTGTGTGACATGTCAGCTTTCACCTGTCAGGCTGTTGGAAGGAAAATAGTGCTCAGGTGGAGTCATGAAATGATGAACACTCCTGAGATTTAGAAATAATTAATGAAACAGGACTATAATGTGAAATGTGTATTTGCATCAAGCCAAAGGACTATTTGGCCAGTTAGCTTGTCTATCAGTTATGATGAAGCCCATACTGACGAAAGATAGGTCTGGTCAAAAATGTATTTCCCCACTAGCTTCTTGTTGCCTCCAGTGAACTGCAATTTATGGTGTTTGTGGGGAAGAAATGGTATATCTATGCTTAACAATTCTGTTTCTGGGATGAAAGCTGAAGCTTTGCTGGGAAAGGTTAACAATAGGAGGGAATGTTTTCAGACACATGAGGAGCAGTGAGAGACATTATCATTTTGCAGTAGGAACTGAGCCTCCTCACACCACCTTTGAACTCCCCAACCTATATTTATTTTGTTTATTTGTTGGTACTATTTGCTCTGTGGCCAAGAGTAGAGTAAGTAATAGCAGACCATACTGGTGTCTTAAGGCAGTTCTGGTGATCTATCTGAGTCAGGTACCCTCTGTTTGGCAAACACGTATTGTGCAGCCCATGTCACCAAGGCTTGTGATTCAGTAGAGCACTGGATAGATACAGATAGCTAGATACATACTTGGTATGTATTCAGGCTGGCAGGAAGATTTTTCAGATGATCTTACGCCTCTTTTGGTTTGTGATTTTATCTGGTGTTTAAGGATATATGTGACTGCACCACAAAAAGCCCTGCTGTGTGTGCAGCTGCTGCATTCCCCTGCTGGCTTCTGACAGCCTGTGGGAACATGTCATTGGAGTTCTGATAGTGATTTTTCCACAATGGATTGTGTTACATCTGTTTTCTAGTTAAACAGAAAGGACAACTCACTACCTCACTTCTAAAATCTTTGGGTATCTCAGGAGGGCCAGTCAGGGAGTGAGGTGATGTTGGAGAACAAGTATATTTCATCATCTATTCTGTCCTCTGTGCTTGATTTTGGGACAGTATCTGCTGACAGCTGAGAGCAGATGTGTCATGGTCACAAACATAAGAACAAAGACACCAGGACTGATTAGATGTCTGTCTCCTGAGCATCCTGCTCTGACAGCAAGAAGCATTAGGTCTCGTATCAGGAGCAATGCAAGCATAGTGTCCCTTCCTCTCCCATTTCCAGAAATAGCCTGCACAGGCAACTTAGACCTTCAAGGATACAAGAAGCTGTTGTAAATCTGAGCATACTGAAATGGATAAGTTTTTTCTCATGATACCTTAGGGATTTTTTTCTTAAATTTTAAATTCTTGTGCAGTAACTAAATATTTCATTGGGACCACACTAATCTGACAGGGCCTCTTTACATACTTCCTCAGAGGTTCATGCATGCTCTGCTTTTATACAAAGTGGATTTCTTGTCTACCTGGCTGATTCTTTTATATTCTGCAAACTTGACATGGTAAGACGATTTGTATAGACACTGTGAGTGGGAGTTCAGAAAAGAACAGACATAATCTAAAAATTAGGAATCTAGTAGTAATTTATTAAGGAGCTCAAGCGGAACTGCTGCATCCAAAGAATGATAAACAGATGAGGACTAAGGCAGCAGTCAGTGTAGCTGAAGAGTAGAGTCCTTACAAAGCTTTAGCGATTGAAGAGGAAGCTGAATAAATATGTGAGGGTGATCGCTCTCTCCTTTGTTGAAAAATAAGGATAGTTAGAAAAACATTTCATTGAAACACTTTTTTTTTTTCTAAGGGAAGAGGATCTTTAAGAATATACCTTTGTGGATGAACAGCTTATTCCACAGAGCTGTGTGTTGAATTTGATTCTTAAAAGAATAGATCACAGAATCTCAGAATCATTACGGTTGGAAAGGACCCTCAAGATCATCTAATCCAACCGATACCTACACTACTCTTATCCCTGATGTTTATCCTAGATATTTAAGAGGGGGGGGAAAAAAAGCAAAAAACCCCCAAACCACTGAGTTTTGGGTAAAAGGCAAAAGTATTCCAGTCTTTCAGTGTGAACCTGAGATGAAGTCATCAAAGTCTTCCTTGCTAGTTGGAAGAAATAATTTTGGTAGATGTCTTAATTATAACGTACCATGCTGTCATACCAATTTATTCCTGCATTTCTCCAACTTCTCTGGACAGTCTGTTTCCTGGTAGATGCTTTTGCACCTATATCTGTGCTCACTTTCTGAGCCAAACAGCAGTCTGACAAGCTCTCCTATGGATACATCTATGTGGTCTCTGTTCAGCCTTACTACAGTTTCAGACTAGCTCTGATGAGCAGTTTGTGATTAGCCATTACTTCCTTTCAACCTTCTAGTATGCACCTTCAGTATGTTGTTGTGACTGACCTTTATGTTGTTCAATGTTAAATGGAGACTAATTGAAAACTAAAATTCTCAGGATTTATAGATTTAGCTTTAGTAGTATTGTTCACAGTGGTAATTCAGAATATATGTGGCACTGACAATGGACAAAGAAATGCAGAATGACTATGATTTTGCTGTGTTTTTAGAAACATGAGACTGGACTGTGATTTGGACTCTGTATAGATGCAAGGGAGCATGGGAAGATAAGAACCTTTTTTTTTACCTTTTATTAATCCAAGTTTGAGCTTGAGCACAAAGAAATAAGAGACTGCCAAATTGCTGTTATATGGTTATATTGTATTCGGTAAATAGAAGGTGATGGCAAGGCTTTGTAACAGGGTTGTAATTGCAAATGAGCTGAGAAGTCAAGCAGTGACTATTCAGAGAACAAGCCTGAGCAAGTATTGGAGCACTGCATGTTAGAAGATTGCTGACCTGTGTTTACAGAGATAGCCATATCCATGTCAAATTTTTATGCAACCAATTTAAGAGCTTCTATTGGGAGAACAAAAATACGTTGTGCATGTGCTCTCCACTCCACACCTGCCCTCAGCATATGTTGGATGAAATATAGCTCTTCTGAAATCAGTGGGAGTTTGGCTCTTGACTTCAGAAGGCCAAAATTTCAAACATTGTTCTCTCTACAGTTATTATCACATTCCTACTGGGGCTTCCAGACAGCAAATCTTTCCCAGGATAGTCTTGATGGGGAGATGACTTTAAAGGGCTCTTCCATGGTAATACTCCTCTCCACCCATTTCATTACCCTTTACTTGCTCACTGATTTCAATACACAGACCTCCAAGCTTTATGACAGCCACTAGCTCATTCTCTTTTGTTAGTTTACAGGGCTTAAAGCAATAAAATATGCATTTTGAATATATATGGAGAGCGGGGTTCTTTAAAATTTTTTTTCTATTAATAATGTTTCCACTTCGTTTCTATTTTAATTTATATTCATAAAGTCCACAATACCTGACATCAGATGTGGGGCTAGCACACTTGTTTTAGTACTTTATATACTGAATACAAAGTTATGGAAAGGAGAAAGAAAAAACAATGCCTGTAATGGGCAGGCCTTGCATTGAAGACCCAATTCTCATAATTGAGTGGAAAGATCATCTGCTGCTGCTAGTCACAAAAAAAATCTGTTCCTGCTTCTCCACTTCCAACCTTCTCATTTCAGATAGAAACATATTGGAGAAGCAAGGAGGAAGTAGAAAAGAGAAATGTAAGGCATGAGAGAGGATCTGCCATGATGACTACAAGAGATTTCAGCTTGAGGTCACCAGTGATGAATACAGCCCAGATCAAATTTTTATCCTCTGTTCAGTGTCTTCCATATGAGATGAACTTGTGGTCTTAGTACATTCCCTTGAGAAGTGGTTTAACAAGCTGTAGGAGCCTTTCCATCAAATAACTGGATATCCCAAGAGTGTAATTTTGCCTCTGCTAGAGAATTTCTTAGAGTGACTTAGTCTTTGTCAAAAGGGTGTTATTGGCTACTCAGTATTATATAAAGGTTTTAATGTCACTACCACTTTAGTCCTCCACATTTTCTTTTTAGTTAATGTTCTAGTAGGACAGCGGTGAAAGTGGTGCCCTCATAAGTCAGTAGACGAAATTCCCCTGGCTCCAGTGGAATGAGAATGGTGGAGCTAGGAGAGAGGGTGATCTAAGATTTAACCAAATATCCTTATTTCAAAACCTACATGTAATAATCCTGATTATATGGGTGTGTACCTGAAGACAAATTCACATCTGGAAAATACTCTTCCTACACACTGATCTGTTGACATAGACATAGCCTATGAGGAAGATAAAGCCTGAGGGGCATGCTGCAGTCCTGACATAGGGCATCTACTTCAGTGTAATCTGGCTTCTTGTCTCTGCTCTCAGTTTTTTATCCAAATGACAAGATCAGATGCACTTTCAGAATTGGGACCAGTAGCCCGTGTCAGAGTAGCCTGTGTCAGTACCACAGTTGCCACTTACACAGGCTGATGGCAACAGCCAGTAAGACAGCAGCTTGCATGAATTTGGAGTCAGCAGGAGGCAAGAACTGGGACCTCTTGGCCTTCATGGATGTTTCTATCTCTGCTGGAGCCTTTGTTGTGCAGCTTTGGTCTTAGTTGCTGCTAATGTTGGATAGAACAGCCTGTGAGCTATTTAATCCTGATTTAAGAACCTCTTTTTCCATGATCCAGGCAATGTTCTGCCTTTATCCTGAGTATCCTGGGATGATGATAAGCCATGATCCAAAATGTATCTGTTCTTTGTATGAATGTGTTAGGACCATATGAAATATTGCTTATGAATATGAGGTTTATAGTTAGAATTTAGTCTGCAAATGAAGTGTTTTGCCTCACGCAGATAAACTTGAAAACTACTTGTCAGAGGAAAACTGATGCTGTCAGCTCTAAAACTTCTAGGGATTGTCACGGGTGTAGTTGTCCCAAACAGTCTTTCCTTTGTCTGATCTACATTCTTTCTAGGGAGACATAGTTTGTTTTGTGCAATACCTTGGCCCACAGGCTTTAGTAAAATCTGTGAATTCAGTGGTCTTTTTCAATGAGCCCAGTGGATGTAGGACCCTGCAGGATTTGGGCTGGCTATGAAGGTATTGTAGGTACTTCAGAACTGTCTGAGTTACATTATTGCTTCCCTCCCTTAGATTAATATGTACTGGAACTGCACATTAGCTTTCATCCTGACCCTGTGCATTTACAGCTGTAATGGGATTTATGAGATGGCCATAAAATATTTCTGAACTTCTTTTTTAAAATATCTCACTCTTTGGAATCTCACTCTTACAGTCCTCAATATATCTGGGCATTGGTTTCAATTTTGGGCTAGGAGCATCTCCAAAAAGTAATGTTGTCTTCACCCATAGTGAATACAGTGGAGACGTTTCATGACAGGATTACTTAGCCCAAGACATATATACACAGAAAGCTACAGAGATTTAATCTGAGGTGTGGTTTTATTTCAGTTTAGTGAAATCACTGCAGTGGGCTTTAACGCTGTTTAAAGTAGCCTTGTTTTGTGTTACTTTTAGTCAGCTGGGGACAAGTGTAAAGTAAGGCTTCAAGAAACTGAAATAACAGACACTTCTACAATTCAACTACAGTAGTTTAAAGCATGATTTAAATTGAAACAGTGCAGCTACTGCCTCTAGACAATACCTGCAATGCTGGAATTTCTTATCTGTTGTTCCCTCCTTCGTTTAATAGCTGTCATTGACAGTAATCCTAGAAGGGATTTTCTCATCATCTGCTTGATTCTCCTGTGTATGCAGGTCCTATCTCTGTGTTGACTGACATTAGACAAAACTGTCAGTCCTCGGTGTGGGATTCAACTTGTATAAACTCAGACATCCTAAATATACATGTCTAGCTGAAACTAGTCATGTGGACTCTCTGTCATCAGAGTAGAGGGATGAATATTAGCAGGAGAAAGTAATGTCACCTGCCTCAATTATTTTATGATGGGATCTGCTTGTCTCTTGCTGTCTTCTTTCTTTCTAGGAACCCTGGCAAACTATCTTAGACTAGAATTAGAACATCTCACTGACTAGGTTCTTTTTCTTTGGAATGCGTTGGAGAGCCACTTCAACCATTGTCCTGTCTTCAGAGTGTTCCTTGTGCTCCTGTTTGCTTTTGCTCTCCAATTAGTGTCTAGCCTACCATCAGTGTAGTGTCTCTCACCTCACTGCCTTTGATACTTGTACTTGTTGGATACCAGCCATTCAGCAAAAGGCAGCTTCAGTGACATATAATCCCCAGCTATGCATTGCATTAGATGATTCAAATATGGTTCCCTTGATATACATGTTTGGCAATCTGCCCTCCCAAAATCTCTAAACCCAAGATGGCAGGATAGCATCTATTTACAGGTGCAAATGTTCAGCTATTCTAAGTGTTGCTTGTATATAATTACTTGGTGTTGATTTAAGTCTAGCCACTTTGGGGACTGAGAGGACAAAACTAGGCTTTTTTGGTAAAGTTACGAGTTTGTGTCCGTGCTAATGAAATGGAATGAGAAGCAGGATGGAGGGTAACATAAATCACTCTTATCAACCCAATTTCCTAATTCAGCTTTCTCTGTTGCAGGGTGATCTCCAAAGGACAAACATTCAGCTTGATTTTGGAGATGGCATTGCAGTATCCTATGCTAATTTCAGCCCTGTTGAGGATGGGATCCGACATGTATATAAGAGTGCTGGAATCTTTCAGGTGACAGCATATGCAGAGAACAGCCTGGGCTCTGACACTGCTGTCCTCTTCATGCATGTGGTCTGTAAGTACTTCCAGCTGCTAGACTCTTTGAATGAAAACTTGACATTACTGAAAATCACTGCAACTTCAGTGGAGCCTAAGAATACATGCAAACCCACTTAGGGAATCCTGCTCTGGCAGGGGGGTTGGACTAGATGATCTTTCGAGGTCCCTTCCAGCTCCTAACATTCTGTGATTCTGTGATACATATGTACCTCATGCTCTTCCAAAGGCTTGGACTTTTAGACACTTCTATCTTAAGTAATCTTTATTGGAGGAGGAGGAAGGCAAGTTTCTGTTAACACAAGTATATTTACAGTCCTCATAGATACACATAGAAGTTTGAAAATATTTTCCAGGCTTTCTGAAAGGGTCAAAGACTAAACAACATATGAAACAAAGTCCAAATATGTGTTTTCAATACACTTCTAATACCAAGAGGTTTAACTTAATCTACTAAATTTTGAGTCAGTTCTTCAGGATTTGAGGGTTTACACTGCTTATCAAATCAAAGAAAAATGTTATGCTGAGCATACTTCCTGGGGTATGAATGTACTGAGGGCTAATGTGCTACTTTTCATATGTCATGTGATTGACATAGATCTCTGACTTTTCCCTCCTGTTTGGTAGATCAATGCAATTTCTCTCCACTTGACACATGAGCAGTCTCCAATATAGACCCCCTAGCTGGCTTTCTCAAAGCCTCAGGAGCCAGCAGAGGTTGTGGAACACAGGATGAAACCAGGAAGATTCTGGTTCTTTGTCCTGCTTTCAGACTAGTAGATCTCCTGGGCAGACAGCTCTGTCTATGTTCAGATGTACCTCATTGATTTTGCCCCATGGCCTGTCAGAATGTCTTTTAGCCTATTTGTCTTTTACTTGAACTTTTCTGCTGGAAAGAAGCAAGTCAGAAATTTCCAAAACCCAGTAACTTTTTTCTTCATTTTAATTTCAGGCTCCCTCTGTGAAGGAATAAATGTTCCTTGAAGCTTTTATTAGGCTCATAATTCCCTCAAAGTCAATCATGGCTGCATTTAACAACCTGTTATTAGAGCATTAACTGTTTTTTCCTTCACCTTGGGCCATTAGCTGACAAAAGTGATGGTTACCTGGTAATAACAACCAGCTTTGTATGGGTTGTCTCATTTTTCCTGTAGGAACTGCTTTTTCATGGTGAGATTTTTAGAATGCAACAAGGGGCAGTTACTTGGGCTGATTGTTTTACTCTATACTCTTCTTCCTCAGCCTCTCAGATCTCTCCTTTGACTTTTATAGCTTTCTTTGGTGGCCAATTCATTACCATTATCTCTAGGGAAATATTTTGCAAACATTTAAATTCATGCAAACCCTGAAATAAGGTAATACCTCACTAGGAGACTTTTAATATATTTGGATGTGCTAGTCAATATAGAAGGTTTGACCTTCAAGCTCAAATGTACAGTCAAAAATGTCTGCTATACCCTTATTATACAATCTGTCTGGTGCTGGAATTCTGTGCTGGAAAAAAAGGAGTAAGAAGCTCTTTGGCCTCAAGCAACAGTAGTTTCATACCCAGCAGCTTTACTAGTAAGGTCAGTCATTTTTTTACCTTTCTAGAATCTACTATCAGGCTGCTCATCTCTCCATTTAAAGGAATTAAGGATATTAGTGTTTTTCCTCTTAAATCCACCATCACCAAATACTTGTGGGAAACTGCTATTCTTGGGAACCCAGAGTACTTGCTGTGGGCAGAGTTCAAGAGTGATTTTCTGGTAGTAATAACACCTTGGGAAAGAAGGAACAAGTTTTAAGAAGCCAAAAGCAAGAATAGCATGCCATTGTGCTCGGAGCTGTATGTTCTGACGGTAAATGAACAGCTCTTGCTCTCCAAAATCCTTGTAATCTAAGTAGATGGAGAAGTAATTAATGTTCTCATTTCATGCTTGAAGAGCTGAAAGGTAACATAGGAAGATTGTCTCAGTTAAAATCTCCTTCCTAGAATTAATATCTTATTTTAAAAAACTCTCTTTTTTTCTTCTTTTCTTCTCACAGTGATAAGTGTTTTAAAAGGTACCATCCAGACTCAGTAACACTGATAGCAGTTATCAGCTGAAATTCAGTACCAGTGGAAAAAAAAAAAAGCCAACAAACCAGCCCAAAAAAAGAATAAGAAGGAAAAGAATGGAGATAGTGAAAGCAAACAGAACCTTGGTATCTTTTACAAATGTTTTTTTCTGGAGAGGAGCTGGCTTTTTAATTCTGGACTTCATGCACTGGATTTATCCTGGGTGTTTGCAGTTATTAGACAGAACTTTGCATTGATACTTCATTATTTTTAAAGTCTTTCAGAAACAAGTTCTTCTGACACAGAAGTTAAATGCTTTGATAGGCCAATGCACACATCTTTCAAGTGTTTCTGACTTTTTGCTAGTGGCAACTGACTTCCCAAAGTATTCTTAAGGTCAGACCAAAGTCAAAAAGATACCAAGGATCTCCAAAATCATGAATCTTTCTTTTAGGGACATTCTAAAAAATGATCAGGGTGTATTTAATCAATTCATAAGTGCCTCAAATATATAATCAGATTTAAGCTGTCTTGGCTAAAATGATTTCCCCATAAATCTTAGTATCTCTGTGGATATATTTTCAAAAAACATTTTGTTTTTCTAGTGTCTATCTCTCAAGCTTTCAACAGCAGCCTGCCCTATCCACTGCAAAGCCAGTTCATTATTCTCCTTCAAACCGCATTCTAAACACAATGTTGACTCTGTCTGAAACTAAGACTGTAGAAAATATTTGTTTCTAGCTCCCCTAGAATTAAGAGTGAGAAAACAAAGTATGATTTTATATTTATAAAACTAACATCTTTTTCTGTTGCTTGAAATTCTTTTGTATTGCTATAATAGGGTCTCACTGCTGTCATAAGACATTTGATTTATTTAAAGGGAAGATCCTTGCTGTTCACAGCTGCACAGGGAGGCTTTAACTCAGTCTCTAATAACGAACTGTCTCTTCCTACAGGTCCAGTGGAGCATGTACATCTGAGTGTCCCCTTTGTTGCCATCAGAAATAAGGACATCAACATTACTGCTGTAGTTTGGCCCAGCCAGGCAGGGACGCTTACCTATTTCTGGTGGTTTGGTAACAGCACCAAGGTACAGCTGCTCTTTGGTTCATTTTTAATTTCTCTGGGTGTTGCACCAGACAGGGAACTCTCTCACCTCCAGTAGAACTTCGTGCCTTTACTTGTTTTGTGTTATAGTCTTTTTTCCTTATCTAAAAAGCATTGTCATTATCTGAACTTCAGCCTTTGTGAGTTTCTTTCCTCCTCTCATGTTGTTCTTAGGAGTCATTACTTTTTTACATCTGGGTGGTATCAGCCACACTGAGTAATGAAGACCACTGTTATTACCAGCATTCACTTGCAACTTAACTAAATTATATACCACTATACATGGGATAATACTGGCTTTCAACACAGTGTTTAAAAACACTGGTGTTCAAATAACCATGGGGGCTGTCATTATGTACCAGTATGCATATAATGCTGGAAACCAACACAATACTTTAAAGCTGTTGGTGTTCAAATAACCAGTTGTACCTAGAATTTCAAGCTAGACTCTAAATGAATTGTTTCTGTCCATCCATGACAATTGTTTACAGTCTTGGATATATTAGAGAGGGAAATGAATTTTCAAATGATTGGCAAAAATTTATTTTCAAGAGCTTTTTTATCAATAATTAAAGTAAGTGAAACAGCAAGTTGTGGTCATTCTTTCAAATGGAGAGAGCAGGATTGCTTTTTAGCTACAGTTTTTATTGTAAGCTTTAGGAGGGAGACAGCTGACACAGGCAGTATCCTCCATTATTACAGCTGTGACATGTACAGTTGATAATTTTGCAATGGAGGATCTGCTGTTATTTTCAAAAGCAATTTGAGTCAAATCATTGTCTACATTATTGAGTTGCAGTTGAAGGCAGCACTGAGGTGAGATCAGAAAAAAAGTGGTAGAAAGAAAAGTGAATTTTACATGAAATATGGAATTCGAGATAAAAAATAGAAGGCACACAAGTATTTTATTTTCTTTTTGACTAAGCTGCTTGTGTTTTAATCTTTCACTCTACCTATAGCAGCAGGAGGGAAAAAAAACCCAACCAACCAAATAAAACCACAACAAACCAACAGTAAATGCTCTGTCTATTGGGATTTTACATCAGATTAGGCAACTTTACTGTAAGAGCTTATCTGTGTTTGTGGAAGCATAATTCTGGGAAAACTCAGGAGCAAAAACCACTTTCTCTATAACTTGGCAAGTTCCTGTGCCCTAGCAGAACTATGGCAGTCACCCACATACACACATCTAGACCACGACAAGTAGGAGGTAATTCCACATGCTTTATGCTGCACTGATAGAGAGGGATGCAAAAATCACATAACAGTTCAGATATTTTTGCCTCAGTGCTCACACATGGGCAGTCATTAAAGGACATCTGAGACAATTTAAGTACTGATAACTTGATCATCTGCTTAAGCCCTCCAGTGTACCCAGGTGTCAGAGTTTACCTGCCATTGTTTTTGTCCTTAATATAAAAGTTGGTTGTGAAAAGGGCCTTAAGAAAAAAAAAGAGGTTTTGAAATAGAAAGTAATCTAGAAAAGGTAAAGCAAAGCAGTGGTGTTTACTGAAGATTTCCACACTGCTGTCCTGGTGCTTGCATCTGGGTTGTAAATATGATGTGTAATCTGTTTTATCTTCTGGCTTAGATTTCAGACTCATAGGCAACAAAGTACAAGCAGACAGGGATGTGTTTGAGGTGGATGCTTTGCAAATTGCTGCACATGGAGTAGCTTATCCTTATGATAACTTGGGGAGGTTGTACATGTTACTGAAACGTTTTGAGATGTTGGTTAGTAAGGATGGTGCCACTTTCTTGTGGCCAAATCAAATACCCAGGGCACCTTTCATTATTTGCAATGAATTTTCACCAGCCACCACATGAAATGTGCTTCAACTTCAACTCTGACAGAAATATGGCAAAGGATACAGGTGTAACAGTAGCAGCCATCTCTTTTTCAGGACAACAGTCTACATGACATCAAAATTCCTTCTAGGTGTTTATGTGCATGTCAGATCCCTCTTTGTGCCTGCTCGTGGGCAAACTGTGGTTCTTATGGAAACACTGATTTGTGTGTGAATTGAAGGATGAGGAGTGTAATATTGTGCATAGTTACTGATATTGTTAGGTAGATATATTCTGCTGCAGTGCAGAGGGATTGCAGCTTCTTTTCCAGTTCAGCCTGTAGGCATCCCAGCCACATCCAGACGTATCTTGGGTCACTGTGTAGTCTCACTAAGGTGCTCTCTGTGCTGCTGCACAGGCAAACGTTGTCTTAGACTCAAACGACCTGGCCGAGGCTCTTCTGCTGCCCTCCCCACCCTGCTGGAACTATTGCACTGAATTTCTGCTGTGCTAATTTTTGCAGTGTACCCCAAAGCCAATTTGCTTGGATTAACACAGGTCCAGTCTAATAAATGTGTCCAGCTGCCTAATAGGTTTGAGCAAATGAACCTTAAACTACTTGATTTAATTTAGAGTTAGTTTCCAGGTCTCGGTGCATGAATTAAAATTAAGGAGTTGGCTGAACATTAAAACTCCATGATGGAAATGAAATCATCCATGGTAATGGAATGTCCAGCATGCACACATACAAACAAAGAAAATCTGTAATTTTAAAGGCCATTTATCGGTGTTTATTTAATAGAGTCACAGCCTGTAACCTTCAGGATGATTGTTAATATCACTGTAGTTTGAGATACGCCTGTACTGCTTGCTCAGGATGTATGTATATCTAAGTATGCATTAGCTAGGCCTCCAAGACAAGCTGGCACCCAAGCTGACTTGGTCTGTGAATCCCATGTGATCAAACAGATTTTTTGGTTTTGGGTTATTGGTTTTTGGTTGCATTTTTTCTTGTTTGTTTTTTGTTTGTTTGTTTGCTTTGCTTTGGTTATTTGTGAGTTCATTTGGGGTTTTTGCTTTTTTGTTTGTTTGGGGGTTTTTTTGGCTTTTTTTGAGGGGGGATGAGGGTGTTTGGTGTTTTTTTTCCCCTACTTTTTTTTAGCCCATGGGTAAGGGGGTCCTTCTGCAGGGATCATAGGATTGTCAGAGTCGGAAGGGACCTCAAAGATCATCCAGTTCCAACCCCCCTGCCTGGCAGGGACACCATCCACTAGATCAGGTTACCCAGGGCCCCATCAAGCCTAGGGAAATGTGTTTGCCAGTCGGGCTTATGCCAGTGGATATTTTGATTTGTCTATGAAAATGACATATATGGCCACTGTTGTGAAACACAGGCAGGTTGGCAGTCTGATGGTAAGAAGCATGAGAGCTGGAAGGTGAATATTTAGGGGTTTTCCTCTGGAAAGTGTAGTGAAGGGGCAATAGCAATGGTACAATGGTTTTATCTGTGTCCTTAGAGCTCTGTGTACTTTTGCTATGGAAGCTAGGATCACTATTTTCATTTTAATGTTTTAATCTAGACCAAGAGGATTTGTCTATAGACCAGCTGTCAGATCAACTATACCTTTGATTTTCAATATACAGATCTCTCTTCCCAAACGTAATGCACTTTTCTCATCTAGATGCATATCAGTGTGAGAGTTCCCTGCTCAAAGAGGAGAGCTGTAGTGCTATCAAGGATTTTTTTTTTTTTTTAAGAAGGGGCAGATAAAGTCAGGCTTCTCTGCCAGGGCTCTGAGCTAGCTAAATTCAGGTTAACTTCATTCTGGAAACCATTCAGCCACATTTAGACATTACTGTCAGCAGGTGTTATGCTATGCTTTCAGCCTTGTTAGTGCTGTTTGCCAGCGTATGGTTGAAGCTAGCTTACAGGCTCAAAGTATGGACAGGGCAATGTTAAGTGCCCTCACTCTGATCTTGGCAGAGTTGATCTGTGATAGATGGCTTTGTGTTCATAAGAGCAAGGACTGGCCCTAGATTTGAACAAGATGGATTGTTTGAAGAAGCATCTGCATTTTTGTTTTATGTTCTGTGCTGGTTTGAGCTGGACCCTGTGTGTTGTACAGCTGATATAGTAACTCTGCTGAGAGGGGGTGTGTGCATGTATGTGCAACACTGCACTCTGCAGCACTAACTCTGCAACTACTGACTGTGCTCTACCGAGGTGTTCACAGTATAATGGGTTGCAGTTTAGTGGGAGAATATTTCAGGAAGCATTTTCTGAAGTGAGAGAACCTTTGCTTATGGGACGGTTCGTGCTTGGGCCACGTTTAAGCCGTAACAGGACGTGAAAGCTCAGAGCACCATTCCCCTGTATCAGGAAGGAAGGATATGGTGGCTTGGTAGATTAGTCAGATACATGTTGTTATCCTGAGTTAATCTCACCCTGATTTTGATATTGCCATTTGTGTTTACTTTTTGCAGCCCCTCATCACCTTGGAGAGCAGCATCTCATATGTCTTCACTGTGGAGGGGATGAACACTGTCACTGTGCAAGTTGCTGCAGGCAACACTCTCATCCAAGACACCAAGGAGATTGCGGTGCATGGTACCTTTAGCCTTTTACAGTCAGATCTTAAGGGGGTATCTAGAGGTGAAGAACAAAAATGAACTCTGTGAAATTCCTAGTACATGGAGGAACCTCTGAAGACAGACTGCAAAGTGGTTCAGATGTATCATTATCACAAAATACAGGAGTGAATGGAATAGTGCAGTTAGCTAAATTTGTAAGCTCAGCAGGGTATTAAAGTGTTTGGTGTCTTCTCTGCCTATTGGTCTGTTTGTACACCATGATTGGGAACTGATTCCCTGATTGGGAACTCCCAAAAGAAAAGATACTTAAAGCTGTAGCCAGACCACCTTCCCTCTGCCTCTAAGTTGTGGAAAGAAGTAATCATGGTGCATCGTTAAGGTGACCTGAATACAGCTGGTGTTTCTCTTTATACAGTGACTGACTAAATGGCAGGGTCTGGAGGGATTTGGAAAACAGGTGGCAGAAATTGTTCTGTTGTTGGTGACTGCTCATCTTCCATTCTTCCCTGGGCTAGTCTTCATTTTCCTTATCTAGTTATTGGCATCCAACATTTGAGGGCAAGCTTTTCTTTGGATAGCAAGTTTTATTGAGAGACCTGGGCTTCAAATAAATTGGGTTTCACTGTGTAATATAAATAAATGTCCTGCTGGTGACTGGAAAGCTTATGCTTGGATTTAGCAGCCAGCTAAAATAGATATTTATTGATTGCCTGGCTGTGAAATTCAATGGGTTTTAATAGTTTGTTAATATGATTTAATAATACCCAAAATCACTATTAGCAAATGTAAGTAACCATTTTGACCATTTGACCATTTTGAATATTGAAAAATGCAATGTTTACTTTGGGAAAACTTTCATCTTTCCACCAGTTAGTGGAATAAAGTGTATCTAAGAGGGATTCCCAAAGGGAATCTCCATCTTTGGGTCCCACAGAATACTCCTTACTGTCTGTTTTTTAAACACCTTGTAAGAAATTTAGCCATTCTATTTAAAAGATCCAAAGCTTTGGGCTTTATTAAAAAGAGAAATTGATCCAATTGGAAAGTCCAAATAACCCTATGCTGCACCATGCTGCAGACTGACCTTGTCAAAGGAAGGAGTCTTTTCAGACCCCCAGTCTGGTGATCAGTTCAAGTCTGAGTACGTAAACAAGTGACACCTTCAGTAAACATGTTCTGATAAATTTGTATCTTAATCTGAATCCTGTAGTAAGTTCTTATGGCTCTAGCCAGAAAGCCATAGCTTTCTGATGTTAGCAGTGGAGGAGATTTACTCAGGGTTTTCTCAAACAAAAACAAACCAGAATTTACTCAATAAATAAATTGGACCTGGTACTGAGGATTTGAAAGTGAAAGATTTCATATTTGGGCTCTTGGTTAAGCCTTCAGAACTTGAGTTTCCCTGCTCTTTTTGATGCTTGTTTAATTTAAAAATATACCATCTAAAGAGGAAGAACAGATCTTGCAAAAGATGCAGCATAAATGCTGTGTTGGCACAACCCTGCTATTCTGTGGATTTCCTCATTTATATTCTTACTGGCTTATCTTCAGCTAAAATTGGTACCTTCTCTCAAATGATTAATGGTACTTATTTGAAGTGTCTGGAGATCAAGGTGAGGTACAGCACATTTCCAAAACCAGAAAGGAGAGTATTCTACCCTGAGAATTCCCACTGGCCCCCTCCACTGTGCACAGTTGTCATAAGGATTCCAGGTTTGGTCTCTGGTGACACCAGAGGGAGGAGTTGAAATTGGAGAAAAAATTTAATTGTTCTGTATTTGAAGTCTGGGAATTTTTTCCTCCTTCCTGTCGTGAGTCAGTTAGGAAGTAATTTCAAAGTGTTTAATGAATAGCCATTGCTTGATTAGCCAGTTGTTAGCACCACTAGGTTCTGATTTGTTGGGACAATTCGTTACCACTCATGTTGTAACAATTGTTGTAAGAATTTGTTACCACTCATGGTCTCCCTCCGGGAGAGGAAACAGATAATACCTGCTTTTGGAAAGCAATGCTTACAGTAAATGTTTGCTCTACAGAGCACAATGCATGCAATTGCACAGACCTTCTAGATTTCAGCCAGATCCTGTCTCATTTACTGGTCAACTTCCTTGTAAGCAGAATCTGAAGAAGTCAAATAGCAAGATTTCAAAGCCCAGAGGCATCACAAATGGAAGGCGTCCTCTCACCTCTCTCATTCTTGCTTCCATTTCTTCTGGGAAAGCCACAAAATGTCCATTATAAGAACCATTATGAGAAAGCTTTTTGTTGTGTTTAGTGTTAGCCAGGCCTTTTTCATCTTTCAGCCTTTCCTCTGTCTCTTGCTTCGATATTAATTATAGTCATCCTGTTGTCTGCTGTACCCTGAACTCTGCCCACTTAATCTTCTTGTAAATGCTGTTGTTCTATTCCAGAGTATTTCCAATCTCAGCTCCTGTCCTTTTCTCCCAACTTGGACTACCATAACCCTGACATCCCTGAATGGAGACAAGACATTGGCAAAGTCATCAAGAGAGCTCTAGCACAGGTGAACATGTTTCCTTGTCTGTACTAACATTGACAAGGCTATTAAAACATGCACTTTTTCAACACGCTACCTTAAAAGAATGGGAAAGAACAGCAGTAATGAAGCTATAATTTCAAATCAATAAAAACCTTCTTAATATGCTAGATCTTTTCACAGAGGCAAATTATATTAGGAATTTTGTGGAAATATTCTAATTACTTTTATTACTGTTTCTGTGGTGCTTTTTAACTTTTAATATTCCTGAGGACTTCACAAATTTTAGATGTAATGGTATCATTATTATTCTTATTTTGCCAAATTGATATTACAGTATCTACTGTTCTCTTCTCCAAACATTTGGGTAGTGTTACTTTGTGATGTTGACAGTTGATCCATTTCATCCCCAAAGACAGACTTTGTAGTATGTCAGATGTGTGAAGATGATGTTTTTACTTCTTCCTGGTATGCATTCAGGAGTTTCATGTGCAGCTGGGTCTAGCAACTGGTGAACATAATAAAGCTCTGCTCCCTGACCAATTGGAGCAAAAAATGAGGATTCAAAGGAAAAATAAACTTACCTTTAAAATACAGGACAAAGACTTCTGTGGGTGGAAGATACTGGATCTTCCTTTGGGATTAATTAGAATATGTAAACTAGCACTTGTATTCTTGCAGGAAAGGGGACAGAATAATTTATTACATCAAATATCTGGGGACTTTGGTTTTGTGTGAAATTAGGAGACAGATTTAAGCAAGCTTTTGTGGTTTTAACATTCTGCCAAAAATGTATTTCTTTGTGGTTTTTTTTGGCTTCAGCTACAGCATTTTTTATAAATTGAGGGTGGTTATTTTAACTGGGAAAGTATATTTCTGCTCAGCTTTTCTTATCTGCAGCCTACTCAAAATTCACAGTTTAAAAGAGTTTTCTTGATTGTTTTCCCATGTTTAGAAAACAATAAGTTAATTTGTTTAAATGGTTGTTCCCTTTTACTGTATTCAGAGTCAAGCTTGCAGAAAAATAATTAGATTGTAAGTATGAATGGCTACAGACAACAGTAAAAGTCATGTAGAAATGTTTGCTTGTATTTCCTTTTGTGACTGTTTGCAGTCTGTGGATTGTGCTTGTAGGACAGATCAACAGGAATGGACTGCTCCACTGATACATTTCAGTTCAGGAGTGAGGCCAATGAACTTGAGATGGGGTGGACCAGGGAGCTATTTAAATTAGCCTCATATAGCAGACGGTTTCTGAGAGAGGAGGCTTCCTGACCCCTACAGAGGATGCACAGCTTAGATTTGAGACAGGGCAGTATTCTCAGTGGGTGAAGACATGCTGAAGACATGGCTGAGACGATCCCAGACATGAGTACAGACTGGGAGAAGAAATCGTTGTGAGCAGTCCTGTGAGAAGGACTTGTGGTTCTAATGGATAAAAAGCTGGACTTGAACCAGCAATGTGCACCTGCTGCCCAGAAAGCTAGCCATGTCCTGGTCTGCATCAGAAGAGGCATGGCCAGTAGGTCAAAGAAGGTGATTCTGCCCCTCTACATGCTCTCATGAGGCTCTACCTAGAGTACTGCATTCAGCTCTGGGGCTGTCAGCACAAGAAGGATGGGGACCTTTTAGAGCAGGTCCAGAGGAGGGCCACAAAGATGGTCAGAGGACTGGAGCTCCTCCCCTATGAAAGCAGGCTGAGAGAGTTGGAGTTGTTCATCATCAGGAGAAGAGAAGGCTCTGGGGACACCTTATTGTGGCCTTCTAATACTTAAAGGGAGCTTATAAAAAAGAGGGAGAGAAAATGTTTACATGGACAGACATACATAGGACAAGGTAGAACAGTTTTAAACTGAAAGATAGGAAATTTAGATTAGATGTTAGGAAGAAATACTTCACGTAGATGGTGGTGAGTCACTGGAATAGGTTGCCTGGAGAAGTTGTGGATGTCTCATCCCTGGCAGTGTTTGAGGCCATGTCAGATGGGGCTCTGGGCAACCTGGTCTAGTGGATGGTGTCCCTGCCTAAGGCAAGGGGGTTGTAACTAAACGAGCTTTAAGATTCCTTCCAACCCAAGCCATTCTACGATTCTATGGAGACAGTTTTAACAGTCAGGTGTGGAACTGACAGTTCAGCAAACTAGGCAGTTCCTAGCACTGTCTCCCAAATCAGCCCCAGTATTAAAGACTTATTAAGTTATTCATGCATGGCATCTTTGGGTACTGGCATGTTGTCAAGCCTACATTTACTTCTAGAAATTAAGTGAATAATTAGCAGAAGCTTTATTTCTAACCCACCAAATGGGCAGAACAGCTCATTTGGACCACAACACCTGCAGTGGAACTGGAAAATAACAATGTTATGGGAGCACAATTTCCCATACTGAATGGATATATCAGTAACAGAATAGCAGCTAGAGACTTCCTTCTTACTTTTCTTTTAGGTAACTGGTATCCCTGATGAACAGATCCTGGTAGCTGTGTTTCCTGGGCTGCCTACTTCTGCTGAACTCTTCATACTGCCCCATAAAAACAGAACAGAGAGGAGGAAAAGCAGCGAGGCTGATCTGGAACAAGTAAGGAAAGAAGGATTCATGGAACTATTCATTCCTATCATACCATTTGCAGATAGGGTCCTTAACTTGTGCAGCATTGGAAATGACTTACAATAAATGTGATGGAATTGAATGCATCTGAAACTGTGGCACCATAGTTTCTGGCACTAAAGAAAATTATTTTCAGAGGAGAAACAGGCTTTTCTAATACCTCAATGAGAGATGCGACAGTCTACCAGCAGTGGTTCTTCCTAGATCAGTGGTGTGTCCTTATTACAGTAGTTATGGCCAAAGGAGCCTTGAATATATACTTCCTCTACTCCCTGGAGGAATGCTAATAGACAGAGGCCAAGTCAGCAAGATAATGTACTGAAGTTTACTAAAAATAAGTAGGGTTCTTCAGCTCATATATCAATGGAACAAGATCTCTTTTCTCTGCAGCAGGGAATGGCATGTGGAAACTATATTTGAAAGTTACAATATCCATCCATTTAGGTAAATAGGTAATCACAGTGATGAATAGCAACAGTGATATGCAGGCAAGGGAAGAGCTAGGAACAACAGCAGTAGTCTGCTGAAGCTTTCATGCTAGAATTACCAAGTGATTAAATCAGCCCTATAAAGGTAAAGGAGTGAAGTACTGCTGGAAAGGCTGCTTAGCTCTAGCTAATGTTCTTGTATACAGCAGTTTTACTGCATGCAAGTTATGTGTGAGCCCATCTCCAAGTAACTCTTGGAGGAGTAACTCTTCTGTGATCAAACATTAAATAATTCATATGACTGGTGAATTCTGTGGAAGCTCTTGTCACTCACTGAGCAAGGTCAGTCCCCTCAGAGCAGAACATTTGTCCTAGAAAACTAGCAAGGCTACACTCTTAAATTTATAGTGTTGAGTATGCAGAAGTGGTGGGAAGGTTTGTAAAGCTTTTTGGAGAGATTTTATTGGACTAATTTCCATCCTGTTCAGTATGATCTACCCGTATTAGAATTCCCTCTAAACAAGCTGTTGCACCAGTATTTCATACATCAGTATTCTGCAGATGTGTCAGATTAGGTTTCTGACTAGCTGACCAGGAGGCTTCAAGCTCAAGTGCTCTAATTTTTTTTTCAGTCTACTCAGTTGTACTTTGGCACCTTTTGTTATCTTCTGCCTGATCAGCTCTGCCCTGGAGAGTAGGGCATCAGAACTACTCAGTAGCTGTGCTCTGACCATCAGAACTACTCTAGGGAGACTGGACATTAACAAACTCAGGCTCCAGTGTGACATGCCAACAATGTGCTCCCAGGCAACCAAATCATAGCTGGGTTGCTGAGCCATAAGTAAATTCCAGTCCAAGGTTTCTCTTCTACATGAAGGAGAAATATGGCAAGTTTGTCATCAACCTTCAAAACTGGATTGTCTCATCCCTGTCAACCTATTTAAACAGGAGCTGCATGACTATGATTGTCCTAAATAAATGTTAGTATAGCAGCATTCCTAGGCTGAACTACCTCACTCAGTACCATCATCCACCACTGACAGGCCAATGTGTCAATGATTTCCAGGTACGTAAGATCAAACTCACAGAACGTGGTGTAGGGTGAAAAGATTCTTAGTTCTTTCTTTTCTCCCATACTCACCCTGTCTCCCTGCCCCTCTACTCCCCCCCAAAAAAGTTTGCTTAACTTTGTTTGCTTCCCAAGAGAGATATAATATAACATACGCTGAGTCTCAAAAGGATTGAAGGGAGACTTGCATGCAATAACACTCAAAAGTGTTCAAAAGCACATGTACCTGTTTCTCTCCATTTCCTCAGTCTCTTGTTTCCCTTCTCTTCCTGAAGCTGGTAGGAGATAGTCACTTCATAGATTACATGCATACCTGAATGTTCTTCAGAGCTTGCTGTCTTCTGTATTGTAACTACTGTATCTCTTACTTATTTCATCAGGTGATAGAAATCCTTTTTAATGCTCTCAACCAGAACCTGGTCCAATTTGAACTGAAGCCTGGTGTTGAAGTCATTGTGTATGTTACTCAGTTAACACTAGGTAAGTGTGGAGTCAAATGCATAGCTGTGTTTTTTGTGAAGCTTCAGACAACTTTAGGAAAACAAGTCTATATCAGAACACTCACAGTCTGGGATATGCTACTGGGATATGTAAGACTGATCATATTGAGACATTGTCTGTCACAGAAGCAGAAAGTGTCAAAACCAGAATTCAACAGTGGCATCTTTTTCTGTATTATTATTATTTATGTATTATGTATATATTTACATGTATTAAAAGTACCTTTTAAGAGTTCCCTGTGACTTAATTAACTACTACATGGACCCAAAGAAATAATCATGCACTACATTATAACATTTTGGAGATCCGAACCATCTATACTTAACATTTTGGATAGCAAATGGGTCCATGATTATTTTTTGGGGCTCCTCCACATTATGTAAAACTGACTTGATTAAAAAGTCTGTAAGGTCTACTATAAGGATGAACTTTGAGGCTTCTCACAAGACTGGATCCCCTGTTACATGTAAGGCAGAGAGATGTCCTTGAAAGATGGCAGTTTTGCTACTAATGGATAGTCTGAGGTGGCTTCTCCAAAGAGGAGACATTCATTAGGCCACAATTCATATATTTCATTTCCACTCCATTCCCTGGAAAGGCCAGAACAATAATAATAAATAATAAGAAATAACCCAGTGTTAACAGAGGAGTGATCAGCCATTCAGCTAAGCATGGCTTGCTATGCCTTTTCACTTGGAGATGTTAGACTGCACTGTCTTGAAAAAGGAGCTTGGCTCTCAAAGGACAAGTCAGCTTGTTTCCTACTGCTTGGTCTTGCTGAAAGCAGCATGCACCATGCAGTGGTGATAAAGCAGATGTTGCAAAGACAGAGATGAGCTCAACTTTCTCGTAGTTATGTGCTCCCTAATAATATCATGCAAATGTAATGCTCTGCTTTTCCTCCTGCAGCACCACTTGTTGATTCCAGCACGGGCCATAGCAGTTCGGCAATGCTGATGTTGTTGTCTGTGGTGTTTGTAGGCTTGGCTGTGTTTTTAATCTACAAATTCAAGAGGTAAGTTGAGAAACTTTGAGGGGTGGGAGGAGGAGACATTAGGTGGCTTACATGAAATTTAGGTAGAGTAGTGCTTGGATTACAGATGTAAAACTGGCCCAAGGCTTAGACCAGTATAGTTCCCTATTTCTCATGTATAGAGAGAAGACCATCTACTGGCCTTCCACCACAAACTCAATGCTTTGAAAGCTCACCATGAACCCAGAAATCAAGCTGTGACCTTCAGCAGATATTTGAACCACAGGCCAGAAATGGGAACCTTGTGTGCTGTCAGAGTACTGAGCTACACAACAGTCCTAATAAAAAAGAAAAATCTTACACGATGGATGTCTTCATACAGTTTCTATATCCACATGGCCAATTGCCTTACTGCAGCAGCATCTCATTTGTGTCTTGTGAAGTGAGTAGTTTAGTCTTGCAGAGGAACAGGAGTGATTATGTTAAGGGTGGGAGACTCAAAGCCAGAAAATTTCGTGTTAAACATCAAAATGCCTTTGGGAATCTGTGCTGATTTTCTTTGCCAGATGTTAATATAAAACTTCGCTTCCAGGCAGCAGGCAGGACCTCTGCTGGCCCATGGCACTTTGCTGCTGCAAGCTGTGAAACAAACTATAGGATAAGAATGGCCTGCTTGCTGAAAGGCTGCCTTATGAGAATATACTTTAGGCAGATGGAGCTCCTTAGGAGGAACTTTGCAGTACTTACAGTGTTAAATGGTCTATGTGCCTAGATCCTGCCCAGTGGCAAAATATTGTATTAGAAGCATAAACTAAGTCTGACTTTAGAAATATTTATATTGAGCATAGCAGCCCTCAGCCTTGTGGTGTGTTCCAGGGCTGGGAAGACCTTGCCTTGTTAAAATCTGTCTGAAAATGGGTGTATTCTGAACTTAGAAGTGAAGGGGAGCGTGGTTAAAGCAACAGAAAAGAAAATTTCTGGACATGAGTAGTTCCTTCAAATCAGGAAGCTAGTGTTTTTCCTCTCCAGATTCTAGCTACATGTTTTTCTCTCCAGCTTTTCTGCAGCCCAAGATAAGGCTAGTACTCTCTGATTATATTAGTGGGACACAAACAATATTAAAAATGGAATGATAAGATAGACATCCTCCTACTCTCCAGGTTTAAAGCTCCCCTCTTTTCTAACCTCTTGCATTAACTCTTGTCAAAATCAGTGGGTGGTGCTGCTTCCAGTGCTTGATCCTATGTTCATCAAGATCTGCTACCAAGTTCCCAATAACTTCATTGGTCCAGGACAATTTCCAGAGAACCCATGTGTGTGAATTTGCCTAGGTACAGATTTTCAGGACTTCAGCATAACTTGCTTGTTGCAGTCTGAAATCCCCTCTCTGCTTCTGTGAGGTGGAATACAGCTTCCCAGATGAATGGGGAATGTCACATGGGACTTGTTAAAGGCATTGATTTAATTATGTGCTGCAGAGGTAGCTGATGATTTCTTTCACTCCCAGATGCAGGATGAGGAGGGCAAAGAGGTCTGTTTGGGAGATGTGACAAGATGTAGGTACAGCCCCTTGTAAGACATGCTTTTCTTTGTGTCTTCATGAGATGGTTTCTTAGTTTTGACCTAACATCTTTGGCTCTGTGGTCAGCAGTCAGTTACTAGGAAGAAGGATCTGTATATCCTGAGTGTGCAGTGAGGAGCTTGGCAATCCACTTCGTCTTGGCAGTCTTCAGTTAGCATGTTATGCTACTACAGCTCATAATACTGACTCTTGTACTACTTAAGCATCCTGAGCCTTGAGCATAACAGCCCTCAGCCTTGTGGTGTGCTCCAGGGCTGGGAAGACCTTGCCTTGTTAAAATCTGTCTAAAAAATGGGTGTATTGCGAATTAGAGGTGAAGGGGAAGGTGGTTAAAGCATCGGTCTGGCTTAGCTCAAAGCTCATCAACTTGCTGTTCTCTCTTATGTGCTTTGTCCCAAAGAGGACAAGCCCAGGTCAAACTGACAAAGTTTAGGATTAAGACAGATTCCCAGAGTGTCCTCAGCTTGATTTTTCTGAACAGAGAGCAACTTTCAGCTCTACCTAAAACCTCTGGCTCAGTGGATCAGAAGTGAGAGCATGCAGCAATTCTTAACAGAAAGAGGAGGTGAAAGCAAAAGCCTTCCTCTTGCTCTCAGTAATGCAGACGACCATTAGCCATATGTACTCTTCTGATTAATGGTAATCCCAGCCTGAATACAGAACTGCTGCTTACAGAAAAAGGATGTGGGCAGAACATGGGTCTGCATGATTTCTTAATTATGTAACTTTATAAAATCAGTGCTTTGCTGGTTTGCACAGACTCCTTCTTGTAAGTCCATCAAGTTATAGACTCAGCATGTTAAACAGTGCTGCCAGAGAGATCCTTGTTGAAGAGGTCTGGGTGGAAAAAAGGAAAGATGGAAAATGAAAGAAGGGGGGAAGGTAGGGAAATAATCCATAAAAGGTGGTTTCTTTTCTGGGAGATTGAGCATTAGCAGGTCAATACTATATGTGTATGAGTGGTGAGTAATAGTGGGGCAGTGGGGCAGTCAGGGTGGTTATGTATCCTGGGACAGAAATGCAGGAGTGTGTGCACATGTGCTCAGAGATCTGTTGTGGGACGTTGTGGCCACCTTTGTCTGTACTGGGAGGCAGAGCAGGATTAGGGGGGTGTGTATGGATGCACATATGTGCAACCATCTCAGTTTCTTTTTTCCCCTAACTCTCTGAAGGCTCTCGTCCTCACAACTCTAAAGAGCTTTTCTCACCTTTCCTCTCAAAGCTTAGAGGGCTTCTCTCCCATTGCAGTGTTTGGAAGAAAAACTGAATCTTCCAATATCTCCAGGTGTGTTCTCATGTCCACATCTCTGCACGCCTCCACACATATTCTAGGCACTTAAATCCTATGTCCTCCTTCATCTGATGTGTGCATTCCCTGTGTATTGCCTTTGTCTTCTAGTGATCTTCAAGGCATCTCTGAAGGTTAGAAAACAAGGATAGGAGAAAGGCAGAAGAACTTGAAGTTTGTCAACTGTTGCCAAACATCCCAAATATGTCATGACTTGCTGCTGGTTAAGAGCAGGATGCCAGATCAAGCCAATAGCAGTAGTTGTTTGAGGCCAGAACTTCTCTAGAGTAAAATCAGCATATATCTATTAAATTTATAAGAGTTGAGGCAATTTCCACTGCTTTCAACCTCTGACATACCCAACAGCAAAAAAAGTTGGCATAAAGAGATGGCATCTTTTGAAAATATCTTCTTTCTCTCACCTGTGTGCTTTAAGGAACTGAAAATATTATCTGAATTTTCCATATTTTAGCAGTGTGGACTGCATGACACAGGGTTCTTATAGGGGCATTAGAAAAACCAGTAAGTTATCTTCTTACAGGCAACAATAACCCCAGCAACCCCCACAATGTTTAACACATTACTTTTCAGTTATCTCATTTTAAACTTGCATTCCTTCTGGGACTAGTATCTAACTCTGTGTCTAGGCATATCTAACTCTCTGTCTAACTAACTGACTTCCAAGGACATCATTCTTGCAGACTAAGTTAACTTTTCCTAGAAGAAGGAAGAAGAAATAATCTTTTCATTTCCTTGGCTTCCTGAGCAGCAAGGGAAAATAAATCCCTGTAAACTTGCATGATCTGTAGCATGACAAAATGGTTTTGCAATGAAATGGTAACAAATAGACTTTGGATGGGTGTTAGGAGGTCCAAGTCCTTTCTCTACTCTGAGGCAGGACCAATTCTTTAAAACTTTCTGATGTGGCAATTCCTTCTGAATCAGTGTGTGCCTGTCAATAGACACAAACCTAGCAATTTTTTTCTCAGCAGATAGTTGTGCTGAGATTGATTTTTACTTTTGGTTTCCAATACACCAGATATCATGTAATAAATACAGAAAGAGTTGGCAATTGCAGCTGATGGTACTTAGTTGATTGCTGCTGTCTGAGCTGAATGCAGTGAGCACAACTCATTTAAAAGGAGAGAACCAGAATGTTTAGTTTTCCAACTGGAGGAGCCTTTGGGCACAGGATAGGAAGGCACTGGCCTGAGATTTGGGGCAGCGGTAGTGTTGGAATTAGTGGATGCCAACAGCACTTTCAAAGCTGAACATCACTGTGGTGTTTTCACCACTCTGAGAGTTGATACTTGCATCACTGCTACTACCGCATTTTTGGGATTGGTCTCAGTTTATTTGGTCTGATTAATCAATTACATGACAAGGATTCCTCTGTTACAAAACATAACCTCTCATTTTCCTTTCCTGTGTAGGAAAATCCCTTGGATTAACATCTATGCCCAAGTTCAGCATGACAAGGAGCAGGAGATGATTGGCTCTGTCAGCCAAAGTGAAAATGCCCCCAAAATCACTCTGAGTGAGTTCACAGACCCTGAGGAGCTGATGGACAAAGAGCTGGACACACGAGTGATGGGTGAGAGAGAGCCCCCAGCTGGGGCTTATTTCACAGTTTGAATAAGAATGTTGATCATTGGCATATTAGGAGAGGCAGCAGCTGTGGCCCCCAAGTACAAACAGAGCCTAAGACCCTGAGATAGGGAGCAAATCATGTCAAGTGAGTTTTTCTTAGTTTATCAGTTTTTCTCACAGTGTTGCATGACCAGGGTTGGAACCTGGAAACAGCAATAACTATACAGGAGTTAGTAATGGCTGTAACTCACACTTATGCCTGCTCATGACCCTGTCTCTCCTGTGGAGGAGTCCCAAGTTCCCTGAATCCTCAGAAGAATCAACTGATTCAGGCTTATGCTGTTGGTCTGCTATCATTGCAAGTGAATACGTCCCTGATAGCTTAATGAATTTACTGCTGGTCAACTGAGCTGTAGTAACAGGTTTTCTGAATGCTCAATGATTATTGCAAATACTAAAAAAAGGATGTGTTGCTCTTAAGCACCTTTTAAGTCTTTACACTTACACTTGCACATGCACGTTTGAAGAAGTGAGAAACAATGTAGACCAAACAGTTGAAGCCACTGCACTGACTCTCTTCTCCATTTTGTCCTCCACAGGAAGCATCTCAACAATTGCCAACAGTGAAAGCACAAAGGAAATCCCCAACTGCACTAGTGTTTAGTACTGAGAATCCACTTGGTCTACAAAATTTCTGACTTTTTATTTGTAATAATTATTGTTATTATTATTATGAAAAAATAAAAGAGTTATATGTCATTATTATCATTTGGGAGGGGATAGGGTGGGCTTTTTCTGTTTACCAGGGCTGCTTTCATAAATAGCAAGGGTTCTTCATATTTATAAAATACACATCCGATTAGAAAGAAAAAACAAAGAATGTGTCAAGTGTGCAATATAATTTGAATGCCAGCTTCCTGATAAATACAGAATGGGAATTAGTGTTCAAATCCAAAAGGTAGGTACCAGTACCTTAGGCAACATGTTGTAGGTAAATTGTCCCCTTTCAGCCCTTTTCAAACCAAGTCATGAGTCAGTTACCTCATCCTGCCAGTCTGGGGTGTCAGACCAGACTCTGCAACATGCCAACAGCCCTCACTTTTCAAAGACATGCATCTCAGCTTTTTGCAGAATCTTGCCTCTTTTAATTACTTTTAATTTCAGTCACCCTCTGGCACTGTTGACTGCTGAGAAAGGAAAAAAAAAAACCAAGAGAGTAAACACACACATCAGTGTTCCTTGGTCTGTAGATTGGCTGAAGGGGACAGCACCACAAGCAACGAAGGAGCATGTCTGAGTTTATGAATGCAGCCCAGACCCTGTGCATGTGAATAGCAAGGATGCTGAAGGCCTACTGTAGATAAATACAATGTACATAGCTTTTTATTTCTTGGGAGATAATTTAATGTTTAGTAAAAGAAGATCTGTTTAAAACAAAACCTGAACCACATACACACATACAGGTGCCCACACACCCACATGCTTAAGCTTGTACACGCCAGCCCGCCAGAGACTGTGGTGAGCACTTGAGTCAACGCTTTATGGTTCCGAGCGTGTTCCAGTTGTCTGTCGTATTTCAATCTGACACCACTTATCTGTTAGCAGCATACTTTATTTCTCTGTTTATAATTACAAGCATTTTTTTTAAATACAGATGTATAGTGTCATTTCCTATGATGGAACAGAAAAAGGAGGACAGACTATAAGCATGTCATTAATATTTTAATGATGGTAATCATCTGTTCACCTCTGTCACTGCTGTCCACTTCTGAGAAGGATCTTGGTGATATCCATTAGGGACAATGAGGAAAACAACCACTAAATTCTCACCATCTCCCTGTGAGCAAATATCAGTTTGTCTGCAGTATCCAGTACAACTTCAACTCGACAGTGGGCCAGGTTGCAGTAGGTTTATTCCCAATGAGAAGTCATGCTTTTAGCAGTTAAGCTGGGGCAGTAAAGTGCTCTTCAGGATGTGTAAGAGCAGTACATTTTGGCTGAACATGATGTATGTGATTAGGGATTGCTTTTCGGAGAGGGGAATGCAGGGTCAGACACGCATAACTGAGCTAGGAAAGGTTGGTCTTGTGAGTGCTGCAGAATAGTTGCTTCCAATTTTGGATGGAGATGCCACCAGAGTATTTTCTGCATGATGGGTTGGTGCTTTCTGTTTAGAACAGGGAGGTTAATGAAGAAAAGTTTTGGGATACTCTAATGTTCGTGTGGTAACAGGAGGCAGGAATGAGGCTAGGTGACAATATTTGTTACCATTTTTAGGATCTAAACACAAGACTCCATATCACCTCTAATATATCTGGACTGAAATGAGGAGATGACTAGAATGTAGGTGTTATTTGCTACCTCTTTGCACAGCAACATGCCAGTTGGCTAGAAACCAGGCTCAGCTACATGTGTCACTCTGTTAATCGGCTGGAATGTCTTTCAAAAGTTATAATCCTGATGGGTCTGCAGGTGGAGAGAAAGATGTTAAACTCAGTTTTGCAGAAAAAGACAGGAATTTCAGTTTTAAAATTGTAAAACCAAAATATAGGGAAATACTGGTTTGTGTGAAGTACTGGAGCTAAATATTCTCCATTTTGGTCAGGCTTCTGGGCCTTTTCTGTTCATTTAGAAGTAATTATTTTCTGTTCCCTCTGTCATTTTTCTACTCTGCTTCTTTATATAAGCTGGAGAGTGATGGCTGTGCTATTCTCTTTAACCTTGAGTTTCCATCCATCACATGTGCATGAGCTATTGCATTACTGTCTCCTCTGCTGAAACACCAAAGTACAGTAACGGTCCAGACTGATGATAACACTTAGCAGAAGGCCATAGCTTCCCATTTAGGTATAGATGGGAGGGATGTACATAAACAATGATCCTGTGGGCCTTGAGCTAAACTGTGGGCTGATCTCAGTCTTTGGTGATCACTAAAATTTGAAGGACTGCTTTTGTGAGCTGCTGCAGTGGACTGAATGTGAAATAGTCAATACTTTCCCTATTAACTTTTTCTTTTATAAACCAGGAAACAAAGTGAAAATGTTCATTGTTGTTTGAAGTTTTACAAGCTTTTTTATGGGATTGATCTCATGTTGGTCTACAAAGAAAGGCAGGGGATTACTGTTTTCACAATTTCTTTTCACAGTTTTTTACGGTTTTATTACATTTTCCCCTTTGCACTCTTAAAGATGGCTAATAAATATCTCAAAGCAGATGGGAGGAAGCAAGGAGAAAAAATTGGGAATAGGTTTCTGAAAAAAATGGCAATATCTTAACTTCTCAAAAAGAAATTTAATCTCAATGAAGGCAGAGAAGTTCTGATAATAGTTAATCTTTGGAGAAACATCTGTCCAGAAAGCAGTTTTCAATCCAAAATTATCCTAAAGACATTACAAAGCCAACAAAAAAAAAATCCATGGAGCCAAAATTAAATGTCAGAAAACCTGCCTGATTCTTGTGTTGCCTCAAAATTCATATTCTGTGAGATATAGTGGGTATCACTATCTCTCATGTTAGTTTGTCACCCTGCTGTCTGCACTAGAGTGTGCTCCATACACATCTGGAAAGAGCTCCCTAGGGCGTATGTTGAACCACATTTGCCAGATCATACGTGCTGCATTAGGGTACAGCTTTGGCTGATGGTAACTGTGAAAATGCTTGTGTTCATGACTGAAAGATGCTCCTTTAGGATACCAGAAGTGTAACTACTGCATCCCAGTGGGATACTCAAGGCAGCATCAATCTGTGGGACCTCTGTAAGGTTTAGATTGGGCAAACAGCACTGTGCATCTTTTTTGGAAGGTGTTGAACTGTGGTGTTAGCAGAGTGGAGTATTGGCCACTTTACTTGTGTGTGTCATGTTGGGAAATAACTTGGAAGTGTCATTAGGGTTTTTACCCCTGAGGAAAATGTAATGAAAATCCTTGAAACTGTAGATTATTATTTACCTGAGTAAGGAGGGAAAGAAATGGCATGAGTAGAATGTAACTAGCTCCCACACTGTAGTTATGTATAAAGAGAAAAAGAGAGAAAAAGAGACTCTATCACTACTAGCCATTTCCTCATGATGAATTCTACTGTATTAGCTGTTATTTAGGAATAATGCATGAGAACTGGAGACTGGATGAACTTTTTGGCTCTGTATGGCTGTCAATATGAAGTAAATACCAAATAGATCCTCTCCTTAGTTTAACCCATGCCTGAGAACCTCAACACTAAGCCCAGAAGGATCAGAGATGAGGCCGGAGTGACAGGACTGCAGAGGTTTTCAGTTACAGTTACCATCAGTCAGAGCATGTGCAGGAGAATGTGCATTTTTTTCAGGAATAAACTTGGGTTTCAGGGAGATGCAAATTTTGTCCTGTATCCTCTCTTTCCCTTCAGTCAGTTCCCACACACATTCCATCTCTGGCAAAACAGACTAGAATCCTCACATTCCTTCTCCTGATGTTGGACAATGCATTAAGCCCAAATCACCACCAAGGTTTTAAAGAATTAAATGAGGCAGACAATTGCAATACCTGTATTAAACACAGTAATACAAATGCATGAGTCATATATATACATATATATATACTGTTCTTGGTTTTATTGTTCCATTTGAATATTTCTACTGTAAAAAAGGCAGTGGTTTTGAAATTGTTGAAAATAAATGTATTTTTGTACATCAGAGTTACCCCTGGCTGCTCTTTCAGTCTTTGTTCTCAAATTTTCTTTTGATGAAGTCTGCTCTGTCTGTACTGAATTTCCCTTGCTGTGCCTAGTTCTGCAACCCTAGGGCCATGCAAAGCACATAGAGGGTGAACAGAGAAATGTTATAAGACAAGATTTTTAAGATAAAAAATAACTACCTCTCCTTCCTTCTTACTGCTCCATTCCAAAATTAATTATCTCCTTGCCTTTGCATTCCACAATTTCTGTTTGGAAACTGGAAGGTGAATAGGAGGGGAGAACTACCTGCTTATGCAGAGAAGGCCCCATGAATGCCATGTTCTCCTCTAACAGACTTTAGTCTGGAAGAGACTATGGAATGACCATGGCACAAAAGGTATTAAAAAAAGAAAAAAGAAAGAGATCATGGAAGTGTGTTCCTGGATGTGCACCAGCCATCTCCCGCTATGGACCTGCACGTACACCACCCATCCCTCCTTTCCTTTAGCACTGGAAGTCCATAAACTGTGGATTTCTGGAGCGTTGCAGAGTTACCTGGGAAACATTCCTCCAGGACTGTCTCTTCCTTATGCTTCTGGTTTGTACTACTGGTTGCTGGTGGAATGGGCCAAATCTGTTGTCTCACCTGGTGCAGCTGTTTTATGTTTTAAATATTATTTAAGAATGCAGCTGGTATCTGTATATTCTTCCTTTTATAATCAATGATCAGTTGTTTCTTGTTTTCCTTTCTCTCAGTAGGCTGGAAAGGTCAGACAACCAAGGACTAGGTTGGCCCTCTGAGAGTGATAGATGAGAGACTTCCAGCATCACAGATCTCTCAGCTTTTTGATATCTCTGGGTCTGGCCCTCTCTGCAGCAATACTCAAGGCTGCTGTGCTTGGTGTGGGACACCTGTAGTTCAAGAGAGAAAAACACTGTCAAGGCTATTTTACCCGAGTTGGTTCAGTGATACTGACAAGTTTGGTTTGGTTTGAGCTCACTGACTAAAGATGCTCTTGTGCTCCTTGTGCAGTGAGAGCCTTTCATCACTTGTATAATGGGAGCACCTAAAGGACCTGGCTGAGAACACATCCCCCTTGGGCTCACCACTGAATAAAACACATTGCAGTGATGTTGGTGATGGGCTGCACAAATGCAATGAGGCTTTGCTGGGGCTGACAGCATCATCATCCACACACTGCTGTGTAGGACAGAGATGGAGGAAGGTAAATGGTTGAATCAGCCAAGCCTCTGTCTTCACAGTCTCTAGGGCATTGGGGTGGATTTCCTGCTGTGAGGCAGAATCTGAGAGGCACCTGATAGACCTTTTGTACTGTTCTGGAAGTTGAGTGTCCTAAAATTATTAGCCTGAAGAAGCTTTTCCTGTTCCTGCTTGCCAGGAGCGTGCCTAGCCTTGCCAAGGTAGGAGAGGGGTCTCTCTTGGTTCAGTCCAGGGCCTTGGTACAACCAAGAAAGAAATACAAGCTCTCATGCTCCAGAGAATTGGCTTAAGAGAGGAGGCATTGTGCTCCAGGTACATCCCTGTGAATGCTGCTACCTAACTTCTAGTAGTTGTTCTGGGCACAAATGTGACATTTCCCATCCAGAACTCATGGAACCATGCACTTCAACAGGGTGAGGCAGAGATCAGCTGGATTGTCCTTCTATTCAGGTCTTCTTTTTCCTTGGCCCTCTCCCCAGTGAAGTACTCTGGTTGTTAAGCACTATCAAAGCACCACTGCATTATTGACATATTATTGTAATACATCACTTGGGTACTGGTCTACTGTCATATATCATGGTGCTACACCAGAGGACTGACAGGAACCTCAGACCCAGAGACAGATCACTTTTCTAAGCTTTATGGGCTGCTTTTTTTTCTCTAAGACAGTAAGCAAAGGCAAAGAAAGCAATGTTGGACTGCTGCCACAAAGCTTTCAAAGCCTTTAAGTATATTTATCTATACATTTTTCCCTTGACCCTGAAACATTAATTAAACAGGTCTGCTGATGTTTCTATATGAGCCCATAGAGATGGGTTTATGTTGGGTCATGGAGGAGGCAATGATTGCTCAATGTGAACTATTTTATGAGACTCACATGCATGAGCAGACGAGAAATATTTGTCCTTGCAGAACAAAAAATTGTTTGTTGCTGAATTTCATGTAGTTTATTTTTAGTAGGTCTCTGACTATGTTTGTGATGCAGTTGTGCAGGTAGAGACAGGACAGAAGGTAATTGTGGTGTTTGTTGTAGGGATTTTACTCATGATCAATACAAAAGGATTTGCTTCACCATTGCTTTATGCTAGTTTTACCTGGGCAGGCCCACTGACATCAGTGAATTTAGTCTTGATTTACACCAGTCTGAGCTTTCACATTAAAAGGAGTTGCATGCCTACTTCAGGGAGACAATAAATCTTTTTTAATGCCTTGTTGTGCACGTCAAACAGTTTTCAGAACAACATTTAGGAGAGTCTGTAATACCAATAATAATAAAATAACATACAGAGACATAGTGGGGAGGATGGAGAAGGATGTTTATTAAATTAAACAGAAATATTATAATGATGTGAGCTTTTAAAAAATCCTCTGTTGGTTATATGAACCTGGAAGGCAACAAGAACAGAAAAACTGGAAACCAGATGTGAAACAGAGTGAGGAAGAATACAAGTGCACCAGGCTGGCTGAGAGCCTGTGGCTGACCCTGCATGGACAGTGAGAGGGTTGTGGATGTTTGATCATTTAATAGTTTTAGCATGGGAAATTTCTAAAGTCTCAGGCTGGATGAACGGAACGCCAGGAGATGTAGCACAATCAGTAGTCATAAGATAGGGTCATCTCTGATCCCATGTCCTAAGGCTTAGCCTTGAAATTCAAGTTTTAAGCATCTGATTCCCTATTCAAGGCCCAGTGTTAAGCACTGAGGTCCCTTGGGGAGCAGTGGTAGGAGAGTGCCGACTCAGGCAGGATTTGCAGGCCATTTGCAGAGCTCAACTCAAAGTTGCTGTAATTGTATTCAAAGGGCTGGATGGATGCCATGAAAAAGAAGTGTCTCCTGATGTAGAATGTAGGAAAAATGGGCCTGAAGAGTCAGTGGGGAAAGAGCTGGAAGATGGGAATACAAAATGCCATGCAATATTTGTTAGTTCATGGGATTCACTCCGCTTTCCTGGAAATTGATTAGGCTGTATGCTGGCTGAGGGAATGGGTTAGAATAGTTTCCTAGAATAGGAGGAAAGGACAAGCATTTATAGGGAGCTATTTAAAAGGGACATCAAGAACCTACTAAAGTAATTGTCTGGAATAAGACAAGGGATGTAGCTACCTGTGCTTGTCTTTTGGAAATGAGGAGAGGAGACTAAGGGATGACCTCATCTATGCTTTTAAGTATTTGAAGGGTAGGTGTCAGGAGGATGGGGTCAGGCTCTTCTTGGTGAGGCCCAGTGACAGGACAAGAGGCAATGGCTGTAAGCTGAAGCATAGGAGATTCTGTGTGAACACACATAGAAATGTTTTCCCAGTTCAGGTGCCAGAGCACTGGCACAGACTGCCCAGAGAGGTTGTGGAGTCTCCTTCTATGGAGATATTCAAAACCCATCTGGATGCACTTCTGTGTGACCTGTTCTAGGGAATCCTGCCGTGGCAGGGGGGTCGGACTAGATGATCTTTCCCTTACAACTCCTAACATTCTGTGATTCTGTGATCCCCTGAAGAGAACTTTAGAGAAAGCAGGGAAATGAGGGGCATTTTGAGGAGGAAAAGAAGTAGTGAAAATGAAAGTAAGACAATCACAGAATCACAGAATCAGCATGGTTGGAAAGGACCTGCAAGATCATAATTTCTAACCGATAGCCCTACAGTACTGTTATCCCTAAACCATCCCCTTAAGTGTCACATCTACCCACTTTTGGAAAACCTCCAGGGATGGTGACTCCACTGCTTCTGTGGGCAGCCTATTCCAGTATGTCAATCTGGCAATTAAGATAAGGCAATTTCAGCCTGGGCTGTATCTCTTGTTTCTGATTGTGGAAATGTTTGTCTGCGTTTATGGTGTCCTAACACACCCCTAACCCCTATCATTCAGAGTGGTTCTGGGTATTCTGAGAGTCCATAAGGATGAGGAAGGACTGATAGCCATAACAGGTCACTGGGATACTCAGGGGCAGACAGTGCTGCCAGCAGAAGGAGGAATGCTTCTGTTACCTCAAGGGCTCTGGTCCACAACATACATGTGCTGAAGAGTCTAAAGCTTATTGTAAACAAGTTTGGGAGTCTAAATCCATGTGTGGCTCTGAATTTTACTGCCTAATAATATCACCTGCACTTCGAATAACCTGAGATAGTTAGGAATACCTTTGAGACTGCATTTTTAATCTTCTTTTTAACCTTGAAATGTTCCTGTCAGTTCCAGTCTACATGCTGCTAGAGATCTGAATCCTGTTATAAGACGCTGAGGGACTTTCCTCCTTGTTTCTTTATCATAAAACTTCCCTTACTTTTGTAGGTTACACAGCGAAGCCTCAGCATAAGCCTCCCCCCCCCCTCCCCCCCCCCATCTGGTGCACTTTGGGACTATGAACAATTGACAATATGAACAATATTTACAATGTGAACAACTTGCCCATTTCTAAAAGGAAAAATTACAGAAGAGACAAAAACATGTAATCCTGTGGCTTCGGGGAAGGAGAACCTGGTAATAGTTTTTCACATCCATGAAAACATTCACTGTCTGTCTGTCATTAACTCCTACAGGTCTTGGGGTACACCCTCACTCTGCATAAACACTCCCATGATTTCCACAACCCCTACACCTTGCCAACAGAGGAGGACACTTTAAGAACCACTGCAAATTGTTTATTTGTTCAAGATATTTTCATCCATCTCCAAACATTAATTGATCCTAAGTAGTGTGAGGGAACTGATCTAATTTATTGATTTACCCATTCCATTGATGAATTTTGAACAAAGTTACTTTGAGAGCAAGATGTGAAGACAATGCAAGGTTTCAGCAAACTGGGATAAACTATGCAAGTCTGACAGTCATTCCAAGGTTGCTCCCCAAGCACCCTTTATATAGTCCATGGGGATGTAGGGCAAGATGGAACTGGAAAAAAAAAAAAAAAAAAAAAAAAAAGGCTTAGCTCCTCACTTAAATGGCTGTTTGGACTTACTTAAATCACTAACCTAAAGGCATGCATTTGTTTCTGGTTTGGGCTAAGGTGGATCTCTGCTTGCAATTAAGTTCCATCATATTTGAGTCTGAATTTCTGGTTGTAGCTGTTGAACACTAAGAATCTGCAAACTGGGTGGAACCACCTTTAAAGACCACCTGGCTTGCATTAGGACCTCTGGCTGTGAGGACGCTTAAAAGGACACTTGGGTAAGTGGACTGGAAGATGTTGAAGGTGGAAGTGGGCAGCAAAGACTTTGAAGGTTCATTCTGAGCCCAGAATGGTGTCCTCAGAATATTTTGTTGTAATAGTAATGGTGCAATTTCTTTTGTTTGCTGGTTGTGGGATGGTTTTTTGTTTGTTTGTTTTGTTGGGGTTTTTTTCTGTGATAAAATCTTGCCTCTAATTTTAAAATCAGAATTAATAGCTCATCAGGAACACTGGCATCAGAAGTTATTATTATGTTTCAACAGATGTTCAACCAGTCAGATTATTTAATTAGCTTCATGCTCCTTAACCTCATAAATTTGTGAAAGCTGTGACAGGGAAAAACAAAAGGAATTAATGATAATGAATCAATACCCTAGACCTTCTTAATACAATCTAAAAAGTTTGGATTAAAACACCATTGAAAATTTTGGGGAGCAAACTGAATATCTCTATCTGGGATATAAATTTCACTTGAGCACAGTTTTGGGGGAAAATGCCCAGTTTTCTCAGCACATTATCCTTGGGATGTGGGGAGAACTTTTGTGTGTAGGGAGGTGCTTTGGTATTTGAGAGACCTTCTCTAGGGACCTGGAGTCCCTAGCTCTGTCAGTAGTTTAAAATGTGATGACTATGTCATAAACTCTGCCTGTTCCTTTTTGTGTTGTACTTGGTGGGAATGTTGTCAAAAGCAGAGTCCAACCCCAAGCACAGCCCTGTATCTCCATGCAGAGAAAGTCTGCATCATATCTACATCTGTAGCAATGAGGAGATAGTTACATGGGGAACATTAGGGAGAGAAATGGTGATAATAAATAGTAGCATAAGAGCAAGGAGACAGGCATATTTTGACATTTTTTTCTTCTATCTGTTTTACTAGGTCTTTAGGTTTTTGTATACCTACCTAGAAAGCAACTGCTTTTCTCAAAAAAAAAATGAAGCACCTTCTTTCCACAAAAGCATTAAATCTACTTGCCCTTTACTTTGGTTTGTGACTGTTAGATACCTGTGTGTCTCTCCTCTGAAGCTCAGAACCCTTCCTTAAAAAAGAGATAACTAATAAATTAGTCTCTGTCAGTTATCCACTTCTACTTTATGCAGTTCTACATTTTGCAACTGTATACTTCTTTTCTTCCCCAGCATGGGAATATACAACTTTTCAGCATCCTACAGTAGCCCAACTCTTTGGTGGCTTCTAGGACCCTCTCACACAGAGAAAGTTACATAATAAGTTTATATACAAATGCACACACACATATATATCTGAGGATTTTTCTCAGAAATACTCCAGAGAAAAGGGTTATCATTTAAGATACCATTTGGAAGGAAGCCTTCTTTTTTCTCTCTGCTTCCATTGTCAAGGATGGCTTAAGAGACTGAGGAGACTGGCTTCCTGATATCCATACCTCTGTTACTCTCTTAACTTGCCTAATAGCAATATCATCCTTCTCCCACTTTTATGCTATATTGTTTTCTTCTCTCTGAGATGCATGGATGAATAGATGGCTAAGGGACCTAGCAGCACATCTGCAAAACAGTAAGGGCACCCTAATCAATGAAAATAACAGTTAAGTGACAGTTAGATTATTTCATCATAGTTCACCTGAAATACTTCCTGGTATTGCAGACAATAAGCTCAGTACGCAATGACTGTGACTCTGGCCTTGAAAAGTAATCCTGCTCTGTTAGGTTTCAAGCAATTCAGCAGGTAAATCTTTCTACTGTCTGAATGGAACTAGTCATTGCCTAGGCCAGCCATCACCAGCAAGGGAACAGGTACCTCTGCATGTACCTCACTCATATGTTACATGATTACAGGAGACATGAGTCAGTGAATCAAGCATACAGTAACCCACTTCGTCCTCAGCATGGCTAGAACAGCGCTTTATTCCCATGCCTGGTATTTTAAAATGTGTTGGCCTCATCTTCATTTCAGAAAAATACTTTGTTGACAGACTTTTGCACCTCCAGAGACTGATTTCAAACAAGATATCATTTATAGAGGAACAACTCTGTTCACTAAGGGCTTTTTTGTACTCTCATTGGCTCCAGCAAGCCACTGTTTTGCTCTTACTTTTTTCCTTCCAGTGATTTCATATAATGTGTTTCACTATATGCTTGCCCTCCATAAACCAGGTAAATCAGAGGGGACAGAAACCTGGGCATGGCAGGAATGGATTTGCTCCAGAAATTTCTGAAGGTCAGTTTTGACTTTGCTCTAAGCAGGGGGATTTAGGTCAAGCACGGACAATATGGTCATCCCCATGAGATCTACAAGTAAATGTTTTTTTCCCCTGCATAGACCTGATCATGCTGGCTACACAGCATGCACCAGTCATTGCTCTGGACTTTCTCATACCAGCTGAAGTAAATGGGTCTGCTGCTCCTGCTGTTAGTGTCCTGGTAGGAACTAACATCACCCATTCAGTTTGTCTATTTTTTATAATCAGATACTTTCCAATAGCTGTGTTATGTGAGGGTTTTGATTTTCTTTTTTTTTTTTTTATTATTTATCTTCAGCTCCAGCACCCATTTCTCTGCCTTTCTTACTTTTCAAATGGTATCTCATCCCTGCTTAGAAATTCCCACCTATGCAGAGAGTTTTGTGAGAAGATGAAATTCACTTTTTTTTATTGAAAAATATGGAAAGGGAGAAATCTGGGCATAGGGAATGGAAATATTTTACATGTTTGTATGACTGTCAGAAAAATTAAGTTCAAAAAGGTGTATGCAATGTGACCTTACTCCTACTGAGGGTTAAAAAAATACCACTGCAGCTTGCTGACACTCTTTGGTGAAAGCACCTTGTTCAAGCCAGGCTTTGATGTAACCTGTGAAAAAATGGGACAGTGCTCTCAGCTAATACTCCATTTAACTTGTTTGAAAACAAAGAAATTATGTTTATACTTGTTGGGTTTTTTTGTCTCTCTTTAGAAACTATGTTGCCATTATGTATGCTTTTCTCATAATATTTTAGCAGGGACAGAATGAAAGAATGTTTCATTCTTTAAGTTAAGAATGAAATTGCAAGGGGTGAAAATGTTTGTAACAGATACATTTTTTACTTGATGAGAAACACCTCTCAGGTAAAAAGAGACATTCTTGTGGGATAAATTCCATATTTTCTGCAGGGCATGAGCAGGTAGGCTAAGGTTTTGCATAGTAACCCATCATTAGTACCATTATTACTGCCAGCAACTATAAACTTCTGGTTTATAGGAGTTAGAAAGAAACCATAAAAATATCTTGAAATGCAACCAGGAAGGCTTCTTTTAGAAGCTCTTCTTTTAGAACTCCAATGCCCTTTAAATATATAAGGGGTTTTTTCTTCCCCTTTCACTTCTTTAAGTTTTTTTTTAAAAAAAAATGAAGAGTATGACAGGGATTAAAATGAAAAAGGATCTGGAATCATTTTGACTGAGAGGAAAGAAATATTTGTACATTATTCATCGTATTCTCGGTTATTCATCAAAAGTTTCATTCTTCAGCTAAAGTCTTTTCCTTATCTTAAAGCTACTGACATGAATATATATCACCAAGTTAAAAAGATTGAATTACACTTCTCCTGCTGCTGCTGAGATTCATGGAAGCTCAAAGCCCAGCCTAGTCCCTAGGTGTACTGAGCCAGTGCATTTTATGATTTTCGGAGAACAACGCTAACAGGGTTTGTCTCTTCATTGTGATACGGAGATGATTGAAAATGTGCTGCTGTATCACTTGATAAAAGACCTTTGCCAAAAAGGAGAGCAGCTTTGTCATTTGAGAACATTACCCATGGGGGTTAAGAGACCTACTTGACAGCAAAAGCTCTGGCAGCTTTTTTTTTAAAGCAGTGTGTTCTCCATTGCCATTTTTGAGCAAGTTGAACAAAAGAAAAGAAGGAGCTGAGATGTGATCCATAAAATCTTCCCTGAGTAGTGTGTTGCCCCACGAGTACTGGTGGAATAGGTGACATTTTCTTGCTTTGGTTCCTAGTGCTTGCTCAAAGGGAGGGTCACTCTTGGTTCAAAAGTCTGTGGCTTTCTGAGGCATTGACTGTTCTCCAGGTGCCCAGCTTTAAAATGGGCATGGGAAGCAGAATGCTGCATCGCTCCTTTAATTTTGCAAGCGCCGGGGAGATCTTTGCTGCCACGGTAACACTTGGAATGCAAAGAAAGGTGATTTAAAATGAGTTTGCTGTGTCTAGTGTGTAGAGGTAAGGCACCCTTTGCAGGATGCAGTGTGTGCTGGCTTGAGGCAAAGGTGTCTGGAGGCTCTACTGACCATCTAACTATCTTCACAGGGATCCAGGCCAGTCACGTGAGCATGGCAGCCCTGTGGCAGACAGGCCATGTTTGCCAGTGTGCAGAGTATGGCACAGCCTTGCTCTGGGCAGTCTCATCTGCAGCCTCGATCTCCTTACTACTTGCCACTAGGGAGCAAGGTCTGTCCCTGTCACTGCTGCACCACAGCATAAACTTGGTGACATCAAACATAAAGTTGTTGAGAAGGAAAAATAAGAATGACTTGTGGATGTCCTGAATTTTGTAGTAGTTCTTGATGACATGGATCTTGACTGATTTTACGCTTGATGCAGGAGGGCTTAATTTTTTCCTGATCTTTTTTAAGATGCATTGGAAAAGGCAGTTCACATGAAAGAGCCTCAAACCTACGACAGACAGGAGACAAGTCTTGAGGATCTCTTATCTGTGTTGGAGGTGCTGATATGAAAGCAAAGGGTAAGGCAGGTGTTAGCATCTCTGAAGAACGAAGGAGGCATATCAGGGCTGCCATAAAGATGCTGTGACTTTAAATGAAGAAAAATACCTTACTCCTCATAGCCTATTAAGTGCAAATATGGTTTCATAACACAGACTTTAACTCCTAAATGGAGATAACTTTTTCACCAATTTTTGGCCTGCTTTTCTGAATCCAGGGCTACCAAATAGCAGGCAGTATCGAATGACAGAAGAACAACAGCAATGCAATAATATTGTATAATGATATCAAATGCTATTGTATAACTATTTGTTTTGATAACATTTCAGACCTAGGGATGTCATCAGGCATTTCACTGCAGAACTGATATATTTTACACAAATACAGAGTCCTCTTCAGCCAACTTCTGCTGTAGTGACCCACAAGTGCATTTTTCTGCCTGTGCAGGTGGTTGAGCACCCACCAATCCTTGTTTTGCTCCATAACAAGAACAGTGTTAGATGATCTGTACTGAGCCCATACATCATTCTGCAACATGTCTTTGATGGGAAAATGGGCTGCTGCAATTTGAACAGGGCTGAGCTGTGACTTGCCAAGGGCATGTGGTGATAACTTGAACTGAGGGGAACTTGGGAGAGGGGAACTGTAATTAAAATCCCCACTGAAATTCAGGAAAGCTGGGTAAAATAATGATAAACTGGCCCAGAAAAAAAATAGTGATATGGTTGTTGTCATTTCAGATTAAATTAATCTAATTTAGTGTGGTGATGGTGAGAAATGTATTTTTAGAAAATATAAAGAAGCTTTATATATCTCTTTCTTGTCCTTGCCATTTAGCAGATGTTGTTTTGTTGTTTGCCTCCCACAAACCATAATACTTGGAGATTTTGTTTCCTCTTGCTGTTGTAAAGTCTAGAAAAGAAGGCTTTTTTTTTTAAACTCAGCCCACGTAGCCCTTGACTTACTTATTACAAGAAGCAGACTGTGAGAGACCCAATGGGAAATCATTTTTTCTGTGATTTGAATACCTTTCCTTCTCCCTAAATTATGAAGTAATGCTGGGCAAAATGTAGCTGAGAAAGAGTGGCTTGCTCTCTAGTTTGTTGAGCAGTAGGCCTGAACCAAGCAGATGACCAATTAGTAAAAGCAAATAGCACAGGACCAAACTCTTTGGAGCCAGAGTACTGCTGCAGGTGAAATGAAGGGGTTTTAGGCCTGTGCCCAAAAATAAATGAGGCTGAAGGTAATCCAGCTGTCCCACCTATACCCTCTGTGTCAATGTCCATTTACTATGCCTATTCTAATGAGTGTTATTTTTAACTACATGACAAAGACTGTAAGGAATTTATAGAGGTGCCTGCTTCATTTTGAACTCTTAAACTTCCAAATTTCCAAGACCTGTGGAAAAGCCTGAGGAGGTTTGTAAAGTACACATAAGAAAATACTGAAAAAAAAAAAAAATCTCACTTGTGCCATTTCTGCTACCAGAAAATGTGCCAGTGGTTACAGCTCCCTGCGATATTAAAGATGAAGGTCACAGTGCATCAGCTCCTGAAGCTGCAGGACTGAGAGGCTGGTGTAAATCAGCACACTGCCCTGCTGGCAGTCGCTCACACCAACTTCCAGAGAACTGTGCCCATTTATGCTAGCCCTGTCTCTGACCCCTTGCAGTGCTGGAGTGACGTGTACTAGGCCAAAAGTGGGAATGACCTCTTCAGCAGCTGCCCTTATTTTACAAGTTAACTTTTTCCTCTATTTCCTGGAGCTTTCTCTTTCCACATGAGCTGAGATTTCTTGAAAATGATTGTTTAATGGGAACATCTGGTGTGTGAATGGAAGACTTATTCCTCATTTTCCCTTCAGTAAATGCTCATTGCATACTTTTAAAGTTGATTTTTTTTTCCTTCCCCAAGCAGAGGAAAAAATATGGATCATTACTTGACAGAACAGACTGTGGTCTTTAGTTACTTAGTGTGTGCAACTGTAACCTCGAAGCCATGACTTAAGAGCTTTCCCCATAATTAAAAGTTTTCTGCTGTAAAGTCCTGGTTTCTGATTAAAATGTAGCAGTCCTTCCTATTGTTCAATTAGTGATAATTAGACAGTTCCCATGCATAATATTCCTTGCAATTCAATAACTGCAATCTGGGATATTTCTTTTTTTGTAAGGAAAAAAAGCATTACAAAAAAAACCCTCACAAAAAATTCTGAGTTCCTTTATATATTTGCTGTTTAGAGCCATGAAAAACTTAAAAATGCAGAGATAACTAGGTATTAATAAAAATATTATTTACATTCATATTTTCTCCTTGCCTTCCCTTTCCTTTCCTTCTCTCTTCTAATTTGCACTGGATGTGCTCCAGAAAGATAACCTCTGCATGGGCTTTTATAATAATGGAGTTGGCAAACCTCTAGTATTGTTGGTGAATTCATAGGCTCCATAAAATTGTGTTCCTGCATCCTGATGGCTTTTTGGTTAAGCCAGCTTTAGCTGAACTCCCTGCTAGCTGAAAATGATTTACGATGATCCAATGGGAAATGCATAGGCCATATAGAAAGAGTTGATGGGCAAAGTTTTAGTGAAGGATGCTGCATATAAACACAGCTGCTCTGATGCCAGTCAGTCATGATGACTCCCAGCAGACCTATGCTGATTTATGCCAGCCCTGGCCCTGATATGGGCAGCTGGCAGAGACCCACAGTGCTGGCATGAGAGAGGTGGAGGCTTACCTTCTCAGTGTACTCCAGAGTGTCTTAAATGGGGAGCTGGTATCCCTGATTTGTTTAGGACAGGGTCACATACTCTACAGATTACAGCAGTTTTGCAAACCACATGGCAAGGCAAACAGATACAGCAGTTGGCAACATCCACCTGTGCTCTGAGTTACAGGATTCTGCTGTGGATCAACCTGGTACAGCTTCAGGCCCCCAGAGAAGACAAAATAGCACTAGGATCAAAGTACTGAATAGTTTGGCTAAGAGAGGGTGGGACAAATGTATAACCTGATGTGGCAGCTTGAGGTGAGAGTCATGAAACAGAAGCCATTCATCATTCTTTTGGCATGATTTGGTGTCTACCAGACAGAAAAATCATCCCAGAAAATACCATCCAGACCTCTCTGTGTTAGGTAGAATTACCCTTTCCTTCTAGTTTGGGTCAAAACTAACAGGTGAAATGATTTAAAATGGCATGACTCATCAGCCCATGCCTCATCCACCTGCCCAACCAACCCTCTGGGAAGCACTGGCTGAATCCAAGAACTCTGCAGTTGTTCCAGTTCATTCCTAGTTAAGCCAAGCAAGGTGTAAGCACATTTTGGAACTGTCTGCACCAGCAGAATAGAAAACTCCAAATCAGAAAGCAGAGCCTCATTTTAGTGATCAATGTGCTATAGCACATGCAGAGCTTGCAAGGAACCTCTACTCTCCACTGGCCCTATGGGCTGAAGTAAGAAGATTCTTACTTATCAATTCTTGCTCTACTTCTTTTCCCCACTCTGCATTGCCAAAAGAACGTATTTTGAATAAAGGTAAGAATTTATTACTTTTAAAATCTACTTGCAGTTCCCTTCAGGGGACCTCTGGGTCCCTTGTGAAAGACCTCTTGGTCTTTTGGCTTACAGTTGTCTGAGATATTCAGAAAATCTGTGCCACATCAGCTGGGACTTTCAAATGAACCCACGTAGCACTGGGGATAGCCTACATAGGACTGATTATATCGACCTGGTAAGCGAAAGCTCAGCTATCTTGAAAAACAATCCACATCCTCTGTAATTTGGAGGCAATGTGTCCCACTGTCCTCACTCCTGCATGCTCATTTCCTCTTTTGCTCTGACAAGACACTGTTTTCTGTGTAGGCAGCTTGGTCCCACTCCTTTTCCTCTCTACTGCTTCTCTTTTAAAAAAATGCAAACATTCAGCTGTTCATCAGAAGCCTGCTGGTTTCTGAGACAATTTACTATCAGCCATGTGACACTGGCAATTTGCAGCGTTTTGCTCTAAGCATATTTCATTGTGCAATTATAATACCAGGACTGTGTTTGGTGAGTTATAAAAATGATGCTTTCAATGCCTCCTTGGGGTTTTTGTCTGTGTGTGGTGTTTTGGTTTGCTTTTGTCAAGCTTCAGTCTCAGAAATAATAGAGCGCTCATTTATTCTCTAGCTTTAACAACCACCATGGTAACTGTCAGAAACTGCAGTTACATGATGTCACACACCCTCTTGCACTATCTCTACAGCTCCTTCTGAGTTTGTCATGGAAATGGGCTTGAGGAGTTAGATGCAGATAGAAGAGGTGCAGAGGGAGCAAAAGCCAGGGTCACCACTGTCTGTTGTCAGAAACTTATCTGTCAGTGTGATTTAGACACCTGCATTTGGAGTAACAGGACTTAATGACAAGGGAGTGGTTGAGGTGCTGAAGGTTTCTCTCATAACCAGAAGAGACAGGAAAGGTATTCTGACCATAAACACTGCAATTAGTGCTCCCCCAGAATGTCCAGACCAGGATTATTGTCCTAAATTATGTTCATTCAAGAACTTGTAACAAAGAGAGATGGTCTGGTTTTAGTAGAAGTTTCTCTGATGAAAAAGAACAAATGGCCTGTGGAATGGATGGTATCCCTCTTTGTCTCTACTCCCACTTTCCTTACCCCTCTGGGAAGATCTTTGTTTATCTTTGTAGAGAGTAACATTTTGCTGGGGGAAAAAGAATCAAACCCTTAAAACCATATCCAGACTCTTCATAAGTCGATGGTTTACTTCTACAAGTGACTTGTGTACTCTGTGGAGCAGCTCTCTACATACAGACTTCTATTTTGCTATTTCCCCTTAAGGGGCTATTAACTAGGTAAACAACAGAAAAAAAAGACCTTAGGCCGTTTCATTAGGAGAAACCATCTCTGCTTCCAAAAGCCTCCTGGGAAACAGAGGAAGTTCATTAAAGCTAGGGTGGTGTAAAAGGCTTTGTGTGCATGCAGAAATGGAACCACTATGAAACATTAATGACCTCAATGCATTAGCAAATTTTAAACTAGAGTAGAATTATGCTGTCTCTTGGGACCCAAGTGTACTTCCTTATATTTTACTTTTTTAATGCTAGGGAAAATGTAGGCTTCAAATATTAATGTGAAAAGCAAAACACTTTGGTGGTGTGAACTGAAACCAGCAATCAAGCTGGCCCTAGGCCAGTGATGTACAGAAAGTAAAGATCCTAATTGTCAGCTGCTACCTTTGATGTTACCAAGACATAAACTGCTTAGTCCACATTGCCAAATAAAGACCCACCTGATTTCTTTTCCTTTTGAGTCTCCATGAACAAATTCCACTGCTGAATCACTTCTCTTGCTTTGACAAGTAACTGTATGTCTTGCCATTTATAAGCATGAAGGAGGCATTTGGCAGTGTTACGTCAACAACAGGCAACTGTTCAGGGCAGTATTGATCCCAATGGAAATTACTGGATAGGTCTCTCCTGTGAGTTATGATCTCTACTAAAGTTGGGTGACATTTCTCCAAGGAATAGTTTGTTCAGCAATGTCATAAAAAGCATGATTTCAAATGCAGTGAAACCCTGCAGAACAAGATATGCAGAAATCTGCAAACAGTATCAATCCCCCCAAAAATATATACCCCTCTCTCCCATGAAAACTAGTTTGGAAATGGTGGCTCAATTTTTTTTAGAAGTTACTATTGAAAAGAGGAGAACAAGTCTTCCATGAGAGGTGGTGTCTTCAGCAATTTTTAAGTTCTTTTGTCTTCCCCTTATCCCACAGGGTGTAGGTAACATGTCTCATGTGGATGACAAACCTTTCGAGACTGGAGAACGTGAAGAAGCTGCAAGATGTGCCTGTGATACAGATCATTTGGGAAGAAAGCGTACAGTACAGTCCACTGATTCTCATCCTTAGAAATGTGTGTGTCATCAGAAGGGAGGAACAGTCATCAGGGCCAAAATAAGGGACTGTCTAGCCCAGGGCCTTCCTTTCCAGCAGTGACTGTAAGCAAAAGCTCACAGAAGACAAGACACAAGGTAAGTCTGTGATGTACTTCCTAGTGCTCTGCCTGCCCCCAACTATTTTTAGCTTGGGACTTTCTGAATCTGATGATGTTTGTGCAACTTGTAACCCTTTCAGGGTTAGGAGATCTCTTATGAGATGTTAGGATCTAGGCCACAAGTGTTATGAGAAAAGACTGAGGGAACTGGGGTTATTTAGGTTGGAGAAGAGGCTCAGGGAGGGCCCTCTTGCTCTCTACAACTACCTGAAAAGAGGTTGTAGTGAGGAGGGACTCAGTCTCCCAAGTAATAAGTGATGGGACTAGAGGAATTGGCTTCAAGTTGCACCAAGGGAGGTTCAGATTAGGTATTAGGAAGAATATCTTCACTGAGAGGGATATCAGGCATTGGGACAGGCTATTCAGGAAGGTGGTGGAACCCCTGTCCCTGGAAGTATTCAAAAAATGTGAAGATGCAGTGTATTGGGACATTGTATAGTGGTGGCCATGGTACTGTTGGGTGGATGGTTGGACTCGATGATGTCAGAGGTCTTTTCCAACCATAATGATTGTATGATTCTGCAACTGTATGAGTCCATGATTCTTTTTCACATACCTTACCCATATCCCTTTGACCTCCATCTAAACTCACACCTTCTCCCTGTAGAGCTTTACTCGCCCTGAGAGGCACTGATCTTGAAAAGAAGCAGGCTAATATTTCTATTTTCTCCTAATTGTTTTCAGGGACTGTTTTCAGATAAATAGCTACCTTCTAACCCAAATGACAATGACATTGCTGTGACATGACAACTGCCCATTGCCTGTGGTATATAAAGCATGCTGGGATTGCCCGAGACAAAGAAATAATGATTCAGTGTTATGCCTGATGTTACTTTGCCCAATGTTAACTGACCTGCTGGTCTCTGTTGCATTCCTAAGGTTAACTCCAAATATTAGATGTGACAATTAGCAAAATCAGTGAAACACCCACAGTATTTAGATCCCATCTTGCCATAATGCCTGAACAGAACTTGTTGGTAAGGTCAGAGTGGAGACAAAAGATAGCTATGCCTGTAGACCTTTGTAAGGTAGCAGGCAAGAATACTAAAGCAACCTCAGTAAGCAGAGTATGTGTATATGGGGAGGGAATCAGGGGGAATATCTTTGCACTGCAAGTCATTCTGAGCTCTAGTTTGTTTTTACATTTGTCCAGGCCTGATGTTAAGAGCATTTTCCTCCCTCCAAAAAAACGTTGGTACTGACAAAACTAAAGCTAATGCCACAGAAGGTGCATTTTTAATTTTTCTTTTACTTTTTTTGGAAAAAGAATGAAATTTTAAGAGTTTCTTTATGTTTGTAGACACATGATGTGGTGCATTTCCTGTTTGTACGAAGGACAAATTCTTCTGCTATGAGGCAAGGCTTTTATTCTGGGTTTAAACTTTAATGTTGGTTAAAAAGTAATAATACATCTTTATGGCATGGTGTGGTGGTAAATATTTAAAGAAATTGCATAAATCTGCCCTGTATCAGAGGCAAAAGTTCGGGAAGGATGCTGCCAAATTTGGAAAAGTTTTGGCTTTTTAAAGCAGATCAAACATTAGCCTCTCCTCCTCTGCCTTTCCCCAGCACAAATTCTGCAGAGCAGGAGGTACTTTTGTTTAGTGGAGGAACTAAATATTTCTCTTGTGAAGAAGCATCAAAATGAGCAGTGTCATTTTCTTTGTGGTCAATGCATATTTGGTGCACTGATTTTTCCATAGCAGAAGGTGGAGCCAGCTTTCTCAATGGAGAGCTCAGGAAGATACTGTGTAAAAGTGAATGATGGTTAACAAAATGGTAGATTTCCTCCTCTTGATTCTAGATAAGACAAACAATTATGGGAGCATGCTCAGTCTAAGCCTGTCAGTAAGTATCCTGTCAACCTTTGGCTAACTCACCTAGATTGGAAGTTGGCCTTGGGGTTGTTTTTGGAAGATTGAGATCACATGCAGCTTGAGGCATTTTTAGAAAAGTCTAACTTGGGACACCCTTAGAGCAGTGGGGGCACATTGATCCTTTCATGTCCTGGTGGTGCAACACACGCTATCCTTTAGCTCTCTCAAGTCCTTGCTGGTTTAGGCAAGCCACACTTATCCATCCTGGATATCCATTTTACCACCTGCTCCCAGGGGCTGCAGGGGAAGTATGTCTTTGACTGGATGTGGTAATTTTCTCAGGTTTCAAAACTGGAGGCTTGACAGCCTCTGTTTTTTAATTCTAAATGAGAAAATCAAGATCCAAGCTTTATTTATAGTTTCTAATAATGAAAGTTTTGGGGTGGGTTTTGTTGTGTTTTTTTTTTCTTGTGGGGGGTGTGGTTGGTTTGTTGTTAGAGTTCTTTAGTTTTGTTTTTTGTTTGTTTTTTTACTCTTAAGAAAAGACTAGAGGGACAGCTGGGAGGTTTGTCAGTGGCTAGGAGTCTGTACAAGCCCCTAGGAACCAAGCTACTGTTAAACAGAGCAAGTAGTTGGTATTTTTAAAGAGGGTCAGTCTTGTTGCTTGTGCAAATCACTAAACAACTTACGAGGTTGTAGTATCAACTGCAGGAATAGGCCTCGTCTTTCTGTGCTAAGTGGTGGACACCCCAAAGTCACCACTTATTCTAAAAGCTTCTCAGCTTGGCACATTTTATTAGACTGTCTTTGCAGCCATGATCAGAAAAATTCTAGTCAGACAGATTTCTGTGGCCACTGCCCCTTGTTTTAGTAAGAGAAGCAGCTCTAGGAAATCTTGTTAGGCTTCCTTAAAACATTTGTGTCAAATACTCGACATTCTTTGCAGATCAGGTGAATTTAGTTGGATTATAAAGCACATTAGACATTCCCAGCTAGATCTGTGAGCACATCCTTGCCAATCCAGCCTCTTCCACAAATCACTGGTACAATGCACAACACAGCAGATGATGCCTTGCCACGAATGTTTTTTTGGTTAAGGAAAAAATCTTGAGGGAAAGGAAAAGCAAATACAAATCAGACAGCTCTCCAAGTTGCTCTGTTATAAGTCTTGTCTTAGTAGCCTCCCTGCCTCTCTCCAGCCCCCATTTAATTACATGGCCATGCTGTGGGGGTAGCAGGAATATTAAAAAAGCCCAGGTCACAGACTTGTTTCTGCAACCAGTTGCCCTCCTTGCCCAAAGTCGTGGGAAAGAAACTATTTAAATTGTCTGGCCTTGCTCTTGGAGGGTAATACTCTTGCTGAGCAGAGAACCCACCTTATCAGTTCACAAGTAGCATTTTCATTTTCCCTAAAAAGGGATTGGTATATGGATGTCTCATTCTTAACACATTTGGCTCCTTTCAGCTGAAACCTGGAGCCTGAAGGCAGCACACAAACTAAATTTGGCAATCTCTCATTCAAAGCTGCTTCTAGATGGCTACAATGCCAGTTTTGACAAGCACAGTCATTCCTCACCCTTCCATCACCAATATCCTTACCTTGCTTATACTAATTCTTTTTCTTTCTCCCTTTATGTGTCTTTGCCTGCCATATGAGAGAGACATGCTCATAAACATCTGAGCCTTTGAATGCCTTTCTAAGGAGACCACTACACAAGATCTTTAGCAAGGAGAAAATACAAAAATACTAACCCTGCAAAATAACAGCCCCAAACCCAAATAAATTATGAGTTTGTATTTTTCAGTTGGTATCTTGTATAGGGAGATGCTCTGGAGACTCATGAGCGGTCTTATCACTACCAGCTGACCTAGTCATATGTGTTGTGTCAGCCTTCTAGCCCTGAAAGGCACCTGTCTGAAAGAATGAGTTGGTTGTATCTCACACCTTGTTAGTACCACAGCCACAGCCAGAATTTGCAAGAGTTTGGTGGAGATACCATTTTCAACAGAGGATGGTAATTTGGCTTGATGTGTGAAGGCTGGCCAAGTGAGAGACTTGGCTGATTTGATTTAAGAGAACTTTTTTTTATCTTCTGGTTCATACAAATGGTCATGGCCACCCAAATTATCTTTGTGGCATTTGGCTTGTGAACTTAAATTGCAACACAGTGCCACAAAAGAGCAACTTTTATAACTGTGTACCTTGGATTCCTGCATCTTGGGAAGCTTTTATTAAAAAACATCATTCTGCAAAAAGCCTGAGAAAGGAAATAGTCATCATTCTGTGCCTGGAAGATTATTAAATCTAGCATATCATACAGGTAGAAACAAGAAGGTTTGATGTTTCACTAGAAGGAATATCTCACTGTTGACTCATTCCTGTTCAGAGTATGATCTGTTTGCACACACACATAGCTGCTGAGTATGATTGTAACAGTACAAGAACAAAGGAGGTAGATGTGTCTGCAAAATCCACAATGTGCATATTCATAGATTTGAAGTCTTTAGAGACTAATGTAGGGAAGTGACTGAAAACATGTTTTCATGGCAAAGCTAATAATAAAATGAAAAGGTTCTGCCAATAAAGGGAAACAGTTAAAGAAATGTGTGTCATTGCAACACACAGAGAACTGGGACTCAAAACTAGGCACTGGATGGTGGCATTAGGCAATTCACAGTGATATACTGAAACACTGAGAGGGAGATACTTAGTCCAGATACTTAGTAACCTTTCTGTGCCCAATATTTTGAAGATATGGAAACAGACAAGACTACTAGCAACTTTCCTGGCAGGGTAGGAAGTACACATGTTCTGTGCTTGGCAGCAGATTTAAGCTCTTATCTTCAGAACTCCTCTGGTTAAACATCACATGCATTTACCTTGCCTTTGCAGTCAGAAAGAAAGCATAACTAGCTGGAATATCTCATTCTGTTCTTAGCAAGGGTGTGAAAAAACTCTTGGTCAGAGTTTCCATTCAGGTGTTTTGCTTTTCCTGAAACTGTAATACAAGTCTATGCTTTTATTAGTTCTTTTTATTTTTTCTTAAAAGAAACCCAAACAAACAAGCAAGCAACCACCCAAAATGTAACTTAATTACTAAAAACACTGAGATTAAATTTAGCCTTTCACTTTCCCTCACAGTCAATCTCCTCAATTCCATCTCCCCAATGCCTCTCTCTGTAGGATCGATCCAGTATTGTTAACCTTTCTTTATTACTTGTTTATGTTAGCCATCATTTTAAAAACATCAATAAGAGGCTTTTTAAAAAGGACAGAAGCAACAAATAGAGAGACACTGAGGAAAGGTCAGGGATGCAGAAGGAGGTAGTGAAAGGAACAAACAGACAGTGCAGAAAGGTTAGTGGTCCTGCTACTGAAGTGAAGGAAGGATTTGCTTATTCTACAGAAATGCCTGATACTGGTGCAGCTTTTGCAGCAGATACAAATATATGTTCTGCCCAATATGAACTTGGGGCTATTGGGAAGGGCTGGAGCTGGCCTCAGTAAAGTAGCTGAGATGGGATCTTTCCAGGGTAAGGAAGCTTTAGGTGTGTGAGTGTTCTGACTTTCTGTTTGAACATAAACCCAAACTGAGGGCACTAGCTTTTCCTAACAGAGCTGTACTGGCTGGAGAATTACTTGTCTGTGAATGCACTAAGCATTGGCATTTCTAACCTCACTCAGGCCAAGCACCATGCAGGAACCAAGGCAGCTTTACTTGTTTAGGTCTCTGCTGAACTAGGAAATCGCCCCAGCATGGAGGAGCTAGCTCAGGGTCCTCTGCCTCCTCCTCCTTCTCTTGGTCCATAAAGATGTTCTTTGGTCAACTTAGACTTCGCTCCTGGATCAAATCCTGTCCTGAGTGATGCTAGTCCCTTTGCTTTGAAAGGGACAAAGGCCTGAGCTGTTATAACAGTAACTTGTTCAGTGACTTCAGAGGAGATGTCAATCTTGCTCAAGAATCTCCACCAAGGTGAGAAACCCATTAAGGGCTTTCCTTTCTTGGCTCCCCACAGAGATCTTGCCAGCTGGGGAGCACAAGGTTAGTGTAGTGGAGGAGGGGAGAAATACCTTGTCCAGCCTCAGCCCTCTAACACTTCAGAGATTCCTGGCACATATAAAGTAAATGCATCTCACTCCTTTCTCTAGTGTTACCCTGCCACCACCAGACAAGGATGGCTATGATGAGAGATCATACTTGTACTACTTGTTATGAATGCCTGCTTAAATGAACCCTGCTGACAGAATACGTGTGCTCCAACACAGCTTTAAATGCACATGAAGCTTTTATAAGATTCTGGGGAATAAAATGTGCTGTGAAAAAGCAAGAAGTAAAAGACTGGTGACTAATTTAGCATTGGGCTGTGCCCAGCTCACTGAAAGTCCCTCAAGAACACGGTTCCCTACATACATACATAAGGATGGTTCAGCAATTATACTGTGAGAGATGTTATTTGTTTTCGTATCAAAAGGTGTATTGAGGAAGGAGTCTGACAATTATACAAGGTACTGTATGAACTATGATGAAAGGCTCACTCCCTGTGGTAGTCACTGTTGAGGTCATTTTGAGGGTTAGTATTTATTCATCATTCATGTTAAGAACCTCGCAGTTCAACTCCTGACAGAAGTCTAAGTAGATACTTGCTTTGGTCAATAGTTGGGTCTGAAGTGGAGCATGCCTATGACCTAGCCCCTCCCAAAAAATGACTAGACTTTACCCATACCCATCCTGAGCAGAGAAAGCCAGTCTCCTGCTTTTGAATCTTGCCCTTCATGTACATGACCCACACATTGTGTGTCACTGTGCTTAGATCAAAAGACAAAGTGATTCTAAGAAAGGCTCTGCATGTCGGTGAGGAACAAACCTGCAATAGCAATGCTAGGGATTTTGAAGAAGAAAAAACACTGAAAAGTGATATTCATGTCTCTTGGACTGCTGAGAAAGTTCTTCAGAGATGGCTTTAAAAGTCTGTAGGGATATATCTTGTAGGTGGTGTTAATGCCAGTTGAAAAAACCTTTCTCCTTAAAGGAGAGAGAGACCTGAGGCAAACCTATGCATACTCTCCGTAGGATCATACAGATCATCCCATCACAGGAAAATTCAAGTTGGAAGGTACCTCAGAAGGTCATCTAGTTCAACCTTCTGCTTCAGGTTTAAAGAAACTCTGACTTAGCAGAGCTGTGTGTACTTAAGCCAATGATGATGTTTGATGTCATATTTTCAACAACCCTAATGCTATATATCCACAGGTTACTATATCTACTTCTAAGCAACTTTCTACTGGGACAAAGTATTACATTTCATGCCAGAGCTGTTACAGACTCAATCCACAAATTTTATGCAACCTCAGTGATTTGTAATAATTGAACACATACATTTATAGACTTAACATGAAAAGGTTGAATTAGCAAATAAAGCTGAGAAAAAAATTTTGCTTTCATAAGATGCCAAATAACTTCAAAGATTCAAAATTAATTGAAAATAGTGGCATGTCTCTAATATGTGTTTTGAGTTCTCAGCAAGAGTGAGAGAAAACTCATGTTTGTACCCCTGGCATAGAGTCTTGAACTGGACAAGGTGCAACTCTGGAAGTGAACTCAACCACATCACTCCACCATCTTCAAGAATGGAACCTGGTTGCATATTTTTCCTGTCTCCAGATCCTCTGCCTTGTGCTTGAGGGGGTCTTCCCAGTGAAATGATAAAAAATTACTACTTTTTATTTCTTCTTTTCATGGAAGTCTAACAGCTGTATAACTTGTAGCTTTCAGAAAATATTTTCTTGCCCTACAAACTTTCCTTATTTGGCAAGCCAGTACAGGCACAGTGCAGGAAATGCTAGTGAACATGGAGAAGACCTCTACCCACACATTCAGAGTGTTCTGTCAAAAGAGGAAACAAAAGCCACTTTAGTTATTAAAGATACATTTCTCATAACCTTTTAAGAATAGATGTAATTGCATATGGCATATTTATCTTCAGCTCAGAAAGTTTTATAAATAATATATCTTTACTGTTAATTCTGAGAGGCGACACTGTGGTTAGCTTTACTTTGAAACATGAAGGTGGTCAGACAGTATCTTTCAGCATAATTTGTAGTATTGGCAGGTGAAAAAAATAAAAACAAACAGCCCAGAAATAAAGCAACATCTTTGATTCTTATGGTAGGTTCAATGCAGTCAGGATATTGGATTATTATTTTGCTTCTGCAAATAGGACGATCTATGCAGATGAATAATGTGCGTTCTCTGATGCAATAATGTTAATTACTTACTATGAAAGTTAACCTGACAGACCAATTTTCACTCAAACTTCATGAACAGATATTTCCTCCCATTTTACACTTCAGTCTAAAAAGAGATCTTTACTAAACACAGTATGACTATTTGTACAGAAACAATGGCCATTTATATTAGGTTGTACTAGGTAATTTGATATTTCTGGAAGTACCTTCACATCTGTAAAAAGTGTGTCCTGGCTTGGGCTGTTCAGTTACCTCCTGAGATCAGGTTTTTACGTTTAGCACCTTAGGCTCCTTTTTCCATCCTAAGGAGTGAAAACAGAGTTTAAATGCTACTCATTCCTAATGTTCAGCTTTCACTTATGGAAAGGCAAGGTATAGCATAGATTTCTCCTTTTGACTTCCTAGTCATCTGAAGACTTTTATAGGTAGTTAATAAAAGTGTGTTAAAGCTATCATTTTTAATTTCTTTTGAAGTTCTTTATTCCATTATGTCATGGCTATTTTAGCCTTAAGTACATTGCTTTGCTGATAGTTTACAATAATACTCGAGTGAATTTGGAGACTGATCCACATTTTAGGAGAGACCATGTTAGCAACAGTTTGAGTGTGAGACTCTAATAACTAAAGTTAGTTTGTTTCTCCTGGTTAAAGTTGCTCTTGGGGCTGGCATATAAGTTAGTTAGTGTGAGAAAGTTTACTATTCCGAGAACCACATTTTTAGGCAAGATTACTGACATGTCCTGATTCCAGGCATTATCTATAAAGAGAGAAACTTTGCACCTTCTAGTCTCTCTGAAGACTTGCAGTGCACTTACAAAATCCCAAGAAGACTTAAGTCTACCACTTCTTTTCCATCTGTTTCCAGCTATTGGAAGAATAGTGGCTTAACTGTCACAGAGGCGAAGATGATAATGGTACCATGTGACTCTTCATCAACAGAAGATATACTTGCAAGTCACACTGCTGGATGACAGAAAGGTGGAAAGCTAACAGAAAGAGAGCAATCTATGTTAATTCATGTCACACAAACTACAACTGCAACCTTGTCTCCTTATTCAGATAGCTTTCTTCATCTGGAGAATGTGAAGTTGCAGGGTGAGGTCAGCATTTCCCCTGTTATGGGACTCGTAGATAGAACCAGTGAGGAATTGTCACTCTGTGCTTGATTGAAGAACATAGTCACAGGTTCAGGGTGATCAGTTTTACAGGTGAAAATGAAAAGAGAGAGAATAGTCCCTGGGCTATGTGATAGGTGGATGACCTTGCAAGAAGTCAGTTGAGTCAATATAGGATCTGGGTCAGAGTCTCTGTCACGTTGTCATGATATTATTCCAGGAATAGGGGTTAAAAGTGAGAGACAAAGAAACTGTTTTGTCCTGGAAAGAGCTGAAGTCAAACTATCTTTCCAATGCTATCTCAGTGACATGAATAAAATCGTCTCTATTGTAGATTTGCCTCAGTTAAATCAAGATGTCTATCTGCTGTTTTGCCTTGATTACTCTTTATCATTTTTCTGCAAACATTGAGATAAGAGATTTTTCTCTTACCTAACCAAGAGCATGCTATGTGCAATGGAGAAGAGTTTCTGCCTGAATGGCTTTTCTTGATACTTCTTATTCTTTTATTTGGAAGTGAGTTTGTTACCCAGTTGGGGAACAAAAATGGAGTCTAAACCAACAATGAATGATCAGTGGAGCATATATGTCTCTTACACCAAGAGAGTTGTGTGAGAGTTCCTGCCTTTGGTGACAGCTTAGAAACCAACTTATTATGATAGACAGATAGCAAATCTTCATTTATAAAACCTAAAAAGAAAAAAAGTCCAACAACAAAAAAGCTGTCCTTAGCAGTTCTGAAGAATTGCAAGTGCTTAATCTCCAGAAGGAGAAATAGTAAAATAAATGGTTTGCTCAGAGAGACAGTGGAATAAGCATTTAAACCCAGTGTGAGATAACTCATTTCAGCAGCAGAGAGAAATGACAGTCAAGCCTTTTAAGTCAGTGGTTAACAGTGACTCACAGAGATCTAGTACCTTCTATTTAAGCTAAATCTTTACACCAGGAAATCCAACACCTCTTCAACAAAGTCAAGATGGGTTAACAAAGGAGATTAACAGTCACTGGTGGTATTGTTAAGGAAGAGGTTTTCACTTTCTTTTTACAGACACCGGTTCTGCCTTTTCCAGATCCCTGTAGTAGGTCATCACAGAAGTGTAGGTTCAAGATGAAAAACATTAAACTTGTGCATATTGTGACCCTGCAGGGGGATCCAGGCTATTAGAAGCAACTCAGCTCTAAGTCTAGAAGCAATATCACAGCAACAGTTTCTGCCTTTGCCTGAATTGACAAAATTTTGCTGTTTTCAAGACTGAGCTACAATTTCTCCACTGTGGTGCAGACTCTGCAGCTATGTTGTACTGTTGTGTTGACATCTGCATCATTTTCCACTGAGTGATGCAGACATCCTGTAAGAAAGCCTATGCCTTTGGTGAATGCTCTCCAGAAACTGCTGGTTACAACTCTGTAGTCTACAAACAAAGAAAGAAAAATGTTGAAGGTGAGAGGGAGGATTGTACTTACTCCTTAAGTACAAGGATGAAGTAGTGAAGACATTTTTAAAAATACATCCAAATAATTATAAATAAACCCCTACCTTCTCATTAACCCAAAATGATAAAGACTGAGGCAGTCTGCTTTGTTTTTTTTTTACGTGCCAGAACTTTGCAAATTCAGCATGAAGTGATCATTAACTGTGGCTGAAGAAGAGCAATGTTTTTCAGTGAGCGAACAGCTAACATCATAAAAAATCCCCAGCTCTCCTGAAAAGAAGCTGAATAACACAGTATGTAGATTATTCTAGCAGAGAAGACTGAAAGCTAGTACTTGAACTAACCTATTAGTGGTGGATCAGAATTTCAACTTTTTAAATCCATGCACATGAGCTGAAGAATAATATAGCCAGACAAACTAAAACTGGGAAAGAAAAAAAAAGGTACAAATATTAGCAGTATGATGGAGTATTAGAGGAACACAGTAACAAGGAAAATGAAGATTCACTATTGATGTCTTCTTGTGAAAGATGCCTTTATAGAAGATATGTTTGGTCCAAGCATATGTTGTGTTGGTTAATTACCTATTGATTAGTAATATCAATGAAATGTCATAGTTTGGATATTCAGACGAGCCAGAAAGATCCTTCTGATCCTGAAGAATCAATCTGTGAGGAAATTACTGAGCACAAGGAGTGATACAAATGTGGAGTCTAGGCTTTTGACTGTACTCTGAAGAACTGGATACCTAACTATCTCTAAACTTCTTAATGAAACACTTTTGTCCTCTCAGATATACTAATGTAGCTCTGTGCAGCCTGTAAATACAGATAGAATTGTTTTCATTTTGTGACTATAAGTAGCACTTTCAAGAAAGGATCTAAGTGACACACAATGAAGTAATTTGACATAATTATGAATATGTACTGTTGATAATTAGTCCAACCAAAAGAAAGGAACCAAGAAATTGTAATGAAATTAATTAAGTGGAAAGGAAAAAGAGAAGATGGATACTAAGATACTCTAAATAGCAAGAGTTCCATTTATGTGAGCTGTGCTGCAGGGTAGATGGAGCTCTTATGGGTGAGCAGAGGATAACAAGAATAAACTCTTATTCTTTGCAGTATCTTCTTGAGAAAGAAACAATACTTCATATTTAGCTGAACCATATTTCTTGAAACTCTCCAGAGTGCTTTTCCTCTTAGGAAGGAGTATATAATTGTATGTAATTATATTAGCTGGTAATCCTTGCTATAATATTTATGTTTCAGGACAGCTGGTGTCTCTGTACAGTCCCTGTGTGTATGCATAGTAAAAGGAAGTCCCTATCTCAAACAGCATGCTGTTTAAATTGAGAAGCTAGACAAAGGCAAAGAGGGATTCTCATCATCTCTGTCTTAAAGCTAAAAATTCAAAGCTTGGGGACATTAGATAAGTGTTTTTGTCACCATAAAGTGGTTTATTGTGAAATAGGAAGATGAACAGAATCTCAGGTTCATGTTTAATAACAATTAAACTAGTCTGGAAAAACTATTTGAAGGAGCATGATCCAGAAGTGGTGCTCTTCTGGATTCAGTTTGTTCAGTCATGTGGGTCAAGGTGACAGAGAGAAGAATCATGCAGCTGTGACACACATATAAATATGTGCTGTTAGGATAGTATAATAATGTAATTTGACTTAGCTCTCAAATTAGAAATTTAGGAAGAAGGGAAACATAGACTGGAACACCTGCAGTAAACAGTAAACAGCTATGTTTTTGAGACGTACATCGGACTGCGTTTGCTGAAAGGATCTTGTTGGCTCCTCTGTTGGGTTATGTTGTGGATCTGACAGAGTCAACAATCAACCTGACTTTCTGTAGGGAGTGCTCAGGTGTGAAAATGACCTTCTTGCAGAAGTTTTTCTACTCCTGGAGGCAAAATACTCTCAGGAGGGAGGGAGCATGGCCATCTCCAGCAAGTGATACAGATTGCCTCCTGGCTACATAGTATAGAGAGGGCACCATCTCCACTGAACTGGCCATATTCACAGCTGCAGCCTTCTCTGAGCCCCAGGTTTTAGCTCAAAATGCCTAATATAATGAGAGCGCCATGCTGCAACCTGCCAAATTGTTGTTTTCCTACTATGATGACGAGAATGTGTTTCATGAGCCCTGAGGCTTCCTGGATAATGTTAAAAGGCTGGCCTGGGTAGAGGAAAACAAGCTTCTTTGGTTATTTCCCACTGCAAATTGCTAGCTTCTTTCTACACATATAAAGAAAAGGCTGTACAGGACCTGTAGACTGGAGCTGAAAAGTTGGAAATACAAAACTTTTTTGACAGAGCAATAGTGGAAATGGGAATGCAGTGTGAATGTTGGTGATCCCTATAATAGCAAACGACATCATGGAGGAACATCCACCAGGACTATGAACCACAAAGAGATTTTTGCTTTAAGAACTGGTGGCTTAGTGCAGCCTGGGAAAGTGTATTGCTATTTGCCTGCCCTGCTCTTATAGTCTTCCTTTAAAGTCTAATGTTGGAAAAGGTGAACTGATGGGATGAAATCTTGGGGTAGAGCTTTGATGAGGTCACCCATAACTCTCTTCCAGAATCAAACAAATAAAAAAATGAGTTATCCAAGAAGGCTGAAGAAGCTCTAGTCAAAAGCTAATATCTCATTGTAAAAATAATAATAATATTGATAGTAGTAAAAAATGATCAGCCTTGTTCCAAAAATAGTAGTTTTTTCAAAAGCTTTGAGCTTGACTTTCCCTTAGTGTTGGTGCAAGTTACTCAAAAAAGCTACTGTCTTCCCTCTCCCATCCAGTACACTTTAAGCTGGAGGAAGGATGTTTTAACAGCTGAGAAATTGCAAAATGTGACATCTTTTCACACCCATCTCACTGACCACAAAATCACTGTACCTACATAAACTGGACAGGCAAACAACTTTCAAGTACTTTGAAAGGGGACCTTTAGGGACCAAAATTGCTGTTTTGCTAGCAAAGCGGGATGTTATGTCAGAGTGATTCTATGCCCTAAGCAGGTGCACAGAAACAGACACCCATTGACAGGTGTAGAACTGATTTCAGGATCACCTCATTATTGTACAGAAAAGCTGGTGGTCTTTGCTTCTTGCTAAGAGATTCATGTGCTTAATGCTCTGCTGAAGCAAACAGTTCACAGCATAACGAATCAGAGAGCAGAGCAGTGCTTAGATGGTCTTTTAGTGCTGAATCATTTCAACCCATGTTGTTGGAGAGGGTGGACACAACTGGTGTGCATGGCTTTCACTGAGTGGCTACAGGAGATGGCCAAATCTGGCTTCTCTAACAGTTACAATGCTCAGCTCCAAGAATTAAAAATCAATGCAAACAGATTGAAGTGTTTGTGACTTCCAGCCATGTCAAAATTTTAAGAGTGGCTCAGAGGAATGGGTTTACATCCAGATCCCAAAGGTAAATAACACCATAAGCTACTGAATTACTCCAGACCCTTTTTCAGTATGTGTGTAGCACTGTCTCTACAACTAAATCCCTGATGTCCTTTCACTCATTCCTGCATCCAGGTGGTGTATTTAACCTGCATCATTCTCTAACTTGCGCTTCTCAGCATTTAATACTCCACCATCTGGGTCAGTTTCGGTTCTGGATATTATTCCCACTGAGCAATGTGAATCCTTGAACTCAGGTTTCCTTGGGCATTTTCCCTCCATTAGAGACCACTCTTACATTCACTGAAGATGTCCCTGTGGATCATACCAACGTTGCTTTGATGTCACTGACATTCACAGCTGCTTCTCTTGGCTGCAGGGGCTTTAGGATCGTCTGCTTCATACATTAATATTTTTAAATATGTACATTTTAAAGTAACTTTAGAAGCTTTAAAAGTGGATAGATAGACAGATAGATAGAGACAGGGGCATGATGCTTGACACAGAATCCCAGGAGAATATTTAGGAGAAGACTTGATAGCATAACATTAGTGAATCCCAACAAATCTTCATCTGAAATGACCACAGCTTTGTTGTCCCCTTTAGTTTTTCTGACAGGAAAATATGCCAGGGAGGTAAGCTTCAGACTTGGTAAGCTGCAAATACCCTTGCACCTGAGCCATTCAGCCAGTCAGAGAGATGAATCCATTGCCGTGTGCTCCATGGTGGCCAACTAATATTTGTTTCTCAACTCAGTTTAGAGACAGATAGCTCTTGGCCACCAAACCTTAGATTTAAAACCCCCCAAGGAGTCTCTTGTCTAAATAATGCACAAGGCTGAAGAAATCACCACAAGTTGGAGTTAGAAAAAAAGAGATAAGGTTTGTCAGGCTGGCATAAGTTATTTGCTCAGTGCTAATATGGTGGTGTTGACAGCTGGGCAAAACAGTTACAGCTTTTTTCACTGCTTGAAGCTTGAAGGACTCCGTTTTAGGTTGGAATAGTCCATCTGTAAGAGTGGCAGATATTGCTCCTGTTTTCATCATCATCTTTGGCCATCTTTTACTGCCATTAGCTATCACTAGATTTTTTTTTGTGGGATTGAGTGTCTGTCACCCAGTATTGATAGCTTTGGAGGAAGGGGAGCAGTTCATAAGTGAATGTTAGTTACTCTTGCACTGCTGGTAACTTAAAAGACTTCAGGTCTTTTTGAATATTTCAAGGAACCCAATTCATTTTCTTGTGCCTCAGTTACCTCAGCTATGCTGTATAGATAAATTGTATTAGCTTTTTTTTTTTTTTCCCTAGCTATCAGAGCTGTGTCTCTGAAATCACTTTCTAAGGGGAGTTTGCTTCACTTTAAGTTATGGTGGTCTTTACAAGCTATTGTTACCTGAGATGCTTTGTGCTGCAGCAGATGAAGAAAATGCTTTCTTTAATTGTCACACTCTGGCCACTTCTGACCTGTGTAACGTTTTTGCCACATGGACTAAAACAAGCTCTTGCTTAGCAGGAACCAGCAGAGCTCCTGAGAGAAACAAAGTAATATCTGATACATGAGGATTCAAGCATCAACTTTCTCAAACTCCTGTACCACAGCAAGTAACAAGTATTTAGCAGAGCAGTGGGTCATACATGTGCTTCTAGTCCATTGTTAAGGAAAGTGGACAGGAATCCATTTTAAGAGAATTTGCTTTATGTTTTGTCTGTGACGGGTTAGCAATCTGGTCAACAGGTAAGTGGTATCTTTTTAAGATGGTACCTGAATTGCTTTCTACTAAAGCACAATTCCCAGAAATTTTTCCATGCCCTCCAGTGTTTTTCTATGTTTTTCACTTTGTCTTGTGAAGTAAGACAGAGCAATAATACTCTCACTAAAGAGGTCAGGTAGTACATCTCCATGATTCCTATTAACATCAGGAGTGGATCTGGGCTAAAAAAGGGCATCTTTCAGCTCTCTTTCTCCAGTTCCTCAACTCCTGCAGAGTGCACAGCTCACTCTGAATTTCAGAAGATTATGGGCTGGAGCCTACTTTTGATTATAGTGGTATAAAGCTGGAGTCTTCTGGCTTTGAGGGACAGGTCTATTGTATTTGCAAACAGATATGTGTTTTCAGAGAGCATTTTTGCTCCAGGCCTGCTGTGCTTCTGTGCAAACCTTCCTCACCTTCCTCCCTGGCTGTCAGCTCCCTCCAATCACACATTTTGAGATTTTATTTGTAAACGAGCAATGAACAGGGAGTAAACAATCGGCTGAAGGAACTCAGCTGAACCTGATTAGTATTCTGTCCTTTCTACCAGGTCTCAGGGTGGGTGACCACAGCCCCATCAAAGAAGATCCACCTGCCCAGTTCTTTGGAGAAACAATTATAAAATGCAAATATTGAGAGAACACCTCAGTATCTCACAATCTTCAATATTATTTCCAGGACATGGGTTACATGTAAAACCCAAAGTCTAATAAGCCTTTTTCTCATTAGCCTGGGGCTGCTGTTCAAATAAGATTGTGCAGGGCAGGGAGCAGGCTGAAGTGGATGTTTTTTTCCATACAGGAGTCAGGCCAGACACAGCCCAGAAATTTCTTACTTGCACCCTTAACTGACTGCCAGGGTCACAGAGGAAAAAACCTTGTAGACCCTAGATCAGGACCAAGACTCTTGAATAAGGTGATTCATATTAAAGTTATTAAACAGACATCCAAGGAAAATCTTTCTAATATCACAGCCAGCAAAAAAAAAAAAATAGGTAGCACAATTGATTCCCATTATCTGGGAATTATCTATTTGGCAAAGAATGACAAGAAGTCAGGGAGGTTTTCATGAGGTCAGGCCAGGACTTGCTTATTATTATTATCATTTAGATATGCCTTTTGATGGATACTGCAAACCATGTAAATTATCAAGCAGCAAAGAACCCTCCAAATTAAGAATGCAATAAAATAGAATTGATTGAGAGGTATGAATATATTAGTCCAAAATAAAACAAAACAATCAAGCAAAAAATCCAACCAACCAAAACACCCCAATGATAGAAAAAGAAAAGTAAAAAGAAATGTTAGAATAAGTACATGGCTTTTTTTATGGTAGGTTGCATTAAAGTCATTCCTGAGTGGTAATAAATGAAGCTCAAGTCTCAGTTGCTCATCTCATGTGGGACTGTATTTTTGCATTGCAAAGCTGTATCATGTGAATGCTATTGCTATCATACCAACAAGGTTTACAATTTCCTCCTGAATCTTCTTGCTGTTCTCCATCTTTAAAAGCCCATTAAAATAACCAGGTTATTTGCAAGAGTAGTCTCACAGTATTCACACATGGATATGAGACTCAAGAGATTTGGATTTGACTACTGATAGTCTCACTGGTCTCCTATGTGTGGATATGCAAGTGGGTTAACTCAGTGCAAGACAAATTGTCTTCATTAAAACCCCAAAATCTAAAGCCTGTGAACACAAGATACAGACTTTAACTCTTCTAGTTGTGTTCCAGAAATGACAATTTTTACCCCTGGATTAATCAGGGATATCCATTTCATCATCTAGGACATCTGCCTTTTCCGACACTTTTTCCTGCTTCATACATAGTTGTGATGGGGTGATTTGATGGGTTTTATACCCTATATTTCATTTCTGATTTCAGGTGGTGCTTGTTTATTGTCCATCAGTCCATTATGTCTTGAGCTGGGAGAAACGTTTTCCTATGAGCAGCCAGTGATTGAATCAGTTCAGAAATTCAGGGTGTTTTGGGTGAATCGTTTCCATCAAAAAAGCAAAATGTGAAAATAACTTGACAAGAGCCTTGCTGTGCTGATTCAAAGCTTTTGCAGAGGTTCCATTTCTTCTTTTGGAAATAGCTGTTACACATCTTTTCCTTATTAATCTTTATAATAATCCCAGAAAACAACCTTTCTTTTATAAACTATGAGTTATTCTTTAGTGAAAACATTCCAGTTAGAAACATATAAACTCTTTCATCAACCCCAACTGATTTATTTTTTTCTTTGTTTGGCCAGTGGTGTAAATGCTTAAAGGAAAAATCAATTGTTTCTGTGAAGGCTGTGTTTCATACACTGGGACACATAACACCTTGTCTGTGGATTTGCCCACCTCAGAGGCTGTGATTACAAAAGCTTTCTCTTGGCAGCTGTTCTGATTTCAGCTATACCTCTCTGTTCATGCCCTAAGCACCCAGTCCCCCTGCTCCTCAGCTAAGTTCCTACTATCTTGTCATCTCATTCCTACCCTTGGCCTTGCATTTCTGCTCCCAGATGGCTCTCTTCATCATGATATTTTAAGGGCTTACCTAGATCACAGAGCTGAGCTGGTTTAAAGTAACCATTCTTTCTCCTACCTGCTTTTTAAGGTTTATTTTTAACCTGGATCAGTTCCTGACTGACTGATTAGAGAACAATGTGATTCACCAGATGGTTACATCAACTCAGCTGAACTGGTGTTGTAGGTAAATGGGGTTTCAGCTGTAAGAGGAGAGGTGGTGCTGGAAGAGGGAAGTTGCAGTTGTCACTGAATTAAATGCTCTGTAACCATTGCCTGCAGTCAGAGCTGTGATTGCAGCTTCCTTCAGACTCCACTGACTTTAATCTGCTGCTAACTGTATAGGTTTGTCAATGCAGGATAAGGCTTAGTATGGACTATTAGATGAAGAGTTTATTGAGTATTGATTTAGCTCCTGCTAGGTTATCCAGCCTTCCCTGATCCTTCTGCTGCTTCAGTTTCATTGCTATTCATGTCTGAATTAAATGTTAGTAGAAATTAGGGTTGGTAATTTGGGTTTGTAATTGGATCTGATAACCAAGTAAGTAGGAGTGAAAAAAAAAAAAAAGAAAAATGTGTTAATCACGAATAATTATGAGCCCAAATTAACAACTCTATTACCTCTTCTCCAAAACAAACATGCCTACCTTCAGTCTTAGTTTCAGAAAATGAAAGATATGAGTTGAGGGCTCATAAAAAACAAAACAAAACACTAGAAAGAGAGATTATTCTAGCAAGAGACCTTGGCACTGAGACTCTTCAGAATGAAGCTACTGGACTTCTCCAGGTTCATAGCACAGAAGAGGTATCTCCGGCAAAAGGTAAGGATTTAATACCCCAGGCATCTAACAATTGTGATTAACAATTTAGAAAGGGATCCCTGTCCAAAATCTTTTGCACCATTCAGGACTGGGGCATTGTCTTCTCCCAACAGAGAAAGGTTATGTTTTATTATAAATATATAGATGTTTTACTGTGAATATATAGAAGAGGTCTGAATCTTGAATGGTGCTTGACAGCATCAAAATGTTCTTTCCCAAAAAGCAAAAATATTTAGATAATGTAGAATTTTCAGTCACCACTGATATTTTAGCTAGGTGGATCTAATAGGTGACACTTTAAGGATTCAGAACTATCAGTCCATTTGAGGGTGGATGTTACCTTGATAAGAAAATGCCTTTATCTCTGATTGATGTCCTTGGGTTTCTTTTTTTCCCTTCAAAAGCAGCAATGAAGCTCTCTTTCACCATTGCAGTGTAGTAGTTTAAGCCTATATGTGACAGTCGTAGTAAGAGTTGTTAATATAGTAGCTGATTTGACTGTTTTCTTACAAGATTGCAAAAAAAAAATTGAACTAGTCTAGTGTGTCTGACAGTATTCCTCCATCCTTTCCCAACATTTTAAATTACAAGTGTTTGGCAGAGGCAAGGAAGTAAGAGATAACTAGATCATTCAGCACCCCGAGGAGGGATCTAAACCATGCAGTACTGTTACCCTCTGAGACTTGCATGTTCAGCCCAGAAAGACTGCAGCAGTGTGGGCATGAAGATAAAAATCATTGCAAGAGATGTCCCAGAGGCAGCTTTTCCCAATATCTCCACTGTGAGAGAAAAAAAAGTGCCTCTCTGAAAGCCTGCATGCCTTTTTCTGAAGAGACCAGCTCACAGAATGTTCATTTGCACTGTTTCCCATTTTTTTTGCCTCTCACTTCAGGCATCCTTTATGCATGTTGTCATATGGACTTGCAGTAGTCTCAGCTCCTAGTTTTGCAAGCCCCCGTTTATTCCCACAAAAAGGATCTGCTCCTCCATGTAGAGGAACATTGTACTCTTTCTATTGTCCCTCCGTTAATATACACAGTGTCCATCTTGTTGCTGCATCCAGCTACAAGTAGAGAATACAAACCTTGTGATACATCATGATGTACAGAAAAAAGGTCACCTTCTTTGATGTCTATTTCTTAGACCAGCTTTAGTCCTTAGAAATTTGCAACCAGCATGTCTCTTTTCTCTTGGGAATATTTTCCTTTCATGTATTGGTCCAGAATATTGTAGACATAACACATTTATCAGCAAATTGTTAAGATAACTCTATATATGCCAGGGCTAGGTAGAGTCCTAGGTAGAGTATGAAAAGATGAAACAAAGCAGGGATTAAAGCTCTACAAACAATCTTCTCTTGGTACCAGAGTTGTTCTCCAAGAGCACACAGGCCTCAAATTTTCTGCATCCTTACAGTGACAACAATACTTGTGAGTGTACTGATAAACACCATGTGCTGAGCAAGGAGGACTCATCTGTCTCTGTGAGACATATATACATCCCTGTCTCTCTGTATATGTGTGTGTGTCTGTGTATATGTCTCCATAAATGGGCATATAGAGCTGAAATATCTTCTCAGTCCTCCCTTCTCCTTTTTTCCCTTTTTTGAGGAGGCTTTCTCCTCCTCTTTATCCCATTCTTCATGTTGTGTGCAAAGTATGCTGAAGCAGTCTGCTGCTTGTCACATTTTAGGAGGAAAATGACATTGATATTGGACTAAATGCAAAAAGAGACTTTCCCCTAGTGACAACTGGCTAATTGATGTCAAATCAAATAACTTTAAAGAGCTGTGATGGCTACAAATCAGATCAGAGAGGGCAATAGCAGTTCATTCTACTTCATGCAGGGGCTGTGCTTTGCAGTTTAAGCGACAGCACTTTGGCATTCAAGGCTTCTTTATAACACAAACAAATCAAATCTCAAATCTTTTTGATCTTGATGCCTGACAATAGTTGATGATTAAAACTACTGCAGTGGAGCCTGGAAATGGATTATTATTATAAATAGCTGCAGTCTTGCCACTCCATGCTCTTTCTGTGGGTCTGGATGCTTGAGGCAAGAAAAGCTGGGGAGACTATAATAGATGCTAACAAGAGAGGTCATGTGAGACCAGGGAAAAAAAGATATTTCTAACAGATTAGTTTTAAGGATACCAGGCTTCTCTGCCTCTTTACCTCTGTGCTTTATAGTTCAATTCAAAAGGTAACAAAACATAAAGAATATTTTAAAAGCTAGTTTCCAAGTAATGATTCTGTGAACTAGAAATGAATTATCCATTGGTCTGGGTCTGGATTAAAGAAGTAAAGTTTTACACTGTATCTATTCACAGTTGCAGAGAGAGATGCAAGCTCTCTTTCCACAGGTTCCTTGGGTCACATGAGTTAATATGAACTCCACTGTGGGCATTAGAATATGGTAATACTTAACAGCAGGGATGCTATAAACGAAGCAAAAAAATTGCGAGCAGTGGTGGCTTCCAGAAGGATTAAGAGGTCTATTTTTTAAATCATGCAGCTATTTCATTAACTGTGAGGCTGCATCTGGAATACTGTGTCCAGTTCTGGGCCCCACAGTTGAAGAAGGATAGGGAACTGCTGTAAAGAGCCCAGCCACAAAGACGATGAAGGGGGTGGAACACCTTCTTTCTGAGGAAAGGCTGAGGGAGCTGGGTTTCTTATGCTTGGAGAAGAGGAGACTAAGGAGTGACCTCACTTATGCTTGTAAATATGTGAAGGGTGGGTGTCAGGCTCTTCTCAGTGAAGCCCAGTGACAAGACAAGGGGCAATGGCTGCAAGCTGAAGCATAGGAGGTTCCATGTGAATGCAGGACAAAATTTTTTAAGTAAGGGTGATGGAGCACTGGAACAGACTGCCCAGAGAGGTTGTGGAGTCGCCTTCTATGGAGTGGGTGGCTGGTAATCATTTGAAGAAAAACACTTCTATATTTCTGCAAAGAATTGTGGGGATATGTTTTCAGAAGAAAAGATGTATAATTGATGTATAATTGATTGAATCCCTCCAATATACCAATGCCTTCTACATTGTTGGCAATAACATCTCATCAAATATTCTGTGCATCAGGACTGCAACTATACTAACCATCTCACAGCAAGAGTGAAAAGTTCTCTGACAACTGGTTCACAGGACAAGGAAATGGCTGAGAATAGCAAATGAAATCACTCATGCTTCCCACGCAGATTTGAGAGCCTCACAACAACAAAGCTTACTTTCTTACTTTAAACCTTTCACTGCCACTCAGTTTTTCTATGGAAATTAGGGTTTATAGAGGACAAGCAGAAACAAATATGGGAATGAAATGCATTTCCTCTAAGACAATTTTTACTACCATATCTTTCTGAACATATGTCAAATTCCTTCTGTGTGGAAACATCCTGTGTCTGTAGAATCCACCTTTGTTTTTGCTGCACAGCTGCTCAAACTAATTCTGAAACTGATCTGCCCTCAGTAAGTGGATATTTGTACTCAAGTAATCCCAAAGTTCAAGAAACTGCTATTAAGAAAGGCTGCAATTTTTCACCAGAAATAGAAACTGTCCTACTAGAAGTAAGTTTCAGGGGGCAAAAAAAAAAGCCTGCAGTCTGGCCATGTTTCTCTTCCTACCAGAAGCAGCAAGTGTTAGAAATCTTACACCAAAACCTATTTCCATCCTGGACTGGGGGGAATGCAACATCAGTATATACATTGGCAGCAAAATATTTGGCACACATCGCTGCTTTCATCCTTTCCAAAGCCCTGGAAGGGACTATTAATCTCTTTTTGCAGATCTTTCATATTAATAGTATGACAAAAACATAGGAATGTCTGTACCTGTTCAGATCAAGGGCTGTCAGAGTTTTGTCTCCTGCAGCAGCCATCAGCAGATGCCTAGGGAAGAATGAAAAAAATGATATTTTAGGTTCCTGTAAATATTCTCATTACCATACTGTTTCATATAGGAAAATTTCCTGAACCTGGTTTCATTTGCCTGCCATGCATAGAAAAAAGTGAAAATGAAGAAGAATCTTTCTGGAAAAGAGAAAATTCTTTGGATGTTTTTGAAGGCAGGGACAAGATCTTCAACTGGATTAGATTAGCACAGTGGAGATGAAGCTAATTATTTGATAGCAGTGCAGGCAAAATGATTCTTCTTTTAAATTTTTGTTGAAGTGTATGCTTTACTTTTTTTTTTTTAAATGTCCTTTATTAGTTGTTTCAGTTTTATATATACTAAAAAAACAGAGATGAAAATCACTAATGAAAACCTTGAAAAATGTTCAATTTTTTAATAGAACCCTTGCTTACCTATGTTCTATTACTCTGTTAAGAGGGAAAATCCAAGCTAAATCAAAGCGTAATACCCTTTGGGTAACAACACCCAGATCTGTTCTGTGGCTCTCATTTTATGCTGGTTCAGTGAGAAGGTACTTGCTGTTGTGCATTTTCAGGAGAAGCATGCTAGGTTTCAAAGCTGGCTTAAATTTTTTCATTGTAGGTTATTATATTTTAAAAGAATAAAAATGGAAGAAAAAGTAAGTCATGTGATCAGCTGGGATTAGTATCAATTAACAACATACCCTGCAGAAGGGACTTTTCATAATCTAGGACAACCAGGCTATAGATCGGGTTTTTTCCCCCTCTCTGCAGGATGATTGTTGGTAATAAAGACTGAATGATTCTCAGTCTGATTGCTGACACACATGGATGGAGGACAATTTCAGAACAGATTGGGAGGTAGGCAAAATAGATTCATGTTCAAAGACAACCCTTAAAATTTAGTTAGCAGACACGGTCTTAAAGCTAAGATTAGATTTTCACTGTTGTATAGGAGGGTGGAGGGGAAAGGTGGAGAAGGAGTGTACATTTAGTCTAAAGAGAGCAGAAAAGTTGAAAGAGGTGATGAAAACTAATGGTGAGAAAACAGTCCAGAAGAAGACAAAGTTTCCTGCAGCATTTCTACTCTTTATTTGTACATCTTAGAGAAATACCAGCTTAATTTCTTTATTATGCACCCATAGCGGGAGCAGGAGCTGATATGGCAGATCAGCTTTGATGTTGGAAACCATTTGTCTTGAAAATGTAAATGGCAACCAGTTAAATAAAACTGGAAAGGGAGGTATTTTCTGCTCTTTATATCATAAAGATGATCAGACATAAGAACAAGAAATCTCATGCTGCAGGCTGGTCATGGGTAGCTAAAAGTAGATGGACAGGAAGAGTTTGAAATGATCATTAGAAAGAGTCCAGCGCAGAGCCACAAAGATGATGAAGGGGCTGGAACATCTTCCTTATGAGGAAAGGCTGAGGGAGCTGGGTCTCTTTAGCTTGGAGAAGAGGAGGCTAAGGGGTGACCTCATCTATGCTTTTAAGTATGTGAAGGGTGTGTGTCAGGAGGATGGGGTCAGGCTCTTCTCAGTGAAGCCCAGTGACGGGATAAGAGGCAATGACTGTAAGCTGAAGCACAGAAGATTCTGTGTGAATACACATGGAAATTTTTTCCCAGTTCAGGTGGTAGAGCACTGGCACAGACTGCCTAGAGAGGTTGTGGAGTCTCCTTCTATGGAGGTATTCAAAACCCATCTGGACGCGCTTCTGTGTGAGCTGTTCTAGGGAATCCTGCTGTGGCAGGAGGGTTGGACTAGATGATCTTTCGAGGTCCCTTCCAACTCCTAACATTCTGTGATTAGTAGGATGAACCAAATAGAATGGCTCATTAAAAGATTTTTTTTTAATTAGTTGTTTTGGGTTTTTTTCTGAGAAGTCTACAGACTTGTCAACATGCTTGTGGAGCTGGGCTTTGAGAGACTTGTCATAAAGAACTTAAAGGACAGCAGGCTAAACTCACTTCAACCTTATAAAGCAATATCGATCCAGAAAGACCTTCATTACAAGTAAGTGCTCCTACTGCCTTTTATTTCCAGACTTTTCCAATCATCTTGGCCCATTCAGTTCTTCCTCCCTCAACTTGGGTTATCCACAATAAGAATCACTTAATGTCTGTGTGTGGTGGTAATTTTTGTGATGTGGAAGTATCTTCAGGAAAAAAGATCCTGCAGATATGATATTCTTTTAATAAAAATTATTCAGCCCAAATTAAGACAAGAGTTACCACGGTGCTGTGTCTTGGATGCAACATACCAGCCTTGATATTCCACTGCCTGAGTGGCAATGTGGTGTGAAGGGGCAGTGATTTAAAGATTTTAAATATTTACTTGGTTTTGCTGCACTGAAGAATTTCCCTTCCCCAAAATTTAAAATTTAAAATGTGCCTCCTCTGAGCATGAGGGCAGTGCTTTTTGCTCTCTGAGATGGAACAAAGTATTTCCTTGATGAAAAAAATATGATTTTAAGCTGTAGGAACATTTTCTCACTGCATATTTTTCATGTGGTGGAAACTAACCATCCACCAAATATTTCAAATATGAATTCTCAAGTAGCTCTGCTGAAAGACATTTTCCTCCTCATTCTGTATTAAAGTATAGCCCTGAATGTTGTGATTCCAAACAATAATCTGCCAGCAAACTCTCCCCCCAGATATCAGGGTTTCATCCCTCAATCCTCTATGTATAAAGGAAGTTTTCTATTTCACTTGTAGAACCTGAAAAGCAAGAGGCTAAAGTTAATGGGCTGGAAATGAACAGAGAAATAAAGGAATGATATAATTTCATTTTTGAACCTCAAATTGAGGGGGGGGGAAAAAAGACAGAACAAACTTAACCTAAGCACATGGTTCATAGACATGTAGATGAAAAGCATCCAATGGCACAGACTTGATCTAGTGAAAAATCAAAAGGCTCCCTTGTGCTTTGCTGTATAGCACTGATTTACACCATCTACGAATCCATCTGGGGACATTAGTGAGGCTAATTCCTCTCTAAAAGAGGAAAAAAAAATTTCTTAATCCATTTACCATTCAAACATCCCATTAACCTAAATTAAACACTTGTCAGATTTTAATTTATAACACACTGACCCCCAAAATAGAAAGGCCACTTACAATTACAAACCCCATAGTGCAGCCATAGCAAACCCCAACTTGCAGCCATCCTTATCACCCCAAACATGTTTCCATCTTGGTAAGCAGGAAACCTTATTTTTCTGTCTGTATGCATGTGTGCGGGAGTCCTTGTGGATTTTCACCCATGTGCTTTTCTGTTAACGTTCATTCATTTATGTGGCTTTGGCAAACTAGTAAAAGAAAGGAAGTGATATATGGGTATTTTATTTCCTAAGGGTTCCTGGGTTCAATAGAAATGGTCCAAAGGGAGAAAAAAACACCCATAAAGTATGCACCCCAAGGACAGCCCAGGAAATTTTCCTTGCATCACTTGGCAGCTCAGGGAGGAAGCTACCAGTGAAGAGAGAGGGTTAGTTTTCCTTGAAGGTTCAACAGAAATGTCTCAAATCTCCTGAAAAACAGAAAATCATGGTGCTTCTCAACATGGCAAAAGGGCCTTTTGAAGAGAGACAGAAGCAGATGCTTTCATAATGTCCATGCCATGTTCTTATTATGTGGAGCAGGCAAGGAGGATTCAGGCATGAGCATAAGCTAGAGAAACAGTCCTGGAGCTCTTGAGATACAACGACTTTTTTAATGCAACCTGTTGATATGCCTTCACTGATGATGCCCTGCATTATGCTGGAGAAAAAGCATTGCCTAATTTGTTTCAAACACAACCCAGTGATGTGTCAATAAGTGCAGCTTAATTAACTGGAAGGTGTGTGCAAAGATAAGTTTTTAGGTACCCAAATTATCTATCTGGCTTGTTTCCTCAACTCGCTATGTGGCATAGGTGTTGGACACATTAGTTTGCTGGGCTTAATGGGCTGAGACTTGTGTGTCTTTACCCTGCAACTAGTATGAAAATCATAACTTATGGGTTGTTTGTCATGCAGTGCAACAGCATTGTGTGCTCACATAGGTGAAGTGTCCCACCAAGCTGTCCATCCATAATAGATCTACCCAGCTAAGTATGGCTCTGAGGTAACCTCTGGAGCTTTCAAGTTGCTTGCACATAGGTGTCTAGATGTATCTAGATATACTGCAAGGGCTGAAAACTTGTTATTGATCTTACACCTGAACCTGAGCAACATTTCCCTTCGACTGTGGGCTTCATGGACCAAAACACAGGTTATCTACTGAAGACAGAGCTGGTTACAGCTGTCTTTTTCAAAGGATGGTCTGGTAACAGTGTTTGCAAGGATCCTGTGGCCTCCTTCTCTTCTGTCTGGTTCTCCCCACAGTGAAGGACATGTTCAATTCTTGTCTTTGCTTGTGAGAAATATAAATCTGCCTTTTTTCCTATCTCCCTGACAAACACCCTGCACACCTTATTAGACCACTCCATACCATTTACACCAACTGATACCCTCTATAGAAAAAAACCCCTTAAGGCAGACAGAAAGTGTCCTGGAAGAGGGTTTCACTCTACAACAGTTAGGGAACTTGTGTCCCAAACATTGCATAGCAGAAGGCATCTAGACAGACTGCCTCTCTTCTTCCTCCCCAGCTGTTACCCTACAACAATGATCTGGACTCGCTATCTGTGACCTGACAAACCGTGGGTCTGGAGGTCACATTTCTAACTCCATTTTCATCAAGAAGCTGTGAGTCCTAGTGGCAGGTAGTATAGCAGAAGCTCACTTTATCTTGGTAGTTACTAACCTTTCAGAGAAACTCAGTTGTCTATGAGGAAGGATTACACTGAACATCATGACATCTACCAGAAGGGCAGCTCATCAGAACAAAAGTATTGTCTCTCACCACACACATACACACTTTTTTCCAACCCCTTTCCTATGGATTGATGCAAGGCTACTGGTGTATCTTACCCAGTCCAGCCAAGTGATTCAGGGCAGGGTTTAATTCACTGAGCAAAACCATGTCTATTATATTTCTTAGCTTCAGCTCTCCTTTTGAAATAAAAAGGAATTCAATCTACTGAAATCCCACTGGATCTACCAGCCTCCTGGTCATCTGTCTTAAGAGGGAATGAAATGAATTTAATCTCCATAGATCATATTGCACACTGCATTGCCAGCTGTCTTCTAGCAGAGGCTGCTGTTACTCAGAGGTCATAGTACAAATCCCTTGATTAAAAAACAACAACAAATACATTTGAAATGAGTAAAACCATAAGACGCTGCCATAAAGCAGATTATGTGAAGTAGATACTGTTAAAACAGTTTAAATGCCTCTTTCAGGCATGAGTTTAGTTATCTCAAAGCATATTAGAGAGTGCAATAAAATTTAATAGCCAGCAGTAAAGTGTTTATGTGTGGCCCTGAACACCAAATTGCCCAACTGCAGAATGTGTCAACTTTGCTGCACAGGTCAGTCAATAACCAGCAAAAGGAGTTTGGGCCCCTCTTGGAGTTGGCATTAGATCTGCTCTAGAAGAGCTCAGCATAGAGACCTCAAAAACCCCTCAAACAGGGAAACAAGGAAACCAGAGCCACTGTAGGGCTGTCAGGGCAGCAGCTCTGCCTTGCACCTCCCAAGAAGCTGATTTGGTTGGAAGGTCTGCACATTGTGTGTGTTTGTGTTTTGAAACAGCCGAAAAGCAAAACATTTTCCAGCCCAGCACGAAGGCTGGAGTTTTTCCAACACCAATTTATACCATCAGCAGGATCCTGGTTTTACAAGGTAATTGCAAGGTCCCTTGACTCTTTCTTCTGTTATGTTGTGATGCATCCTAGGACATGCCAGTGTTGGTGCCATGTCAGATGTGGTGCTGATGGCCACTTGATATCAGCCACAAAGCTCTTATGGACCAGCCCTAGGACTGTAAACCTGTCAGTGCATATGGACACTAGTAATGGTGCAGCCCTACACAAAAGAGAAGACTCTTATCCTTACTCAGAAATTAAAAATACTAAAAGAGGAAATGTATACTACTTTGTGGGTCACATTTGGGATGAGTATTTACAATGGCAACAGAATGAGAGTCAAATAGGACAAGTCCATGTCACTAGTTAAGATGTCAAGTTGTTATTCAGAAATCTGATCTCCTTTTTCTGATCTGTCAGTGACAGTGATGTTTCATGCTGCAAAAGTCAATTTAGAAGGCAGCCCTTCCCATCTGTGTTTTTATTTAGACTGCTGGATTTCTGCTTTTCCATGCATTTATGTAGCACCTAAGCATGATTGTCTAGAGTCAAATACCGAAGCATCTGTCAAAAGAAGCAACCTTGGTCTGTCACTATGAGAAAATATCTGATATATGATTGTCTGGAAGACGTAACATGAAGATGCAGGAGGTGGACTGTAATGTGAATTCCTTCCTGAAGTCATATTCCTTTAATAAATTCATCCTGCTTCCAAAGTCCGCAGACATGCTTCTGGCTTTTCAATACTGCTATTTGCCTATTCCTAAGCAAGCAGGTCTCCTAGAGCTTTTGCTGGAGACAGCAGCCCAGCTGGTTACAGCTGGGTGCACGGTTGCCTGATGCTGCCTACATAGGTGCTTGGCATTTTCAAGGCCCAAGAGCTTGTTTAATAGCAAGGGCTGAGTTCCCTGTTAGGGACAAAGCTCAGCAATGGCTTGTGACACAGTCAAGTGCCTTATTCCCACTTTTGATTCCTGGACTTTGCTAAGCTGTTCCTGTGCTTTTGCCCTTCCCTTAGCTCACTGGGAGTCCCAGATCTACAATAGGGGAAGTGCACTCTCCTGTAGGAGAGCTGCTTCTGCTCATGCACAGAAAGCAGTGCCCTACCCTGACTCCAGCTCTCCAGACCAGGTGGGTGGTAGACACAATTTTATTTGAAAGTCAGCAAAAAAGTGAAATTAAGAAAGGGTCAGTTCAGGGAGTCCCCTGCTTATCCCAGGTGAACCCTCCAAAAAAAAAAAAATTCAAAGAGGAGAGGAGAGGAGAAAAGAGGAGCTGGAACACTGCCATAAGAGGCAGAAGGTGATGCATATTCAGGATGACAGGAGCAAGCAGAGATGTATGCATGAGCACAGCTTTTTCTTTTCCTCAGAGCATGCATTACAATATTCCTTAAATAAGTAAAAAAAATTGTTTTAGTCAGTTCTATTTGTTTTCAGCTGGGAGGTGTGGATAGGCAAGGAGGTGAGTGGAAAGGAGACCTGCATTTTAATTTGTAAACTGGCTAACTTTTTATGCTTTAACCTCTCTCATCTTTGCTTGCCTCCCAGGACTATGCTAACCTCTCTTGCAGAATAAAGCAGGAAAGAAGGTGTGCTACACATACAACATATTTTTGCCTTATTTTTTTTCTGCTGTTTATCCCTAGCCAGTCTGCACAGCTCAGCTGCCTAGATGAGCCTTCCAACAGGGCGTGGTGAAGGTCCTTAGTGAGAGCTACTGTAAGTGCTTTTATATTGGGCTGCATTTACACATTACTGAAATGTTCTGTTCTTTTATAAATAGGAACAGCGATGCCTGAAACGCCACCGCTATGTATTGAGTCATTCTGATACTGTACCTTAACTCCAGAGCTCACAGGTGCTGGAGAGATTCAATGTAACCCCTCAAAGTGAATAAGCAAGTCCTTGGCCTTGCTTCAGGATACCCTATTCATGAAACTGAAGTGCTGCCTTCATCACTTGTCAATACACTGCTTTCAACTGTTTATCTGTTGATTACCTTCAGTTATGGCTCAACCTGCTTATTCTTAAGGTTTTGTTTCGACATGTGCAGAACTTTACTTATGTACCCAGCAGTGTAAGTTGCTGATTATTACACAGCTGTTAGGTTTGGCTACTTACAAGACTCATTGACCAAGCTAACAAGTAGTGGATTCTCTTTACAGCTTGCTGTCTACATCAAGATAAGCAATTGATTAAGAAAGAGGCTGCTTTTAATTTGTGCTCATAGTGCACATCTCAGCTGTTACTCCTCATATAGTACAAGAGATCTCACCTTTTTGCCATCAGTTATGCACTGCTTCCCTCTCCATCATACCATACCTAGCAAGTGCAGCAAGACTTACTTCATTCTTTTTTTCCCTCATGTTTTTGGAACAGAAATGTACGTGCCTTTTGGCTCAAGTGGGTGAACAGTCTCCTGAAATCACCAAATCCTAGGCTTAGGAAGTAATGGGAATGTGAAGCTTTGAAGCCACTCATTTAAAAAAATTATCTATGTGAGGTGAATATACATCTTTTCTTCTGAATATTGGGAATTAAGGGAATTAAGGGTGCTACTCCAGGAGTTTCAAGACTTTTTTTTTAACCCCCCTAATGACTCTTAAAAACGACTATGCCTGGAATGAGGTCTATGTTTACTGGCTGAACAGGAAATATAGGCTCCCAATGCATTAGTTAAATCAGGCATACATGCCTCCCCATGTATTCAAACCAAACAGATCATCTGCCAGTAAAAACTTTTAGATCTGGTCCAAAGGTCTCCCCCCACAGAGAGATTCATCTGTTCTCCTTCTCCTTCTCGACAGCACAAGACCTGTTTTTGGGGTTTTTTTTACAAAATGTGTATTTGTGGGGGAAGAGGTATTAGAACTTAAGAAAGATGGTTTTCTGTACCACAAAATTGCTTCAGCATTTGGAAAATGGGAAGAAAAGATAAAGTAAGGAAATGGAATAAAAAAGGAAAGAAATAAACTCCTATCCATGTTGCATTATGTACCTTATGAGGATTTTCAAGAGCAGTGGAATTACATGTTACTTATTGATAATCACATGTGTAACAAGATGTTCAGTATCTGCTGAATTAAGTAGCTAAAGGAAGTAGGGGTGTTTCTCTTATCGATATTTAAATATCTCATAAAATCCCTGCTAACTGGATTATAACCATAGTAGAGCTGCCATTGTGCAGGTCTAGCTGCCAGCCTAGCATGAATAACTGAAATGTGTGTGTCTGTGTGTGCCTGTGCCTCTGTATACGGTTTTGTCCTTCTTTCTCTGCTTTACAGAGGGATCTGGGACACTGCCACTGGATCTGTGCACTGTATTTCACAGCTAACTGGCAGATAGAAAAGTTGGGATATCTTTTTCTAACAATGAGATCTGAAGACAGGTACAAGCTTTTACTGCCTATCTCAGTGATTCAAAACCTATTAGGAAACTTGCACACATCCTGAAAAACATTAAAATGGACAATGAGATAATCTTAAAAATCAGCACAGAGGTTTCTCTCTGCTTGAGACAGTCACTGAAGCATCAGAATTTAAATTTCTTAAAAATTAAGAACTCCAAATCCTTACATTTTAAAATAAATTAATGATTTCTAACATAACAAGACTCCAGAAAAAGGAGATTTAAAGAAATAGAACTACTAGGCAGTTCCTAGTAGGGTAGAAAAATAATCATGACCTGGTCTAGGGAATCCTGCCCTGGCAGGGGGTAGACTAGATGATCTTTCAGGGTCTCTTCCAACTCCTAACAGTCTGTGATTCTGTGACCACCTCCTTCAAGACTAACAATAGTGGGAAAAAAATTGATTTGGGGGATTAATACATTAACCCACACATTATTAAGGACACAGAAATAGTTTTCTTGCAACTTTCATGAAGGCTGTAATTAGATGAGCTCTTGAGAGCTACTTTGAATTGGTTAAGACCAGTCAGCACCAGTGATTGGTTGTTTATCTAAGGTGAGCCATGGAGGGAGTGGGAAAAGATGTTTAGTTAGGCTGGTACTAGGGTATTTTCTGAGTTGTGGTTGTGGCCCTGGAGGATCTGCTCCTCTCAGAAACAAAAAGAGCTGGGAAAAGGGGAAAGGGCGCTTGTTAGAACTGAAGAGTAGAGAAAGCTCTCATCATGACTTCACATCACACTTGACTACTCGCTGGTGAATGAGCCCATCTCCCTCTGAAGGCAGCAGGAATACTTGGGGCTCCCTTTCAAGTTGTAGGAATGACTATACTAAAGGTGTGATAAACTGCTTTAAACTGAGAGTTTCTTAGTTCAGAAGAGGGTGGTCTTCCATCTTTCTTCTTCTTCTTCTTTCCTTTTCTCTGTGGCAATTCATGTGACCCTTGCTAAACTGATTCAACTCTCAAAGCAGGCATAAAGAACCCTACTTTTCTCTGATTGTGGCTTTTCTGAATGCCTGTTGGGCAGAATCAATTCACCAAGGGTCAGGAGCCTGTGCAGATAAGCAGGAGATCCTGGAGCAGCACTGCTTTTCTTTTGTATGTCAGCAAGATAAATTTGTCTCACCTTACTGCACCTTACAGAACAGAGAATGAGGCACCATTGGCAAATGTGAGCGGGTGAAGGGAATAGAGTGAGAGTGAGTGTAGTTGGAGTTGTTTCTGAAGGTGGCAGACTTCAGTGGGAAGAGCTGTCACACCTTAAGCTTTTGCCTAGAGGCTGCATGCCCTGTGCTAGCACTCAGAAAGGCTGTGATCATTCTTGTGTGTTGCCAAAGCATAAATATTGTATGTCTGCATTATAGATTATGAAATTATAATCATTATAGGATTCAGCAAGAAAGGAAACATGGCTAGATGTGAGGAAAACAGTTTAAAATCAAGAAGAAATGTTCTGTCAGTGAATATTTCTAGGAGAATAACTCTGGAGACTGAAAGCTTTTTTTTATTCAGGTTGGCCAGCATCTGGTGAAAACTACCTTCCACACTTGTAACAACTTAGCGCCATATCAGAGAGAAGTTTGATTCCTGCAGTCTGATTTCCCTGATATCTTTAATGGATTAGCTAATGTAATGACAAATAGGCAAGGTGGCAGGCTTTCAGATCTAGATAGATGTCCACTAGGAGTTCAAATAACATAATCTAATGCTCCTACAGAGGAGTCTATCCATAGCAAAGTAATGACTTCTGAAACTAAATCAGCTCTTGAATGACAGGTTCTTTCTTGAGTTCATGACTTCAGTGCAGCTATCCTTATTTACACAGTAGTTCCCAATTCTGATCACAATTAATCTAGCCTGTCTGTTGACACCAGCACACTTATTCATACAGTTTTGCAAGTAAGAGCACAGTCAGGCCTCTAGAGAGAAAATCTCTTTATTTCCTGGAGCTACATATTCCCCAACCGCTTGTTATTTCCAGCATCTTCTATTTCTCCTGGCATGAAGGTACATTTCTTGCTTTAAATTGACTTCATCCAATCATCTTTCTGTTTTTCTGCTTCTTGTACTATATTTGTTTCCCCTAGGACACAGCCACTGCACCCATTAAAGTAATGATTTAATGGCTCTTAAATCTTTTCGTCCCTCGTCAGTGAGATTTCAGTTTTTCTGCTGCAGTATTTAACACAACTGCACTAGAGGATGGGCTGGAAGAAAGGGAGAAAAGACATCTGGCATTAAAATGTTCTCCTGGAAAGAAAATGTTCTCCTTTTACATATGGACCTGTGAACCGATCTCTTCTACCTTATCAGCTATTAGATCTTTTTTTCACAACTGAAAAATAATAATATTAAAACTCTTTTTAATTCCATTTGATGATCAAAATCTTATTTCTACAGGGGAGAATAAAAAAGAAAAGTGATCTGCCTTGAAAGAAGTAATGAAAACTGAAAGTGTGAATGGGGGACATACAGAATGGCAGGGATTTCATCTCATTTTGAGGATAGACAGAAGTAAAGGACAGGACTCCCTTTGTACCTTTCTCGGCATCTCTCACATATATTTACATTTTGCTTCTTTTCCAGTGGGATCTATATGTTTTGAGAAATTTGAAAGATTTTTTTGTGGAAAAAATATTTTCTTGCCCATGTATATGTCTTTGGTTATTTGCACATTCTTCTACAAAATACAAGCTCTCCCTCGTACTCTCTCCACAGCTGTATCTGTGTTGTGGGCTGTGTGATGCATAATGCAGAGGGAAATGCAGGGCATCCTTGGGAAAGCATGGGCTTCACAGGAGTGCAGGTCAAAGCTCTCTTCACAGCTTACAGCAAAATGCTGGTAAAAGAGATGTCCTCCACTGACTTTTCTAGAAGTCTCCAATAATCAGTCATCAAGATCCTGGTGCTGCAGGATACTCAAGGAACAGCCTTGCAATGCCTTCCATCTTGTTTGGGTATTGGCAATGTCTTGCAAGGGAGACTGTTTCCTGCTGAAATATCCCATTTCATAAAAACCACAAGTGGTTTTTAGAGGTATTAAAAGAGATACTGCAGTGCCAAGAATTATATTCAGAGAGACAGCTGGATGTGGTAAGTAAAGCTGAGAACAGGAGATATAGCAGGAATTCAGCAATGGGCAATGAAACCGTGCATTACCAGAGATTTATACCCTTCAGCCGCTCCTGTGCTACTGGGTTTACTAAGAAAAAAGACCCCTAAAAAAGTGCTGGGTAAGATATACTGGTGACATGATCACACCTGGCACTTCTAAGGATGCTGCAGAGGCTGCTGCATCCAGAAAATGATAGAGGCTCTTTTAGCAGCTCTAAGCATGGGACAAGCTGTTACACAGTTGTAAGAAAGCTTTAAGAACTTGCACTTCCAATCAAACCTGCAGGCGTTGCAATTGGTTGTGAAAGCAGATTGGATCTGGAGTGGGAATTCCACCTGCCCAGGGGAAAAGCAAGCTGCACGGGCAGAAAAGAGTTACAGCAAATGTCATTTCTCAGCAGAGGGTAACCTGTTCATATCTCCCAGCTATATATCTTCTAGCCAGTCTTAGCTGTTGGCAAGCTCAAATAAATGAAACATGCAGTTAAATGAAAGAAAAAGTAAAGCACTTTTAGAAAGCTTTTTAGCTACTAGAAGAGACGCTCCATAGCCAAAAGCTGGAGACATAATAAACCATTTCCAGTCTTTATTAGTAACCATTGCTCTATGTCTGCATCTCAGAGCCCAGACTGGCCTTCTTGCAGCAAGGTAGTACAATCCATCATTGATCTCTCAAATCTTGCTCAAGCAACCAATGCTGGGAATACAGAGGTGCCTACTTTTGCTTTTGAAAAGGACTGCCAGAATAAAAGGTATATTGAAAGTATGCTTGAAATGGCCTACTGTTAAGAAGGATCTCATGGCATAAGAACTCACAGAAACAAAAGCTACTTGACTTTTGTTTCACTCAATGAGTGACTGCAGTGAGAATACATATGGACTTGCACAGACAACATCATAGCAGAGGTTAGTGGTATACAAGTCTGAGATCAAGTAAGCAAAGCTTTACTAGGTTCTTATCAGGCAAAGAAGGAAAAGTCACTGTTTTTGGAGACAAAGGTAGTCCTGTGGTAGACGGATTGTTCAGACCACAAGAGATGCAGATGAGATATAGAGACATGTGAAGACTTCTTTGTCCTGAAGTTAAGAAAGTCAGTTCTCTTGGTGTAGGGAAACTGACTTTTTCAGTATGCATCTCACCTAATCTATTAATGACATCTGCTTTAGGATGCCTGCATTTGATTGGATAACCAATACATCAGAGTGAAAGAGCTCTTCTTGACTTCAGGGGCTTACCAGGACTGTATATGCTACGATAAGGTCAACTGATTGCTATGATGATGGGAAATCCAGACCTCACAACCCATCTGTTCACAATAGCAGAAATCAATACTCTTTGCCAATAGTTTACACCCATAGAAACATGCTGAAGCAGCTCATGAATGCCAAGGCACACATACTAGAAGCCAGCAACAACTATGCATTAGCAATTATTTGTGGGTTTACTGCTTTCTTTGGTATAACTGGGCTCCAAACAGAATCTGTCACAAGTATAATCTACAGGACTTCCTGTTGTTACATTATAGGGCTTTTAGGGGGAGGAAGTGAGTAGGAACTTCTCTACTTCAGGTTGTCTCAATGTATACATAAACAAGCTTTCTAGAATTTTTTTTTTTTTAAATCAGAAAGTTGGATGTTGCTTTGTGTTAGTATTATTCAATGTGAAAGCCCTGAAATGGAGTGAGAAATAGGGGAGCTGTGAGCAGCCACTAATTCTGGATGATCAGCTTGATACCATAGGCTATAGCTGTCTGAAAATTATTATCTACAAAGCAGACTCCTGAATCTGAGCTAATCATCCTGAGCCCTCTCAGAGTGAGAGAAGAGAAACTGTATGCAATTTATCTCAACAAAATCCAGACATTTAGAAGATGTTAGAAGGATTGTGCTCCAGATGTGTATTCATTTCTCTCCTCTGACTGTGAAGAAAGTATAAGAACTAGCACAGGTAGAGATGTTCATCCTGTATATAGCTGAATCACAACCCTGGGTCTGATCCTTTGAGGCATCAAAGTGTACATATTCTGTTAATATCAGCTATATAGGCTAGGTGCTTCTAAGAAATCTTAGCCAAAAATGAAGAGACCCATGACAGGTATCTGTCCTTGGAAATTGTTGGCCTTAAAAAAAAAAAAGCACCTTAACTATTTGTCATCTCACAACAATTGCTAGTAGTGGAAGGTAGTCATATTGTTTTGCTTGAACTGGTTAACTATATTCTCTAATTCACCCTCCTGAGGAGCTTCTAGAGAGTTCCCAGTATGTACATCTTATATTTTATGTGGTGTGAATGCACTTCAGAGGGAACTTTGATCCCCCTCACCATCCACAGCAACTTATTGCGGTACTACAGGACAGCTGGGTCAGTCTCAATTACTTCATATCAGATTCAGTGGTTTAATTGGTGACAATACTGGAGAAACTTTGTGAACTTGCAGCAAAAATAGCCCAATTAAATAAATTTTGCTTCTGAAAATGGGACTCGGTATATGAACTAGCTATCTCCTTTCTCAGCAAAACTTAACAATAACTAAATGAAGTTAACATTTTCCAACTCAACAATTCTCTAATACACAGCATTTAGGTAGAGAATAAAAAAGGGTTTATTAGCTGACCCAGAAATCATGATCAGTGCCCAAGAAATAGCCCATTCTTAGCAAGAAGAGGCAGTGAAAATTGTTCAACTACAAAAAGAAAAGGTGTTTGAAGAACTAGATATATTCAAAAGTCTTGTTATGGGATAGGAAACTTTTCACCAGAAGTGCTCAGTAACCAAAATCATCATGCACTGATAACTACAGATGCTATTCAGTATCTGAAAAGATGTTTCTCACTCCAATCTTTAAACAAAAGCAGGAGAAAATTCAGGAGCAGCCCACAGTCTCTGCACTGAGTTCAATGGTCCCGTCAGGAGCTTGGTTACAGCATGGCTGAACATTTAAGATTGCACTGGGGCTGACTTTAAACTTTCTTGGATTTAAACTTTTCTCCATGGAAGACAGAGAGCTATTGAATTTGGATGTTTTCTTGACCACTTCAAACGAGAGATCAATCACAGTTCGAACTTGTAAATCAGGTGTGTGAAGAAGAGGAGGAACTGGGTGGCAAGATGTTCTAACATGTTGGGCAACAAAATGAACAGAATAAAGAAGACAGTATTGAGTCTCATTCATGGCACAAAAACCCAAAAGAGTGTACACTGGTGCAGCATCCATAATATCAACATATCTTCTATGTGGAAGTGAAGCCAGACAGCACGGAATAGGATTTATTGCAGTATTATTGAACACTTTTACCCTGCAGAAACAGGATGGCAGTTTCCAAAACTGCTTATTGCAACTGTCTCTGATCATCTCCCCAGAAACCAGAAATAGTTTTGAAGAGTCATAGATCATTTGTGCCAAGACCAGGCCTGGGTATGTTCCTTAGCCTTATTAAATTTACTGGTACAGCCAAGTACAAGGGTAGCAGGAAAGACCTCCAAGAGCCCACACTAGAACTGTGACAGTTCCTTATGGCTCATTCAGTTTCTATTAACAGAAGCATAATTATAGAGAAAGCACAGATGTAGTGTTGTTTGCTTGACTGAAGGGAAAGATGATTGTGGTATGATAGAGAACCTAAACAAAACAAATTTTGGTGAAGTACAATTTTTTCCAGGGCTGAAGCTTCAACTAGGAGCTGGGAGGTTTCAAAGAAAAAACACAGCACACCTTTGCAGCAGCCTAAACTTGTTTATCTTCTCCACAGACTACTCCCTCCTCTCATTCTCCAGGAAAAATTTGATGGGCCAATGCCACCCCAGAATCCTAAGAGTTTCATGCAAACTGCAATAGAGTTGGGTGACTTAATGCAACACAGCTGGAAGTATTAAGTGCTCTGAGTTAAATCCTGAATAACTTTTCCCACTTTGTCTTCCTTTCAAATTATTTGATTAGTCCAATCCTATCACTCGTATGCTTCCTCTGAGAAGTGTGTGGAAGTTAATTTCAGCCAGTGGATGTAAAGTTTTATACTCCTGCTCCTTGTCATCACATATTGAGGTCTTTTCTAATCTCACTCAGCCTCTTTCAGAAGGGTAAACCACCCTCTGCAGGCAGAGTATGGCAATCCCAGATTTATGGGACATATTGTGGAGCCACCATGCCTACTGAGAATAACCTGTGGTGAGGATGCTTATTTCAACTTTCCACTTCTGCTGCTGGGCTGGATGACAGAAAATTATTCACTTTAACTGTCTGAAACCAGATAGAAATGGTGAGGAATTAGAGATTAGCACCTTATGACAAAGAATAAGGTCAAATGGAGAGGTAAGCACATATGGACAGCTTCAGAGCCACTGTTTACATTTATCTTCTGATTTTAGAAGGTAACTGTTAGTTTTGCTTTTCTGAATAAACTATGTATGTTTACATTTCTAAGCAGGGAAGTTGTGTATGCATTGGCATGGGTGTACTACAAAAAACGTCCTAAATAAATGAATATCTTTGATGGAGTAGTTAGTGTTTGGAAACTATGTCTAATATAAGGCAAAGCTTCACAAGCTGAGGAGGAAAATAAAAGAAGAATTAAATAGATTCACCCAGTTACATTATTCCTTTCACTGGAAGTAGAATTAGTCATCAACTAATGAAAGCTGATTCTGAGGTCTCTAACACTGCACTGTGACCTATTAGTGAAGGCATTCATGCTATCTGCTAGATAAGACAGAGTTCCCAGGAAGGTTTTGAAGGAAAAGCAAAAAGCTGGTAAAGGATCATACAAGTTGTGGTTATAATAAATGCACCTATACAGAGACACTGCCTACCTTGTTGTGAAGCCTTAATATTTTTAATGTACATTTTCCCTACTAACTTGGTGTCCTGGGTTGGATTAGGGTCTTATTATACCAGCTCATATCCCTCAATCCTGACCAAAAGACAAAAATTGCTCTTCTTTCTCCTCCTGTACCTGCATTTCTGTGCTTTTGTTCCCATTTCATCTGATAGTTTAATGGCATATTTTACCTCAAACCGATTCTCAACTCTGATTTTATTTCTCCCTGGCCTAGTAACAGCATTGCAAGGCTCACATTTCAGTTTCACCCTGTGGAGATGCAATGCTGATTTGCTTTCCTTCCAGATGTGAAGCAACCCATTTATGTTTAATACTTGCTCTTCAGTCACACAGCAGCCTGTGTTTAACTACATTTTTATGCATTATAAATGCACATACATTTGAAAGAATAAAATTCTCTCTACCCAGCATCACTCTAAATGGAGCTGAGGTGAGCTTTTGTTTCCCTGAGGCAGCCTGACATTTGAAGATCATTTTTAACCATTTGTGTTTTCAACTGTACTTTTTCACTTCTGAGATCCTTGTAGTTGGTCAGCCTCCAAGCACTTCCCAAACAGATGTAGATAAATAAAATCTATTTTCCCCAAATAAATAGATAAATAGAACCCTCCAAACAGTGTGCTAAGGAATAAATGTAACTTTTATCAGAGGAGAAGAGTGGGTGAAAAAGACAACAGACCGATTTACAAAAGGTTTTGTAGGTATTTGGTGTCAGCTCCCATGGATGCTCAATACTCAAATCTCTGATCTTCAATACCCAAGTCTCTGACCTATCCTGTGCAGTGCATGTTCCTGATAAGCAATTGGCTCCAAAACCTGCATTCCTTCTCAGACTTGGATGATAACTGATCAATCTGCTACACATGCACACACAAACATGAACAACTACACATCTTGTCTCCTGGAATACTGTCATCGTGAGCTGTGGTTTGTCTCTAAGCACCTTAATGTCAATAGCAAATGTGGGTGACTTTACTGTGTAGGTGACTGACTCATCCAAACTGACCAGAGGGTGGTAGCAAACCTGGGAATGGAGGGCTCAGGATTCGTTCACAAGGCTGTGGAAGGAGCATACCTAACCCTATAGTCCTTTACCCCCTTGACTTAGTTCTCTGTATTTTTCAGTCCAGGGAAACTCTCATGTCCAGAACAAGCCTCCACCAACCCATGTGACATCCACCAAGTTGAAATAATTCATAGTTTAACTAGAATGTCATTGTCAATTGTCTAGGCTCCAAGGCTCTGAAGTGCCAGATGAGCAAGAGAACTACTCTTTGGACAAGACAGATCTCTCGACATGAGTCCAAGTCTTATGCAGATCCTGCATTCCCACTGTGTACAGCATAAAGCTCTTGTCTCTATGAAACAGAGGGCATTTCTCAAGCATACTACTACAAAACTCTTGCTAAAAAAAACACCAAACAAACAAAAAAAAAACCCCAAAAGGACAAAATTTTCTGAAACAGCCCATTTCATGAGCTTTCTTGATTTGTTTGAACAACTCATTTCTGAATGCACTTTTGCAAGCCTCATTCACAAGTGACAATACATGGTGAATAGTTCCAATTACTGTCCACTCAATGAAGCAATGATACTTTGCTTTAAAAAAAAAAAAAAGACAAACAAAAACCCAATCAACAGCACCAAACAAAAACCACACACAAAATCTGTCTGCCTTCAAGTGTGTGCGTGGCTGTAATTACTCTCCCGTGCCAGCTGGAAAAGAAATTATGGAGCGACAGCTATTTGTCACATGATGGTAACATGAGGTATTTTATGGCCTGATCTTTTGAGATCCCCAAACCTATGCAAAAGTTGTGTTTAATCAGAAATCAGAGTAGACCCACTACAGAGCATCAGGTAGTAAAGTGGCATTGACTATTCCCTTTCAGTCTCTCTAAAGACAATACCTCACTGTGACATTATTGGCTTTGGTTACTGTGAACATATAGAGAGAAACTGCTGACAGTAGATACTGCCATAATCGAGCAAGTAAAGGCTGATTAGAAATCAGTGACATGGATTTCAACAAATAAAGTATGACCTCGTCTTGCAACAGTGAAAAGAATCACTGAACAAGGTGGCTAAGGATACGGTAGATTTACCAGCATATGAAGCCTTGAAATTCATTTGTTTTCAGTTTGTGCAATTTACCACACAGCCATATCAAGACTTCTCCCCAGCACGTGGGAGTGGGAGAGACTGCACAGCCAAAGGATAAGACTATCCATTTTGGCAGTGTGATTATGTTACACAAAAGCTTCCTCCACCCTGAGGAAGCGCAAAATACTTTGCAGTATAAATAAGATTATTACTTTTGAGGAGCTTATTCATTGTCTTTGGAATTCATCCCATACAGCTCTGGATACCTACATCAGAGATTACCTTAGGCTTCCATGCTAATTACTGAAGGTAAAACAGGGCACAACTCACAAGGCTTCGATGAGTCACGTCTTAGAAGTGTCTGTTTCTCTCCACTGACTGTCAAGAATGTTGGGGGTGGCTTAGAGAAGTCTGCTTTATGAATCTTACACTTTGTGTCTTAAGCACAGATAGGGAGGTGATACTAAAAAAATTCTATGCTTATTGATACTTCCTAGGATCCCTTAGATCATAACTACACAGTTTCCACAAGGTACTTAAGAAGTAAGTCCCTGCAAAACTTCTGCCAAATTTTGTTGTGCTGTGCAGTCAAAGAAGTAAGACAAAGCACTATTACCTTCTGCTGATATCAGTTTGGCCATGACTTCAACCTGGTGGCAACAATTCCATGCTTTGGGGTAGATACACAGAGAGATTCTTCTGTAGACATGACTGCATCTTGTATATCTTGCTCCTGGGCAGCTGTTTCGATCTGGAACACATCCACCATGGTCTTAATTCACTAGCTTGAAGGAAAGCCCTGCAATAGGAAGGAAATCTGGATTAGATCCTAACAGTACAGTTCATCTTAATTTCTTAAGGCGTCAGAAAGTGTTGCTATGGGATAGATATTTTGGGCATATTAAGCTTGTTAAGGACAACAATGTGTAGTCAAAGAGTATAGAAAATTTGAGTTGCTGGAAAAGAGACCCCAGGCATCTTTGATAAACTTAGAAGAGGAAAGTAATGTCTTTCCTGAACACATGGAAGAGAGGTGGGGAAAAAAGATTGCAGTAATTTAATTTTAATTGTTCTAAATGCAATTTCAGTATGACATGAATAACAGCAGCACAAGCAGAGATTGTTACTTTAATAGGGTTTTAGTTAGATGCTGGTTGTGTTTGTGCTACAGCAATGAATTTCCTGCAGTGTGGATACATTTCCATGTTTGATAAGTTACGAAGACTGCTAAATGTATTTCATTTTACATATCAGGTTTGCATCGGTCTATTTATCTCCCATTTGAAAGATTATATCTGTGGGCATCTCACCCACAAGACTGAGATCCTGATTATAAGTTCTAAAGGCAGTTTACAAGAAGTTTGTCATGTTGATTTACTAATATCAATGTTAGGTGTTGAAATACTTTCTTTATGGAACCTTTCTTCACTGGTTGGAACCAGAGACTGTGGCCATCTCTCTACTTGTAAGTCTTAATTTCTCTGAATTCCCTCAAATCCAGTGTTTAAATGCAGACATAGGCTTTAAGCTAGGCTGGAGAAAAGCTGCAACAGGACCCTGAGTCTCATATATAAAAGACAAGAGAGCCTGACTGGTGCCTGTGGCTACCCTTCAAAGTGAAATGGACAATGCTTTGGACTAACGTTATGGTGGCAAGCACCAGACAGAAAAGTCAGACAGACTTTTTCCTCAATGCCATCTGTCACAACCGATCTTAGGAGTCAAGACAAGCTGAGCCTGTAAGTATCCAATGTAAATCCACAGTGTGCCTCTAGACTGCTTTCACAGGCACCCTACCTTTGATATTATTTCAAGATTTCATTTCCCTGAACTGGCAGGCTGCCAATTAATTCTTTGTAGCCTGTATTTAAGCAACGATTTACAGTTAAGATGTCTCAGCTAATCATAATGTAATTAATAGTCTGCAATGCTTTCATGTCTTGGAGGAGGAAGCTTTTCCTACCTAGGAATTTTGGCTACACTGCAATGATGAACTGTAGGATACAGAGTTTTTTAAAGCTATTGCCTTATTGTTTTGGAAGCAGAATTGCAAACAGCTTGAATGTAAATTTGACATTTTGATACATTGCTTGCTACTGCAGCATATTCAGCTCTTAGACAGGGTAAGTAAACATAACCCAGTTGAATTTCCTTTGCTGGCACACTGTGAAATTTCCCACTAAGAATGCAGCAGGCAGTATCAAAGATATTAATTCAACATTTTCATATGTATACCAGAATGTGGGATAAAAAAACCTAAAGAAACCTCTATTGTGCAGAGAATCAAGACAGCTACCTATTTAATGGAATGTCCTTCTAACCTCAAGGAGCCCCACGGCCTCCAGTGCCAGGGAGTCCTCCTTTGAAGAGCAGAGGTGGTTCAGAAAAAAAACCCACCAAACAAAACAAACCAAAAAAACCCATAAAAAACCAAGGAACAGTGACTTCAGACAGCCACAAAACCACTAAGAGAAGCAGATCTGAACTTCAGATGGCCTGTGAGAGCAGAATGGGCTGCAATCAGCTTTTCGTGGCACAGCCCAGCATAAGCAAATGTTTCACAGGAGTTTAGTACATTTGCAAAGCCATCCTTCAGTGAATCAAACATGCTTTTGCTGAAATCTTCAGAAGTTTTACACTATGAGCAATGCCAATTATGTTTCATTTAATCATTCACAATCCTGGTGTCAAAAAAAACCCCAACCCTGTGTCCAGTAAGACTACCTGCAACACCACTGTTAGGTCTTCTAGACAGAGAGGTTTGGAGAGGTTATAGTGAAAGACTCCATAGGCTTTTGCTAGCACAGTTGATCTGATCCAGCTGAGAAGGGGACAAAGATGAGAGATGTTCTGGGGAACTTTAATGCTTGAACTTGATTTCAGAGGTCTTTTCCAACCATAATGATTCTATAATATCCTTTACATCATGTGGTGTCCCAAGAAGCCTGGCCAGACTCAGGGCTGGATGTGTCAGCAGAAGATAATTCTAGCTGGTGCAGTAGGCTCAGGCCAGGAAAGTGATTTTTTGTAGGCATTGATTGAAAACTAAGTTCTGGGCCTTTTTATCAAGCTTTGTTTGGAGAAGTAAGCTTAATTGTCAGGATTACCTTTTTCTGTTGTTTAATGGTTGGTCTTTGGACCTCCCTACTGCTTACATTAGAAAGTTATTAGCTGAAACCTTGCTGCCTCATTAAAAAGTGATAATTAAAGACTGAAGTATTCAGTTACAGCGTAAGTTACAATTATTAAGAGAGAACAGTGTGTCTGTATTTTAAAAGCACAGACTAAAAGACCCATATCAAAGCAGAAGAGAAATTCACTGTGCATACAATATTCCGTTATTGTCATACTGAGCCAGCTGAAGAAATTTAAGCACTTTTTCACAAGTGCCTTGTTTAATACCAATAACAGGACCATGAGGAACCCTACAAATGGTTTCACATCAAAGCTATAAGTAATGTAAAACAGGCATCTACAGTTACAGTCTTCTGTCTTTACATAAAAGTAGTAATTCTTTCTTTCAAGTTATAAAGTGAATGATCACTTCTTCATTTGACACATCTGAAGAGTACTGAGTACAGTAGTTCTCTAAAAACCCATTCAATATTATTCAAAAAGCATTAGGGATAAGTGAATTTCACTCCATAGGCTCTTGAAATCTGGATTTGCTGTCTGGGCTGTGGATGATTTCATTAGGAGGTACACTGGCTCATATCAGTCACTCAAGGCCTTGTAGCTCTGTTTGGGACAAATTAGTCACAGCAACTGAGAGATCACATCCCTGAGTCTTTGATTGTCTCTGGCCTGATATGGGAAGGAATAATACAGTTTGTGTTGTTCAGAGAAATCAGCAATAAAGGATTTGCTCTCTAAGAGTTTTTTAAGGGATTTTCTTTCTAGTTAAGTCAGGTCTGATCTTGCTGGAGGCCTCACTATTACTTACAAAAAAACCCCCAAACAAACAAAAACCACCACAAACCAAAAACCTGTTATACTGATGACATTTCAACCACCCTGCCTTTACATTATGCAACTGAGTCATTGGGAAACAACATATTCTCTGCACAGTGGTGGATGCTACCCTCCAGGTAGCCAGGAAGGGAACATGCAGCCGTGGCATGGGATGACAGTTTGGGTCATTATCTTTCAAAAATTGTTCCTCGTTCACCCTGCTGACCTGACCACACAGGTTTGGGACTCTGGGTTCATGGACTCAACTCAGACTTAAATGGTTATCTGAATATTTGGTCCAGGGAGAGGTGATGGTGATAAAGAAGGGCTCAGAGATGGTAAAGTTAATCACATTATCATCCTGCCTGCAAGTAATGTTTTAGCCACACGAAACCTATGGAACAATTAAGCTCAGCTGGACATTTGATTAAAAATAACACTTAGGAATATTTACAAAAGGAATACTTTATATTTGCAGCATAGGTGGCAGAATTACAGACTAATGATTCCATCATGAAAAAATATAATTAAAATCAATTTAATTCATTCAAACAAACCCAAATAAGTAGCCTGTTAGTGTCAAGAGTTTTGCTTTCTCCTTTCTCTTTCTTACAAACACTGTGGCATTTTCTCTCAAATGTTCAGTCTACTCCTGGGCAATATTGTTAGATTTGCACACTAAAAAAAGAAAAATTAAGTAAAAATTACTAAGGAAAATTAACCTTTTTCTTTTCTCATTTACTGTGGGTCATTTTCTTCTCCCTTCTCTTTCTATACAGTATTTTTTCCTTATGTACCATTTGTCAAGGTTCCTGGGCTCTAAAGTCTGACAACAGCAGGTGGTATACAGCCCTCTCATTTCTTTAAGGCATCAAGTGCAAGTAGGCATCCAACCCACTCTCTGAACCTGGCAGACTTGTGTCTGCTGAGAATCATTTCTGACAAAATATCTTATCTGCTCATCAAATAAAGCAGCTTTTATAATTGGAATAAAAATGAATTATGCCAACTGTCTCTTACATTCTGTGAAGGGTCACAAACAAAGCTCTGCTCACTCAGGTCACAGTGCTTATCTTCAGTGCTGAAGCATAGGAGAAGACCTTAAATTTTGTAGTAGGTCTCAAAAACTAGGTTAGGAAGAGGAAGCTCTTGAACTTATTCCCAAAGCAGCCAATGGATTTCGAAGACAAAGACAAAATTTCTTTATGTAAACAGCCTTCAGCTCTTATCCCTACCTCTATACCAGGAGTGGACAAATGTCTATCACTATAGTTCACAATCCAATATGGTGCATATTTGTGATCTTCGTCTGATGTTCAAGCCAACATAGGAGAGAGAGTTGGGATGGTGAAAGGGAAGCAAGCAAATACATCAATGTGTGACATCCTCTTGTGTCATGGCAGGACACTGAGGTTGGATAATAAGCATGACAGCATGCAAATTATTCTGTTCACCTCCTCTGGAAGCCAGAACCCTTTTTGTCTCCAATTTCAAATTGAAGGAAATGTGGCAAATGTCTGAAGCAAATTTATGCAACTCTGGTACACACAAGAGGGTATTACTGCTTAATCAACAGTAACAACTTTTAAAATCCCCACCTGGGATAGACCTACTTTTTCATCAATAAATCCTTGCCTTTACCACCTTGTTCACTGATATGTTCTGCCTGTAACTATAGATAAATGTAAAACTAGTAGTACTTGAAACACTGCATGTAACGGCAGAAGTAATCAGAGGGACTTAAGTGTTCTCCTCTTATTGTAATCAGAGGGACTTAAGTGTTCTCCTCTTATTGTAGATGTTAAAAATAGGAAACTGGGATCTGGTTCAGGAGAGCATCTGCTCCAGAAAGTCTATATCTGTCTATGCTTTCCAGTTCAGTTTTGTTAAGGAAAAGGCTTGTGAAGGAAAAAAAGCAACAGTTTCTAATAATTGGCCAAAACCAACTAGATACCGTGAATTAAAGCAGTAGTGGCATCAAGAGCAGCTGTACAATCCACGTTTATGACTGTAGTCAGTCCATCCTCTATGTGGTTTTAGTAAGAGTGCTAATTGCTTGCTTCACAGATAAATGGATGTCAGTTTCTAGTTTAGAAAAGAAGAGGGAGTTTTTCTGCCCTATAGGAAAAAAGTATGAGAACAATGTTAGGATGTGCTCTTGAAGCTCACCTGCCAGCAGTAGAGAACTGATGTTTATTACTTTAAAAAATATCTTCATTAAGGAAAACAGTAATGAAACAAGCTTAATTCAGTGGGAATAAACTGGTGCACTGGAACGGGTTGCCCAGAGAGGTTGTGGATGCCCCATCCTTGGCGGTGTTCAAGGCCAGGCTGGATGTGGCCCTGGGCGACCTGGTCTAATGATTGGCATCCCTGCCCATGGCAGGGGGGTTGGAACTAGATGATCTTTAAGGTCCCTTCCAACCTGAGCCATTCTATGATTCTATGGTGAGGGGACTTCCCCTAGGCTTCAGTTTTACAGGTTGGCATGATTAAAAAGTTCTTTTGAGAGTATGGAAAAACAAAGCACAGGACCTGACTGGGAAGCAAAGCACTGAACACAAAGTATTGGTCATTTGCTTTAGAGACTTAACTAGAATATTGGATAGTGTTTCTGTTTCTTCCTGCCTCTTAACTCTAGGCCATTTCACAGCTACTGGATCAGGGGAAGCCATCAATAAGGTAGCTACTAAAACGGACAGTGCACCTATTTAATGACTCATCTTGGCGCTTGAACCCCACATGAGTGTTGGGCCAGACATCACTGGCCCCAGACAATACGTAACAGACACACTACTGACTTTATCGAAGCTCTGTTATTAAAGTTAGTGCAACTCTCTGGGCAAATGTCCATCTACTGATGATATTCTTCCCATCTTAGAAACTTTGCAGGTAACTGTACAAGGCATTCTAGTACTTAAGTAGTATGAAATAGTGCCAAAGATCATCTTTTTCAAGTATGAGAAGGATGGATAGTCTTCAATCTGCCTTTGAAGCTACAGAAGAAATCTCTGTTCATCAAGAAGCATGGTTATGAATATACAAAGCTCATAGTTTATTCCAGTAAGTAATCCTTATGAAATCAGCAGCAAAACTCTCCACACAAGTGGAGTTACACAGACATATGGGTTGTTTTTAGGTTAGAAATATTAGAATAATCATCCACCATAGCTTAAGGTTTTGTGGGTGATATTTCCCTAACATTCAAGCTGGATGCCCCGCTTGACACTCCACAAGCAATTAAGTTAGTCATCTAAAATTCCTGACAACCATGACCCTTAATGAAATCTTGGATTTGATACCAAAATCACGTGCAAAATACAGCATGTTATACATGCCTGTATAATTTGTTAGTTTCATAGTTAGCTTATCAAGATATGTGTCCTGTAATTCATAGAAATAAACTGAGATAACAACATTTGCTCAGAAAGGGTGTTTCATAATGGTATGTAAAAGTCATTTCTCAAAAGTCTGCTAATAAATTATGAACCAAATATTCCTTTTTCCCTACCCACCCATGAGAAACTATTGTTTTTCCTCTCCAATATTTTTAGATATCAGTTTCTCAAAATCTTTAATACATAAACTTACAGCACTAGTTTTTGAGATAATCCTGAAGTCAAAATATCACTACTAAGAGGCTGAAATAACTTCTTGCCTAAAGAAAAATATCTGTGTTTCTTTCAGCTACTGCCTCAGAACTGCAATACCCACAAGAACTGAAGTATCATGAGTATCTTGAGAAGCGTTAACAGTCATGCCAAAAGTTCACCCCTCTTTCATGGTGAAATGTCTTAGCACAGGACAGTGACATTATTCTGCTTTGAAGGGTTTAGACAAAGTTATTTTCAGTTTCATAACCCTTAGGGTTTTGGGGTTGGGTCAATAGCACTTGGGTAGTCCCTCCACTGAGTCTTCCATCTGCCAATGACTTGTGCAGAGTTGTATGGCCAAGTCTGTTCAAAGAAACAAGCTCTCCTATGTGACAAGGGAATTTCTCTCTGAGGCTCAGAAAGAGCATCACAAAGCAGAAACAGATCCAGAAACTCTGTACTGTATCTGTTTGGCCTCTCAGGCTACTGCAAACTGATAACACCTGCCCTCCATCTAGCAGATTTTTCAGGTTTCCAAACTCCTTGTAGAGTCCTAACCCAATTCCTAAGCATCCCCAAATTATTGACAGGGATAATATGTTCTTCATATATATGCTACCTCCTCCTTCTAGAACTGACTCTTCTGAAACTGACTCTTGTAGAACTGACCCCCTCTGCTCAATCAAGGAATGCCCTTTTGCCCTCACAAACCAGGCCAAGAAGTGGCAGGCCCTTTTCACACCACCATCATCCTGTACTTAATGCCATTGTTTCAAGGCAAAGCAGGCCAACCAAAATAAACTTTTGTGCAAGAGAGAAATCTCCCAAAGGGAGATGCAGACATGGTTGTTTCCCTTCACAGCTATAACCAAAATGATATAGCTAGTCTGTGTTTGGAGGAACATATACATAGCAGCATAACAAGACAGAAAGGAAAAATATAGTATATGGCACCAGACATTATCAAATCTCCTCTAAATTTATGTAAGAACTGGCTTCCTTTCTTCACTGTAGATTATCACCTCACTTTCTGATCTGCCATATCTCACCTTGGGCAGGGCAGCTCTGTTATGTCCCTGCCTGTGGCTCACCCCTCTTCTCCTGCGAGGACATGATGCTATTAGGGAGGATGGGACCTGGAAGCAGTATTAATTTATAGGCCATCTTTACAGAATGTTGACTGAGTCCACACCAAGTTAAGTAACATCATTATAATTGCCTACTACATTTATTTGCACAACAGTTCCTAAAAGTAAAAATTTTTAAAAGGATATTTCTTAGGGTTAGACTAAGAGGAAGAACCTGTTGCAGACTGGGAACAGAGGAAAGACACTTAAAATATTAAAAAAAATAATCTGGTACAAAGAAACAATTAGAAGAGATCATAAGAAAACCAAACTTACCCCCTTTGTTAGAAAGAGCACACCTGTGTTTCTCATTCTCACAGTGCCTCACAGTAGTACAGTACCCCTCCCCTCTCACTTAGTTCTGCTCTGCTCTGCTCCACTCCACCCTGCCCTTTGCACTTTGCACTCTGCACTCCACCCTCCCCTCTGCACTCTGCACTCCACCCTGCACTCTGCACTCTGCCCTCCACCCTGCCCTCTGCCCTCCGCCCTGCACCTGCACCTGCACCTGCACCTGCACCTGCACCTGCACCTGCACCTGCACCTGCACCTGCACCTGCACCTGCACCTGCACCTGCACCTGCACCTGCACCTGCACCCCAAGTTAACTATTATCCATACATTTTTATCCAATGAAGCAAGAGCATGCAAAATATTTATAGTTCAATTAACGTTGCAGGCAGTTAAGTCAGGCACCTCTAAAGGCAGAACTGTGCACTGAATCTGCTTGGCCTCTCAGGCTACTGCAAACTGATCACACCTGCCCTCCATCTAGCAGATTTTTCAGGTTTCCAAACTCCTTGTAGAGTCCTAACCCAATTCCTAAGCATCCCCAAATTATTGACAGGGATAATATGCTCTTCATAAATATGCTTTTATAATATATATAAAAATATATTGTGTTATACAATACGATTTTATATATAATATATGCTCTTATGTATGGTCTTCAAAGATTTCAGTAAGAAAAGTCCTCACACAGGAAAACCAGGGTGTAAGAAGGCAGTTATCTTTGCTTTAATCCACACAGGATGACTAGGAAATCAATGTCCTGATTCCTAGATGGGATTTCCTGGAGGACACCCTGTCTTGTGGCAAACCTGATGTCCTCCACAGAAAGTAAATGGACTTCCTCATCTCAGAGGTGGCTATTCTGCATCACAGGCTATCAGCAAAGCCATTTGAAGGAAAACAGCTCTTTTCAGCCCTCGTGCTCAGGATATAAAGGTCTGTAATCTGGAACATTAGACAAGGACTTAAATCCCTTGAAAGAAATTAATTTAAGAAGTGTGTTTGAGAGATTCAGCTGAACTGCACTATGGAAACACATTTCCCAGCACTTGAATAGCTTTGACCTGTCCCAGACCCAGGATTCCTACACCTTTGAGAGTATGAAAATCACTTCAGTCATTTGGAAAATTACTATCTATCAAATGATCACATCACAAAACCTCCTGACAGGGTATGACACTCACCATGCCATGAAAATGCAGATTACTTAAAATATTTTTGCCAGGTGAATGTCAGTGGAATTGGAATAGGGTCTTCTGCATACCAGACTGTGTAGCTGAAGTCCTTGGACATGTCAGTGGTATATCCCACTGTGTTCCTGACATCCACAGGGGAAAGTTTTTTTCTATTCAGGATGCAGGGCAGGTGAGCTGTGGTTGAAAGATAATTCCTTGCAGCCCCCCATGCAAATCCACAGGATCAACAGTGTTAAAATAATACAAACATCATTAGTGACAAAGACAGATTTATTGCCTTCAGCCAGACTACACTTGTTAAGGGAGCCCTGTTCAGCTCCATAACTAGATATGAATTCTAATAAAGTTTGTTTAAAAATGTGATAGTATTCCAAAAGCTACTCTGCAAAATTGGCAATTCTTATTTCAACAAATCTACTCCTTGTAACTCCTCAGAGACCTACAGGTTGGCTGTGAAATGCATTTTTTTGCTATACACCTCTTACTAAGAATGCAGTAAGTCAGATATTTTCCTCACTTCTGCTCCCCAACATTATAGTTCTACTTAAAGGAAACGTTGTTTATTTATATCTGCATATATTGTGAAGTTTCCCAAATATGCATGCATGCAGAAACCCATGTAGAATATTTATTCAGGGTAATGAGGTATAAAGCATGCTCTAATCCCATAGGAGGAAGTTTGCTCCATTTCCTTCAGCAGAAGGTCATGTTCACTTTGAGATGATGCTGTTGGAGCTCCCACCAGTGCTAGAGTTTATTGGAAAGAAATAGAGTGAATCTGTACTGATAGGTATCTTGGGAATTCTTGCTGGATATACAGTATTTCTGGAAAAGTATGGCCATTCTGTTGCTGAACAATTTAGTCTGGATTGGCCCTCAAATGTAGAAGGAATCAGGATAAATGAAAATTATGAAACAAAAACGAAAAATACAAGGACACAACAAAACAGTTAAAGAATGTGCTCTGAGGACAGATGTCCCATCACAGAATCACAGAATCACAGATTGGCAAGTTTTGGAGAGCACAACCCCCCTGCTATAGCAGTTTTCCCTAGAGCAGGTTGCACAGGATCAGGCAAGTTGTGAGTATCTCCAAACAAGGAGACTTCCCAACATCTCTGGGTAGACTGTTCCAGTGCTCTGTCACCTTAAAGGTAAAGAGGTTTTCCCTTATGTTCAAATGGAAGTTCTTGTGTTCCAGTTTGTGCCCATTGCCCCTTGTCCTATCACCAGGAATCACTGAAAAGATTCTGGCAAAAGAGGAAAAGGGTGTTCACAGAGCATTTATCAGTGAACAGCCAAGTGATAACTTCATCAGACCACCTATAGCGTTTCTTCAAAGGAGCCATAGCTTGAGAGACTAAAGACATGGTTGAGCAAAAGCTCCCACACTTCAATGTCATCCCCACTTTGCTTGAATCACAGGACTGTCCTACCTGTCAAAGCTTCTGGACTTCACATGTAATTGTTGAGAAAAAAATGCAGGGTAGAGTGGTTCAAGAGGTTACCTAACTGAACTGCTTTTCTTGAGAAGCTTCTGAGGAAATAGGAAATTAAAACAGATCTTTAGACTTCTCCATATGGGACTATGGGATCAGTCTTTGAGATTGGACTACACTAACACAGTAAGTAAGAAACTCCTACATCTTTGTACTGTTTTGGAGAATATACTTGAAAGAGAGAAAGATGCAAGGCTTCTTGTTTGATTTTGTGTCAGGAGGGGTGCATTTCAAACTTCAGAGGTGTTACAGATTTTTTTTACAGTTACAACTGTAAATAAAACTATTACTAAAACTCTGATTTTTTAACTACGATTTGTGTGCAATCACTCAAATAAATGATAAGAAAGTGAGTGTTAGAACAATGTGCTGCTAATCAAGAGTAATGAAGTGGGCAGCCTCATTTCCTTTCCAGTCTTCTCTAACTTGAATGCTGTTTTCTCTCTATGAAGTTTGACAGCAGGAGGAAGCAAAAGACAAAGAAATGCTGTGATGGTGTGTGTTTGTGTGTAAAGAAATTCTGAGGTCTCAGGACTCCATGTCTTGTTCTTTTTCTCTCCTTTCCTGGCCCCAGTTGGCACAGCTCATCTGTTTACCTGTGTGTTTTGGCAGACTGGAATGGGAAGTAACGATCCTGAAGACAGTGCAATCCTAAGTATGTTGCCTTGACCCTGAGAAACACCTTTCCTTTCTGAAGATTGGGCTCTTCTCCAAAACATAGTTCAAAAATGTTTAGAAGGCAGATGCAAAGAGTATCACTGAGGTTAACAAGGTTCAGATCGCTCCTGTTCCCTACCTTTAACCACTAACTTGCAGACTTTCACTTAACAGTGGGACTATAATCTATTCATAGAACTGTAGAATAGGAAAATAAAATCAATCTCATTTTCATGACCTGATTTTCATTGATTTTGGTAACTGAAAGAGATTTTTCTCCTAAGAAGCCCATATAGGAGATCTCAGTAGGAATTCTTCTCCAAGGTTATAATCTTAGTAAAGATTCTGACATAACTGAGCAGTAGTCACCACTTGGCTCAACCCTATTGAATCCCTATAATGACATGCTCTGTGTACAGCAGTGAGGAAGGCACTTGATGCTTTATAACCACAGGCAAAACATTTATGGATGGGTGCTCATTATTCAATTCTACATTGTGCATCTAATCATTTTTGAATGGAAAAGAAAATTCAATTCATTCCAATCACAATACATTGTTACTCTTAAAATTGAATATATCTTCAACAATGAAAAGAGAACTGCCAATAAATCTATGCTGGGTGTAAACAACAGAGGGGGAAAGTTTCACAGTTGTTAAACAATATTCTAAACAAGTGAAGTTTGATTTTTGAATGACTCTACTCTCAAAGTACCTCATTCTTTTTAATTTATCCTGTTATTAGTCCATTCAGAAGGAATAATTTTGATTATAAAAGAGAACGCATCGAGATTAGCTGTTTCATGAGAGTTCTACAGCACCACCTCTCAACTCTCTCCTTGTCTATTTTTGTACCATCCCCACACCTTTGCAATCATGCTGTGTCCAGCCAGGGCTCAACTGCACTCACCCCAACACATCTTGCATAAAACTAAGTGGGGGTCTGCAAAGCTGCATTACTAATTTGAGTGAGATGATCCCAACCACCCCTGCACAGGACAACTGATGTATCTGATGACTCCAGCTCCGTCTAACTATGTGACATTCCAAAAGCCACAGGGAGAGTAAGGTTTAGGATTCAAATCCCAGCCTTCCAGCTCCATCTACATTTTAAAATATTTTTATATATTTTTTGCACTTGTTCCAGTCTATCCTAATTACTTCTCCACATAGTTCTGTTCCTGAGCTTTCCCACGGCTCTGTAGTTCACCTCTTCCCTTCCTCATCTGCCTCTCTTCTACTTTTCTGCTGCCTTTGGTACATCCCAGGAGCTTCCAAAAAAACCTCTTGTCATATATACCAGGACTTAGTCCAGATGTAGTAGTGCTGCTGACAGGTTAGAGAAGGGGAAGGAGGGACTGTGCTGCAACAGGACAGCTCCACCCTTACTACATCCTAGAACCCACAGCAAGGAAAGTGAACAGGACAAATTATGGGGTTCACAATTAGCAGAGTGCTGGATTTACCACATGCCTATTATCTGATGCCAGAAAGGACCTTCATGTATATCTGGTTTCACAACAGGCCATTTCACAGAGTAATTTTTGCTCTGTGTTGCTATTTTAGGGCTTTTTATGAATTTCTTTAATGTGCTTGGTCTTGGGGAGGTGCAACTTCTTCACTGGATATCAGATCCTTTACTTAGAGAAAGAGATTGGGTAAATGTGCCTCTATTGACATTGGGTTCATATGTGAAGTGACGATACATTGAAGATTAACCAACAGAGACACAAATAAGTAGAGAGAAACACAAACACATACAAGCATATACACACTGTCTCCCTGAGCTCATCATGCAGAGGAAATACAAAACATTTGTCTCATATTTGAATTTAAGGGGAAAAAAAAAGCTCAAGATCTAATAAACCTCCAGGCAATTAGAATATTCTCATTTGGAAGTTAGAAAGCAGACAAGCTGGGTAAGTACTAAATACAAGAACAAACAACCATAAATGAAATATTAAGAATTCAAAGACAAAATCATTTGCTAGGAAGCATAAATAGAGCATCATTTCATTTGGTCAGATGCCAAATTAAATGTAAAAATAGACTAACAAAATAAAATCAGAGCAGAAAATATGATTAGAAATTAAACTCATAGAAAGTGTATGTGTATATTTTCTTGTTTTCATAATTATCAGAGGGATTTTTGGGGAGGGAAAGGGGTAAATTTAAAGGGCAGGTGATAGGTTTGCATGTCAAAATAGCAGTATGCTCTGGTCAAAATTTAATGAGAATAAATAATGCAAACCACTTTTCTCTTTCAAATATGTCAGCACAAGAACAACTGAGATCTCTAACCAAGTGATGTTGTGGAGGATTTTAATGGTGGTGCAGAGGCAATACCTCCATTTGCATTTCTGAAGTACCATGTGAATGTGTCCTATAACATTTCATTCTGCATATCTGGGTGTCACTGAAGGAAAGGTCCTGGATAAGTTTGGAAAGCACTCTCAAAACAGTTGGGATTCCCCACCTCAGCTTGGTAGCGCAGACGACCACTGACTATTAACATAGACAGTCTGGAGAGGCAGCAGTGGGTAATAGTCAGCCAACAGGGAGCTTGACTTGTGCCTGGACACTGCCATGCTGTCACTAAGAGGGATTTTTACAGAAAGGGAGTTCTTCCAGAGAAGCCCACACAGATGTTAAGGGGCCCAAATGCTCATTAAAGCTATGTCTCAACAGCTCGTAGGAAAGGAGTACAAACTAACTGGGGAGAAGAAAGATCATAGAATCTTAGGGGTTGGAAGGGAGCTAGAAAGATCATCAAGCCCAACCCCCCAAGATCTTCCCTTATGCTTTCTGAAGTCCTTCTGCCCCATTTTGTTTCAGCTTCTAATAATTTAAAGAGAATTAATTTTGTAGCCTGTAAACATCAGCAGCTCCTCTATTCCTGTCTCTGCTACATGAATTGTAGAGTTAAAATAGGATGTGAGCACACATGTAGGGCTCTTACTGAGTAGGAATACTCACACACAGTGCTATCCAGAAACAAGTGGCTTGCTCTGAATATCTTATTCCTGCATAACTTGATGTTGAGACAAGCTCTTCAGGAAAGAAAAGAACCTGTCATCAAAGAGACTTAAATACAGATGGCTGAGAATTTTTTCTCCAAATATTTCCTTTCCATTTTAAACTGAACAGAAAAATGAAACATTTCTTTTTCTGACATAAACAGCATTTTTTCAACAAAACAGGTTTGATTTCTGTTGATCATAAACTCTTCCTTTGAGCAAAATAATGTTTTCATCCAGTTGTTTTTATAATTTTAAACAAGATAAAGGGCTGACCCCTGACCACTGTGATTATAAGACCATTTTTACTAAAACTTGCCTACTTACATCACTAGGACACCTGTTAATAGAATCACTACTGAATATTGCAATTGTTGCCGTCACCACCACTTATGTTTGCATTGCAGAAGAATCCACTGCAGAGCTGGTGTCTGAAGGAAAACTTCAGGAAGCATTACTGGTAATTACTTCCATGCTATTTTGAATGCCTGCAGGAAAGACTGTCTATTAGGTCTCTGGCAAGGTTGTGTTTTAGACATGCCTTCACCTCTCCCAGGCAGAGCCTGTCTCAAGGCTTTTCATCGATATAGACATGTCTGGTGGGAACAGTTTCCAGGCTGTGCTGCCCTGGGTGTCTGCTGTCTTCAGCTCTGGAGCTATTATGTGTGAGACTCTGAGACCACACACTAGATAATGTGAACCAGGATCTATGGCCAGTTCAGCTGACAGCAGGGCTTGTGCTGTTGGCCAAACTGAAAAAGCAAATGCTGACCTGCAAGCAAAGAGACAAAAATTCTTTGGTTTTATCCTTTGCACCATAGCAGGGAGGCTTGTCTACTGTGAGAAGATGGTGATACCTTACCTTTGCCATGTGGCTGGAAGCAATTCAGCTGAAAAGCGTGGTTTGGTTGATATGGCTTGTCTGTGCAGCTTAGAGTAACTGGGAAAAAGATAAGGTACAGCTAGTGGAGAATCTGCAGGATTCAGAGATGCCTGGAGAGTGAAACCCTCTTTAACTGGTCCAAAAATTTGAGGAAAAGCAAGCAAAAAGAAAACACCAAGTCTTATTTTAGACACATGAGAAAAATGTCTACACCTCAGCCCATGACATTTGGAACTAGGAAATTATTCTCAAATAAAGGTGCAATGGGAGACAAACCCTAATGAAAACAATCAGTACCCTATGTTCCACACCCTGTCACTTTGCTTTTTTGCTACCCAAAAGGAAGTCACTTTGAGATTTCTCTGAGAAACCATTTTAGTCTCCATGCAAATTAATACTAGCAGAAATACACCCCCTAGTACCACTTCCCTCCTTTACAGATATATTGTCTCTCCTATTCTCCTTTCAGGATGAATAGGATAAAAAGCATCTACTTGTTCTACACACCTTCAGCCTACCTGTTATTGCAGGACAGGTCTTTACATACTCCAAAATGAGAAAACAACAAAGGGAGTGATGTTTGTTTTCAATGAGCAGCAGAAGTAGAGCTAAGAGAAGACCTTTCTCATAAGATGCTCTCATTCAGACTTCTCAGGGGGTTTCAGGTGAAGACCTGCTGGTTAAGCCCTGTTCTTATTTAACACAGCTGGGAGCTGATTCAACCACCCACAGGCAACTGCCAGCTTTTCTCACTGCTGTTACCTGCCAAGGCATCAGCCCAGCTTTCCACAACATTGACATCATCTGAGTAGGCAAAAACTATTTTATAACACTCTGCAGGCTTCTGCCTGAGGCATTGGTTTGGTTTGCTTGACCTTAGACCTGGCCTTAAATCTACTGACAGGATTATGGAGACTGGTCCTGTCAAAGCTCATATTAGTAATGAAACTCAGAGTAACTCAATGATTTTCATAAATCTTCACTTCCAGGAGTCATGTGAATTTAATGTAATTCACTCTTTTACAATGTATAGATGTGATAATTCTCATTGTTTGGGGAAAAAATGGTAAAAATAATAAAATTAATTGGTCATTGTATCTTAAAGACATAAAACTAGAAGACCCACGAAATGCTTCAGAATTAATCTCAAATAAAACCTCATCATAGAATGTAAAAAAACCCACATAAACTTTCTGAAGCACCTGGCTCATAGGTGCCAGTTGTTATGCTATATTTATAGAATAGGTTCTTTGTACCCACTTATAGAGAGGCAGTCCATCAGTGAGACAAGCTGAGCTGGTTCCCCAGAGCTGTGTGTTCAGCACAGGCCCCAGCAGCATTTGAGCAATTTAGCACTTTCCAGAAAGCCAGACAAACTAACACAGCCTGTTTATTTCCTCTTTCTTTCAGTACTCCCACGCTGGTGCCTCTGTAAAAGAAAATATTGATGGATCTGAAATATGTACAACATAGGCTGGGAGTCCATGACAGTCATCCTCTAGCAAGCTGTTTCTGAGGCTGTTTCCGTTAGTGAGATCATTAATTATTCTCCATCATTTTCTTACTATTTTTTTGGTCTGGGCATATGAATTTGTCACCTGCTAAGGTGCTGCACAGTTGCAACCACCAACAGCATGGAGGAAGAACTAGAAAAGTTCTCTCTACAGTAAGATGTTTGCAGCAGATTTCAAGAAGAATTATTTCCCCACTTAAAAAAGAAAAGAAAAAAAGGAAAATAATATTTAAGGCCAGACTGTCAAATTCTTAAAATGTCACTTAAATGGCTGTTAATTCATTTAACATCTAGAGTAGAGGGTGTTTGGTTTCACTTCAAAGTCTAACATGCCTTAAGATCCCTGTTTCTTCACCGAATATTTTTGAACCATATAATTTGTTGGGTTGCCATGAGAGACAGTGAGAAAACTTCAGAGAAAACTGTATAAAATTCTATACCTTTTTTCTTGATTTGCAGACAGAACTGGACTGAGTGGTCTCAGTGGCTGGAAATGGGGACAGGGAGCCAGTGGGGACCCAGTGACAGCTGGAGGGAGCCCTGCAGGATATGGAGAAGTCCTGAGGTGGGGAAGTGATGTGGTGCAGAGTGTCAACTCCTCCAGCAGCAGTCAGAGATATCCAAAGGTGCTGTCCTCAATTCCACTCATATCCCTTCTCTAAGCATAGATAAAATTGCTTTCCCTCAGTATGAAGTTCCCACTTCTACAGACTGAAACAGAGAGGAGTGATCTGCAGCTCAATTCCTCCTCTTTTACAAAACCCAAAGAGAAAACCCTTCCATTGGATGACTAGGTCCCACAAGTGACTTCAAAATTCACTAGAGGGAGTTTAAACCTCAGTGAGGAAAGCAAGGAGCTGAGAGATTGCTTAGATAAACTAAACTGAGTGTATCTTATTTAGGCCTTTTGTGCCAATGTTTTCTCACAGCAAACAAAGAATACATCCTTTGGAGGATGTGCCTGATGCTGTGTGTCATCCAGTAGAGGCCACAGCACAGTTATGCTGTAAGCAACTTCCTAGAGTGAAAATGGATCTTGGCAGCTGTAATAAAGGGAAATTCAATGAAACAACAATGAAATTTTTTTTTCAATATATGCAGAGAGGTTATTTATTTTAGTAATGACCAGAGGGAGGTGAATGTTGAAATCTCTCAGTGCTAACCTGCATTCTCTGCTGAGCCTTTGTTTGGTCAGAAAGAAAGAACTCAGCAATATAACAGGAAATGTGCTCTCATTTTTTCCTTTAAAATAAATAAACCCGTTGCACTTTTGTGTAAAATTCATAGCAAGCCAAAACATTTCAGAAACAGCCTTACTAATATAATTTCCTTCCCTTTCAGAAAGTACATTCCTTTCTGAAATTATGTGGCAAAAATAATAGCTCTACTTTCAAGGGGTGTTAGATCACAGTTGGTAGCCAAAGTTCAGACACAAACACCTGACAAACCCTCTGAAACCCAAGCAGAGATACTTTAACATCCAGGTAGGATATTCATGTGGTTGCATTTTCTTTTCCTATTGTATCCCCCTGTATTCATCTGTTAGACTTCTCTGCTCATCTTACCTCTAAAACCTCAATTAATCAAGACCCTGAATTTGCTTTTTATCCTTTCAACCCCCTTAAGACAGACTGCCCAATGGCTTTACAAGCCACAATGATTGCTTTAATTTGTATTATTTTCTGTGTTTTTAACAGTAAATTCATATGTTTTTTAAAGAAAGAACAAGGTGTGTCATTTCTACACAACAAAAGTATGTCTAGTAACAAATTTGATCAGGGGCTTTGTCTATTTTTATTTTGATAAAGCAATCTGGAAAATAATCCTCCCTTCAAAAGAACAAAGTAATGCTGGGATTTGAGTTTGTGATCTTGCTGTGTTTTGTTTCACAGGTGGTTCAGTTCTCATGCTTTCCTTTTCTCCTCTGCATTTTATTTTCCAGAACAGGATAATTTTCACAGACCACCATGCTGTGTAGCCTAACTACCCTCTTCAAGGGACAAAACACACGATGTTGTGGGGACACACAGTCCAAAAGATAAATTTGACCTAAAGAGGAATTCTTTTCAGGTATTGGATCAAGATGTCACACTCTCATTTACTTATGGCTGTCCAAAACATAGCTCATTATTTTTAAAAATATATGCATCTTTTTATTGAATAATTCTACTCATTTGTTTAAATGTTTCTAGAATGCTTAAAGTACTATCCTTAGCAAGAGATCATCTAAAACCTTTGCAAGACATTGTACTGTATTGCATTTCATGGTCATAATTACAAGAAAATAAATCATGTTATTTTTCTCATTTCTATTTCTTTCATGATTTCCTCAATAAACAGGCACTAAGAAGGACCCTGTCCTTTTACCACAATGCCGTTTGTTTCTATAATTGAGATAAGTCAGCTCAGTGCCACAGCAGGAATTTAGGACTTTCTTTTAAACCACAGGATGGAATGGTGTACTTCTGCTTTAATTCCCTTTCTCATTAGGTTCCATGGCTGCCTATATGAAATCATCTGAGTGATGGAAGTCTTTTAAGCACAAACCTAGTAACAAAACAGTAACAGGAAAAATAGGTCATTTAAACTAAGCACTAATAATGACCATATTATCTCCTCGTTTAATATTTACATGTTTACTTCTTTGTGGAAAGGGTATTTATGGGCCTGGCAGCAGTTGCTTTTATTTTACTCCCATCTCTGATTTCAGAGAGTTTTTGTGCATAGTACTGTTCACTAGAGAGATGCTGTATGGCCTGTGTCTCAAGTTGTAAGAGTAAAAATGATGTTTGGATTAAGTTAATTGCTTAATAGATATGACATACATATAGGAAAGACCTTGACTCTCTATACTGATAAGGAGTCTGTCATGTCAAGGAATAAGGAAAAGTACATTATTCCTGAAAGAGCTTTAAATTACATTTTCATTTTGACCTACTTTTCTTCCAGTTTTTAGGGTTTGCTTAGTGATGACTTTATAAGGGTAAAGCTAAGAGCTGCTGATACAAAATCTAGCTTGAGCAAAGTAAGAATACTTTGTCATTGTGTCTTTGACTGAAAATAACACCTGATTTACAATGATTCCTCATTCATATTTAGTTTTTCCTTTCACTGGAAGTCTCACTACTGCAAGCATTAGTTGCAAGAGTCTGACAAAGGTTGCAAATAGCCATTAATAAAAAAACCCCCACACTTTTTATAGCAGGAAGAGTTTTTGATCTTCAGTCATGGTAGTCAACTAGAAATGGGATTGTTGGAAGTGCAGGATTGTGTTTTGGTCCTGTGGACAGTCTTATATCAGTGTAGATTGTAATGACCTGTGCTCTGACATGATTGTCCAGCTGCTCTTTAGCATGCTGTCTAGCACACGATGCCTCAGAAGTGCAAGCTTCTGAAGAAACCCAGCTGCTGGCTGCAGCCCAGGTTCATTCATCTGACTCCAGATATTTCCACAAGATTTTATATACTTTCCTGTATATTCTGCACTGGAAGCCAGTTTCATCCCAAATCCCCTTTTCTACTACTTAAGAGAGAAAATGAGGCACTTCTAGAAGGTTTTGCAAAGTTTGACCAGTCTCTCAGAAGCCTTTGAAGCATCTCCTGACATTAGAGAAATGAAACTCTTAAGTTAGACACTAAAGACAGTCAGGATGGGCCTAGGCCTTTGGCTCCACCTCCAGCACTGTGAGCCACCTCAGGGCTGTGTTCAATTCCACCTGCTAGCTTGTGCTCAATGTCAATACAAGTTGCTTGTGGAAGCATAGTACATGGCAGAATTCTGACTGTGAATAAGAAAGAACTAATAGGCATCCAACAGTCAGTCATGCTGAAAAACTGGATGAGAAACACGTTCCTTGCACAAAAGATGGTCCCAGAGAAAAAATGGTGTATTTGAGCCCATAGTTTCTTGAATAGTGAGAAGATTTCATTAAAGCCTAGAAAAGAAATCCTAGAGGTAAAATACAGACAGGGAATAGATCCTTATGATGTTGCATACAAAATCTTACCAACAGAAAAAGATATGTCATTTCTATTTCCTTGTCTTCTCCATGCATAGCCATCAAATCAGTGCCTACTGGGTTCAGTAGCTTCCTCTGTATCTCCACAACCTTCAGAAACCCAGTTTCTTAATAGCTTTTGATTCACATTTGAAATCCTATCAATGGAAACATTAATTTTGTACATGATGTCCATTAAACAAGCAGGTGTACAGCTGAGACAAGACTTTCCAGTTCTAGGTCAGCCAAAAATACTTAAATTTATGGACTGTTTTCAAACTATAACATGGAGTTAGTGGGAAGCTCAATAACTGTATTTACACAATTGTTTTTTAATTATGTAATACTTTTTTAGGTAGAATATTCCTAATCTGTACATCTTTCCAAATAATCCCAGCTAAATGAGATTTTAGAGGTATATATGAAAGTAAAAGAAATAACATATTCAATGTTTTTTCATACAGTTTGTTTTGATTCTTAACTCTTCAGATAATGCTGTGGATAGGAATGTTATTAAAAGAAACAAAACAAATCCCAGTACTTTTGTATCAGAAAAATTTAATGGATGTACTAGATTTGAGTGGAGCAACTTTCAATATATTTGCATGATCTGAATAGTAAATAGCTAACCACTACAAAATTAAAATACTTCTTTAAGCACCTGCATTATATGGAAACAGTCTTACTGGGGTATAAATTGGCTCTGCAAAAAGAGCAGCAGGTGCTGACCTGAAGCCCAGACTCATTTATACAAGAGAAATACTTGCCAAACCACATGCACATCAAATTTACTGCTCCCAGTAATACTGGGGACTGTTCCATTAAGGATTGAGTTTCCCAGAGAAACCAAGAGAAACCTAGTGGTGTTTTTCTGTACTTAGGCACAGCTAATTGGACCTACAGTAAACTGAATCTCTTCCAAGCATACAGAGCATTGACTGTTCACTAAGCCCCATGTGGTACCAGGCACTCCTCCAGAACTAGGGGGTGGAATAAAGTGATTATGGGATTCTGTGACTGATGGCTCTATCACATGCATGAGATTCATGGCTCACACAGCCATGCTTTAGTGATGAGTGGTAGTGTGCCTGGCAGGAAATTCAAAGGAATTTGCATTTTAATGTAGCTTAGCCAACGGCAGAAAAGGGTTAAGACTAGTTGTCTTAATTTGCATTTGCAGTGGGCAAAATAAGTGCCTAAAGACAATGGCCATAGCTTCATGTTATGTGTGCTGATTTAATTTGGCATCTGAAGCTCTACCATGGAAAAATCCTTAGTGGTCTGGTTAAACCATATACCTGCAGGCTTCCAAACTTTTAGATATCTGTTCACACTGTATCTTAGCTTTCTGCTGTTCTCTTTCACTGTTTCTTCTGTTGCCTTTGGCTATCCGCTAGCCGCGTACATTAAAAAAGCAGCATTGCCTCTCAAGATATTTCAGGCTTTTCTTCTTTGTAAGATTAGATAGCCTCCTCTATTCCTTAGCTGGAGGAAAAAGAGCTACCCTTTTAGCCTTTCCATCCTTTTAAAGACTAATATCTCTCTTGTTTCTTCCTTCTTTTCCTCCAATTTTCTGTGGCCTTCAGTGCAATACTTTAAGTGCTCTCTTTTCAGAATATTATTAGGTTTTAATGCCATTCATCTAGGTTTAGTAATGTTTTAGCCTTGGTGCATTACTCACCCTGCTGCCTTATTTGAAAAAGTGTGGGTTTCAGTGGCCAGCTCCTCTCCCTTGCCAAAATCCTTCTGCAGGTTTCCCAAGGAAATGCTTCCCCTTCCACGTAATGCTTATTTCTTGGGTTCTGTAGCTTCCATTTAGCAAAATGAAGTGGGATGTTCCTCTCAGCCTTCCAGTCTGGTTAGCAGCGAAAAACAAACCAGAGGCCTTTTGAGGTGGAGCACTGTGTCAAACAAATCATGGTTATGGAAGCTGTATTTGTGTTCTCTCAAAACAAGTAATAAAGGGAAGGCAGCTGCACTCTCATGATTTAAGTCATAATATATCATTTTCTGTAGATTATAGACACTGGAGTGTCCCTGGGGCTGCCTATGGCTTCTTGGAGTGAGGAACATGTCTACTGTTTCTTCTTAGGGCAGGTGCTAAGATAAGGCAGGATTTCTCTGACTTGTTCAGTTACAGTGAAAAAAAAAATTGGAACCGATCGGGGAACTGAACCTGTGCTTATCAGATCCCAGGAATGCGTGCTGTCTACTGTTCTGTTCTTCCTCCACATCCTCAAACCAACAAAAGCTGTTTGGAAAATGATATCAGAGACAAGCACTGAATGTTAACAGAAGCCAATGGAATGATTTCAGCACCATTCCCCCTCCAGTGTGTAGAAGACCAAGATTTTTAAAAGCAAAATGTAAAAGGGGTGTGGTTAGTAGGTCAACAGAGGTTCTTCTCCCCCTTCACTCTACCCTGGTGAGGCTGCATCTGGAATATTGTGTCCAGTTATGGGCCCCTCAGTTTAAGAAGGATAGGGAACTTCTTGAGAGAGTCCAGCACAGAGCCACCAAGATGATGAAGGAAGTGGAACATCTTCCTTCTGAGGAAAGGGTGAGGGAGCTGGAAAGGCTAGAGAGCTTGCAGAAGAGGAGACTAAGGGGTGACCTCACCTATGTTTTTAAATATGTGAAGGATGAGTGTCAGAAGGAGAGGGTCAGGCTCTTCTTTTGAAGCCCAGTGATGAGACAAGGGGCAATGGCTGTAAGCTGAAGCACAGGAGGCTCCGTGTGAAAGCAATAAAATAATTCTTCCCAGTTGAGGTGCCAGAGCACTGAACAGACTGCCCAGAGAGGTTGTGGAGTCTCCTTCTATGGAGATATTCAAAACCCATCTCGACATGCTTCTGATAGGTTGATGGTTGGACTAGATGATCTTGAAGGTCTCTTCCAATCTTGGTAATTCTGTGATTCTATGATTCTGTGTGACCTGGTCTAGGGAATCCTGTTCTGGCAGGGGGGTTGGACTAGATGATCTTTTGAGGTCGCTTCTAACTCCTAACATGTGGTATGTCATTATAGGCTGCATTCTGTGATTCTGTCCTCCTTCCCTCTGTGTTAGTTTACACTAGGAAAAATCTCAGACCTTTTAAAGCACACATAAGAATGGTAATGGAAATGAATGTTTAGAGGACCAGAGAAAAGAATTTCTGAAGTCTGGTCCCTGCTGTTGCAAATGGGAGAACTACAAAAACTGTCTCATTATGTTATTAATATTCATCCTGAAACCAATTATGTTTCTTCCCTTCGTTACTCCCTCCGAGAGGCTTTTCCAGAGCTCTTCTCTGCTGGTTAGCAGCTTTCTCCTAATTACCAGCCTGAATTATTATCTTTATTTGGTCATTGCTTTGCTTCTGCCTATTTTACTTCTCTATTTCACAGCTTCATCCAAATAAAACCACCATCCTGGATCTTTGTCAACTGGCAATTTGAGACAAGTTTAATTTCAGGCCTGGTCTAGAGCCCATTTAAGTTAATGGGAGTCTCTGTTGAGTTCTCTATGCTTTCCAAGTGGGCCTTTATAGGCTATGCCCATATCAGCTGGATACAAAAGGTACAAAACTGTATTGCAGCTTACAGACTACAGAATCCTTACCTGCTTCTGTTGGCCAGTTCAGGAAGAAAAGACAAGGAGACAGGATATCCAACATTTTGATAACAAGTGGGATCTAACAGCCAACAGAAAAGGCACTAACCTTAAAAGCAAGTGCAGTGGAGGACTTCCTTATGAAGGCATTATGGTGAAGTCACCTCTGAAATTATTTTACTACCATGTCTTCATTTCACTCCTCTGTTCACTTAGGCACTGCATGAAACCAGTGTTCCTGAGAAGAAAAATACCCAAGATGTTATTTTCATTTTCTTCTTTTTTTTTTAATTGCCTGGAAGCGGGAAATCCTCTAACTCTCCAAAGGTGACATTAAGTTCAATGATACTTATCTATTTCTAAAACATAGGGCTTTTCTGATTGCCAACCAGTATAAATAAGGGGTCCCTCTTTTTTCAAAGTGTTTTTCAAAGTTTTTCTCAAGTGTCACAATGTATAGCTGTATTTTACAGTTACCTTTGACTTGTAGCAATGAAAACACTATACCGAAAGCAGCCAAAAAGTACACTTTAAAAAATAAACAAAGACGTTGTCAACAAATTGATTGACCAGCATTACAGACAGTCGAAATTCAAGTGGTGATCCATGCAGATAAATTAGTCACATAATATTAAGGAACACATGTAAAAACTGCAAAACTAACTGTAGCTTGAGACACAAACAACCTGGGGAAAAAAAAATAAATGTGTCCCAGTTTGAGACTCAGCGTGACCTAAACTCAGCAAAATAGAAGTAAAAGTAGAAACATTGTGAGCTGGAACATCTCAGTGGTAAGTTAACACTCAGCAAGGAAAGATACAAGACTCACAACACCTCAATAAATCCTCAGCAGCCTTCCCAAGAAAGTTAAGATTGTCATTCCCTTCCTATATGACTCCAGTCCCAGCTAAGGATTTAACTATTTAAATGTTTGTAGTCATTAACCTTTTAATAAAAACACAGCTTCAGCTTATTAAGCTCATTAGCCTGTAACAAATGAAGCTTTTGAACATGCCAAGGAGCAAAATATAACTGGATTCAGAAAGCAATTAGATGCATTTGGAGAGGATGATAGGTCTCTTGAGGGGTATTCAGCACAGAGATATGGATACAGTCTCTGATTCAGGAAGTCCCTATGCTGCAGACTGCAGGGTGGTTATATCAGGGGAACACCGTACATGCTTGTCTATCTCTTATTATTTCAGTTACACTTTGGTTCCTTGGTCCTGTGGTCCTTTGATCTGATTCACTACAGCTGTTCTTATGTACTATTAATACTTGGCCAGGAGCCAACATACAGTGTCAAACTAGCTGAAAGAAAGTAGTAGAAAGCATGGGTTTATACCTCATAAAATAAGCAGCCCCCACAGCAGATGGGTGGTACAAACCCTATAGCTATAGCCCTCCATAAGTCTAGCTTTTGACTAAAGAATGCATGTTACTCAGCATGGCAGATAAAGGCTTGTTCTGCAGCAATTGATACCAGAGTAATTATCAACCACATGCAGATCTCATAAATGCTCCAAAGCCTTTGGTTTTTCTCCTTGCCTTTTTTATTTTTTTCAGTTTAGGAAGGAACACCCTTGAAATAGATGGATTTGCTTGCTGCACATTGAAAAGGACCAGTTTTAGTATCTTGTAAACCTAGACTAGGTGGTAAACCTGCTTTCTTGGGGGATCCCTCTTCTTACAAAAGTTCTGAGATGTTTTCAGGACCCTCTCTGGAATCTCTCCTAGGAGCAAATCACAGAATCATACAGAATTACAGAATATTAGGAGCTGGAAGGGACCTTGAAAGATCATCCAGTTCAACCCCCCTGCCACAGCAGCATTCCCTAGACCAGGTCACACAGAAGCACATCCAGAGGGGTTTTGAATATCTCCAGAGAAGGAGACTCCACAACCTCTCTGGGCAGTCTGTGCCAGTGCTCTGGCACATGAACTGTGAAAAAATTCCTACGTGTGTTCACACGGAATCTCCTATGCTTCAGCTTACAGCCATTGCCTCTTGTCCTGTCACTGGGCTTCAAAAGAAGAGCCTGATCCCATCCTCCTGACACACACCCTTCACATATTTAAAAGCATATTAGGTCACCCCTTAGCCTCCTCTTCTCCAAGCTAAAGAGACACAATCTTCATGCTCTTACTTTTCAGCATTGTCACATGCTTCTTGTGGACCTATTGCAAGTGTCACTTATATACTTACAGGTGAAGCTCTCACTTGTCAAGACAGCACAGTCACTTGACACTCTGAAAGCAATGCCAAAGGAATAGGGAGCTATGCAACCTACTTCTGTGATTAGTGAGAGGTAAACAGTATAAATCCACTACCAGCATAGTTCTTATTCTAGTTTTTATGCTTGCCATACTCTCTACAAATTTCTCATCTTCAGTCTTGTGTGCTCTTAATGCCCCAGAGTAACTTTATTGCTCAACTAAACTCTAAATCTCAAGGAACTGCTCAACGACCACTGAGCTTACTGTACATCTGTTTTATTTCAGGGAAAGTTGAAAAACAGCAAAAATGGAAACTAAACATTTGAAACTGAACATTTGAAGCAGAGGATATAGAGAAAGTGGAGCTAATGAATGCCTTCTTTGCTTCAGTCTTTACTACTAAGGCTAGCCCTCAAGAATCCCTATCCATGGGGATTCTCCTTAGTGGCTGGGATTATTTGCATTGTCTGTAATGCATCATGGATATGAAATTCAGATAAAGAATTAGTGTAACAGATCTCCCTGCTATGAGGCCAATAATGGTTGGGGGTCTGTTCACTCAGACCAGTTTTTATTAGGGTCCCTGAACTACCTGTATGAAGGAAAAAGCTGTAGCTTCCAGTCTTACCTGTGTGGAAGGTATGAATGTTGTATGTGCAAATTGTAGGTAGAATAAAAAGCAGACTCATGTTGATACTCTGTTTCAAGATCATCATGCTGTGGAAAGCTGTCTGGGAAGCTGCCTGTATTCTTGATTTAGCTCTTGGAATCTTAGGCTATTATGTATTGTGGCATATTTAGGGGTGGCCTGTAATGACATACCACGATGTATCATTGCATGAATTTATGGCTATGGCCCCATCCAACTATCATCACACAGAAAGTCTCAAATACACTGTAGTTTGTGTATCTGATCACCAGAATTGCATGCATTTCCCCCCCCCTCATATAGATAAGAGTCTTCAGACCCTAGCATGGGGGTCCAACTGCAAACACTATAATAAGCGCTACAGAAGCCAAGCTAGAAAGATGCACTAACTGTGGTACATATATCCAATGGCTTTTCAAGTGAGTAAGCAGAGAATAATATAATCATTAAAGTGGGGTACTGACACCTGATCTTTAAGTAAACCGTTGCATTAAATGATGTAGATGATGAGGGCAGGATGTGAGGCAGAATGGAGAGACAAAATACATCAACACGGAAGTCCAGGCTCAGGAACTTTATGACTATAAGTGAACTCACTCATATGTGAAATTACTCCATCTTCTAATAGGAATAAAAGTCACAGAGCAATTTACCAGTTGCAGAGATGTAAGGTTGTGTCATGTGTATGCAAAGGTTTTTACAATAGAGCAGTCATGTTTGGACTACAACAGATGATTGCACAAATGATCCTTCAGAATGATACTAGGAGCTTTGTCGTTTGAGTGTTTGGGTGGGGTGGAGTGCTGTTTTGTGATTATTCTTTTTTTTTGGGGGGTGGGGAGGGTGTGTGTGTGGTTTTTTTCCTTACTTCCTGAGATTTGAGCTGAGGTGACAGTAGCATTGTTGATTTTAAAAGGGCACAATTCACAAGCAGATTAACATGCTCCATATGTCTGGTCACTTTGTTTAAGAGCCAAAAATGTGCATCTATTAAGTATAATGAACAAGAAATGACAGATGATGTCTCAAATTCCCAAGCTTGTAATTAAACAGGAGGGAGAAGCTGCAGGGTAAAGAGTGGAGAAAGCATGCTTCAGTCACAAATCCTTGACACAGAGATGTCAGTTGTTCAAAAGCCATTTTGATATCTCTGACATGAGGACAACAAGGGAATGGAAAAGTAAGCAAAACAAAGCACTGGAAGGGCATTTTAACACTGTGTTAGGCAAATGAGAGGATAAATGATGACTGTATATTGGATGGCAGTGGGAGGGTTATAAACATTACAGAGACAATTGCCGCTAAATGAGGTGTAGCCCAGGCAGCTGTCCTGATGCATTAGGAGGCTGTTTTCAAAAGAAAAGATTCTCCCATCAACAGTAAAATAACACAAAATAAAAAGGTCTCTTCCACTCAGCTCACATGCTATGAATAACTCAGCAGCATGTGAGTCAAACCCTTCCAGCTGCAGGGTGTGTTCGGGCTGCCTCCTTTTGGGCGCTATTTGAGCATGTAAGTCTTAATTATCAGAGCAACCATATGAGCAGGCTATCCTGCTCTGTTTGTCTGGACTTGTGTCTTTTATGCCTCTTTTATCTATGTATGATGAATCTGAGAGCCTGCACGCTGGCCCAGTCCCTAGTGGAGGGACTCAGTTGATCGCTGTCTTGCTGGAATGCTCCAATCATGCCATATGAATCTGTGACTCTGAGCTTTCTGTATTTCTTTAGTGGAAATTTCCAGTGTGTAGATGTTAATGCAGTGCAGCCTGAGAATGTAATAATGTAAAACAAGCAGGGTTTTTTTTATGTTTTGTTACTGTTAATAATATATTCAGCTCTTACAGAACACTTCCCTTCAGTATGCTTTGGATTAAATTATCATTTCACAGGTAGGGAAACTGAGACAGAGACAAACACAGCATCTTTTCCTGGAAAACAGTGACACAGCTGAAATATGATTAAAATTTCTTCAATGTAGTACAGTGACCAATCCAAAAAACACTGCCTCTCTTCAGCTTATGGAAAAATTATAGTCTAAAACAACTGTGGTTTCTACTTAAGTGAAATATTCTTGTTTCTGAAACTGCATTCATGTCCAACGCTCTTTCGCGTCCTTGTTAAGTTAGAAGTCTCAACAATGCTGACCTGAAGGAACTGAAAGTCTGTGTCTCTGCAGTTTCATTAGCTGATTGATTCTGGCAGAAGCTTTTTAAGCCACATTTATTTTCCAGTGGTCAGTAGATCAATAGTGATGTACAGTACAGCCTCAGGTGTACCACAGGATGATTGAAAGTCCCTTGTAACTACCCAAAAATATGTCTACAAATAAGCATGGAAATTCAAAATAAAGGAAAGTAAATTAATAGGGAAGGTCTACCACTATATTTTACTTGGGTAAAAGTGAAATCTATTCTGGCACAAGATGGTATGTGGGTTTATTTTTAAAAACACTTCACTTACTGGAGACTGACAGTTATTTCTCTCAAAGATTTGTAAACTGGCTATCCTCCTAGGAATGCTGAGAGATAGGATGCAGAGATTCTGCCACTACACAGCATGCCACCTTAGAGAGGAATGAGAGCAACCTGCTGTTTACAACTCTTGACAGGAGAGAACCATGTCAGACAATATGTGGATATAGCCCTCCAAAAAACCAAGATGTTCTGAAGCAAAAGGGAATCTCAGTAGGAAGAACTCTGTTTGCATAGACACAATATTGTTTACTAGGATAGTTATTGCTACAATAGTGTTCAGATTTGCCCCAAGGTATCAGAGCTCCACTATACATGCTGCAGCTATCTCACTGAGTAAGAAGCATCTCTGGCCCCAGAGCTCAGGAACCTGGTGGGTAAAGGAAGAAATGACAGTCAAAGCACAAAGAAAAGCTGACTTCTGGTTTGGGAAGACACTGACCATTTAGGATAAAGCTCCATTCAGAATAAAACTCATATAAAACTATTTGTAAAATGTTGCATTTTCTAAAAAAAAAAAGATGCCAGACTAGAATAAAGCTGCCCCAGCTGAATCTAGGAAGTGAAGTAACACAGCCATCTCCAAACAGTTGGTCAGCAGCAACTGAAGCAGAAGAGAGAAGCTTCCTGTCTGAATTGGTCTCTCTCCATCAAAATAGATTGCTTCCTGCTTCAGTAGTGCCAAGTGCACTCCTGCAGCAAACCCACCTCGGGGCATGGCAGGCTCACAGCAGCCCTGTGACCAGCTCTAGAGTAGGTATAGCAATTTGGGTAGCCATATAGTGCTTGGGCTATACTGCTTTGAGGACTTGGCCCAGCTGAATAGGCTGCAGAGAGTATATATCCACTTCTAAAACGGCACCAGAGCAGAGGTTTCCACTGTTAACTTTTAGAAGTCCCTGTTGGAAAGAGATGATGTAGGGAAAGCAGCAGGGATGAGAGTCTGGCATAGACTTGCCAAGTGGCAATGAAGGACAGAGTATTTAAACTTGAAAAAAAACAAGTATTTCCCTTCTGGTTAAAAATAACTAGGCTTCTATCTACAATCCACAATTCCCTGGTTGAGGAACTCTTGCCATACCTCACAATATAACAAAAACACCATAAACCCCTTTCCCCTCTGTGGGTAGTGGAGCAGCAACAGTCAAGAGTAGGGTGGATCTTGGTTTCACCGTCTTCCAGTTTGCCACTGTAGCAGGGTGCTCCACCTCAGTAAGGGTTAACAGCTCAAACTTTGTCCACCTGCAAATGCTATCAGTGATGAAGAAGGGAGGATTTAGCCATTTCTGGCATTCAAGAATGCTAAAATCAGCCTCTCTTCACAAATTCCAAAGTGTGTCTGGCAGATAACAGAGACAAGATCCTTGAGCTGGTACATCTAAGCCATTAACATATGACTGACAGTTAATCACTTCATACTATAAATGCCCAGTTCCACTTCACGTGTATAGGAACTTCTGGTACACCTCATCTAAGGTGTGCAGATATTTCTCCCTCGAAAAGGATGCTCCCCAAGGTTAACCCTCAAGGCTAAGAGAAAGAGAAAGAGGATTCATTCTTCCACGGTTGCTGATATGAGTGAATGACATCAATCTCTACTTAAATATTCTGTTAGTTTTAACATTGTTGCTTGAGTATTGCTTCAAATGAATTGTGCACTGTATTAGTAAATGATAGCTATCTATTCTGTGTAGAAAATAATTCTGATTAATGCCTTTCTTCTTTCTTATCATTATTTAGAATTTTTAGTCAATTTAAATAAACTATATATATAAAAGTACATTTGGTTTGCCATCCTTAATCCTGTGAACCCTTGTTAAGTCTGGGGCTAGGATTGGACTCAGCCACACCTAGGCTCCTCTGTGAGAAGGAGTTTAGAAAACAAGGGACTAATTTCTGAACCTCATGACTTGACAGGACGGGTCCCTTATTAGACTTTGTCCAAAACAACCATTCAGTCCACGACAGCCACCTCAATCAGAGGAGGGAAATGGTATTGCCTGCCCCTATGAATATCCTTTAAAAATTGTAATTTTCCTGTAGGATTGCCTACATCAAAAAATTCCCATGAAATAATTTTCTTTCCCTCTGCCCCTCAGCCCCAGTTTCTCTCCCTTTTTTTCAGCAGCTGAATATGAAACTGGTTCAGCATTGGAACAAAAAATGTGGGGTTTTTCTTATTTTGAGGGATAAAATCTCATATTTGATTTGATGAAAGCTTTGTTTTACAGGGAAATCAATTCCTCCTCCAACCCCACTTCATTTTATAACAGATACCAGAAAAAACCCCCATTCCCTCTAAACTTGACAGATGTCACCACAAGGTGAGCAGGAATCACTTTTTCTTTCAGTATAGTCTTTTTTAATATGCCATGTACATGGAAACACTTCTTCATCCATCAATTGAAAAGTTCATTTCTTCCTACTGCCCTTCACCCCACTTTCAGGTCTTCCAAGCCAACCGTGACTGTGCAACATAACTGACTCTGGTATAAATAAAAGCTAAGGAAATGGAAGAAATTAAGAACTCTTCCAGCCCTAAGGCTAAGTATCACTCTCTTATTTGTTTTCTCTGTGTACTAGGCTTAATACTTTTTCTCAGCTGGGTACACAAGCTAATATACTACATAATCAGAGGGAAAATATTGCCTTATAGAAATCTCATTTCTTATCACGCTTGAGGTTTCTGTGGATACTGGAAATACTTTACTGTTTCATAGTATGTGGGCAGAATAGGGAAGAAACAACACAAATGAATAATTATTTTCAGCTTTAGGGTCTTATTTGTATTAAAGAGTCTGAGCACTGCAAGTGGAGGGAGACTCAGTCTTCCTATGTCTTATGTATGCTACTCTGTTGCTGAAATTCAAGTAATTTCTAGGGAGGAACTTAGCTGACATGCAAAAATCTTCTGTGTTTGGGATTAATTTAATGATGGACATTCACAGTACACCTACAGTACACATATGACCATCACAACAACTGTATGAAACTGCCACCTTATCTACATTCTGTTTTGTTCAGACAGTCGAAGAGGCAAGCCTCTCCCATGTGTTTTGTGGAATGGTCTGCAGCAGTTCAGCCTGTGAGTGATAACATGCACTAAGCTTACCTACTTAAGATTGGGCATGAGTCTAAACGAGAGCAAACCTCAGAGCAATGCCCTTCATCCAACTGATTTTCAACATTCATTAACTCATAATTCTTCTGAGGTTAAAAAAAAAAAAAAGAAAGAAATGTTTGGAGAAAGACACATTAAATGGAAGTTAATCAGTATAGCTCCTATCTTTTCAGAAGTCTTTTGAAAAGCTGTAAATATCATAACTCTTAATGATGATATGCCATAACTCTGTTATGATATTTAGAAGGCAGTTTACAAGAAAGAACTTATCTTCAATCAAATATTCATCAATATGAGTAGAAATTGGTGAAACATAAGAACCACAATCTGTCTGCTAAACCAGGCTTCAAGCCTCCCCTTCACTCTCAGCCATATTTCCAGGCAGACAAAGCTCAGCCAGACAGATCACTCAGGTTGTGGTCAAATTAGTGTACTGACTATCTAGTTATCTAAAGTAAAGTGAAAGTTTAAGAGGCAAATTGAGGTTTAGAGAGACAGAACAAAAGAAAAGGTGAAATGTCCTCTCACTTCTTTGGTGCTTTCCATATTAACCAGTAAAGATCTATGGTAAAGACTGACTGTGGAGGCAGTTTGCGTTTCAGAGCTACATTCTAGTCAGGATTTTCCTCCTTTCTCCTGGGAGGACTGTAGAGTGTCCCTCTGCTACTTCTTCCCCTAAGAAAATACAGAAAGAATCTTCCTTTACCATAACAAACTATGCATGGTCCTTGGGAAGCATCTTACTATGAAGGAAATTAAACCAGCTTAAAATATTTGCAAAGACTATCCACAGCTCATCCATTAAATTTATCATTTCAGTTGTTAAGAGAATTGAGCATTGCTCCAGGAAAAAGTGCAGATGCAATGAGAGAGACTAAGGGCCATGCTAAGGTGACTTACTGCAGTGCTGGAAACTAGTCCAGTGTAGGTAAATTCATGAAGTTTGTGAACAACACACATTTCTCCTTACCTAAAATCATATCTTAGTGCATAACAGTGAACATGGCTCTCTGTACTGTCATCAAGGAAAAGCATGATGTGAAGCTTGCCTACCCCTACTAGATCCACCTAACTGCAACTTCTTTTTTCTCACAGCATATAGAGTTGAAATAAAATGGAGGTTTTTTTAGTTTTTAAAGTGCCACTATACTGATCAGAATATGGCTGGTGATTTATCTGAGGCAACACAGGAGATATGAAATAAAACACAGACTTATTTTGACCCCTTTGGAGTAATCATCAATGGTCCTACACACCTTCCATACAAGGTTGAAAGAACCAGACTTTTTTTAATTGTTAAATCTCTTTAACATAACATTTAGCTTCTCTTTAGTTTCATAAGGCTATAAAAATAAGACTTATTGCTTATAGTGTTATATTTTAGCTGCATCTTTTATATAGGCAAAGGAATGTTGAACAGTACTGCCACATTTGCAATGCAAAGTTTTCCTTGCAAGCCTATTTTTTTCTTCCTGAAAGCTCAAGATCCTGGAGATGTTGAATTTTGCCATACTTTCAGACTTTCATTCTAGTTTCCAACATTTCAGGAAAAACTTTGAGAAATTCTAATCTTCCTTTCTACTTCTTTGTCTGCCCATGAACAGCAACAGAAAACAAGTGAAAAGTTCACAACATGACTTTTTAAAGCCTTCTGATTACTGAGCTAATATCACAAACTGTCTGGCAAGAGTTTGACTTGGGATTTATCCTTGTCTGAGCTTAGCAACATGCATGCTGGTCTGCTTATTATAGCAGACAGATGTATGATCCTCAGAGCACTTAGTTTCTTGTACTTCTCCCTGAACTGGTTAATGCTTCACAGAAGATGAGAGAGAAAAGTCCCTGAGTCTGTTGCAGAGCTGTATGCTACTGGCAGTGCACCACTCATGGGAGGGAAGGAAAAAGGTGAATATCGTCAGGATTTCAGTGCAATCAGAACCATATAGAGGTAGCTGCACTTCCTTAAAGGATATCTTTATGGGTAGCAATAAGAAAGCCAAAAAGCCCTGCAGAGTGACTTACTTTGGAGATTATGTCATGAAAAGCCATGGACTATGAGTATGATTAACAATAATGACGCAGAACCCTGATCTTTCCTCTGCACTGAAGTCCCTATTTGTTCTTAGTGTACATGGCTGGTGCTGACAGGCCACCACTGGATTCACTAGGAAAAGCGCATTGCCTGCAGGTGTATCTAAATTGGTGACTCACACTAAATATCTTTGTCCTGAGTTTCCTATATCACAGTGGAGACAGAGAGAGGGAAGAAAGACAGAGGAATCTTGTACTCAAGTACGGACAAAATGGAAAATTGCAAAGTGGGGATCAGGAAGGCATAAACAGTGAACTGCAGAACAAATAATGCATCACATTAAGTACAAAGCCAAAGTTTATTTGTCTTAAGATTGCTTTCTCTCATACAGTTTATTTGTTGTTTTCATTGGTCACTTGCTAATTCCTAATTAAGGAGATATGATTGGAAGCAGTCCCTATTCATATCTAACTGCCTGACACTAACCCTTTTTATTTTGAGTTACACCTTTCTGAAAACCTGGCTCCTAAATCAATTACGAAGCAAAGAGCTTGTTTTTTTGAGGGACTTTTTTTTTTTGTCACAAGTTATTTAGCTTTCCAATCATGTGGCAGATTCACATAATCTTCAAAAGGGAAGGAAGAATGCTGTATGGCAGAATGTCTTGTGAGCTCTCCCAGGAAAACCTGCACCTGTTTTCTGCCCGCACATCCACACTTACCTCTGAATCAAGCCACAAGCTGACGCTACACAGCTGCTACGAGGCATTATGCCAGGGCTTCATTTGCTATCATTTCCACCACTCTGGATTGCATTGGTGTCTTGTAACAGCTCCCAGAGCAGCATCATGAGGTTGCTAATGTCAACCAAGCAAACAATGCACGCTTCAACTTTGGGCTAAATGTACATTTGTTTGATAGACCATAACAGCTACCAAGTCTGTTGTGCTAAGCAAACCTTAGCTGTATATTTACTGGATCAATGGAGTGCTTACTGCTTTGACATATAAATCAGTATTTAAATAAGTTTTAAAATAATTATTAGGAGTAAAAGAGCACTGCTATTCATATGTAATACTTACATGGAACAACTCTTCTTCTCTCTTGTGCTTTTTTGTTTGGGGTTTTGTTTGTCTGTTTGGTTTGGTTTGATTTTTCAGCCCCCAGAGCCCTGATCAGCAAAGGTACTTAAGCACAACTGAGTAGGCTGAAGTCAGTGTCTAAGGTTCACTCATTTTAGCTATGACTTTTGCAGAACATGGAAGGTTGTCATAGGATCCAACCTGTCTCATCAGTATCATTTCAGAGCGGTTGACACTGTCTAAGGCACTTGAATAATGTTTGTTGTATGATAAACAAGATAAAATACCATAATACTTGTCTACTTGGTCTAGGGTCTGTGTCTGTAAAGAACAATAGCAATGCCTGAGGGTGCTTCTGCAGGGCCAGAATATACAAAGACAAAATATAGGTGGCTTATGCGCTTGAATAAGAATCGCAATTTAGTACTCATTTCTGCTGTGGGTTCTGAGATACATCAACTCTGCTATGTATTGTCAGTGTCCTCTTATGGGGCATGGGAGGTGGAGAAGGCAGCTGGTTTTATCACTGAGGTTATTGCTATAGCATAGGAGGTATTGATGACTGTGGATATTCTCCGAGTAAATTGAGGAAGCTACATGGTGGATGCTGAAATGAAATCCACTAGTGTTGTGGCAAGAAGTCATCTGATCTTGGAAGTGAACCAGCTCAGAAGATTTCTTCCAGTCTTTTCTGTTAGGAACAGGATGGTGGATGTAGGATCTTGTTTCTTTTTTCCATAAATATTAAGTATAAAATGTGGAGTACATACGTCTGCATATCTTTTCAAGTTTAAGCCAGGTAAAGTCAAAGCTGTTCCTAAAGTCAGAGAATAATGCTGTCTATGAGATAATGATTCTAGCTAGGCAAATTTCTTGGTTGATTAGGATCTATGGGAAGGTGAAATGAGAAAAAACCTTCATTAAATCAGGATGCTATGAAGGTTTCAGGAGCATTGAGGGCCTACTGTAACTTAAACAGCAGTAAGGGCATTAACTAGATAGCTGCTTAATGCAACGTTACTATGAGCATATTCAGGTAAAAATCTATTGGAGATGTGGTGCTGAGGGAGGCTGCTACTAAGGTCTACTGTCCATCATCTAAAACAGAGGAAAGGAGAAATCCCTAACCAAAGACAGAGGAAGAGTTGTGCAACCCTTTACAACAGTCTTACTTTCAAATGTATTTACTCCAAAATTATTTTTTCTATTTCTGTCACCTGAGACCCAATACCACTGTAACCCAGAAACCAGGTCTATTAGAACTTGAGTCACAACTACAAACACAAAACATTTCAGCAGTCACTTATATTATTATTGTCTCCAGAGTCCTGACTCTCATTTTCTATGTCAAATCATCAGCAGTCTGCCCCAGACCCTAATTGTGTTGATTTTTGTATACTAATCTGATACAGCCATTTAAGTAATTAATGTCTTATGCAAAGATCAGTACAATGTGAATAAATAAATAAACTAAACAAAAATAAGAAATTGAAATAAACATCATGTTTGGCATCAAAATATTGGTTTAAGAATTCTAATGATGATCATGATTTATTAATGCACTTGTCAACATCTGTTACCGAGACCATTATGTATGCCTCAGTAGAATTTGCCTTGATTTGTTGAATGTAAGTCAGATAGACAACAATCATGTAATGAAAAGTAACAGTTTCTGAATGCCATCTTTTTAATGTCTGGGGGAGAGATCCTTCATACCCTCTCTGAATCTGCCCTTTCTGCGTAGCTTTATCATTGACAATGAAAAACACCTTCATATCAATTTTGTAGTCTGTGCACCATGTTCTGTCAGTTCCCATGATCAGACAAATCCACCCCACCAAAGCTGACTTGAATATTTCAATCCCTGATGGTGAATTGAAGAGTATCAAGTTATTTTTACATAATTCTCTCTAGAAGGAAAAATAAGCAGGGGTGATAGATCTCAGAAACAGTTAAACTGTAGATTTTGAACCTTAGGGCATTGGGAGGAAGCATCTTGTCCTTTCCTGGGTTTGTTACCCAATATCTTGAGTGGAATAGAGTCCATATCTCAGCCATCCTGCTGCTCAACACTTTCTGTGGCTGTAGAGGGTGTTTCTCTGTCTAGCATGCTGGATTTTGGCAATCCTAGTGACATCCAGTTCCCTGCCACTTAGAAAAAAAGGAGACCTTACATTTTTTTCCCCTCTGGACCCAAGCACAAGTAGTGAATCCATAGCAGAGTAGTGAGTACTACAGTGAGTCTGAAGGAAGGTGGCACCCACTGGGATTAAATATTCCTCAGACATTTCTGTGTTGCCCTAGGAAGAGTGCCAGCAAGCTGATGGTGATAGGGTAAGCAGGAAACAGCAAGTGTAAAGAGCCCAAAGAAATCTGACTTTCAGATGACCCAATACCTTAAAAGCCTTCATAATGTCACCCTAGTACTTTAAGACCAGGATTAAAAGCTTGCCATCTTTCCAGCCACATCACCAGTAAGAACCTTAAACTGGAAAATGATGGGCAAAGTGATTCATTGTTCTATTAATCAGAAACTCTACAGCAAATCTAATGAACAGCAGAAAAGATTATCCCATGCAGTAGAAACCTGTTAAACAGATTGCACTGGTGTACGGAAATGTCATTTTCTTAACAGCCCTATAACACAGATAAATAGTAGCTTAAGGACAGAGATGGCCTTTGCTGAACCTTGTACGTTCTTTTGATCTCCGTTTGTGAACCCTGCTCTCTAGAGGCTTATTCCAGATATTCATGCAATGTTTCTTTTTGGATGAATAATAACAAAAATCAGTCTTTTCCTGGGCATATCAGTCCTCTTGACAGGTTTATTTCTCTGTATCTTTTAAGAGGTCTTTCTTTTCAAAGGCATTTAATGAAATATCACTTGGTGTGATATCAGTGAGGAAATCTATTCATTTAACAGATTTAGTCTTTTAACTTGTTCAGTTCTGTATTGTGTCTGACCTTTCCATCTCCTGTGTGTTTGGACTCCTAGCAAGTTTACACCTTCAGATAATATTTGTTTCTTAATGAGACATCTGAATTGTCAAAAGTGTGATGCATTATTTAGTCATTAATTATTTTTCATCCTGTAGAGGTCAAATCTGTTCTGTTAATAAAGGTCTGTTCTTTTAACTTGTTAGAAACATGGTTTCTCTGTAGTAAGGAGCAGCAGAAACATTCTTCAGCAAAAAAAACCCCATGAAGAACTGTACAGACAGCATAAGAGCATAACAAAAAGAGTGGCAAACACACTATCATTGCTACACAACTCCTCTGTTGCTCCTCTTGTTCAGGAAAGTCAGCATGTGACAAAGATATGGGAAGAAACAAGTAGTACTCAAACAAGGGTGACACCTTTGCAGTTATCTCAGGGAAGAGCCTCAAAGAATATGAAGCTGAGAGGGAGCCTTGCAGTTTCAGTTTCATCAGAACAAATAGAACTGCTATCAAAAAGAAAAACAAGCAACAAACATTGGCTGGCTTCATCACTGTTTGTGTTGTTTTCAAATCTCATTGCTGGTATAGGGAGGAAATTTGGAAAGAGAAAGTAACAAAGTCTGTTCGGGTAGCTGAAAAAAGATTTAGAAAGCTTAGAAGGATTAGTAGACAGAAGTAGACAAATAATTTTTTAAAAGCCATTTCTGCAACAGTTCCTAAGCAAAGTGCAAGAGGGGTTTTATTGTCATATCAGATTTACGTGGTAAAATTTAATGTAGTACTTGTCAGCTTTAGATACTGGAAGTATCAATAAAATGTCAAATCATACTTGACTTCAATCCTAAATGGTTATAAAAACATAATCTAAATTTAAAATCATTACAGATTTTCTTTCCTGCCCCCTCATTTTTTTGTCAGTAAAGCTTCTTGTATGAGATTGTCTGGGAGGAGCTATATTTGTTTTTTCTGCTTGAAGTCTTGTGATTCATTGGGGTTTACATCACCACTGAAATGTTCTTCCCTTAGAAATCAATGGCTGAGGAATGGAGTGGGAACCCAACTTTTTAATTATGTCTTGAAGTAATGTAATTGTGGTTTTAATGGCTCATACATCTCTTTGACAGATCATCAGAGTTTGTTGAAAGTTTTGAAAGCAATGAAATCAATTTCTTGGACATTTAGCTAGCAAAAAGAGAAAGCATTGATGTTAATTGGAGTGTATACAATGTCACTTAATACCTCTGTATTTTTGTGAGATGTTTTACACATTGAAAATTCTGATCAGGAATGTGGTAAAGGGGAGTATAAAAAAGTTTCCTGCTCTTCCTTCTATTCAGTGATGTTTTATATACTTAGTCCCTCAGAGAGCATAACAGTTCTGATCACATAATAAATTCAGCATTGCCAGCTTTGGCTATGTAGAGATTGAGGGCTGATAAGGCTTCTGAAGGTTAGGATATGCTATCCAACAACACAGGGCAAGAGTCATAGCACCCAAGTCTAACATTTAGTGTGCTCTTCTTCAATACTCTGCAATAAGGCCTTTGTTTCAAGCCTATAGGAAAAATATCTGTTTAGGAAGCCTGCTTAGCCAACAAGGAGTTACAGTAAATAACCTAACAGTCCTTTCAGGCTATAGATGTCCATTAACATTTGGATGAAGAAATCATCACCCACATAAAGATTAAACAAGGTCTTTCTAAATGCAATAAACACGTTTCCCGGAAGCTTCGATTGAATGTCTCTCTAAATGTCATGGCTTCAATATTGATAGTCACTGCTGATGTTGGTTAAGCTAATTCTCTGTGACACTAACCAAACTCATCCCAATTGCTGTCCAAGTTGCTCTACCATCCTGCAAGGAAGTGACTATGGCTATTAACATCCTTTTCATTAGTGATTTTATGATTTGTGTGAAATATAGAGCAACAGGACAAAAGACGGCTCAGAAAGGAAGAGATTTATCTCATTTACTAAGACATTACCAGCATGTGTTGCAGCTTCCTTCTGTCTGATATGTTGTTGCAGTTGTCAGAAAACTCGGCCTGAGCCTGTTCTCAAGAATCAGCACAAATCAGGAGAAACTCAGTTCTCTAGAGTTATTCCCTTATTTCTAAGGGGAAAAGCAGAAAATACAATGAAAAATATGCAATACATGTTACTAGAAATAAGTAACATTTTTTTCCTTAAAATACTTTCAGGAAAAAAAGATAACAGCAGCAACAATACATTCTTTGCAAAAGACACAGGATAACCATATGTAAGCAATGGAGAATGATAGGTTTCCCAAAAATATCCTTGGGCAAGAAGCATCATGGCTATTTCAATAAGAAGGTAAGTTTGATCCAAAACTCTAAGTAAATAAAATCCATCATAAAAAAAGCCCTTTCCAAGATGACAGAATATCTTCCTGAAGTGACAGTTCTTCAGCATTGACCCTCAAGAACTAAGAAGAGTTCAACTACCTAAGAAATGAAATCAATATCTGAAATATTCATTAAAATAGCATCACTTCTGTAGTTAAGGGCTAGCCCTGACATCCCAAAATGAAGAAGAGAGTGAGAAGGGACAATGTTAGATGATACGGTGATCTTTGGTGTCGTTATTGGGGTTTTGACAAGATGTTCAGTGTCTTTTGGGCCAAAATGTGGTGTGATTGTACAGGGAGAAATTGCCCATGAAATTTGACTGTGTAAGCCTTATTTGACAGTGAAAGCACAGTGAAGTCAAGTGACTTTCTTTTCAACATAAAACAATGCTCAAAGATGAAGCAGCAGAGAGACCCCAGCCTCTTCAGTCTTCCGTTTCCCCATGGCACCAAACTAACAGTAAAGCATCATCAGCCAACCCCAGCAGCCAAAGGAGCCTGTGGCAGTTTATCTGCCCCTCATTCTGGATGTATCCACTGCTTCTTGCATCAGGCAGAATTGCTCGACATGTGGTCACTGCTGTCAGTGGCTTGCTGGTGTCAAATCAATAACACAGCACAGCTTTGGAGTGACAGCTCAGTTGGAGAAGGATTCTGGCATCCACATTTCAGAAGACAAGTCCTGAAGTAGAGAGCCACATGAATGACCCTTGAAAGAATTAAATGGTGTTTGTCAAAGACAGCTCAGATTTTCTCAGGGATTAACTCCTAGCAGCTGACTCATATGAAGCTACTAAAATTTCATTTCTCTTTTTGCTCCTGAAAACCCTCTTATTCTTTACCCTTAAGGGGCACTGGACAAATCACATCAGCTAACTAGACATAAAGTAATTTTATTTCTTTTTCTGTTGAATAAGAATCTGACTTCTGGTGTGAAACTACATTAGGATGCATGACTCTATCATTCCAGAGTTAAGCATTTCTGTTATAAATGTAGTAATTCTCTCATAACAGGTGATTAGACAAATACAGACACATAATAAAATCTGTTCATGGCTGCATGTCAACTTGATAAACAAATAAGTAATGGTTTTGTCTGAGAAATCTTTGCAAAACCCATCCTAGGAAAGCCTGTACCTCCATAAGTGAAGATTAGGAGTCAAATGAAGCTTCCAGACTTTTAGATCGAGCAATGTCACAATATTTTAATCTAAAAGCCATGGAAGGCTCGAGGTCCAAGCTTGCATCAGTTCCAAACAGACTGAGTTATATTTGAGCTAAGATAGAGAAAGGACAGTCACCCCTGTCCAATCATTAGTCTTGAACATTCCCAATTTGTTTTCCACTGGATGATTAGCTTTCTCAAGTTATTTGAAAACTGTCTTGTAGATTTGATTGGAAGCCCACATCCTTCTCTAAAAGAGACTTGGATTCACCTGCAACTCCCCTGTTCACACCTGACTGGTAATGACGAGGAGACAAGGGTCCACACTTTCTTCTCATCCACAAAAAGTAGGACTTTCCTTTCCAAAAGCAGACATGGAAAGCACAGGTCTGACCTTTCATCAGGTCAGTGATTTCCTTTCCAAATTTAGACATGAGACTCCAATGAATATGTGACCTTGATGTTTGAATAAATCCCAGGCACCATAATATAGCTCTTGCCTGCAGAATCAATTGCTCTTCAACCACCTTTCTGTGCTATTTTTTGCCTTGGCTGGGAAAGGGCAAAACTTTTGTCAGCACAGAGGGTGAAGAGCAAAGATAAACTTGATGAAGAGGCAACCTTCAAAATCCCTGAAATGCCACATTATCACTGTGTTGCTCTCTCCTAAAAAAAGTCAAAGAAAAAGTTGTTTCCTTTTTCTATGGAAAAACAAGACCTGAACTGCAAATCATGTTTATAAGGTGCAAACCAGATTGGGTTTCCACCACCTGAAAACTGACCCCAGATTCTCTCCTACTTTGAGTATGGGATGGTGAGAATCCCCACCAGAAACTGCTCCTTCTTATGTGCAACTCCAGAGACACCTCTGCAAAGAGAAGCTGCATGTAGCCCTGAAAAATGAAGGTAACCCAGGAAAAACCCTTCATAACAGAAAACACTTTGGAAAGGACTGGGGGGAGTCCTAGGGCCAGTATAAGTTTCTGTCTAGGGAAAGGAAGCTAATGAAAAAAGGGAAAAGCAGTCATCCTTGGAAATACACCAGTATATTTGAGCTCCTCAGGAGAAACCTGGCTGGAAAGATACAAGACATGTTAAGAAGGGGCAGAACAAAAGTCAGGTCTCTTGGGATCTGTGCCTTACTTTCCTGTAGCCTCACAGCATGATACTAAAGAAGTCTGACAGAGAGTTCTTGAAAAACAAAAAGAAAAAGCCGGTGCACATTGTGATGTGCCCAGGATATAACCATCTTTCTGCAGAAAACTGCAGTGACATGCAGCAACATAGTATTCTCGGCTCTGGGTTAGAGGACAGGTAGGCTAGGTTATGGAGTTGTGGCATTACTTGGGGAACTACAGCACCCGAGAAGCAAAAGAAAATTCCTGGAATTACACGGAAGGAACATCATCTGGGCACATCTGTCCTGGTGAATTTGCAATTTTTTAGTATGGATGTCTGGAAATTCAAATTAAACTGGTTGGTTTTGTTTTTTTTTTCAGCCAGAATATGGAGAGAAAGAAGAGATAATAGCAAATTTTGGTGCAACATGCAAACAAACTTTCCAGTTAGTCACACAAACTCTAAGAAATTGACTTTCTAGCAGATTAGAAGTTCCATTCTAAGGAATGTCATTATAATGTTGCAGAGAAGACTCCTGAAAGGTTTCAAAAGCCAAACTGGATATGATTAGCTTCAATATCAAAGCAGAGGGGATCACTTAGTCCAGTGCTATTGATCTTAAATACAATCTCAGCTTAGACAGACAGCAACTTCAAAAAGAAAAATAACAATAAAAAGAAAAAACCTCCCTCAAAAGTAAATTGCAACATGATAATTGTAAAGAAAATGAAAACATCTTATTTCAGTTCTTCCAAGAGGCAGGAGAGAAATACTTCTCGTGATTTTACATATAAATATACTTTGAATCAAACTTTTTCATCAGCCTGCCAAACAGCACCTTTTGAAACGTCCAGATAAATAGAAAAGCTTCCAGTCTGGTCAGCTACAGTAAGATACAGTGGTGCACATAATAGGGATATTTACTGGATGGAATAGTTGAAAAATGCATCTCCCTTGACTCTATGCATCCAGAAAATTCCCAGTAAGATGTATATGACTCTCCTTTTATTAAAATCAAGTAAATATGAAACTGAGCCTTTGAAGTTAGAGTCTTACTGCCCACATGCTGGCTGAATTTTCCAGGCTATGAGAAAATTGCCTTTACAGATTCATCCTTCACAGAGCAGTTTTTTGAGTGCTAGGCTCTTGTAACGTTGAACTACTGTGCTTTTTGATTTTACTAACAGGCAACGTCTTGGCTGTGTCCTCATGGTCAGAGATATTAGTATTTTTCTTTATGGAAGAAAGTAGGAAAGGCACAAACTGCAGTTGTACTAGTCCAGAATAACATACTCAGCACTGGTAGGAAAAATATTTCCAGTAGAGCTCCAACATCATATATTAACTAAGCAGTGACCATGGTTGCTGCTTTATTAATTTTTTTGTGAAAAATGACTATGACTACGGCGCTCACAAATATGAAGAAATCAGTGCATCAGGATGAGGAAAACATACATGTCTTTAGGACACCTGAAGTGCTATGTCTACAGCAGGGATGAGACCCTTCCAAAGAGACGTGCTGGAAGTAGGAGGAGATATTAAGAAAGACAGTAGACACCAAGGATAAACCCATGAAACAGATATTTATTTCTGGTCATAACAAAGGAGTGCAGATGGGGAAATAATTATTCAAAAATATCTTGCAACGAAACAACAGCACTGCTTATCTGATCTCTGCCTATCAACCATGACCACAAATTCATCTTCCTGATGGCCTTTGGGGAGGGGAATGTAACCTATTAAAAAATCACAGAATCATACACTAGATGGGGACTTTGGAGATCTTCCTATTCTTCCAGCATCAGGGATTTTTTGTTATTGTTTGTTTAAGGTTTTTTTGTTTGTGGGCTTGGCTGGTTGGGGGTTTTTTTGCTGGTAGTGGGGGTTTTGTTTGGTTGGTTTTTTTAGCAATGTCTTAATTTCCCTGCAGGGTGCTGCACATTTTTGAGAAACAGCTTTGAGATGAACCTGTTGGACACCCTTTTCCATAACCATGTAGAAGCCATTTTGGAACAACACAATTAAGATGTAAGCGGTGCTTTCTCTGCATTTTTTCAATGATCTATCTTTTTATCTCTTTTGAAGTATAAGCCGTTTCAGAGCAAAGATCAGTTAGATTCAATCTTTCCTTGCTCTGGCCATTCTGATAAAAACAGATTGCAACCCAGAATGAATTGTCCAGATATTTGGAAAGAAAACATATGCAAAAAGATGTAGCAGTGGAGGACAGGATGACTTTGTTACCCAAGCAAATGCTGGCTAGAAAATAGCAACTTTTGAAGATAGCAAAGTCTTGAAGATGTATTAGGTTGTATGCTTTGAGTCAATAAAATACTTAAAGTACAGGACTGAATGCTCTGTTGAATTAAAAATATGTATGTTTAAAATCAATATCAGCTGGGGATAGATTTAAATTCACTCTCTTGATGTTCAAGGTTGTGGTGAAGTCCTGCTTCAATGCAGCAGGGCATGAATGGCATCAATGCTGAATGTGATCCTTTGCTACTATATATAATCAGTAACACAGTTGCTGCTCTTAAAGTTTAGAGGAACCCCATGTAATTGCATTAGGAGCAGTTGAGTCACTGAAGGTAGAAAGTTGACCTTGCACACAACACCTATTTTCTGAGCTCCACTCAGTTGAAACCCTGCAAGTCTACTATAGGAAAAATATATGAACTCTGGCAATGCTAGTGGAATAGGAGGAGCCCTGTTTCAGGATGTCTTTGACATATCTAGAGGAAAAACTCCTGCATTTACAGTTATACACGAAATGATTAATTTTAGTACATAGTACACATGGAAGACACTTTCTACTTCAAACAAAACCCTTCAAAGATTTGCAGCCAAGTGTTTTTGAATTAACAGATGATTGTTTTACAATCAGAAGGCAGAGCATCAGGATAATAACTGAATAGCTACAGCTACAGAGAGTAAATGGGAAAAGGGTCTGTCTGCTTCTGCATAGTGTGTGCATACACCTGCACTTAAAGCTGCACCCTGTTGACTGGGCTGTTGATGAAACATGGTTTCTTTGTAGTGGGGAGCTAGGCAGATGCAATGTTTGCTGCTTTGACTGCCAAATCTGCTAGCCTGCTGTTCACCTAGGAAGCCCACTTGTCTTGGGTGGATATTCAACCTTGATCCATGTTAAATTAACAGACAAAGAACAGATTTAATAACTTTTCCTAGGACCTTCCCCAAACTCCATTTTTTTCTAACATTTTTTTCTTCCTTTCTGTAACTGTTATTATTAGCATTTTGAGTTCTTAAATTAGTAAACACATATAGGAATTACACGTCTTCTAAATTAATCAAAAAAGTGCATGAGAGTATTGCAGCTGCTTGAATGTTATTGCTATACACTTGAAATATGGTTGCACAGTTTTAATATCTCATCTTTTTCCAGAAGCTCCCACTGTTATACCTGATCTTTCCTGCCAAAAAAAGCACCTGACTTGGGTAGGAGGTGTCATTCATACTCAGGGTTAAAATTATTGGGCATTTTCACACTACTTTCCATTCCTGTGAAAGTGTGTGCAACCTCACATATTTTCAAGCCATGAATGTTTACAAAAATCAATGGCTTCCCTGAGATATTAGTAAGCTGAGGTACTGTTGCAGACTGGATGCAAAAAAAATTGCTGTTTTTCCAGCAAAGGATTCAAGTATAGAAGGAATAGTTTTTGGTAGCTGAGGACAAAAGGGCAATTATTTCTTCTCTTTTTTTGCAAGAGTGTCATGTCCAATGCATACATGCACCCAGGCATACTAATGTACTTAAAAGTGAATGTTTTATTCAATTATTAGACTGTAATCCATCTTTAACTCACTGAATGTGCATGCTTTCCCCATGAATTTAACACCACTTGCTTAGGCTGAATATACTGTCCTTAAATACTATTTTGCAATTCTCCTTAGACTTTCCAACAACTCTACTAATAATATTGTTGCACTTCTGAAAATTTACAAAGAAAATTTATGGCAGGAATCCCAAGGATTCTGCTAAATAAGGAGAAACATTTTAATTAAATACTTTAAATTGATCTCAGAAATACTCAAGTCCCCTTTTTTATTGTTAACATTTCTAATAAGGAAATATTATCCTTCAATAAAAACTGCTTCACTCTGGGGCTCATACCACTCTGTCAGTCATTCTTCAGAGACAAAGCAAAACGTTCAGCTTCTTACATGACATTTGGAAATGGAAAATAGATACCTTTTAACTTAAGGGGAGCCAAAACCTTATGTACTTGTGGCAATCTATGTTACTATAATGTGTATGTATGTGGTTCCAGTATGAAATAATACTGTATGAACAGAAGGGAGCTACATGTGCAAAACCCTTCCTCTTGAGCTGTTGTTTAAAGGTAAAGAGAAAAAGAGTATAGAAATATAATAAAAAAATTAAGACAGATCACTCAAATGGAGGCTTCTGTTTATTTCTCAGATGCCACAGAATAAACCAAGCCAATATTACTACCTAAACCAACAGGGAATTCACATTCTTATCTAAGCAGCAACCAGCATTTGACTAGTTCAAGTTGCAGCTCAACATAAGAAGTTCTTCTGGCAAAAAAAGCCATTAAGACATGTTAGCTCCAACAGTTATATAGATGCCTACAGGCACTTCTGCCTAACCAAGATTTAATGGAGTTGTTAATGATATTTGCTGAGTGTTTGCTGTGTAAGTTACACACTGAGTCAGAGGAGGGCTGAGAGGGGTTTCAATAACCCTAAGGTTATATGTTGATGATCTTACGGTTATAAACTGAAAAAAATGCATACAACTCAGTTTAATGTCCCTCTTGCTTTGATAATGTAGCATATCATAATTTTTAGACATGAAACATCTGTTACAATCACATATCGTAGATTTTGTAGTGGTGAAGTAATAAAGAAACAGATGGGTTCCCTAATGCCAATGGTGTTAGTGTTTATTTAGAAACCACATATTGAATCACAGGCAATCTTTTCTTTTTGTTCCCCTCCTCCAGCAGCAGGGATAGCACTGCTAATTTTATCAACAGCATGAAGCTTTTTTCTAAGAGAGGATGACTGGATTCTAGCCACTCTGATGTCAGTCACCAAAACCAACTAATTTCCAGGAATGAGGGAGGTTTTCTTTTGGGGAGCTTGAAGACCGTACCTACTATGAAAACCCTAATTTCACAGTAATTTAGACCTTTAGATACCCAAGTTAAATGTAATGTGGCTACCAAGTTACCAGTAGCTATGACAACATGGTCTGAAAGGTGGACCAGATTTCTGACTCTGCATTAATAAGCCCCAGAAGGTTTGTACATTGTCTGCTGGTGTGCTGGTGGTGTAACTCGGTGCCCATCAAGCCCCAAGCTACATGGCATACAGGCAAATATACCCCTGTGTGCAAGGCAAAATTATCTCTAAGATAAAGACTGGGATTTGGGCTAAATGCTAATGTTTAATATCACTGATCTTTATGATGCTTTCCAGTTTATTTTTCCTGGAAAAGTAATTTCTTCCTCAAGTTTGACAGTCTTGCTTTCCCATAAGCTCTACATCTTCTACTCTGCTAGCCTTCACCCAAATATAAAAACTGCTGAATAGCTAAAATCTTCCTAGCACACATTTCCATAGCATGTCAGAAATTTAATTTGAATGCCATGATCACAGAGTCATGATATCAAGTGAGATCAGATCCCTAATATTTTATCAGCTATCCAAAGAAGCTTGTATTTCACTTCATGATGTGGCAGGAATGTGAATAGAAAGTGCCTTAATATGGTTGAAATTATATTGCCACCAAGCAGATTAACTTGGGAATTGTATGTGGAGGTGGCATTTACGTTTGCATGCATCAGCACCAAAAGCAAAATGCATTTATTACCTTTATTTAAAAGCAATCTTATCTCTTGTTGTTCATCCTTTTTGGGTTTTCAGTTCCATCAGAATTGCTGTTAGTTATCAAATTCTTGGCTGCATCTCACAGTTCTAATTAAATTTGAGGTTCTTCTTGTCCAGAAACCATCAGAGAATAGTTAAATGGGGCTTCTACAGTGACTGATGCAAAACAGCTGTATTCATGATGAAATACAATTAAAAATTCAATATATCTTATCTGCTTCAGCCAGTGATTCAGTTGGAACAAGTCAGCTGCTGCTGTCAAGTATGTCCTTGTAAACAGGTATTCGGAAAAGTAACTCTGCCTGTGTTAAATAGTGTTGCTTTTATTAAAAAAGGACAAAAACAAAGAGAAAGAATTAAGGTCCAAGATATATAACTTTATAAATGTTAATATTATGTACCAGAACTGGTGTGCAGGTTTTTTTCTTGTTCAGTTGTTTGTTTTGTTTTGGTTTGCTGGGGGTTTTTTGTGTGTGTGGGGGTTTTGTTGCTGTTGTTTGGTTGGGTTTTGTTGTTGTTATTTTGTTTTATTTATATTGGTTTTGTTTAGTTTGGTTTTTTAAGTCTGTGCAGCTGAACTGATTTATGCCACTTGAATTTCTGTCCCACAGACTGTTGGAGCAACAATCATACATTTGTTTCCAAGTCAGACAAAGGCTGATGACTTATACATACTCATATACAATATATATGCCATGCTTAGAGAAGAGAAATCAACACAAATCAAAGCAGCAACTACACAAAAATTACAATGTACTTTTTCAGTCCACATATGATGGTCCATTCCTCTCAGCAAACTAGGGAAGATGGTTGATTATATGAGAGGTATTAATCATAACCACAAGTATGTATCTTTTTTAGTCCATGGTATCTGACAGTGGCCAAATAGATTTCTAAGCCTTTGCCAAAGAAAATATTAACAGAAAATCCTATGGGGAGCTTGGAAACACTAGTAGAAATGAGTGAAATATGTCTCTATTTCCCACTGAATCAGTCCACACTCTTCCTCTCTCCTTCATCTGTACTTTTTTACTGCCTACCTTAAAGGGATCTTTTGCTATTCTTGGGAAATGAGGAAGTAATTCTCTTGAAAATACAGGACTGGCCTTTTCTGTAGATGTGATGGATTTAAGAGAGACTGCTTTACAGCCTCTACTGGAACATTTAGCAAAATAACAATGACATGGAGTTGGAGCTATCTGCCCAAAATTTAGACATCTAGCTTAAGGAAGTCTTATATGTACCATCATACATAGTCAGTAGAGTGACTGACACCACTAGCAACAGGTTGATTCCATCCTACAACAGATATTTAAAACAAATGGGAAAAAATAGCCTTCTGAAGATGCCTGTATTTTGTTGTGGATAACAGTGCAGCCTAAACATCTAGCTAAGTAAAATGAAGCTCACTCATACTGTGTAAAAAACAGCATAAAAGGTTGCTTGTACATGTCCACAATCCGTAGTTTCATTATTCACTTCAGCCAAGGGATAGCTATTCAGTATCAATGGGAAATGAGAGCCTCTAAGGTGAGGGAGCTATAGAACTTGGCCCCGGAATGGGAGAGACAAAAGATAAGCACTGGTAGTTGGCTGCAAGTGTTGTTCTTTCTCTCACTGAGTACTGGGGCAGGCAGTGCTCCACCAGTGGAAAATCCTTTGCGTTCCACCCTGTCATCCTTACTCTCCTTACACATGTTCCCACTTTATGGACAGTGAAGACAGCTTGGGACTTGGGATATGAATATTCAACTTGAGACTAATGTTTGGTGCCCCAGTGCTCAGGAAAGGAAGTAAAAACATTTCCTGGCAGTCATCTTGGTACAGGCTGATTTTAGTCAGAATTGGCATCTTTAAGTGTCTGAGGTGAGAATAGGAATTCTCAGCTCAGCTTTTGTAATCTATATCAAAGGCAACAAAATATCTGCTTTAGTACTAAGGATGGGTTCAGCCTATAACATACCAGTGTTTTTTAGCTATTATCACATCCTTTTCAGTTGTGAGTTACAGACTTGAATAAAACTCAGAGCCAATCTGATTGCTGTGGCTCTTTCCACATGCGTCTTTCTAGCTTTTCATACTGAAGAAGTGTTGCACTTCCCATGTACTTAGAAAAAAGAACAGTGTCCCCTTTCTCAAACCTTCCCTGTTAAATCCTTGCAGATATATTAACTGATGTTGCAAAGGAATGGTTTCATTAGGCTCACGATTGTGCCTTTAACAAGCAGAGTGCTTATCAATCCCTTTTAAAGCTTTCATGAGACATCTGGAGTAGGAAGAGGCAGAAGAAATGGAGAAAGAGAGATGAAGTACTTGAAGAGGGCAGCTGGAAGATGACTTGGTGTTAAGACCCACTCTTTACAATACCGGAACTTCTGCCTGGTGTGACACCTTAAGTAGCACTCAGCTTCTGCTTTCCCATATCACTAAAACTAGACTCACTGTGTCTTATTAAAATTTCACCAAGACTGAACCTGCAGATGAGTTCCATGTGGCTAATTCTGGTTGCTGTTATATCTTTTCACTTGAAATCTTTTCACATTGCCTGAAAATTAATAAAGTCAGCCATTGAAGTTTTTATCAGAAGCTGGGCTTGCATCTGGCAACACCCTCCCTGTTCTGTGTTTCTGTTACTAAAACCCATCAACCAAGATTTATATTACAGCCACAACATTTGTTTCAGTGCACTTACATTTGTTATAGTAAATTTCAGGCAGACAGCACATGAATTAGCGATTTCCAGTGACACCTACAGATGTACAAAGTAAAGACACCACACACGAGGAAGCACATATAAATCTGAACATATTTTTTAAATATTCATAAGAGAGGAAGATGGGTAAACTCCAGTTGTGAAATAGCACCAACTTCACTCAGCTTTGGTTAAGCCCTACTGATTGCAGTAGTATCACATACAAAAATTCCTTCTTATTGCTTTTGATTAATTTGCTCTAAGCTGCTTTTTATTTTTTAACCCTGATTTATAACAGAAAGTTTCCAGAAACATTCTGACTTTAGAAAATATTTAATTAAAACAAACAAATAAGAAACAAACAAACACACACAACAACAACAACAACAAAAAATCACCTAAACCCGAAGTGGTGGTCATTTTAGATTCCATTATAGCCAGTACTGAGCAACAAGATTTTGTAAGATTCTACTTTTTTTGTTTTGTTGTTCTTTTTTCCTCCATCATGTTTAATTTTATTCTGAAGAACAGGAGTAAGGAGAGGAAAGGCTTTCTAATTCATGTGAGCTAGATGGTAATTCATCTTTTAGTTCATGACCATGGTTCTATCCTGAGCTGGTACTGGACTGGACCACAAAAGTGGTATATTCTTTTTTTCTAATAAATCTATTTAAAATAATCATCTGAAAAAATAGTTTTGTTCTGATCATTTGAGAGTCTGAAATTCTGTTTCCAACTTATTGCACTATAAAAATGCAAGATCTTTTCAGTCTAGGTGTACTTTTGTTTCTGGGGGAAGTGAAGAAACCAGAACTATTTAATAGTCATCTCAGTTTAAGGGGCAGCTACCTGGTGCACAGCTACAGCTTGCAGATTCAGAAGCAGAAGCTGACTTTTGAGAAGTGAAAGTTAGTAAAAAACAAACAAGTGAAGAGCAACAACAACATCAACAACAAAAAACATGCAGAAAAAAACCCCAAACCCTCCTGTGACAGATAACAGGCTACAGTTAAACCCTGCTAAGCTCATTTTTGGTTTTGCTTCACAGACCTTGATTCAGATTATAGCACTTCAGGGACCTCAGGAAGTATTGATTGGGGAAGTTCTTGGAAGCTAGCAAGTTTTTTCTGGAGCTCTTGAGGGGAAGAGAACTGAGTCAATACAGAGTCCTCACTGGAGTAATGGAATAAAGTGCTTTGAATTAGCAGGAGTAGCTGTTGCCTCAATACATCCAGTAACTGTGTGACAAGGAAAGATTTACTCTAAATAAAGTATCAGAGGAAAGAACTGATGATGCAGATTAAAAAAAAATATTATGCTGAATTCTTGGTAAGAAGGATGTGACTGCCATTTGCAGAATGGTATGGCCCAGTTTCTTTTAGTCTTTGTCTTTGAAGCTAGCTTAAAGTCTGAGCAGAAGCATCCAAAACCCTTTACATTCTGGTAAGAACAAGGGTTTTCCAAACCAGAAAATTTCCATAATTTTTGTCACATGCATTCCACCAATGAAATCATATTCCTCAATTGTTCAGAAAGTCATATTTTTCAAACAGAGAACCATGATATGCAATGTAGAGAAAATAAGGACAATATTTGCTTCAGAGACCTTCAGATTTTGGCAACAGCTACATTAGTTATCAGTTGCTGATAGAGCTTGAACCACACCTTGGTGTCTAATACAGTCTTCTGCCTCCTACATCAGACCTTTGGAAACATATGTTGTGGGGCCATGCCTGGAATCTGGGGTTTTAGCTATTAGTGAAGTAAGACAGAGTTCATGAAGAAGGGAATCTATGAAAGATTCCTAGCTAACTTCCAGGTCTCTGTTCCTCCTTACTACATCTTCACAACTTGCCTCAATAAAGGTGCAAAAGCACTCCTCTCAGTAGCTTCACTCTTTGTCCCTACAATTGGTGCAACCTTGGTGCATTGGTTATCTCTGACTGGATATTTTAAAAAGTGAGGTAACACTCATGTTTGTTAACTTTCAGAAAGAATGTACACAAATAGCCCCCAGAAGAAGTTTTTTTCATGAATTTGAGACCAAATCTTTCTACTTAATGCAGCTCTAAAATCTACATGTGTTAGATTAACACTTTAACATTACATTTGGAGATGCCTCAGTGAATTTTAGCAGAAAAAAATGCAAATATATGTAGATTTCTGTTATTATCAGGTTCATCAAAGCAAACAAGCAGCAGCCAGACTATTATTAGACTTTGATAAGAGTGCATATTGAATGATTTCCCTAAGGGATTCAGTAAAACTCATCTCATTCCATTTCTTTTTATACAATGATATCAATTGTTCCACAGAGGAACACCTGCACACAGTGTTGTCTGATGTATTTATTTATTTTATTTCTTGAAGGACAAAAATGCAACTTCTGTATTGTCAGTTAAAAATGTGAGAAAGAAACTTGAATAAAGCTATTCAGACAGAAGCTGAGGAAAGTAGTGCTGCAAATGCATAATCATGCATTAATAAAATAATGGCTCTGAAAGAGAACATTTTAGTGCCAGAGATAAAAAGGAGACAGACAAGAAAGAGAAGCAGGAAAAGGAAAGTGCCTAAAAACATGAATTTATTTCCTGAGAACCAATAACATGAGGAAATTTGCTATGAAGAAATAAATTCCATGGCTTGTAATACTCCACTAACATTTGGAAAGTAATCAATGTTGATTTTCCTTCCATTCGAAACCATCACCAGAATTATTATTTTCTGTAATATCCTTACATATATGAAGCTCAGACATGTTTATAACTCTATTTCAGTGCTGAAAATGCTCGTCTTGAGTAATACTGTACAAGGTCACCCATGAAAAATATATCATTACTAGAAACAATAATATTCTTGTCTGTAAAAGGAATTCTGTGTGCATTTTATGACTGATATTGAGAAACTTCTCAGCTTTGTAGAAAATATCCTTGCAAAAGAATCTATTCTCACAATGAATGTTTATCTCTACAAAGGGTTTGAGAGAAATTCCAGGAAACTATTTACTGTAACAGTGATCCAGTCTGGCCCTCAGACACTGATTTATCTTTATACTCCCGTGTAACCTTGGCAGACTCATAGTCTAGTTGGTTGGTAGGACTTCTAGAAAACAGTACTTGGCTGGTGGAGTTTCTAGTAAACAGTACTTGGTTTGTGGGATTTGTAACAGACAGTACTATGACTGTGTCAAAGTTGATAACAATAATTGGCAATTTAACCTTTTTCTGTTGCCTCTAGCGAAAAGATGCAAATGTTTGCAAAGTCCTTGCTCTATTAGATGGGGAAAACTAGAGGAGAAACTTGTGATTGCAGAACAGAGACTTGGAAAAAGATCAGAGAATCCAAGACTCTTCTACATTTTAACCAAGAGGTAATTGATTCCCATTCAGAAATTTATTAAAGCTTCACCTTAAAGTTAACTAACTACCTAACCTTCCTATCATTCCCGGTCTCTCTGACCAAATATTTTCCTAAGTGTGTTGGCAGTGAACACCTGAGAAGGTGTGTCATCTCCATCCCAAAGGGTTTTTAAAATTTCTTTGTACAGAGCTGTGGTTGACCTGAGCTACTAATAGTGACAGTACTGACATAAGCTGGGGCTGGACAAGAGGACCTCCAGTGATCCCTTCCAACAAAGGACTCTATGACTGTACCCAGGTGTTTCTCTTAGAAGAATTATTCTGCTTCCTCTTGGACTTTGTTCCACCAGATAATAGTCTCTCTGCTGTCTTTATAACCTCCTCTTTTACAACTGCTATTGCATTCTTCTGCTCATTTCCTTCTGTATCTGTAGTCCAGTGTGACTGAAGATTCTGCAATGCTGCTGACATAAGTCTATACAATTTTTCTAATTTTATTTTTTTTAACCAGAGACATGAACTACTTCCCTGTGTCTCTCCTAGAGGAATCTAACTTTATATATCAAAATTGATATTTGCAGTTTTTTTGGTCACATCACCCTAGTGCCTCTTGGTCATCCTATTGTTGACTTATTTACTTAAATATTAATTTTCCTTTGTCATTTACTAAGGAGGATTTGAGAATAAATATTCTATAATGAACACTGACTGTAGTTTCCAGGAGTATGTTCTTAAATTTTAGTCATCCGATTTCAGTTAATCCAGACCTTATAATTTCATTCATACTATATAATATTCAGATTTTCACTGATTTTTCCTAGTGTCACTAATTTTGTGTCATAGCAGACATCATTATCACAGACTTTTTATTTTATATTTCTGAAGAAATAGCTTCCTCATGCCAGTTTTAGGGAACTCTACAAGTAACTTCCCTTCAGCTAAATATTTCTCATTTTAGCATATGCTATTGTAATCTTTTCTCTGATCATGACTTGCCTTGTACTTATTCTACTAGTAATGATTTTATACAATGTAACTACTGTATTCCCATGCTGCACCATATCAAACACAGTTCTGAAGTCTGAATAGATTAAACTTATTGTATTTCCCATACCTGAAATATAAAGAACAATTCCTTATCAACACATGAATTAAGCACTAATAAAAGACAGCAGTATGCCATGATGGGAAATGAAACTAAAATATCAGGTGGAGATCTGCCTTTCTACTTGGAGAATCATACTTTCTTCTGATTTCTCTGGACTTTACAAAAGGAACTCTACATTTTTTTTCTGGATTTGAAAGGATGTTTTTTTCATCTCTCAGTAATTTTAATTAAACACGTGTCTGCCAAGATCCAAAATGAAACTCAGCAATATACCTTTGATCAAGAAACCTGAAAGTGGAGCAAGGTAATTCAGCCACGTGTACTTTCGTTTCCCTTTTGATTTTCCTTTTTGCCTTTTCAATTTTCATCTGAACAAGGCTTGGTATAATTTGACTTAAACTATATTTTAAAGACCAAACAGCAGCACTGAAGAGATTTCATATCCACACTTTGTGGATGGATGTTAAGCTGAGATTGCTTGTGGAAACAAAGGACCTTCACCCTTACTAGTTTGGATATGATGTACCATGGGAAGGACTATGGTCCTGAAGTGTGGAAACCAGAAGAGGCACTTCTGCCAATAACTGTGTTGCATGTTACAACACTCAAAGAACACTGCTGTGCTAGACATCATAAGAAGAAATTTGGAGCTCGGTTCTTACTTAGGAGGTCACTAAGAGCTCAATTTTGTTGTCTAAGCACAGGAATTTTGGTACCACTTAAAGCATCCTGCCCCAGTCCCCTGCTACTGATCTAGAATGTCACTGATCGTCTGTGAGTCTTGTGTCCTATCTCACAAACCTGTGTGCATGCATTGGGTAGCCCAGAATATCTCAAATGGCTCTACATGCATTCATTCCCAACACTTAAATTGAGCCATTTATCTCCTTGTGATGTGTGTGTCTTTTACAGTGCAGATTTATGGGAGCACGTGGTGGGTTTTTTACTGGTTGTTCAGTAATGTGCACAAAATGAGAGTTCCACAGAATGAGAGGATTAAGAACTTTGTCCTACATATCTGGTGTGAGCTGATGCCTGACCTGCCAGGAGAGTCAATAAAGAACTTTCCATGGAGGCTGAAGAGCTCACCAGCCACTGTCTGCTTTATGGAGACCAGAGTCTGCACTGACTGCAACAGCTATTTAAACACCCAGCCCTAGTGTGGGCACACAGAAGTAGATATCTCTATTTAAACATCTTGATCTGGAGCTGATTCCCATCTTAAATGCCTGTTGCCCACACCTGAAGTGCTGAATGCACTGAATAACCTGGATATTTCCTTCCACTCCCATTCACTCACCAGCAGTGTGTTTGAACAGTTCACTGCTTCTCTCCAGCCTGGTTTTAAATGACTTGTTTGATGGAGCGTCTAACTCATGAGACTGTTGCATCCTCTAATGAATCTCAGTTAGACCCATGCTCATAATGACTAACTCACATTCTCTCTCTGATCAGTGTCAGTCCATTAAATCCATCTATCACAGATCCCTGTGCTCAGCTTTATGACTACTGGGAAATTATAGAGCATGATCATAACCAAATAGACATGCCTACTCCTTTGGGCAATGATACTGTGATCATTCTCTGGTCTGACACATCTTGTTTGTCAAAGTGATCCAGCAAGAATTTATGGGAAAGGCAATTAACTACACTGTTGTATTGTATTGTGAATTCATTAATTTGTGGTCCTTTTGCTGATCTGCATTGCTCAGCTGCAGATGATTTAAAGAGACCTTTTTTTAGTGATGCAGATTTCTTAAAGACATTTGGCCCATTCTTTATTATGTCCTTTTAAAAATTATTATAGTAGATTAACTAACTAATGGTGGCTAGGCACAAGCATTCATCCTGGATAGGTTATTTCAGAAGCTGAGTTTTTGCTTCTGCTGTTGGGAGCAGCTGGTTCTGTTCATGGTTTGTGAGAAGGCTGGGCAGATAAGGAATGACAGTGTAATGATCTCAGAAAATGTGAGGGCTCTGTGGTATATAAAGGCATGAAAACCTCTCACAGGCCTTAGAGTTCAAGGCTTGGGGACTTCTGAATCAGAGCTGTCTTAGAAAACAGTAACTTCTGAAATTGATGAGGTGGTTTGATAGGTCATAATGTAAGTAGTTTTGTACATTAGAAATTGTTAATGAAAATGGTTTTTAAGGATTTAAAGTTTCAGAGAATAAACACGTTTGTTTCCTAGGAATTATTTGGAGTATTTTTACATGTCCTCCCTCTTCATTTTCCTCCCTTCCATCTGCCATGTAAAGGAAAGTGCAGAAAAAAAAGAAGACATTTAGAGCAATATTTAAGTTTAAGCATATAAAGAAGATCTCATCTTCAGAAAGTTAACTTTCATCTCCATAAACTAGAACACAATTTACAGGGAAAGGAGAAAAAAGCAGCAACAACAAAAGGCAAAAAACCCAAAGTAAATCAAGAAAAAAGCATACAAAATTAAACTAAGCAAAACTGAAATCATTTTAATGAAACATTTCTTTTTTTTTTTGTTTCAAATATGAGCTAACAGTGAGAACAATGTCTATTAAAAGAGGATAAGTACTAAATGAAGTATATATATGCAGCATAAACAATACTGGAGCATGCAAAAAATTACAGTTAAAGCTGGCTGCATACTGATTTCCACAGGTATGTAATTTAGTTCTAATTTCCCACAGAATTATAATTTTTAGTTTTTTAAATCAAGGGATAAGTGATAAAACACTGAATAATTAGACAAAGACATTCTTGAAACACAGATCTCCTTTTAAAGTCTTTTAGACAGTGATGAATACTTTCTCATCTGAGAAGATGAAGGCTTTTGAAGTAAAAAGTGTCCATCAGTCTGTCTGTCTGTCTGTCTGTCTGTCTACCCATCTGTGTTAGTCTTCATCATACTGACATTTGTGTATGAAGCAGTGTGAGGAGGGCTGACAGACAGACACTGAGCATGCAGTTGGGTAGACACCTTCATTCCCTCACCATATTGTGGGGACTGCAAAAGTCTGGTCATAGGAAGAGGTCATATGGACTGACGGAGCAAGTGAAGGTCCACCAGTAACATCACTGGGAGCAGTGTTATTGCTAACAAAGTGGCATTCAGGCAGAGGTGCATTTTTTTGGAAGAATTTAAAGCTAAAAAACCTAAGCTGCATTTAGACATATGTTTCTGGATTACTCCCTGACTGAAATAGCAGCAAGGTTGAGGACAATATGACCATTTACCTCCTTCAGCCTACTTTCCAGAGCTATTAGCTTAAAGCACATTACAGGACTGTACTAATGGACTGTGGAAACTCAAGATGATGAACTTCCAAGGTAATTCAGCTTTGCTAAACAGTACAATTGCTTAAAACTAAAGTTTGTCAGTCTGCTATCACTTTCACAGTATGAAGCCCTGGCCTAAGCTATAGATAAAGTGTAACAATTTGTAGCTACAGGCTTCTGGAAAGGATGGAGATACCCTGTGGAGTCACTGTCAAATGGAGAAATGGATTTCCTCAGTGTGGTGATAGAGATATACAGCAAGTTTCAGCAATCTAATTAGTGTCTTGATCAGAGGAAGACAACTCTTCAAGGTAAATGAAAAGGTCATTGCAAATCCCAGAGAAGTATTCATAACTTTTGTCATATTTGCTGACAGATGCTTAAATATAACCACTCACTTTTCTTGAAGACATTGTCAGCAGATGCCAGACAAGGAACAATGAATTTGTATCACTGCCTCAACATATGAGGACGTGGATAAAACTACTAAATGTTTTGTGCTTCTGTTATATAGGTCTGGGGCAGGACACACAAGACTTGGTAATACATAGAGGGCATAGCCAACTTGTTTGAAGACAGTTTAGCCCAGTAAACAATATTAGCAGGGGAAAGGAAAGGTGTTCTTTCACTGCAGCACTGTAAGAGAATGTAGAAGACTGAAGATCTTCCATAAACTTCCCATCTGACCTCAATAAAGTATCTCAATATGCTTCAGGACTGAAACTTAACCACATATTGAGAGCAAGCCTGATGTCAGTTACTGCTAATGAGATGGATTTACTCTTTCTGTTCTCTGTCTGTAGAATGAGGATGATGGCTCTTCCTTTTCCCCACTCTTGCATTTGCACTTCTTTTAACCCTAAAAGATTAAAAATAAGGATAGGTCTGGATGTAATTATGATGTGATTAACATTCACGATATAGCACAGGATCCTGAAGACAGAAGAAGGTAACTGAAGAATGAAGGCTTTGTAACTGGAGAAGTAAAAATTTTTGTTGCATGTGTAAACTATATAACTAGATTCCAGTATTAATCAATATTTCATAAGAAGACCAGAAGAACAGCTAGCTTCCTCCCAGCGTGGTATCTCGTTCCATGAAGACTTGACACTCATCCATGCTCAGGATTATTCTGATTCCTGTTTCATGGTGTCATGCTTCCAGCACAGTTTCCAACCTCACAGTAAAAAATGTGTGTTAGTAGGCCACATGGACACTTCTCAGACTATAGAATATGTATAAGGATTCCTCTTAGAAATATTTATTCATACAAACTGTGAATAAGGCATTTCTTGCCAGGAAAAGACTTCAGCAATGAAATTATGAGCTTGGAGGGAGAGTAGGGGATTTTACTTAAATAAACTTGCATACTGCAGATAAGTCTTCACACTCAGAGACCTGGTGAATCAAATCTCATGCTTCAGCATATTAGACGATAAATGCACAAATCAGGAAGGAAAGAATCTCTCACTCTTCCTTCACTAATTAGATAGAAATGAGGGTATGAAACTATAAGTTTCTTTCCTTTGATTGTGAAAGTGATGGAATTTGGATGCATAACAGTTCTTGTATCACTGAAGGAACACTAAGCTTGCATTTCACTAATGGCATGCATGTGTTAAAATCATAAATATGTAACCTGATAGTTGTTTTTACATGCTTGTTTTACCCCCAGACCATCTCTCATAAAACCAAAGGTGAGATTTGACTTTACATTAACTTCCATGCCCCTCTAACGTGTAAATGTGCAAAATAGAGATGTAAAACATGTTTAGATGTTCAAGAAAAAGAAAAGAAAAAAAAGGAAGAAAAGTAAAAGCAAAGTTGAAGAACATGAATGTTCCCTGGGAAGCAGTTAGATTATTTTTTTCATCTGCTTCTCCAACTTGTGCTTACACAGACAGTATAAGAAATGCTCAGAAGGAAGGGCTGCCTGATAGTATTTACATCCTCTTGAATAAATTTTCAGACAGAATAAAACCTACTAGTCTGACCTATTTTAGTATCCAAGGAGGCTAATGAATTTAATTCATTTATTTAAGGAAGCATGGAGATGCTAACATCTCCTACCCATCACTGTTGTGCAGTCTGGTGGCTATGATTATGTCATGTGGTGCATTTGTGTCATTCACATTGTGCCTCTCTCAGCTTCTGGTATCAATTCATGAAGATGAACTGCCACTTGCATTGTTTTGCAAGGTGAATCTGGTGAAAAAAACAATGTTGTTGAGGCAAAAATGGCAGCTGAAGAGAACAACATGTTCAGCTGTTCTTTGCATAACACTTAACGTCTGTGTCCATAGAAAATCATGTTCTGTGTATACACAGTATCCATTCATAGGCAAGGATTATGGCTTTTGTAGCTTGTACCAACTTCACAAGTTCAAAGAGAAGAAAGCGTTTTTGTAGGGATATTGAAGTTTGTATTCATCACACCAAACCAGGATAGCTGAATTACAAATCAGAAAAAGAGGAATGTTGAAAGATTGAAAGACAACTTAGCTATCTCAAGATTTGAGGCTTCTCCCATGTTTTCTCTTTCTTTCACTGAATTTCCTACTGCATTATTACACAAACTCTAAGTCCTTGTGAATAAGTACAGCTTAAGAAATTGCCAGAAAACTAACCTGGGAACAGGAATATTAACCTTTTCTAAAATTAGTTTTCTCCAGATCAGCACCTCATTCAGATTCACAACACAGTCTCTCAAATTCTTGTAGAAGTTTATCTTTTAGTTGAATTTTAAATATTATGGCCATTTTTCTGATATTCAACATGCAAACATAGGAAAAGAGAACATTAAGGAATTTGCCTTTGTTCATTTTAGAGGATTGTGCTACTTAGGCAGCAGCATGTGGTTTTGTATTTTGAAGACAGTTAGTTTCTTTTGAACATTACTTTCAAATTATGTGTCATAATACCTGCTGCAGGGTAGTGATGTTGTGTGTTTTATACCAGAGGGGATACAGTCATATGTGTTCCTATTCCCAGGCCTAGAGCTCGTGTACTCGGGATATAGAAAATAATATCCAAACCTACTACTAGCAAGAAAGATAACTAACTACTATAGGAACTGAGGTCACAGATCTGAACTCAGTATTAAGTGAACCTATTGATTTTAACAGATAAAGAGCTGAAATGAACTCACTGCATACCTGAAGTACTGCTATGGTACTGAATAACAGGGGTTCTCATCCTGACAAGAAGGGCAAGCTGCTACTCTAAACATTACACTGGGTAAGATCAGCATGTTTGAGAGTAGAGGAAAACTGCCATTTGGTTCAATTCAGTCCTTCTAAATCAGACAGATTTGATTGCAGTGGTCATTGTCAGTAGTTTACAGAAGGAAAGCAGATGTAACAATGGGATGGATGAATTTAATAACCATTATTTTTGCAGGAGAAGCATTTAGTTTAGTTTCTAGTTAAATAAATACACATATCTATTAGCCTTAATTTCTAACAATGGATTCAGGTTTTAGAGAACAGCATCCCATCTTCACAGTGAAAATGGCACCTGTAAAAATAACTGACTTTCAGATTGAGAATATGAATAAAATTGAAGAAAAGAAGATTTATTTCTGCTGGTTAGCCAGAAATATTATTTCTGTGGGGTTTCTTTAAATTTACTTTGAATGAAAGGGTTATACATATACACACATACATTCATACAGAGTTGTGCTAGTTGCTTTCCTAGACTGGTAATAAGATTTTTATCTCCTTTTCTTTTTGATACTAAAATCAAAGGAACCAAAATGAAAGGATAATGTAAAAAATTACCAGTCTAAACAGAAAAAATAAAAATGTTAAATGATCAATATAACATTTTGACTTCTTTCAAATATCCCTTTTGAAGTATTTATTATTTTAATGAAGTTCACTGAAATTATAGTGAATCCACTAACCTCTTTTTACTTCAATCTGACTTTTCAAGTAAAAAAGAATTATTCTAAAAATGTTGTCCACTTATACTGTTGTAACCTTACTAATCCTACAAAGTCTTCTTACATACTCTTTAAATACAAAAGGTCCTCCCTTGTTTTTTGAGCAATAGCTGCAAAAAAACCAGTGACTCATTCACTACCCTTGTCCTAAGCTCACGTTAGAAATTGTTTCTGATCCTTAAACATGTATTTGTCCCCAGTAATGTCCAGTAATACCATCAGACATACATATACATGCATGCATATGCAACAAGACACAAGGAAGCAGCCTGACTTTGTATAGTGTAGGACTCTCTTTTCATTCCCATTTGTCTCCATGGTATTCAGCTCCAGTTCATTTGTTAACCAATGAATACCCAAATACTTGTAAAAATATAAAATGTAATGCATTTCCCTCTCTTTTAATGGAGCCATGGCTGTAATATCACAGTCCCATGGTTTCTTCCTATAGTGCTACTCCTTAAAACTGTTCAGTTAAAAGAGATGATTTACTCTTTATAGCTACTGAAGACATATGTTTTGTGTGACACTATTTCCAACATATGTTTCACAGTGAAATTGGCAAAAGAAGGTCATGAAAGCCAGAAAAGAAACAACATTTCTCTGTTTTGGGGATTCTTTTCTTCAGTGATGCAGATCGTGGGTAATTGCCTGTTATGCACAAGCCGAATCCTACAGTCCTGTCTCATCAAAGAACAATACCACTGGACCCTGCATAGTTGCTTCAGTAGCCTCCGCAGCCCAGATTTTTAGAGCTATTTAGCTATGTAATGATGCAGGTAGATGTAGCTAAGCAGATTAGGTCTTTAACATCTAACTGCTACAGCTTGGCTAGGGTTTCACTCAACATCTTCCAGGTGAAACTCTGCCAGATGTGAGAATGAGGGGTTTTTCAAAGTAGAAATGCTGTACTTTGAACGTCACTGCCAGTCTCTTTCCAACTTCCCCCACTTACTGTGCTGCTTTAAGAGCACAGGCATTTCTTTCTGCTGCAATATAGGTTATGAACACCGTAGCTTACCCAACCCAAGCAACATTTTTGAGGTGGAAAAAGTGGATTTCTGCTTAAATAAAAACAAAACACACACACACACAAAAAAGAAAATGAAAAAAACAACTTAGTAGGTAGAAGAAAAGTGGCATTTAAACTATATAAAAACAGTGGAGATTGATTGGTTGGCTGGTTTTCTCTAAACATCTATATTTTGCTTTGTCTGTGGGTCAGAATTGAATCCATTGAACCTGAGGTTAATCTAAGGTGATATTGGGTTCAGTTTTAAGTTGGGAATGCAAAAAAAAAATCTTTCTAGGCAGAGCAGCCTGCTGTGCTTCAGGTTGAGTCCTAGTGGATTAAATATATTTTTAAATAAAATCCAAGTATATTTCAAAGCTCAACAGTATTCTGAGTGTAGGAACTAGAGTGACTTTTTTCCCCGCAGAAAAACATAAAAAAAGCCTGAAGCAAGTTAACGGTCTGAAGGGTATTTTTACCTGATTCTTTTTGCTAGAAACAGCAGCAGGAAAATTTTCCTAGGAAGCTGTGTAACACAAAATACAAACATTTTGGATAGGAGCTACAGAAACTTTTTGTAGATCTCAAGCTGCAAAGGGAGTTCAGATGCTCATTTAAAGACTATTGGCAACTTGAGGGCCCAGATTTCTCTTTGCCTGATGAAGCCTAATTACTTTATAAGAGAGCAATGGATTAAATTAGCCTCTGGAGGTACCTATCTCTCTTTATTACTTCTACAAGGAGTGTAAGGTGAATATGCTCAACAGTCTCCTGGGTATTCAGTAGAATTTTAAGAAGTGAATCATATTGCTGCATCTTCTTTTTTTCCCTCCCATTATATTGAAACAACTGAAGACACTGGGTTTGTCTAGTTTGGATTAAAGAAGTCTGAGAGGTGACCTCATTGCTCTCTACAGCTTCCTGAGTAAAAGAAGTGGAGAGGGAGGTGCTGAGCTCTTCTCCCTGGTATACGGTGACAGGACACATAGGAACAGTTCAAAGCTGTGCTAGGGGAGGTTAAGGCTTGACATTAGGAAATATTTCTTTAGTGAGAGGACAATAAAACACTGGAAAAGGCTTCCTAGGGAGGTGATTGATGTCCCATGCCTGTCAGTATTTAAGAAGCTCTTGGGCACTATCTTTAATAACATGCTTTACCCTTTAGTTAGCCCTGAATTGGTCAGGCAGCTGGGCTAGATGATGACTGAAGGATCTTTCTCTATTCTATTCTATTCTATTCTATTCTATTCTATTCTACTCTATGCTATTTTTTTCTAGCTGGGAGGTGCTGTTGACTCCAATGAAGGCAGGGAGGCACTTGCAGAGAGATCTAGATAGATTAGAGGACTGGGCAGTTAGAAATCATATGAAGTTTAACAAGGGCAAGTGCCAGGTTCTGCACTTGGGAAGGGGCAACCCTAAACCAACCTACCAAACGGGGAATGAGAAGCTGGAAAGCAGCACTGCAGAGAGGGATCTGGGAGTTTTAATAGAAGATAAGTTGAACATGAGTCAGCAGTGTGTGCTAGAAGCCAAAAGGGCCAACAGGGTTCTGGGGTACATCAAGCACTCCATTGCTAGCCAATCGAGAGAGGTGCTAGTCCCACTTTATTCAGCACTGGTGCAGCCTCACTATTGTGTGCGGTTTTGTGCTCCACAATACAAAAGGGACACAGAGTTGTTGGAAAGCATCCAGAGGAGGGCCACAGAGATGGTGAAGGGCATGAAGAGAAAGACTTATGAGGAAAGGCTGAAATCACTTAGTCTGTTCAGCCTGGAGAAGAGGAGGCTGAGGGGAGACCTCATTGCAGTTTATAACTTCCTCACCAGAGAGGGAGGGGTGGGTGCTGACCTCTTCTCTCTGGTGACCAGCGTTAGGACTCAGAGGAATGGCATGAAGCTGTGCCAGGGGAAATTCAGGTTGACTGTTAGGAAGTGGTTATTTACCTAGAGAATGGTGGAGCATTGGAACAGGCTCCCCAGGGAGGCTGTCATGGCACCAACTCTCATGGTGTTTAAGAAGCACTTGGATAATGCACTTAGGCACTTAGTGTGACCTTGGGGCTGTCCCGTGCCTAAATAGGAGTTGAAATTGATGATCCTTTTGCGTCCTTTCCAACTCAGGATATTCTGTGATTCTATTCATACACATATGCTGCATAATCCAGTCTGTGACTGACAGTGCATAACTTTCAAGATAGTGTCTTTTCCTTCTTGTCCCTCGAATGCCCAGCTGCTTGGCACAGGTAACATTTCCTGTTATATAGAGATACAATTGATTTATTTCCATCTGATTCATGTACCTTTTGTTGAAACCTGACTCTTTCTGGTCACATCATATACAAGTTTTTCAAAGTGATCAAAACTGACTGAGAGTGGACTCATGGTGCCTCTGTTCTTATGCTAATGATTCCAGGACTGAAACATTATAGAGTATGAAAGGGCAGAGAAAACCTGCATCAAGGGAATTCATGTCAATGGAACAGGACCTGTTCTACAGATAAGTAATCTGCACAGAGATTCAGTACAACACAATCAAAAAAATGAACAGTGAGATTCATGGCAGATATCTTTTCAAGTCTCTTGTCTTTAAGAAGCTGCTGTGCACTGACCTTATATATGGTTTGTGATGATAGACTTGTATACTGAGTGTTAAAGGTGCCAGGAGAAAAAATACTTGTCCTTCTAAAGGTTTTTGTGCTTTTGGTAACAGCTTCAGCTGTGATGTCTCCGAAGACCTCTCTTTGTGATGGTTTTGTCATTTTGACTGCACAAAGAAAGGGAGAAATTTTAGTGAGATTTGGCTGTGTTCAAATCACTGCCACAATTGTCAGATACCTTTTAGGATGCAAATCAACAATGCTTCTAGTTAAATCCAGTCCTACTCTTTTTTTTTTTCCTCTCTGCTTCTTGAAGTATATAAATCCTAAGTTGTTTAAACTCTCCCAGACACAAACATTGTCTCTCATTCACACTGAGGCAAGCCTTGCTTAGAGAAAACAACAAAGCCCTCACTTTAATAATTAACAGAGTGAGAAAGAAAAACCTGCTTGTCTGCTTACTGAAAAACTCAAAAAAGTACAGATTTAATGTAAAGCTAAAAGATGTATATATGCACACATGAACACAGACCCACACTGGTGTTTCTGTAAACATGGATAGGAGAAGAAGTTTGGTAAGATAGATATAGTTAGGGTATTTGGATAAAGATAAAATATTTAAATTCAGCTACACCCCAAAGGTAAAGAAAGGTCAACTTACAGGTGAGCAGCATGGAGTTACAAGGGAACTGAAGGGGTAAAGGTTGCCCCTGCCACCACTTCTGTGGCATGTAGTTTTTCTGTCTCCATCATCCACTAACTACAGACATGCCCTGTGGATTTTCCTGCAATTTAAGAGCCTTTGCTGAAACATGTCATTTTGCTCCAGCTCTTTCATATACCTTCAGGTGAGTTACTAAGGCCAATCTGCTTAAATCTCCATGGATTTTTCATTCATATAAATGAAGCAGAGAATTAACAGATCCCTACCAGGAGTTACAGTCTTTGTTATAGTATCAGCAGAAAGAAACGAATGCCTGCTCCTGTTTGGTGTTTTAGAGTATGTATCAGCCTGTGAGCTGCAGCAAAAGAGAAGGGGAAATTGTGGTAGACAGCCAGTGATACAGATATCTTCAGATAAGACAGGGAGATTTGCTGGAATAGATAACATCTGAAATACCCAAAAGTTTTACCAGAAGCCCTGATTCTTCCTCTCCTTTTTTAAAGCAAAAGCATAACCTTACAGGTGTATTATGAAGATAAATATTTTTAAAATATTTTTATATTCAGTTTTGCTATTTATTGGAGATATAAGAGTGCCTCAGAAACATCAATCCAACCAGAAGTTCTGACTTCTCACAAGGAAACATTTACCCCTTCCAAAGGTCTGCAACCCAAGGCAATCACCAAGATTTTAAATAGCCTCTCTGGACAGAGTCATAATTATTTATTATTAGTCACAGCAGAGACCAGTCAAACTAATATTCACAGAGATTTTTCAACCATTATCATTCATTAACATTTCCACCTTCAAGGCAACTCTTAACTTTGCTTGGTGTTGACTGGACATGGTAAGATATGACAGTTGAACATAATTTCTCCTGACAATTGACTATTGCTATCTTGTGAACACTGAAGATTTAGTTTACTTAACAACACCAAAAGAAAAGCTAGTGCTACCCACTGGAGTCATAAATGTCAGCAGTGGCAGTTCAGTGGGGGAAATAATCTCAGCCATTGCTGTTCATTCTCTTATAATGAGAGCTACATCCAGTGCAATTGTAGTGCTAGGCAGAGGAAAATTCTCAGCTACGGTTATATTTTATCTCCAGAAGTAAAATCATGCCCATTAGACCTTCAAGAAGACAGTAGGGAGACAAGCACGGAGTAGGGATAGTTCATTTTCACTTGCTAGATCATTACCTGCAAGATATCCAATGGCTGAGATGAGGGCTGTCCTATTAATTTCAGTATTCATGGCCTCTTTTAGTTTAGAGGAGGGACTTCAAGCTGCTCTGATTTTTGCTTAAATATCACAAAAGTGGATAGTGATCGATATTTGTAAGCAGAAGGCATTGTAGCTTATACTCTGAGAGTAAATTCAGGAAGTGGTTGCTGGTGGATAGAGGCCATTTTTTGAAAGGAGTTGCTGACTTGAGCTTTCTCTATTTCTCTCACTCTGCCTGTCAGCTTGAGGTCAGCTTGAGTTATCTATCCTTTTTTTTTTATTTCAACTTTTTTTTTCTTTCCTCAGAAAAGGTGAGATTGCTTGGGTGAACAGACAGTAGAAGTGAGAGACCTCCTTTACTTATCTCCTTTGTGATGGGACACATCTGGTTTCCTTACAGACTTGGTACTGTTTTAGGGAGTAAGAGTTAGGGTTCCCAAATCACAGCAGCAGATTAATAACCTAGACTGACATGCAAGGATGAAGCAAGAAACATGGAGGTTTGAAGTTAATCCCACAAATTTGTTGCTTTGGCTTTTCAGGAAAAATGTGGGTATTTTAGATCTTGCAAAATTCATCTCACAAAGACATTCCAATAGCTGTCACAAGTAGAAAAGCTGAGACTTCCTAGAATCTTGGGAAAGTACATGACAAGTTTCTTAAGCAACATCTGAACACACTGGGAAGGGAAGCATTAGCCAGTTCTAATGCAAATATACAGATCAAGATTCGAGGAGTATGCCTGAGTTGATAGATTTTGCATTTACAGAGAGAATCAGGTGCTATTTAGCAGGCAGCATCTCTCTGCCTAATCTGAGCCCACGGCAATCTGGCTGCAGATGGTTTGTGTCTGTGAGTAACACAAAAGGATTTGTGGTGTTTGTGGGATTTTTCTTTAAATATCCTTGGTAAAAGAGTTTCACAAGGGTTAGCAATAACAGCAATGGTCCACATGAGAAACAAAAGCTAGATTTTTGTTGAAGTGATCCTTAATAGAAAGATTATGTTGCTTACTGCTTTGAAATAAAGTGTGTAGGAGAAAAGACAGAAAAGGGAAAGAGCATTTGTCCTGTTTTCGTTGCAGCTTAATAGCCACAACACTAAGTGACTTAATCACTATAAGTTCCTGCTGCTCTTTTCTTTTTCCCCACAGGCAGCCTTTTCACTTGTTGTGCTTGTATCAGATGGGGAATTAGGAGACACTTGCTGCCAGCGCTGTAGGTGAGTGAATGAATGACCACAGAGCTGTTGCACAATCTGTTCGACTGGCATCCCATGATGCTCAAAGCTTTTGAAGAATAAGATATCCTACTGCTAGGCTGCATTACTGACAGGAGTTTTTTTAACACAAAGAGTATCAATTGGATTTAGCTGGACAAGCTTTAGGAAAGAATAGGAATATTATAAGAAATGGAAAAAGGTACCTCTGTGATTCTCACTTCTGCTGGAGGGACTCACTGGACCCTCACTAGAGCTGACCTTCTGGGACTGTGGATCAGGAGGAAAACATAAGATGTCTCAGCAAATGTGCATGAATCTGCCATTCTTCCCCTGAAAAACATTGAAAGTGTTCAGTGGGGAAGGGGTTTAAAGTTGACACTTTCAAATGAAAAAATTCCCTTTTGGAGGATACAAGATTTCTGAGATTAAGTGAATGGCTAGGTCAAACCCACAATAAAATACTTTGTTTTCTTCTTTTTCTTTCAGTGTAGCTTTGCTGAAATTACCAACTACTTGGATCATTGCATTGCCCTACAGGATGTGCATGTCTTCTACTCTCAGTCTCTTTTGTGTTGACCACCACTGTTGAACCACTTTTCTCACAGAGCACATGGTTCCATTTCAGAATTAAATGCTACAAAGATCCTGAGAAACATAGGCTAGTCCAGTTCAGGTCCTGGAAAACAATCCTAACAGGCACTGCAGCAGTGCAGGCAGATGTTTCTCAGTGTCAAAGCAAGCTGCAGTTTTTCAGAGAAACCAAATGGCATGGAGACACTAGATTTCTCTATTGCTCTGGGAAAAATGTTTTGGTTTTGTTTTTGTTTTTTTTTTACTTAGCATAAGTAGAAAACACACCAAGAAATATCAGCAGATCTCGCAGAGCAGATTCCTGACAATCTGTGCTGTAAGCATGAACAAAACTGCTTTCTTTTACAAGAGTTTGTAGTTGTACCTGATTTGTTGGGGGTGGGAGGTGTACCAACTCTTCTTTGCCAATGCGAGGTATTAATTAAGCAGCAGGAGATGCGGAACATACAGCTTGTTTATAACTCACATTTCAAATTGTTTCTTTTGTGGACACAGAAGTAAGTACACATCAGGCTGCTTGCCAGAAGGTTTAACTCCAACTATTCATTCATTATGACACTTATGTGTGATGACTGCCTACTCAAGTGGCATCAGCAGTACAAGTTTCAAACCCAGCTGGCTTCTCTCTAACACAAAAAGAAGCAATTCAGTTCCATACAAGGATAAGTTCAAACTGGGTCTCTTTGTTCCATGGTTAAATTTTTTCCAACAAAAAATACCGATTTGTGCCATTTCTGTGGCAGATGCACATAAAAATGTTAGAAAAAGGGAACAGTAATTAGAGTTTTCCCAAATAGCAGAAATCTTGATTCTTTGTTCTCCCAGAATACTTGTATGATCTTGAGGAAATCACAGTTTCTGTGCCTGTTTTTCCCAACTTCCATAAAAGGCAATAATGTCTTGGCATTTCAAAAGTATGTGATGATGAGAAATAGTTACCCAAAGATTATCAGACAAAAAGATGTTGCACAGTCAGATTTATAGAGAAGTGATATCTTTGTTTTTAAGCATCCATGAAAACAAAAAAGATTAACTGACTTCACAGAACAAGAAAAACTCTTTGGCCTTAAATCTCTGTAAGACAGTATTGTGTAACAGTATTGTATTCAGTAACTCTGAACTGTTAGCTTAGGAAAATAGTTCTCATTTGCTCTGCATGCCATGGAAGTGTCATCTCCCTTAATAAATAATTGTATGATATGGAGATGGGTATAGATCTGTTAAAACTGACTTGGACCAACATCTTCCAACATTCAACTAAACACCCAAACATATGAACATCGACCCTTCAAAATCATTCTAGGTATAAAAAAAAATGTCACTGCAAATGTTTCTTTGTCATTTTTTACTCTATTAGATCCTATAATAGAAGCTGCAACTGTTAGATATGTTCTATAGGCCCTAGAATTGCAAGTAAAAGGTTAGTCTGTACAGAGATGCCTGCCACTATTTGCACTCACAAATTCTTTTCAGTGTCTCATGTGAGCAACAGAACTTCTAATCTATTTCAAGAGAAGCCCAGTTTTGGAATCCAGTGAAGTGTAGCTTTGCAATCTGCTGGAATCTGAGTTCCTGTCTTCCCCTTTATGTGGTACCTATAGCACAGCTAGGATTAAAAAACTACCATTAGCTGGTGTCATTTATGAAGGTATGCAAAACTTAAATTTGAAATCCTCAGTAATAAACGAATGCAGATAAGCCAGAAATACAGGTGAAAGTTTTTATTTGCTTCATTTCTACCCCATATAGGACAATGAAACAGTGAGTTAAAAGGAAACCTCAACATCATTGGTTTTGTACCCACATTCAGAAGCAGGTTTTCAGTGATGGTAGTGAACAATTTAAACTGGCATCTAGGTAATCTTCCTTCTACAAACTACTTTTCATATGTAATGTTAGAAAGACATCTGTTCTCTCTGTGCTTTATCTTTTGATCTGTAAGATCAGGATGCTATGATTATCTTCATATAAAACTATATAGATCACAACGAGATCTATTGATTAACAATTGGTTAAAATTTTCCGTTTTCACTGCTGCTAGCTATTGTATAATATTACTGCAAGCATGGGGTTAAGACTCATAAATCTCTTCTGTGTATGGTAGAAGTATAGAAGAAGGCAGTGGAAAAGTGACAGAAGTAGACGGTCTGATCAGGAACCACTGGCAAGGCCCAAATAGATATGAGGTTTCAGCAGGGAGGGAGGGGCAAGAGACAAGATAAAAGCTAAGGCAGAGGTTTGCTGCAGTCTGAATGTCAAGAAGAGAAATTGTTATTGTCATGGTCTTTTTTCCTCTGGCAGAACCAGAGACACAACTGAAACAAATGAGGTGAAATGCTCAAATCATGAAAGATCTCCTGCTTGCTGCCGTGACTGAGATAAGAGTAGAAGAAACTGAGATGGGACCACTTCCAGGTGAAGTCTGGGGTTTTTTAGAACATAAAGTCAATCAGATAAAAGATTAACCAGACTAGGAGGAGTGATAAACTGTCTCCTCCATCCTAACCTCATCACTTTTTTCAGCTAATAAACATGAGGATTAGTTGACAGAAACATAAGATTCACTGTTGTAAGTGGAAATGTCAGTGTTAGCAGCAGGTCTGCCTACTTCACATCACTGATGTCTTCCACAGAATCACAGAATGTTAGGAGTTGGAAGGGACCTTGAAAGATCATCTAGTCCAACCCCCCTGCCACAGCAGGATTCCCTAGACCAGGTCACACACAAGTGTGTCCAGACGGGCCTTGAATACCTCCATAGAAGGAGACTCCACAACCTCTCTGGGCAGTCTGTTCCAGTACTCTGCCACCTGAACTGGGAAAAAATTTCTATGTGTATTCACACAGAATCTCCTATGCTTCAGCTTACAACCATTGCCTCTTGTCCTGTCACTGGGCTTCACTGAGAAGAGCCTGACCCCATCCTCCTGACACACACCCTTCACATATTTAAAAGCACGAATGAGGTCACCCCTCAGCCTCCTCTTCTCCAACCTAAAGAGACCCAGCTCCCTCAGCCTTTCCTCATATGGAAGATGTTCCAGCCCCTTTATCATATTTGCGGCTCTGTGCTGGACTCTTTCAAGCAGTTCCCTATCCTTCTTCAACTGAGGGGCCCAGAACTGGACACAATATTCCAGATGCAGCCTCACCAGGGCAGAGTAAAGGGGTAGAAGAACCTCCCTTGACCTACTAGCCACACCTCTTCTAATACACCTCAGAATCCCATTGGCCCTCCTGGCCACAAGAGCACTCTGCTGGCTTATGGTCATCCTTCCATTCACCAAGACCCCCAGATCCCTTTCCCCTTCACGGCTCTCCGACAGATCAGCCCCCTGATCCTTGGGGTTGTTCCTTCCCAGGTGCAAAACTTGACACTTGGCCTTATTGAATTTCATTAAATTTCTCCCTGCCCAACTCTCCAGCTTGTCTAAGCCACCTTCCCTAGAAAATATAAGCAATTAGTTAAGTTAAAACTGATTCAATGGAAGCTAGGTATTTGTTATATCAGGGACTGTATATTAAGCTGGATTGAAGAAAAAAATAAAAAGAGACAAAAAATAGCACAAGAAAATTGAAAGGACCACAGTTACATGTGAAATTGTTTCAAATTTTCCAGATAGTTTCAACAACTCTTCCGTGCACTGAAAAAAAGTGTTTGTGGACATTTTTTTTTTTAAACTAAAACTATATCACTTCACTATTATTAAAATGAAAAATAGTATCCTGAATGCTAAAACTATCACATTTTGTGATTTTTTTATATAAAATGTTATGAGTTTGTTTTTTGTAGTTTCGTGTTTTGCTTTTTTTTTTTTAATAAAAACTTGGTAATATGAAACTTGTTTTAAAAGAACCATGGTAGAATCCCAGACTAAGTGAATTACTTGGGAGTGAATACAATGTCTACGGAAGGCTTTTATCTTTTATGAAAAAAAATAAAAAAGATAAGGTATCTCAGCTTTTAGTTAATGCACAGATATATTCTTTTTCTGATTTTTGAACTCAACCACTGAATAAAAGACCTGCTTTTCATTATGATCTAGTTGTGATCTATATAGGGTTACATGAAGATACTAATCATAGTACCCTGATCTTACAGATCAAAACTTAAAACACAGAGAGAAAAGAAATCTTTCTGATATTACATATGAAAAGTAGTTCTTAGAAGGAAGATTACCTAGACACCAGCTTAAACAATAACCTTATTTTACCAGTACTGCAATAAGAACAGTAAACAGGCTTTCAGATTACCATAAACTAATAAGTTCATTCTTTGTGTAAAACAAGACTTGGCTGTATAGAAGTAACTTGCACAGAATTTCAAAACAGGGCTTCCACAGCCTAAGTCCTCATGTTTGGTGACAAGGACAAGTACCTGTGGATAAGACAACCCCAAATTTATCATTATGTGTTGTAGTGACTGAAGGTGACATTTTAGACTTTCTTTTTTCCCAGTGCACCTCTGAAGTTCTCACCCTGCAATACATTAGAGAGGTTGCCCTGGGAACACTGTGAGCATTTTTACCAGCACAAAGCAAATTAATCTTTTTGGGAACCTGACATTTCCTAAGAGGTGTGTCATCTAGAAATCACTTATTTCATAGAGTTGTAGAACGGTTTTGGTTGGAAGGGACCTTAAAGATCATCTAGTTCCAATACCCCTGCCATAGACAGTGACACCTTCTGCTAGATCAGGTTGCTCAAAGCCCCGTCCAATCTGGCCTTGAACAATCCAGGGAGGGAGCATCCACAGCCTGTCTGGATAACCTTCTCCAGTGCCTCAACACCCTTATATTGAAGAACTTCTCTCTCACATCTAATTGAAATCTACCTTCTTTCAGTTTAATGCTATTACCCTATGTCCTACCACTATATGCCCTTGTAAAAAGTCTTCCTCCAACCTTCTTGTAGGCCCCCTTTAGATACTGGAAGACTGCTATAAGGTATCCCTCAAACTTTCTCTTCTCCAGACAGAAGAATCCCAAATCTCTTAGCCTGTCCTCATAGGAAAGGTGTTCCATCCCTCTAATAATCTTCATGGCTCTCCTCCATACTTACTGCAACAGGTCCATGTCCTTATGCTGGGGGCTCCAGAGCTGAACGCAGTACTCCAGGTGGGGTGTCACAAGAGTGGGGGAGAGGGGGAGAATCACCTCCCTTGACTTGCTGGTCATGCTTCCTTTGATGCAGTCTAGGATATGGTTGGCTTTCTGCGCTGCAAACATGTTGCTGGGTCACATTAATCTTCTTGTCAACCAATATTTCCAAGTCCTTTTCCTCAGGGCTGCCCTCCATCCACTTGTCGTCCAGTCTGCACTTGTGTCTGGGATTGCCTGGGCCCACATGCGAGGCCTTGCACTGGGCCTTGTTGAACTTCAGGAGATTTGCACCAGCCCACCTCTCAAACTTGTCAAAGTCACTCTGGATGGCATGGCCTCCCTCAGGCAGGTAAACTGCACCACACATCTTAGTATGGATGGCAAACTTGTTGATGGTGCATTTAATCCCTCTGCCCGTGTCACTGACAAAGATGTTAAACAGTGCTGATCCCAGTACCAACTCCTGAAGAACACCACTCATCACTAGTCTCAAGGCTTACACCTTACTCAAGACTATTTCTTTCTGAAGAAGTTTGACCAACTAATTTTTGCTAATAAGCAACAAAACTGGGATGGGAACAAGGCAGTTCTGCATGGTAACATCCTAAAATGGGCACTGGAAACACCAAATAACAGAGGTGAATTCAAAGCTCTGCTCATTTTACAGACAATCTGCCTGCTGTTGCCTTTGTCTCTTCAAAACACATGGGGAGATTGGAGAAGACACACAGAGTGAACGCTGAAGTGAGATGCCCTAAGAATGAGAACAAAATGCATTTGTGTTTACATTGCTGAAACTTTTACTTTGGTACACTTTTGAGGATAGAATGTAACATTGGACTTCAGTCAAATAATGGTACTTTTGTTGTCTGCGCAGGGTTCTGGAAACTTAGGCCAAAAAGCATCTGCTACTCTGGGACCAGTAATTCAACCTCTATTCACACTATCAGAAGAGAATGTATTGTCCTTACCCATAATCACATCTGTACTCTGAGCATCAACATAGTGAAGGCTGTAAGTGCTCAGATATAAAATGGCTATTTCATTACCAGTAGAGTCAGGCCCAGCTGCAGTTGCAGTCAGTGGAGATTTTCCCTTATTACACAACAGGAACTGTAGTGAGTCTACATTTTAGCTTTTATTTTGGCATTCATTCAGTACCTTGTAATGACCAGTGTAAAATCTTTCAAGTCATTAATGGACCACTACAGGGGAGAAACATCTTTACAATTTCAGAAATCATGACCTTCCTGTACTAAGATCAAGATGTTATTTAACTGAGATTTCAAGCCCTTTTTACAGAAATGGCTAGGCAATTATTCCCTGGTTCCTGTCTTCTCTGTATAGAGGGAACTTTGGCTTTCTGAAGTACCAATTAAAAAGCCACACAACTCTCTCTTTGAATTGCTTCATTGCTCCTGTTAATTGTCTCGTTTCAGTCTCTGGCAGAGTGAAAGTACCTTTTTACAGAGTTTAGAACCTGCAATCAACTTTGAAAACTTCCACTTTACAAGTCCAATCTTACAGCTTTTTTTCTTTTCTTTTTCTTTTTTTTTCCCCCTTTTTTTTACCTTTAAGTGGAAGGAAAAAATATAAAAATATATTAGGTGTTTCCTAAATCAAAGACTTTAATAAAATGTTAAACTAAGTTATTATAGATTCTGAAAAGCAGTTATAGACAGCTGAAATTTTCCAATGGCTTACTGTCAAATATACAAGAGAGTGTTTGGAAAGTCTGTAAGCACTGTAATCATGGATGAAATATATTCTGCAAAGAGACTTTAAATTTGCAGTAATTATGTAACATTTAGTTAATCTGCCTACATTATTTATGAAGAGTATTTTGTAGTTAAATACTTGAAGAGTTGACAGGATAATGTTCAACAGCTACTTGGAGGAGAAGTGATGGAAAAGCAGTAAAAAAAATTAATTTCAATTTTAAATGACTGTTCATTTCCCTGTTTGTTTTTAACTGAAAGACATAGTACAAGATCTCTTTTTTTTAAGCAGGAGGGTAAAAAATAAAAGTGCTCTCTCTGCATGTGTGTGTGCATGACTGCTACATACATCTGTATGCCAATGCCTACTTTACAATGAGACACATATAGCTTTGGTTTTTTGAGAAACCTCAGCTACTGTCCATTTCTCTGCTTAGGTCTGCAACTGCAAATGCAAATGGTTTCCCACCCTGATCTTATATTTGCAAGAGGAGTAGACCTAGATGGTGGGGACCTCATAAGAAAGCAAGGACAAAACAGGAAAGAACATGGAGCAAAAGATGCCTTAGCTGTTCTACTTGCCCTTTTCCTGCAAAGTAAAGGGTACTGGGACATGCAAGAAGGGTGCTGGGACAAAACACTTCTCTGCAATGAGACCTGTAATCTAGGAAAAGTAGGAAGGAGAGGTGGAGATGACAATGAGGGTAGAAAAGGTGAAAGTATCACACATATGCATGCTGTGCTCAAAAGTGGACCTAGCTGATAAAAAGTCAGATGAACAGATGTTCCCCCTGACTTTATAGGAGTTGCTGTTGTACAACATTTCTGAAGCTTTTGGGGATTTTGTGTGTGTGTCTGTGCATGGGCAGGGGGTGAATGAGTGCATGTGTACATATTGTCCCAAAGCACAGACACTACCACCAGCTGGAACAGGTTCTTAAACTATTTCCCCTTGTTCTTTTCCAGCCCCTAAACCCTGAGATTAACTGGCATTAGCACAAATTCCCAGCTCCCTCTGGGATTTCCTCCATGAATAAAATCTTCTTTATTTGCCCACATGAGCTGTCTGTAGAGCACGTACCAGATTCATTCTTTGTTTATAACCCCACAAGACATAACATGGAAAGGCTGTTCCTGCAAAACCAAATTAATGCCATTATAAGGTGGGTGGTGACTCTTCACCAGATGACAAGTCTGTTGAACCCAGGTAATAACCCATGAAAGTTAGTGACATGAGATTTTCTTTTTTGTTTTTTTTTTCAAGCTGAAGATGTGTGCTCTTGCTCTCCCAGAAGGGAACAGTCAGTCAGTTTTATCAGATCCCACTGAGCATGAAAATTAGTATTTCTGTGACTGGTTCACTGATGCTCATAGTTATAGTGGATGCCTGTAAAGCATTTTCACTAACAACACTTAATTGGAATCTGTTCTCTGTACTGCTTGGGTTTTTTACTGGTTTTGGCCTAAAGGTCTTAAACGTGGAGTAAGGTCCACACATGCAGTTTTTTATGAAGTTCTTGACACCAAAAGCATTTGGTGTTGGAGCTGCTGGCCAAGAAACAGCTTTTCCACCTCTCACTTGTGCTATGGCAGTGGCCTGAGCTGGTGTGGTGTGTACCACATGGAGCCAACACAAGGAGAGAACACACATCTGTGAGGGGAAACCACCCACAGCATGCTGGCTTTGAAGAGGTTCTGGAAACATACCCTGATATGAAAGCAGATTTGGGTAACAAAACTCCATGATGCCACATTATACATTTATGATTTATTTCCTAGAGTCAGAGGGTTGATTACATTGCCTTAGCATTCACATGGGTACTCAGGGACTGTCCAGGTAATCCTTGGGTTTGTTGTCTGTTTTGCTTAAAATTGTTTTGGATGTGTCTTCCCTCAGCAATGTGGTCATATAGAGAAGGTTACTTTATATTTTAGCTAATGCAAAAAACACACCCAAGACAAGATTACTGGCTGGTTCCCTCCAGCTTCTTGCCATCTCCATCTTTGCCTTCCTTGGCTCAGCTGCACATCAGTAAATGCACAGCCTGCTCTGACTGAGGAAGGCTGAACCAGCCCTGAAAACTGTAGAGAGCTGAGGGACCTTTTCTGAAGATTTTCTCCTTTCATAGTTGTACAAGCCCATTGACCATTACAGTAATAAGGAGAACATGCTATAAAACTCACAATCTTAAAATGCCCACAGGTCTGGAGTCCCAAGGGCTGGACTTTTTGCTTTTTCCTGTCTGTTTTTGTCATTCAAGTTAAGCAGGATATTAGGAGATTCTGGGCCTCTGACCAGGAGGCCATCCTTTCAGGAGCAGTTGACTTTTAAAATAAGAGTCAACAAATACTATGAAAAATGAGTCCCATCTGACTCACTCTGTGGTTTTATTGAAGCAGTTGGATTTTTTTTCTTTAAATGCCTTGAAGGATCAATGATGCAAGAAAGCAGCTTAGTAGAAAGGAACTGACAGGCTTCCATCTGCTAAGCAGGCCTTTCATCCCTATTGCAAAGAGCTACACACAGTTATTGACATTCACTGATGAGCCATAACTTGTTATGCTATGGCACTGTTAACTCATTGCTTCTGTTAATGTAGCTGTACTCTCAGATCACTGAGAAAGTAAGCCTGTCCCTGGCTTGTTGTGAGGCTAAAAAAAGAGCTGATTGCTGAATGTACAGATGCTAGCATGACAAGAATCAATTTTTATGGTGGTCTCTGAAGTCTGAGAAGTGCTACTGACAACATATAAAGTCTAGTCTGAAAACCATATTTTTTCTGTTTCAAAAGGAAAAATTGAAATGTAGTTATTTTTCATTATTTTTCTAAACTTTTTTTTAATTTTTGAACTTTTACATTTTGAAATTACATGTTCAGGTATAATTTTTAAAGAATTAAATAATATATACTCTAATAAAATATTTATTTGTGACTACATAGACCACATAACTATTTTACCTTTTTAAAATGAAACTTCAAATTGTTTAAAATAGGAGCATTGAAATACATTTTTTTAAAATTTTCTCAGAGTAGATGTTCTGTTACGTGCTCAGAAATGGAAACTGGATCTAAGTTTCACATCAAGTGAACATCCATCTTTCAAAATAGGGGAGAAAAAGGAAAACAGTTCATTTTGTTGTTTGGTTGTTTGATTGGTTTGTTTTGGTTTTGGTTTTGGTTTTCTTCAACAGAAATTGAAGACAGCTGTGAAGTTTTTCAAGAGAGGCAGGTATAAACATATTAGATTTGGTTCTCTGGAGGGTTTATGCCTTGAGTGTAGCTTCAACTTTCCTTTGGAGTCCAAAGAGATCAGATATGTCTCCTTTTATAAGCCAAACAAATTGGAGACTCTTATACAGGGATCTTTTATAAGTTGCACATGGAATTTCTGGGAGAGGCTACTGGCTTTTGAATAGTAACATGTGAAGAAGTTGAATTCAGGCCAGTCCATAAATACACTGTGAGACTTCTGATGCAAAATCCTTAGAAATGATTCACAAAGATTGCCTTTTTTTTTTTTTTTTTTCAATGATCACAAGTGGTGTGTTAAGTTGGGATAAGGACAGTGCTTAAGATATTGCAGGCAATTGGAGTTGCTGTTTTCCTTTTGCTCCTTTCAAAGTCCCGTACTCATTCCAAATATGAAAGTCTAATGAGCAGTGAAAAATAAAGAGCTTTGTTTGTTTCTTTTTCTTTTTTTTCTTTTTTTTTACCTCAAAGGAATGGTATTTAAAATGAGATTTATGAATAGTGCTTCAAAGTCCTTTCACCAAAGGGCTTTAACCAGGGATGTGACAGGTACTAGGATAACTTTTAGCCCAGTCAAATAGATAAATAAATAAAAGATTTGAAAATTCAACTTTGTTCTGCAGGTGGACATAAGCAGTTTGACATTTCAGACTTAAATCCCAGATTGTCTGTTGAACTCAAGGATTAAAGAAGTACAAGTATTTTTTTCTTGCTTGCTTTTTTAAAAGTGCTCAAAAAAAGCAGGAGGCAGAGTCCCACAGAGCGCTAAGTAACTACATCAACCCATTTAAAAGGCCAGAGAAGAAAGAAGGCAAGGAATCTGCATTCTCAGGAGTCTGGTGTTTCTAAAATGACTTGTGCAATTTCATCATTGTTTTATTTCTGCATTAGAATTCAATTCAAAGCTTTAATGACATGGAATTTTGTTAAAATGTCTCTTTTCAATGTAAGAACTTTGATGTTTTGGTGAGCTTCAAGGTCTTTGGAATCATCCAAGGTGTTTTCTCCAGGTCTTAAGAATATTTCTGTAAATAGTGGCATTGCTCAACCCATTTTCAAAACCTGGTTTGATTCCAACAAAATAACATTTGGAGTTTATGTTCTGAACAGTCCTTAAGTGATCCTCTTTCTGTAAGCTGAGTGTGTGCACACTAAACTGCCTTGGTTACGGGTCCAGCACTGCAGGCCTAACCACCTTCTTCCTGCCATGAAAGATTAAGTCATTTATTAGGAGACTACTTCAGATTCTATTGAAGTCAGACAAGTAAGACAGACTTTTTTGGACCAAAGCTCAAAGTAGCAAAAATTAGAAAAAATCAAAAAATTGAATGTAGTACTGGCTGCCCATCAATATTTGATTCCTTCATCTGTTTTTCATCTTCCAGTTGTTGCCTTTTTCACCAAAATTAAGATCGGACCTATATGAACTCCTGTACATATTTGATTATCATTACAGATATTAGTCCTGAAGGAGAAAATGGTGCTGACTGGTTACATTTTTTTCTGCTGAGCTGCTCCAGTATTTGACTTTGCAACCAGTGATGCTTACTAGCTGGGAAAGCAAATGCTAAAAATGCTTCTGTCCCCCTGCAGGTCTCTCCCCAGCTTTTTGGTCGTTTTTGTTGCTGGTTTTAACATAAAATCTGAAATTCGGAACTAAACCAATTGTATGTGATTTTTTTCCCCCTGAAAACTAAATAGTCACTAAAGGACAAAGAAATTTGAAACACTGATGGGTAAAGTAAAGAAAGGTTTATAAATTTCATTCATTTTTTAATTTGAGGGAAAGAAGGTCTCTGCAGTGTGTCTGTTTCCATCTCCCCACTCACTGACATTATTGAATACAGTGGTTAATATTAACTACATTTGACTGAAAAATCTTGAGGAGAAATATCAAGATAAGTGACCATATAAATGTGAGACAGAGATTCTTTCACAGTATCCCACTGTGCTAAAGGCAGGAATGTTGGCCTTGAGTGTTTCAGAAGAGAGAGAGAAAAGAAAATATCTACCTTACATATATCCCAAATGGTGTTTTGTCTGTGCTCTGATGGCATCAAAGAATCTACATCCAGGACCTGTCAGAAACAACCATGTTTTCTTCCACTGTCTTCAGCACAGCTTGTCCTAACTTTTAAATGGGTAATATTTTTCTTTCTTTTTAAATTTATTTGTAGTAGTTTTGATAATGGAAAAATCAAATCCGTCTTGTCTAAGAACTGGCGTGGTTGTCACAAACTCTGTCCTCCACATATATTTGTAACTAACTGATAATACTTAAGAATTCAAGTACATTTGAATAATAATAGCTTACTTTTCCTAAATATCTTTCTGAGTAGATACATGACCTTCATTGTCCAACAACCCCAAAGCACATGAAATGTACTAATTAACTAAATCTCACAACTGCAAAGTAAAATGAGTATGAGGCTGACACTTGATTATTATTTCTAATTATATCTGGGATGCCTGAGGTACAACAGTATATAAGGAAAGTTCAAAATCTATTACAAGTATAAAGATTAATCTCACTTTCCCAACGGCAATGCTGTGAAGAAAAGCTCCATATTCTTGCCTTCTGCTTCCTGGCTTAAGCCATGCACATTATTCCTTTGTTTAACTGTTTGCTCATTTAATTCCTGATTCAGCAATGTCCTTTAGCACAAATTTAATGTGAAGTCTACAAATAATTCAATTAACTCTGTGTTGTGTATAACGCATTTTGAGATAGGCAAATACTTCTGCAGAAAACCTGGTTAATAAAGCAATTAAGGATGTATCTCAGGCCTGCAGTTAAGAAATTCTTTGATGAAGGTATTTTCCTAAATCATTTTGCAAACCAGCCTACTAATCACCCTGCAGGCCTTCTAGTGCTTAAATTCCTTTAAAATATGTTGCTAATACATGACATTGCAGAACAATATTTAAACATTTTTAGCAAATGCAAGATTCTGTCTCCAATAAATAGATAGCACAGGATGGTGCAGGAAAATGTGTCCACTAAATATATGCATAAGCACTGTTCTATAGTAAAGATTGAAATGGCAAGTTTATTCTTTTAGCAGACATTTAGTGAAACATTTAATGCACACTGCATCTTCTGAGATTGTTTTTATTCTCTTGTCTTAATATTAGAAACCTTTCACTCAGAAGCACTCAGCTTCAAAAGACCAGAACACTGCTCCTTGTCAAGCTTTGCCCATCACACTGTTCAGATGAAACATTGACTGGAAACTGTCAATATCTGGGGGAAAAGGGCAAATACAGGCCTATGTTCTGCATGGCAAGATACAGTCTTAAGTCCTGCATCTATTCATTTGCAGAGTTTGCTTATTATAGACCAAACGCAACTCATGAAATCACAGCACTATGAATCGTTTATAAACACAGCTCTTCCCCACTCAGATCACAAAGAACTGAGAACTGATACTTGAAAAACACATACTGGATACCAAATTATACAAAGCCATTACCTCTCTGGTCACTGAATCTGCTCTCTAAGAGTAAGCAATACCAATTCATCAGAAACAAATACTTTCATGACAAGCAGAATGAACAGTGAGTCACCATGAATTTGTACCACTTTACTTACTGACCTACTTTATTGAAGAAAGGGAAACCTGAGAGATAATTTTCTACAAAGTTTCTTTATCTTTTGTGAATTAGCAGTAAGATCACTTTCCCTCTGTCAAATCTGAACATAGATACCCACAAAGGTCTCTCCAGAACTTAGTCAATTGAAAGAAATAGACCCACTTTGTATTTGGCTGATCTGTCATACCTTAGCATTTCCTTTACTCTGAGTGGAATTTTGCTCCTGAAACATCAATGTGAGCCCCACCAAGGGGAATATGTACAAGTCTCCATGTGTGAGGACTACACTTGCAGACTGTTGAATCAGCCAGGGAAGCTGCATTTTAATCCGGGAGAAGTACACAGAAGCAACAAAGGGAAGTGCTTTTTATGTGTGTTTCTGTCCTACACAGGGAATATTTCTATTGTCCCAGTCTGACAACTACCTCTTTGGACTTTAACAACAAATGCCAAGAGCACTAGACATGTTGTTCTTGCTGGTCATACTTCCTCCATCCTTAAACTTGCTGCCTCACAAAAAGGTGACTGCTATGCTTGGACTCAGTCAAGCCTCCCAGGCCATAATGTGGTGCAGGAACCTCAAGCAGCATCAGGCTGAAGTAAGGAGTACTATGTGTGAGGGATAGTTGGCACCACAGAGACAAGGGGCTATATAAAAGAAGAGCTGGCTTCTACATTTTTCAAAAAATTTGCTGCTTCTGTTCAACCAGATGGGCCAATGAAATAGTGCCAGAGGCCTTTAGCACTTCATGAAAAGGAAACAAAGCAGGAAAATAAGTGTGCTCTTAGAAGCAGTCACCGCTTCCTGTCAAAGAAGAGTGCCTTTATACACACACACACACACACACACACACCCCCATGTTGAAGTATCTTTCCCCTTTCACAGCTTCTAAGAGGCAGTCTGTGACTAAGGAGACTGGCCTTAACAGGTTGAATGGCAATACTTAGAGAGTGAGAAATCATGGGGCACTGTCTGCTCTCTCTTTGAGAGTGTGTGTGTGTGCGCTCGCATATGAGCACACATGAGTTTGCCACTTAACTGAATCTGGAGGTAAATCAAACCCATAACTTATCCTAACCATGGTCCTAATTAGTTGCATATGTATAATCAGCATGCTCACAGGCATCTCATCAGGGACTAGTGGGCTGACAGACACAAATTTGTTACTCTGCATCTGCTGCCAGATTTGGAAAGTCTGGAGTTTTTGAAACTGAATTAAAGCAACAAAATCCAAACAAATTTGCCAACTGACAAAGTCACTTGTGAACAGATGGCTGGGAACACCCTTTTTGAAGAAAGACCCTTTTGACAGAAGGACAATAAAAGGTCACAGTTAAGATGAAGTTATTTCTGAAGTGAGGAGTAGGGACGTTTCTTTCCTTTTCTGTGGTTTATGCATGCATCATAGAAGATAAAGATGAAAAGAACTCAATACTTTAGCACTTGATACTATGCAGGTAAATCCAACATTGGGGAAGGCTGTGGTATTGCATCAAATTCCCAAGTTTGGCCTCACTGAATTTGTATACTGAAAAGATGGTCTCCATAACCATTAACTCTGGAAATAGTAGGTGGAGAGGGCTGCAAGTCAAAATTATTCCCTCAGCTGTGCTAGAAATAGTTGATTTCATAGCTTACAGTGATGTTTTTCCTTTACATCATGATCTTAATCTGAAAATATAATTTATTATTCGACTACTAATGGAAGTCCAACTCCTATTTAGGCACAGGACAACCCCAAGGTCACACCAGGTGCCTAAGTGCATTATCCAAGTGCTTCTTAAACTCCATGAGAGTTGGTGCCATGACAGCCTCCCTGGGGAGCCTGTTCCAATGCTCCACCATTCTCTAGGTAAATAACCACTTCCTAACAGTCAACCTGAATTTCCCCTGGCACAACTTCGTGCTGTTCCCCCGGGTCCTATCGCTGGTCACCAGAGAGAAGAGGTCAGCACCCACCCCTCCCTCTCTGGTGAGGAAGTTATAAACTGCAATGAGGTCTCCCCTCAGTCTCCTCTTCTCCAGGATGAACAGACCAAGTGATTTCAGCCTTTCCTCATAAGTCTTCCCCTCCATACTCTTCACCATCTCTGTGGCCCTCCTCCGTATGCTCTCCAACAATTTCACGTCCCTTTTGTATTGTGGTGCCCAAACCTGCACACAATACTCCAGGTGATTTAATAAAGATGCAAAGATACACTGATGAGTCCATGATTGTATCAAAGCAAGGTTTTCTCAATTTACCTCTATATTACCATATATTTATATTTGCCAAAAAGTTTTAAACACGTGTCGTACAAAATTTAGCTGTCTTGAATTATATTCATGTATTTTTCAGCTCATGTGTTTTTGACTTGTTTGGGGGTTTGGTTTTTTTTGTTTGTTTTTTCTTAATTTGCCTTCCTGCGTGTTGAAATAAAGAAGTTAACTTTATGGGCTCATTTTTATCTGATTTTCCATAATTGTGTGCTATTTTGTGATATTTTCCATAGTGATAAACTACTCAGTGATGTGGGGGTTTTTTTCTTCTCTGTTTATCTCAGCTGGATATTTTAAACATATCAGTTATTACTAAGAGAAAAAAATATTCATAGAGGAAGATTCATCAAAATAACTATTAATCTTTCCAATAAATTTTAACATAGTCATTATTAACCAGCTGTAAATGTTAAAACTGTAAGTAAGAAAAAAAGCTAGCTTGGACTTCTTGTATCACTCTAATTTGTATCACTATAATAATTCACTAGCAACAATATTACTCTGTGGTGACAGGATTCCACAGTACCAGTTTTGATCTGGGGGGATTTTAACTAATTTTAAAAATATGGTTTAATTAGTTTCACAACAAAACCTCAGTGGAAAAACATTTATATTCTTATTAAACCAAGCAGCAAACAGATGTAATTTTGAAAGAATTATATGAAGAAATTTGACTTCTCCAAAGTTTAGGTATTTTTTCTTTTATTTTTGGATGGAAAAAATGTATTATTACAATTTCCTTCTTTTCACTGAAAATCTCTAAAGTTAGAAATTCACATTTTTCCCTAGAAAAATATACTCTGAGTCAAAAAGTATTTAATTTTTAAAACGTTTATTATTTGATGGCAGAAACTAATTGATTAGATAATCTCAACTTTCTTTTTGGAAAAATTAAATGATGTGTGTGTTATTTCTGCAAAGTTAAAGAAGACTTATAAAATGATGAGGACAATGTTTTTAGCAGGGCCTGTTTTTATAGGACAAAGAGTAATGGCTTTAAGTGAAAAGAAGGAAGATTTAGATTAGAGATAAGGAAGAATGTTTTCACAGTGGGAGTGGTGAAACACTGGAATTGCTGCCCAGAGATGTGGCAGATGTCCCATTCCTGAAACATTCAAGGTCAGATTGGACAGGGCTCTAAGCAACCTGATCTGGTTAAAAGATGTCCCTGCTTATTGCAGGAGGGTTGGACTAGAGGACCTATAAAAGTCCCTTCCAACCCAAAGCATTGTATGATTCTATGAAAATCTGCTACATTGCCTCAGAAAGAAAAGGGTTTGTATCTGAGGTAAATATTTAACAATGGTCCAGAGAAGAGACTGATACTGAAACAGTGAACAGTATTACCCTTAGCAGGAACTAGGATTTCTGAAACTGTCACTTCCTGAGAACAGATCTAATTTTATCCTACAGTTGGAAACAAATTTGTCTGCTGGTTGAGGCACTGCAACTGAGTACTTTGTAATATCATCCTGTGTTAAAAGAGCATCCAACAAGTAATTTCAACTAGAGATGATCAAACCAGAACATTATATGATTGAATTCTGATTACTAAATTTCCTCTGACCTTAAGATAGACCTTTATGAGAAAAAATACTTATTTTCCAATAAATTTTGTAGTGAATTAGTAGTCTTGGCTCATATTGATGCCACAGAAATGCCAAAGATAATGAAACACTATCCAGGATTATTTAAACTAAACTCTCCAGTAACTTCATAGAAACTCCATACTGGATCAAAATTTCATTAAAAATTTCTGTCTTTACAGACATTCATTCAATACTTCTCCTGTCTAGAAAAGGTTATTGTTTCTTCTCAGAACCTCCTAGACATAACAGGGTAGAAATAAGTATCATATTAATAAGTAGAGCAACAGTAAAGTGTCACGATGAGCAGTCGATCCTTCAGAGAGCACTCGACCCAGAAATACACTCAGCCGTACCTTGCAGCTGAAATAAAGGTTGGGGAAAGCTCTTCTCCTGCTTAAGACTGGGAACACTACGAAAGCAAACTATGGCAAGACACTCAAGTCAGTATGCACAGCTGGCAATGAGGAGATCTAAGACCTAATCCCTTCCTGGCTTTATTTAAATGACTTTATTCTGGACACCCACCTGATCATCTCAGGCACATGAGTGTCTCAGCCAGCCTCCTCCACTATTCAGATGAAGGGAGTATCTCTGGCAGTGAAAAACAGTAAATGAAATCTCTTTCATGCTCACTTGTCTGAAATTCCACCTGATTTGCAGGAACTCTTGTCCAATTGATGTATTTTTAACAAAAGCAATTGGATTCAATGAATCATTTTTTTTTTTCCAGCAAGAAAACACAGTAGAGACTGATTTATACATTGCAGGTTTTCATAATGCAGCCTGTGCAATGCTTTTTCTCTTCAAATATCAAAACATTTTGTAAAAAGGAGAGTGGGGAATCAGTGTTTTATTAATAGAAAATGAAAAGTGGTGTTTCAGGAACAGAATGGTGTTCTGCTGATAGTCAGACAGCAGTAGAGCTCACAGCACAGGAGTCCTGCCTACCAATTTATTGCTTCAGCAGAGTTGTATGAAATCCTGTATTTCTCTCTCCATTCCTCCTTGGCTGAGTGAAATTCAGTCTTAGAATAAAGCACTCTCACAGTTTGGGTTTTGGTTCTATTCTAATATTCTGTTTCACAAAATAATCTCAGGTAACTCCATGTTACCTGATCTAACAAGAAGTCTTCTTTGCTACCAACTTTTAAGCACTACTAGAATACAAAAAAGCTTACCCAGCTTTTCATTTTCCACAGATAAAGAGCACGATGATGAGGCGAGAGGAAGTGTTTGATGTTTCTCAGTCCATTTCTCAGTTATTAATGAAATCCCCAATGCCATGACATCTCCAATTAGTAAACTCATCTGTTACCTCTGCTTTCTTCAGTAACACTGATCTATTATAAAAAGAAAACCAAAGGAACCCAGTTCCTGATTAAGTAAAAATGTGTTCACACCGAAAGAAGGGTGCAGGGAGGAATAAAAGGGAAACAAATAAACAGAAATGTTGAGATTAGTGATTTAGTTAATTAAAATCTTTGATTGTTTGTCAGTCCACCACTTCAGGCAGCTTTCCAAATCAAGCCGTGGATGTGGGATACAACTCTTACTAGTCATACTAGAGGTCCTAAGATAACAAGAAGCTACTGTTAGGTGTAATGTGGGAGAAGATGACGCTTATGCCCAGGAATCCTTAGTCCTCTCACATTCCTAGAATATATTCTTCAAATCTTGAATTACAGGAAATAACTAGGTCTTCAAAACTTACAGCAATGGGGAAACAAATGGACTTTCCTTCTCTGTTGTAACAAAGATGAATGGATGTTTTAGAATTCTATAAGAAGATGCTTGTCCTGACCTGGGAACTCATTTTCTGGCTCCAAAATCATCTTGAATGCTGAGGCCATGTAAAGTGATTGAAAGAAAAGAACAGGGGTTTTTTTATGGTAATTTCTCAACTGCTAGATTTATTTTTCTTTGCTGTCTCCTTACAGGTAGTGGCTTCAGATAACAAAGGAGCATTACAAAAAAAAAAAAAAAAAAAAGAAAGGAAACAAGTATTAGAAAACCTATTAACTAAGATTTATATGGTGTTAACAAGCATCAATACATTTGACTGGCTCAATATAAGGGCATCCATTTTTGGCTTACATTCATGAATCAAGCCCTTAGCTTCTACCTCTGGGCTTCTGCCTAGCAGTAAATTTTGCAGTTCAATTTGAAATATATTTTTTAAGAGTCTTTAAACCACAGTCATATCTAAATTGAGAAAGCAAATCCTTCCTTGCAATGAATAATTGCCTAAGTGATACTAAAACAAATATATGCTTGACTTGCAATTCTCAGCCTAACACAATATTGTTGGGAGAACTGCCAATAATGCAAATAATGTAAATTACAATAAAGAGAACCTGTGTGTTATAAACCAGGTTTAGAACAAAGCTAGTGAACTCATTTCACTCAATTCTGGTGATAAATACTTGAGTTCATTATTAAGCTTCACTGGCAACCAACATCAAATCAATGGTGTAATCAAGGGTAAATACAAAGGATATAGCTCACCCATGTTTAATTTTAGAAATATAGAGAGGAGAAAAAGCTTATTACTGTTTGTTTGGGAACAGCAGGTTGTTAGGTTTACTCATTTTTCAACAGCCACTTCACTACTATTACAGTGAAATTTATCTTTGTAACATTTCCGCATAGTTACCTAAATCTTAAGTGTAAAATACAGACTAGCTATCGAGGTTCCCTTTTCCCTGAATAGAGGTATGTTCCTTTCAACCTAGACATTTATTTCAGCATAGGATGGACCAGCCTACAGAGGTTCTTCACCTTACAATTATTTTAGAAGAAGAAGATATTAAAAAGAATTGACCCATAACATCTGAGGAACAGCACCAGTCTTAGCTGGGCACCATTTAGACTTCAGGTTGTTGTATAGTTTGAACTGTCCAGCTAGTTTTGTTTCCAGGTTGTAGTCCACCCATCTAGTCTCTATCTCCCCAGTTTTGCTACAAGGAAATGAGATGAACTATAGTGAAAGGTCCTCCTTATCTACAGAGTCACATACCATGTCATAGACAAATTTCCATCATCTGGGTGTGGAAGAGAGAGAGGTGAGGAATATTTTCTATTTGGAGGGTTTACAAACAAACAATTCTTTTTTCTGTTTTCCAGATTATTGAAAGAAACCCACAGCCTTTTGCTGAATATGTGGCAAGATCCACATATGAAGGGTTTAATCAGACCCTTTTTTATATGATGCACGACCTAGAGTAATTCACAGTAAGTGACAAAAGGTAGCTCAGGACAGTGAAATCTAAACTCCTTTGTGAATCTGAGCCAGAGACTTCTGAAAGCCCTATCCTGGCTCTCTACCCTATCATTAGAAACAACTCTGTTGCTGGAGGTGACAGGAGCAAAATAAAAATGCCTTTGCCTTCATGATCAGTACAGATCTTGTGCTACACATGACCATAGGCACATTTGAGTACAAGTCCTGTGTTACACTAGAATGTCCCCTGCAATTTTGGCTAAAGATCTGTCTACCTTTAGACTGCAACACCACACTCTGTTGGAGATTGTTAGGTTCCTGTGGAGCTTAAAGTATTCACTTTTTGTGGGGGGAGGTGGGACGAAAACATTATTATTACATTAAAAATGTTTATCTCTGGTCACAAAGTTTTAACTATCCTTCAGAGAACAAGCAGACGAAAAAGCCCTGATTCGATTTGCAACTAATTTGCTATAGAATGGATGCTTTATTGTCATTGCTTTCATGTGAATTAGTCAAGTTTTGCACATCTTTAAGAGATATCTGACCCATGGAATCTATTACTAAAGCTGTTGAATAACTCTAAAAAGAGCATACTACTGCGTGGTAAAATGATCAGAGCATAAACCAGCTAAAATGCACTTTAAAGCTTTAAAAGGGAGAGGTTCCTTAAAGCAGTAGCATTATAGCATTCATCACTCAATGGGAAATGAGTTGCTTCTTGTATGCAGAAGAAGATTCATTTCCCCCACTGTTTCTGGAGGGGAAAGGGAAATGTACATCTTGCTAGGCACAGGTTTGCTCAGGAGGTTATTGGTGTGCTCTTTTCTGGAAAATGTGTACAACCAATTCAGTACGATCAGCCCACTGGAAGAAAACAATGAGCCAGGTAATCTCAGTCTGACCTGAAGGTTTAAAGCAGGGTGGCTATGAATTCTGTGATAGGGGGGTTGCCTTTTTGTTTTTTGTGGTACTCCATTAGGGGAGAAAAAAAAAACTGTGGCAAACTATTACAAACCCTTTCATAACACCTCTGCCTTCCCCACCAGACTCTAGTCCCAACTCGTTGTTCTTATTTGCCTCTTCCAAAGGCCCAGGCTCACCTTTTTGTGCTATTCTTTTGATAGTGCATCAGTCAGGTGAATGGGAGGCCTATCCATGTGCCTGAGGCAACTCCTGGCCTCCTTTGAAGAGGCTGAAAGGCTGCCGAGCTAGTAGGCCCTTTCCTTTCTTCATACTGACTGCAAAGGCCTTCTCTAGTTCTTCCACCTGCCAACTCCACCCTTTGAAGGCTCTTGCTCAGTCACTTACTCTACAGCAAATTGGGAGGGGAAAAAAGGCTTTTCAGATGATCTCCCCAGTGGAGCAGGCACTAGGGGATTTTGTAATAATACTTTGAATTTCTGTGGTCTCTCTCATCCAAGGAACTCTGAAGGACTTTTAGATTCATTAAGCTTTCTGATCCACTAGCATTATTATTCCCTCTTAAAGATAAGAGCATGTAGTCTCAGAAGAAGCAGAGTAGATATATGACAGACCAGACTGGGACTGAGGGTGTCTCACCTCCCATTCTCCAGTAGTAATCACAAGTAAACATGGCTTTACAAGGCTTCTTGATGTGATATTCTATATTTTACAGAGATTTTGCATAGCATTACATGATTTATTTTAATGTAAATGTTCATATGAAAGGTGCATATCCTTCCATGATAAAAGGAAATATATGATATTCTAAAGGCCAAACCAATTGAAAATTAAATTATATTAACAAATTCTATTTGTTGTACATAATGATAAGACTTCAGAATGTAAGATAATTAGGTAAATGATCTCCTTTTCCATGCTCTGCATTTCAAGTTTTTAATTGCAAAATCTACAGGGACAAGACAAAATAGAGGGTAAAGAACATGTTTGCAGCTCAATGCCAGAGACATAGCATCCACCACACACCTGACAGGGATTACTCAATCATGGTAATCCATGTGTGCTCAGACAGCTGTTGATGCTTGACAAAATTGACAGTAACCGCAGAAGGTCTCTTTATTATGATATACAACAGTGCATAGGTAGGAAAGTGAATATTCTAGGAAGCTCATAATGAAAGGAAAATATAAGTGTCCTGCACAGCCTTGATTTTTGAGCACAAACCAACAGGCTGGGGGCTACTTGTTATTCCAAAGTCTGCCATGGATTTGTAATTTGACCTTGGGAATGGAACTCCACTGATTCCTTTCCTACTTTTTGCATTACAAGAAGTGAAGTGATTCAGAGCTACATGAAATTGTAAGGATTGAAAGCCAGAAAATGGCCTATTGCCTGTCATACCACCCAAAGCATATGCTGTCTTGGCTAGTAGGAAAGAGGCAGAAATAGCACAGACCTTCTCTCCCATTGTGTAAGTTTATGTTGCCTGATTTGAAATAACAGCCTCCTCGGTTCCCAGCCACCAGTCACTGCTATAACAATAAATAATCAAAATGATGCATTTGCTAGGATGAATAAAGTCTTGCACATATATAAATGATTGTTCAGACTTTCAGGAAAATAGTGACTCATAAACAGGTAACAAGACCATTGCTTAAGTAAACCTTACCACTGAATATACCCTGAAATTGTCTGTAGAAGCAGGAGAGTCCACCTGGTGCTGACCAGTCCTCACTGTAGGGTAATCCACACCTCCCCTCCAAACAACTTTGGCTCAGCTGCAGAAGCAGGTGCTGCTCTCTGTTCAATACCACATTCTGTGCATGTTCCCTTGTTCCCTACAAATCACTTTGGGTAAGCCAACAACCATTTCAGGCTTTCAAAGCAGCTTGTTTTTATTCCTCATGAAAAGGTTTATAGCTAGGATTTAATAAGCCTATACTGGTTTAGATTTTTGTAAAAAAAAAAAATAAATTAAAAATTGCATTCTCCCAACACCAGCTATGTAAACAAGGGTAGTGATTATATATTTGAATGGTGGAATGAATGTGATTTTTATACAGCAGGACAATAGACAGAATATTTGATTCAATTGGTGATTATTTGCCATAACCAATGGATTTTTTATTTTAGTTAAATAGGCTCTGACATTTTCACCCTGGAGTAATTTTGTTCACAAATTTGGTATCTCTCTGGTCTGTCTACTGGATTTTCTAGCTTAATATTTGTGCAGCAATTAATTTTGCGAGGCTGTAATATGTGGGGGTTTTACTCAGAATTTGATTCTTTATATTCCCTTCACACCATTTTTCAGCACAATTGAAAGTGAAATCTTTTGGTATTATAAATAGTGTGAGACAATCTTTCTTAGCTAATGTTAAAAAGCTGGCTTTCTTCTTCCTTAAATAACACTGATGATGGTAGCTACCCACACTAAAAATGGACATGTGTTAATATTTTTTCTTCTTTCCTGTCACTTAATGTTTACTTTTTCATGTCTCTCTTCATTTCCTCCATCCCTTTTGTTTTCAAAATAGTATTTTTTTTACTGTATTAAGTCCTTACTTAAAAGAAATAAACCACCTCATTCTACCCTCCCATTTTTTCCTCCCACACCTTACCTTTACTCTCTAACAATAAATTGCACAACACCAGGCTTCATATTGTGGAGATGGACAGGACTGCTCAAAGCCTTTAATTAGAATCTCACTTCCACATCTGAGCAGAATGTGGATTAATGAAAGGTTATGCATTGCAGAGCTGGGTTTTGTGTTTGTGTGTGTTTTTTGTTTGATTGGTTGTGGTTTTCTAGTTGCTGCTGTTTTGTTCATGTGATTTTTGGTTTGTTTTTTTTTTTCTTTACAGACAACAAAGGAGAAGTCTAAGTCTTCATTATGTATATGCCTATTGAACAAATCCAGTAAAACACCTGACAGACCACCCAATTAAAGCAAGTACCTACTCTTTGCTGTCTAATGAACCTGGAAGGAGTTGAGCAAACTGGAAGCAACCAAGAAACTACCAGAATGTCTAAACCTTTTTTGTCTAATCTCAGTGACCATGGAGCCTTCTTGAACTTGCAAATTTGAAGTCAGAGGAGAGAAAAAGTAGTCTGAGGAAAATCACATTAATGATGCATGATAGTCACTAAATGATGAACAACTTTCTGCTGTTGCCTGAAGTATTTAAAACATGCAACAAAACAATACACTTCTGCCTCATCTTCCAGGTAATTAATATTAGAGATCAGAAGCATTTCTCATCAAAGAAATATTCTTACTATCTTGTCACTACTTTACTATTGCTGTAGGTCAGAGACCTCATATGACCTGAACCCTCTTTTTGTAAGAAACCATCTTTTTGTTCAGAACTTTTCCTGTGGTGTTTTAATCCTTTTATATGTCTCTTGGTGGACTCTGTAATGGATTTTTTGTTTTGTTTCTGGGGGTTTTTGTTACTCTTCTATACTAACAGGAGGATTGCAAAGGTATATCTGTAAAAAAAACAATAGGGCCAGGATCAGGCACAAATGACTTCTGTTTTTTATCTCTTCATTATTTCTTTACCTTTCCGTATAGAAAAAGGTTAGAGTATATAATAGATGAGAAACCTGAACCAATCTGTCTGAGCTGGTCCACACACAAAATTGAAAGCTGTTGTGTTTACAAATCTCAGCTTCAGTGGTAGGAATATTTAGATCATAAATGCAGAATCTGAAAAAAAACTGTAGAAGCTAATGTAAGTACATTAGTATTGTGGAGGTTAATACTTCTGGAGGACATCAACCTTAAAGTCTAATAATGAGTCAGGTGTTACTCCTGCCAGTGAGGAAGATATTAGTGGTGCTTTGTATACGTGAAAAAAGTAACTGTTAATGTAGGCATTCACAAAGGCTACTCTCACGAGGATATTATTAATTTATTTTCCTGTCCAGATCATAACCTAGCCTGGGTTTTCAGGGTGAATCTTTTGAGGAGTTTCTATCATTTTGACAAAGGAAAGAGTATAGGAGGTAGTTTTTCAGAGGAACTTAAGACAAGATTTCTTCTTCTGGCTCTCTTCCTAGATCTATAAGGTGACAATTGACAGGGTTATCTAGATGTTAAATTTAATTAAGGAAAGCAAACAGAAAGAAAGTGTTTTCAGACGTGGGTGAACAATATGGTGTTCTCCCCAAAGAAATCTGAAAAAAAATGATTTTGCTAATGCTTCTAAGGAAAACTTGGAAACTCAAAACATTAACCTAGGTTTTTTTAGGTTACAATAAACCAAAAATCTTTTAAGGTTATAAAACTTCACATGGTAACATTTAAATATTTGCTCAAATGTAGAATTTCAGTGGCCAACATCCTCTTATGATTATTATTAATTTTAAAGTACTAGAGTAAACTTTGCACTTCTCTGCCAAAAAAGAACCCCAAAACTTTCTAATGGAAAGATTATGCATGGATTTTTTTTTTTTTTATCTCTCTGTTATAACTTGAGCACAAAAGAGATCCCCTAGGAAACCCCATAAGGTTCAGCTAACTCTACTATGTGGCTAAACCTATTTATTCATCTGTTCATCTCAGAGGACTACGTCACTTAATTATAAATTGCAGAAATAAGGCTATTAAAAATGGGAGCTACTCAGTCATATAATGTGCCAATGTGTGTATTACTTGTCCTTCTACTAGCTGATTTACTACAAGATAATAGCCTATTATTGCTACCAGCTGTTAATTAGCTGCTAATTAATAGGTTGACAGACTCTGAAGCCAGGAGGGACCATTAGCTCATCTACTATGACCACAGCAGTCTTAACACATTTCACCCATACCACCAGAACTTGTGACAGGCTGTTAAAGCCAGTCTTTGACAGCAGCAACCACATTACTGAAGTAATCTAGGAATGGAAAATGTCCTGGTGCTTTTATGGTTATTCCAGTATTTTACAACCATCAGTGTAAGACATTTAGACCTTGATTCTCAGTGAATGTGTTTGCAGCTATTAGTTGTTCTCCACCAGAACAAATAGCTATTTATTATCTGGAATTTTTTTCTCACAAAACTGTTCACTTATTGTAGACAAAGTACCTCTCCATCATACTTTTCAAAAAATAGACTGTTCCCATTGACTGTCTGCCCACAAGATTTCTTGTTCATCTCTGAAGTTATTTCCTACACTCTCTTCACAATTTTATTAACTTTTTTTTAAAAAAAGCAGTGATGCTAGAATGTCTGGAAGGTTTTACTGGGTACAGGATTGAAACCAATCCTTATGCATCCATTACACAGATAAGTCACCTAGATGTTTTCTTAGATTTGTTAGAGGTGATGTGACAGATTATCTCACTACTAGCTGCTTTGCAATCCTTTAACCATCATTCAATCTCTTAAGAAATATCTTCATTTGGAAAGGTTTTTGAAACTTAAAGAAAGGTGATACATTCTACACTTCAAATAGTTTTATTTTTTTCACAAGAACATGCAGATGATCCCTTCTCTGTGCTGTCCCAAACAAAGGGAGAGCGTCTTCAGTTTTAGTATGTGACTAAGAGGTGATAAAAAAATAGTTACAATTCCACTGAAAGCAGAATGGCATAAGCTCAGTACAGTAACCCTGGCTTCTCTGGTTCTTGCTCAAATGTGTTTAATTTGGCACTCTCATTTCTTAAGCCTTTATTGTATCTTCCAGCAAAGGTCACGTTTTCATTTTCTACAAATGCCCTGAGAAGATCCTAAGTGATTTCACATTTTTCCTTCTTGTTCTCATCACTTCTAACAACGGACTCTGTCCACGCTGGTTTGGTTTATTTATGTATGTACAATTTCTCTAAGTATTTTCTGTTCACATATGGCAAGTTATGCATTATTACATTCCTGATTGCCTGTAGACTTGCAAGATTATAAGAAATGAGGTAGAAAAGTAAATTGGTTTATAGTTTCTTTCCTACCATTGTTACTTCGTCAGTGTCCTCATATCATGTAGAGAGGTGTAACTTCAAAGGTACTTATCTCTCTTGTGTATCCTATTCTTAGGAGACAAATATCACAATATCATCATCTGGGTGAAGTAAAACAGTGTGCTGGGACTGCAGTGCTAGAAAGACTTAAGTAGGTACAAAAAAAAGGTACATTCAGCAACGCAAAATGGGCAGGATGACTACATGCTCTTAAGTTTTGGAGAGCTGCTCTCTTAATCCACCTGGACACTGCATGTTCCAAACATCCATGGATCTTGTCAACATTGTATATTAAAGAAGTTTTCATCATAGAATAAATTAATCAACAAAGCTAAGCCACCTGAGTGTTCCATTATAACTAACTCCTTCACTGCTTCTCAGTTCCCTATTTAGATTTTCCTCAGCCATAGAGGAATAGACTCCTCCTCCTTCTTCAGAAAATGCAGTGAAATAGCTATCAATAATTCAGTAAATCCCATGAGGTCCTTCTTGCAGAAGAAGCACTTATTCTAGAATACCCAGATGTGCAAAGTTACCCTATTAATATATTTTTATACAGATTGGTTTGGTTTCTTCAGCCTCTGGCTTTGCTATATAAATAGACTTATTCTTCTGTCTTTGGGACCAGTCTTGTGTGCTGAAGTGCATATAACCTAAAATATATCTCTTCATTTGGGGAGCATGAAAACTTTAAAATAGACACTTCCTGAGTAAAGGGTTGTACAATAACTACCATGCTATGGTGATCTTATCTGACAGAGTCTGAGTAAGATTGACTCAATACTATGGGTTTGGATCAGTGGAGCTAAACAGTTAGTTTCCTCTGAGCTCACATGAGTTGGCCTCAGCTATTTGTTTCTATTGTTTTAAATAGAAACAATCAATATGGTGCTGCAGGTATTACTAGGGATAGCAAAACACAAAACATTAATTACAGTGTGTGCAATCATTACAAGTATATACAGGCAAGACCATTTCCCAGTCTACTGGGTATTTTATTAAGCCATAAGATACATCTTTTGTCCAGTTTTCAGTCAGCAAGTCCCCCATATCCTTATTTCCTGAGACACAGTGGCACAGTGATTCACTGTCGTCATGCCAGGTGCTAATAGAAAGGCCAGAAATAGTATTTAAATCTTTTGTACACAGCTAAGTTACTTTATATAATAAAAAGTACTTCTTACTGGTTCAGAACAGCACTGAGGATGCATGAGACACAATTAAAGAAAGGTGTAAGTGATTGTAATGGTTTGGACCTGGGCTCCCTGCCAAATGCCCAAACTCACAGTGAAATCCTTCCCCCCCTTTCCCTCTCAGAGTTTTAAAAAAAAAACTACGAGAGAAACTAAAGAGCCCGAAACAACCCGAATTATATCAAAAGCATATATATTTACATATATAGCAGTTATATACAATTAAAATACACAGCAGAGGGAACCCCCCAAGGGAAAGGGAAAAGGGAAGGAAAAAGGGAAAAAAGGCAAAAGGGAAACTAAAACAGGTATGTACAGTTGAAACCCAGAATAGAACTAATAAGAACAGAATCTTACAACTCCCCTTAAGATAGCAGAGTTGCACTGACCGATGCCAGCAACAGCTGCCTCTCAAGGCCCGACTCCTCCGCACGGGTGAGACTGATAGCAGAGAACCTGCGTCTTCAGATCCACAGGAAGGGAAAAGAGGATGAGGGCCTCTCCCCCTCTGTATTTATACCCCCTGTTACGTAAAATCGTATGGAATACTGGGTAAACGTGATCACTTCCCTGGTTACAAACTGGTTACCAGGAAAAGGCCTGGGTCAAACCATTACAGTGATGTGCATTGGCCCATACACCTGGACTGTCCGACCCAGTCCCATATCTAATGAAAGGAGAGGATATGGTTCAGTTAGGGACAATTGGGTCTTATATTTACTGATGTTCCATCACTGAGCTACATTTTGAGCTGCTCCTTCCCCAATATTTGAAACAAACTTTCACGATCCTCACCTCTTGCCATGGTAAGGAGAACATCTACTACTGGAACACAACAATCTGATAGTTCCCATGTCTGTCAAAATGATTACTCAGCTATGAAAGGTGTTTTAAGAGATGGTATAGTCTGCCAGGACCAAGGTAAGTATCCTCCATAGATTGCAGAATAGAGGCTTTCAGAAGAGTCATGCATGTTATTTGTATACCATATGTTCTTTTACTTGTAGAAAAGGCAGCATGAGTCAGGGATGTGGAGCCCAGAGAAGCCTTAGTGCAGTGTCAGAGCAGTTTCTGATCCTGATGGAAGAGCAGGAAGCAAATAACAACATAAAGACCCTGGATATCAGGTAAGCAGATCTGTGCTTCATCAGGAAAATGGTACACGGTTTCTGCCAGTGAAACATTACAGTCTATTGTGTGATTGCTTGGCCCTTATGAGAAAGAAGGAGAGGACCTTTAGCTGACATTTGATCTACTAAAGATACAAATCAGTAACAAGTATGGATAGGGCAAGATTTGATTTTTACCATAGAACCTGTGAGTTCCTCCCCTTAGTTCTGGTGACCCTTTTCCCCACAGCAGCTCTCAGTGTTGATTTCCATAAACCCCACAATGTTACAGACTGGAGGGTGTGATGGGTCATGGTGGGAAGAAATTACAGAGTCAATAGTTGCTGTCTTTTGACTATAGTAGTATCCAGAACTTATTTCATCAAATCCTATTTTTAAAAAGATGATTCATCCTGTTAGAGATGAAGTTTTTGCTTCTAGCTTAGCAAATCCTGACTCTTGTCAGCAAAAGAAAAAAAAAATTAAAAAATGTGTATGTATATATGCATATGCATAGACATAAATAAATAAATGTACAAACCATGTTTTCTCTCTTATGAGCAGGAAATAACAACTGTAGGTGCAGGGGAAAGGTGCTAAATTGTTTTTATTACATTTCTTTTAAACATACAGAATGGCAGTCCAGCTCCCAGAGGCGTTAAGTGAAAGAGCCCGAAAACAACATAAGCAAATTCAAGCACAAATAAAAACAAATTCAACACTCACAAACACCCCTCAGTAACTTGACTTCTATTTCTGAGTCAAAGTTGTGCCTAAGGAGCCTAATATTTGAATTTGTAAATTCTTTATATTTCTCTATTTCTGGATATAGAATCTCAGGATTTATTTTATTTTTCTGACAGCCAGAAGAACAGTTTTGTAATTATTTGCTGTTAGATATTACACAGAAAAGAAACACCAAAGGAAAATTTTGAAAAATGCAGAAAACAAAACCTAGTATGGCCACAAGGCTCAATAACAGTAATTAAGGACTTTATTGTTGATTATATTACAGAGTAGTCATTGGTGTTTTGTGGTGAATCTTCATGGCATATACTTTGTCTCTGTAGTACCTATCACCTCTGTGGGGAAACATCAAATCTATTTAAGTAACACAAAAATAAAAGGTAGAAAAAGATATTTGTGAGTAGATTTTTCAAATGTTCTAACAAAGAGTGATCATATCCCACCAAAGTCAATAAGAACTTCCCACACTCTACCAAGCACATGGAACTGGTCCTTTAGAAGGTGGTCCCAAAATTATTTTGATTAATATCAGAAGATCAGATCCTTTAAATGCTCCAAAAAAAGCCCCCTCAAACTGGTCTCTTTGTAAGTCTTGCTAGTCTGGCTTTGAAACAAAATCATTACCAGCTTTATCAAAAAGGTGGCCTTTCACTGCAGCCTTCAATGGCCTTATGTCTGCTCCAAAAGGCAGTAATGACTGCTCCTAGAACTTGTTCTGCTGCTGATGTCTCTTGATTGTCATTTCCTGAGAAGATTAGTCAGTAGATTGTGTGCTGATTCATATACAGTAGAGTACAAAATAGATGGATCAAATCTTGAAAGGAGAAATAGAAAGAGACATATACATTAGTGGAAAAGGGGACAAAATGCAGTATGTGTTTTTCAGTAGTAAATTGAAAACAGACAAATCTGATCTCTTCCTGTTATTGTTATTAAGAGAACTATTTTGTTGAGTTGATTGATTTGTTTTTTAAATAGGTAGGGGATACATTGTGGCTTTAATATAACTGTACCTCAGTAAAGGGTTTGATGCCCTCTCTGCACAAAGAAACTTCTTGTTACCCTAGAAAGGAAGTTTTCAATCTTTATTTATTTAATGGGTAAAAAAGCCATAATGTGAATATGTAAGAATGTGGCACATAGAAAAGCTATCAGATTGGAGAGAGGCTAGAAGAAAATTCCCTAAAGGACTAGCCTTTTTTGTGTTGTCTTTGACAACCTGGGCACAAAGTCACACCATATCTGATGCTAGAAGTCAGTTCTGATGAAGATACAGTGAGAAATCCAAAGCTGGGCACAGAAATATGTCATTTTTCTGTCTAGGACTGAACATATGCACTTTTTCCATGCCTGCTCTCCTGGGTCGTGATAGGAAGAGCTGTAATAGTTCACAAGGACAGGAAAGGAGATAGAAGCTTTTGGTATGGATGTTTATTCCATAACATGCTGGAGGTTTTATTGTATAGTGGAGACACACTACAGAGGTACTCTTTTGCCTGTTTAAAGAGGAGTGCGTGAAAGGAGGCAAAAATCAACCACTGATTAATCCAGTGGTTATGTTATGAGACTAGGATATAGGAAAGCCAAGTTCAGTTTGTGTCTCAGTATCCAAGTACTTCTATGAACTTAGACAACTGAAGGAATTGGTGTGTGCAGTTCCTCATCTACTAAATTGGAAGAAAAAGTACTTCCAGATTTAGTAGTGGTTGTTGTGTAGAAAAATGCATTAAAATTTACCAGATATCCAGCTACTGTTTTTGAAAGGGTCCAAGTGAGCATTATCCTGTAGAAGCTGCCACTGGATTTAAAAGAAACTGATGACTTGCAGTGAGATTTAGTGATTACTAAATTTATGGAAACATTTTATAGAATATGTGTGTTTTCATTCTAAGTAGTTTATTTCAGAAACTTAGTTTATTATTATTTGATTTTTATATTTTTGCTACCTGCAATTTCACATATTACTTAAACACTTTTCAACTTCTGGTGCCCTGACACTCAGGAAACACATTGTGGTGCTAAGGAAATATATCCTATCCATGCAGTGGAGTCATCCTGTTTCCCCACTTTGGGCATGAATTGTTCTACTTGCTTCTGGTGTTACATGACACAGTTATGCATAATGTGGTGTTGTAAGGCTGAGACTGTGTCATGCCTACTCCCATAGTGGGTGCCACCCACACTCACCATCAGACTCAGTTTAACATATTTGTGGCCACAAAAGAACTGATGATCTGTCAGGTCAGCATTCTCCTGGTTTGATTACTAAAAAATAACTACTGGGTCACTGTTAAAAGGCCACAAACAATAAGTGGAATTAGGGGAGAACAAGAAGAGAACAAGGAGAGCAAAACATCTCAGATTTCTTTTTCATTTAAAATGCAGTCTTTGAGGAAAATGTAATTTACTACAGGTAAAAATGCAGTATGTTATCCAGCAGGAGTAAGTAATTGTATCTGATTGCTACAAATGGGTTTGCTGTATATGTCTCCTCCTTCAAAACTCTTCCCTTATTCTCTGAGAAACAGCTATCCTCACTGAACTTTCTTTTCCTCTTAAGCAGGAAGTCTTTTAAACCTATAAAATGAGAATTAAACCTCATTGCTTCTACCACTCAAGTGACTTTCTCATTGGAGGTACAGAATTATATTAGCTAAAAGGACAAATTATCTTTAAATAAGCTGTTTATTCCATGACAGGTAGGTTTCATGGTGGCCATATACAGTAGCGTGGATCCCCCGTATGCAGTAAGATACATAATGCAGCTGGATTCCTGTCATCAGCAGTGGTTCGGTTTGCTTGGCATCCAGAGACGTGCAGAAACCATTCTTCTTCTAGTGCCTGACTCTTGCAACTTCCCCTCTCCTGCATCCCAGGGTTGCTAAGCAACCTCCAGTGAGCAGCAGAGTTAGCAAGAGCTGTCAAATTTATTATATTTTTTATGTTATAAAGTAGCAATATCTTCTATGTAACTAAAACAGTTATAATCAAGAATTGTTAGTTGAATATCACAGATAGTCCTAATCTCCCCTAGTCTCTCCATTCCCTCACTTAGAGTCCTGCATAATTTCAGAGGACCCATGAAAGGGATACACCTGAATAAATGAAACAAAATAAAGTTTGAAGCCAGCTTTACTTTTCACTTATGCAGCTGTGTTTGGAAGTGAAGACACCAGCAGAATCTCCCACGTTGTTGAATTTAGCATCTGACAACTGCAGTAAAGTGAAGGCAGTCATACACAAGGGATTGTTTTTGCCAAAGGCAGGGGAATTATATACATTTAAAAGTAAAACAAGTCTTACATTTACCATACGTCCACTTGCAGCTGTTGGCATATCTAACCTGTGCCAACTATGGCTCTTCTGAACTGACCTTGTGAGATGGCAATCACAACTTTGCAGCTGGGGCAAGATGTCATTGACATCTGAAGTCACTTAGCATGAAGTAGTTTCTTTTCCATACACATTACATTCATACACATATATACAAGGAATTCAAAATCAAACACATGTACAAGATGGTCCTGAACTATATATTCAGATCTAAGGTTGTCTCTTTGAGTAGTGTGTCTCAGCTGGGAGAAAACAACCACCTCTATCTCCTTCACCCAAATTAGTGACCAAGTCTCTAACTCTTTCCGGACTTCTGGACTTTATCTGGCCCTGGAGTGTCATGGAGGTTTTATAGATCTTTTATAAAGGGACATCATGGGTAAGATTTATAATATGTAGTATGTAATTGGGTCCTGCATCAGGGTTTAGCATGGAACAGAGATAAATCCCATATATCACATATCATAGGGCGTAAGAAAGAGAAACGAAGAACATTGAAAGGGTGTATGATTATTCCCACCTTAACAGGAAGTTTATTAATTTGCAATGCTCTCATCACCTTAGGAAACAGACTTCAAAGAAAGGTGAAAGAAACTAAGAAATTAAGCTGTTGTTGTTAACCTAACCTAGAAGAAGGTATCTTTCTTTACATCAAATCTCTGAATTGGTGTGATTGGATTCTGAGTTGTCTACTATTTAGACACTAAATGTCTAAACTAAAGACTGCAGAACTAGTGACTTGTCTATGGAATGCTGCTCTGGCAGGGGGGTGGACTAGATGATCTTTCTAGGCCCCTTCCAACTCCTAACATTCTGTGGTTGTGTGATTCTGTGAGTTCTGCTTTTTCAGCCTCAGATAAATTGTTACGGTAGTCTCTTCAGCTCTGTCTTTTCAGACTATAGTCTCTTCAGGGCTTTCCTGACCACATCTGATATTTCAACAGGTTGCCTGACCTGGTGATTTGTAGGGCAATGATGTGGACAGAAGGTATGAGACACAACCCTAGGCTTGGCAAGTTGAACCTACAATCACAGATTTTGAGGAAGAGAGGCACAGCCATTACCTTTTTCTATTGAGACCTAAGTGTAGCAGAATACATGCAATAAGCTGAAGGCTTAATCTTTATATATCATGCACCACATAGGAAGGAAGAAATAAAAATATACTCAACTAAAACTCTCCTAATCTGAAGCACGATTTGATAAAATTGTCTGAATAATGAATAAAACATTGATTACTGTGGTTGTGATCCAAAACCTCAAGTGTAATTTGTTGCTAACTAATGGGAGCACAGTCTTTGTTTCGTAGTTATAGTCAAGTAACTGATGGGTAGTAACTGAAATATGTGCTTGTGATTCCAAGGCTTCTTTAATTTGCACCAAGTTTGCATTCACCATTCATCACTTGTCCTTTATCTTCTTATTTGAAGGAAAAAAGTAAGTCACAGAAAACAAGCAAAGCTTTTGCAACAGAAACCAAACCAGTGATCATTATGGGAAACAAGTAAACACCAAGTGAGATCATTATTCATCCACAGGTAAATGGGGGACATAGGAAGAAGGAGTTTTCTGAATGATTCATAAACCTGGGGGGAAAAGAGCTTGTTTATTTTTTTAGTATGTTTTATCCATTTTAATCAGATTTACCAGCTGTGTATCATAATGAGGTGGTGTTACTTTTTTTGAGCACAGAACATGTACTTCTTACAGCTAGGAACAGTTATTAAAGAAACCTTCTTCCTCAAAAATAACTCTTCTTATCTGTTCCACTCTTTATCTCTTTATCTTTGTGGGAGTTTATACAACTTTCAAGCTAAACATGTACGAATTTTGGGTAATGATAGAGCAACTGTGCCTTGGGAGGACTAAACTGTGGGAGTCAATAAACACTTATGGGATAGCACCTGCATGATTAAAAGAATGTTAGAGGAACTAATAGTTAAAGAAAATAATGTTTCTTCTGTTCCATATGTAGGTCTTTTAATGTCCAAGACATAGGTTTGTAGATTCAATGGTTTTCTGGGTTTAAAACGTCCTAAATAAGACCAATCTTATGTTTACACTGGTGCTGTCTTAAACTCTGATAAGATCTAGAACTTGCAGTATCAAAAGTCCATGTGACTATAGGGAACAGAGATGATCCTCATGGCAGAAGATAGAGTAATTTACATTAATTTCAACAAGGTTTGTGTGATACCAACATGACTCTTAAACCAGGAGAATGTCATAGTATCATAGTACTGTCTGAGCTAGAAGGGACCCAATAGGATCATCGAGTCCAGCTCTTAAACCCATAGAGGACACCCCAAGAATCACACCATGTGCCTGAGAGAATTATTTTAATACTTCTTGAACTCCATCTGGCAAGTACCATAATGTAATGAAATGATACTTTTCATCTCTCAAACAGCAGAACTGGAAGTTGTTAACAATTTGGAATCACAATTTTTTGAGGCTACTAAGAGAAAGCATACCTGTCTTCACTAAATCTCTGATTTGTGATGAGTTCAACAAAGTCTGGTTCTGAACTGTCACATCTTCTCCTGTCACTAATATTACTGTATTAATGCAAGAGGTGAAAGGAATTGTCCTGTTGCTGGACACAGCTGTAAAGACCTAAACCTTTCAGAATGTCAAAACTCAAGAGAATAATGTTTCAGAAGTAGATGACACCATCTAGACACTTTATGGCAGGGTACATTAGGCCTTTCCATTTGTGGTTACCCGATCTCATTGTCTGGTGCAAGTGTCTTTAGTGAAGACATGAGCAAGCTTTGGGACAGGCTGTTAAAGACAGAGAACATAAGAAATCCCTTCAAATGTCAGAACTACTAAAGACAGCTAGAGGAAACCCGAGCACCATAGAGAGAATTGAGAGAGGCAGTAGTGAGGCATTGAGATCATTAACACATATAGCTGAAATTGCTTAAGCAAGGTGGTGTTGACAGCAGTCTAAGCATATTCATGCAGGATCACAACAAAAAAGTAATATTTTTCCTAAGAGGTTTAAATGAAAAATAATCTATTAAAAAATATGATGCTGTGCAATTTAGAATGTTAATGAAAAAAGAATCTAAAACTGATAATTGAATCTTGTACTTCAGCCACAGGAGAAATGAACTCCCTGGGCTCTTTCCTTTTTGGAACCTCTGGAGTATCTTTCTGTCATTTAGAATATGAGAACAGGTTCTTCAAAGCAAGTCTGAAGTGTGCAGTGCCTGTGTGTGAATTAAAATAGATCGAATGATAGAGTGATTTAGCAAGCAGTAAATAGGCTTTGCTTTTCTAAGCTTGTTCTTGACAAAATAGACCAAAACCAAGAAAAAATTGTAAAAGCAGCTAGAAATGAGACTGCTCTCCTGGCAAGATTCTACAGATTTCTGGCCCAAGGTTCAAAAATGGCAATGTCAATATTTTGTAGTGTTGATAGCTAAATCACCACCATAGACCATAACCTTGTGCTTTTCTCCCATGACACTTGTGTCCCTCTATAAAAGATGAAAACTTGAACCATGATGCCATGCCAAGATGCTCCTCTGATGTACAAAAACCGCTAGTACATTTTAACTTCTTTCAGGAGGAACGTTATGCCAATACCTCCTGTCAATGTGAAGCTGGACAGCCGTGATGGCTTCATTGCTTCCAGTCTTTTCTGAAATGCTGATGTCCAGCATATGGTCTGAATTAAAGGTGTTGAATTTGGTCATATTTTGCCAAAGTCGTCTTCTGACTCTATGTGAAAGGGAAAAGGTGCATAGCGTATTTATATACTGATGGCTTCAGCTGGAAAGGAAGATTTATCCAGGGCTGTGATATGACCCATTTTGTAATGCTTTGTTGTAATTTATTAAATAAAATCTACAATGGAAAAATTTCTTTCTTCCAAAATGTCATTTCCCCTCCAAAACTCTCTGCCTTGGACACAGAAGTGCCCTGTTAGGTATGAATCTTTGACAAGGGTTTTCTTATCTCAGAGGACATACTTTGGGAGTCAAGATCTCACCTAACAAGACAGCATTTGTTAACACCTTGAGATGGAAGTACTGCAGATAGTTGCCATACAAGCTGGTCACCAGGATTGCTTTTCAGAGTCAAAAAGCCCCTCTTTGATTTTGCATACTGGCAGAAGTCTGGATCTAGGATGTGTTTAAAGAGAAGTCTAGACCCAAGGCCTTTGTTATGCGACCATTCCTACACATTGTGGACACAAGACACCCTTTGGATCACCCACTGAAACAGCTAGTGTCTGTTGCTTGTGACAAAGGTTTAAGACATCGTCAAGTCAAGTTAAAGTCTGATGGCTTGTTGTAGTCAGCAAGAACTCCAAAGAAGACAAGGAGTCAAGTTCATGGACATGCCAATGCTCCCTGCTGAAGCAAGAATGAAAAAGGAGGTCTCAGCTCTAGTACAGATGAAAGGTGATTTTGCCGACAACAGTCAGGTTTCTGGAGTAGCTCTTAAGAAGCTGAAGCCACTGTAGCACATTACAGTGGGTGAGAGAGGTGGAAAGGCTCTGCATAGGAAAAAAGTAAATACTGCTGAGCCACAGACTGACTTTCGAGGTTAATTGGACATTTAGTTTTAGCTGCTGTCACAGTAGATCAGTCATGTCACACTATAATCAAAACCAACACCTTTCTGTAGGCTTGTTAACTATTCTAACATAGGAGGCAATTGTTTCAGTAATAATAGCAAAGGTAAGAAATATTTCTTTGTGTATTTCAAGCATTTATAACAGCAGCACCACCTGTCCCCTGGAACAGTGAGTTGTACTGTTTTTGAAGGCAAGACCTGATATTTTTTTTGCTTATATGCTTGTAACACCAATATAGAAGTCTAGCTGAATTAAAGTGACTCATGGAAAAAGGTCAAAAATAAAAGGCTGCTTGGTCCAGATGATAACAATAAGAAGCCTTATAAATAGAACCATAGACTTCAAAAGAGTGCAGCTGTATTTTAAAATTGAAATGTGTTATATTCCAGTATATAGAAAGATAAGCCTAATAAATTCTCAGACAGAATGGAGAATCTCAGAATAAAATAATTTACTCCAGAGATGTGTCTTCAAGCAGGACCAAAATCAAATTTCACCCACAACAGTGTTACACAACAAGAGGCTTGTGTTTTGGACCAAAGGGTGTAACAGCAACGAAGAGAAACTACATTCGTTTTAGCAACTCCTCTGTGCAGCCTTCCCAAAGAGTACACCCTAGTGAATGTCTCTTGACGGAGATTCCCAAGGCTGTACAGTACATTCAGCATATCACTCATACAGTGACAACAGCAGATTTGTCAGCCCACTAACTTTTTCACGTCCTTCTCACTTCTTATGATGACTGGAAGGTTTCCATATTTCTTTTGGCCTGCCTTGTTCTACCTACTAACCAGGAAATGATCTGGACCCTTCAGACACTCTAAAATGCCACTGGAACATTTTTCCTCTGGTTTCTTTAGGCCCACATGTCCGTATGATGTTTAGTGAATTCCCTCTGTGGGCTGAAAATGATCTGTAGCAACACTTGAAGGTCTTAGAGATCCTCAGGCTCTTGGAGTCGTTCAGTTTCTCTGAAACAAGATATTATTCTGGGTTTCCACAAATCAATCTCCTTAATCATTGTTGCTCTAGTAGTAAAGAGTAAAACTGGTACCCAGTCTCCAGAGTATGAAGCATGGATTGAATTTCTCATTCCTTACCAGAGCTTGTATAAGTGCTAGTAAAGACTAAGTTTTAGGCACGTTACAATGACAACAGATCATGATCTTGGGTAATTATTTTATGCCTGTATTAAAGCTGGACTTGTGTCAGGGCCTTCTTGAACATGATTTGTTGTGTCAATGAGAACAAAGTTTCTGCTAATCTCTAGGCACAACTGAAAATTTTTGTCTTTGTAAGAAGCATAAGAAATACAGAGATTTACTTAAAGGAAAGACTGAGAAATTAAACAGCAAATGTGAAGCTAAAGAAAATTATAGAGATGAAAAAAGAGGCAGAGGAAAATTTCTTAAAGTTATAATAATTACTAAAAATCTATTTTTAATAGATTATGATCTATGCCCAAAAATTGTATTCCAGTGACTCCTTTGAACTGTTATTGGAAGCACCATTTTTCAATATTTATATGTATAATAAAAGAGGGGCACAACATTACCTAAACTGTATTCAGTCTTTTTTTTTTTTTCAAGTGAGGATCCTCCAGAGGATGAAGCATAACGGGAAAACATGGCCCAAAGACTAAGGAACCAACCGAACAACAGTTTCCAGGAGGTTCTGTAGCAGTGCATCACAACTGAAAGAGATCTGAGGGGTTTTTTTCTTGACAAACTATTGAGTTTTACTAGCAAAAGAAGGAATTTTTCATAAGTACTCTTTTGCTCATGACTCCATTTTCAGTTCAAGATATTTTATAGACAGACATATATGCTCCTGATCTGTATATGCTAGCTCTTGTGAAAATATTGCAAGAAGTGTTAAGGAACCTGGAAAACAATTACAAATAAAAAACCCCCAAACCAAAACAAAACCAACCAACCAAAACCAAACAACAAAAACACCACCAGCAGAGGGGAAGGAAATCATAGGAGAAAGGTACAGTTGGATAACTAAGACTGAAGAAGAAAGAAAGAAAAGGGGAAAAAAAAGGAAGCCCTGATCTTAATTTAACAAGACAGGATTGCGACATAGCCATGACACAGCAATAAATATACTTTACATGCCTGTACCTGTAGGACTAAGGACTGTTTTAGCTCCCTTCCTAACTCCATGCATGAAACCAGAAAATAAAGAACTTCAAAGCAGTTTTGGTCTAGAAGCACTTGATTCAGGTGTTCTGAACATCAGCATGTTCCCCCTACCCTCAGGCTGTTTTCTTTGGCAGCTGCTCAGCTTTTCCATTAAGATTTGTGCATTACTGCACAGGCTGCTGCTAAGTTGTTACATACACAGCTAGCTTTGCCAGCTACTGCTTGAACCTGCTGGCAATTTCCTGGTAGGTAGGAATTAATTCTCCAAAGAAGGGAAAAATCTGTGGTTTATAAATATGTCTTTTATTATTCAGCCTGCTAGAAACTTAAGTAAAGAGATGCTTTTCTTCTTTCTTCTGTGGAAACTCATTGCCCAGCTCTTTTACTTTCTTCACTATTAGATGCTTTCCTCAATACAGCTGTAGCTGAGCCCTCCTGGATGAGTAACATCAGACAATGCTTCTTGATAGCTATAGAGCAGCTCAGATTCCTTTGTTAGACCAGAAATATTAAGTTTCTCCAAGTATAAAAAAGCATTTCTCCTTTAAAGAAATGTTGGAAAAGCTCTACTTGACCACGCACAAGGAAGGAATAGAGATAAAGAAGCAAACTATGAGCAACCCAAATCAGAAACTCAGCCTGTCTCATATATGAAGCTTGTGCCTTGTGGCACATTTTCCCAAAAGCTGGCTATTCCTAGCAGAAACACAGTGTGGCCTGCTGTGGACCCCATGTTGCCTGAGCTATTGGAAGAATTACTGGCCCAGAAGATGGCTGGGTGGCAACTATCTCCGGTGCACATGATCTAAAATAGTACATCTTTGCTGACTCATGTCAGACTGGTTGGAAATTTCACAACTCAGAACACTCCCAAACTCATAATTTCTATTTCTCTTCGCAATAGCAGACTGCAGAAAAAGACATTTACACTCCAAGTGAGCCTTTAAAGAAAACTAAGTAGAGAAATCTGGGCAAGCACCACTCTCTAATCAGCAATCAAACTTCCCTATGAAGCTTTAGAGGGCCTGATTGAAAGCAGATGTGGGTGATCTTAATGATGGAAAAGATACAGTTGCCAGGAGAACAGAAAGTTTCATGAAGAGCTCTTGACTCTGTAGTAGACCTTCATACAGGGTTAATAGATATGGGCAGGCAGTAGTCTACAGTTTTATGCTGCTTTTTATTAATCACAGGAATTGTGTGTTGCACTGCAGGATGAGCAGACAGAATTTAAGTGCAGACCTCCTCAGCTGCATGGCCCTAAAATTGAAACAGTCTTGTGATCACTTGGGGAGATTTAAGGAGCACTTGTCTTCCAGATATCCACAAGGCTGTAAGCTGCCCTTTTTCAGTTATAGTATCTCCTTGAAAAAGTGGGGTGTAGAATAGAAGGATTATGCTAAGCAAACACTCCAAAACCAAACCATGGTGAGGAGGCAGTTTTATTCTTCCCAAATAATGATGCTTGTGGTTCACTACCTGTTAAGGGACTGGGATTGAAGGAGTGAAATATTTGCTTCAGGCCCTTCTGTCAGGAAAAAGACAGCAAATTTTGCAAATATAGTTAATATTTATCTTCAGGTACTGTAAAACAAACAAAAAACAAAACAAAACCTGAACAACAGCAACAACAAAACCCTACAAAACAATGAAAAAAAAAGACACACAGGGCACTGTGTAACAGAATGTTTATATTTATAAAAGAAAAGAGTATTTCACACATCAGTAATGGAAGGAGGTTCAAAACATGCTCTGAAACTCTCCAGTTAGAAATTTTCCTCAGCAGCATAATGCAATGATTTTCAACTGCTTTTGGATGCCCGAGTCTTAACAAACTCTCTAGAAGTGAAGGTCCAATGTGGACATGTAGCTTCCATAAATTATATGCACATGTATGACCTGGCATCTCTTCAGATGCCTAGCAGGGTGTCTGAGATGTAGCTGTAGGTTATAAAGAGCTCATAGACCACAGAACACTGCTCTTGCATTTGGTTGATATGTTTATCTGTTTCCATAGCAAAAGGCCATCTGAACATGTCCACAACATGTTTATCTTTACAACATTCCTATAAGGCAAAAAGATACTTCAGCCCACATTTAAGACTAGATATTTCTGACATTCATGAATTGCTTTCTTATCTTGAGTATACTTTCCATGGCTTTCATCACTAAACTGTCTCTGTCCATATCACTTCACTATTAAGAGGTGACATGACTTGACTTGGTTAAGAATTTTTTCTCAAAAGATTTTTTGGTTTTAAACTACAGCTTTATTGCAACAGCACTCTTGGCAGAAGACAGCTAGTTTGGATGAATTTTTAAGCTAAAAATGGGCCAACATTGTCCAAAAAACTGCTTTGACACTCATAAAAGGAAGAAAAAAGTGTTCCAATTTGAAATGCCTTTGTATTTAAACATTAAGCTAATTTTAGATGTCTTTTATTTGAAGTCAGCATCTAAATTAATACTTTATGATTTCCAATATGAACCTTTTCAGTGGGCCCTGACAGAACACATTTCAGCGTGACCAGTTTGGGGGAAGATTCGTGATTTACATTTTTCAGGTTCAAGGTGGAATTTTTAAAATAGCATCTTGAGTTTGCTTTTTTCAGAGATGAGATTTTCTTTTCCTGACTTAGGGTCACAAATCTGATGAGAGGGTTGAAACACCTCTCCTCTGATGATAGGTTGAGTGAATTGGCATTGTTTAGCCTGGACAAGAGAAGGCTCCAGATAGACCTTATTGTGGCTTATCAGTACTTAGGGGGACACTCTGAATAAATAAAGAATATTCTTATAAGAACATGTGGTGATCCAGAACATGTCTCTACTGAAACAAAGTACTTATTGTTTCAAAATTTAAACAATGCAGAGAATTTAGGGAAGACACTGGAAATGAGCCCAAGCTAACTTTTTAAATGAATAAGTGGTAATAATTCTAAATGAATTCTACTCTGCATAATTTAGGTTAGTAATTTACCCACTACTTTTTGGTATTCTGTGAGCAGTTCTTCTGATGTAAGCATCTGAATTTTCTCTTCATGTCAGCAGCAGTAGGTGTTCTTCACAGCAGTAGGTCTTCACCACCTCCCAGGTGATGTTCTCTACCGAATGTAGCCTTTACACTTGAGCTTTTTAATCTGATGACTTAAATGCTGTTGCTAGCCATTGTGGTTACTGTGGTTTCATAACCTGTGAAGGTACAACCACAAGATAGCCACAACCTGGATCTAGTGTTAGAATCATAGAATGGCCCAGGTTGGAATGGACCTGAAAGATCGTCTAGTTCCAACTCCCTGCCATGGGCAGAGATGCCACACACTAGACCACATTGAGCCGGGCCTTGAACACTGCCAGGGATGGGGCATCCACAACATCTCTGGGCAACCTGTTCCAGTGCCTCACTACCCTCTGTATAAACCTTCTTCTAATTTCTAGTTTAAATTTCCCCTCCTTCAGCTTGTATCCATTCTCCTTTGTCCTATTACAATCTGACCAGCTAAAAAGCCTCTTCCTTTCTATCTTGTAATCCCCCTTTAGGTGCTGAAAGGCTGCTATAAGATCCCCTCGAAGCCTTCTCTTTTCTAGGCTGAACAATCCCAACTCCTTTAGCAAAATAATAATAATAATAAATAATAAATAATAATAATTTTAGATTTAGAAAACTCCTGTTTATCCACAATTAACCGAAAGGACTAACAATCCTCTACCCAGTCCTCAAGGTCTCAGCTTAGAAAAACATCTGCCATGACAGGAATTGGAATGATATCTGGAGCAGGGCTTACCTGTATTTATTTTTAACTGCAGGTATTACAGCAGTGTAGACTAGGATGTAACGTATTCAGGGTCACAACCAGAACTGCAAACCAGGATTTGGTCAGACATTTAACATAGATCTTTACTCTTGAAATGAATTGTCAGAAGCTTTTTAATGGCATGAATCAAAAATGCCTTTTTAAAGGCTCCTCTGAAAGCTAATAGTCTCAAAAGAGGTGTCCCTAGTAGCAGTCATTGGGTGTTGACTCAGTAGGGATCTGTAAGTGAAACTATCCTCCAAGGCTCAACAGGACCTCTTACTTCTATAGCAAGGGGCTCCATCCTAGTCCCCTAACTGGCTCTGTGATAAAGATTACACACTTTTCAGCATATTTGATGCGAGCTTGCTTTCCACTAGTGCTAAAGCAATTGAATCCAGTGCTCTGAGTTCTACTTAAAAGGGACACTGGCTGAGAGGAATGAATGGCTGAAAGATATTGATGAACAGTGTTGGATGGCACAGGATTAATAAAAATGAGTCACACCTTGGCAGCTCTTGGGAATGACCTTCCAAATAATTAGGAAATTAAACTTACTGGAAAAGAATCTGGTGCAGAGTTAATTTTTATATTCCTTTCAAATTCAGGTTTATTTTTCAACAACAACCAAACCACCTCCCCAAAAGAACACTAAAAGAACACCAAAACTCCACAGTTAAGCACTGCAGGAGTGACATAGCTCTCTGGATGATGATCTTTGTCTTGTCTGATATCTGCTATTTGCCTTTCTGGAATTGTCAGGGGTAGGACTCATTTGTTTAGCACAGGACACCCAATATCTTTTCAAAGTGCACTCAGACTACCACGCTGAATGTCCTATGAAGAACTTATTTTTAAAAATCTCTTGAAATGTAAGACCCTACATGGGGTTTTTTCCATATTTTATTGTGGATTTTATTTAGAGGGGATGTAGCAGTTTAAGGATTTTACAACCACTTAAAAAATAAGAGTACACTTGACAAATAAGTTCAGTAGGTAAAAAATGAATGTTACAAGGATTTTGAATCCTAGTGTTGACATTTGCTAAAAAGATTTTTTTGGGATCTTTCCGAATAAGTTTTATTTTTTATGTTTTCAATGTTTTGCTTCAGAATGACATATATATTTTTGAGGCTTTTAAGGTAAACCACATAAAAATTAAAAGGCTAAATCAAAGTTGAAGACCATTACATAGTTGAAATGAAACATGACATAGTTGTGCTATTTGACAGAAAGCTCTCATGTTGGCATAAAAGGTGTTTTTTCTCTCTCATACACACACTTCTTGTTTTAGCTCAACTATAAGTAATTATTGCTGCCCAATTTTACAGTTGGATTCTAAATCAAATTGGCAGCTGTTTTGTGCAACCATTTAATTCAGATGATCCATATCTTGAATGGGTGAATTTGTGGAGACAACTTTTAATCCTTACTGGATTTCAACAGAAAAGAGTAAAGTACAGAGAAGAAGAGATGCTGAGAATTCAGCTATGTCTAAATGGTATAAAACCCCAGCAGAGTAATGAGATTTCACTGCCTGCTGGTTTATTGTTGAAGACTATAAAGGACAAACAAGCACTGACATAAAACATATTTTATTGATATTTGGTCTGTGGTGGTAACAGTGGAGCTGAAATTGAGGGTCATCTCAGCACATTGTTTCATACTATTTTACTTATGCCCTACCTGTTTGCAATATATAGGTTGGTTAAAATCAGCCAACTTCCATCTGCTTATCCTAAAAGCTGAAGTACTATAAATATCAATGTGCATGAAAGATACAAATCATCATTGCTAGTATGCATCTGGCAAACCTAAAAATGGAAATATAAAAAAATATGCATAGAAATAATTTACAGCTAATACAAATGTGTGGAGGAAAAGTAGATAATAGACAAGTTCTAAAGGCAGATTTTTTTTTTCAGACTAAAATGATCATTGAAATTTTAAGGAGATGCCTCTCAGTATATGTGCAAATAAACACAGAGTAAGGGTTCACAGCTTCACATAGTACTGAAAAGGCTTTCATAAACATGTAAGTTAAAATAATTACTTATGTAAACATAACATTGGTTAAGCTAAAACAACAGTAAGTTTAAAAATAAAGAGCAGCAGACAAACAGGAGCAGTTAAGAATCCACAAGTAAAGGAAAAAATACAAGATAACTGCAAATTGTGGTAGGTGGTGAGACGGCCTCCAGAGCTGTCATCCCTTCCATTCATGCTGGTATCACAGCCTTTTCAGATTTGCATGTTCATTTTTATAATCTCATGAAATATTTCTTGCTTATTTTATAGTCACATACACAAATAAAGACTTTTCTTAGTAGTTTCAGATTCCATTAAATATGGGCTGATTATTCTTCATTGACTGAAATAGACACTTAAAATTCAAGATGATGGTTTGAACTGTATTCTGGCCATGGGCATGGCACTAACTCCTGAACTAAAGATCAAGACTCCACATCTAGTGCACCTGGAAGAAAATAGCTACCTCCCCCTTTGCACCTCTTCACAGTCTTCAAAGCAGCATGTACAATACTGTATAAGAAATTATATGGGAAGTAAATCCATCATTCCTGGTGAACCGCTCCAGAGGTGACGCTAATTCAGTCGAATGAGGCAGAAAAGTCCTGGGAAGTAACTGAGCTAGGGTAGCTGTATGAAAAGTTAAGCTTGTGAGTCAGTGGCAGAGAGAACTGCAAAGAGTAATTACTGGAAAGGGAACTCAATTAACTGGAACAAACAACTGATCGTGCAATTAAGGAAAACCCTGTAAATCATTACAAACCTCTTGTCATACAGCATTTCCTCAGTCCTGCTGCGGCGGCCCTGCTTTATCAGCCAACAGCTAGGGTTAAGCTGCAATCATGTTTTGACTGCTGTGTTATAAACCACTAATGATCATGACTTGTGCATCTTTCTTAATTACTGGGACCAACAATGCACATCTCTAATCCTCCATTTTACTAATATTTATGTGCATGAGATAGTGCAAAAAGTCATACAGGATCACACAGCAGTCCATGTACCACATTCAGATTTCAAGGTTTGCTTTTGTACCTTACACACAAAAGATCAGCTATCCAAACGGCACGAAGTTCCTTCCTAATCAGATCATTTAAGCAGAATGCAACAAATGGTGGTATTTGGAATTTCAAAACAATTCAGACATCATTGGGTGGAAAACTAGATTTATACTTTACAGATTATAAGGTTTGCTTCTATTTAGAAGAGATAGGAAGAGAAAGAACAAAAGATCTCATTTTAGTATTATTCAAAAATAGAATAATAGAGAAAAAAGAGATCGGTAGAACAAAGCAGAATAGTCAGAATATGTGAGAAGGAGAGGACATGCAAATTAAGATGGCAGGACTATCTGGAGATAAGATTGCTTGAAATTTCACCTTTATGATCTTGCTTACAATTATTTTACTAATTCTGTGACGGAATTGTTGTGTTGGACCCTTTCTCTGGCTGAGGATGTTGGTTTTGTTTAGTCTCTAAAATTTCAGCAAAACTGGTTACACTGTTTATGGGACTTAGATAAGAGAGTGAGAGAAGGAAATAAAATGTTTGTGCTGCATTTTATCATAGACTTTCTGACCACCTGAAAATGTTCATTTTACAAAAAAGTCTGCTATTGTCCCTCTGTGAGTTTCCCCAGGAGATTTGTTTTGTTTGGTTTTGTTTTTCCTTTCAATCTTTATATGTCAAGAGAATTTTTTTTCAAAGGTAGCACCTACTTACTCAAAAAGAGCATGGCCTTATAGTGGCTGGAGCATCACTGTCACCTGGAAAAAAGAAATCCTTTTCCCCAGTCTCCTTTTGGCTATATTAAGATGCATAAACAACTTCTTTCTGAAAGAGCAGCCACTGATACATCCTCAAGTGCTGACTGCTGCTAGTGAGAAGTATCATGCTGACTGCTGTGAAGAAATGCCATCGTTTCACCCACTGAAGAGTACAGGCAGCTGTTTCTTACATTGCCCCTTGCTAAATGCATTTTTAAACCATGTCGGCAAAAATAATCTCTAAGGGAAATTTGCCTTCTGTGGCCCATCAGTCCTTGGCCTGGGTTTAGAGAAGCTACTAACAAGGTTGATGATTAGTGACAATTCTAGTGACAGTACTTATGCTAGAAACATCTGGTTGAATGCTCTGAACTGGATGCAGACTCACCAGCCTGACCAATCATTTGCTACCGTGTAAATGCCTTTATATTTCAGAGAATGCAGGATCATTTATCTTCATTAAGCCCCAGTTCCCATACCCGATAATTAATGAAAACTAGTCTGGAAACGTCTGTGGACAAAAAATGCAAAGGGAATAAACAAATCCTGAGAAGAGGAAAAGTTCAGGCTGGAGGAAAAGAGACATGAAAATATTTTCTTCTCTGAAAGCATGTGGGATCCTGAGAGGATATTTCAGGGCAGACTGAACTCCTGGTATTTCCTGACCAAAGTGAGCAAGACCACTGGATGTGTGGAGATGTCTGAATGTGTACAAGTGGATACAGCTGGCAGAGGGCAAGCTCTGCAGCTTTCCTGGCACCCCAGGAATGTGCTACACCGGTGTCTTGCTGTCTGTCTCTTATTTTTGTCAATGAATAGCTAGGACTTGTAATCTAAGAGAGGAATGGGAGGTGGCTCTTAAGTGAAGTGCAGACGGGGACTATGTCTTTTTGTCTGAGTATTTCTGTGCTTCCAATCCCAAATTTCAGCCCAGCCTTGCTATACAAATGCTGTCCACTTTCTCGAGCTACCTGAATTGAATTTTCCCTGTTCCTCTAAGCAGACTCCCTCTTCCCAGATACCTTGGTGTTCAGTCCCTTCTAACTCTACAATTTCTTGATTCTGCTTTGTGGATTTTTTTAAAGAAACATGTATCCAGTTGAAGGAAAGCCTCTGGCACTCTCATTTTCCCTATTCTGCAAAGAATGGCACATGAAATCCCTTTTCTCAAGGCTATAAATAAGTTTAACTTTAAAATATGAAGAATCCTTTATCAGCAAATCACAGCATGATTCTGGACAACCTTCCAACTGGACTAGTGGAAAGAAAGATCTAACTCATTTAAAATAATTTTGACAAGTTTATAATGAATTTATATGAGAAAGCAACATTAGGTCACAGAAGACTGGACTCGATCCAAAAAATTTGTTTTGGTTCCAAGTTTTCAATGTGCTGAAGGCTGTTTTATTGAAATTTAGTAAGGTATGAATACCTTTTCTTCGGTGTTTCAGTGTTTTTAAAAGACAAGCAGCATCTTGTACTTACTGAGAAAAAGTATAAGTGTGCAGCAGCAGAAGAAACAGAAATAAAAATTATGAGAAAGCAAAGAAATAAGTTTTGGGCTCATTCAGAGGCCTCTATTTTTTATGTGAAGGGTAACATGCAATGACCAGTGATTCACAGGCTGCTATGGATCTGCAAAACCCTTCTAAATGTGTCACAACAGCTCAAAAAAGGAGTGTCACCTACCTGTAGTTAAATTTTAGCATAACTGTGCATAACAGTCTACAAGAAATGTAGAGGGCATGTCAGGGGCCTAACTCCAAAGGCTTGTAACTAAGTTAAACTACCTTCATGAATATGATCATTTCTATTCACTTAGGATGAACAAAGAGATATGTAAAGGACACACAGGAAAGAAGAGGCAAAATCAAGGAAAGAACCAGCTCATCCACATTGCAGTGTTTGATAATGTATAGAAAAGTATGGCAGAGTTCTGCCTTGGCTAAGCATCCTCCTAGGGTGGTGTTGGTGATTATCATTTTTTTCTGTTACTGCTTGGAAGCAGTTACAAGGACATTTACGGGTAGAGTGGTCAAAGAACTGTGGAAAATGCAAGAACATTTAGTGCAGGAAAGGGAGTCTTGTCTTAGCAGGAACCAAGTCTGCCTGCTGTTGTTAGAGAAGTTCAGATGTTCCGCATACATTTCTGGACACTTGGACAGGAAGGTTCTTGCTTGGTTGCTCCTTGCCCTGAGAGGTGATAACCCTACAAAATAGCCCTGCAGTGCCAGAGCTACATGTGATCAGACTCAGGTGTGCTCATCCAGAGATTACACATTGCAGGGAGAGGGAAAGTCCAATCCCTGTGTGCTGAGTCTGAGTGATTACCTTCTATAGTGATTATAGTGACTTGGTTTGCAGCAGTATATGGATAGAAGTTGACAGGCAGCTCTGGTATGACCATCTTCACACATCAGTAAGTGATGGAATTCAATTAGGGCATTTAGTACCTGATAGTTAGAAACCAGCAATGCTATTCAAAGCTATCTTCTTCCATATGAAAGAAACTCTGCCTTGTTTTCAGCCAACTGATCCTGCATTAAAAAAAAAAAAAAAAAGCCTTTATATGGGTATGTTAATTACAAGTCATTGTGAAGATCCAGTGAAAACCTCTGGGTAAAACCACAGTACTAATAACTTCTTTGATATAAAATGAGGTTCCTAGTCATTCCTGGGTAAAAAACCCAACACAGTTTGGCAAACTTCAGCCTGTTCCCATTTCTCCAGTGAGAAACCAGAGCGTGGTCACTGGTCCTGTGTTTCTTAGGAGCAAAACACTCAAATAATAATAATCAGGAAACCTGCAGAAATGCTCTCTGTTTCAGGAAACTATGAAACAGATGGCTTGGTTATAGCACAGTTTCCCTCTGCAATAAAGGTTTTGCTTTAATTCTGTAAGTACAGCTCATCTATCTCAGCCTAGGGAATCCTAGAGGCTTTGTCAGTTCTGTGTGTCTGTTTGGGGACGAGACAGAAAAGTTGTTTTCTTGCCATGGAAAATAAATGTCCTTCAGTACATAAAACCAAGATTAATAAAAAAAGACACATTATAACCAAGGAAACCTTGATTTTTCATGCAGGAGATGAAGCAAAGCATAAAACAGGGTATATGGAGAAACAGGGCATGCAGAGCCCCATCTTGTGGCAAAAAATCCAATCCATGTTCCTCCAGCTATGTATGAGTCACCATGTTCCAGTGACGATGTTCTGGGTGAGACATTGCTCTGTGCAGCTGGCTTTTAAATATTTAAATGCATTGGACTACAAGAAAGATGTCTGTTCTTTGCCAAGCAGCTGCCTATAAACAGCTTTCTAAATTGCAAAGCTAGACCACGCTAGTCTAATCCAGAAGAGAACAGGAGGAACTGTGTAATTAACTTTTCCCCTTCTTGCAGAAAAGAACCTCTTTGTGCTATGAAGGCAGGGACGGGTCTAAGCCTAGAAAAGAACTGAAGTGACACAGAACTTTTTTAGTGGGTGTTTGTTCGGGAGTTTCCTGTGATCTGGGCAGCAATACCATTGCTGCTGGCCACTGGCTACTGTCTTACTAGAGATAAGTTCTCCAGGTCTCCCTTGCACCCAGTCCATCAGGGTATCTACTATCAGAGTAGACCAGGTAGTTTCCTGATACTGAACAGTGGCCCCGCTCAGCTAGCAGCAGGCAGACAGAAGGCTATCAGTCAGTGACTAGGAATTGCTATTTCAGGATCTAGAAGATGTCAGACTGTTATGCCATGTGTATCACAAGACTTCAGGGAAAGTGTTGGACCTAAGGACCTTCAGGTTGAGTACATGAGCAAGTGAAAACAAGAAGATGAAGCTCATAAACATAACTGTGAAAAGGATGCAAATGTTTTAGCTTACAAAGTTGTGCTTTATGCACTGAGTCACACTCCCTGCCTTCCCTCTCTTTTAACCTTTGTTTTTTCTTCCCTGTTGAGTGTTTTTCTTTATCTGTAAAAGGTGGTTGCTCTGTAAGAGAAATGTCTGGGAAGGAAATAAAGTCAAAAGGTAAAAGCAGTAATTTATGGTGGAATAGTTGACAGAAACACCAGAAGGGCATGCAATGGAACATCATACAGCACTGGAGAATCTTTGGATTTATATGGTGTCTTGCCAGGGTTGAGGGAGGTGATGTTTTAGCATGCCAGAACTTTATTTACTACACAAAGTGTGCTCTCAGTTCCTTTGATTTGAAGTATGAACTTCTAGAAACTTCAAGGAACATGGGGGGAGGTCGTCACCAGTAGAATAGGAAAACACATAGGCCAATAGCATGAGCTGGCTGGATGTTCCCCTGTTTCTGGAAAAATGTGGGCATATTTTTATTTTTACTCAGTATTTTAAACTTTTCTATTTTCTTTTAACAGAGTTAAAAAAATACTTCACAAGGATTATTTTAAAAAGGTCAGAAAGTAGCATTAGTCAAGTTTGTTTTGCTGAGTGTCCTTTGAAAACCCTTTTTTGACAGTAAACAAAAACCTGAGAAATCTCTAATTGGCAATTAAATAGCTCTTGTGGACATCCATACTTTTTAAAAAAGGCCATTTTGGGGAAAAAAAATAACCAAAACAAACAAACAAAAGAAAAACCAAAATCAAGGATACAGGCATAACATTTTAGCTTGGCTTACTAACATTTTGGATAAATCAGTGCATTTCAAATGTGCTGTTTAAAAATCTTTCTACACAGTACTCAGTTCTGGCTCCAGCTAAATGGTGTTCTTTACAAATAATATTATTGATCATTTTTCTCCCCAGCTATTCTGCATATGTGTTTTTTTTCCTGATACTCAGTTGTTGGTGTACACATCTTGTGTTATGCAATGAACTTAAGAGTTTTAGCTGAGCCAAATTCTTGTAATTTCTGGAGTCCAGGTCCTTCACCAGAGAAACAAGTTAGAGTGCTGTGAACTCTGATCCCCAAGGGCAGAGCTGGGAATTGGTGCTAGTAGATGCCAATATCCAAATCTAAAAGAGGTATGTTTCATCTTATACAATAACTATTTAGCCAAAAATCTGCATGGCAGCAGCAATCTCTTGCCTTTCCAGGCATCACTTTCACCTGAATCCTAAAGTCTTTTCTTCTTTCTCTGTCCCTCCTCACCTCTTCCTAAACAGAGTTTCTGGTCTTTTGTCTATGTATCCCTGGTCTCACCTATCTTAATTATCGACCATGTGACTGAACACTTGTAATGTATTCATCATGGATCAGCATAACATCATTCCTTTCTGTAATTCATGCTATATCCTGCCTGCTGTTGAATGATGTTTAATTCTGTAAAGCTTTCCAACTTACAAGCTGCTATGCACTGTGTCATCTTGTATTGGCATCTTGAATCTTTAATAAAGTTGTTCTCAAATAATGTTTCAATAAATGAAATGTACCTGCTGAGATGAGATTCTGCACATCAACAAGATGAGCAGTGGCATTTAATAGGATAGGAGATACAGAGAGAGGGAGGGATAGAGGAGCTTAGAGAGAAAGAAAAATAACCGTTCCACTAATTTTCTTGCATTCAGAGATCTCAGTTCTTTTTGTCTGAGATTTCTCCCACATAATTGTCAACTTTAATTATTTAGAATGCATATCCAATAACAAACTAAGACAAATTCCCTGGGAAACTGTCAAACACATAAAAAAGAGTGGTGAGAAAAGCCCTGGAGGGATTTTGTTTAGCATGACTGCAATTCAGAAAAAGAAGTGTGCACCAGTATTAAGGGCTTGGATATTTGCATATACATGTAGATGTGCACATGTGTTTATACATGCATATATATTCATTTGCATACTAAAAAAAGCAGAATTACTATGAAAAAAAAAATAGATGGATTTAAACTGTCCCTTTTTAGACAGAAAAAAGCCCAGAATATTTTATTTCCTCACTCTGTAAGCTGATACAGATAGTTGATGGGAAGATTAGTGCTAACTTATTTCTGATAAAGATGTGAGGGTTTTTTTCTGTGTAGATTCATTATGCTACAGAAGCTCGGATCCTTACAGGTGCACAGACACCTAGTTACAAGTGAAAATCAATAGGAAAGAATTATGTTGACCTCCTTAAGAATCTGAGCCTAAGCACCTGATCCAAGGCCCATTTGTTGATTTCCATGGACTTGGGAATAGGTCCTATCTCAAAGATGCTGCAAAAAGAGACAAGGTCAAGGTCTGCTGCTCAGTGAAGGGAAGATAATCTGTTAAAGCATTAGTGCACTCAGCTCCCTGGCATCTTCTCTGTGTCCCCCAGGATGTTCTGAGGTTCACAGCTGTGAACGAACAGCTGAGCGCTGGGACCAGGCAGAGTTAACCAGCTAGAAAAGCACAATGTCTGGACTGGAAACAGACGAGAATTAGGAAAGTGAGTGCAGGACACATAGTTTAAATTAACAACTCTAGTCCAGATATTTCCTTTGCCTCTTGGTTCATTGTTTGTGGATTAAGACTGATTTACTTCAAAAAGATACAAGAGGGACAACACATAAAAGCTGTGACATATCCTGAATGACGGTGCCCGGAGTCTCCTAGAAGCTAGCCAGGAGAGAATCAGTCAGCTGAATGACCTCAGAGGAACTCATAGGACAGAGGAAGCAGCAAAGAATGTTTCTCATCCCTTTTACTTTCAGAGGGCACAAAGAAAATATTTGGTGAGCAGCGGTTTTCAGAGAGCAGAGCCCAATAAACCAGCCATGAGCCATCCCTGGCCTGTCACCTCCTCTTAATGAGATTTTCATCCACCCAGAGCTGTCAAGATAGATGGAGAAAGGAAGGACTAAAGCAGACATAAATTTCACATCTAAAAGCACTCTGAGACTTAAACTTGTCTCCACAAGACATGGGGGAGCCTACTCATTAAGTGGCAGGCTTAATTTTCCCCTTGATTTTTTGTAGATCACTTCAGGATGCCAAAGACTGTTTACATTATCTTTGCTTGTTTTTTCTTTTGTCAGGGACTTTTAGGGCTGCTCAGGCATGCTCTGTGCATGTGTGTAAATGTGCATGTGCATGAGATCAAGGTGTCTGGATTCTGTACATGTTGTTTTACACAATATATTGATAAAGCCTCAGGCTTTAGGAACAATAAAGCTGGGAGAATCGGCACAGATAGTAATAGCTTCTGCTAATGATGGTGATTTGGAGAGCAACCAGAAACTATATCAGGTGCATTTAATTTTTTGCCACTATAAAATAGTGTTCCTCGTTGCTTGCTTTACTCAAGAGTACCCTGAAAACTAGAACTGGGGAGAAGCAATTAATATTATGCTTCTCAGATGTTGAGCAAGTGTCTCCTGGGAACAATTTCTAATATTCAGAATAAAATTAAGGCCTGTGAGAGCTCTACCACCCAGTATTAAAACTCTTCCACTCACTAAATATTCTTTGATGTTACTGTTCCTCTGAGTACCTGAGAATAGATAGTAATTCCCCTGAAAAAAAATCTTAATGGCATAATTAAAGCTGCAATGCACCCTTTCTGCTTCGATTTTGAACTTCAAGGGAGCTCAGCACTCTAATCCCACTTCTCAGAGTGGCTTCCACTGAATTACTACTGATCATGAAATGGGTCATGTGTTGTCATTCCAGATCTGCTCCTTCTCTTCCTTTTGCTTGTGCTATTGTTATAGCACCTCAGGACCTACTGTCTCAACACTATCCCATCCTTAAAAACACTACAAGCCAAAAAGGAAGCATCCTTGCTGTTGCAAATGTGAGCTAAGTCATGCTTATCCATGTGCTCTCTGTCTGGCCAAACTGTATCTCACACTGGTCAGAGTGTCAGCATTTCAGCATATTCCAAAGGTGGAAAATTTCCTTCCTTTTCTTTGTCTTAAAACATGGACCAAGAGCTCCTGAGATATTGCAGCAGGGAAAAAAAGGAAAATAGAGGTCTACCCTGATGTGAAACAATTCTTGAAGAAGCTGCTGTTGACAGGGTTAATATTGACCTAGGCAATAAAATATAAAATGTTTTAAATTGCACCAAAGTATCTGTATCATGCCAGAGAAGATGCACAGACATTTCTTCTTACACATATCTTTCAAACCACTCATCAAAGCATGGACTACACTGTGGGACAAGAGCTGAGGTCTTATTGATCTTCCTAAGCTGTTTTGCTTAGCAGAACACAAGCAGTCAAAATTTAGATCTGTATTATTTACGTGGTGAATCAGATGATAAATAGAAACTATCCTATTAACATGACAACCTACAATGAGTATCTGTTGGTTTAGAAAAGGAAAACAAATGCAGTATTTTTGCTCAGTTAGAAAGTATAGGTTGTTTTATATCATTATGCACAGAGAACTCAGAAGTCAGGTAGTAGTAATGACAAGACCAAGCAGCATAAGTGCTGAGATAAGCATAACAAAAGTCTTCTGGGGACCCAATAAGAATTATATCCTAGTGCAATAGCCAGCGTGGTTAGGAGATGCTTAGGAAGTGAATATACAAAAAAGCTGCAATAAAGTATGAAAAGCAAGCCTGAGGGGGTAACTGTATGGAGTTTTACAAAGGACAATATTTCTAAGTGTCATAGCACCCTGTATCTGGCAGGTTGTGTTCAGATAAACAGGGCACAGGAGTGCTTTGATGTTAGAAATGCAGAAATTTTAACTTTGCATCTTGATTTCTGCTTAAGCAAGTCTGCAACTTCCTCTATTCATCTTTGTGTGACTGATCAGAAGCAAACCAAACACAGATAAGATGTGGCAATTGTGCTACTTAATTTCAGTGTTATCTGATGTTTGTGATCCAGGTCTCCTATAATATGGGCTATTGAAAGAAAACTAATCAATTCTTTGCTGTCAATGTAGCTAAAGCAAATTTGCATTCAGTTCAAATCTCCTCTTGAATACTGTTGTTAAGTGAGAGACATTTAATTCTGTCCTAAGTGATACAGTTATTAAGAGAACAATTAACAAAAGTGATCCTGTCCTTTGCTGAGCAGTGAAAAATGTCTTCACTCAGCCTTTCTAAGCGGAGCAGCACAAAGGAGGGAAGAAGCACAGCATCCACTGTTGGGGCTAAAAATATGCTGCAGGCAAGCATCAAACCACCTGTGAAGGGTATGAAGTAAAGAAGAGAGTACTAAAGCAGAAGTTACTCTTGACAAAAGAAGAGATTTCCAAAAAACAGCAAGGCTGAGGAGGAGGAGGAAGAGGAGAAATGCATAATTAGCGATTGCTGAGTGGCACAGAGTTTGCACTCTGAGATTGCTGCAAGAGTTTGTTTGAGATTTGGGTGCATATTCCCTGCAAAACACAAATTTAAACATTTTTGAAATAGCTGTTCAGATATGCTTCATAAAAGTCTTCAAGCAGCTTAACATGAGGTGTTGCAAGCTAGAAACATCTGTTGCTCTAATTTATACCTCAGGGCCTTTTTCCTGCTCAATATATGTTGAAATGGTGAGGGCCTAAAGGGAATGTAAATTCATCTTTTTGCTGCCCTCGCTTTAGGCTGTTCTGTCAGAATGTAACACAATACACTGTGCATTTTCCCAGGAATCTCTTTCTGCTGATCTCCTCTAAATGCAACTTTTTGTTATTTTTTCAGCTCATGGTCTACATTTGACTTCTATTTCTATATGAGCATGCAGTGAAACTCATTTGGCCTCTTAACATCTATGTAGAAGTAGGTAGTTTTCCAAAAAAGAAATGAACTCCTTTAAATTAAATGCCTGTTTTCTTGACACTCACTGGAACAAATAGGAACCAAATTGTTTTATAAAGCTGTCTTTAATGACTTGTAAGAGCTAGTGATAAAGCAGAGAGTTACAGAAACACAGAATCACAGAATATTAGGAGTTGGAAGGGACCTCAAAAGATCATCTAGGCCAACCTCCCTGCCACAGCAGGATTCCCTAGAACAGCTCACACAGAAGCATGTCCAGATGGGTTTTGAATACCTCCATAGAAGGAGACTCCACAACCTCTCTGGGCAGTCTGTGCCAGTGCTCCAACACCTCAACTGGGAAAAAATTCCTACGTGTATTCACACGGAATCTCCTATGCTTCAGCTTACAGCCATTGCCTCTTGTCCTGTCACTGGGCTTCACTGAGAAGAGCCTGACCCCATCCTCCTGACACACACCCTTCACATATTTAAAAGCATAGATAAGGTCACCCCTTAGCCTCCTCTTCTCCAAGGTAAAGAGACCCAGCTCCCTCAGCCTTTCCTCATAAAGCTGACCTGGGTCTGAAAGGTAGCAAAGGAACACTTTAAAAGGTGGAAAATCCATTTCACTATGATATAGTGTCTCTTTCAGTGAATGAATCTTCCTCTCAAATAGATGTGACACTGACAAAGTTAGACTATGACATTGAATTTCGGAATCTTTGGTGGACTTAGTCAATATTATCCTTTATATTTCATCTTTCATTAAGATTGAATATTGCATTCTCATTCTTTGTGGGCTATATTTTAACTTGTGATTCAAAGTATCTTTGTCTGGGAGTTAGTCACTGTAGTATGCTGGTCTTATATCAAGGATGATGGAATACACCACTCACAATGCAAAATTCAAAGGCTTTATTAATATTTTGTAGTATTTTTGCATGTATCTCATTATGCATATAAGTAGCTCCTGTTTAGCACATGTATCAGTGACATGTGAAGTGAAGATATAAACTTAGTTACAGAAATACAGCTGTATCCAGAACCTTCCAAAAAGAGCTAAATATTCTTTGTCTCCTTAAAAGATAATACTTCTGAAAGCTGTTGTATATGTCGATCTCTGGATCTAATGTATATTGCTAGTAAAGCCAGTTAAGGAAAATGTGATTGAATCACAGTCAGTTCTCACAAATATTTTTGATTCTGCTGAAATTGAGGTACTTTGACTCAGTTTAACTTCCTTTATAAAGAAGAAAGGGTAAAATTCTAAGAATGTGACAATGTCTCTTTTTAAAATCTGTGAATCTTTATTAATTCGTTTGGAAGTCACCACTTTCCCACTTCAATATTTTTTCCTACAGGTAAATATTTAATATTTCAAATAGAAAAGACATGTATTTTGTTGGTATTCAATATTTCTGAAGGCCCCAAACAGTCCACCATTTTTATTCTTCTGAGGGGAGGCACTATCACTGTCTACAACTACATGAAAGGAGGTTGTAGCAAGGTGAGGGTCAGTCTCTTCTCCCAAGGAATAAGTAATAGGACAAAAGGAAACAGTCTCAGATTGTGCTATGTTTAAGGTGGATATTAAGAAAAATTTCTTCACTGAAAGGGTTGTCAAGCATTAGAACAGGCTGCCCAGGGAAGTGATTGAGTCACCATCCCTGGAGGGATTTAAAAGACGTGTAGATGTGACACTTAGGGACACAGTTTAGTAGTGGACTTGACAACGTTGGGTTTATGGTTGGATTTGATGATCTTAGAGATATTTTTCCAACCTAAATGATTCTAGGATCCTTGATCACCAGATAGAGCTATTGTTCCTGAAAGATACCAAAATTCCAGATGTTCTTCCCATCCATTATGAAGCCAGTCTGTGCAGGTCTGGTTATAATATCAGCTTTTCTTTCTTTACTTTTTCTCGTGCATAACCATCTAGTTTTTAAACTTTTATTCTTGGAAATGCTATTTACCTTTTTTTATAGTTCCTGTTTCAATAACAGTTAAAATTTTATCCCTTTGCTAACAGGGTTTCTATAACTTGAAGACCAAGAAAATACTGTGAGGCATTTCTTGGCCTGATCTAATCAGTTTATTATTTATTATTCACTGGAGTTATACTAATTTATAAATATTTTTGGAGAGTATAGCCACATTGTCCTAAGGTTTTCTATGTTGTTCAATGTCATTTACTGCAAAGATCTTCTGGTGTGTACAGAAGTCAGCTCAGGGACAACTTGTCAGATCATATTATTGGTGTCTGTTGTGGTAAAATACAATGAGAAATGCAGAAAGCATCTCTCTTTCAGAAAAGTGAAAGAGCAATACTAAAGAGTTGAGACATACTTTCACTTCTAGAAGATATCATCTTTCCTAAAACACATGTTTTGCTGGAATGTGATTTTTAAAAGAGTGATACATCTCTGTGTATTTTAGAGGTAACTGATATTTTTAAATTTTGGTTCCCTCTGCCCCCAACATTTTAATGGAAAAAAATGTTTAAACCATGTTATTAAAAAATCTTACTAAGAAAAGGTCCTAGTAAACTTTCACTAATATAGAAAGCATGGGTATTTTCAGGTTTATTACTTAAACTACAGCTTGGATTTCTATGTTTTAACTATGTACAAAAATAATAAATGATTGCTTTAGCTAACAAGCTTAATGAAAATTTGGAAAATTGCAGCCACATGCACAAGTATCTGTTTTAGAACAGGGATTTTTCATAAATTAGATTTACAGCTCAATTTTGGGTGAAATGAAGTCAAGCACTATAAATTAGCTTCATGGACAATTTTCCAAGCAGACACAAAAATATCAGTTATTATTACAATACAAAAGGGATAGGAAAACTGACCTGCTTTTCCTGCCTCTGAGTAACATTTTCAAGAAGGTATGAAGGCAAGTATATTGGGGTCATCTGGAGGAGATACACTTGAGTAGAAAACCCATTGTGTAAGGTATATGAATCCTCCATTTTTCATTTCTTCAACTCTATTATATTGATTTCTGGCCTTGCTTGAGTGTATCTCATAAAGAGGGGAAGGGGCTTTCAAACTTTCATGAACTCATCTTTCCACTCAAAATATCAATGAGGTTGGTATGTTCAACAGGGAAGACAGAATGAATACACACAGCACAGATTGGGTCCTTCAGAAATAAGTCAACAAAGAAAATTTAATTGGGGAGTTGTGTACAGTGCATCAAAATTTTATGTGACAGACAGCAAGGTTTAAGGTTAAGCATTGCTTTGTGTCTCTCAGTTGAAGGTTCCTTTACCCTCTGTTACTTCTGTAATCAATATTGAATAACTATCAGAACATTAAGGCTATCAGATAACCCTCATATGGGGATGCAACCCTTCAGTTAATATAGTTAAACAGATATTACTTAATTTTCCCATAAGATAGCAGGCCCTTTCAATTTGTTGCTTTTCAGTATGTGAGAAGTGTCTGTCTTTTCTTCTCCTCTTCAGCTAAAAGACGCTTTTCCCTGATTCATTGGGAGGAACAACTTATTTTAGGAAGACTGTAGTTCTTCCTGTTTTCATCTGGGCATCCCAACCACTCTGGAGGATTCTCTAATTCTCAATGCTTGGATGGTTCAGCTGCCTTCATAAGCCTATGAAGTGAAGAAGGCTAAAATCTCTCTTAACTCACTTTAAAATAATTGTACATAAACAGCAATGTTCCTGTAGTATCAGAGCCAAGATAGGAGAAATTTGAAGGGCAGGATGTCCATACACTTCCTTTCATGAATTAAAACCCCAAACGGCTTGAGCTCGTAATGTCAAGTGCGTGTTAGTATCTCACTGTGGCACATACAGCTGCCCTCACAGAAACATTAACAGCAAAATAGCCAGACAGAAGCCTAAAAGAAGGGGACCAGTGCCTCCAGAAGGCAACATGACACCTGCAGACACCTGAGGTGAGGGTTGTAAGAGATACACTTTCATAAGTAGCCTAGAACCCCGCAGTCAGCAGCGCCTTTGGGTCTGGGCCTGTTTTTGTCCATAGATCATCCTCAGCCTAGGGTATAAAAGGAGGCTCCCCAGTGATGTCAGTTTGAGCTGACCTTTGTGATATAAGCAACAGAGCTTTCTGCAGTGTGAAGATTCTTCCCTCAGACTTGGTATGCCATCTGGGATTACTTCTGCAGATTGAGTGAGGCCTCTCCCCCTTTCTTATGGTGACTGATCTGAGTACCTATGGGGGGAAGATTTCCTCTTCAATGTGAGTTCATTAAAATTGTCATTTATCTTCCTAGGAATAAGATTGTTTGTAGCTTAAGAATCAGCTGTGCTGCAGTATAACTCTGACTGGCATCTGAACTTTTAATATAATTTGTCAAAAGGAGTGCTAATTAATCTTGTTTACAGTGCATCCACAGTTTGGTTAGTTATTGCTATCTGTTTTGTGGGTCCCCCTGAGACACTCATTCACAAAGCTACACCTTTGTCTTCAAGGAAGCATTTTTCTTCTCCAGTAAGCAACCATTTTCCTGACAAACCAAGGGCTAGGCCTCTGAAAAGAGTGAACGTCCCTCATTAGAATGAGATTTCTTCTGGTGCGGCCTACTCAATTCAGTTCTTGTCCCTCCTAAAGGAATTTTGAGTTCTTCCCAGTAATGCCGACATTCAGAGTCAAAAATCACATCTTTAGCAGGACTGATGGGAGGCTGTGAAAGACCTCCCAGCTAGAAAGAAACAGATTTGGTGTTTAAAGGGACAAGAACACTTGAGTCCCAAAGTTCATTAGCAACTGAGGACCTGATATTTTCCATCCTTCTGCCTGAGGGAAAGAAGCAATCGTCTGGTACCTGATTATGGGGCATGAAATAACAACTTAGCTATAACATTTCAGGTGAAATCCTTTCCACTGCTAAGCCTTGAAGAGGTGGAGGCGGAAAAGCAGGAGTATTGTGTATGTATATGCATGTGTGGGCTATTTTCACCCATGCTTAGGATTTGATATAACTGTATTAGCACCAGCTGAAAAGAAAACTGAATTCTTCCTGCCACTTGAAAGACAAATCTGCCAAAGCAGTGATGAATATTTCTTTCAAGGCTGATAAAGTAATCTCTCAGTGCTGGTCACCACTGAGTCTCTGGGAAACCTTCAAATGCAATTTTCCCTGTGTAGGGTTGTACTTCTTTTGATTTTCAATGAATTGCATCAGTGTGAAACTGCCCAAAGAGGACACATAAGGAAAGAAAAAGACTTAACCAGTGTGTTTCTGACTGACCGTGTAGCTCAATATTGTGCTGTGAGCTGCATTATCAATTAAGCTCACCTCTTTCACAGGGACTGGGACAGCTCTGGAGGGAAAGCAACTTTTGCTGGTCTATATACAAGACAAAGACTGATAGATTCTCTATGGTTATGGAATTCCTGTCAGTCCTTTTGGGATTGTTTTGTCCCTGATGAAGCATTTAGCATAATAGAGGCACAGAGGGGATTTGGTGGGACAGTGGAGCTGCTGGTATTCTGGACATCAGGCTGTGGATTTCTAGTTGCAGAGATACACAACTGACAAGAAAGGGGAACTGATTAGGAAACTCTTTACTCTTTCTTCTTGTGCAACATGTAGGTGAAGTGCACTGGGGCATTGGAGATGGTCAGCTTCTGTTTGGATGGTAAGTTAATGAAAGACATGACCTGAGAGCTTTTAGATGAATTGGTATGGCAAGTAGGAAATTCAGACTGCAGTGTCTGTTTGTAGCTTGAGGCTTCCATGATTATCTGAAGCCAAAAAAAAAGAAGACAAAAGCCAGCCCTGTGTATCTAGAGGTGGCCTTATTTCACATTTCTGTGAGCAATGCATATGCTTTAGTTGGTGCTTCTACTATGTCCCCTGAAATAGGTAGCAGCCGTGCAGCTGTCCCATCCTTATGGTGGCAGGAGTTGCTCAGAAATTGTTTTATCCATTGCTAAATGAAACAACATCTGGATTGATCTGTTGGGTAATACTAACTACCTCTGCAGAACCATGAAGTGCAAGAAACACAGCTCTTTGTCTCCCTCCAATGGCTACTTCATGCCGGAGCTTACAACTGGGGGTAGCATCACTGCTGCTTTTCCACCATGTGCAAACTTTCTAGTGACTGCTATTTTCAGCGTCTGAATTAGGTACCTAAACATAGAGATCCAAAGGTTTAGTGTTGTAACTTTGGCACCAACCTGGAAAAAGGTAGAATTATTTGCTCTAACACTTTAGGACAGGGTGTTTAGTTGTCTGAGCTGAGACATGGGGTAGAAGAGAGGGCTTCAGTCTCTCTCTCTGAACTGCAGTCACATCACTTAAGGTCTTTCCCCATTCATAAATTCAGCTAGAAAATCCAAGCTAGTGAATATACCTGAGACATGTGAATTTCTATATCTCTTCTTTAATGAAAGCAAGCATGTGGGATTTGCAATGTTCAGTAGCAGCAAGGACCTGTCTTTTAGCTCTTATCAGAGAGTTATCCAACAGTACATCCCTCCATTGTGTCCCACTGTGGCCACCCTGCAGCACACTGACCTGCCTTTGCTGACACCAGCATTGCCCTTGGGAGGGTTTGGGGCTCTGTCTCCTGACCTTTTCACGTGTGTGATCTGAGATGATCACAGCCTGCAGAAATATAGCCACAGGCAGAAACAGGTTAGCTGCAGCTCTGGCTGTTCTGAAGTAGAGATGGGCAGATCATGAATCAATACAAAAAGAGAGGCACTGGAAGAGCAACAGAGCGCTACAGGGAGCAAGGGGTTGGTCTCTGGCTAGGTTTCTGACTTAAGCCAGCAGGTCACAGCTTAGGTCAAAGTAGTGTCTACACAGACAGGAAAACAAGTATTATCAAAAGACACATATGAAAGATACCTTTGGGAAAAAAAACAACCGAACAAAACATTTGAAAGTTAAGAAGCCTTGCCTAGAGGTAGCCTGCAGTTTCTGTAGCCAGCACCACTGTGTTCTACCCTTCCCTCTGGAGAACAGGTGATGGCTGGACACGGAAGAAGAGTGGAGAGAGGGATCAGCTACATCTCAAGGCCACAGCTCAGCTTGACCTCATGCCCTTAAACTCACAGGAAGTCACTGTACCAGCTCTGCTGCTGTATCTCTGTCAAAATAGGCAGGATTAAATATCATCATTAACACGTTCCAGTCAAGACAATAACATCTGATATGTTAGCAGAACCAAGAGGGGAAGCCAGTGCTCATAGAGTCTAAACCCAGAACTGACCTAACAGCTCCTCCCAGCACTGCAGCTCTCACTGTAGAGACTTATGACTTCAGCTGGAGATATCTGTGTCCTTAGTGCTGGCTAAGATGACAGTCATTTTATGGTAAGGATTCATCTTTAGAGAAGTGATAGAGACTTTAGTCTCTTTGGAAAACGATAATTTTTATATGCAAACTGTTTCACTAAAACACGCTACCTCTATCTTCAGAACATGAAAAATCTTCCAAAACTGAGATAAAATGTGAAAATAGTGTCAAAACGTTCTATTTGCTGCATTTAAACCAGAAAGATTTGATCTTTCATTCCTTTTGGTTTCTATTTATTTATTTACTTATTTAGAGGAAAATATAAACCAAGTCTGACTGAAAACTCTGACCATTGTCAGACAGAATGTTTCCTACCTCTAGATTTTTCCATCAGAATTTATGAGGCAAGACCTTTTCTATGTTTTGGCTTTGTAAACTTAATCCTTTAAGATTCACCCAAAATAATTTTTTAGAAATAAAATTATTTCACAACAATATTCACCAGAACTTGGACATGAAATGATTTCTGCTAATAGGATAAGCATTTTATCCCACTTTTATTCAGATTTCAGGACAAAGTAAACTTATGTATATATTTATTTATCTATTTTCCACATACTCAGTTTAGTTTTCATATCAGTTAAATCTTTGGAGCAGTAAGGAAAATTAATATAGTCTTTCAGATTGTTAACCATCTGTATGGAGTAGAAAGAATGGTAATTGTCCAGCAGACAATATTACACAGCATTTATTTCAAAATAAGATTTTCATCTTTTCCTTTGCAGAATTAAAACATCTCTCAATTTTACAGAAATGAGCACTTTTATCCATGACACGCATGCCAGGAAAAGGTATTTCAACACAATATTAAGTTGAAACTCCTACCTGAGTCATCATGACATTGGTGATTATTTTAGTTGCTTAGAGAAGCGACCCTTTGTTGAGATCCAGGTTTTAAACTGGCAGTTAGGAGATATTTTCAGACAGGTAAGAAAAAAACAGGCTAAGGAAATGGGAAGGCAAGACTTTCTTCTAGAAACAGCTTACTCTTATTAACGTTGAGTGTGTCCCAGGTGGGAGGGTTGTTTCATGATGTTCAGCAGACACAAAGACATAGTTGCAGCTATTATCTTGTTCCCCAAGTGACTGAAACAGAAAAGTGCCATTTTCTGTTTGTGGCAGCATTTTTCAAGAACAGCAGTGGAACAGCACCACAGATCATAAAGCACTTTGCAAACACTAAATCACAAAACATGCAAGTGGAAGCAATGTTTTATCCCAGCTTTCTTGGACCACAAATTAGGGAGCCAGTGTGTCCATGTCTAATGTATCTGTAACTATTTCCTACAGCTCATTAAAACAATTCATAGTGAAGTTAGACTTGTTGTTTTCTGAATGACAGGATTTGAACAGAAAAATTGTGGAAGGTCTTTTCTAACCATTAGCAACAAAAGATCAATGATTGGAATTGAATCTCTCTGAGGCAAAGGGGTAGAGAAATATTCGCCTATAGCTGTGGCAAGCTGCTTGGCTGGACTACTGTAATTATCCCTGCAAAGGATCAAGAGTGTTCAGGAAGACACAGCTGTTGATGCAGTGTAAGTAGGCAGTCTTCAAAACTGTTTGAAATCAAAATGACTGCAACACAGGACTTTGACAGAAATGTCATGTTCCAGACAGTTAGAGAAAACAAAGCTATGTGGATAGGGATAGATGCAGGAGGAATATAGGACCATGGAGGTAGCTGTCTTGAGACAAGCAAGAGGATGAGGTAAGGTAATCCTAGGAAAGAGCTATCAAGTCCAAGGTCACTAGCTGCCAAATGGCGAAGTCAAAAACAAGGTGCAAGTCTTCTGAGTTAAAATCTAGTGGTTTAGTCCCTAGACAACACTTCTAGGCCTGTGTCTAGCTCAGATGTCTAAATCCCTTTTGAAATACACTGAAGCACAGGAGAAAAAGAAGACCAGAAAGGAAGAATCACCTTACAAGGGAGAATAACCTAGCAATTAAGAATAATTTAACAATCAAACAAGGGGGAAACTGACCCCCCAGTTTATATATTGACTATGACCCATATGGGATGGAATACTTAGTTGGTCAGTTTGGGGTCACCTATACTGTCCGCTTCTCCCTGAAGGTGCAGCCTTTACCCTGCAGTCCCCAATGTGAGACACAAGATTTAGCAGTGACCTTGCTTTGCATATCAATCCTTGATAGTAAATCTAATCAGGCCTTATCACTGCTAGAAGCAGGCAGTGTCTATGAAAACATGCTGTTAGTTTCAAAAAGTGCAGTTTCTCAGAGGAGCTTTAACTGAAAAATAAAATCACTGAACAGAATTAGTTCTGTTCTAACCCAGGACACCTAAACACTAGGCTAAACACGCAGGGCAAAAGTGACACAGTGTATTTCGATACACTTCAAATATGTAATTTCTTGACTATCTAGTTTTGACTGAAAGCTTATTTCTTAATTCAAACTCTTGCTCCAACCACATGGTCAGTATTTAGTGCCTGACAAATTACAGTATATACAGCCATCATACTTTAGAACTAAAAGGAAACTCAGGAAGTCTATGGTATGGTGATGAGTATCTGCTCTGCTAGGGAGTTCTATATATCATATGTCTTTTTGCTTCAGTTTCTTCCTCTGAAAAGAAAAGGTATTTTGTTACAGATCTCCCTTATAAAGAGCTCAAGAACTGAAAATTATTATTAACACATAAAAATACTGCTATCTTTGGAAAAAAATATTGAAGAGTTGGGCCTGTAGGTATTGTTCCAACTTGCAATTTGCATCTCATTATCTCCTAGAATATTAACTTTTATCACACTGCATATTCTTCTTACACTCTTTCCTTTCATACTTGGCTTGACTATAACATGAAATCACAGGAAAATCTCTCTGTTTGGTTCAGGTTATTATGCAGTTGTTCAGGGATTTTGATAAAATAGTACTTCACTCCCATAGCCTTTGAACCTGAAAATGATGGAAGGAAAAAAGATGAGGTTTCCACCTAAACGTTTTGCTTTGCAAATGAGAAAAAAATGTGTAATTATTTTGCTTCCACTAGATGTGACCCTTCTAAGGCAAACTTTAGGCTTGCTCACAAGAGGCAGCATTTAATCAGAATGGAGAAGAAAAAGGTCCATGTTTTCCCTGTTGCATTGTCTCTGAATCCTTTTTTTAAAAGTTAATTATTTAATAGATGAGAGGATTTGTTTTTTTCATAAAGCATGTGCAGTTTCTGCATAGACTTGTACAGATGTAGTATATCAGAGGTATGCAACACAGTCTTTTATTGCTACAGATTGACACCAAAACCAGTGTGTCTTGTAAATGACAGTAATGTTTTCAGGACATGATAAAAAGTCTTTATGTGCATTAATGAACTAACTAGAGCCCTTCAGCAGCCTCTGACACAAAGACAGTCATCATCACAGCTGGATGAACTAACACGACAAACTGATTTGTCACTCTCATACCCAGAGACAGTGGAAAGTTTGGGACTGCAAGCCACACCACGTGCTAATTTGTCCAACCTGTGTGTTACCTTTTGCATCAGTCAGTAGACCCATCTACCACACTTTTCCCATTTTCAGACTTCTACATATTCTCTAGCAGACCAGCAGTTCCAGCAAAACAGATGTAATCTTAATGATTTTCTTGGTTAGTTTTTGTTGGTTACATTAAAGATTCACAGCAAATTTAGTGGCAACAGACAAATCAAGGATCCATTTGCCAGCTAGATGACATATATCCTCCTGTTCCAGAGTTTCAGGGGAAAAAAATGTGTTTGAAAAGGAACCTGGTAGTAGACTTCAGAAATCTATGTTTAGTTGCAGAGTTTGCAGTAACTGCTGGGATAGCTTATTCCTTCTCTCCAGACAGGAATGGCAGGTACAGCTTTCATGGGCTTGATGATAAATGAATGTGTACAAATTCCCAGATTCTATTCAGAATTGCATTTTCAAATGTAAAGTTTCCTGTTAAAAAGCTAGGCAGTTCATTTTGTCATCTCTGCTTCAACTTCAACAGAAGCGGAAAACTCATTTCTCTGTTTGAAGAAATTTAATTTAAAACAAGAAAAAAGCAATTCTCCTTACAAAAAGAGGTATTTTGTTAAACCTGAATTTAAAATGGAACTCAAAGTTAATCCAGGAATGGCTATGATTTCTTTCTATTATTTATTTTTTACCACATCAATTATATGCAGATTAGAGGAACTTCTCAGCAAGTATCAGTGGGGTTTTGGGGAAAAATTCACAGCTGGGAAAGAGTACAGACATCACTGAACCAAGCTGCTGTAGGTTTTCAGTTTGTGCAGACTCTGTTTTTGACACCCCAGCTTCTCAATGAGAGCTCAAAATGGCATCAATCAGAAAAACTCCACTGAAGTTCATAAAAGTTCACAAAGGGCTGCAGTGGTCATTTCTGCAACATCTTCAATAAGTATATAATAAGTAGTTAGTTCTGTTTCTCCATTATTTGCATAGTTTATTACCATTACTTTTATCTACACTGAGTGTTAATTTCCTACATGTTATTATTGTTATAGTTTTTATTTATACAGTGTTCTAAGGCCCAGTTTCTTTTCTGTAGCTTGCCAAAATAGCTCCAGTTAAGCCAAGATACACATATTTACATCAGATGACTATTTATCTTACATGAGCTTCTACTCAACATGAAAATGAGAGGTGAAAAACAGCAAACAGACAATTTTGCAAAATACATATCAGTTGATTCCTGATTCTGCACACTCCTGTTGCTGCTGCAGAGCAGAACACATAGATATCTTTCTGTATGCACTTATATTTCATATGCTTTCTGGGTTGAAAGTCCTTTTAGGGTATTGTGGGGCACTTGAACATTTTGATTTGGCCTATTTGCCTCAAAATACAGTTTTTTATTAATGGACAAAGGTAGGGTACTTTTCTTAGGTTTCTGTAAAACTAGCAATCACAGCATAACTTGTTTATTTTCTATGTTAGACATGCAACAATACTAATATGGAATAGTACTTCTATCCAGAAAGATACTCTCTGCATGTTTGTAACAATGGTGGAACATACACAGACTCACAGAATCACAGAATGTTAGGAGTTGGAAGGGACCTTGAAAGATCATCTAGTCCAACCCCCTGCTAGAGTAGGATTCCCTAGAGCAGGTCACACAGAAACGTTTTAAGAGTAGGAGTATATTGGATAAAGACTCAAAAGACTTGGATATAAGGTCTGTTTTTCCAACTGACAGTTGCCAAGTCATTCCATGTAATTACCACCCTATACCTCAACTTTCTTTCTTACCCACAATCATTACATGAATTTAACCTCAGAGCTGGCTAATGTAGAAAACACTTCCTAATACAGCTATGACCCTCCACATAGAAAGACTTTTCCTACATTGGAATCTCTTCTCATTTACTAATAAATTAAAATTTCTATTACTACCAAAACATCCTAGATATGTTGGATAAGAACATGAGGAAAGGAGGCTTCCAAGTCTTATTTAAGTGCCTTATAGCGAAGTGAGCCTGAGTCATGATGAAAGTCTTTCCCTAATACAGATCACAGCTCTTTGTGCTTTCAGTTTGCTTTCTGATTCCAAGTTCACCATATAGCTATTCCATACAACTGTCTAGAAGAGCCAAATATAGATGGGAGGACAATTTAAAATAATGAGCTAATCACAGTTAATTTTCTTTGTATTTACTATAATAACTAATTTTGATGAACCTCTCTGTTACTAATGTGAATGTCACAAGTGCTTCTATAGCATTGCCACTTGGATTCCATATTAATTAACAGGGCTGTTAATCTAAAGTATTACTGCAGGAATGTAATAGAAGATAACACAGTAAGGGGGGAAAAAAATCTTAAAGCGTGGGAAGGTATGAAGTGAAAGAGGCATAAAATGACCTCTTACTGATTCCTCAGGCTTTGTGATGTTTCAGTCCCCTGGACAGTCAGAGTAATGGATTCCACTTAGCACCCTGCAACATGATGACATATGGCTGGATTACCATTTGAACATGAACATCTTTACATGTAAAGGACATAAATTACATTTATGCTTTCTTTATAGCCCACTTTAGTGCCATCATGGAAAAGAGCCTTAGAATAAATGAGAGCAGACCCACATTTCTTATCCAGTTTTCAAAACACGGATCAATTTGACTTTTTCTGAAGGAGTTTGGTGCTTACCAGAGTCTCCAAATAAAGAACGATTGATCCATCTGTGAGAAACAGTGTATCAGGTTTCTGTATCATGAAAGAGGAACAGCTAATGTCTCCTCTGATTTCTGCCCAGTGCCCCTAATCATCCTTTTATGAATTTTCTATATTGCAAGCAATGACCTGGGAGCACTATATAATTCATTAACTGAGCCAGATCAGTTATACTTTCTTTTTATGAGCCTTTCCATGCTTTGCTAACACAGATTATCCCTGAGAATTTAGATTCTAGGGAAAAGCACTCTTCACCTCCTTTATTTTATTTTTTTAAACCCACTTTGAGAGGGATAGAAATGGATTAGAAGCAGCACTGTGAAAGTGAGTTTAAAAGTGTGCTATTTCCTAGTACTCTGGTTGAGATATTCCTTTCTCTCAGACTTTGCTGTTATCATACATGCTCACTGACAAAATCTAAAATTTTCTCTTATCCATCTCTGCACCTCAGGAGGACACCTTTCCAATCACTCCTTCAAACCCACTCTTCCTGTTCTCTAGATCCTTCCCAGGATCATTGCCTAGCTCCGGTGCTGAAAGCTCTGAAGATACAGTACCACTTTGTATACCTCTGCAGTATCAGTCTAAACATCTCAGCCGCAGCCCTTGTTTGCTTCTCACTTTCATAACGTCGGAAAAACCTGCCACTGGCTCAAGACTCCCCACACAAACTGCCCCACCTTGTCTTAAATCCCAGAGGCATTTCCTTTACAGACTACCTAACAAACTCATGTCTTGTATCCACTTATGTGCCTCCATCTTCTTTTCTTGACAATCTCCAAGCTTCATCCTGCTTTTTTTCTTTCTTCTTCTTTGTGCATAACTGACTGTGGAAGTAAATAGAAACCCATGTGTGACACCTACCTGCCCTACTCTGGCTTCCTGCCCTAGCATGGTCTTGGCACTCACAACCACCTCATCACAGCTGGCTCTGATGATCAGTATAGATTTGTGCCTCCTGTTCTATAAAACAAGTCTTATGCACAGCTCCTCCATTTCTTAAAGTTCTGCTTAGAGTATGACTTGAAATGCTGTTTTAGTGACTATTTCTCAAAGACAGAAGGAGGCCCTTGTGCCAGCCTTCTTCAGAAAAGTGTTCCATGAGATGCCTGCCTGGAGAGGTTTGGCTCATGGTTTATCTTGAATGATTTGAAGTTGAGTACAAATGCACATGCATGTTTTTAACTCCAAAAGAGTCCATACCACTGATTTTCTATGTGGTTTCTTCTTAGGTTTGGGAAATATTACCTTTTTGCTGTGTTCAAACAATGCCACAACTTATATAGAAAAATCCTAGTGTATTTAGTTTCTATCATGAGCTGTCTTCATCACAGTCCTGGTGAGAAAGTGATGAATATGTGAGAGAAAACTATGAAAGCATAATCAGTCTTATCTGTCTCTACTAACACATCAGTGGTGAGCAGTTACAAAGACCCCTCTCCTCAGTGTCAGCCTCTAAGATCACAGACCTTGTCAGTCAAGCTTGTCATACTCAGGGTTACTAAACATGTTACAGTATTATGTTGATGTAACAGATGGCAGGGAGCAAGACACCAAAGGAATTTGATTATTTCCTAAAGAAGCTATTTTAAAATATGGCAAATGCACATCCAAATCTCATTTCACATATTCATCCAGGCCTAACAGCAAAATTCTCTGTAACAGCTCAGTAAGAATATTAGTGAAGCTCACAAAATTAAATGTCTCAAACTACTTTGCCCACCTTTGGTAGAAGGTACCAGCTATGTGTAAAATAATAAGAGCTTTACAATACCAGATGGATTTATTAAGAAGAGAAGAGCTGCTGTGGATATTAATTAGTAGGGAATAGATGTAATGATGATTTTCAACTTCAAGTGAGAGATAGACTCATCAACTGAGCTGATGTCTCACTGTTTGAGAAGGAATTTTATTTAAGAGAAAACAACCTGTGGTCTGTCTTCAACACTTCTTATGATCTTTACAGAGTTTCACATGCCAGCTGAGGACATGTTTAAGTTGTGCATTTCCTGCAAAAGTGAAGAGGTAAATCAACTTACAAAAGCTAAAAATCTGTCCCTTTTGCCAGGTTGCACCTCACAATGACATATAACAGGCTTTGCAGCTTTACTAGCTCAGAGTTTTAATATGAACCTTGTTTTCATGACAATTTTCTGCATAGAATTTAATTATTTAAATTATTTTATTTTATGAATCATTCCTTTTCATCAAATGTTTCACCTTAACAGCATTGATACAGGGAAATTCTGACTGCAAAAGGCTTCAAATTAGCAATTGAATTCTGAGTTCTCACACTTTAAGAAAAAGAAATAGCAATTTAAGCCTCTTTTATGAATCCTATTGATTTTCAATCACTGTTTGACATTTCTGCTCCCATTGAGGTCTCTTGGGCTGACTGGGAAACTGAGTCAAAGACAGAGATACTAGCCAGAAGGTTTCAAGGGTGTCAGTGTATGCAGTGTTGACATGCCAAACCTGGGATCGTGCTGTGCAGAAACAGTAACCAGACACTCCAATGGCAGCTCATTGCCTCAGGGCCTGACAGTTTCAAAGGCACTAACATGTCCTCACAGGGGAGCAAACAAGGTCCCCGTGGAAAAATTCCCAAATAGAGTCAACCCCTTAACTGAATGGTTGAAAATTGCCACCTGAAACAAAATGGAAAGTGAAATTATTAAATTCCTTGCATCCAGCTTTTTCATTTTTCTGCTCCATTATCAGCTACCTGAAAATGCCCTTTCTGTCAGCAAATCACTGCTCAGACATTGTGTAAAGTGTTGGGGAATAGACTGAACATAGCAAGGAGCTTATTAATAATGGACTTAACCAATTAATAAGCATGTTTTATGTGCTCTGTGGAAGCCAGAGTAGGCATATTTTGGGCTCCAGTTAGTTCCTCTTGCTCATAATATATTTCCTCTTTACATTTGCATTCTAGGGTCTCTGAATCAGAGTTGCTTTATAAAATGTTTGCATATACACTAATTAAAAAGGATTATCAGGCTCAGCTCATGATGACTGAAGGATCCTTTCTCCCTTGGCAAGGTTTGAATATTTGAACAGCTCATTAATGCTCCTGTGTTTTCTCTTTATAACAGGAGACTGAAAAACTAAAGAAAGGGATTTACTGTGCAGCTTTATATGAAAGGTTGCTTCATTTATTTTTAAAGCTGTCTAAAGGGGTTAAGCCCTACTCTAATTTACACTGAAGGGCAACTTCTGATCCCTTGGCAAAATAATTCCTCATTTACATTGGCAGGCACCATTTATTTGCAGGGTTTCTTCAATGTAAGCAAGAGAAAAATTTCTCTTAAAAATTTGAAGGTGTAAAATTGGCACAGTTCTTCTGAATCCACATGAATCAGGAGTTACCTTAGTTGATTTGGTTGTAATGTTAAGTCAAACCACCATAGCCTTCAAACCACAGGAAAATATCCTCATTTATACCACCTGGGGATTTGCCCTTGAGTTGAAAAAATGCCCAGGGCTTAAGTTTACTTATTCTGCTGGTACACACACTGCCCCTCCAGAGTTACACCAGGTTTACATTGCCACAGGTGAGATTCCCGCTTCTTCAGAACTGAAGAAGAGTAGTGCCCACAGAATAGTTACAGGTTTCCAAATAATTTAATATATCTCAAACACACACATATACTTTTAAAAATACCTCCTTATCAGTGCTAATCTTGGGTACTTGGCTGGATTATTGTCTCATGAAGATTATATCCCTGAGAGCTTTTAGTGCCTACTATGTCATCTTTTTTCCCTTTCCAAAGTGCTTGAAAGATCCCACTGAGTCAATTACAGACAGTATCTCTTAATAATGTCCTCTCCCTGGCACATCATTGTTTTCCTTTATGTTTATTTCAAAAGCTTAAATTAAACAGGAGAGTAGAGATAAATCCACATTATGAATTATGAAAAGTTACCACATGCTTCTGAGAATGCCCAGAATTTTGATGGGCAGGATTTATAAAAGTGGTGCCCTGGAAAAGTCTGTGCTAGGGAAAGGCAGGATTCTTAGAGCTGGAGAAAAGCAGGGTGTATGAACTTTGTTGTTTATAAGTACATTTTTTATGCCTCTGGAGGCTGGTGCCAAACACCCTCTTGCTTGCTGATTCTGACAGTTTCATTTGCCTGCAGGTATCTGTCTTAAGTAGCAATTTAACCGATTGCCAAAGGAAACAGGAGAGAAATCTTCAGTGCTTGAGAATGTGTGGTGGAGTGGTGGAGCACTGGAACAGGCTGCCTAGGGAGGTAGTGGAGTCTCCATTTCTGGAGACTTTCAAAACCCACCTGGATGCCACCCTGTGCAACATGCTCTAGGAGAACCTGCTCTGACAGGGTGGTTGGACTAGATGATCCCCAGAGGTCCCTTCCAACCCCTAAGATTCTGTGAATGTTTAGGAAAAGATTAATTTAACACCATTCAGGACTGGTTTAGGACCTGATCCTCTTTTCAACAAGGTGATCCTTGGAAAAACCTTCAACTCTGTGATAATGTGAATTTCTGCAACACTTATATGGAGGAGTCACATTGGGAGAGAGAAAATGCTGCTCCATGGGAATAGCAACAGTGACCATCTGAGTACTGCTGTTAAATGCCATAGACTTTCCTAGTGCTAGAGGCATACCACACTTCTTCTAAATGAAAATTTAGCAGGCATCCTCTTGACTGTGTAGGGCTGTTGTGGAGACTGGATTCTCCAGGGCACCAGTGTTATAAATTCCAGACTAACTACTTGCTAAAATATACAAGGATGTGTAATATAAGAGTGTGGCTCAGTTTTCTTCCTCCTTCCAGACAACATATCAAATGGTCTGTTCCCTGACTTCTACCTACTTACATCACTTTGCCATGTAAATTCAACCACATGCATTGGGTAAATATAACCAAGCAGGAATCAACACAACCATCAATAGCCCTATGGAAGTATGCACCAGCATAGCTTAGGGACTGTTCCCTTTCACCTTTATCTTGACTTTTATCACTGTGAACTATGAAACAACGGCCACATCTCTGATATTAGAAGTAGCTGCATCTCAGTGATGAGTGAAATGTTCCTCACACAGCCTTTGAGTAAGTACATAAAGCACCTTATGAGCCTTCCAGATATGAGGTAATATAAAAGGAAATAGTAATGTGCCCACATAAATATTAAGGGAAAACTAGCACTTCTTTTTTTACAAAAGCAATATCCATTCTTGACTTAATATTTTCTAGGATATACAGAAAGATAACATCTGCATTCCCATGTTTTATGGCTATATTCTTGTCTACAAAATTTCACCTGCAGTTTGCTCACCTTTTTCATTTCCTTCTCTCCTCCCCAATAAATCATTAAAAGCAATAGGGCTTGTAAACCTTTTGTAGTACAGGTCTCCCTGAAATTTTTGTGAAACAAAGTTGAGGAAGGAGAGGTTTTTTCTGAGAGGTAAGTAGCATGTATGGGAGATGATAGGAAAAAGCTCCAATTTTTGTGCTGCCAAAAAGAACGAAGTGCTGAGTGTTAGGAGCAGGCAACAACAGTGAATGTCAAGCAAAGCAAGAAATAAACTGTAAGAGTATGAGGGATAACCAACAAGTCATGCAGGTCATCATTCCTTTATTGTCCTATTTTCTGCTTTCCCAGTGCATGTATGTCAGGAACCCAGTGAAGTTTGTGGCCAAACAAAAATCCCCAAATGACCAAAGCAGTGTTTACCCTGCAATAAAGACAAAGGAAATTTACTACCTACTGGAAACTGATGTCTGACATAAATTTGTATTGTTTGTACTCAGAATTCTCTAATGAAATTGCAACAAAATTACTATCTGGCCCCACTTTCATCCTCTGTGACACTTCATTAGAATTATTAGCACTTCCATCTCTATCTTCTTCTTTTTTTTTTTTTTCGGTCAGTAGTGTATCATGAGAAAGTTGCCTGTTATATGGAATGGGGTGTGGGGTTATGGTATTTACCTGCAAACATGATCATAAACTGTGTTTGTTTTCCATTTCTACATGAGGGCTTAAATCAAAGAATACATCTTAAAGCCTTATGGAAGATGAAGACTCAGTCAAGACAGTGATGGATTAGCTGAGTTGAAGCTTTTATTTAAAACTGCTTCCTTTCCTAATGACATATCCACAACAGCAGAGATGCATGGGACTAAACCACCCCTGTACCTTATGATTCTGGAAATGGCAGCAGTGAAAAGCAAAAGGAGCTGAGGGTAACAGCATCCCAACTAGCTCCAGCTGAGATGTTACATATTCACACTCAACTGTTATATAAAACACTAGTCCTGTGACAGGGAAAATACAGGTCAAGGAGGTGTGATGTGGATTGAGTAGCTGCACCCCTTTTAGCTTTGGGACTGCTTTGCCATCATTGTCTGAGGACAAGTGGAGGGGCCTGAGGGAAAGAGGTTAGAATCATCTGTGGAAGCAGAAATAGTGCAGGAAGTAGCTACTAAAATTAAACACACAGGAGATCCTGTCTCAGTGTTTCTCAGTAATGCAGGCAAACCCCACACCACTGAGAGTGAAAAGCTAGGGCTGGATGGCTTCTCCCACAGGGTAGGAGTGTGAGGAACTGGAGACAGTTGCTGCTGTTGCCCAGGCATGAGGATGGCCACTTATATTTCAAAGGAAGATTACTCATCTTTTACTTCTTTCTCAGAAGGGGAGGCTATCAGCACGATCCAACTCTTCCCTTGGCACCTCTAACCTGGGCTTTAAAGTTTTAGTGTACACTTTGCTTGAGCTTAGAGCTCTCTTTGGAGTAGTCCTTCCGGTGTTACCAATAAACCAGAATGCCTTGATTCCTGTGGCTTTGCATATTAACAAGGCTATTATACCTCCTAAATGACACAGTATGACCCTTCTCTTCTCATTCCTCTGGTAACTCCTCCGCAAAGAGATCCGAATTATTTTATTTACATGTGTAGCAAAAGTGAGGTCCATGAGCAATTTCTGAGAAGCTTGTGAATTTGCTACATTTTACAAAACCAGCCTGAGCTTACAATTTTTTTTTCCCTTTGAGACAATTATTTCTTAGGTTGGAAATAGGTATTTTTCTTATTATTATTTTATAATTCCTTTTTTAAAGGGAAGCCTGTTTCTTTAAATACATCCTGTATCCTCCAGACTTGAATCCTTTAACACTTAGCTGTGTAACTGTTGACTTCTGTCAAATAGCTCATCACAGAATACATACCTCCTTCAATCCATCTGTTCTATATTAAACTATTACTTCTTGCCTGACTAGTGCTGCTTTCTCATTTGCTTTCTATGCTGACTGATTATTACTTATATCAGGCCAGGAATTTCCTGCAATGACTATTGCCCTTTAAAAAGACCCATTTTTCAGTTCCCTAATTGCCCTTAAAAAAATAGCTATTACTTAGCAGCAAAATGGTCATAAAAAGACTTGGCAATCCTAACAAAATCTGATCTATATAAACTCTAACAGTCATGATAATTTCAAACAATTCCATTCAGAAATTTCTGGACTGGAACATTTTGATTTTGAAATTGCTTAATTTATAAGTTTTAATTTTATTTCTTATTATAGATTTTTAAAGAAATATTTTAGATTATGGAATTTAGTGTTTAGATGGATTTTTTTCAGAGCTTTTTTTTCATATGAAACTGCTGCTTCTTTTTTTTTTCAATATGTGCATGTCTCTGGTTTTTTGGTTCTGTCACACCCTTCTCCCACAAAAGGACCCATCAGAATGGAATTACAGCAAAATTATTATTTACATGTCTGACTAGCTGCAAAGAAACTTATTAATAGGTACAGATTCTGTATGTAGTTTGAGTTTTATATGGAATTCTAACACTACATGAATGTCCCAGCTTTTCTTTCTCTCATTCTTCCAATACAAGAAAAAAAAACAACAAACAAGCATTGCTCCTTAAAAAATAGAAGCATATGTAGAAGTTATATCAAAGACCCACAAAGCTAGAACTTTTCCTAGTGCCCTGTACTGATTCCTTTCTTCTTGCTATTATACTCCTGATAATAATGTAATGATTTGGGATCCTAAGCTTGTCTTAATCTTTCTAAACCTGTGCCTTGCTCAGGGAGTCTTGAGTGAGAGAAAACTTGAAGAACAGTCCGAATACAATGCTGCCACATTTTAAGACACTCTTTGGTCTCTTCTTAGGTTTCATGAAAACTAAGCAATTCCTAACTAAGGCCCAGTATTTGGAGGCTGCTGGGAGGACTCTGTCTGCTTTTTTCTATACTTCAGCTGTGTTGTTTCTCCTGTCTACCTGAAACAATGGGTTTGTCTGCAAAACTTAAATGAAAGTGAAGTCAGACTTCTCTAATATTTCTATAGACGGGACGAAAGCCCAGATAAAGCAACCTTTCTTAATTCAATTAAGCCATTCTCGTGGAGGGTGTTTTCTGAGCTTTGGAAGAACAAACTGAGACACCAAAGTTCTGATCCTTTCAGAGTTTCTTGATATTCATGAACTACTGACAGTGAATTAATATTAACCATGAGTAAAAGCTGGAAAATGAACTTTAAAAGCTGCAAATTGGCCCTGTTAAAGCTTAATGATCATTTCCAAAATAACAGGTGGCTGATTGAGATCTTCAGCTGTCTTAAAAGGTGACAAATTATGTTAGTTATTCTCCAGGAGCTGTTGAATTCCCACATTACCCTCAAAAGTCATATCTTTTCCCGTTGGCTAATATTTCATGGGATGTCAGAACATTTATAAAAGGTGTCATATTGTTGAGTGGCAAATAGCAAAAAATGACTAAAAACATTCTCAATGGAAAATGATGGCCCCAAACAGCTAAATGAAAAGATCAAGTAATTGCAGAAATAATTGTTTACCAAAATTCTAAGTGAGCACAACAAATGTTCCTAATTCAAGTTGCCTTTTTACAGTCACTATTTCTCCATGTCCATTCTTTTCTCTAGGTGATTCTCACCAATTCATCACTTTGCAAATGAGGTCCAGTTCTTCTGAGCCATTTCATGCTGCTTCTTCATAAAATTAAGGCAAGCCTCTGATAAAACCTTAACAAATCCATCTTTTTCTTGATATAATAGTCTTTGAATTTCTTTGAGAAGTCCTATGAGTGAAAATTACATAGTTCCCCATACACAAACCATTAATATTGAATTATTAGAGAAGACATAAGATTAGTGAATGTCTTGAATAAATGATTAACCAAGGAAACAAACATCTACCAGGAAACAAACAGATCCCTTACAATTAGTCATTTTATGTGAGGAAAACAGTCACTTTACATACAGTTCAGAGGAAATCTGACTTCATTGATCCTACTCATTTTGCACTTCTTAGAAGTATTACAGCTGGTTGGGATCAATAGTAGCAACTCATATTCTACCAGTCACAACGGCTATTCCAAGAAGCCCTTCATCAAAGGCAATCATACTTATCTTCAGAGCCCATGCATTACATAAAGAGAAACACGAAATGTCAGCCATTTACAAGTGGTCCCAACATTTAAATAAATAAATTTTAAAAAATAGAACATAGAAATGTTTAGAAATATCAGAAACATCCTTTTCTCAACAGTGATTAAATAGATGTGGTTCCCTGACTGATGGCCAAATGGCAGATAGACTTTTTGATGGTGTGACTGCATGTAGCTCTTAGCTTTCACTACCAATAACAAAGATGATTCCATTATATCACAGTTCTCATTAGAAAAGTCTACTGATAGATTAAAGAGCCCTTCAGGACCTGATATGTGCTCCCTACAAAGGTATTTACAGACAATCAACACAGTGATCTCCCAATTTGGGGTATGCATTTAAAAGTTTTACTACTTAATTATTGGAGACAATAAGCCAGGGATTTCATTGACTCAGGTGACCTTGTCATGGGTCAAATGCAGTGGTGGTACAGCTGAAAATAGAAGAAAAACTTCTGGGCTCTGTTTACATGTCCTGATTGTAAGCTATCTGCCAGATATTATTCACACTTTACTGGAGTACACGGTCACCAGTGCATTGCATGAGACATAATATCTTGTGGCAACTAATGGAAGGCAGTTTCGGGGGGGGAGGGGAATTCAACCAGAAGGAAACTTAAAAGGGAGCTTGGCAGTTCTGTGCTGAATTCCTCCACTGCAACAGATTTCTACTGTGATCCTGGGCATGTCACTTAAATTTGCTGTCTTTCATCTAAAAATATAGCCCTGACCATTCAGTGTGGTGAGAATAAAAGAGTGTGAGGTGTTCAGATTCGCCTTGGTGTAACAGGAGTGGTAACTGCAAAACAGCTTTAATGCAGGGGAGGTCAAATAAACAGCTTTTATAATCCAAATTTGTGTTATCTGGCTGGATCAAATGCCACACTGAGTATTTGCATCACAAAGACTGGGTAGCTGAAAGTGCATAAATATGAGACACTGCTTTTAATTGAAAATAAGCATTTCAATCCTTGTGTCAAGAACATGTGAACCATAACAGCTAAAAAAACCAAAATAACATTGATAATTTTTTTTTAGTTTCATTTACTTTTTGCCTCTGAATCATTTTTTCATGGATATGTTTGACTGTACCAATCCTTAAGTAAAAAACACCTGAAGCTCACCCATAAGCAACAATTGGTTTTCAATTGCCTGTTACTGCTGAGGGTTTGCTCCAAGTAAGGGGTTGTAACAGTATATCAGCTAGGGGGTTTCAAGTGTTTGTTTTATTTTATTTTATGTATAGAGGTGTTATTAATATTTAAACATTTCTCCTTTACTCAAATAAACCCCTAGATTTTTGTATTTTATTTTCAGATTGGTTTTGGTTTGCTCATTTTCTCTGAGCTTAGGTAGTATTACCTTCAAATTCATGTCCTTATGCACAGGTCAGATTGTTCTGAAAATGCAAGTTTAAAACATATAAAAAGTAGACCCTGTATTTTAAAAGAAAATATAACCTTATTAATCAGAAATGTATCTACTTTGACAGGCCCAGTCTGAGATAGTCTGATAGGCAAGCTTTTTAGTTGGGTGTTTTTTGTGTTTTATTTTTGTTTATTTATTTTTAAGAGTGCCCAACAATGAAAAATGAGTTTGTAAGATGCTAAAGCTTAGATTTAGAAAAACACAGGTATTTTTTCAGATAGATAGATACTCCATCCTAAATCATATATTTATTTTTATATCCGGATTAGGCTTTTGAATATCCTATGCTTTTCTAGTTTAACAAATCCTATGTTGCACTACAAAACTGCTCAGGCATGCCTCTTTAATGGACTAGATTTATTTCATATAATGACTTCCTGGAGAAAAACAGCTTTAAACAAACCCTGATGTAACAGCTGCTTCTAAATTTTGGCTGAATTGAGTCTCACACTCCACAGCATTGTGTTGCCAGGCGTGAAGGGGTGACTGACTGCTTTTCCAGTGAGAGTTGTGTGTTTTGTCTGGTGCCTTCACACAGATTTGTATACCTGAGATTGTATTTTAGAAAAAAAAGATATGGAGTAATAGCTTCCCTTGCCTGGATCTGCACCTCGGTAGTATGGCGACATTCTGTCTTTACGAGGGTTTTGTTACTCACCAGCTACTGCGTATTTTGCAGCAGTAGCAGCACAGCCACTGTCACTGTGCCTCCAGGAGCCTGCCCTCCAGACCTGCTTCAATTACAGCTGTGCATGCACAGACGTATGTGCCTTTGCAAATTGGTCATGTTAGATAAGAATTATGAAGCACACTAGGTATTGGATCAGCTAATTATCTTAAAATAACCATAAGGAAATCTCCACGAAGCAGGGCACCCTGCCAGCTGTGTCCTAGCAGTGCGCCCATAGCTCTCTGCTGGGAAGCATCAAGGCCTTTCTTTCTGGAGACTGGAAAGGGCTTTGCAAATGATAATTAACTGCAGGTCACAGCCACCCTTAGGACATAGCCAAATAATGACACCCCTGTTCCCAACTCTGAGGAAAGGGAACCAAGTCCCTCCATAAACTTGATAGTGGTCACAGAAATGGCAGAAGCAGGGATGGCCCTCATTGCAGGGTAATCCATCTTGAGAAGATGATTGCTCAGCTACACACTGGTGGGTCTAAAGATGTTTGATTTTCTCAAAGTGAAATGCATATGCTGTAAGAACAGTTAGGAACTTATCAAGAAAACAAGTCACTCTGCACAACAACGTGATTCAGACGCGTTACCGGAGAAGCATAGCTCGATGAGATATCACACACATGCCAGCACAAAGCCTCTGAGGTAGTATGTTTTAGCTTGCATCTGTGACAGGAAGAAAAAGGACTCTCTGTCTACTAACAGTCCCCAGTGGGTATCTAATAATTCAGAAAGCTGTAGCAGCATAAACATACATTTTGAATCCAAAGACACAGATTTTTTTACCATGGACACAAATGTACCATTATCACTTTTACCTGGAGTAGCACAGCCAGGAACAGAAGCTCAGCTTTTAGTTCCTACACTGATGCTCTAAGAAAAGGCATGTGCTTGTTGCAAGTACACAGAAGAGGCAAGTAAGGATGTCATGAGGTCACATGGGTAACAGCTACCGCCATTTTCCTAGTAACAGCTTGTCTTCAGTTGACTCTCAGGGCACTCAGAATTGTTTGTAACAGGATTCCTCCTACAGATTTTTGCACTTCTTTCTTTCTTGGTTCAAAAATGGAAGATGTTTAACTTTTAATTTAAAAGGACATGCTCTCACAGTGCTCTTGACAGCCTTGTTAGCTGTACTTGAACTGCGAGGGGATGATCAAGGCTGGAGGAATCCATGAGGTGAACTCTAAACGCAGACATTCATCAGAGCTGAACAGGGACTGACCTGAAATACAACACTGCTGTTGTGATATTTTCCTTCTGATCTTATTCCCACTCATTCGGCAATCAAGCAATTGAAAACATGGTTTTTTGTTAAGGGACCTATTGAAAAAATACTAGAAAATATCTTAAAATTTAAATATTAATCTCTGCCATGGTCAGAAAGTTGTGATGAGCTACATGTGTATAACTTTAGCAATACCAGAGAGGAATTACCTAACCTCCATATTTTTATCCATAAGCATTTATGTTTTCTCACAGCACCACTAATAGAGCAGGCTGATAACAGTAACTCTTTTCATAAAGAGTACTTATGATTTTAAAAGATGCTCTATTATGGAAACTGGGAAATATGGTAACCATTAATTCATTTAGATATTCTCTTGATTTTTTCCCTTATTTCCCTGTGAAGATATAATTTATTTCTTTTTAAAATTTTTTTTGAATAGTGGTAAGAACAACAAAAAGTGACATGGTACACATTTTTCTTTCATGATTCCTCCACTTCTTCTGTCATCTTGCATCTTGCAACTGTAAACAGAGAAAAGGAGATGGAGCATATTCAGAAACAGCACTGAGAGGAAAAAAAAAAAAAAAAGTGTTCCTTGGAAGTTTTCCATCTAGGGAAAAAAAGCTGGGGGGGAAGTCCTAAAAATGTTAAATGAGTGTTTCACAATTTGACATTTCAGATTTTTATGTCTATTGCTTTAGGGTAAACACTTAATAGATAATGCTTTGAAAACTTTTGTCAAGCATAAATCTTAAATTAGTAAGATAAAAAGGTCATGTGTAGATTTAAATAGAAGTGTTAGAGACCATAGAAATGTTGATGATTTGATTTTTATGTTATAATAGTACCGTGACCTACACATGAAAAATTAGGAATAGAGATTTATTATTAGTTTTTGACTGCAAAAGCATTATAACTTGCTTAGTGAAGGCAGAGGTCAGAGTCAAGGCAGTTTGTAGGATAAATTAAGAAAACAATCACTATGAGGTCAATCTGAGAGGTCTTTTGAGCCTGGGATAGTATAGAAAGAGGCAGAATGAGAAACTAAGTAGAAGAAAAAGAAAAAAGTTTCTGAAATATAGTGGGAAAGACAAAAGAGAAATCAGTATGAGGACAGAGTGAGGGATGTGACTGATTCTGTTCCTAAGTGCAGTTGTTGCTTTGCCTGTTGATCACACTTTACAGATTCTCACAAAATTGAAGCTGGAGCTGGTTAGCCTCAGAAATGTGATTATCATTAATGGAAAAGCATTAAGAAAGCACTACATATAATGAAGAGAAGGAAACACATCCAGATGATGAAACTAATTAGAAAGTGATACATGAATGTGGGGAATTTATAGGAGCTTCATAGCAAAGGTCAGTGAACGTGGAAAAGAATCAAGCATGGCAGATTTGTGCTGAGGGATTTTTTGTGGCCAGCTATAGCTTGCTCTGTTACTCCTGAAGAATCCGTTTTTCTTCTAGGGTGTAGATCCATACAGAGTTGATATCAGTGCTTTATTTCTAGCAACATTACTCAAGTTCACTGAAGGTCCCATTCTCTTTGCATAACAACATCTAGGTAGTTTCAATCATTTTTACACTACGGTTGATACACAAACATACCTTACATGCAGACAGCAGAAAGGACTTGATTACTTTGTATGTACAGCAGGATATTCTCAATTGCCAATAATTAGATTCCTGAAACATGGGGAGAAGTTAGACGTTAGTCTCTCAAAGACCAGCAACACTTCTTGAGTTATCCTTCAGCAGTGTCAGTGACTTTCAGGCAGGCTAACCTGGAATATGACCAGAGAGCATGATTTACTAAGACACTTGTTCTCAATTTGTGTATATGTAGGAGGTGAAAAGTATCTAAGCAAGATGAAGTCCTATAATATCAATACAGTGTTTTTCTCATAGTGCAGTTAAGCTCTTAATAAGCCCCAGGCCAGCTCTGCCTCAAGTCAGAATGATACCCAAGGTCTTCTGATGGCAAATCACACTGTATTCACAAGTGCACTGCATTGTTTACATTCCAGAGGGTGGGAGGGGGATTTATAACAGCTAAAGATGCTCATAGATTAAGAGGATATTCATCCCTTTAAGTACCCTGTGTTTACAGGGGACTACTGGGAATACTTCTGAAATACAGTGATTTCCAGCATTTTTTTCCTACACAGGTAATGTCTTACTCTCTTTTAAAAAAAAAACACCAAACACTATGAACTTTAAGTGAAGAGTAAATATTTCTCCACAACCAGAAACAAAGATTTTGGAGAAGAATCTAATGATCCTTGAAAAAAATCAATCATTTCAATTTAGCTTCAACATGCACCATCTTTATTGTATATTGATTTTCTACCTTCACAATCAGGTTCACACCAGAAAGTGAGATAGGATGGTGACCCACATCCCTGCTTTACCACTATCAGCTTTTACAAAATCCATGCTGTGCCACATCACTGAAACAAATGTTGTTTGTACATCCTTACCAGATAAATTTTGTATCTAAAAAACCCCAAAAGACTTGATATTTTATTTCTAGGGAAATGTCCTCTTTAGAGCCCTATATTTATCTATAGGGTGAATACAATCATAGAATCACAGAATAGTCAGAGTTGGAAGGGACCTGAAAGATCATCTAGTTCTAACCCCCCTCCCTGGCAGGGACACCTCCCACTAGATTAGGTTGCCCAGAGCCCCATCAAGCCTGGCCTTGAACACTGCCAGGGATGGGGCATCCACATCATCTCTGGGCAACCCGTTCCACTGTCTCACCAACATAACAGTGAAAAATTTTCTCCTAATATCTAACCTAAGTCTGCCCTCCTCTAGTTTGCATCCATTTCCCCTGGTTCTGTCACTACCTGACCTCCTAAAAAGTCCCTTACCAGCTTTCTTGTAGACCCCCTTCAGATACTGGAAGGCCACAAGAAGGTGTCCTCAGAACCTTCTCTTCTCCAGACTGAATAACCCCATCTCTCTCAGTCTGTCCTCATAGGAGAGGTACTCCAGTCCTCTGATCATTCTCGTGGCCCTTCTATGGACATGTTCCAGTACGTCTATATCTTTCTTGCAATAGGAGCTCCAGAACCAGAAGTAATATTCCAGGTTGGATCTCGCTAGAGCAGAATAGAGGGGGAGAATCACCTCCCTTTACCTTCTGGCCCTGCCTCTCTTGATGCAGCCCAGGATACAGTTGGTCCTCTGGGCTGCAAGCACACACTGGTGGCTCATGTTGAGCTTCTCATCCACCAGCATCCCCAAGTCTCTTTCCTCAGGGCTGCTCTCAAGCCAATCTTCACCCAGCCTGTATTGGTGCTTGCGATTGCTCCAACCCAGATGTAGGACCTTGCACTTGGTCTTGTTGAACTTCATGACACTGGCATGGGCCCACCTCTCCAGCCTGTCAAGTTCCATCTGGATGGCATCCCTCCCCTCCAGCATATCAACTGTACCACGCAGCTTGCTGTCGTCAGCAAACTTGCTGAGGGAGCACTCGATGCCACCATCCATGTCACCAATGAAGATGCTGAACAAGACTGGTCCCAGTCCTTGAGGGACTCTGCTTGTCACTGGCCTCCACTTGGACATGGACCCATTGACAGTCACTCTTTGGGTGTGGCCATCAATCCAGTTCTTTACCCACCGAGTGGTCCATCCATCGAAACCCATATTCCTCCAGCTCGGAGACCCTTGAGCCCCGAGATGATGTTAGGATAATGGAGGAGCTTTCCTTAGTTGAAGAGGACTGGTTTAGGGAGCAGTTAAGCCATCTCAACACCCATAAATCCATGGGACATGATGGGATGCGCCCAGGGATGCTGAGGGAGCTGGTAGAAGTCATTGCCAGGCCACTCTCCATTATCTTTGGTAAGTCCTGGGGAACAGGAGAGGTGCCTGGGGATTGGAGGAAGGCAAATGTCACTCCAGTCTTCAAAAAGGGCAAGGAGGAGGAGCCGGGTAACTCTAGACCGGTGAGCCTCACCTCCATCCCTGGAAAAGTGATGGAATACTTTATCCTCGACTCTGTATCCAGGAGTATCAAGGAGAAGGAGGTCATTAGGAGCAGTCAGTGTGGGTTTACCAAGGGGAAGTCATGTTTAACCAACTTGATAGCCTTTTATGAGGACATAACCATTTGGATAGATAATGGTAGGGCAGTGGATGTGGTTTATCTTGATTTCAGTAAAGCATTTGACACTGGACTAGGTGATCTTTCAAGGCCTATGAATAGAGTGAAAATGAGAAGAATCAGCTGGAGCAGTTTGATCTGAGACACAGCTGCCTGAGGACACTCTGCCTGAGGGCCTAATTCCTAATATGTTAATCAACCTACCTAGTTCATAATTGTTTGTGTTGTGGTTTAGCCTCCCCAGCTGGCCAAAAATCACACAACTACTTGCTCATTTCTCCCCCCTACTGCTGTGATGGGATGTAGAAAACACAACTAAGACTCGAGTGTCCAAGCTAAGGACAGGGAGGGCTCATTCATCGCTTATGGTCACAAACAAAAGACAGACCAGACATGGGAGAAAAGCCAAAATTTAATCTAAACAAAATCACAACGGAATATGGTTACTGTAAGAATATATACTACACAAAACCCACACATCACTCTTCTGTTCCACCCCTCCCCTCTCCCGTGCCCGGCTTCTGAGTTAGAACACCTCACTCCTACACTGCAGGGAGACAGGAAAATGGGTGGAGTGGGACCCAACTTCAGTTCAGTCAGTGATAGTACCAGTCCATCCTCTTCAGGGGAAAACCCCCTGACTGTCCTTCCCTTCAGCAATGTGGTGTACCTCCCGCAGGGAATGATCCCAACAGGTCTTCCCCAGAATCCAGTATGTGTTTGGGGGAAACCCCCATACTCCAGCACAGACTCCTCCTGTCCCATGGGCTGTATGATAGGCTCCCCACCAGGGAACTGCTCTGCAGGGTTTCAGAGGCAGCTGCCAACTTTACCACGTGCCAAGGGAAATGGTTACTCTAGGATCTTCCCCTGAATTCCTTCTGGGATACCACTCTCACACTCTCTCTCACACTCCCCTGCCAAGAGGCAGGACAGGATCCAGTGCTGGGGAAACCTTCCTGAACCTTTTCACCTGAGCATGCTCAGCACAAACCCATCAGGTTGCCAGGTTTTAATAGTACTTCAGAGCAGTAACCACAACAAAAACATAATAAAAGTCCTACCAAAGAAACAAAAAAACCCCATAACATAATTCTCTAGCAAGCAGAAACTGTAATCTATGCTGCATTTCTGCTGGACTTGGCTACAAGATGTTGATGTCATGCCATAAATCACATAATCTATTCCTTATTTATTGCTATTTAACACAGTGAAAGTTTTCCATCATAATAAAATTGCTGAATTCCTGGACACATGAAATTTTGGCAAAGTTTTACTTGTTTTATGTTCTTAGTAAACTTTCCCATAGTTTTCCCAAGCTCAATGTTTTCCTGCTAAATGATCATGAAAGAGGTTATTCTTATTTCTAAGAGGCTTATATCTTGTAAATCACTTCCTTATAGGAGGTACTATACAGCCTGCTCAAAATTGCAAGCAAACTTTCTCTTAAACAGAACTGCAACTCTTTGGGAACCAAGTTAGTTTTCTGCCATTATTCCTTTCCTTTTGAGCAGATAAAGAAGAAAAACAAAACCTACCTAGAACTACTTATTTTTAAGATATTTCTACTTGAGGTATCTAGAACAAGACAGTTGAAAGCTGAGGTTGCAAATATTACCTCCTCCAAAGGTGGATGATCAAAATAAATCTGGCTACAAAAATGTTCATATGAGAGCATGCCAGGATTAGAAAAAGAACTAAGATGTGCAGACATGTAACATAACTAATGGCCTAATGCCAGGAAAATTTTATCTTTCTACACTCATTTCTCAATATATGAAAGTGGAAAGTGTTCAAATATATTAAAGCACCATAAATTCTAAGTAGTAAAAATTAGGAAAACACATACAGTTTGTGTTATTTATTATGTGGACCTAAAATGGGGGTGTGTGTGTCTGTGTATGTGCATAGACATTTAAATATGAACAGAAATTACATTTGGAGAAGCTGGGTAAAACACATTAGACAGACAAGAGGCAGACAGATTTCATGGCTGATGGGAAGATTTTTCCCTGTAGCTCTGAATCACTTTGAGTTTGTTAGAGCATAAACACTCAATTTATTTTCAGTTTGAAAATGAAGAATGAGGGATGGAAAGAATACTTACAAACATGAAAAAATGAAATGAAGCTGACCAAAAGAGAACAAAATTCTGGGGTAAACTTCAAACTTTCTGTTCTATCAAGCATATAAAACACACTTGCCCCAGGCCTCTCTATTTGTGAGACAGACACTTGTGTTCTGCAGATTTTGGAAGCATTACAGCCTGGGGTAAAACCTTCCAGTAGGATGAACAATCACTGAGCAATTCTCTTTAAGGTTTGCCAGCCAGCCAGATTTGCTTTCAGCAGTATGTTCAGGGATCTCTGACTTACCTGTGATGGTTTATAGCTCTTCAGCTTTACAGTTTTCTTTTTAGCAGCTGGACTTCTCTCATTTGAATTTCAGCCTAATTAGGCTACAAGATTTTGGCATGCTCTGTCCATTCCTATTATTGCAAATGGGCCTCAATATTTTGCAAAAGCCTGTTCAAGTCAAAGAAAGAAATATTTGTTTTATTTCCTTCACTGGAAATTTTACAGGCTTCTACATGATCTTAAGATTAGTTAAACTAGTATATCACCCCTACCCTCTTAGCTTGAAATCAGTGGTCAGCTTTATGCTTCTGGAAGTTTTGTTGAACATCTGGGCAGGAAATTGACTAGATCATTGTAAAATATTCAATTTCCAGAGAAAAATCACAATCTGAATGGCTTTAGAATTATTCAGTATTGTTGAAAATTAGAATCTGGATGCTGGTGGATGATCCATAATTTTGACCTAGATGTAACCAGCAGCACCTTCTTTGGGCTGTGTGCCAAAATTTTCTTTGGACACTGAACAAATTTGAAAGTGGATAGATGCATGGTGTAGCAACAAAATCACAACAGGAAGCCGGTTAGGATGTCTTTGATTACTTATCAGAAAAGGTTCTTTCCTGAGGAAAACTCTATTTCTCAAAATAAAGACATGCTGGTTAATCAAATGAGAATCTAAAACCTGTTATGTGGCCTTTGATATTTAAGTATTCAGAACAGGATGTTGAGATTTACCTAAAAGGACCAAAAGGACCAAAAACCCAACAGTTTTGAGCCTTAGAGAAATTTACATGGTTTTATCCATAATAAAAAATATGACTCAGATCCATTTCAACATGAATGCAAGTGTTAGAAAAAAAAACAAGCTCTTTTGCATAATTTATTATATTCTGTTATTAGCCTTTAATATTATTCTGATTTTGAAGACCAATCATCTTGCATTTGCCCAAGTAAATATCTAATGTAGCAAGTGTAAAATATTGCAAAGTTAATGCCTTTTGCTTAGTAGAGAGGCTTTTGTCATTTTTTGTTGTTTTTTTTGTTGTTGTTTTCTAGTACTGTGAGTTAACCACAGCAGCTGAATCAGTCTGTTTGCCACTTTATCCTATCCGAAAGTCCAGCACTCTTTCCCCTTAAAACCCTGCCTCATTAATTTTCCACATTTGCATATAAGGGAACTCATCAATTCATGAGGCTCATAATAAGAATCCACATTTTCATGACGGAACATTCAGTGCAAGTTACAGTAAGTGGGAACACAGACAAACAACTTTACAGTGCCCACAAGGGAGAGTTCTTTGGAACAGCTGTAACTTGATTATTAAAAAAAAAAATTTTAATGGGTATAGAAACATAAAAGTCATAAAGGCTAGAGTTTCTTTATGTATAAACAAACATTGGCAGCCTTGACAATAATGAATGGTTTTACATGCCTAATCTCTTCTATTTAACAGGTGGTATTTCATGACTGACTTCATTAAAGAGATAATTCTCTTGTTAAAGAAAAAATATATTATCTTAACAAATAACTTCTACTTCCATGCATAACTGACTTAGAAGGCTAAGCATCAGGGGTGAAATCCTGGCACTATCAATGCAACACACATTTACTCAGTATAGAGTATGAGAAAGGCTATCATGGGCTGCATTAAGAAAACTTTCTGAGTGGACAGTCTTTTATGTTCCCAGGTAGATGTTCAGTAGCAGACTAATCTAGTGACGTAGATGGCCAAGTCTTCATCCAACAACACTGTCTTTTAACTACTTGGAATTAGAAGAAATATGGAGCAATTCTTTAAGTCACTTGCACTACACCACCAGATCAAAATCCAAACTAAAAATCAGAAATATTTATTGACAAACGCATAGAAAAAGCATCAGTTTCTTTTCCAGAAAGTTTGCTGTCTGAATCTGAAGGAAAAAGAATGAGAAAAAAATATTTGGTGTATTCTGCACGTGCAAGAAATACATGGAAACCTGAAGTCATATCTGCCAAATGGTCATCTTATAAGAGCAGAACACTTTTTTCTTCAGTGGTGTATTTGGATTGAATTGATTTTATCAGAAGCAGACTTAGACTCAAAAGCTTTGCAGAACTGTGGGTAGAGCTAAAATAGTAAGCAGTTTAACCAAAAGGTTGACTCATCTACTTTTTTCCAAGTTTCAGATGTCTCAAGCAATCACCCTAAGGAGAGAGGTTTACTTTTGTGACTACAGACTTGATACAAATATTCACAGCTTCTGAAAAAGACTATCAGGAAGAAATATTCTTTCATCTCATGTTGCTTTGCCAGCTGCTCTCTGACAAGCAATAACATCATGCTTGAAAATCTCAATGATCCCTCAATCCCATGAGCTCTTTGCTACTGGCCGCATGATCGTCCCACACTGGTATCTGGCATTCATAAAGGTCTTGGAATTGCAGCAGCCAACACTCAGTGCTCCTGATACCAGAGTCCCTTCTCCTTTAATAGTTCCCCCATGCCAAGACTTACACAGCTCTGTTTAAAATATATTTTGCTGTAGAAAAATTGGAGTGGGCAACCAACAGTTGCTAATAAAATTGCTTGGATGGACTTGCCAGAACAACCAGTTGCTTCTGTTATCCATCACTGAGCTCATTGGTTTTAGCTAATCTTCTGCATTAAAACTGCTGATGAAACCGAGCAGTTGCCAGGGAACAAACATTTGGGAGAAAGTTGAGCAGTTTCATGCCATTTTATGCCATTTAAAAATAAGGTGTTACTTGGACAGAGCCAGGCATATGTAGCAGAAATCCCCAAGACTGCAGACTTGGCACACGGTTACATCACGTGTGCCACAGCAGCAGTTTTGTCAGACTACATTTGTATATTCTCAGATGAGGAACATGGAAAAACATCTACTTCCAAGGGTTTTAGGAAGGAATGGTGATTCAATTAGACATAAATAGGTAGAATAAAATCAGTGGTTGTTCATTAGTAACAGTGACCATTAGTAGAAATCAATTGCTGCCCAGTCTGCATTTTCACTGCAAGCTTGTCTGACCCCAGTAATGGGAAAGGCACTGGAAACCTAAGTGCTTCTGCCAGTTTAAAACTCCAAAGTATAAAGGAGTTGAAAACAAATACTGTTTTTAGCTGTTTTGTGTTATTCTGTTTTGATTGGTTTTATTTGGGTTTTTTTTGTTGTTGTTGTGGGTTGGGATTTTTTTAGTTCAAAACTGAAACATTTCGTCTGGCTGGCACTTCAAGGAGAAAGGAAGGAAAAGAAAAGAAGAAATCAGAACATAGCTTAAGCTGTTGTTTATTGGAAATCTTTCATGACTTAACATATTACCAATGTATCAACTATAGTCTTCCTACCTCATAGGGTTAGATCAAGTTTCTACCCAACGTAGGAGCCATAGAATATTTCAGTAAATATCTTTCAGTTTTTAGGCTGGCACAGAAAACAGGTGAGAAAAAAAAAGTAGAGGGAATTTTTGAAGTTCATAATGAATAAGTGCTAACTTTTTTACTTTCCTTGTTATTAATCAGGTAAAATGAGTGATTTGGGCTTTATCTATTATGTTATTTTTCCAGACCAGAGACTGCATGGGGCAGAGACAAAAAAGGTTATACTAAATAAAGTCCCTAATGCTTTTAAACAACACACATAAATTGCAAAAGGAAAGCTAGACTTTTAGACTTTTACTTGATTTGCTTCTCTTCACACTGTCAGAAATTTTTATTTTCATAAAAATGGAAAACTTTTATACCAAATGAAGTGTAATTGTGCAGTGTTATAGTTTGGTAGGAGATAGAGCAGATTTTTACATCCACTTACTTATCATTCATTCTTTCCACATGGACACATACATGCATGCACAGGTTTTTCCTGTTTTGTCCTTAGTCAGGTAAAGGGATATAGTTTCTGCTTTTCACTCAGTTTTGCACATTATCAACTGTGACCTGTACTTTAAGGATGGATAAAGCCACAATTTCTTCACTTGTTTTACCAATGCTATGAAAGCATCTGCTATACTATAGTCCCAAAGGTACAAAGGTCACTTCAGCACTTCCCAGCAGAGCAATTAATAAGTGATTCTCCTCCAGTTCCCTTCATTTTCAGGAGACTACAGATAATCTCTGTGAGCCATCAAATCAATACCTCCTGCTCCACAGTGCCAGCTCCATGTCGAACAGGGTGTGTATGCCCAGCATGGGACTAGGAGCTTATTGCCAACTTCAAGCTAGAAAAGTCTAATTAATTCATCGCTGACGCCACAATGTAAATTAGGGACAGGCTCAGTTTGACTCTACAGGATGTTCTCACAGCTGTCTCCCCTTTCACAATCTGTTTCACCTCAGAACAACAGCAGTGCAAGGCCGGCCAGTGTACATGCTGAATTATGCATTCAAATTGCTTATGCTTAAACCCCCCAAAAAATATGAATGGCTTTAATTAAGCCAGAAATGCACTATACATCTCCTTAAATTCTAAATTCCAGATCGCTCTGTCTTTGAATAAGCCACCAGTGTGACAGTAAGTCTAGAGTGTACTAAAATGACATAATTACTTCTCACTTTCCCATTTAAATCATGTCATCAGACATTGGTCAAGAAAATACCTTGACATAGGAAGACTATAAGAAGCACCCATTTGGACCAAAAAACCACCAGTGTGTATTCCCCGAGTGTGTGTGCAGTAGGAGAACAGGGTTTAGTTAAAATCTGTGGTCCCCCACAGGCCTTACTATTTGCTCAGAAAAACAGTAAAGCTGAGGTCCAGCTACTTAGATAATGGCCATTTTCAAAAAAAGAATGTGAGGTCTTGGTTTCATACCAAAGTTCCAAGTCAGGCATCCAAGACAACATAATTGCTAGATTTTTCTCCTGTATTTTCAAACAAAAAGTGTTTGATTACCAATAAAATTTTATTTATTATTATTTTGTTGCTTTCTGTTCAGATACAAGAACATGACTGTCCTGTGTCAGAGCATGTTGTGGAACAGAACAGATCATTCCAAACGGACAAACGTATTTTTGTATTGTCCTAAAACTTGAATTTTTATATTTGCTTAAAGATTTGTTCACTAAAATAGATCTACTACATATTTATTGTGTTTCTTTGGCTTTTCAAATTTAATGAAAGGTGGGGAAGGAAGGCAAATGGTTCAACTTCTTTTCTCTGAAACAAAAAAATTTATAATCAGAATTTTCATTTTGTGTCTTTCACTCCCTCTCTCCTAATGCTTCTTTTTACTAGAAAAAAAAAACCCTACACAAAACCCCAACACCAAAATTCAACAGTTTGCTTCATTTAACATGAGGTACAAATCTGATTGTGTGACAACAGCAGCTGTAAGTAACACAAGTGGGTGAGCTTCATCATCGTATGCTTAGTAGCTGTAATGAAGCAGTCCTAACATATATCTGTCTGCCTTGGCATCAGATCTGAAGGTTGCTTCATTCCCAGTAAGTCTCAAGGGAAGAAAGTGGGACCACAAAGTGCACCATGCAAGAAGTTAGCACTTTGCTCTTCAAGAAAAGAAGTTTGTAAAATAGTGCTTTGTTCGGATGAAGGTCTTCTTCAACACATCAGACCTGTCCTGAGAACCATAACTTCAAATAGGCCCTCTTGATTTAGTTTCTTTCATCATGCATTTGCAGACCTTTGATGTTATTTTTTGTCTCTTCTGGGATTTCACCTGTCAGCTCCCTATTCATTTTGGTGGATTTCTGGAAAAATGACTTTGATATCTTGTTATTGCAGGCTGATTATGCTTTTAGAGGGCACCTTCCCCAGACATAGCTGCCTCTCAAGCCCTCTGCCATGAGATCTTTGGCACCTAGGTTCTTGGCTTGGCTGTCATGATGTCCCCCACATAACAGTATAGCCATCATACATCTGTGTTCTGTTTACATTTATGACTATTGCCTAATAATGCATATTATTTTGCCTCATAATTGAGTTCCATGTGTCCAGCTGCTGGGTATCTGGTGGAAAGAAGATGCTTCCAAAGGGCCAACTTGTAAAGGGTCTAGAATCAGACTGAGCTTAGTTGTATCTAATCCTGAACAGCCTCTGCTCCTCCAACATGTGCCTGTGTTACTGAAACCTTTTTTTCATTCTACATTCCTAGCTGTAATTTTTTTTCACAAATTTGTTTTCTCACAGAGTGCAAAAATCAGAGTTAGGTTCAGAAAAAAAAGTGGGGATGTGTGTGTTACCCATGGGAACTGGCATAAGAAGAGAGGATGGGATGAGATTTATGTTGAAGATAGCTGCAAATGCAAAAAGTAGAAGAAAAATAAACAGAAAGTCATTGATGGTGTAAGCACTGAAACTCACCAGTACCCCTGTTGTTTATTGGGGTTTGTGGGGGTTTTTTTTGGTTTTTGGAATTTTTTAATTTGGATTTCTTTTTAACCACTGGCTCAAACCCAAAGTAGTTGATTAGGGAATTCAAAACATGCTCTTGGATTTCAAGCCTGTCTGTAGTGATTAACTAGGACTGCAGTGTCAGGGCTAGAACAGGAAGCCCCTGGTGGCCACCTGAACCTGGCTTTCTTATCCCATTCAGATGTTAATGGGATGCACAGGACACTAATTTGCACTCCTATATCATGTTAGCAAATCAAAATACCTTGTGACAACGTGAATACCCCATAGTATTAGTGACTTTCTGAAATGTCTTATTAGATTTTCACAGCTGTGTAAATTAAGCAGGGTTAGGTCTGGATGAAGTAGACGTGGCTCTTCTGAATGCTGATTGCCTGTAGCCACAACAGGAAGGTTGGACTGCAACATGTTCTTTGTATCCATTTTGCTGGTTTCCAGAGCCATCTTATGCAGGTCAGATAGATATGTGCTTGTATGCACTGAACATATTCATATGAGAGAAGGAATTTAGGGAAGTGAAACAGTAAGAAAGTCAGTCTTGCTGGATGAGAGGTTAGGCCTCTAACATCGTGTCCCCATCCTTTGTAGAGACCCTTCAAACCAGTCCCTTGATTTTTTTATTTCTCTCAATAAGCTTTGTCATTCTAAAAGTCTTGACAATTCATTTTGCAATATTTTATTTACCCATCTAGTTAAGTATCTGTTTTGGCAGTTAAATATTCTTTCCCTGACAGAGCAATACTAAAGGATTCCCAAGGAGACAAGGTTGACTTCAGCACTCTGAACCTACCCTGGACTAACCTAATCCTGATGTGTATCAAGTCAAAAAGTTCTGCCAGTTGCAGGATCATGAATGGGGTAGGGGAACAGCTGGAATTGCAGCCATTAAACCTGAAGCATCCTGAGTAGATTTCAACCTGAATCTCTTGCAGAACTGAAAAGCAAATGCACTCCATCAGAGACTAGGTAGGGAAAGGATCTGAATGAGCCTTGAGGATAGTTTCCAGCACTGAGAATGTATCAAAGATGATCCAGAGGCAAAGGGGAAGATGAATTCAGTCACAGGTTGGCAATTAGGAGTGGAAAGAAAATATAGGTAGATAGGGGAAACTCGTTTGCTTTGGTATGTACTCCAAAAGCAGCCTCTCCCTCTCATGGAAAGTATCTGAAATGAACAACATGGCAAATTACTTGGTGTCAGTAAGCAGACATTTTTCATAACTCTGTCTTTAGTAACCATGGGCTCAGCAAGTTTGGAGATTAATAATTCTAGGATTGGTGGATTATTAATGTTGTACTACCAAGGAGGCAAACAGCTCAACAAGGTGAATGGTCCTGGGCCTTGGCTGTACTACTAAAGGTAGAAGAGAAATGTCTCAAGAAAAATGTTAGTGTCCTGCTGAAAAAGGCTACTACAGCAGCAAGTCATCATGAGAGATGAGCCCTTTCCTCTTGTCAACAAAATTAATGGTGTAGGTGGCTTGGTATAAAAGGGAATCTGCTCCCTACGGTGAACGATTTTCCAGCTGAGACACCCAATTAACAGATGTGATTGAATCATTTAACATATTTTAAACATGGATCCCCTGTTTCTCTTTAAAAAAACTTGACAGGTAATTAACTACAAAACCACTCATCATTTTTTATCAGTGTAGATTGTGGCATGGTAAAGTTCTTATTTTAAATTAGGAAATAGATATAGATGATGGGGTCATGAAGTGCAGATCTAGACCTACATATTCAGTTCACAAGCTCAGGCAGGAATTTGGCTTGAAGGATGAATCTGAAATTTGTCATGTTCTTTTAAATGTAGAGGAAAGCTGTGAAATTCAAGTCAGTAGTTGAGCAGAGCTCTGTAAGTGCATGGATTCATCTGCCAGAGGAGGGCTAGCTTTATTTCAAGCTCAGAATAAATGTAAGTACATGAAAATATTTAAAATATTAAATATTTAAAAGGAATCAATAAAATCTAAATGAATACAAATAAACATTGTTAAATAATAGATAAAAAATTTAAACTGTAACATCTCTGAAATTTGTTTTCCTGAACGTATATGTTTTCAAATTTCAGTTGAATAGGCCTGAATATTTTCACTGAAAGCAGTTTGGGTTTGTGTTTAAGAATATCCATTAAAACTTCCCAGAACTGAAGTCTTGTCTGGCAATTTCAGTGAGATTTTCATATCCCCACGCATTAAGACAGAAAATTCATGGAAAGGACAGCACAGCAGTCTCCTGTCCAGAGCTTTGAAGCTCCTGTGAAATCTAGGAAGCATGGAAAACATGATAATTTCAGAAACTGGGAAGAGTCCATACTGTTATTCTTAAGTAACTTATTTTGCAGTATTGAAGCAGAATACCTGATATATCTATCAAGACTGAATGATGAGGGAAGGGAATGCCCCAGATATCTGCCAGAACTGAACACTACATCTTATGTCTTTGTCAGAAGCTTTGAATCCTTGAAACAAATGAGCTATATCAGTGCTTTCATTTGCCAGACTTAGCTATCTTTCAGACCTTGTGCTAGTAAAGGCATGGGAATCTCTACAACTTCAGCATTGGACTCAGGAATGTACATTTAATACATTTCAGGAATGGCTTTCTTGGTAGTTGTTTGTTTGTTTGTTTGTTTTCTCAGAATAGCTCTTCAGGACAGAGCTTACAAGTAAAAACAAGTACACCCATTGCACTTTTAACTGTCTGCAATAAACAAAAAAATCCTTCTTTTCTACTGGACTAGCACTTGCAAAATGCCACATAGGAAATTTGGCACAGCATCAGCACAAGAAAGCTGTCCCTGTTTCTGGGAACCTGCAGGTAGTAAGACATCTGCTTCTGTACTACTGCAGTGCACAGCAACTGAAACTCGTGGCTAAGTGACCTCATTTTTTTTTTTTTAATCTGAATAAACTTTTGAAATAAGTGTCTGTCCCACTCTAAATTCTTGGGTAAAAACTAGGGTCAGCAGAATACTTATACATTAATTAGAAAAGCTCTCCTTTAGTACCACAGACCTTTAAATACATCAGCTAGGAAATGGAGCTCTGCACTCACAGACCAATATGAGCTGTGAAGAAAAACCCCAGGGAGAACGATCCCTTGAGGACAAGCATTATGGTGCCAATATTTCTTCCATAGCTTTGATTTTTGCTGTGGAATTGCAAGAAATAACTTGCAAAAGTTAGGCTCTAGTCTGAACATCCTACATCTGCACTGGACAGTAGACTGTACTGGAGATTTTGTTGCCTTGCTAAACAAAATGGACTCAGTTTTCAATAGGCTTAGTATTTAGACTAGTAAGTCCGAGTAGTCATTCATCTCATACAACATCAGCCTCATTCAGATGAATTCTTAACCTTATAAGCAGCATAACTGTGATATGATATATACTCTTTTGCATGTGCATGGAAGAGGGTTTCTTTTATCTGAAGGAACTAGACCAGAATCACCTGTTGCAGAAAGGTAGGATGAGATCCTGCTGACAGATGTAGCTAACAGAAGTTTAGAATAGGACTGAAGTAGGGATTTTTATGGTGAGGGTGATTAACAAGTAGATCAATTGACAGAGGAAGCACGAAAGATTTTTCAGTGTTAGGAGCTTTTAAATCAAAACTAAGTGCCTAGAAAATGCTACTCTCGTAAGAACTAGAATCATTAAAGAGTTTCCTAAGTAAAATTGAAATGTCCATTTTACATATAGTAGCTATAGTAGTCCTTTATGTTTTTAAAATGCACAGATGTTTAAGAGGAATCTTACTGCAGGCAAGATTCAGCAGAGAAGATATTTGAGCTGCCCTTAGGCTGCATATTTCAACATTAGGGTGTTCCATATAGTGTCCTCTTTTGCCTCATCCAGTGTGCTGCTCTACTTAATTCAAAGCAGCAATTCTGCTGGCTCTGGCCCAGACAGACTGTAAGGCATTTAGATACCCAGCTCCCCTGATGTTCAGGTGGGTTTCAATGTCCAGTTTCCAAAAGCCTATTAAAAAGCTGCAGCCTAAATTAACTTGCTAGCTACCATGGAGGAAATAAATTAATGAATACTTCCAAATAAATTGTTCACACCACTAGCTTCTGATCTCTCTTACACTGACTTTTTTCCTTTTCCAGTCAAAGAAAAACCAGCATCTGGCCAAATAGGTCTAGAGCAACAAACCCTGTGGCAGACAATTCCTGAAAACAAGAAAGGACATCACTGCTTCACAATGCGATTTCTTGTCTCTGTCAATGCAGTTTAAAGGCAGCTTGATCTTTCTCACACAACATCCATTTAATTCTTATGAATTTTTACAAGGTGCTTCAGCATGCCAAGTTTTCCAGATAAATGTGTGTTGGCAAATATATTTAAAGAAACTGCAGCATATTCTGAAAGACAGTAGGCAAAAATAAAGGCAGTGTGAGATCTGTGTTCGACCCCTGTTTTAGAAATCTGTTGGTGCACAAATTTACAATGAGTTCCCTATAAGTTTTCATTCAAACTGAAATCTCTGTCCAAAGTCTGTCATGCAGAAGAATATTTGTATGAGCAAGAAGGTTTCTGTTCACCTGGAATGATTTTATTGTGTACAGAAATGAAAAAAATCCAGCTACCAATGCAATAACTAACAATATAAATAAAACTGAAGAAAGATAACAAAGCAAGGATATCCAATTATTTCAAAGCTTCCTGAAGTGAAAAATACTTCTGAATAATATCTCATGCCTTGCCCCAAAGCAGAAGTTTGGATCTGAACCATCCTGAACTCATGATGTGAGTTTTGGATGGTTTGATGCTTTTTAAGATTTTAAGATTAAGAAAGCCTTTCTCTGGTAGGAGAGTATCTGTGAATTCAGTCATCTCTTCCTGACAACTGCAGGTAATGTGACTCTTCCAGTAAAATACTTTTCATCTTCATTTGGCTGCTATTCCAGTCCCAGCTGTGCTATTGCAACTGCTATAATAAAAAGTGAATAAATTGGGGGAACATTTTTATTCCCTAATATTGTATTCCAGCTCTAGTCTTGAGCATCAGTATTTAATGTGGTATTTATCTGCAGCCATGACGTTCATTTTATGACAGCACTGCCAGTTACCACCCATCAGCTGATTGCAGATACCTTAACTTACCCCTAGGGCCTCATAAAATACAATAGTTTTTTGAAGGTTGCCTATGCTTCTAAGAATTTAACTGTACTATAATGAGAGAAAGTGTTTGTTTGCTGATATTCAACTGAGGTTAACATGAAAGTAAGATTATGTCACAACAACTAAACTTCATCACTGTAAGCCTTTCTTACAAAGTCCTTTTGACCATTGACAGATACAGGATACTGAGCTGGAGATGCTTTTGGTTTGGCTAATTTGAACACAGAGAGGAGTCAAGACATTTTGGTTAGAATCACAGTTAGAATCACAGGGACATACTCTAAGAAAGGAACTAAGACTGTTTGTGAAAGGAAATATTCACCGGAAAAAGGGAAACTATAAAGATAAATTATTTTAAAGTTGCTCACTGATCATCTCCTGATCTATCTTAGCATTTCCAGTTTTCTTACTATAGGCCAGATCTGGGCTAGAGATCTCATTTAACACTTCCTATTGTGATGGTGCTGTAGACAGCACTGCACTGCTCTCAGTCCTTCTGGTTGGAGCACAGGATTTATTCTGTGCAAACAGATGGGTTAGAGGTTTGTTGGGCTTCACTGAGGCTGCTATTGCTATTCTGTAACAACATCAGTTAAATAAGCATTAAGGCAAATGGCTGTGTTCTAAAGAGGAAGATGGGGAAGGCAGTCATTTAACAGTCATTAAGAAAAAGTCTTTCCCCTACCAGGCACCTCCCTCTATATTATAATTGCTAAACCTAACACAAAAATCCCAAGAAAGTCTTTTGTCCTCTACAGATATATCACTGCCCTACATGCAAAGTAGTCTATGATTTGAAACTCTGCTTTAAGAGGTGCCAATCTAAGTGCCTACCTAACTCTCATCTTTCTGAGGCCTTGTAACATAAAATGTTTAGCTTAAAGCAGTCAAGACACTCATTACACAAATATTATATTTATCCTAAGCAGGAATAGTATGGAAATACAGACTCTTTGCCCTGTGCATGATACTGTTACATAAAGTAGGGGTCCAGGTTAGCTAGAGAATTCTCCCTGTATTTCCTAATGTGATATTGTGTTTGGGGTTTAAAAGGCTTCATTGTGGCTTTCCAGATGCTTCAAATTTTGCATTAGTAGATGCTCTAGGACTCCCAGGCTGAGAAGTCTGGCTGAGATACTCAACATGGCCCCATCCCTTCATGTTAAAATTCATTCCCCATTATTCTAAAAATCCACCAACATTCATCGAAAGAGGAGAAAAGAAGAAAATCCTCTTCTGCAATTTTTGGCAGCTAAGAAGGCCACAGTCTCCAGGCATTTGTAACCATCACATTCTACTTTTGGGATTCAGAAGACATTGCTCCCCCCTGCTTTTTATTTCGTATCAGTTCAGGTTCCAGAACATTTGCATTGAAAAAACAAGAGGAATCCTTGGTTCTAGTGTCTGTATACATGCAAACCGTGATCATGGACAATTTGTGAATGAAGTATGCCACAAAAGACAGATGGAGACAATTTCAGCTCTTTCATAATCTGGACATTAAGGTGAAACAAACTCACCCTTCTTCAGTCCTGTCAGTCACCTGGCAGCAGTCATGGATTTAGGGCAGCATTCAGTTTGAAAATTGCTTCTTAACTAGTTTGTATCAACAAACTAGGTAGTCATGTTTCTTTGGAAACCAAGTAGAAAAGTTTATTCTTAGGGGCAATTACTAGCATACTTTCTAGAGGTACAAGCTTGTTCCAGGCAGGGGAGAAAAAGTAAGGAGGAGAAGCAGGCAGACACTGTTTGAGAGCTGTGATCAAGAAAACATCTACAAGATGATGGCAGGGTCAGGATTTGCCATGACCTCTGCTTCCGGGGGAAGTCCACAGATGTGGAGTGCAAAGTTAGGGCAAGAAACTTCATGTTGCCCTTTAGCATTTATTCTTATTTTGAAAGGAGAGAGGCAAAGAAAGTATTATGGATTGTATATTATGTGCTGGAGATAGAAATTTTATAACCAGAGTGATCAATTATAAAAATCAAGAATGGTTACAACAACCCAGAACACTTGCTTTTCTCAGTCAGAAATCCATTCAATAAGGAAAATAACCTTCAAACACCCTCCTGTCCCATATTCAGCCATAGAAACTCTTGATATTTCATACATAGTAACAAGCTGCATGTAATCAGATTCTTACTCTAGCTTTAAAGATTCTTATGTCTTAAGAAAAATCTTTCCCAACAGTTCTCTGGCTGAACTCAGCTTTTGGGTTTGTTTGGGGTTTTTTTTGGTACATTAAAGTGTCATAAAGATGCTGGCATTTCAGAGGAAATTTAGCTCACTGGGAGTGCATTTCATCTTTCTATTATTTCATCTCATCGTCTCCTTACTGGATTCCATCTGCTGCACACTCTCTCCCTTTTTGTCTTCTTACTGTGGCCATCTCTTGCTCCATTTTTCTTCCATGTGCTGATCATTATATGATTTTGCTTTTGCTTAGCCAAAAAACCCAATTGCAATGACCCGAACATCCCAGAAGTCAAGCCATCAATATAAGTTTGGAATGAAAGCAATATTGACTGCCAGCACTTCTATAATTCCTAGCAATCAACTCCAGCCTCTTCTCTCTTAATCATAGCTGAATAAACCATTTGACTTCACTTTTCCAATCTATAAGGAGGCCTTCGCCATCCTTTATAACCCTCAAATTCGAGACAATTAGGACTTGATTAAATCCTATCATCTCTCAGGTCTCTTAAGCCGAGTAATAGCTTTTTGGAGAAGCCAAGTAATTTTGCAGCTTCTCCCATTCCCTCCCTCTCTGTTCTGGTCCATGTGCATTTCTGGCTCTAAGCGTGAGTTTAATTAAAGTGTACTTGACATCCAAAATAATTAAGGAGATTATTCTAGACCTTTAACACAGAAGTTATGTTTTTATTAGCAATTTGGCTAGAAAAAATATACTTACTTCTACTTGTGGTTATAACTACATATAAATTTACATTCATATTTTCATTTATATTTACATATACACTGTATATATATATACATATACACATATAATACACATCTGCAGGCTCTCCATTTTGTGTTGGTTCACTTCTCCACACTGGCTTCATGCATGCAACTAACTTCCCTGAGAAAAAAACTAAATAGAAACCCTCAGCCAAATGTGTTCTATAACTACTAGGGAATGCTTCAAACTGTATGACAAACACAACATATGTACATGACATACACGCACCTTCAAAAATGTTGGTTGAGATTTCCCACACCTTCAGGACACATGTTATAAAATTCTGAGTGCAAAAGTGCATATGATCCTAAACTGCCAGCTCCCTACAGAGTTTTCACTCTGCTTCTGTGACATCCCAGCCTTTTGTCCTACACCTTTCTCACATTCTGGTTTTAATCCATTTCTACTTTTTATTCATCTCAATTAGGTAGCACCCTTAATAGACAACTTTCTTTTCTACCTTTACATCATTTCTGTTTTTATAATTCTTTTACCCTTCTATGCCATGTTAATACTTGCACCTTACATTCAGTGTCGAGGTTCAGACAGACAAAGAAACAATATGGTATCTTAAAAGCTTCTTCTTTATTAGCCCACCTGGGCCTTTTTTATACCTCGTTCGGCACAGCTGACAAAAGTTTATTGGTTATGGAATTAAATGGCCCTTAGATACAACAGCTTGATTGGCTAATTATTGCTTAACAATAACAAGATGATTTTCTGCTAAAGTTTCCCACTTAGTTATCCATCTCTCCTGCTTCCCCAAAGTTGTTTAGTTTTTAGCTTTAATTCTTAGACAGCTCTGTTCAAGGGTACACGATTACTTCAAGGTTAACTGCAGACTCTCCCATCAAATTCTCACAGGACTCTGATCTTCCTCCCGCAACAATTCAGCACTGATATAAAGGTTGTATCACCTCAGACTCTCAGGCCTTATGTGATGGTTAGTCTGTCTCTTTATCATGGCTATGTACAATTTCCATGTCCTGATGGAAGAGCAATATTTTCTCATGATCTTCAAAATCTTTGTCAATGACCAACATCATGGATCTTCATGGTGCCCTGATCTTGCCTAAGCTGAATGGAAAACAGATTCATCTATGAGCTCTTCTCAGGTAAGAAAGAGACTCAGAGTTTTCACCTATTCAGAACTGTGCTGAAAATAAATGCACAGGAGAGGAAAGTTGGGGGCAGGCTATCTCTGAGATCTTGGATAGAAGGAGCGCATCAATGCCCAGATTGTTTTGGCTTAAGTGGCAAAAGGGTAATTTTGAGGAGACAGGAAGGATACCGCTTCTCTGCTCTGCTCCTCTCTTGGGAGATTCCCCACTGCTGAAAGGTGGTCATTTAGGGCTAGACCTGCAGAAAGAAAATATGACTGTGGGACTGTTTTTGGTTAGCAAACTATAGGCTCTCAGTCTGTGAGGCAAAAGTATCCAGATAAAAATCAGAGAAGCAGCATTATCAGATGTGAGAGCAGGTCAGTTTACGGTCAGGTTACTTTTATACATTGTTTATAATGAGCTGACAAATGACTGAGAAAGGCTTTAATAAATGATTGCACTTCAGTAATAAGATTAAGCAATCATGACATGGAAACATTAGTAACAAATACTAATTGAATCTCTGATGTGCTCATAACAATATGCATTATAAGTGAGATAGACTTAAAGGGATTCAGCATTAAATAATACCCGGTAAACTACATTTTGCTCCTCAATTCTCCAGTAGATGTTAATCAAGAATACACAGCAAGATAAAAGGAAGTTTGAAAAAAGTTATTTGTCTGTCCCGCACCATAAAGAATAAAATCTTTGCTTGATTACCTGCACCTTGAGGCACTTTGCTTTTCCAACTGTTATCATCTCAAGGGCAAAGTAAGGTCCAACAGTCAAACGTGTTATTTTGAGCCATGGGAAACATAGGTCTAATTCCCAGCTCACCTATAGACCACTTGTAAGATCTTAAGAAGGTTGTGATATTTCTGTAACATCTAAGGTACCATTTCTCTAAGGTGAATCTGCACGAAAACTTTGAAGTGGGGACCAAAGCAAGGATCTTACTTGGATATAGCACTATGAGTATCTGTTGAAGAAAGTCCCTCAGAAAAAAAAAAAATCTTTATTTCATGAAAACATACTGTACTGCTGTTCTTATTTCATTAAGAATCAGCATGCTATCTTGAAACCAACATAATATTACTTATTTTATCTTTATTAAAAAATGACAGAAATATAGGAGTAAAAAAGTGAAAGAAGGTGCAAGCTTGGTTTTCAGCATGTCAGAGGACTGTGGGATGAGTCTTTAAATAAAAGTTAAATTAAAACCACCTGGGTAAGAGTATAAACAAGACTATTATCTAAACCAGTTCTGCATTGTGTCTAGCTGTGTCTTGGGACCGGATTACGTATTTGTTCATTTCTATCACTGGTTACTGTGATGCTATACAGAGTCCTGAGACAAAGCTATGAGAACTTGATCTGAAGTCAAATTGCTTTGGGGTAAAAAACCACCTCTCTTTTTGATGCAAAAGACAGATCTTGGAGAAGACATAGGAAAGATGGAAAAAAAACAACATTGGTAATTACTGCTTTGCAAAAAAAAGCTCCAGGGCCAACTGACTTAATTATACTAATCACCCTATCAATCTTAATGGAAGAGGGACTGTAATCCTAAAAATACAGTCACTGAAGAGCCAAAAAATTCCTGGTTTTCTAATATTTGCTAAGGCCACTGATCACATGTCATTATAAAGAGATCACCTTGCTCAGAGATAAACCTCAACTAATTCAGATCCATTCAAATGGTCAGGCAGGTGTCAGCAGAGATGGGTTGTACAGACTGCCACATGAGATAATGAGCCTGCTCCTAAAGCTTGCTATGAAAAAATCTCATAGAGGAAAGGAGAGACAGAGACAAACTTTTGCTAAACATTGAAAAGTTTGTGAAAACCCTCTCGAGGAACACTGATTTTACTCAAATAACATACTGAGAATTTTTATTAAAAACTGAGGTGAATTTTTCTGAAGAGAAATATATCTCAGGTCTCTTGTAAGGTGAGAAATGAGGGAAATACCTTGGAGCATGGAGGGGTTAAGTGCTGTTGTTCCCACTTGGTACTGAAGGAGGAATGAGAATCAGTTTTTTCCTGCCATCTCAGAAAGATATACTGTTGCTGAAGCATGTTCATTCTCCAAAGGAATTACCCAAGTTAAAAATAGACAGGACAGTATCTCCCAAATGGAGCCTATACAAGGGGTGAAGAATCTCCCACACACTTGAAGTGTAATTCCATCTTAATTTTGTTGAGCAGCAGCCTGCTGAATAGAGATGATGCATGAAGCTTTAGCATCCAGCTGATATGCTCCTTTTTCTTTCACCTTTCAAAAAAACCTCTGCCACTTCCAGTCAGCTCTGATTTTGTCATATTACAAACTACAGCAAAATATTGGGAAAAAATGACATATGTTTATAGCTTTATAGTCACTCCAGTGACCAAATTCTCATTTTAATAGGGAAGGGAGATGCTTTCTAAAATGCAGGGTGGTTTCTAATCAAAGATAAAATTCAAAGATAAATTATATCTTTATTAAAATAAACAATGAAAATATGAATGAGATATATTGACATGAGCTGAAATGGTTCTAAATTCTGCATAAATTAATGAATAATTTTGGTTGTCTTGAAATGGCTGTTTATTGAATATACAAGTCTATTGAAAAGAAACAAGATGATGGATAGTGTTTCAGAAAGGCACATTTTCTATAACCTAGATTAACTAAATATGTTATTTTGAATTATCCACTATTCCATGGATCTATGGAGAAGAAGTCATAAACACATACATTATTTTTTCCTAGTTCAGGTGCCAGAGCACTGGAACAGACTGCCCAGAGAGGTTGGGGAGTCTTCTATGGACGTATTCAAAACCCATCTGGACGTACTTCTGTGTGACCTGGTCTAGGGAATCCTGCTCTGGCAGGGGGGTTGGACTAGATGATCTTTTGAGGTCCCTTCCAACTCCTAACATTCTGTGATTCTGTGATTATTTTACTTTCAATAGTTTATACTATTTAAAAACTTTTTTCAAGTAACTTATAGAATCATAGAATTGTCAGAGTTGGAAGGGACCTGAAAGGTCACCTAGTTCTAACCCCCCACGCCTGACAGGGACACCTTTCATTAGATCAGGCTGCCCAGGACCCCATCCAGCCTTGTCTTAAAAGCTTCCAGGGATGAGGCTTTCACAAAGTCTCTGGGCAACCTGTTCCACTGTCTCACCACCATAACAGTGAACAACTTTCTCCTAATATCTAAGTTAAATCTACCCTCCTCTAGTCTGCATCCATTTCCCCTGGTTCTGTCACTGTCTGACCTCCTTAAAAGTCCCTCGCCAGCTTTCTTGTAGGCCCCCTTCAGATACTGGAAAGCCACAATAGGTCTCCTCAGAGCCTTCTCTTCTCCAAACTGAACAACCCCAACACTCTCAGTCTGTCAAGTTGATATTAAATTGATGAGTTTGAACATTTTAACACAGCCCAATCTAATCATCCTACCCTGTTATGTAAGATGTGCCAGGGTAGCAAACAGTAAAAAGGGATTTTATCTCTAATCACAAGAAAGACTCTTTCCTGATTGCTAATGGTTGATGTAACATCCTGAAGGGTAATATCAGGTTATTTGATCTAAGGTACTGAAAAAGCACAATGATTTAATGAAATTGTTCTGTACTTCAATAAATCCAACCACATATTTCTGATTAGATGGTAATCTAACATCCTGAGAGCTACAGACACCTCTATACTGTTTTAAGTAATATATAAATCTTCTGCTTGTTCTTAGGTAGATTGAGTTTTTTTGGAATAGATCAATTGCTATTGTTGCAATATGTGACACCATACTTGTGTCACAAGGCAACATAGCCAATAAACAGCATCCATTTTCTGGCTGTTGTGGTGGAGAGTACTTAAATCAAATCTCCACTTGCAAAAGTCCTCTTTGACCAACATGTTGTGGAGTGGATGGAGAAAAGAATGTGGTTACAGGAGTATATTGTACCCACACAAAGAGCATTTTTGTTAAAAAGCAAGGCATTTACATCCCATTATAATATTATTCTGGCTTTGACAATTCTATGAAATCCATAATAGGAGGTGTCTCTGAAATAAAAAATAGATATGAGACATTGGGTTATGGAAGGCTATAGCAGGCCTTCTTCTATGTTTTCAGCTACCTTTTAAAATATTCATCATACTACAAGCTTTGCAGGTAACAGGCTTTTTGTCATAACAGAACAAAATTAAGTGATTAAAATCCACACATCCAGCAAAAGGAAAAAAAAAATTCCCCAAAACCCACAAAACCAAACCAGCCTTACTTAAGGAATGATTTATCTGGGTGGATTAAAGATGATCCCTTAGAGGGTGTAAATAGCAGGCAGCTCCACATGAGTGTGAGACAGAGAAAGAATTCAGCAGGAAATTAAGATGTCCAGGGCAATCCCTGCTGGTGAGAGGTGGAGAATATCAGAGAAGTTACCATCTAACTGCTAGGGTGGTTGTTCAATGGAAGAAAAAGTATTTGAATGTATGAAGTTATATGCAAAACCAAACAATTAGTGTCCGTCTCTTTCTGAAGTTCTTTCAGCTCAAATGTTCCCAAACAAAAATTCTAAGATCTGTGCCCCAACAGTGGAAGAAAACAGCTCTGAACAACTTTGCATCTCCTTTGCATGGAGAGAATCGTTTTATCCCATTTTGAAGATGAAACTTCAAAAGCAAGGTAACATCATTCTATTATCATGCTAAGAAAAATACAATTGCAGAGGAGAGATTAGTACAAGAAAAAAAAAAAAAACAAACCCAAACCAACAATCAACCAAACAAACAAAAAATAGAAAATTATACTTAAGGACCTTTCTGCCTGCAAATATTTTATGATGGAGAAATGTTGAGTTAGTAAATCTGCATAAGGCACACACATATTGCCTAGGGGTTCAGGTGTGCATTTGATTTTCGATATCATCTGCTTAAGCAGAGAGATCAGTGCCTGGAAAACCCAGTAGAGCTGAGTGGGAGGGGAGAGAAGACATTTTACAAGCTAGTCAGAGCTGACTTAATTCCCTGAAATCAAGGCACCAGGGGTGCACAGAAGGATATACTGCTAGGTGCAGCCTGTAAAATAGCTTAGGAATCAGCTGTGATTACATTGAACCAGGCTATCACCAGCCCAGCTCTGAAGGGGATCAGAGCAAGGAAGGGCTGCTACATCCAAGGTTACTGAGCTGTCCAGGGGCTCCTGAGGTGCTAGAAGAGCAGAGGAAGCACACAGAGCTGGTAAGCTCTGCCACCTCCCATGAAATAGGGCTAGGTACAGATGGCAGTTTTCCAGGTGGGGTCCACAGAAGTGTCTGCAACTGTGGAAGAGAGAATGTAGTAGGGGAAACTGAAGTCAGTGGAGCTGAAGCTGCAGAGCTGTTTTCTTATCATTTTAATAATATCACCTGTGTGAAGACACAGTACATAGTTCTAAAAGAACTGTGAAAACTCTTCAGCTTTCATACAAGCCAGCTAGTAAAATGGATGTTAAAGCAATATTCGCAAAATGTCGGGTTTCAAGTCTCAGGAATGACATGTCCTGATTGTGCTTGTCCTGTTTGGATCCTTTTCATCTAGCTATCTGCACATAAAGCAGCCCGAAGAAAAGCTTTGGTGACAGTGGTCTTTTGAGCAAGAATTACACACAGTTCTCATCCATTGAGTACTCTGAGCCTAGTTAACTTAGGTCTGCAAAGCACATATTCTTAAATAGGATATACACAGAGATGGGAAACATCTTTGTTTCCTGTGGTGGAATAGCAATAGGTTCAAGGTACATTTTACTTAAAAAGGGAGAATATTTTCAGAAAGCATCACCTCTAAGAGAGAACTCTCAGCAGAGTCCAGTTTTCATGTATAGCTGTAAGCTGTGCTGATGTGCTGACCCAAACACCCTCATAAATTTAGACTGTATGGAAGGCACTACATGTAATTATCTGAAGCAGCTAGAACATTTATTATAATAATTAAAGTCAATTACGTTTATGACAGGATCAAACAATAAACACCACCTCTAACACTTCCCTTGTTTTCTCACATCTTGCACAATATAATATTGCCATAGTAATTACAGTATCTCACCACCCTCCAAGCAAATTCCAAAGGCAGGAACATCTTAATTCACTTGGCTAGTTTCCTTCTGCATGACTACTTCACTCATCAGCAGTAGACGGATATGTTCTTTAAAATGTTGATAGCACTCCTGACTTGGTTTGCTTTAAAAAATGAGGAGTTTGCTGTAGTCAGAACACCTTTGGATAATGAAGGACACGGTTTGAATTATTACAAAGAAATTATTAGCTCATAAGCAATGCTAGACACATCCTAATGCACTCTGAAATGGGATGTTATTATGACTATGGGAACAATACGAGACTGAGAATATCTTATACCATTCATTGCTGTGTAAATGTCTGCTCTGTTTGGAGCTGGAGTAGAACAGCAGTCTATTAAAATAATCACAAACTACTTCTCCTCTTGGGATTATATTCACAGCCCAATTAATAGTTATTGTCAGTGTTTAGAAAGTTTGATTTTCAAAATTCTACTGAAATGTACTTCAATTTTAGAGCAAAAGATGCTCCATTTAAGTCAAATAAGGTATCTTAGGAAAATAGAATGATGTAATTTGTTACCAGCTATTCTATTCAACAGCAGCTGTCTGTTTTTCTGTTCTTTTCTTGGCTTTTCTTCGCAGCAAAGACAGTAGTTATCTACATCACAACAAAACCTCTTCCAGGATTCATGTTCAAGGTCAAAAATCTTTTGTGTTCTGGGCTGAGCCTGCACCATTTGAGAAATGTTCTCTCTCTGATACTATTTGTGTGTTAAACAAAGACACATACCAAAAAAAGAAAAAAAAAAATCCCTCAGTACAGTGAAGCCTAGTTTTGATTCACTCTTCAAGCAGGGGAAACTGAATAAAAAAAGAGCTATTATAAAGAAATGTTTATGGAAAGGTTTACTCATTACAATGGGATGAAACCCAAGCAAAATAATGGCTGTTCTTGCAGCTCTCAAATGTGGTTCAGAATCATCAAAACAGGTAGGATACCGAGCAAATACTTGCAATTCTTAAGGGCGTATGTCTTTCAGGGAAAAACAAACAAAAATCTGTGCCAGCACAGTACATGGGAACAGTTCACAGGGCACCCAGGTCAAGCATCTTTGACCACAATTTTCTGGACATTCAACTCCCATGGTGCATGTAAGAATTCCTTGAACAGCACCACAGAAGTGTCTGAGCTCTTCTGAAAGTTAAACGAAACAAAAAATAATGTGACTCAGGCAGGATCTCATGATGCTTAGATTATTTTTACTAATATAGTTGAAAAAAATGTTCCTTAGTAGAACTATTTTAACTAAACTAAGCTGAATGACCAACCCAGTCACTGAAAGGTAGAAAGATATGATTTGGACTGAAAGAGACCTTTAAAGATCATCTAGTCCAGCTAGAGGGACTTTTTTCAGATCAGTCTGCTCATCTTGAAAGATTCCAATGATAAGCAAGTATGTAACTGAGACATTTATCTCAGGATTGAGTCTATAGAAAGCTTTCTCCTTCAGGAGCTGGGTTGCGTTAAAGGAAAAAAAATGTGTGTAACAACTATTGAAAAGGCCTGGGATCCCAGGTGTAGGCAACACTAGGAATGTATGCAACTGCTGTAAGGCCACGTGATTTGTCTACATGTTACATAGCAAAAACTGGAGAGGGGTCTTCACACTACAGTGCTAATGCCCAAAGTTAACTAGCAGGTCATCCTACAGGTTAGTCTACAGCATTAGTGATACTTTGATGCACTTCACCTTGTGGGCCATTTCAAAGACAGAAATGCATGTACTGTGATGGAAAGAGACCCTTAAAATTCATTCTGATCCAGGCCATATGCCATTCTATGGGTATCCACACAAGCTAAACTGAAGATAAAAATAATTGGGTAAAAGTCAGTGTGAAATGCAGTAATTGGGATTATATGATGTAAGATTCTTTTCTTTCCTTGACTTTTCTTTCTTTTGTTCATGCCCTATTAGTCTTTTGGTCCCATTATATTCCATTCTGTGTCTTAATTTGGACCTTTCTTCTCTGAAACTCCCCAATTTCTTCTTAAGAAATTCTCTGTGAATTAAAACCTATTATTGCTTATAGATCAATCACTTTTAAAAATAATAGGACATTAACTAAATATATTTATGTCTCTGTTAATAATTCAAGAGTGTTGTAAAAAGTATTCAAACATTGATTAATGAATTTAATAATTTCCATAGAAAATGCCATAAAGAATGAAATTAGAGAATGGTCTGTGAAAGTAAATATTTAGCCTGGTGAAGTTTCCTGAGGAAATTCAAGATCTTAAAGACAAAAAAAGTAATAAGATTTACTTAACTGCAATTACAGTGCTGGTTTTGTTGCTGTTGCTCTTATTATTGCAAAGCTGTGCTGTTCCAAAGAATACATATGGGGAAAGATAAAGCTAGAAAGTATTGTTCATTTCATCATTGTAAATTTGTAAAAGACTAAGAACAAAACTGGTTTGGCTCTCAGCTGTCAAATACTTACAGGCAATGACAGCAAAATACTGAAAACCACTCCCTTTTTATTCTGATTCTTTTATATTTTTCACTGCTCTCAGGGACAGCTAGCTCAGGTTCCAGTAGTCAGCTACAACAACAAGGCAACCACTCTAATACATATAACTGTCTGTGTGGGGAATTCTACTTCATATTTATATGGGTTTTTTTTCCAAGGTAAGTGAAAAATGAAGCAAACTAATTAGGGTGAAAAAATCCAAAAAACAAAGCAACTAACATTTCTGTATTGAGTTGTCACTTACTGCACTGCAACAAAATAACAAAATGTATGCCAAGGAAAAGAAAAACTTGAATCTTTCATCCTCAGCCACATGGTGACCTGGACTTTCATATTTCAATGAGCTGAGCCAAAAAGAATGTACTAAGTGGGGAGTACCTGCATTTGCAAAATGTTTTCCAGGTGTCAAGATTATGGAGAGGTAAGTAATGAATGATGCTTGGCAGTGCTAGGTTGGCAGTTGAACCTGATGATCTAAAATGTATCTTCCAACCAAAATAAAGCTGTGATTCTATATTTCTATGATTCTATGAAAGCTTGTTAGGGGACTACAATCCCTGTCCCAAAGATATTTTGCCTACTCCCTTATTCCACAGGAATGTGGTAGATTTTTCTGTTTCTCAGGCACATTCTCTTTATGCCTTGCTGCTCACATTCCCATTTAACATTTCTGTGGCTCTGTGGGCCACTGTCAGTTCTATCATCAAGTAAAGGAACAATATTGAACACTGAAAGGCACACTAATACTTAGTCAAAATGCAGTTCTTAAAGAAATTAGGTCCTTCCTGAAGAAGCTGCTAGAGCATACCAAGTTTACAATTTACAGTAGCAGCTTGATGGAAAAGGTATCATGAGTTCAGGCATTTAGCCAGTATCCTTGCCAACATTGTGCCCTGTGAGAAAACAGGGCATCTGACCAATTGCTGTTCTCAGTGCTTTTGGACTCGTGGTTCCAAGGTGCTTATAATCCATATCTGTGGTTTTAAAATGAAGCCTTTCACTGATACTGTTTTGAGACAACTAGATCATAAGACAATTGTAGAGCCCTAATAGATTTTGATGATAAGTTAGCCCTTTTCCATTTCAGGGTTTTTACTTTAACTGAGCTAGGAAACTTTTGGCAAAAATAATTAAGTAGAGGGCTGGCCTTTAAGTTGCATAAGTGGTTTACCCACAGTGAACTGAGCTTCATCTTTGGATTTTTTAACTGTCTTGCCCCCAGGACAGCAGAGGTTTTAATGGATCATAAAAAATTCTGTGAGGGTTGATCACTTGGTCTTAGACATCCAAAACGGGAAGAGAACACAGCAGGTGGCACCTGGTAACTTGCTGTCGTTCCAGTGCTGTAAGAAAAGGTCATAATAATATGAAAAACCTAATTTTCTACTTAACTGGTCATTATTTTCACTGGCATTTTCAGACACAGTGGATCACTTTATCATTCACTCCAGAGGAAGACATTCAATGTGGAGGAAACACAATTCAGATCTTCAGTAATAGTGATGGGAAGACGTTTCCCAGTTAGTGGGGAAAAAAAAGTATTTAGGGGACATGTAAGTAGGGGATCTGCCATGTTTTGAAGGCTTTTTCCTCTCCTCAGATCAGAGTGGGTTGTACATCCCCAGTGCAGAGAAACATTTTACCTCAAACATTTATCCTGCCTGGATCAAGGGTCAAGCTGCTCTTCACTAAAGAACAAGGCTTCTGGAGCAGCTCAAAATCTGAATAGTGAGTAGCCTGTTTGAACTGGTGAAAGGCTTTTCTGATAAGCAATTGAAGGAATTAAAGTCAGATTAAAAAAAAAAAAAGTTGAAAAATTCACACCCCTCCAACAAACAACAGGGAAGCAAGGTAGGGAACGTGCAATTAACTGGTTGTTAGGTATGCAGGATCCTGAGATGAACATCCTTTGCAGGCTCTCTGCCAGTACTGTACAGACCATTTCTGTTTGAAGGGCTTCATGTTCACAGGGGCTGAGAGTTCTATTTTTTTCACTGTTTTCATGCAGTCAGGTAATGATGACAGAAATGCCAAGAAACAAGATCAAATGTATTGTGGGTCAATGCTGCTCTTTTACCAAAGTTTTTCTGGTGTTTGGCATCTAGACCAGCTCAACGACACATATCAGAGGTTAAAAAAAAAATAATAGCCTGGGTGCTGCAGAAAATGATGAGAAACAAGTAGCAGGAAGGCAGATAGTACTATCTGAACCCAATGTTATTTCCAAAGGTTAGGAGAGAATGAATATTTCTCCTTTTTTTAAATGTCAATTTAATGTGAAAGACACTGAGCCTCAAATAACATTTCAAACTAATGTAGAACTTCTGAAAACAAGGTAATTGCTGATCTAGCAGCCAGGGATTTCACCTTGAACTGGCTGCTACTTTCAATACCCTTGTTGCTTTACAGTGTAAATACATATATCGAGAGGAGGAAAAAAAAGGTTGGTAGGGAAGGGGGGAAAAAAGATTCAAGGAGAGCTGCTGAGTCCTTGGCATTGATGAGCTACTGAAAGCAATGTGCAGAGATTTAAAGGATGTACTACTATCTGTCTGGTATTTTGTGAACTTTCTCACAAAACTTAGAGGCTGCTACAACAAAGGTTTTGTGTCTTTTTGATAAGAAATCTGTCACTTTAAAGGTGAAGGGCCTTGCTCAAGGCTACAAAGAAAACCCACAGTACCTCTGAGGAATCCAAATTTTGGATTCAAAAAAATCCAGAGTTTGGATTTTTCTTCTAAATATTGTTCCTAGACCAAAATCAACAGTCATATAACTTCTTAAATCTCTTTAATCATACTCTGTATCTGGCTTAAAGCATGGTAATATGCTTCAGGTTTTGCTGCTTATGAATCAGAATGTGACAAGTTACAGGAACTTTTAGTATCAGCTGTTGCAGCTCAAGATGTTCAGCTTAAATGTTACAAAAAAACTCTTGGCTAGAGGATTGCTGAAGCTCAGGGTCAGGCCACTCAGAAGGACTGTGGAGTCTCAGTCTGAAAGTTTTTTAGACTCTCTGTCCTTGTTTTGCTGGTACAGAATCCACAGCCAGCCATGGGCTGCAGGCCATTCGCAGTTCTGTGTCAGCCAGGACAGCTGATCTATGTTGGCTCACAGGTATATCCCAGACCATAGAGATCATGTTTAATATACATGGGGAAGGGAAGTTTCCTGAGGACAGGGAGCCTTATGCTTGGATTTCTCCTGATGCTGTTTGTTTTCCTTCTCCTGCCTTTGAGAACTGTCTTCCTGATTATTGTGACCACAGTACATTCACTGGGCCGAGTATAACTTTGTGTACTTGATACTGGTATTAGTTTTGCTGTTTAGTTAAACCTGTTTTCATTTCAGCCCACAGGTCTTCTCCTCTTTCCCTGATTCCCTTTCTCTGCTGGGGAGGGGTCATCAGGTGATAGAGTAACTGCTATAGTTTTGCCCTGGACACAGGCTAAATGAAGCCACTCAAGTACAAATACCTCTGCATATATACCCAAATATTCTTACCCTGGAAACAGAGATATAGACATGAATCAGTAATGGATCACTTAACGGCTCCTTCAAGAAACAGTAATAACAGCACTCTGGTAGCAAAGTGCTCACTGTGTGTGTCACCATATACTCAGATACCTATCTATGACTTAAAGGCTCTAGGTTAAAAGCTTTCTTTGCAGAACTGTTGTCTGATTAAGACAATTTCTTTTTTAAAAAAAAATCCAAATAATTACAGACAGACTAACTTTTAACAATTAAGTCTGGCTGTAGCGTAATTGTTGGAAAGGTTTTGAAATCTCAGCATAAATTTAACAAAAAATCAGTTGTTTAAAAAATGGATTGGCCATTGGGAATGGTAAATAACACGTTATCCATACGGTGCTACTGATATTGTAGATTAATGCTTGTTTTGAATATGATTTGCAAATTAATGGCATGAAATAAAGAATCTAGGATTCAGAGTATTTTGCTTGTGACAATCTTTTCCTTTTCCAGGAAGTAAAATGGCCTTTATACAGTAATTAATATAACAGTTTCACTGAATCAGTCCTGCTGCTATTTATGCCACGAGCATGATGAAAGGAGCTATTTCTGTTTAGAAGTATGGGGGAAGGTATGTAAGAAAGATTCAAAAGAGAAGGGAGATGCATAATGCATTGGTAGAGCTTTGATGTATAACTGTGCTGCAAACTCATTTTAATTTATTTTTTTTCTTTCTGCATTAATTTAAGTGTTCTGGAAATGTTGATTATCAGCTTCCTATAGAAGAAGAAGATGACACTATCTATATCTACAAATCAATGCTGTGAGGTGAGTAGCAGTGCAAAGTTCTGCACAAGCCATTATCATACAAGATGATCTAAGTCCTGAACATCCCCAAGAGACAGAAATCATATATTGCCGTATTTCAAGAGAATGATCTGCATAAAAACTGTAGCAAGTAATGATGACATTTTGTGACGTATACACTACCTCAAGAGGAAATATGCTAGGATGTCAGATCTAAAACTTCATATGAATCTTTAAATAGCCCTCACTCCTTCAAGTAATCTGTGCTGGACTTAGAATAAAAATTTAAAATGTAAATGCACCTTCTCTTGTATCATCTTTAGGGATTTGAAGGTGAATATTGCTCTCTGTTCACATGTTTGTGAGTATTCTTTTAGAACTGTGCATCGACTGAAAAGAAATCCTGATAATCCCCCTTGATCAGAGATGGAATTGATACACTAAAACCCTTTTAGAAGTAGAATGAGTATAAGATCAACCAAACACTCAACCTTCCTTCTTTCTTCTCTCTTACATTCTAAGTATTGTAAGGAAGTGAAATAGTTGGTAAGACTAGAACCACTCCCATATGCTGTGAAAGTGTTGGGGGTTTTTTCCAACAGCATTTTCTAATAAAGACTACATGCACCTTTTCAAAGTAATTAATGGTCCTCTAAGAATTATTTCAAGGACTCTTTGCAAGAACAAATTCAAATTTGTCAAATCTGAAGATCAGGAACCTGATCAAAGTTCCATAATGTCAGAATCAATCTTCCCATTGTCTTCCACTGAAGTTTGGAAAATGTCCTGACCACAGGTCTCCTAGGCAAGGCAGCCAATCTATATAGTTTATGGGATCCTGTCTCAATTAGTCCAGAGTTAATATGGGCATTTTTTTTTTATTAAATCAGGAGTTATTGATTCTTTTACACTTGGAAAAATCTCTGCTTCTAACTGTGTGTTCAAGAAAAGTGATGCATCAATTTTGGCCATGGATAGCCAATTCTGAGCAAGGCAGACTTTCACAGAGAACCACAAAATATAGATTGCACAAATAAAATAGGAAAACTCTTTAAGGTGAAAAAAATATCAGGTTTCCTTATGTCTTTTAAACACAAGCTAGCTTTTCTAATCAAGAATTCACTATTATGAAATAAAGCTTGTGACAAAAGTAAATTATATCCATAAGTGAGTCATGAACCATATGCCTTCAGACAAGCTGTGCAGGAGTAGTACACACTTAATCAGACAGAATTAACTATTATCAACTGGATCCCATGAGGAGACTATAACAAAAATGGCACCTATGCCATAAGTTACACATTGTGTAACACATGCTACACTTCACTGAAGAAGTCAAGGAAGTGTAGCTGAAGGGGTAGGAAATGTCTCCTCTAGACCTTGTGGTTTGAAGAGCCGACTACATGATTGACATGACTAGTTTAGATTTTGATCAGATCTTTAACCATGTTTGTGTTTTATATTCTGTGAGAAGCACGCTTGCTAAGGAGTATTTATTTTCAGTGTACAGCAAGATACTATGAATATTAAGAATTAGATACAAGTGGCACACATTGATTTGTGAACATGCTGTGTACAATATAACTAAAAAGTCTACACTCTTGTATTTATATCAGTGAAAAAGCCAGCTTCTATTTATTACTTAAGCTGAATACTGAGAGTTTCCCAGGTTAGAGCTACTCAGCTGTAAATTATGAAAGGTGCAACGGGAACGAGTTAAAGCATTATGAAGGTGCTGCAAAAACTTTATTGGAACCTAGTTATCAAGATGTCTTTTGCACATAGTTTATTAGATATGTATCAATGACAAATGTATACTGCTGATAGACTTATAAATGAATCCAGCCTGCAAATTTTTTCTTATCTCTGTGGAGATTAGCATATCTCATCAGTACTTTATCCATGTATATGTGTGTGCTCATTAATAACTGTCAGAAAACAACAACAAAAAAGGATTATGCTCTCTTTTTGTGCCAGAAAATATTCTTGGAATTAGTCAGGTTTGTATCAAATGTTGGCCAAGTATTTCCTGCTCTTGTTCTTGTAGAACAAATTCAGTGGCTGGAAGGACATCCAGCAATGTCACAGCTTGCTTTCTGTGTGAGTGTGGGAAGCAGCTGTTTGCCCCTCTTCTTGTTTCAAACACATCCCTTTCATGTCATAGGTGCTATTTTTAAAATCTAGCTTCCTCTCAAAATACCTGCTTCTTGGCTAAATAATACACAGCTTTCTTTAAAGATCAGGCCAAGGACCTGAGATTCCAAAGCAGCCACATTTCAAACATTTTAGTGGGTTTTCAAAGGCTACTTCAATCACAATGGGGAAGTTTTGATAAACCAAGAAAAAGATTTACCCACATATCTGTGATTTATTTTTGGATGCATTTCTAGCAGTACCTAAGAAGTTGCTTCTGTATGTTGTCCTATTCAAGACCTGAACTGAGAGGTAGCAAAAGCCAGCAAGTTCCTGTCTCCAAATCCTACAGATAATGGTCAAACAAATCAGAAAGAAATGCTTAAGCCACTGGAAAAGGTGTAGTCCTCCATGAAAGGTAAGTAAAAGCATTTTATGTGATTAGCAAATAACTACTTTTCCCCTTTGGAGTTTTACTCATAGGAAGAAGTCTTTGGAGTATGGTTCTGTTTTTCACCTGTGCCCCAAAGCTTAAACCTTCAGCTAAGGTGACTGAATATAAAGCTTTTAGGAAAAGCAGTTTCTGTTCTTTTCCTCAGGAGGAACTTTTAAAATATTCTTTGGTTACTGGTGATTTATACTCACAAATCTTCATCACCTTGCTTTGCCTTCAAATTAGGGTTAGGTATGATTTTTTTTCCCCACCCTTGGGACAGCTTTAACACTATTTTAACACTATTTCTGACCTCTCAATTTTTATTATATTTTCTCAAAATTATTAAAAAGGGCAGATAAAGTTAAATCAGAAGGAAAACTGTTCCTGGAATGCTACATGTTTCAGTGTCGCTCTTGGAAGTGTTACCAGTTCCTTCTTTCACTTCCCTTCTGCCCTCTTATTCTACATGTTGTTGCATCCATGTTGAAAGAGAGAATCCATACTCCATGTAGCTTACAAAGGTGAGAGACTTGCACACGAAAGAAAGACAGGTAATTCTTTCCTGGGAAAAGGAGAAGGAGGCGGTTGAAAAACTCATATTTACATACTTTGTTGAAATGTAGACATTGATATTTGAAGCTCTAGAGACTGACTGTAGGAACTGAAACTTAACAAGATAGTGCACCTTCTTAAGGATGCCCACAGTACTAATTCTTGTATCACAGCTACAAACCATTTAAACATCCTACAAGTGGCAACCTGACTTTGGATATCAACACTTGTATACTTTCATCTATTAACCACATCGTCAGAATATTTCCCTGGTATGTCATTGTTATCACAGAAGCATGCAAACTTCTGCTCTGTTTTGAGCAGAAGACCAAATAAGCTACTTAAAATTCTAAGAAGAAAAGAATTTTTAGTAAAAAAAAAAATGTAGCTTATAGTTGCTTTCTGCTACAACATAAAGAACACAAACATATTTGTTGTTTTAATAAACATTACTATAGGTAGCTTACATTAAGGGTAGCAATTCATCCTGGATCTAGGCAATAAGAAAAATTAGTTGTAAATAACAATCTAAATTAAAAAAGCCAGAAGGCCCACTGACTGTGTCAGTCTAGGAAATAATGTGATTTCCAGAAAGAAATACCTGTTTTCAAAATAAGGAATTTATTGTCCTCAAGTTAAAGAGGCTCAAGGACGTCCAAAACTTTCTTATCTCCTATTAAAAACCATAAGCAGTTCAGCAGGTAGATTACACAACACTAATTAGGAGAACAGAAAATTTCCAAGTCTGTCATAATTGTGTTAGCTATGACCAACAAACCTATGTATTTCATAGAACTATATAATACACTAAGGATGGGCTTTTTTGACAATTTTTGTAGTAGCTTTTCCTCATGGTAGCTAGTCACTACTCTTTCCCTTAAGCAAAGAAAGCTAATGTCATTTGATCTATTTGCAGCTGTAAGTCTGGTTCCTTGAGAGGATTGTGATTTTATCCTGTTCATCAAACACTGTCAGAACCTTGATTTCCCTGGAGTTTGGCAGCAGTAGCAGCAGGCAGGCAATGAACGTTCTGATTCATTAAAGTCATTAGCATTTTTTTTTTTTTGAGTTTCTGTTAAGCCTAAGCAATTACTAATAAAATCAGAATGACTGTTCTTGACTAAAATTCTCCCGAAATACTGATGTAGAGAACAAACCAACCGCATGGATTCTGTAATGGCATGACATTCAAATAATCTATTCTGTACACTTCCTGAAATCCTTCCTATAATTATTGTTGTGGAAACAGTCTTGTGTGAGACACATACCTAAGTTAAAATATCTCTATATTTGAATGAAAAAACCCCCACAATAGAGAACTAAATTCAGACAACCTGTAAGTGTATACTCCATTTGAATACAAATTGCAGGAAGTTGGATTTCTGTATAAATATGTAAAACAGTTCTTAAAGTGCACATAGAAAATGGGACACTCTCTATTGAATCAACTTTTTGACAAACAAGAGACAGATATTTTTGGATTTTGATAAGGAAGATCACCCAAGAATTACCATGTCTTACAGTTTGTATAAATAACTGCTACTTATGAATCTGCTTCTTTCAGAAAGGGACTGGCACATCTCACCACCCCTTAAAGATTTATTAAAGTATATGGCACCACACAGGCAGCTCTTAATAGAGCAGACTTCTAGCCTTATAAAGATTACCTTCTTACATGAAGTTTTGCAGGATGAAGGCCTTTTAATTCTAGTAGACTTTAGGGCACGATAAGATGTGTTACTTCAGACTGATGTCTAGCCTTTCATTCGAACAAGTTCAGTGATGGAAATCCTACCCAATTCCCATTCAGAACATCATAAATTGTCCTGACTCTTCTTCTACCCAAAGTATTTCTTAATGTTAACTGACATTGCCCCTGCAAGTTCCTAAATCCATGTGTCTTGTTCTGCCATTGATGACTCAAGAGACTAATTGGTCCCTGTTTTCTCTGTAATATCTCCTTATGCATGTTTGGAAAGTTATGTCTCCTCTTCTCTAAGTGCTAGATGGTCAGCCCTCTTTATCACTCTTGCATTTTCCATTTTGCAAGCCTTTTGCAATTTTTCTGCTGTTTCCCTCTAGACTACTCTCCATTTGCCTGCAAGGTCCCTAGTAGTTCAGCATGCAGAAAATAACAGCTTTGACACCTTGTTCTCATATCAAGTGATGACTACAATCTTTCCTTTACAAGATGGAAACCCCCCTCAAGCATGTATTTTACCCAGACCCATTGTACAAGACCATGTAAAACAGAAACAATGTCTCTCCCCAAAACAAAAGAAACATGTTGAACAGATTTACTGACTTTTTATTTTGTCAAATGGAGGTACTGTGACAATGTCCAGGCAAGCCAGCTCAGGCTCACAAGCCCTCTTGTTGCAAAATATCTAAAATGAAGCTTTATAGTAAGCAAGAATAGGAGTGATGCTTTCCTACTAAAACCAGAAAAACTGAAAACAAATACCTTACATTAAAGCAGCAATTCTCTTCTGTTTGCGGGTGTTTGAGTTTTAGTACCAGTCTTTTCCACTTCTAAAGTTCGAAGTCTTCGGCTGAAGTTGTCACAGCTGAAAAGTGCTAGTAAATGCATTAACCCACACAAATGAGTTAAAGTGTTCATGTCATATTTCATGATCATAGCATACTTCAATTTTAAAGCATTATTCCCACCTTTTCTCTAAAATAACTCTGATCCTAGGAAGATATTAACATCTAATTCCTCCCTACTGTGAAACACAAGCATTTATCTGTCACACAATTAACAAAAAAACCCAACCTCCCAACACTTTCTTTTCTGAATTGGTAGAGGCTTAAGTGTTGAACAAAATATGTACAACGCTATATATTTACAAGTTATTCTTTCATTTCAGTGAACCATGCACTAACAAGCCATTCAAAAGATTAGTAATCACCACCTTTTTGTGGCAAAGTTATGCCAGAATGAAAATATACTGATTTATTCTGTGTATTCTTATACCAGATGTCAGAACATGCTCTCATATTCTCCAAGTCATGTTTCAGTTCATATGTCATGGGATCTAAACTACTCCAATATTATCTTTGGTTATATTAAAAAGGTACCCATTTTGAGCAAATCTCTTCTGAAGAATTAGTGTATCATTAGCATCTGTAGCATCTGATGCACTCAGGAAACAGACAGCCAAGAAACCAAAAAACTATTTAAAAGTATTTTGTTATTTTCTTCTCTGCTGTACTTCCCCTCCAACACCTTAACACTTTTATTGGCATTTTGATTTCTTTGTGCTTTGTGTTGTAAGCAATGATTGCCCACCCCAAAGGCTGTTTTCAGCATTTTTTCAGATATAAAGTTACAGCAAGAAGAATTTTTAGAGGTATACATCGAGGTCTGTAGAGTCTTTTAGCATTCCCCTGAATATGTACACTAAACTTTTCAAATCTTATTTTAGTGTGAATTTGAGGAGAATGTCATTCCCTAAAACTCAAGTATTTGTTTACTGGTGGCATATTTTCACATTTCCCTTTCTACTACCACCCCACAGGGGCCAACTGCTTCTTAGTATTTTCCACGTGCAAAATGTGAAAGTCTGAGTGCAACCCACTGTATTTCAAGCTGCCCAAAATAGCCTTGATAAGCCATTTGGGTGTCTACCACTGCTGATGTCAGATTTTATATCCCTTGCTTAGTCCAAAGAAAGATGAACTGCTTCCAAGGAGAAAAAACTGCTATCTAGTTGTTGAACTAGCAGGGAAGCTAAACTTAAAGTCCACCTCCATCCACAGTGTCTTGTAGCAATGATGTTCTCTCATATCTGAGGGTGAGTATTTTGTTCATGGGGTTTGCAGATTCCCAGAGGCTCTGAAAACAAGTGTTTTACCACGTGCAAAGGACTGCTAATCTCAGCCTCCTGTTCAGCTACAGTGATCATTGCTACTGTAGTACATAGACATCAGAATAACGTAACGGGGGGGACTGAAGCATAGAAGATGAATAGCACTTGCCAAAACACACAGCTTCTCTAGTCCCTGTTGGACAGTGAATTCAACAATCACACACAAAATGATCTGCAAAGCTATAAATCAATGGAAGTTCTGTTCTGTTAGAAGAAAGTGAGAGATTTGCCTTCCAGCTGCAAAGAAATAATGGAGGTTGTCTGTACAATTTGCTTTGTATTTTATAAAAGACATTTTATGATATAAATAATACATTTGCAGTATTCTGAAACTGGCTAATATTCACAGTTATTGCAATCAGCTGTGGCAGGACATTAAACATGGTTTAGTAAACTACAGTAGTGCAGTGGGATATAGCATTAAGAAGCTTGGTCCCTAGCTAGTTTCACTCATCATATCTGTATTAACATCAACAGAACTGTTGCCATTTTCACCAGCTGAGACTCAAGCCAATGTGAATATTTCCAATGTATTTTTTGGGGTAAATAGTCAATGAAATTGACACTAACATTGAAGAAAATTTTGGGGAAAAACACCAGCTGTGATAACTGATGTTTACTCTCACATAGCACTTGTAAAAAATATCAGCCAGTTAATATTGTAAATTGGTGAGCTTCTCGTTCATATTAGGTGTGACTATGAGGGAAGACACTTCCTCAGAAGAGCTGTAGACTGGCTACACTTTACAATCACTGTATTTCAACACGTTCCTCCTCATAGCCTTGCAGGTATTCCACATTTCAGTATCAGCCTTACAACCACATAGCAGCCAGAGCTGAGAAAGTATGTACCTGCACACTAGAGTTCTGCTGCAAATCTGGGTTATTGGAGTTTGAGTGTCCAAAGTTCCTTGCTGTATTGTAAACAAAGAAAAAAAATTAGGTAATTTTTTTTAAAGCACACACTTACAACCTTCAGTTACACTGGATTTCTTTTTTTACCACAAAAAAGTTCAATCAAAGAACTTAAAGACAGTATCCAATGATTTTTTTGATACTTTCAGAGCCAAAATTCATTCCAAATAGCTTAATGTAAAATAATTAAAACCCCTAGATTTTGCTCTCTGCACTTTACTTACCAATTCAGCTTTTCCAACTGTCAACAGACATAAAAATATAGTATTAAAGAAATACAAGTCATGTCTTATTTTAGCAAGTCTCTTTGGCAGGATAAAAAAAAAAACCTACTTAAAATACCAGCAGAATGTATGAAACTTGCCAAAGATTGCTGCTTGAGTGAGAGTGTTTCTTCAGGAACATGTGTATATTTTCTTTATTGCAAGCAAGGCAATAAATCATTTTACACTGAATTCACGTAGACGTTTGTGAAATGGCTCATTATCAAGACACTTTATCAGTGGCAAAGAAATTAATATTTTTAGCACATTAGATTGATAATAACACTTCACATTTGTAATAGCACCTTTCCTGCCAGACTCTTCAACCGTGTTGCAAATATTTATTAAGCCTTACAACATGTGTGGGAGGCAGGAATATTTTATATTCCTTCAGGCTAATCCACTCCAGAGGATACCTGTCCAAGTGCTTGCTGAGGATGCTTGGACTATTATTGTTAAGCAATACAGGTGTAGTTTATCCTGCTGTCTGTACAAAGTCACTTGCCTCAATTATGTTAAGTTGTGGATTTTTGTCTGTCAGTCACTTCTCTCATTGAGGTTCCCTCCTGCATGAAGTATTGCCTGTGAAGAAGCAATGAAAATGGAGAATCTGATTCTCTGGACATCTGCCAAACCGAAATGCACAAGATAAGTCCCAGAAACCCTTGGTTTCAAAGACAGAGGAAATGAGTAGAACTGTGTACTTATAAAATAGGTGTCAGGCAGCATCTCTCTTTCAACATACCCCCTCACATCCTTGAAACTAAATAATAAAGGAAATAGAAAGAATATTCCTAAGGTTCTGTCAGATGCAACCAGATACTAGCAAGAGTAAAAGGAGTCTGAAAATCATGTACTGGAAATGTTCTTGCTAAGGCTTGAGAATCAAACCTTAACCCCTCCACAGGGAGCAATATACCCGACAAAGATCCCTGAGGCACCTCATTTGAAAAGAAACTACAAGAGATCAAACCTAATACGAAGTACCAATAGAAAGAATCAGTGATAAATATTTCAATTGCATAAACACAGGGACTTTTTTAAGCTATAAAATTCTAATTCTTAAATAACCACTGCTGCAACCTTCCTACAAATATCAACAATTTCCTTATAGGAAGCTGTGAGAAACCTGTATCACCACTTTTCTTTCAGTAATACACTGCTACCTCTAAGGAGAATAGTCAGCATCAGTAGTCTCTGAGGATAAGGATAGAGATTACCCTGATGTAAGGTAAAACTCATTTCCAGCAGTATGCGGCTATACTCTGGTCTAAACCATGAAATTATCAAAATCTATTGATATGTACTTATGAAATCACTTGGTACCCAAAATTCTAGATTGTGATTTTCTGAGCTGTTCAACTCTTAACATCTTACAGCTGAGCTAAATAGCTACTAGTTCTTTTACCTTCCATCATCCTTTAGCTCACTCCTTTCAGCATTTTCTGGAAGACCACTCTTGTCTGAAGTGTTTAGTTTTAAAAGATCCTACAAAATTTGCTGTAGTCTTAACCCCAGAATAACATATACCCTTTATTTAAGCATACATTTCTCTTTAAAAGAGGAAAAATACTTAAGAAAGGAGGCTTATAGAGGTTCCCTAGCTTGTGTTCCATTGCATTACGGGAAGTGGGAGGCTATAAGTTTCAGGTGTTGCTAGCTGATGCTTTTTGTGCTTCACTACAGCTGTGGGAGGAAAGGAAGGAATGAGCATGCAAGAGTGGTAAGTACAATACAGCTCCTTGTAAATCTATGGAGGGAGACAGATTTATGTCTGTTAGTGAACTGAGGTTCTAAAGTAAGGGAGATAGGTAAGGGGTAAGCAAGTGGATTTGATAGGTGAGAAATATTCATGAAAAGGGACATATATGGTTTCAGGTAATGCCCAGGGACTGTTTGATCACTTACTGTTCTTTGCAAGCTTGTGTTTCAATTTACTCCAGAGATTTATGAACAGTCTTACCAATACTGTTCAGTACTGCTGAATCTTTGAAAATAGATGGACTATCTTTTGAATGAAGGCCATAAAAGAAATGCACAGTGATGTCACTTGTACATCCCTACTCATAGCTCAAAGAAGCTAGAATAATTTCTCCTTGAAAAGAGATTTTTGTCACAATGAATGTTGACAAAGCAGTCTTAAGGAGTGTTATTTCTATTTGCCTTGCTCTAAGATACAGCTAGAGGTTGAGTTTTCTTTTTCACTTTCTCATTCATACACTTTTAACTTAAGTTTCCTGTCTCTACAATTAGGAAAAATGTGTTTCTGAGGACCAGCTGACAGATGCCTGGTGACTTCTGAACCCCAAATATATGTTTTGGGGTGCTGCATTTTAAGCAGAAGAAAAGCTTATGCACAGCAGTGCACTGACTGGACTATTTTCTTTCATTAGTATAACTAGTTATGCTCAGGTATTATACATATAGGTTTGATGCCTAAGGTGTGGGTATGCTTGCAATAACTCAGCTTGAAATGGGAGCCTTTCTACACTTTGCAGAAATAGCTACTTAATGCTATTGTAATAAGAAAATATTTGCCAGGTGAGATATGTGTCCTTTGAACGCTGACTTGATCAGATTCTCTATAAATTCACCTTTAACAACCCTCACAGCAGGCAAGCATAAAAAAGAATTGGGAAAAAGAGTTAAAAAGAAAAAGGCAAATTCTCCAATTATGGGCTCAGAGAAACACCCCTATCATGGCAAATGATGCTGCAGAAGAGTTTAAGGTCAACAAAAAAAGGCTACAATAAAATAGCTTTAATACTCAAGCCCTTGTATTTTCTCCAGGATAATTGCACTTGATACTACACCTATTGACCTTGAAGCATGATTTCCTGTCCCCATGATCACAACCCATGATCAATACCTTTTACAATGCAACAAACCTTAAAATGTTCCTTTATGCTGTCACGTGAGCTACTGTAATATTAGCCTTGACTTAAGCTATCCTGAACCTAAACCTCCCTTGCTAACTACCTGCTTAGCCTTGTGACAGGGACAGAGCCTGGAGGGATCAGCAGGATGATGGGGCATAAGATGAGAAGTGAAGCCTCATGTGATGGCAAGAACCTGCCAATTTATAAGTCACAGTGGTCATTTCTAGCCCTGAAGAAAAGTATTTCTGCAGTAGTTTATTACTACCTTTTTCTAGACAACCTTTCCATTATCACAGTTCTAGGTGGTTCCCTTCAGTAAAAGTGAACCATGGTCTTCTGCAAGAAAAAGCCACCTCCTGGTGTCTTGGAAAAGAGCAATCTTATGTTGTTACCTGAAACTACGTGCTGCTCAGAAAAATCTCATGCAGACATGCTTTCTATGGCTTAATGAAGACCTTCTGTGGTGCTCATATAATTTCCATTGTATTTTCTACCTGCTATCTCTTCTCTCATATTTGGATAAAAACCCTGGTTTTTGGTGCTTGCACCAGCTAGTGCAAGGAGGCTCTGGTCTTTCAGAGACAAAGGTACTGCAGAAACACAGATATATAAATACTTGGCCTGTTTCCTTCTTGAATGTCACTGAATTCACTGAGCAGTAGTTAATGACTTTGATGGAAAAATAATTATGTGTAAATTTATTAATTTTTCAGACAGGACCAAAAGTGAATGAGCTGTACTGTGAACAGAAAGGCTGAGCTACTCTTCCTGGAAGAACAATGAAAGGGAAAGATTGATGTGTCCCAAATACTCTCTCCTAGTAAGCAAAAAAGCAGGACCCTAAAGCCTTCTCAAATCAGTTTTTTTTCTCCATTTACTTTGTGAATCATCTGCTTTCTCTTTTCTCATCCAGTTTCTTCTGCTAAAATAAGGACATGGTATTTGACTGTTGTCTTCAATACCTTTTGTAAAAATAAACCAATTATTACATATGCTATAAACTTAAGAGCTGTTTCTTGAAAAGAAACTATATATTCCACTTTCTTTGAACATCTAGACGCAGGTATTAAGATGTGATGTACAGACTCTATTGTGGGTGGGGAAATTAAATTTTAGTCTTTTTAGGCCACAGAAAAGAATCAGTTCATCATTGGAAATCTGATTTGGTTTTAGACAAGGAGGGGTGAAAAGCAAAAGCAAAACCCCACAAAAATTTCTGACTTTATTCTGAAAATAAAAAACAAGGTTATCAAAGAGACTGACTGAAGAGATGTATTTTATCACTCCATCTGCCCTGAAGCAAAATCACAAATTCTCTGAGAAACTCTCAGATTCAGGCATTTGTTCCTAAGATCTGTTTTTCTAAGCAGTAGTGCCAGAAGGCAGAGATTGCTGGGGTCACTTGGAAGAATAAGGCTCTGGCATATAATGTAGATTTCCACATCTACAGTTACATTGCATTTTTAATATCCTGGAATGCAAATCTTTACTGTCTTGCTTGATGGGCAAAGTTAGAAGCTCTCTTCCAGAAACACAGGTGAAACAGTAGAAGGCTTAGCAGAAATTTTACTGCAGGGGTTAAGAACAGCAGGCCAATACTGGAGGGATGCACTGGAGATACAGCTCTGAGATTAGCCATCAGGACTAAAATCTGCAGCATCAAATAATTGCTGTGAAATACTTCCCTGTAGAATCCCCAGGGTGTATCTGCAATAGCAAACAGTTTAGCACAACAAGAGGTGTTGTAGAGTGAAGCAGTACACTTGAAAGTCTTGTCATCCCTGTTGATCATTTGTGTCACCTAGGGCTAGGCTGGTAATCTTATTTCAAAGTCTGATTTTACCAGCTGGGGTTTGGGATATTGCATTCATGATTTTTGCCTGTCCTGTAGGTTTCCTGGTGTGTAGTTTCCACATGGATTTCTCTGGGGAAGGTCCAGCTGGGGGAGCTGCAAAGCACAATCTAAAGTACTTCAAAAAGTGCACCAAGGAGCTCTTGTTCAAAAAAGCACAGAAGCTACAGAATAAATTGCTAAGGAAGATGCACCCTCATTCTGACAGTTCGTTCATTTCTTTTCCTGGCACATTGTAAGAAAAGCATTTTATTTCATGCGGTTTAGGGCTGTGTGGGGTGCCATTCAGCTGATGTGGTAGCTGAAACTGCAGCTATTTTCTCAAAAGCCTTTTAAACATTGCTTGCTGCCTCAACCGATCCTCTGGAGCTTTGTCAGTTTCTTTTATGCCTCTACTGGTTGTCCCACTAAGGCTTTCTTAGTCTCAGGAAAAGCCTGTTCCTCTCTTCCATATATATGAAAAGGTAAAACCCTGTCCGGGTCTTGACATCATCCTAGCTCATATCAGGGATATACAACAATCTGTATTGTCTTATACATACAACTTCACATTGTAGGCTAAGGTGCAACTGTGATTCATTCCCTCAGAATAAGTGGGAGGGCTAGCAACCTACTAAAGGCTGAAGTGATAAAACGTTGTGGAAATATGGCCATAGAATAAGCTTTGCAGAATCACAGAATATTAGGAGTTGGAAGGGACCTTGAAATATCATCTAGTCCAACCCCCCTGCCACAGCAGGATTCCCTAGACCAGGTCACACAGAAGCGTGTCCAGACGGGTTTTCAATACCTCCACAGAAGGAGACTCCACAACCTCTCTGGGCAGTCTGTTCCAGTGCTCATCACCCTTATTGGGAAAAAAAGCTTATTTGGGAAAAGCCTACAGCATTTGCTAGTACTTTCAGGAACTGCACACCTAGTAGTGATGCAATTAGCTATATCACCTTACTGAACTTGGACCTGATTTAACATTATGAATAGCTACTTCATTACTTTGATGTTTAGTTCAGTTGTCATTGTTACTTAGCTTAGAAAATAGGATAGACTAAACAGAAAAGACTGATTTTTATTTCCAAACAATGGTCTATGCAGTGATGAGCTGTGTCTTTTCAGTTATTCAGATGTTTGTTGGGTAACTGACACGTCAGCTTCCTGTTCTGCTTATGGGTGCAGATCTGTACTGACACGTTACACTCGGATCAGCAGGATTAGTCAAAGGAAATACTCATGACTGCTTATTACTTTATAGATTTGCAAGCTGTTGTTTTTGCAGGGTTAGGTTAACTATTAGTGTCAGAGCAGGGACATGGTGATGTGAGATGCATGTGGAGTTGCATGTCAAAAACTGTTGGGCTGTGCCAGTGTCCAGCCAGTTGCTGGGTGGCCAGATGGCTGCTGCTGTGCTGTGATGCAGATGTGGCCTGATTTAGAGTTCTTCTGGCACAGATGTTTTTTGTCTGTTTTCAGTGGAATTACGCCCTTAACAAATGGAAATATTCTTGCTACTTTTCCTTCAGCATGTTTTTTTGCTTGGTTAATTCATGTCTGAAACCAGGCTTCTGTTAGAAGCACGTGTCCAGTTTGAGAGCTGCTTATTGAAACCTACTCTTTTAGTGGCCCTGGCAAATTTTTAATACTGTATGCCTGGTCTAATTCCTGACTGGACTTATTAACATACCCTCAAGCAAGACATTTGGTGGTCTGTTATTTTTGTCATGGTCTTTTTAAGAGCTGTAGCTCTGAACCTGTGCTTTATTGTGCTGACTACAGAAAAGGAGACCAAAGGAAATTGCCCATACCTCAAACAATTTATAGATTCCATATAAGACAGGATGCCCCTTGAGTCTGTCTATAATATGCAATTGCAAGTTTAGGGGTTGGGAATTAAAAAGAATCGTTTGTCTAGTACACCTATTCTATGTAACTTACCTTTCACAAAAAGAACTGATGTACCTTTAAAGTGCATTTTATTTTATGAATATAAGATTTTGACTTTAAGAACCAATTACTTTCACATCCAGTGCCTGGCATTCAAAAATCTTAATTTATAAAATTAATGAGAACTGCTGCACAAGGCTTAACTGAATTCTGCTGTAGAAGCTGAAGGCAGTAGTCAGGACAGAAAAGCCAAATATAAAGCATGTCACAAAGAATTACCTTCTTGCTTTAGCCACTTGTTACCTCTCTGATCCTTTCCTCCCTCTCTCTTCCCAATATCCTCTGTGCTTCATTGAGCTTATCTGGAAAACTGGGTCAGTTGTATGTGATCAAAAGATAGATTTTGCTCAGGTATAGGGAGATCAGAGGAGTTCTTGCTTAATAAGCTTGATAACGTGCAAGTGCATTATGAAGCTCAGACAGAAATTACTTGTTTTGGTCTGTGCCCCATCCTGGCTTGACTGCATGCATAATTCCTCAACTTGACTGATGAGTGCTGTCCTAAGGCCAGACCCTGCTGCTTTGATCTAAAAGGCATAGCACAAATGAAGTCAGTAAGACTGTTTGGGGGGCTGTATTTACTCCAGAAGTTCCCTCATACCTGCCTGTAGGAAAAGATGCAGCAGTTTTGGTTTGGTATTTTTAGGGGAAAAGGGTCAATCTCTGTTTACTATTACCTGCTGTGGCACTCTGCATTTGCATTACACAAGTGGTTTGAAACTTGTTTAAATGAAGCTGTCCTACAAACTTTTGCTTCCATAGCTGCAAGCTTTGCTAGGAAACCATGGGGTTTTATCTCCAGTCCTTGACAGTGCTGGTTCTTGCTTTTCAGATTGGGTTGGGAGAAGAGGGAGATTGAAGTCACTTTTAAAAAATGTAGTTAAAAATTCCAAAGCAGGATGTTTTTAATGACATTCCTTGCCAGAGCTAAGCAGACTCCAAGATCAAAGTTATCTAGCCACCCATGTCTTTTTAATAGCAAACTATAACCACCTTAATTCTTCCCTGAGCATTGATTAGATGCAGTATAAACTGCAGTGACAGCCTCCTGCCTCGTAAACACTGGCAGAAAGCACAATCTTAATATTCACATAGGATTTGTCTCTAGGACTCTGCAAGATGAACTGGAAAGAGAGTGGCATTCCACATACTCAACAATATGCTAATGCTGACTTTGCAAGCTAATGTAGCTGTTTCTAAGCAGAAATACAGACCAAACTTCAAAAAGATCTTTATATCCAGATCTCAATACCCCAAGTGACTCCCAATTAGACCTGGAAATAGGTGACCAGATGTTACATTTGCAAATGCTAGAAGCTGATGGCTGCTGGGCATTTTGAAAATCTGTGCTGATATAATTTTAAGAACTGTTTCTTCACTCACTTCTATCTACCAAGCTTTGTGGGGCTTTTTTTCTTTTCATAGGCTTTGTTTATCCCTTACCTGAATGATAGCTGAGACTTAAAACAGTACAGAAAACTCAGTAATAAGATTGTCACATGAATGCTGCTTTTCAGAGTAGCAAAGAAAAATTTATTTTGAAAGACAAAAAATGTATTTAGAGTCTCATTTAAAGGAAGGCTAAGCATTGGTTAGAAAAAGATTTTCTAAGAAAAAGACTGAGATGCAATTAAGAAAACTTAGATTTTAGCGTTTTGAATAGATTAGGCATTTAATTAATGATAAATCTATGACTAAATTTTTTAGCTTTAGAAATCTGTGTTTTGATTCTGCTAGTTTTTGAAATTCTGAGGTTGAGATCTTGAAAATGGGTTTCTTAGGTGGGATGAAGAGATGTAACAGCAGTTATTATATCCTTCCCAGAAATAATGAAATCTACAAGTATTTAGGATGCTATAGTGAATGTACTTTCAAAGGATTGGAGGGACAAAGATATTATTTTTGTCCTGTGGACAAGACTGCTCCCTGGCCCGAATTTGCAGAGTACATGTAAGGCCAGGCAGATTGCTGCTCACTAAGCAGAATAAAATGTGCAGTTAAATAAATAAAATCTGTAAGTGACTTTTTATACTAACTGCATAAACAACATGAAGCTGATTTATGTAATGCAGGATTCATGCTTACTCAAATCAGCATTTGTCATATGTGGTTTCCCTCTCACTTGCCTGTGTCAGGAGAAAAGATCTCCATTGTGACTCCTCTTTTTTTCAATGGTTCAGCAGTGCCCTCTGAAAGCTCTTATACCAAATAGCTCAGGAGAGAGGGGAGAGGTAATTGTGGTATATTGCTAATAAAACAATCAGCTAAGTGTTCCTGACATTTGGGTTCATGAGCTTTTCATCACCTTTGAGACTGAGAGGGCTACTGAGAAATAGAGTACAATTCCCCAAATGGCTACTTATAATCATGAGTACTTTGGGTGCCCATGTTATAGGGTTGGTAATGCTTTGTTAATGTTAGCTTAGTCTTTTAACCAGGCTATGCCCAGGATCTGTGCTGCACAACCAGAGTGAGATGGGCTGCACCCTGTGATAGTAGCAGTGCCATTGCTCATTGGTGTATGTGCACAAGTCTCTGATAAAACAGCGTGGAAGCAAACCACTCTTAACGTGACAATGAGAAAGAGAAGAGGAGAACTTCAGAACTGGCCTCATTTTTTTATTTTTTTTTGTTCCTTCTTCAGGTAAAAATTCCTGTTGTGAATAGTTAGCTTGTAATGTTCTACTGTGCTCTAAGTTAGAGTCAATTTTATTGAAGAAAGAAATACAGACTTTTAAAAGTATTCCTTTGTGATCTCAATTCTTCTAGAAGATCGATTTTTGAAGGCATAAGTTTGTCTGCAATTATTGTGCTGCATGGAAATTTCACATAATAGCATTTATATGGACTTTTCATTCAGAGACAAAGAATAAATTATGTAAGTAAATTACTTGGATCACTAAAACCTGCCAGTTAGGATGATGCACAAAGATTAATCTATTGCTTTAAAGCACCAAGAAGCCTATTAAAATTTTCATTCATAAGCTGCTGCAAAATTAAAATTTAGCAATTGTAATTCTGTGGCTATTTTGACCATAAAATAATCAAACAATAACGAGATTTTCATGACCATCATTATGCTAAAACAAACTAACAAGAAGTTCTGTTGAGCAGGGTTTTTTTTTCCAGCATCCCTCACAAAGTAGGGGAAAAAATTCAGGACTGTAAATTTAAGCAATAAATAGCTTAACAGATGCCTGAAGGTAATGTGGTCAACCAATTATCAGCACCTTCCTTCCAGTAAAAAGAACATTCCTTTAATATGGAAGCAAAACTGGCTATGTCTATTTACTGGAAGCATAACAATGGTCACTATTTTAGCTGAACAGAGGTTAGTATGTTTTCTACAGATGTAAAATTCCACTCCTCTGCTTTGCTAAGAGTCGAGGAATTGAATTGGAATTGAATGGAGATCAGGATTGGATTAAAGTAAGTAATACAGAGGCTTCAGATACTACAGCTCAATGCAGAATGAAAATGAATGACAGTCTCATTAAAAAAAAAAAGCAAGCTCTGCCTCAATATGAAAGGTCTGATGGTTAGGTCACTCTTGAGAGGTGGCAGATTTTACAGTCAAGTCATGAATAAGTTCTTGAGAAATCACTAAAGTTGCATGTACCTAAAATCTACCCGGTTTAAATGAGTCTGTATAGATGCACAACTTGTTACACAGTGAATTCCTTAGTGTTTGTTAAGTATAAAATCCCACTAAGTTCTGGAACAAAAACTCTTTTAAAGGATGAGTGCTTTTTGCTTTGAATACCAAGGCTTCAGCACTTCAAGCAACAGCAGGAATCCATTATTTTGCAGCAGTATTTTTATCCTACTGACAAGTAGGTGTTTCTGATCATGCCTGAAACACCAGTTTAGCTGCCTTTCGTGGTATGTCTTCCTGTTCATGATATTAAGTGATGTAGTTGCAGCCATGTTTCAAGTCCTCATGTCAGACAGCATGACAGGATGAGGCTAAGCACCAGCAGACATTTCATAAGTTCTGCTGACCTAGGAGATGTGGGAAGGAAAGCAAGTGCTTGCATTAACTGGTGGCAGAGCTGGTCTGCTGCAGGCATGGGTCTGGCCCAGAGAAGGCAAGAGCTCTCTGGATTCTGCCATGGCTTCACCCTTCAGACCATAGAGGTCCCTGTGAAGGTTTGCTGTATGTAACAAACTGCAACACTCAGTACGTTTTCCCAGGTATACTTTTTTTTTTTACTGATGTCTAAACACATTGTAGAGAAGTGGTGCATTCCTGCCCTCGTGCATTAGTACTTACTGAGGATTTCTTTGGTTGCCCCAGGTTCACAGAAATGGGCTGATGTTAGTTTACAGTAAACAGTTCAGGAAAGCTACAAAGTTTTTTGCAGGGTAATGATATATTTTGTAATTTGTTTCTTTTGAGGGGGTTTTGCGTTGTTCTGTTTCCCAGTGCATAGCAACTAAATGTTCTCATTTTGTGAGGATTGTTTTTATAATTAATAGCTTCTGCTTTCTTTTTCATACAGTACTATTCTCTTAAATCTCTGTTGTGCTCTCTGCAGCCCACAAATATGCCTAATAAGAGATTTTCTGTTTAGATTCCAAACAGATAACACTGTGGGAGTTGCCACCACCTACAAGTTTATACATTCTGCAATGGTGTAATGTCAGTTTTCTACACTGTAAAGAGAAGGTATCTGAATCTGTTTTACTAGTGAGTGGCTCCAAAGAAAAGCGTTGTCCTTTTGAACTCTCTGGAACATTGCAATGGATTTTTTTTTTTTTCTTAACAACCAATTGTTATTTAAAACTATTTTGGATTTTCCTATAACACTTATGTGCTGGGTTTGACCTTGGCTGGACACCAGGTGCCCACCCAGCCGCTCTATCACTCCCCTTCCCAGAGGGACAGGGGAGAGAGAGAGTGAGGTGGAAAAAGGAATGACCCGTGGGTTAAGATAAGACAGTTTATTACAAGCACTATGTACAGCAAAGCATGCGTGCACAGAAGCAAAGCAGACTTAATCTCTACTTCCCATGAGCAGCGATGGTCGGCCACTCCCGAGAAGCAGGGCTGCGGTACGCGTAGTGGTTCTTCAGGAGGCAGTCATTAAATGATTAATGTCCCCTCCTCCCTGCTCTGTGCCTCAGCATTTATATCTGAGCTGACGTCATATGGTATGGAATATTCCTTTGGTCAGTTTGGGTCAGCTGGCTGCCTGACTTCCCTCCCAGGGTCCTGCCCCCCAACCAGAGAAGGAATGTCACAGTGCTAGTGCTGTGCCCAGCAGCAGCCAAAACACGGGTGTGTTATCAGCACCTTGCTAGTCACCAATGCAAAACACAGCACTGCAAGGGTCACTATGGGGATGAACTACAGCTCAGCCAGACCCAATACAACTTATTTCCAGTTGCATTTAACTGGGAAAAGAACTTTTTGTTAGGTTATTGTCTTAGTTTGAATTCCAGCTCTTATTTTGCATTTCCTTGTAATAATCTTAAATTTGTACACATCTGGGAGCCTTTTACCAAAGCTCATTCCTATGCTTATTGAAATCTACTGTGTTTTTTTTTTCCACTGAGTTGTAACTTATCTCCTTCACTGTAAAAACATATTTTAATTCTGACTTCAAAAGCTCACTGCACTGATCAAAAACAATTTCAGCTTCTGTGGTAATTGGCTCATGTAAGTATAAAATAGCATTTGTTAGTATGAGAATACTGGTTAAGGAAAAATAATCATGTTATTCCCTCATAAAATGCTCTGATTTTTAAACTGAGATGGGATTGGTTGAGGTGGAAATGCTTTTTTCAAAATATTTTCTTCTCCTTTTCCCTGTTCCTGCCTAAAAAGAAAAACATTAAGGAAGCTGAGGAAAAAGGGAAGGTTTCCTAGAGAAATATTACCTTTTTATTTCAAAACGGTATTCACATTCTAAAGGCTGAGATTTGGGTATGCTTTAGAAACATTTTACACCTCCAAGAATTTTTGAGCAACACTTAGAATATGTTTTCATTGCCTTGATTAGAAGAGCAAATAGAAGTGTGTTCCTCAAAGTGCTCTGATGCAAAAAGCAAAGATGCATGCCAGGAATTACTTGCATTTCTTTTCTAAGAATGCCTTTTCTTCTTGATTATTTTTCTACATTTTCATCCTACTGGGTGAGCTTCCTGCTCTTGTCATGGAACTGTGAGCAGGGACCCTCTCCTATCACCATTTCCCTTCCTTTTAAGATATTCACTAGAGATTGTAAAATTCAGTTTGTAGCTTCCAGATCTTTGCAGTAATCTCCATTTTACCTTTAAGTCATCCTTCATGCCTTTGACATATGTTATCTTTGCATGTGCTACTTATCTCTCTGGGAATGACTTTAGGTATGGTGAAGACTAATTCTAGGTGGACATGTTGGAAAGAGTCCAGCGCAGAGGCACAAAGATGATGAAGGGGCTGGAACATCTTCCTTATGAGGAAAGGCTGAGGCAGCTGGGTCTCTTTAGCTTGCAGAAGAGGAGGCTAAGGGGTGACCTTATCTATGCTTTTAAACATGTGAAGGGTGTGTTTCGGGAGGATGGGGTCAGGCTCTTCTCAGTGAAGACCAGTGACAGGACAAGAGGCAATGGCTGTAAGCTGAAGCATAGGAGATTCCGTGTGAATACACATAGACATTTTTTCCCAGTTGAGGTGGCAGAGCACTGGCACAGACTACCCAGAGAGGTTGTGGAATCTCCTTCTCTGGAGATACTCAAAACCCATCTGCATGTGCTTCTGTGTGACCTGGTCTAGGGAATCCTGCTGTGGCAGGAGGGTTGGGTTGGATGATATTTCAAGGTCCCTTCCAACTCCTAATATTCTGTGATTCTGTGACATAATTGCTGCAGTACAGTGGAGCCATGCAGAGCTTCTGCTCTTGGGAAACAGCATCTTCCTATTGTTGAGGGAAAAGAAACTGTTCTGAGCAGCTACTGCTGCCTTGATGGCTCTTTCATCAGGGAATAAACAAAATTTGCCATAGATTTGTGAAGCCTGTTGGTATTTTACACTGCTTCTGCACACCAAGAATTCTACTCAGTGAGATTCTACTCAGTGGTTAATACTTGATAAGAGCCTCTTCTAAATGATTGCTGGAGACCAGGTAGGCCAAAGGCTGCAGTCCATCCAGAAGTGACACAGCATGTCACTCAAACTGCCTTGCAGGTGAAAAATCCTCTAAGTTCAATGTTGTGTGGTGGCTAAGGAGTACTTAGTTCAGTACAGCAGGATTCAGCTGTAGTCTAAGCCACTGTGTAGTATTAAACCTTTTTGATGCAAAAAGCTGTATGAACAGGGCAAATATATCTTCATTGTAGCAAAAGATCATTTTTTTCTTCCATACAGAGGACTCTTTCAAACACCGTACTTCTATTCATGAAGATGCATTTTTAGCTAACTGTTCCAGTCTCATCTGTTCCTAGTAGACTTCACACTCTGTTTCTTATTTATTTGGGTTGTATGCATAGCATAGATAATATAAAGGAAGTGAATACATCATTATATCTGTTGCTGAATGATGGAATAAAGCATGTGTGTGGGTATTCTTTCTACTTCAACTGTAATTTGGGGTATCAAGAAGATAATTAACTTCTAACTGGCTCCTCCTTGAGACAATGTGGAGAAACAGCAGGAGCTGTAAACCCTTCCTGCAGTTCCAGGAGCTGCCTAGGTGTGCAAGAGGCTGAAGGTCTTTTTCAGGACCAGGTAATAATTTCAAAATTACAAAATTAGATTCATTTGGGGAATCAGTTTGACATTTCATTCCTTGCTATTTTCCTGGGGTGATGCAGAAACTTGCATTCTCCTTAGTCATGGTGGATTTCAGTTCACTTCATCACCAAGTCAAATAACAAAAAAGCGACAGTTTGCAGAACTCTTTAGCATCCAAATCACTTCTTTGAGAATAAGCTCTGTTGATGTCTTCTCCACAGAAAAAATAAATAAAAAATATATATATTTGGAGGCAAATAAATGTGCTGAGAAATTTTTGCAAAATACTGTTTGATCTTCCAACCAATTCTCCATAGACCTTTAAGATTTTGAGTCGGATTGTTGCTGCTAGAAAACTCTTATGTTGTGTCAAGGACAGTTTTTCTTGCCTTGGAACTGTTGCTGTCATTTCACAGTGAGCAGGAAACTTATGAAATTGTATGACTTTGATATCTGATGGAAGAATTCCGTTTTGTCTTTTTGGTGTCTCGTGGGTTCACACTGCTACAGGAGCTAGCATATTCCTGCCAAAGGTACTGTGGTGATCAGAGCCCTATTTTCACTGTGGAATGTAGAAGGAAGATATTATCAAAGCAATTAAGAGGAAAAAAAGTCCCTGACTAATATTCTAGTTAACAGACCAATTATTGTCTTTTTAAACTGAAGACTGCAATTTTAGTCAAGGAAAAAGCAATAGGTAGCTTATCTGGTCACACAAAGTTAATTGCAAAGGGTATTTCTAGAGAGATGTATTTATATTTTATGAAATTTGTTCTGTAAAAAGTATAATGACTCAGTAAAACATTTATTGTTCTGTTCTTCCACTGTGTACACATAATTCCCATTATTGTTAATTGATATATGCTTATATTCAATAAAGAGGAGATTCCTTAGGAAAGTAATATACTTTGTTTTTCACTGAACTTTAATGTGTGGGGCTTTTTAATAAGATAGAGACATTTGCTTTGCATGTGTTACCAACAGGTATCAGTAATTGAGTCATTCCTCAGCACTGTATTCTCTAATAACTGTTTCTGAAATTGCTGAAAATGGGACTTTCTGTCTTGAAGGACTGAGAAGGAAGAAGCTATGAGAGTATCCAAGTCATCAAATCAAACGAGGTCCACAACTTTGCGCAGAAAAGGGCAGTAGGTATTAAACACAACCTTTTCATATTCAGCAAATAATAACAGAGCATGTTCCTACTGTCTTTGAGCTCTACTAAAAGAAACTGTTGTTTCTACTATATACCTTTTCTCTACTGCCTGGGCTACCTGGAAAGCCCTTATGCAATCACTATACTGACTCCACATATTTGCCTGAAGCAAAAATCACATGTAAAGAACCCACTAAAAAGGCACAAAACCAATCATGGCAGCAAGCTCCTTTTCAACAATATTTTCTTCCTATTGACAGTAACATTTTCCATGCTGGGGTAATGGAGATTTGACTGCATGAATAGTTTATAAACCAGCACCTAATTTGGACTTGCTTGGCTAAATGTAAGATAGTTTGTGAGAAACTGGATTAACTTTTCTCTGCTTTACTTACAGATTCACAGTGCTTACAGCTGGCAAAAATTAATAAAGTGGTATCAGTGAGCATGCCTTAAATCAGTAGATAGGATTTTTGGCAAGGCTTTTTAGGTCTGAAATATAACTACCTGGTATAATTTAGCCAGTAAACTGTGTCCCTTTTTTGGGGGGGAAATGTTATTCATAGGAGATAAAGTCATGCTGTGTAAGTAGTCAGATTTTCTTTAATGTACATATTTTGGGGGAGGAACACATAAAATGGAATGGTATATTTTACACATTTTATAAGTCCTTGGGAATGTTAACTCCTATTTTGATCCTCTAGCACAGGAAAGACTTTCTTATCCTTTCAAAATGTTGACAATTACATTCTTGTAGTGCAGAGAGGCAATAAGCATGATAGAAAGTGCTCCAGGACAGTTTGCAGGTCAGCCTAAAGTCATCTGTAAAAGTTGCTAATTCCTTCTCTGCCCCACCCAATACTTGTGTGTCAAAGAAAGAGTAGCACGGGTAGGAAAATCTTGTCTCCTCCTCTTTACTGAATTTGGTGTGTTTATTTGCCCTGGCAGTGCTTCCCTCTTGTTTAAGGGAAATACAAGGAGGTGGTGTACAATGGCTCTCAGCATCCATATTCAAATCCTATTTTGCACAAAAGTGACAGCAGCCCTTCTGCCAGCTGTAGGTGGTCAGGTGGTGACAAGCAAGGGTGAACACTACTGAAGGCTTCCTACCTAACCTGGAAATACCTGTGACCAGTTTTGCTTAGAAAATATCAGTGATTCTCTTTACTTGAACACCTGTTTCCTTTTCAAGTTGCTTCTAATTTTTTTTTCCATAGTCTAACCTTTTGAGATAAAAATTTTTCAGGAGGTTATTTTGCAAACCTTGTGAAAAACCAAAATCACAGAATAGCCAGAGTTGGAAGGGACCCATTAGGATCACCTAGTCCAACTCTAAATGATCTTTAAGGACCCTTCCAACCTGAGCCATTCTATGATTCTATGTTTAGGCACAGGACAACTCCATAGTCACACCATGTGCCTATCAATTTTATCAACTTTATCAATTAATATAAAAGGAATCTATTGTGTGAAATTATTTCTTACTAAGATATTAGTATCCAACTCTGCCCAGGATGTTGTTTGTAAAACTAAAATCTTCCTGCAGCTTTGCTTCTGAGTGCTCAGGAGAGGTAAGGCTTAGATGTGTCATTCATTTCCTACCCACTCCGTTATTCAGCATAAATTCATCATATTGGGAAGGTGTATTATCCATTACCAGTCCCATGTCCCTGCCTCAGAGAACAAGAGAGCTGAGAAACATCACAATCGTATTATATGGTACTTTGCTGTCTTTCATTTCCTGCTGCATCTCCAGCAATTCCTTCTAAGGTAAAGGAGAGCTGCATATGTTACCTCTGCAGTGTTGCAGATTGTTTTTCTTCCCAGTTCCAAATCTATCAAAACTACAAGTAATACTTTTTATAGAGACATATTCCCATGCCCCTCCTCTCAACTTTTTGAAATATTATTCATGCCACTTTTCCTTTCTCAAAGGTAATTTGCAAGTGCCTGCAACCAGGAGTGCAAAGCAAGACTATCTGGGAAAATTTTTTTTCCTGGAGTGGCTGCTGGGCTGCACCTTTGTCACACTCTGCTCTTGCCCACATTTGGCTGTGTTTCCCTGTGCCTAGAAAGACAGCTATGGTCTCATACAAACTCAAATTTTCTAAAGACATCATTTCCAGGTTTGTTTTTTTTTTTCCTTTCTAAGCTCTTTGGGGAAAAATAAGTAGGAAAAGACTGGGCATTTGAAAAATAAATATAAGTTGGTGAGCCACCAGCAGTAGGGCTACTACGTACATGTGTAAGCCAAGGGCCAGTCTTATAAATGCTGTTTCTCCCCTGTAAGCCTTCCATTCATATTCTGTTTCCATTGTTAACTTTCAAACCCTTTTGGCTGCAGGAAGAGAGAATGTTTTCCTCTGATTTAATGCTGGCACAGAAGAGACTGCTCTGTATAGCACAGAATAGACTGCTCTGTGACTGCTTTCAACCTGCTTTCGCTCACCCAAGCCAATCTCTCTTCCTACCTTTGCGATACTTACTTATTTCCTTATTTTAAACAGATTTATTTTACCCCGTGTTTCTAAACAGATGCATTTTGTGGACGACTACGTTGCAACAGTATCCCTTTTTGTTTAGTGTTTCTTTTAAAAAGGAAAAGGTAAATTTCCCTTTCAAGAGTGGCTGCTGCCATCCTGCAACAGCACAAGTCTTCACAATCCTAACTGCTACCTTCTCCAAGTGGAAACTAGGAAGAAATAGTCTCTTTCATAAGAGTTAAAACAGCTTCACCGTTAAAAAGAGGGAAGTGGGATGCTAATTTTATTCTGCATAAAATGGAGATTCAACAGCAATGACAATTAAAAATTAAGGACTTTTCCCCCCCTTTTTTTTTTGTTTGGATTTTTTTGACATTTAAAATGCTAGAAATAATCTCTAGCATTTCCATATACAATGTTGTTTACACAAATGCATGGGATGAAAACAATAAAGACATGTATTTTTTCAGAGTTCTAATATTTTTTGGCATTAATTCTTCCTCCTGAGGTTGAGGTTTTTACTGAAAGTAGCAACCAGAAATAAGAAAGCTAGATGTGATTGGATCCCTTTTTTGTCAAAAATGAAATTTCAAGAACATCCTGCTTGAATCTTGGAACCCTGTGAGTGTGAGTTCATGACTTTGAGAGAGATTTTTGTCAGTGAGATTTGAGAGACCAAGGGCTTGGTGCTCACTTCTGCCTATCAAGAGGTTTTTCCAATTGTAAAAGTCTTTGATGCTTTCTAGCAAGAAACCATGTGTTTCTGACATAATTAACTCTTGTGAAAACATCTGAATGAGTTTGAAGGACAACTGTTCCAGTGTGGGACAAAAGCAACCTGACTTCTCTAAGCTGTCATAGCTTGGGCTACCTGGACCTTTCCATGAATGTTTTCTAAACATTTTGGCTTTCCTTATTTTTTCAGAAGCTTTTTGTACTGTTTTGCATGGACCTACTCAAGGTGAGTTGATGAAGTCTCAATGTAGTCAAGAAGACAAGGCTGAGTGAAAAACAGACTTAATCTTAAATGCAGTAGATTTTGTTTATTAATTAAAGAGCACTGTAAGAACTAGAAAACAGCCTGTTAAAACTAAATGGAGTAATGCTTGAGTCAGAAATATTTGAGAGACAGTTTACCTGAGTGAAGAAAATCTATTAGTATATAACTGATTTTATGAAAAGTGCTGGAAGGAATTTTCATAAGAAGAGAGGAAAATTGCTGAGATTTGAATTGCAAATATTTGCTGTAACTATTGTTTTCCCAAAATATATATTAAGGTGGCTTCAATTTTTGACTGTTCCTATTTATTTCCAAGTATGACACATCAGTCCAGCCTTCCTCATATGAAGTCTAAACAATGAAAAACTTGCCTTTTCAGACAACCTGTATGTTTAGCTGTCCTAGGCTATTGAGATAAGAAAATCCAAGGCATGTGTTTGCTGAAACTCAAACAATTAGAAATTAGCTTACAGTAACCAGTGAAAAAAGACCACTGTAAAACATTTTTCAGAACTAATGGGATTTTATTTGTTCTCACATAATCCTTTTTTGTCACAATTCACATTTATTACACCTGTTACATTTAACTGCAAATAAAAGCTGACAAGCTTCTGTTCTGCTGCAGGATTTATTTCTTTTTTTTTTTTTTTGCCAGTGGGCCAGGTTCAGCTGATATTTACTTATATCTGAACTTAATTTCAATCATGTTATATTCAGGGGATGTCATCTTTATTTTTGTGATAAGTGAATGAGATAGATCATTTAATCAAGGAAACTAGACAACGTGACATGAGAGTTGAAATGAGCTTACTACACCCAGTTTTATTTTGTCAAAGTCAATGGGCAGTTATGAAACAAGTGGGAGATATTAATTTAATTAATCCCTTACAGGGGAATAGGTGATTAATTTTCTGTGTTATTCTAGCTGTTACTGTTTGCATCCCAGCAGTATTCACTTAAATAAGTAATGATTGAGATTTAATGGGCTGTTACAAGGCTGAAAGGGCTGAACAAGGCTTGCTGGGGCAGGAGCTGGTGTTCCAGAAGAGGAGCAGGGTTGTGGACATCCAGCCTATTGACCTTCAGGCTGTGTCTTCATAAGCATTTTGGATTGGAGCAGAAAGATGTTTTGGGGAAGTGGCTGCTCTACCTTGGAGGCAATATTAAACTAGGATAGCAGCAGATATTAATAGTAATTTCTAGTCTACCTAGAGGCCAGTAGCCACCAGTTCTTACCAGACTTGCATTGCTAGGAGGGAAGTGGAGGTACCCAAGGAAGTGTAGTTTCTGAGAAGCAATCAGTATGAACAATGATCCTCAAGGTAGAGAGCAGGTAGGGTATCATTGAAGGCTGGGTTTCTTTCACAGGCTGCATTTATGTAATGAGCCCAGTGCTAGTGCTTTCCCACTACCTGGCTACTCACACCTTGTGTGTCATTAAATCATTTTCCATGGCCCACAAACCATTCAGATAATGATCAAAGGAACAAGTAAAATTTTGTCAGCGATTTAAATGTTTGGTCAGTGTTAATATCAGGGGCAGTAAAGGCTCTTTCATTTACATTGCAATGTTAATCCAGCTTCCCAGCCCATATAGAAATTACATGTTTCCTATAACCGAGTCTACTACATAATTGCATTTAAATCATACAGTTAAATTTTAGGCAATTGTGTTTAACCTATAACAAGATGCATATTGCAATATAAATAGTCTTGCAATTAAACAGGCAACAGTTACTCTCTGTATGAACAGACGTTTTTTGGATACTGAAAAATATGCAATTTAAATGCATTATCATTTTATTATGCCCTAAATTTTTAGGGACTTCAAAAAGTCTGTTATCCAAGTCTGGCAGAAATGAATAAGAATGTTAAATAAATTCCTGTTCTCAGTGACAGTGCAGCAGCTTTTGGACTCCTGCTCTGGATTTTCTCTGCTCTGTTCAGCACACCTGTACTACCCTTGAAGATGCTACGCCCTAATCCAATGAAAACAGAACATGTATTCAGCTGTTTGACAGATTATTCCACTACTAATTTTCCATTAAAAGTAATGATACAGCTACTTCTCAGCATGCAGTGATTTTCAGATCTATTTGACTTAAGTTGGTATTTATTTAAGGAAGACAAAAACCACTGGCAGTTTGTCTTCTGAGTATAATTGGTAATCTGCTGCTGTTCCCTGCTATGGAGCTGAAATAGCTTTAGTTGTTATTTTTTATCTACTGCCCTCAGGATTCAAATTAGATGGCTAATAGACTGGTCAAAATAACAGAAAATTCTTTATGGCTGCTTAATCATTAAAAGTCAGCATATTTAAGCCCAAATAAGCAACTGGGAAGTTATTTAAATATTATATTATCTAATTATATCTAAAAGCATAACCTCCTCATTTTTAGAGGAGGTATAGAATAGCTTCATAGCATAAATATCACTTTATGACACTATCTGAACACAGAATTGTAATTTCTCAAGTGAGAGACCACTGACATTTAGAAACATATTCACTGTCATTAGCAACATATTAGAAGAATTAAAGCCTGATATTAAAGCCTCCTCTTTTTTTATTGTTGCCCTGCAAATGCAAGTGTATTTTTAATGTTTGAAGTGGTGTAGATTTAATTCTGTCAAACTCATGTTCTAAGAATTTTTAGTTTCTCTCTAATTACATTATTTTCAGCTCTATATCTGCTTGCTAGGGTTAACACTTTTCTTTGTCTGTTCAAGTCAGCTACTAAGAATATTTTCTCCTTAAGCTTTTTAAATCCTTTAGTATATCAAATAAATATGCAGTCACTGATAATGGAAAATTTAGTTTTCCACCATGCATAACAACCAGACTGAAGCTGTTTGCTTGGCAAAGGGACATTGAGTTAAGGAAATTGTTGTTAACAGTCAAATACCAACAGTTAAAAGCATTCTTATGTGGAGCTAAAAATGATTTACTGAGATATGGAACTACCCAATGTTTATTGGAATGAGTGAAGGTTTATTAACTTTGGCACAAGGATGGTCCTATTTGTCTAGACACTTACAAAATCCAGTGTCTTTGGACTGTGATTTGCAGGAGCCTTTCCCCTTTGTAAACAGTATTTTGTTCTAAGAGATAGACATGGCTCCAAGTACTCTGCAATATTGGTCTGGCACATCAATTACCTTTGACAGAAACCTATTAGTTACAGATAACAGTGCAAAACTATTGCCTTTTAAAAACTCCCTTAGAGCTAGGGTTTGGCATGGGGTTTCAGAAATCTTCTGCCTCCTTTATTTCTTAGGAAACATTGCTTTTCTGATAGTATAATTTCAAATTTTTGTTATTACTATATTATAATGGATGTCTGGGATTGCAAAATCTGGAAGAAAGGGATGAGGGAAGAGCTGAGTGCAGAGTTTTTCCTAAATTATTGCAGAACACTGTTCTAGGCACAGATGCTTGTAAACCTATCTTTTTCACAAGGTCTTAAAATGGTTAACAAATGCAGAATGCAGGAAAAGTCCAAACCTCTTGTTCTTTGCCATTCATCTTCTTCCTTGCTTAAAATTCTACATGCATCTTCTCAATAGTCTTTACCAGAAAAAAAGACTGCTTTCAAAACTTCTGTATACTGAAAGACCACAAACACATACTTTCACTTAATATGTAGGTATTTAATCCTGTTACTCTTTTCTAAGCCAGACAGAAGGGTAACTGTTTTCCAGCTTAAATATAGTATCCATGATTGATGAATACATTGCCAGTGCCTATTAAAGTCAAGTCGTACTGTCATAGCAATTTTGTCACAGTCTAGTACAGCTCATTTGATAATAAACCTTTGACTGTGGAAAGCTGCAGTGTAGGTTTAAGCCTGGCTTGTACACAGCTTAAGGGGAATGGTCCAGTAATAAAACAATGCAGCCATCATTCTAGGAGGTGTGCCTCAAAACAAGACTCATTATTATCTCAAATAATGTATCTGTGCTTGTTGGTTGCTTTCCACTTTGGAATCAGCATGGAGACATATAGCAATATTGGTATAACTGTATTTAAATATACATAGGCCAGAAAAACAAGCAGCAATTTTCCTGTGACAAATGGAGCACTTTTAGAGCTGTGGAAAGCCCATTACTCACCTTACATTTTGCTGTACTCATGTGGAACAAACAAGGAGGAGATTTTCCTAGGTGCCCTGTTGCATTGATTTGAAAAACAAACTGACCTAATGAACACAAAACCCCTCAACCCTTAGATAACTAAACAGATAAATCTCTTTGATAAAGATATGATCATCTTAAGATTTTTTTTGGTAAGCTTCCAGAAAAAATGATGTGAAAGCTGATTATGATATCTGTTTTGTTACTTTAGTTTTATTTCTGGAAGAGGTTTTTTGGTTTGGTTTTGGTGGGTTGGGGGGGGTGGGATTGTTTTTAGGGGGTTTTTTGTTGTTCTTTGTGGTGGTGGTTTTGTTTTGAGGGTTTTTTCATTATTATTATTATATTTTTTAATGCAAATGGATAGAATTTTCTCATAAACACAAAGCCAAGTTTCAGGAAATTGAGTGTTTTCTGGCATATTCTTCCCTCCCACTGTACTGGATCCCTTCACTCACCATTTCAGCCAGTCCTGCTTGCTGGTTTTACCTTCCTGCATAGACAAGAGAGTGCTTCTGCACTAGTGAGAGACTTCATCAGGCTTTGAAGAGGCTTTACATTAGGTTGAGCTTTTTCTGCTGTAACAGGAGTTGGAAGTACTAAGGAAAGATTATCAGAGAGATTTTTTAAAATGACCACTTCATCAAAGCCTCTATTCTTTGAATGGCACTTGGTAACACATTGTGCTTTTGCAGTTTTGCTGTCAAAATGCATGTTGGTTTATGGATAGCATATCTCATGGAAATAAATTGCATAGCTTGCCATAGAAGCAGTTAGTCAACGAAATGCACTCTGGCACTTGGTGTAGAGACTGTAATTATTTGACTGGTGGCCAGCCTAGGTAGCTCTTGGGAGCCATAAATAGTATTTAGAGGTTGCTGTAAAAGCTTTTTAATTTGTTACACCAGAGTTCATTTACATTTTACACCATATGTCATGGCAAAAGCACCCTCTCTTTGTAGAACATTATGCACAACACAATATGTTATAAACACTACTTTTTAATGGCCTCCAGAGTAGCTGTAGATAGCTTATCCAGGATACTACTTAAAGATGAATCTGTTACGTGACTGAAATCTGAGGTCACTTTGTTTTAGCTAATGAAATGGGTCAAAATTCACTTTGTATTTCAGATGAGAATACAGCCCACCAGCAGTTTAATCTCAATAATGTGAAGTAATTTGTTATAGACTAATGAAGGAGTTGTGGATGTAATAAGAGAACACATCCTCTGGAAGCAGAAGACAAAGACCTGTTTTAAAGTGAGGAAGTCTCTCAAGGAACCTGATCCCACTTCTGTGCAGCTGATGTGAAACAAGAAAAATGCAACTCCAGCAGTGTATTGGGAAGAAGTTACCAGCTTGCATAAGGTAATTAGCTGTTGTCCAAAGCTACATGAATGCACTCTATAATCTGTCACTTGGGTTCCAGAAGCTGAAATAGGGAGAAGGGTAAAGAGACACTACCAAACAACAGTGTGTATGTTTTCAAGAGAAGATGAAAAGGAGCTTAACTGGCTTAGTCTATGAATTGAAGGCTGAGAGGAGAAAGGATTATTCTAAATAAATGCATCAGACAGGATTAAGCACGAGGGAAGAAGAATTATATAATTGAAGGACAATGATGAGAGGAAAATAAAAAAAGGTTTGGTACTGTACTTTAGTAAACTTTGTCTGGCAATTGGATCATTACTAACAATTAGAGGAATAATTTACACCTACCACCCAACCATCCCCAGACTGGATGCTGATTTTGTGAACAAAATTGTAAATTTAGAGTGTGTACTGATCTGCTAAAACATAGGTGGCATAATGATGATAAACATCTAAATGAATCTGTGAATCTGAAATAGCCCTTTCCTTTACAGTCTAAACATGGAATATTTTTCCTGCTTCTCTTGCAAAGGAAATTCCAATTCACTCTGGACTACTTATGGTCTCTTTCACCCATCTGCATCATCTCAAGCCAAATAAATAAATAAATAAAAAGAGAGACTTCCCTCTGGAAATCTGATCTCAATTTTTCTTTTTTAGGATCTCACTCTCCTCCTCTCTCCCCACCCCTTCTCTTTCTTCCCAGTTATTTCTGACCTTTTACTAGCAGAAACAATCTTTTTTTAATGTATTAGTGCAGGACCCAGACTTGGTTGTGGGTTACCATAATGTTAATAAGCATCCTTCTTTGCTGTCAGTGTATTTCTATGTACTTTTATTTATCTCCTTCTTTGTTACATGACTTTTATTTTTCAACTCAACTTGACTTTCAGAAGATTAGTAACTTTCTGAAGCACCGAGGGTAGAAAGAAATGTTCTTTTAAAATCAATATTTCTTTCTCAGTATAGTTCTGCTGTGGCTATTTTTACAGACAGATTTTTCCTCTTTGGCTCTGCCAAACAAAAAATCGGAGGGCTAAAAAAACCTAATAAATTGTGTTCAGTTTACATGGAATCATATGATTCAATGAGCTTTAGTGGCTTTGAGACACTTCTAAGTTAATTGCAATCAGACTCATGAAGCTTGTAAAATATATATCTCAGACAAACCTAAAATCTGTTCTCAGAGATTACTCAACTCACTAAGTTAGGATGGATATTCTGATTTCAACACTTTTTAGTTTGTGTTTTAGCCTTTCTGTCAATATTCAGCTTCAAGTTTGAGTGTTAGCTATATTATTCTAAGAAGTGGTGAGAATACAATTCTCATTTACCATCTATGATACTGGGCAGTATCTTTATGTGAATGGAACTGGATAATGTCTCTGGAGAAACTGTTTCCCTATCACCAGTCTTACATGGCTTCATGCTTATGTTTCTTGCCACCAAAACTCTTGCTCACTCCTGAGGTGAGCTGACAATATGTGAAGGGTGTGTGTCGGGAGGATGGGGTCAGGCTCTTCTCAGTGAAGACCAGTGACAGGACAAGAGAAAATGGCTGTAAGCTGAAGCATAGGAGATTCCGTGTGAATACACGTAGAAATTTTTTCTGAGTGAGGGTGCCAGAGCACTGGCACAGACTGCCCAGAGAGGTTGTGGAGTCTCCTTCTCTGGAGATATTCAAAACCCATCTGGATGCGCTTCTGTGTGACCTGGTATAGGGATTCCTGCTATGGCAGGGGGGTTGGGCTAGATGATCTTTCGAGGTCCCTTCCAACTCCTAATGTTCTGTGATTCTGTGTGATAATCCAAGGACTTGTTCCTACTAGGGCAGTGAAGCAAGGCCCACAGAAATGTAGTGTCTACAGCTGCGGAGGCACTGCTGCAGATGTGAGATAGAGAGAGCAAACATCCTAGAGGAACAAGTTTGCTACACTGTAGACTCCTACATTCCCTAAATTTTCTCCTTAGAGGGACAGTCTATCTGCCTTTCCAGAGATGAGTAGGAGGCAGTAAAGTGAAGACTTTCTGTCAGCCCTAGTGTCTTCCTATGTCTAGAGGTGGTTCTGCATATGACCCATCCTCTGCTGAAGAGTGAATGTTACAGTCATTACAGCTACGGGTTTGGATATTTCTATAAAAAAAACTTTTATCAGGTGGTAGTGAGGATTTGTGCCATAATGTTTTGCAAGGACTGATGGTACCTTCAAAGGTAGATGTGACTATGATCATTCCAGTGTGTTAACCAACTTATGCTTGTAAAACTTCTCTCCCTCTAGAAAAAGCTTTTATGAAGTGCAAGGACTTTCTCCAGGGATGTGTAGCTCTCTTCTTCCGAGGCAGGGAAGTAATTAACTGCCATGATCTCTCACCCATGCTGTGTGTCTCACAACACTTGGAAGGAGCTTGTTAGATGTACATAACTTACCATGCTCATCCCATGTTAAACCCATCAATTGCTAAATCCACCTTTTCAAGCTAGGGCTGGAGCCAGAGGGGTGAGTCAGTCATGTGGAGCAGGTGTGGTTTCCTGATTTCATTAATTTAGAAAATTGCAGCTCTTCTTCAACAATATCAGTCTCTTCTGTGTCTTATGCAGTACATCCCTGGTTTATAAATCCGATTGCTGCGGCTGCTTGACTATCAGTTTTAAAAATTATTTGCTTTCCCTCATGCTTGTTGATTCTGTCTGACTGCCCACTCCACCAATCAAGTCCAATTTCTGTTCTAATGAGCTTTTGGAGACGTGATGAAGTCTGAGTGCCAAGGGCTGGCAAGTATGGTAGTTCCTAAATTTACCCTGTGATTCTTCCCTTCTCCAAAGTTCTCATTGCTGCAGCACTGCAAGTAGGATCAGCTCAAAAGAGATTTTGATTGTGTAAGGAGAAAACATGCAATTTGTAAAAGTAAATACATAATTACTGAGAGAATCTGAGTGTTAGGCTGATTAACAGTGGTGAAAAAAGAATGTCGTGGTCTGATTTAGAAGAAGGGAAATGGTGTTTTCAAGGGCTTAGTGAGTTTAGATCAGGTTTATAGATTTTCAAATTACCTGTTTTCATACAGGGCACACTTTTGTACCTTGGATTCTCTGATAACTTCAGCAGTCCTCAAAACTCACAGACATGCAGACTTTTGAGGAATTTATTTTTCCCAAATACTGATGAAACCCTGAAATACTATACTTAACCAAGGACTCCACATCTGTAAATTACTTCTGAAATCTCACAGAGTCAGCATCTGAAATCTAGCTGTTAAGTTAAAGGATTTGTGTATGCACAACCCAAATGTGTGTTTGTGCATGTAACATCAAACAATTTAAAAGGAAAGTGTCATTTTATGTGAAACTTTTTGAAGTTTTTGGTGCCTTGCAACTCCAGATCATTATACAAATGTGTTAATTCTAACAAGTTTATAATTTTTCACTGCCAGTGTTTAGTTCGGATATTTTTCTTAGTCTATTTTTATGGTTCACAAATCTTCTTTGTGTTTTTTAGAGAATTTTCAGGGATATGTCTACATTAGCTGTGTGCTTCGAATCAGGCAAATCTGTTACATAAATATAATTCCAGAATTTATATGGAGAAATTTAATAATAATAAAAAAGTCCATAGATATATGGAACTTTGTTTGTAGCTTAATGAACTCTCTCTTTCAGTCACATTATTATCTTTCTTAGAATTATTGTGTCATGCTATAGCAGTGACACAGCCATTCCAGAATTCAGCATTTACCTTTTGTCTGCTTAAATGTGAAATTTGCAGCTTCTCTGAAAACACACACATAGACTCAGAGGAGTTTTAATTTAGTAAACCAAGTAATAGACCTAGGAATATTTTGATAGTGTGATTAGCTATTCCCAGAATAAATAAGTGACAACGATTTACCTGTCAGCTGTCTCTGCCAAGTGTCTCATTTCCAAGCTGGTCATTTTAGAGGTAAACACAATGTTCAGAAGTTTACAGACCTGCTTACTACAAGAAGCACTCCTCCTCTGTCTCTATGGATCAAATTCTATATGCACCAAAACCAGCTGCAGTGATCCCATTGCTGCAGAGTGGATTGTGCCCTCTGAGGCCACAGGAAAAATTCCACTGAGGTTATCAGCTTTGTTTACCACTGGGGTCTGATCCAGGCAATGGTGAGTAGCGTGGCTCAGTGAACTGCACTGCTACAGTGAGAAATAATAAATCCTCTCAGATGCTTCATCAGCTAGTGTTCAACTCAGGGATGATTTCACAAATGGAGGCCAAGGCCTTTTGCAGGCAATATGACAGGAAGAGGGATAATGCAACATGGCAGATTCTGCATGGAGGAGGATTGGGGTCATTTGGTATGTCCATGTATAATTCAACCTTTTGCCATAATGAAGACACTGGATAGAAGCTGTTGAGAAGGATTAGCTACTGATCCACACATTTTGTTTCTGTTTATTTGAGATAAAGCCTGATGCTAGAGAGGTTTTTTATTTTGTTTTTATTTTTGTTAAACCCCTTTAAAGCTTTGATTTCCTTTATATGCATTATAGATGTCTATTTTTTTTTTGGATTTTTTATCTCTATTTAGGTGAAGAGAAGGATTTCTAGGCAGTCTGGCTTTAGAGGCTGGCCTATAAGGCAAGAGAGACATCTATAGAATTGAACCATAATTGTAGCGCTCTACCCGAGGGGAAGTACGCTGCTCATTTCCAGTTAAAAGTGGAGAAATGTAATTTTCAAGTATAAAGAGTTGATTGTGTACATTTTCTTTTCAAGTAGTGAAATTTCCCATAAAAATTAGGTACTTCTGCTGAAATATTATTTCCTCAGAAAAGCCCATTTTTCTATCAGTAGACAGCTATGACTGAAAAATGTTACTGGCTCCAATTTTTGGGGGTGAGGTAAAGAAATGAGAAATAATTCTGTAGAAAGAAGTTGTGGACTGAAGTCCAGAGTGGCCATGAGCTTTCAAACCCCTATTAGAAGTCAGCTGTAATAGAGGAGAGAGGGGACAGGCAGAACCAGGTTATATTCAATTGTTTGATTCATTCCTATCATTGGATATTTCAAATCTTTAGGCTGGTGCTTAGGAACAAAAGGTTGGGACAAACATCTGTTTCAAAGGTGTGCCAGTGAAAATAAAACAGTCAATTAGTATCAAAAGTAAACTTTTCTTCTGGAATGGCAAGCAGAAAAACTCAAAGGTACAAAACCCTGCAAGCAGATCCCTTAAAGTTTAGGGTGTGTTTGAAACTAATCTGGGTTTTTCTAGCTTAAGAAAAATCATCCTGCATCTATTTTTGCTTTTCTGTACTGTTTTCTTGCTCTCAGCAATCTCCCAGTTGATTTCTAAGTTAGATTGGTCAGCTTTATCTATTATATATTTGTTTAGCTTTTTGCAGTTCCCATGGTACTTCAGTGAAGCCAAAGGTCTTTGAAGACCATCTCTGCAAAGTTCAGAAGACAGTTATTTCAGGATATTTAGCCTGGAAATTACCCTCCTCCAATTTTGGAAAAAAAAAATAAACCAACAAAAAAACAGAGCAGAAACAAATGCCAGACGGGATGTGAATGCATTCTTGAGGACTCCATCAGATCACTGCCACCTTCTCAGAAGAGTAGACAGTTTCTGCTTTCCTGTGGTGGGTAGGATCAGAGGCTTACCTACTTCATAGATGGAAAAAAGCCATAATATCCCCTTGTTTGTGGATGATTTGCCTGTAAGGGAATTAAACATTTTCTTATGGTATAGTTTTCCTTTCAAAAACTGCATTGCTATAGTCTGGGAAATTCACTATTGGGGGAAGAGTCCTTCTTGTCACTCAACTGAAACAACGCTTAGGACTACAAACATACCTCAAGGCTTTTCCTCTGGGAAAATCACTCTCAGAACCAAAGCAGTTGCAAATAATCTCACATGCCATATAGATTTCACCAAGAACGAGCAACAGGCATAAAATGCAAGCCTGATGAAGTTTAAAAAAAAACACCAAAAAACAACCACAAACCAAAACAATAATAAAAAACCAAACCAAAAAAAAAAATCATATCTGTTGGATGCATTTATATCTCTTGATGCCTCCAGTTCAGAAAGCAGAACATCATTTGTATTTATGAGGAGTAATTTGTATCAATTCATAATTATCTTGTGTAAAATTAATTCTCTCAGTGTATAAGTAAAATAAAATATTCAAACAGCAAAACGAAATAGCCATAATAAAAAGATTTGTAATAAACACATGCATACTGTGCTCAATAAACAATTTCTGGGTCCTTATGAAAGATGGTGGCACCCACCTGAACACTTTGGTGCTGTTTAAAGAAGGGAGCCTGGTATTGTCTCCTATTTGTCTCTAATCCCACACTGCAGAGCTCATCTAATCTGGAGTCTTGACCTATAAAACCAGTAACCAGTTTTCCTGTGGTACAAAACTTCAAGGTTCAGTAGTTTCCAATGCAAGCTTTTTTCTTGTTCCTGGATCCTTCTTAAATTCCTTTGGCACACAAATTTCTCTCAGTGTGCTCCTGAGTCCACTTTTTCTAGGATGTGTAGCATGAGAGTTCCTGGATCTAAGGAAAAGCCAATCTGAAAAACAAGCCAACAGGTACACTTCAGCTTTTGCATCTACTCTTCCCTCTGCCTCTAGTGTAATATCTATGTCTTGTCATGATCACTGTTTCCAAGAGCTGCTGTTATTAATAGTGTTTTCCAAGAAACTAACTCATTTCCCCACTCTGGTCATTATGGGCAACCAGTGACCTTTAACAGATGAAAACCTGAGGCAAAGCAGAACAAACTTACTGCCTGTAATCAAAGCAAATTCAGAGCAATAATGGTTACATTAAGCCTTAACCAATGTTTTTAATGACAAAGTTAACTGTCTTGTTGTTGTTTATGTTGTTGTTACACCCAATGACACCAGGGAGAGAAATGCAACCTTTTGTGCTGTTAAGTTAGGTGTGGGTTTTTTATCTGGTCTCCTGGATCCCAAGGGATGCAGGAGGTCTACTAATTTGTTGAGGGGCTTAAAATTAGTTTCGTCCCACCTCTATCCAAGTCATGGAGTTGGCGTAGAAGAGATGGGTAATTACATCAGACTGTATTAGCTTAGTAATTTGGGGATATGCAGTGGGTGTTGTGCATGCTATAAAAATTAATGTTTCTGGGTGTGGATTACTGTACAATAAGTTTGTGCAAGAAGATTAATTTATAGCTATGATCCAGCTGGGAAGAATGGTCATCAACAGACAGAGTGTGGCAGGGTATCTCTCTCTGGAGATGTGGTGAATTCATAGCATTTTTATGAGGCAGATGTACAACTCTGTGCTCTACTATTCTTAGCTAATGAAAAAATTGGGGGGTGGGCAGGCAGTGTAAAGAATGTTTCAGTAATGTCCTTGTCATTACTGAAATATAATGTCATAATGTCTAAGTACCTCAATTTTTACATAATTTTTTACATACACCTTAAAGCATCTTAGCATGTGAAAGCACACATTCGTGCAGCTGAAGGCAGATGACCCCAAGAGGGAAGGTCCTTAAACATCGATATGAACTACTGGAAAGCTCAGGCCACTTGATTGCTTCTACTTGAGTCCCTGGCTAAGTGGAAATGGAGATTCTCCTTTTTCAGTGACAGTAAATGACACTAAGTAAAAGCCTATCTGGCCAGGTGGTTTTACAACCAGAACAGAGGACACTTTTGCAGAGGACTGTTATTCAGAATCAGTGTGATGCCCAGAGGTGGGCATAGTCTGAGCCATTCAAGATTGTTCTTAATATTTAAAACTACTTTGTTTTAAAACTGTTACAAATATGAAGTCGAGCCTGTTTCAGGCACTCCTAGCCTGCTGTATGCCAAGGTAATCTGCTCGATATTTTTCTTCTGGAAGGTGCCTTTCCTTTCAGCTGGCCAAACAAGGTACCTGTCTCCAGCCAGGACAGTGAGTGTCCTGAGAGTCTGACTACTTTTGAGTGTATTTGATCCTTCTTTAGGGATTTTCACCTTTACTGATTCCTCCTTTGATAGCAGTAAGGTGTATGCAATGTGCCACCTCCAAATTATTTTTAGTACCAGGCAATTTCAGGTAAAAATAAAGAAGGCATTCATTTCATCTTAATGCAATGACTATTCAAACAGTTGCTATAGAGACAAAAGTTTTATTAGTACCTAACCAGTAGCTTACCTCCAAGAAGTTCACTGTCTGTGTCTTTCATTTAAAAAGTTACCAGGTTATCTTTGCCACTGTCCATTTTTCTCTCCAGAGAACAGGCTTTTGACATGGGGACAAACCTATTTTCCCTAGGTGCATTTTTCTGGGATTCCATTCAAATTAAATTTCCCCTTCTCTGCTTAGGCATATACACAATAGTGTTCAGAAATTACTGGAATAAAAATATCAATTGTCATATTTCCCTAACAGATTAATGGTTATGAGTTTGCAGATGTTACAGTTGTCCCTTGTGTGTTGACAGAGTAAACAAAAACCTTTACTTAATGCAAATGTAAAGCCTAAGGACTGATTTTGTAGTTAGACGGGCTATAAATTAGGGTTGTAGAGCTCCTATAGTTGGGCAGCAGCTTTTCAGAAGAAAATACAACAAGAAAGTGTTGACTGGTTAAAGCTACTGATGAATATGGATATATTTTGGAAACTTTTATCTGGAAAAGTTTCTCTCAGCTCTAAGATGGGAAGAGTGGCTTCTAAAGGAATATAGCTTAGTAGAAATACATTAGTAATTTTTCTCACCAGCTTTGTAGCACCAACATGTTTTCCTTCCCACTATATTGCTGTGGCACATATCTTTCACTTTTGGTTATTCTAGAACAATTCTACCACAAATATTCTCACTCCCTGAATAAATAAATATTCAATGGAGGAGAGGAAAGAAAATGCAGGATTCCTGCAATCTTAAGTCAGTGACTGGACATACCCTTTAAGTCTTCTTATGAAAGCAAACAACAACAGAATCTGTTTGAAGGGGAAAGAATTCAGACACCCCAGCTTTGGTCATCTGGTGAAAATGCATTTTTATTCCCCAGACTGAGAGGCACTCCCAGAAACATATTTAGAGCATAAGTCCAAGTTGTTTGCTGAACTCCCTGGCTGCTTCAGGTGTCTCTATCCCCAGGGACTAAAAGCAGCTTTGATTAACCTGCTCATTTAAGTTCTTAAAGTCAGATGGATTCAATCTTCTTTTCATACAGCACCTACTGTGGCAGAGCACAAGGCTCAGATCTATAGAGAGAATTTGATATCTAACTTTCTTGTTTAAAGAGTCAAACCCATTGATATTAGTGGGAGCAGGGCACAGAGATATCTCTGGATCTTCAAATTTACTGGGTAGTGCTAACTTCAAAGAAAATGACAATCTTCTGTCTTCTTAGATTTTTATTAATCTATGAACTGTCTTTATCACATGAATGTAAATTCATTGTGGAAATATACATTCCTCTTTTTTTTTTTTTTTGTCATTGAAATGCTAAAACTTTAGGCCACCTGTTTTGTCTGACTTTCACAGGTACCTTTTAGGCACTGCTGTAGCTTGCTAAGCCCTGTCTTTATTAGCATTATGTTTCTCTGTGTTTTCTCTGGGCCTCCTCATGGCTCTCCTTCTTGGCTAATAAGAGTTTGGGAATCCACAAACCAGCAGGACTGTTACTGTCTTGCAGAGTCTTGTGTTTGGCTGTCTGCTGCAAATACACCTGCAATTACCCATTGCCAATGCGGTAGCAGAGAAAAGCTGTCTGGGATCATTAGCTCAGGCATTATTTTCCCTCCTGTATTAATTTAAATGTGGGTGTTGCATTGAAGGCCCTGAAGTTGTTCTGAAAATCCTTGTTTTGTGAAATAATTCATTTGAATGTTTGTTGTTGTCATTTTTCAGCAGCAGTGGTGATGTCAGTTATCAGGTTAGGTAAGTAAATTGCTGCCACCATTCCAGAAATGTTGGATTCTTAAGGAGAGAAATGGGCTACTTTTATTATTTACAACAAGAAAGAAAAGTGCAGTGATTCTGCTTCTGTTGTTTTTGTCAGCCATGAACTCCCCAGCAAGGCAAGAGAAAGTCCTATTTCCAAGATAATGAGTTTTCCAACCAAATACAGCTGCTACTAGTGGAAAGTGAGGAATGGATTTCCTAACACAAGGGAGGACTCATGGTTTTAATATATTATTTTGATCTAGAGTGATTAGAGGTTTTAGGATATAGTGTCTTGTGAAATCAAATTTTCACTTGTGAAAACCTGAAAATATTTTAATTTGATAAAATGGAGGTATTAGATTTTTTGTGTCAACTTTATGGGCATGTGCACAAAAATATACTTGTATAATCATCTAAGCATTTTACACTGAGAGTTTGGTTTATATAATATGAAAAAACATTTTGAAAATGTTAAAAATAAAGTGGTGTTGCATTTTGTCTTAAAGTTTTTTGTTATATATGAAGTAATGGAAGTTTCTGTTTTATATTCTACCTTGTAGAAAATTTGCTAAACAGGATGAATAATAAGATAGAAACTTTGGGCTAATGGAGCAACTACATTAAGATATTTTGAATTTTAGTTCATAACCACTGTAATCAAAGTTTTTCTTTCCTCTCAGCACTTGCTAAGACATTTATCTCCTAAGGCATTTATCTGCCTGGCAGAAGCTTTTCTAATATTTTCCCCTTCTATTTTAGACTTATCCAAACCAAAATTATATGGACAACACAGGAGATATGGGGCAGCCCAAATGCCAGGCTCAAAAAGCTGGCTTTGCAGTGCTTAGAAACAATAGATCTTGGACTAAATAGCAAGAACGTTGGAAATACTGTGATTTCAGTGAAAGCTTATCCCTAGTTCTTCTTTGATGTCAGCTTTGTGTGAAATTCTCTCTCTTCTTTTGATCCTTTCAGTGCTCAGAGTTGAGAAACTTGTAGCAGAATCATCATCTTGGTTAAAACTTCCTGGTAAAGTGGCTGTTAATTTTAACTAGTTGATGGAACTATAAATCACCAGGAAAAATAATACTTGAAAAAATTAGACTGCATCAGCATCCATCACTGAATTAACAGCCAACCACAGCTGCCTTAGGCAGATCAATCACACTGTTAGCAGGTTCCCATGATACCATCCCACAGCAGCCAGTCTCTATCCGTTATATCCTGCACAAAATATCACCAACTCTTTCCTTATCTTTATACTAATCCCCAAATGTTTAGCACACCAGAATCTCTGGAACAATCTGCCCAGAAAAAAGAGAGACACCACCAGCATCAGGGCTGCTTTTCAATTGTCCAGACAGTCAGAACTGGCTTGTTTCACTGCATGTGAATTGGCTTGGAAAAAGAGAGACAGTCTTTCCTCCTGGGCAATCAGGCCTGTTGAAGCCATCATGGGCTGATCACTAGTGGATGAGAGACTGTTCTGTACATTCCCATTCTCAAAATATTTATATGAGATTGTGGCCATGACACATCTGGACACTTAGGGAATACTTAATAAGCTAAAAATTGCCCTTGCAGATGACAGATAGGATTGGAGGAAAGGGACTGGTGAACAACACAAAAAGCATTAATATATTTACATCTTATTGATGCCAGAGTTAAAGCTAGTATAGCTTGAAGCAGAGAGAAGGATGTTTCTGAAAGCCTTATGGAAGCAATATGAAATCATAGAATTATAAAATGTTCTGATTTGGAAGGGACCCACAAGGATCATCAATTCTGCCAAGCTTGGCACTATGACTACTTCTCTGGGGAGCCTTGTTCCAGTGTTCCACCACCTTCTGGGTGAAGAAACTTTTCCTAATCTCCAACCTAAACTTATGCTGGCAGAGCTCCATGTCATTCCCTCAGGTCTTGTTGCTGGTCACCTGACAGAAGACATCAGCTCCTGCCCCTCCCCTTCCCCTCATGAGGAAGCTATAGACTGTGATGACATCTTCCCTCAGTCTCCTCTTTTCCAGGCTAAGCAAATCAAGTGACCTTAAATGCTTCTCATACAGCTTCCCCTATAGACCCTTCACTTATCTTCATGGCCCTCCTCTGGACACTCACTAACAGCTTAATATTCTCCTTATACTGTGGTGCCCAAAACTACATACAATAAAGGGAACAAGATATTTTCACCTTAAACAAACAAACAAATTAATATTTTTTTTCTAAGCCTTACAAATAAGATAACAGAAAATGCTCAGACACCCTCCTGTTGCCATTACAACAAACAGACACAGAAGGGAAGAGTTAATGGGTGGCATATCCTTTTTCTTTATCATCAAGAAGAAAGGCTCCCCAAAGTCATGGGTCCTAAGTCTATATAGACTGATGCTGATGAAAGGCAAGTGAATAATTAAAAGCAGTTACTTAGCAGAATCAAGGTGTCAATGCATGTTTATGTGCTATGAAAATATGTTTGTATCACCTAGAGTTTGGACTCTGTAGGTGTCAGAGGAGAATGTCACTTCAGTGCTCAGATAGATTATGTCAGGGACAAGGTGGCTTGGGACCATCTATTTTGGTATGCGAACCCTGTTTACTCCTTGCACTGTCAAATGGATGCATTGCTAAGGTGGCAAAGCATTGTGCTTGTCCTTCTCTATTGTTGATTTTTTGCTCCTTTCCGTCTTCTATTTGGCCATCTGGGATGCAGTCTTTTTCCAAGAACTGAGTCACACCAAATAATTGGGGTGTAGCTGTCACTTTTGCAGTCTCAAGAACCTCTGCAGCCTGCTTGAGGCCTTGTGATGGAGTTGTCAAAGGAAGCCATCAAGTGGGTTGCTTCTCTATTCTCCCTGAAAGTCAAAGTACAACATTTCACCCTACCGGAAGGTGGTTAAATCACTGTGAATTCAGTGAAATATACACTTATGTCCATGAGCTGAATCTTGCTTAGAGTTTCCCAGGTCTGGTGGTGGTCTGCTTGGCTTTTGCAAGGAAGGATGAAAAGCACGAACTCTGCTCCTCCAGAGACAGAAAACCTGTTTTATTCATACATCTTGGAGCAATTCTTGTTTTATTTTCACACTGAATTCAGCTGGGTTCTGTGGAAGAAGCAGTTCCTCCTCACCTCTCACCCAAAGGCTGGAGCTCAGAGCTGATGACTGTTTTAGCTGAGGCTTGCAGCCTTGCCCTCAGCAAATATAGTTCAAGATCAACATGTATTTGCTCCTCTGTAGTCTGCTGGAATGGCAGAACTCTGACTCAGAAAGATGCCTGCAGTTTCAGAGAAAATATAATGCTGAATGAAATGGATTTTAAATGGGAGAAAGGTGGTGTTACTGGAATATCTTCTATTGTATATCCACTAAGGGGCTGGCATCTCTATGACAAGATGATTAATGTCCTGGACATGCTATACTAAAGTTATATCAAACTAGATTTCAAACTGAAGAACTTTTATTCAAGTGTATGTTTTCTCCTAGCAAATGATTGTTGTTGCCAAGACAAAGAAAACAGTATAAAGTTTGGAGGGAGGGAAAAGTATGACATGTAAGGAAGAGTGTACATCTCCTATTTGCATTCTGCAGGTGCCTTGTCAATTAATGTTGCTGCAGTTAAATTCACAGCAAATGGACCTTGGGTCTCAGCTAATATAACAGTTCTTGAAGTTTTAGCAGTTCAGTTTTATCTGAGCAAATGCAGGTTCAAACCATATGAATCATCTCTGAGTTTTTAAAAAGCTGCTTTATTTAAAAAACCATGAAAGGTAAATGACTTCAGATGGTAAACTGCAGCAGGAGAACTAAATAAGGAAAAAATATTGTTACAGTGACAGTAATATTAGCTGCCACAAACAAAATCAGTCAATAAAAGCACTTTGGAAAGTTAAAAAGCCAAATGAATGAATAAGCCTCTCCCTAAATTCAATATTCTCTTGTATAAAATATTAGCACTCAGACTAAAATCACCTCCTGAGTATAGTATTTTTTTCTATTTTATCAGCAGTCTCTCTCTTCTACCTAGTAAACTCATTTATTTGTTCAGAACTGCAGTGTGTTGCCAGCACTTTCCAATACACGTATATAAGATAATGCAACCTTCATCCACCCTAAATCTCTCATTCCACAGGTTATTGATTTACCCATAGTGCTGTGAAGACAAACAGCCAAATTCTCTGCCTTTCTCTGAATCAAGGAACCAAAGTTTCTTTTGCTTGATGAAATCTGCTTCTGGTAATGAGGGCGTTGGAGACTACATTTATACATGACCAAGCATGGAGACTGTATTGAGAATCATTTGCCCACAATCCTGGTGGCTCACAATTAAGGTTATTCTCTGATGCAGGCTCAGTCTGAGTTGCAGAGGCTTTCTGAAGGGGGAAAAGCCAATCTTTGTCTCTAGACCAAAGAAATTTATTGCTAAGAACAAACAGAGGCAGGGCATTTGCTCTTCACCAGCAAATCTATCCAAACTTGCTTTTTTTTTGAGGAGCTGAATTAATGAATTTGAACAGTTGGTTAATGGCAATATGGGTAAGGAAGAATGCCCCAGGGACTGGAATGCTTACACTTAGTTTTGGGTCCTGTATTTGTTAGGAATATAGAAATTCTACCTAAACTACCAGTCTTGTGAAGAGTTTAACGCTGTCTGCATGAAGATGAAGATGATCTGTCATTGCTGTGTGGAGCGATGTGTGTGACCCCTCATGCTGGCAATGACTCTGTCCAGGACTGTAAGCCAGCCAAATCATTGCTTTTCTTGAGTAAAGCCACATGAGTTTCATTCATTACCCTTAACTCTTGGTCTGCAGGAGATTGTGAGATCTGTATTTTCATGCTCTTTTAAACATACTTGGATCAACAAGGCTCACTCTACATGTTCTGTCTGCAAGACACATAAACTTTGAGTTAAATTTGACCTAACTGATTGGGAAAATTTGACCCTGCATTCTAGGTAAGAAGCCAGGACAGTGATCTCTGTTTCCTCAACTCCAGAGAGGGTTTCTGTGGCTCGGTGTGTCAGAAACATAGAACAGCAGATTGAAAGGGACCTTGGAGATCATCTGGTCCAACTGTTGTTGGCAAAAGCACAATCTAGGCAAGATTCCTAAGAAAGTAAATTCAAAGAGGACACCCAAATCTCAGTAACACAGACTGTGCCTGCTTCTGCAGGGCATCTTCCTTTTGTGAACTCACAAACCCTGTCTGTGTCATCCAGCCAACCTCTGCGCTAATATTTTGATTTACAAGCTGTCTGATAGTCACCCAAAATTATCACAAATGGACAGGAAAAAATAAGAGCAGAACACTTCCAAGGTGACAACTGTGGCTATGGTTTGCCTCTTTTAGAAGCAAATATATAACCTGAATGTTTAAGAAACACTTGCAAAATATTCTGAGGTAAGGAGGGAAAGCTGGGAAGATAAAAAGTCATGGCACTTTGGTTTTCCTTCTGGACATGACCTCATTCATACCTCTTACAAAAAATTCAGACAAAGCCACATAAGAGAGGTTGACTATTGACTGAGCAGAAGGAGCAGTAGCTGGTCTTCTGGCACATACCAAATGCCCTGATGGCTTCCCGGTCCTTCACAGTCAAGGAGATATGTTACTTTCCCTTTATTTATCTGTATTTTCTCCACTTCTTGATCCACATCAGCCCATTCCTACAGCAAGCCAGTAAACACAGGAAAACTGTTTGCAGTTCACTTCCAACTACCAGATAATACCAAATTTTTTTGTTTGTTTATTTTCCCTGACAAGGACATCTGTTTACTAGAACTCATCTCCAGCTTTAGTGAACATCAAAAGGGATGTCTGTGAGACTTCAGCTGGATTTAGAGGGTACGAAGCTTTTCAAGTGACTTTTTACATCTCTTTCTGGTTTTTTTCCAATCACTAAATAGAGGTGGGTTAATTTTAAATGCACCTCCAGCTTTTACAAATTAATTTATTGTCACTCTTCTAACTTGTGTTTCAGGATCACCTTTGTGGTTAATTATAGCATTTACTGATTTTTTTAAAATAACAATCAGAAAAGTACATATACCCTAAAATACATACGTATATTTCTCTTCAGTAAAAGTAGGTATCTGGAGAGGTGGGGGGAAAGCAAGTCAATTGGGGACCATTCTTCTTTGTTATTCCTCTCCTCCTAATATCAACCTGCATACACTTAATCTCAGGAAGATCTGATTTAGGAGCACAGTGCTTTCATGTTGTATGCCTATATGACTGTTTATTTAGTTGTGAATTGATTGATTAGGAAATAAGTGCTTTTCAAGTTGACAGAATAAATAATGAAACTTTATTAGTGATATATGTGACACGTTTAACAATGCTAATTTTCTGTACTGCTCTGCATAATTCACTTGCCTTTTTCAGAAGGCTGTAAACAATAGAAGGCTTGAAAGAAATTGCTAATTTCTTGGCTTTTTAAAAGGCAAAGAAGCCAAAATTTAGAAATATTTCCAGAGCGCCACCTAGTGTGAAAAGAAGTAAAGCCACAAGGAAATGGAACTGAAATACAACTTTGGAGAATATGTCTTTATACACAGAACTGTCTCTTCATGTCCCTCTACAGCTAAACACAGGTCGTTACTAATGGCTTTTATGCAGTTTAATGATAATTGCAAAACTTTATTATTTTATTTATTTATTTCTATTAAAATATATATATGTATGATAGAAATAATTAAAATGAATACCTTCTCTGCTTTTAACTTTTTGGGAAAATAATGAATGTCTGGCCTGAGCCCAAATTTAAGATTTGATTTAATTATCTTGTGTTTTCATACCTCAAAATCTTTTTCATTAAGTCTTGATTTGATACTCACTCTTTTAAATAGAATACAGAGTTTTACATTTAAAATGGCAATATATATAAATTGAAGATAATTGTTATGAAAAAGGTTTTAAAACAAAAGAGCTTAAAAAATCGGGTTGATGCCTTGTTGCTTACAGGTGTGGTTTTATCACAGGTGGTGCTTGGTGCTCCTTAGCAAAGCCACAGCTCTTGCAGTCCTGTGGTTATAGCAGACTTCTTGCTGTCCTTAAAGGATGTTTCTGGTACCATTTAACATGTCATTAAACAGGTAATCTTGAAAGTATCAAAAAAGCCCAATTCTGCTATCTCTGCAAATATCAATTTTGCAAGTGTGGGCCCAGGTTTGATGGGAGAAATGCCAGGAACTCACCAAATCCTTCTTGCTTGAAGGTTTCCTTGAGGTAAGCAGGGCTTGGCTGGGGCAGGCAGGTATGGCTAGAGAGTAGGGGAGGTGGGAAGATCAGTCTGGGCATAGAAATATTTTTACCTCTGTCTACCTGTCCACTGTGGTTAGATTCAGTATAGTGTCTCATAACACAGGCAGCCCTTGCTGTTGTTTTTGTGAGATTTCAGGCTTTTACAAGTGAGCCTTACAAATTTGGCAGCCCGAATAAACCTAATGCTGCAGCTTCCGCTGCCTTTAGTGCTGTGAGTGCGGAGCAGGCTCATTGCCAGGCAATGCTGAAGGTAACTTTCTGAGGAAGAAGAATATCTGGACAGGTGATTGTTGCTTCCTGGGAGGGGAGTTTGTGGATTTTAAAATAACAGCTTCTGCTCTTATAGTTTACTTTATGAGCAATTCCTGTCCAAGGATGTTGGTGCTGTGCTGGGAGTGTCCCCTAGCTTCTTTAGTTTGATAAAGATTTACAGCTATGTAAATTCTGAGATGTGTGTTTTGCACCGGATATCTGTGTTAGATGTTTTTGTCTTTCCAGTCAAGAAAAGGAAAATCAAGTCTGGTTCACTTTCATTTCTACTTGCTTCTTAGTTTATGATTTATGGGTTTTTCTCCTACCTGTGGCATATTGCAGGGAATAGTTTCTCCTAGAAAAAAAGCCATAGTTACCTTCACAATGCTTGGCTTTGGGATCTAAAAATGTTTTCAGTAAGAATGTTATCTTGGTTGGTTTGTGCATCTTTGAGAGACATTATTTTTTTATTCATGGTAGGAGTAGTATTTACACTATTGGTGCTAAATGTAGTGTAATGTTATGTTTGTTTTGTATATAACACTGGTAAATTTACTGATCTCAAGACAACAAGAAAATTCTGATGAGAAAAGCAATGTGAAACTGAGACAGGAAGATATTCTTTTTATTCCTTCTGAATTTTGCATATGCTGTGGAGTAGAAGACTCTTACAACGGCACCAATGAGCAATTAGGAGGGAAAAGAATTAGAGACAATGTGGTGTGCAAAGTAGTTCTTCCTGCCCACTTTAATTCCAGCTCTGCTTTGCCTTCCTTGGCTGAAACAAACTGCAAAATTACATAGACACCACCCTTGCAGCCTGTATGTTTGCAAAGCCAGAAGAACAAAATGTTTAATGGCAGCATAGAGAGTTCTCTTTCTAAATGTGCTTCTAAGCTCTTATTGGCAACAGATGGAGAGAAACAGAGGTAGAAGTGGAAGGAACAGAGAAGTACTTGTGTGCTTTGGTACTAGGGGAAGCTGTGTTTTCTAAAGAGGCCAAACAAGTAGATTGGGTGTTGTCTGTGCTAGAGTATATCAGCTATACAGGTAGGTATTTCCCTATACCTAAGGGCTTTTAAATTCTCCTGGGAAGAACATATTAATCATCTGTTTGAAGGTGTAGTGTAGGAGGCTTTTTCCTCTAGTGGCATTATTTTCTGAAAGAGAAGCTCTAGAATAATTATTCTATATTTTTATGGTTCTTGGTACCGTGTAGAGCTGATTTGAGATGTGTGTGTGCCTGAAATGTGGAAGGAAAGAAAGGGATAGGAATGGTGCAAGGACCCATATATGGTGCAGACTTGGACCCATGAATACAACGGCAGCAGCTGAAATTCTGAGAATCACAGGTTGGGTCCTACTTCCATGATAGATGTGCCTGCATGCAAACAACTGCAAGTGGGCACCATAGATAACTTCCATGTCATAAGCACAGCTCCTGGACACAGTGATAACTGGTAAAGCTGCACACCTTTCCTGCCTTTTTTTTTTTTTTTTTTTCCTGCTTTCCCCACTGAGGTTGATTCACTCTGCAGTGGTTGCAAACAGATGCATTGGAACCTTTTAGGCTGATCTTTGAAACCAGCTTGTTAGGGAAATGTTTTCAGCTTTCACTCTTATTTCTAAATCACTTTAATTGAATCTTGCCATGTTCCCATAGGAATTGTGAAGGTTGACAGACAGTGGTCTTGCAGAAGCGGGAATTCAGACTTTATGTACCTGAAAAAAGGATAAATTTGTAGTTTTCGCTTAGTGACAAAGTTCCTCTGACTCTAGAAGAACCTCTGGTATTTGACTCAAAGTAGTTGATGTTTTTTCTAGAGAAAGGAAGCATCCTAAATCATGGCTGGAGATGTCTCCAGTCAATTAGTTGTGGATATTTTTAGTCCCTCTGAGTCTAGTTTTATTTCACTCATGGGAGCCATTTATGCAAACAGAAGAACATGCATGCTCTTTAATTATTTTTGTTTAGCTAATATCTCTGAAATATTTTTGTAACTTTAAAATGTAAACTGCACAAAATATACATGTGAATGCAGTGTGATTAAAAGGGTTGTGTGTCATTTTTGAATCTTAAAGTAACTGAGCAGGAGTGAAGAGACTTTCCATTGCATCAGATATTCTGACCTTCCCCCTTCACCTCGTTGGACACTGTCGGTGCAGTTGAGTGCTACCTCACTGACTGTCAAGCCTGGGAGTTCACTTGCATCTCTTAACATATTATAGAATCACAGAATTGCCAGAGTTGAAAGGGACCTTAAAGATCATCTAGTTCCACCCCCCCTGCCTAGAAGGGATGCCATACACTAGATCAGTTTGCCCAGAGTTCCATATTGCTTTTGGTCTGGTGTTTTCTATCATCGTATTTTCACCAATATTTACCAGTTTTTTCTTTCTCATACTAAGATGGTCAGTGTTGTATTTAAGAATCTGTTAACTGATGGCAGTTTTTCATAGTTGTCATTAAAGACTGATGAGTTCAGACCAAAATAATGTGAAGTTAATAATATTCTTTGCATTGATTTTCGTATTTTCCAGTGTCTGTGCAATGTATTCATTTTTAATGAAGATTGGATCAATCACCTCAGAAGGCTCTCTACAGTTAGCTAAAAGTGGAAAAAAGGTATAATGGAAACAAAAAGCTTGAATATAAGGAACAGACAAGAAACTTCTTGTTGCAGATGAGTTTACTTAGTTGACTTTCATACAAACACAAATATAACCAAAGACGTTAAACCTAGGTGTTAGTGTAAGGGTTATATCTTTTTAATTACTCTAGAGTGTGTAGGAAAATTAGTCTGGTAAATATTTCATTAGCAACTGCAATAAAATATTGATTTCAATTTCTCCATTAATCCATATTACTTTGATTCAGTGGGGTATTTTTTTCACTTTTAATAATTTAATGAAATCTTTTAGTGGCCACTTCCCCTTCTAACTATCCCAGGATGGGGGAAAAAATATATCTTTGAGGAAAGATATTTTTCCTCCCCTGTGCTACCTCTTCTAATTCAGTTAATTACATCATGTCATAACCCCTGATTTTACTTTTTTTTAAGATATTAATATCTAAACTAAACGGTTAACTTTTTATTGAAGAAAACCTTCCCCCAAACTTTTAAGCCTTCAAAATTACTGTTAGTAATATGAGCTAATTAGCACATAGAAATATTTTTCAGTGGATGGTATGCAAAAGAATCCCAACCCCTTTTCATGGGGAATAGCAAAGCATTCATATTTGAGGGTAAGGCTGGCCTATTTCAGCATAGCCAGAATCTTGAAAGAAAAGCCAAAGCAACAGCTAGATACAAAGAAGGATACAGAGGAAGTAAGATATCTAAAATCTTGTTCCTTTGTCCATTACCTTGTAAATATGGTTATGCATCAGGATATCTAATTGTCCTCAGCAAATCTTTCCAATAATATATATTTTTTTTTTTCCTTTAAAACAGCTAAAGTCAAAGCAGTTCTTTGACTGAATATGCTGACCATTTACCACTATTTTTAATTGCAAAGTATACATCTAATGTCATCGTATTTTCAGGAGTACATTAACAGAGAATCTGTTCATAGCCTCCAATATATTTTCTTCTAGAAAGTCAGAGTACAGGTTGGCTCTCCCAGTTCCTCAGTGGCAACTGTGTAGTTGCATGTTACTAAGCATACAATGGTTTAAAACAAGTTAAATACTGAGTAAACTCTTGGAGAGAGTTAAGAGAAAATATATTCAGCTTGGCTTTCTAAAATCTGGTGCATATGGCCAGTGACAACTCCCTTCCATTTAATTTCCTTGGAAGTATTGAGCTTGTTCTTTAATTTCTCTTAGTGTTGAAGAAACCTGCTGGCATCTTAAGTATTTACAATAGAAGCATCATAAATAGAGACAAAGACATTAACTATACCAAAGTCTAACTGGCGGTCTTTAGGCACAGCTTTTATGACATATTCTTGGTCATCAAATGAGTGAAAGTTGTAGTTAATGCCCATTGTAGTAGCTAATTTCTGCCATATGGTATTTGTCTGAGAAATTAGTCTGGGACTGAGCCAATTGGTATTGCATGGTTTCACTAGCTTTGCAGGTCTATTAGTTTGAAGTTCAGACATGGCCTTGACAAGCATATGATTCTGTGCTGCCCTGCCTGCCCTGGGAAGCTGCTTGGTTTTACTGTATTTAACAGATGAAAATGTATTCAGAGTTCATCAAACATGTACTCAAGATATCACAAGCTGCAGCTGGCAGCTGTAAGCTCTGTGGTTCAAGGTGAATTAGTAAGTATATAGGACTATCAGCAGATGCAACACCCTTTTTTTTTTTTTTTTTTTGAGCAGAGGAAGAAAATGAATTTATACTCAAGATAAGGGGGACCCTTCTCCATCTCCTTCCAGCTCTGCTGTGGCTCTGTCTACCCACAGGCTTCCAGGGCAAGTGTTGGAGAGAGCTCCTGCAGGCACAGCTGTGAGCAGCAGGGGTGTCTTTCACAGTTGGTTGGCATGGAGGAGAGCCAGGTCTCCCCTGGATGAGGTCAGACTCAGGCTCTGATTTGCCCCCTTCCAATCACTTCAGACACTGTGAAAACCTGGCAATAATGGCATGCTCCAAAATCATTCAGCAACTTCAGGTTGTAGGAACTATCTTAATGCCAGCAAAATCTAGTAGAGAGCAATAGCCAGTAGTCAAGGAACCTCTCTTCTGCTGTCTGCAGCAGTTGGGGGTAGAAGAGAAGATAGGACTGAAAATTGCTGGAACACTAAGTTGAATAATAACTAGGAAATGATGTTTCTAAAAGTGGGAAAGAGCAAGATTAATGTGCATTTTACCAAGAGATAACATTTTTGCAATTACTATTAAGTATGTAGTGGTCCTTAATTCAAAATAGAGATAATTTACTGTAACACTTTCCACTAACTGCCATGGTTTCAGTAACTCCTGACTTTAAATTTAATAGCTGCAGGGAAAATTTAGTTCAATATATGTAGAATCACACCCTTCGCAAATCTTTTCTTCTTTCTGACAGTTATTATTTCAGGACCCAAACACATTTCTTCAGATAGGAATCCCATCTGTATAATTTTGAATTATCCAAGATAAGCCTGGAGAATAAAATTAAAAGCCAAATTTGATGAGGTTTGTTCTTAACTTCCTTGTCATTTGGCTATGAGGGACATTGATTCTTTAGATGGCTTTAAGTCTGACAGCCCATATTCCTAGTAAATCCAGAATTAGTAACTCTGTGTTCACAGAGATCTCAAACTAATTTTTGTCAGAGACTTTTGAAAATGTAAATTTCACACACTCATCTGTGATTCAATAGCTTTGCTCTCTCCTCCTATAACTGGACTTTTCATTCTTACCCAGATAATTCTCCTTTGCATTTCTAATACAATATATTCTCCTTAGTTTGCTGTTGGGTATTTGCAATGAATGGGATGGAATGTGAGATCTTCATGCATCACAGAAGTATCATAAGGAGGAGTAAGTTATGCAGATGTCAAAGCAGTAGTAAGTTTGCCCAAAAGAATGGCACTATTATCTAGGAATATTCAAGGAAATGTATGGAAAATCACAGGCTGAGGTTCTGTAGATGTGGAGAAAAAAGAAGCTTCCTTAGAGTGGGGAAGAAAACCCAGTAATGAGTAAAGAGTGCAGCCATAATACTGCTTCAGGAATTATTTCAGGTTGTACTGTCAATAAAAGAGACTCAGACTTCTTTCATAAGGCAGGAGTAAAAGTTCTGCTTCTCACAGGTTGTTCTCAGAGGCAAAACTGAAAAGTCTTAATGGCATTGGCTGAGATTCATACCTGTAAACTTGAATCTTCAGGCCTTGGAGGAGGACTGCCCTGGTGTGAATTACACTGAGTCTTACTCACATAGATGTTGATCTTTGGAAAGGACTACGCTTGCTTTCTTGTGGTGCTACAGCACACATACACACCTGAGCTGTGGAGGAGCTGACACCAGGTACTCTGCCATGAAAGATGAAGGGAAAAAAAAGATCAGATAAGATTTCATGTAATAACAATATACTCATATTAAAATAGGTAGTTATGGATCTTGAGTTGTATGCAGCTGTACCTGTGAGCAGTGTAAGGTAGTGTGCAGAGATGGGTGGTACTGAGACCTCCATCATTGTCTCAGGTCTCAAAGTGTCTACATCTGCTGATACAAATGGGAATCCAGAGATTTTGATAGACGTGCCATAAAAGTGTTACCTGTGATCTTGCATCTCACTTTGGTTACAGTCAGAAGTACTGGAAGATCTGTCTCTTGGCCCAATCTTAGCCTTTCTAACCTTTCTGTGTCACTGAGACGCACCGAGTTTCACTTTTGCTGATTGCCTGACAAATCAATTTATACAGTCATAGGCAGAAGCAGAACTAAACATATTCAGGGGCTGTTATCTTGCTTGCATCCTAGAAGCATGGTGTTCTGGTTTTGACTGGGATAGAGTTCATTTTCTTCCTAGTTGCTGGTACAATGCTGTGTTTTGGATTTAGTGTGAGAACAGTGTTGATAACACTGATCACTCTTGGGCATTAGTTAGTAAGCAATAGCATTATGCATAATTTTTCTTGAGTTTTATTTTTTGCTATACTTAGTTTCATTACAATTATGATTAATTTTAAAATATTTTATTTCACTTATTAAACTGTTCTTATCTCAGCTCATGAGTTTTACTTTGTTCAGTTCTTTTTCTGGTCCCATTGGGAAGGGGAAGTTGAGCAATTGGCTGTGTTGTGCTTAGACACTGGCTGGGGTTGAAACACAAGACATGGGTGGACTCCGCATACAGCCTCAGCATTCTCTGTGGGATGGATGTGGCCTTCAGCTTGAGATGAAGATGACTTTTTGTCTAGTTAATGCAGTTCCAACTTTGTCCTACTGAGGCTTAATTAGCTTCACAGAAATGCAAGTAGTGAGACTGCAAGCCTGAGATGATTGCTTGATAAACCTTTGGGATGCTGGGATTTGATAACTGGAATGACCCAGCGACATTACAGCAATTTTCTTTGTTAGAAAAACACAACCATAGTATTCTCAACTTACAACACTGAGTTGCTTTTTAGAATGTCTCTCTAGTTAATACTGAAGTGCAAAGTGGTGTTAACCATGATAATAAGATAGCAAATACTGATGGAAATTTGATTGCAAAAGACCGATTTGTGTAGCAAATAAGAATTAGATACCCTAATGTGTTAACCAAATAAGAATCAGGAAACACTTGGGAAATTAATGTGTAAAGCAGACAAAATAAAGCATTCAAGGCATGCTCATTCTTGTAAGTTTCTGTTTCTTTCCCAGTTTTCAAGCCATAGGATGAAGGTTATAAGTAATTTGGAAAAAAGAACCCAGTTCTGTTGCATCAACTTTGTTCTCAGGAAACAGATTTTAACTTTAGAAATAAACTGTGCCTGGATTTCTTTACCAGGAGGGTGGTTAGGCACTGGAACAGGTTGCCCAGGGAGGCTGTGGATGCCCCATCCCTGGCAGGGTTCGAGGCCAGGCTGGATGCGGCCCTAGGCAACCTGGTCTAGTGATTGGCATCCCTGCCAATGGCAGGGGGTTGGAACTAGATGATCTTTAAGGTCCCTTCCAACCTGAGTCATTCTATGATTCTATGATTTCCAGAGTAAGCCTGCAGTTCTTGTAACCACCTCAGATAGACCTATTCATTCAGGCATTAGCAAACATCAACCCAACAGCTGTAGTTGCTTTCACAAGGTTTCCACCTAGGTTACCTAGTCTGGTCTAAAATATGGTGTCTTCACCTGAACAGCTGAGAAACTCTTCAGAAACAGTGTTCTTGGTGTGGCATTACAGCCTAGTTTCCCCTGTGAAAGAAATGCATGCTGATTTACTGTGCTTCCTGAGAAAGGCTGAGATGCTTACAATCAAAGGGACACTTGGTTAGAGATTTCATTACCTGAATATTTTCTTTGATAACCATATTTTTTACTGACTTTGTTTTCTCTTTGCTGCAGCTGTTTTGAACCCTTGGCAGTACCTTTTCTCATACTGTCATTTGTATTTTCAAATAGAATAATTCTGTCATCTTAGTAACTAAGAAAGCCAATGTTCTACTACTGTAAGCACTGAATAAATGCTTTGAATGAGACCCTGACCTCCCCAAACAGGCTGCAATTTGAAGGGACCAGACAGAAAGAAAATCCTACCTTTATCATGCTGAATACTGGATTAATTGTGCAAATACATTGACTAACTGCTTTCCTGCATATAGGAAACCTCTGGCAAGACAACCACTGCATGTAAATCTCCTGAGTCCCAGTCCAACATTTTATCTAATCTTCCATCATGCGTCTAATTTTGCCCTTTATCATGGGCTTTGTCTCTTAGACAAGGGCCGGGAGGAGTTTACTTGACAAAGAAGGCAAGTCCTAGTGTTTAATATGTAGTTTCCCATTCTTTTCTTCTTTTCTTTTACTTAATAGTATATAAAAATTGGTTTAGAGCCTCTTAATGAATCCAATACTTTATGCAGTGCTGTAATTACTTTGATGTAAGTGTCTAAAAACACAGCCAATCTGTCTTTTACATGGTTTAAATGCAAGTGAAGCACTTATTTCTCCAGTAAATCTTCTGCTCCTCTAACAGACACTGATTTTAAAATAGGGAGAGGAAGGAGATAAAAAAAAAAGTCATTGATATTCTTACATGCTGTCTATAAAGTATTATTATAAAAATAATTACATTTTCAGTTAATCAAAGATGCATTTAGGAGTACTTGGGCTGCTGAGATTACACATTCAAAATTTAGACAGAGCTTTCAATAGCTGTATGCCTGAATTTTTCAAAAAGGTCAGAATATGCTGTTCAGTACAGCAGATTCTTATTTTCTGACCATGCTTAGACTGAGAATTGCTTTAATAGATAACCCAGTCCTTTCCCTTCCAAGCCTCTCTCCTCTCACTGCTAGTATTCAAGGTACTAGGGAAAGTTAGCAATGGATAAACACTAAAATTAATTTAATCCCATGTGATGTTTGGCAGATGTTTATCAATAGTTAAACAACCCAAATGTCACACTGAGTTACTTATTTTTCTTTTTAGTATTTTATATAGAATGATGTCCTTCCAAAGCAACAAAAAATTATCTAGGGAATCTTCACCCAGAGTTATTTCCTTTCTCTCTTCCTGGGAACAAAGAAATTGTTTCAGAGCAAAGGCATTCTGTTCTTTGACAAACACAACAGAAGTGTGACAGAAAAATACTATAGAGCTGAGCAAGGCAAAATTATGAGACCTATCTACCTAGTTGTGTTTAGCTCCCTTGACACTTGCACACCAATGTCAGGGCAGTCCAACAGGGAGAAACTCCACATTGTTTCCTGGACACATCTAGTTTTCAGAATCATACTGCAACAGGATTTTTCATGAGTAGCTCTGCAATTACTTTTTCATTAGTATTATTCAGAGGTAAAAACATAGTATATGTTGATCAGAACTTCCCTTCCCTATTGTCTGCTTTCTGACAGTTTACCAGCAATGATAATCCAAGCTTAAACTGGTATTACAATGGAAATCCTCCAAATGAAAGAGAGATTAGTGACTCCTCAACAGATAACAGTTACAGCCATTTTCTGTCATTGTTGAAATGATGCTTTCTACACAAGGGGGAATATACATTGAAGTGCAGCATTGCTACTTTCCTCAAGAGTAAGCTTTGCTGACAGTTCACTCAGTCTGAAGCATAAGATCTGAGACTATTAGAATGATAAAGAGTTAATTTTATCTTTCTCATCATCACCTTCAAATTAACTTCTTTAAGTAATCTTCCAAGATTTGTGTCTGAAGGGCTTTGGAGGTGGTATCCTTCTACATGCTTCTTGAGCTTTCTTGCTGTGATAAGCAACAGCCAGTGTTTCAAAGAGGCTAGAATGCCTAATAATTGAATAGGTGTTAGATTATGAAACAGATTCTTTTTCAGACACAATGTAATTTAGCAGAATTACAGAATCTTTGCTCTCTGAACTGTTACCTCCTAGTACGAGAAGATAAGATTGATATTTTGTCCTCCCTTTCACATGAGGCCAGATATGAGAGCAATGAAAAGCAGGGTGAACATTCCCTAGTGCTCTGCTCACAGTGCTGTGAAAACTGTAGAAATGCTTCTCCTAGTTGCCTGGATTATCTAGTCACTGGAATAACTCCAACTGAGACTGGTGCCTTATGGAGCCACACTTTTCCATAGGCTGGATAGGAATTATCAGAGAAGCCTGAAAGGGTTATCCTTCCTTCTCTTTGTCATGAATAAAGCAAAAATCACCTCTAGAATCAAAGAACTGAAGACTAAAGATATAAGGAAATGCAGCCTGTCAAGTGTCTCCAGTGTGCCACTGTGTGATGATGGCACATCTGAAGGCATGTGAGGAAGAAAAGACACATGCAGGTCTCTGCTCTGGTAACATGCAGCCCCATGAGCACATGCCTGGCTGAACCACTGTCCTGCCCTGTTCCAGTTTCTGTATAGCTGTTTGAGTGGATCTGTTGATCCAATGGAATGTGAAGCCACGGAGCCCAGGAAAGGAATTAGAAACAAGCAGAAATTCAGGTGGTCTTGGGAGAAATCAGTTGTGAACCTCTTCTTTAACATACAAGAACTTCTAGGCCTGGTCGTTTGGGTTTTCGTTTGTTCGTTCTTTGTTTTGGGGGGGGGTGGGGGTGCTGTTTCTTTTTTTTTTGTATCTTTTCATCATACAGTTCCTTCTGTTGCAGAGGGATATCAGACCTCAAAGATCTGCTTCACACAGCTAAGCTTAAGGAAGTATCTGCATGAAGGCAGCTATCTCTTTACTGGTTTTCAGGACACATATAATCAAAATGGGTGGCAGGAAATTGGAAGATTGTTTGTCCTAGCTTTAATCTTCCAGCTCATCTCCCACAGTCTGAAGGATTTTATAATGAACATTCCTGAGTCACTTTAGCTACGTTTCACTTGTACTTGCTTATAAAAATGCAGGGTACACTTATTACTAATTAATTAACAATGACTTTGTTATATAGAGCTAAGTGAAATTTACTAGCAGTCTAAAAATATGTCTTGTAGATAACTATTCAATAACTATTTTCTTTAGTAAAACTTATCTAGAAATGAATTTCTAGTGCCTTTTTGTGGGGGCTCAGAAATGGAAAGACATCATGTTCTCTTTGAGTGTTCTTGTTCTGTTCCTAAGATAGTTTTTTCAATAGTGGGGAATAGTAAAGAGTAAAAAAATTTTAGAAGTATTAAAAAGCTATGTTCTTTTTTACTGTATGAACTGACTCACAGAGGCTTTATAAGATTACAGCAGGAATGCTGAATGATCTTTTTATTTCTATATAGGGCGCTTTTTTAAAAAAAAAAAAGATTATTTCGCTTTGTTATGAGTTACTAACATCTAGGGCTTGCAGGGCTGTTTCTCTTGAGTGGAACACTAATGGTATTAGTGAAATAGTCTTTGGATTTTTTTTTTTTAATTAACCTGAGTGTAGTATGTGTGGAAAAACAATAGTGGGCCATTTCTTTGTGCAGAAATCCCCACCTGTGTGACTCTAATGAGTTCTGTGCTTCCCTTCTTCCTGCAATATTCTTCCTTACAGCTCATTCTTTGTTATCCAACTTGTTGCTACCTCTGAGATGTTACCTAAATTACATATTTCAGCCTACCCACATAAACAACTGTTCATGCCTTGAGTGATGATCTCCTCTTTGTCTTTATGTTTTTGTAATGAACAAGAAGTTTTTCAGAATAAAAGCAAAAGCATGCTCAGTTCTATGATGAATTAGTAGGATCTTTGATTCTCCAGCTGCTGTTCGTATAGTGGTAAATGGCTCTTATTACTGGCTAAAAATCAATCATTGCATTTAGTACCTTTGACCTTAAAAGGATTTTTATTGGTTATTGGTATATAATTGGCTATCCTACCTCTGAAAAGCAGGTCATAGATCTGTGAATATTTTTCTGATCACTGAATGTGAAAAAGGTGACTTGAAGGATCTTAACAGGGTACCACAAATGTCTGTGGGACAGCTCTTAGATCTTTAACTATTTGTGCTAAGAAATGGGGCCAAATAAATGAAGTAACAATTGTTTTGATAATGGTTATCTAAGATTTGAACCTATTTAGTCAAAGACTAATCTTAAACGCGAAGGGGCATGACCATGTTGGGCACAGAGTTGGTTTCATACAGCAATAGAATGTCTCTACTGATTAGTCCTGAAATCTTTTTTGTTGGTGGTGCTGCTGTTTTTTTGCTCTTATATATTTCAGTCACTGCACCTCTAAGTTTGCTGATCTGATGTACAGTTTTAAGGGAAAGCTGAAAATTTACAGTTCAGAAACAGAAAGCAATGGTTTCCTTGCAGGCGATGGGAGGGGGCACAACACCTCTTATAACAAACAAAAATATTTCAAATTCTAAGAGAGTTTTCTTTGACCTGCATGCTCTTAGTGTAATTTAAGAGCCCTCTAAGCAACAGAGGAAGCCTTTTCCAAAAACCAAGAACCTGAGCTAGCTGAAATGCCTTGAGATTTGACATTCTGAAGTAGAAGTTCACTGCAACACTTTTCTTAACTCTGTCAAAAGAACATCATAGCATACCACTTACTCTTTTTTATTTATCCTGTAAGAACAGAATGTTTGTCATATCAAGAGTGGAAGAGATATTTTTAGCTTTCAATTATTTGCCCTTTTAATTCCCTTCCTTGTACATGAATCAATAAGTAATTTGAAAACTAAAACGCTAGATCTGGTTGAATGGGTTGTATACAACAGCTGTGACAAAAAAAACCCTGAAAACAAGGAGAAAATGGCCTGAAAACAGTCAGCTCAGAAAATCCAGAACAGCAGTTGCACCTAATTGATTCTGCTGGGTTTGTATTTGATATAAGTTAGCACTAGAACTGATCCCAGGGAGTTCCTCACTTTTCATAGCATACATTTAACCTTATACAGATGATTAGGTTGCAAAAAGACAGGCTGATGTGCAGAGGCTGAACAGCAGGACAAAAAGTGAGTTCCCTTCCACAGGCAGAGTTTCATCCATTACCTGCTCCCAAAGGCATATTGCAATTGTTACTGGCAACCTTTAGGTCAGAAGCCACCAAAAAGGGACAGGGGTATAGATTAGTTCTGGAACTGCAGCTGTTAACACTTTAGTATTGCAAATCACAAATATTCCAGATGATGAAGCAGCTTCTATCATAAAGTGGCTTAACGATCATGATTTTTAAAATGTGGCAATGGGTTCAAAGTCTCTTTTAATTTATTTCTGGTTAGTATAAAGATAATGAGCCTTCTGCAGATAATGGCTCTTTTCAAGTTGCTTTTCTACAGGTCAAGCAAGCTGAAAACACTTCAGTGGATTTTGTTGGGGTTTTTTTGTGAGTTTTTTTTTAAAGAGGACAAGGTTAATGTATTTTATCACATAACTCAAGGAGCTATTTCTGTAGGAAGAAAAACACAACAGAAAACAAAAGACCTCTCTCACACAGAGGTGAGAGACCTCTATTTGAAAAGAGTTGACTAGACTATGGCAACTGTAGCTCATGTCATTCTGACTCAGTCATGTCATTCAACATTCTAACAAAAACAAATTCTAGGAAAGTACTTTGCAAAATCACAGAATTACAGAATGTCAGGGGTTGGAAACGACCTCAAAAGATCATCTTGTCCAACCCCCTTGCCAGAGCAGGATTCTTCCCTAACCAGGAATCAAACCCAGGCCCCAGTGGTGAGAGTACCAAATCCTAACCACTAGACCACCATGTCTCTCTTCAGTAGCACAGAGGGGAAAAAAATAAATTAAGCAACAGGGCTGCAGTGATATTTCTGTGTTTAAACCGACAACTCTTCAGAATATCACTGAAGTTTCCTGTATTAAAATTATTTGGAATTAGCATAATCTCATTTTATCCATGAGTTTACTCCTTGTTACCATCTGTCAGGCTGTCATTCATTAGTTCTGCTTAGGAAATTCTGAGTTTGAGACACCTGGCGCTGGGTAGTGTTGGATTAGGCTTCTTTTTCTTGTTATTTTTAAAAAGAACATGGGGATATGTGTTGACACATAGTAGCTACCCTCTGTGAATGGCCTAAAGCTCTGCCAGTGTGGGATGATGGTTAGCCTTGCTTCAAAGACAGGGCATAGATGTTTGTGTTCATAGCAGTGTGGATTGTCTTCAGGGGTTTTAGGGAAAAAGTTGTGTAAAGGAAACCACATCACATTCATATTTTTCTGAATTGGTCCCACAAAATCTCATAACTGGAATATACAGCCTGGACTGGACTCTATTGGCAATTCATCTGGAAATGAAGTACTTACAGGGTGATATCTCTCATGTGGACCACAATTTTGCCCTGTGGCAGGAGGGAGTACATTTTTCTTTTTTTCTAATCTTCTGTGGCATTCTCTAGGAGGCTGGTAACTATTTAAAAAAATACAGCCTAAAGTGTATTAAAAAGTTGTCCTGAAAAGACTGGATATATGTATATGGTGTAGGCTGCTTTCTTGTCTCTCTGTTCTTTGCTGGAAATTCATATGATAACTTGAAGCATTTAATACTGGAACTTTATCTTTGACTTGATCAAGATGGTGACAAAACACATGAGCATATGGCTAAAGAGGTAAGACGGGAATGTATCACCTTGATTTTGCTGAACTTGAAAAAAGTTATGAACAATGAGGTTGTGATTCTTGTTTTGTATGAGACCCAGGCTGAATTTATGCAATAGAAAAGCACTATCAGATTCCGGAGGTGAATATGTTGGTCTGCAAGATCACCTTTCTCAGTTTAAGTTCCTCCCTATGAACTTCTGTAGCCTCCATGGTCTCCTCCTTTTGTCTAGAATGGATAGAGTTCACAGGTAAAGGAAATTTATTCAATGATATTTGTGATTAATGGCCTGTAGGACTGCGTGTGGGACTATGGCACTGTTATATTCTCCGAAGAAGGCAGCAGGTGCATCTTGTGGGTGTGATGGATTCAAGGAACAAGGATAATTCAGAGATACTTCACTTTCCTCTGCCTAGCTAGGTTTAAAAGAGCTTAGCTAAAATCTGGCATAACGTTTGATCTGATTAAATCTGAGGAGGGAGTGGAAAGAGGTGCTTGATCTGGTATTCTTTATTATGAGAAATATAGAGACTGTAATTTCCAAATGAACACAATGTGGATTTACTGGTGGTAAAAATAAATAATGTGGGTAAACTGCTGTAACTCTTTATGTCAACCTTAATCCCATTTAAAGACTCAAAAGTCCCATTGAAGAGATTGACATTCTTTTTGTGGTTTGGCTTTTCCACACCCTTCCCCCCACCCCCCTTTTGTAATCTTTAACACAACATGTGTCTCAGGGTCCAATTCTATACAGATCTAGGGAATGACCATGCATGTAAATTTTCCTTCTCATGGTTCAAATATAACAATTCACAAGATCCATTCCCATAAGAGAATAGAGAGTTGGGACACATCAGGATGCATTTAAAACAAATATGGGGCAAAACTCCTTTGGAGGAGAAGGAAAATAAAACATGTAATGAAAGATTTCAGGTGCTATTAGAGTTCCACAGACTGCATTTGGTTTTGATTTGTTTTTTCCAGTCAGTATGATTCTGTGAATTCAGGAAGCACTTATGAGTGCATATCTAGCTGATATGCTTCAGCTAGAGATCACCTTCTGTTAAGTGTACAGGTGGCTACTCTTTGCTGACAGGGATAGTAATAAACAATTTTACTTCTCCCCAGGAAGTTTAATTTCTCAATTTATTTTGCAAGGAAATTGTATTTTAGTGGCTTTATTATAAACCCACACCTGTTTGAACAATCCATGTTGATTAAAAGAAACACTGGGAAACGTATTAGCATAACTGGCATATATTAGTTGTGAAACTACTTTGGCTTTAGAAACCTGGATAAATCTTGTCTGAGGTGATTTGTTGTTTTAGTAGATGATATCTTTCCCTTTGTAAAGCTGATGTCAGAAAATATTAAATCTATGCACAGACTAAGGTTGAAAACTTAGAGCCAAGCTTAAGACTAGGCCAGAAATGAACCTGTGGCCCCCTTTAAAAACTTTCCATGCAGAGCAGTTGTAGAATTGTAAAAATGCTCTTTGATGTTCTTTGTTACCTCCTATGTTGGATTTTGTTACCGCTTACAGCCATCAATTGGTAGACTTTTTTTTTTTTTTTCCCCTCCAATAGGAGACATCCATTCATGATTTCCTTAAAATACTTATCTTTTAGTTACAAACCAGTTTAGTGACTGGTATATATTCTTTAATTCTCTCACTTTGCATGTCCATTTGTATTCACCATTATGTTGAATTCAGTACAACCATGACTGGAAAAGGTTATGTTGGGAAAGGTGTGCTGATGCTTCACTCAACTTATAACTAGGGTAGCTCTTCTTCAGCTCAAGTCTTCAAAGCCACAGAATTAAGTCATTGTTAGGACTTTTGAAAGCCAAACTGTTCTCCTCAGCAGGCTCTTTGGGACTGACTTGGAAACCATCTCTTTCCAGAGCTAACTGAAACCGGTATTTCAAGGGTTTCCATTGCTTCGGCAATGGAGGATACACATGGCCTCTTCAGACTCTTGCCTGAAGATGCCTAGCTTGAGGATGAATATTAACATTTTTCTTACTGATGTTAAATCTCACATTTGCAAAAGGATGGAGCTACCACTCCAGAAAACATCCCTTCAGCATCTAAGAATTTTTTGCTAGCTTGCAGCCTGACAGAACAAATTTGTTCAGTGAAGAGTCCACAGGCATTTCTCCAGCATAATTTATTTTAAAAAGCACTTCCCTCTTCTTACTGTCCCTAACTTTTAACATATGTGGGCAGCCCATCTTCAGTTAGATCAAAATCATTGTCTGTAACTGAGGCCATTATTTTCTTTTCCTTCATTTTCTTTTTTCTTTTTTCTATTTTTCTCCTTTCTTCCTTCTCCAGAGTTACAAGCTGGCAACCTATCTCTTCTCTCTTGTGCTCTGGATTGAAGTTCAAGAGTGCCTTAGAGCTACTTAGCTGAATTAGTGACATTTAGTATGACTTGTTAGTTTGATGGTCAGAGGGAATTTTCCAAGATGATATATATCAGGCAAACTCTACTCTTTTCAAGCACCCCATTATTATCTTAATTAAATAGTTATAACCTTCTGGCTTGGAAAAAAAAATTACCCCTTTACAGTAACTTAAAGGTTATTCCTTCTTTATATCCTTGTTACTGGGAAATGCTCAAGAACTTCCTTGTTGTTGACCTTGTAGGCTCATAATGTGGAACTTATCATGACTCAAGGGAAAGGGTGTAAGCAGTAAGGCAAGGAAGGAAGCATGCTCATCTCCGTGTGAGGTGATGGCATTTTATATTTTCACTATGACAGGGTATGCACTGGAGAGGGGTGCCAGGTGTCAATCTTAATGTCCTTCAGAAATTACATACCTTTTAAAATGTAGTAAAAATATTAGTGAAAAGGGAGAGGAGGGGAACTGAAGGTTTTAAAATATATGACATTTAATACAATGGCAGTGGATGATTAGGAAGTCAAGACTTAACAAGAATCAAGGTCCCAGCTTTAGGAGAAATATAAATCTATCATAAGAATGCTGGTCTGAGTCTTTACATAGTTATTAGTGACAGTATAATGGTCTTGCTCAGATAATATCACTGGCAAGTTATTCCACCATCTACAACATCTACCTGCTTCCTTAAACAAATTAGTGTGTGAGTTGCCCTATGCCATCATCAGAGGAAAGGCTTGTAACCTTGATGGTTTTGGGAGAGTGGGACACTGGGGGCAAGAAGGTGTTGCTTTTCTTCAGTCACCTCTTTTGTCTAAAGAGAAGGAGTTTTGAGAGTATTCAAACCTTAGGACTCAGGTCACAAAAATAAAACTTAGAAAAAACCCCAACCCTCCAACACAAGCCTCACTGACCTGCTTCTACCCTCCCCTCTCCTTTTTAATCATATCAAGTAAAATATAATGATTAAAATGAAGTTCAACAGAATGCTCTTTTGATAGGGCAATCATATTATTTAATGTCAAAGCTTCTGAAGCAAAACAACTTGAGATTGTTAGATTTTCCTCCCCTGCACATACAAACTTTCAGGCATTTATTTATCCAAAATGCAGTTCTGGAAAAATCTAGCTGCTTTTGCAAAGCATTGTTGTGTTTTCCAATAGGAGACAATTTCTTTAAGGAAAGTGTTTTTTCTGGTGGTTTTTTTTTTCCCTCCTCTTCTAACTAGCTCTACTCAGATTGTGCAGGAAGAACTTGTCTTCCCTTTCCCTTCAGTAATTGAGCTTGTTCCATGAAATGAAATCCAATATTTACAGAAAGCTAACATTTATCGTCAGTTTTAGACCTCAGCATGAATCTTTGTGTCATTTCCTTAGAGGAAACAAAGCAAAAGGAGCTCTTGGAGAACTCATGAGAAGTACAGGCAAAAGGCATTAACATTTCACTCACCAGTATGCATGAAGTTACTGACCTCAGAGGTGCATCTCCTTGCAACTGAGGGACATTAATGCTTATCCTCTGGGGCACTAGGGCTACATAATGAGCAGCAGCATGTGAATCCCTTCACCTTCTATCTACCAGTACAGCAAACATTTACTCCCTAAAAATTTTCTCAGGAAGCCTCCAGTACAGTCTCCTCAGCTCCAGTGTGAGAGATTTATTTCTTTTTGGCAGGGACCAATGAGAGGCATTCCTCTCCACCATATATACATATAGTTAGCTATGGTCTGTAATATCTTTTCTGATTCACAAGAAAGATTGCAGTGTGTCTTTCTTGGGAGATCCATGGATTGAGAGCAACAACAATAAAAATGTGACTGTTTCATTTAACAGCTTTTTGGTTTCAATTACATAATTGGGATAACCTCATTTTAAAAATAAACCTTTAATTTTCCCTGGACCTAAACAATTTTATTTCTGAGGCAGTATGCATTCAGTGTATGCTGTTATGTGCCCAATGTTGAGGAGTGGCAGTGTGTGTCACTGGAAGGTTATAGTTTCATATATGTGGTTACACCTTTTGCTCTCTATTCATGTCTTGTGATAATTTATATCACATATAGAAAGGCTTGGGAATCAATTAAGCTAGTCCATTAAAGTAAATAATATAGATCGTGTTTGTGCATCTTATTGAAATCTTTGAAATATTAAGAGACGCCTTAATGGTTGCAATATAGTTTGAACATAAAGCTCAGCTAATCAGACACCTTCCAATCTCTGATTTTAAAGAGAATTACACCTGGCTATTATTAAACTAAAACAGACTTTAACCTGGCTTGATGGTAACCCAATACACATAGGTAAATTTTGCTTATTTTCTTGGACTTAATTTGAGGGCAGCTGAATGAATTTTCTTTTCTTCTGATCAGAACATTCACATTAACAGAGTGACCTCCTCAACTCCAGAATTTTGAATCTGCTTCTAAAATAATTGGGTTTTTTTTTTCAAACTAATACATTCAATCTGACTGTGAAATATAAAGATGATTTTATTCTCACAGACCTAATCGGGGCTTCTAGTGTCTTCTCTCTAATCTTTCTAAACTGGGGTTGATACAATTGGAAGCTCTTACAAATATCATACATATAAAATAATGGGTCCTGAAGAAGTCTTAGAAGGAAGCTCTGACTTTTCCATTCACTTCCATTTTACATTAGAAAAGTTTTAAGTACATTCTTCCTTATTAATCAAGGGAGTCATAAGTACATTTTTTCGATTAAGGATAGGTTTCAAAGCTTACAGGTGCTTTCCCATAACATGGTGGGTTTGGGGTTCAAGAAGTCCATTAAAATTTTTGTTCCTTCAGAGACATTTTTGTCTAAAAGTAAGATTACACCCCTACCACCTAGTGACAAAATAGATGGGTTAATTCACACAGACCTCAGCTTTGGAGCACGTTAAATAAAAGAAGCAGTGAGCTGCCAAATATTATGAGTTAACAATCACTGCTAGAAGCTGGCAGTGTCTGTGAAAACATGCTGCTAGTTTCAGAAAGTGCAGTTTCTTAGAGGAGCTTCAGCTAAAAAGTAAAATTACTGAACAGAATTAGTTCTGTTTTAACCCAAACCAGGACAATTATGAGTTAACAATTTCTAAATCTACAAAGGGTGAGAATAAATAAAATAAAATCCACCAGAAATGCTAAGTTCTTAGCCAGATTTGGTTTCTCTTGCCTGCATCAGCTCATCCTGTGGAAAAACAGAGTTGGCCCTTTTAAGACCAGAAGTGGCTGTCAAGAAGTCAAGAATAATAAAGATTAGAAATTAAAAGATTAAGCAAACTCCGTGAGAGCTGTGATGAGTCATGCTCATCATGCTGCTGGGTAAATTCCACCCTTTCTTCCATAGCCAGCCTGATGGTGAAGCTCTAAAGGAAATCTATTATAGAGAAAGACTAAATAAATACCTCCTTTGTCGTCTGTGGATCTCAGCTTATGTCCAATTGGAAGGAGACTAAGTTCAGGCAATTATAAATCTAATACATTTAGACATTGTTTTCAAGGGTCCTTGTGGTCACCTACATGACAAACAAAATTTAAGCATTATTCCAGGTTGGTATAAATCCTAATGCTTCCTGTTTAGCTAAGGCCTGTCTCCTGATTTTCCACCTCTCCATCTCTTCAGAGGGAAAACTGCTCCTTCAATAAACCTTCTGCAGGTCTGGTGAGAACAGGACTGCAGGCAAGGCTGAAGCAGGTCCCTTTCAGGACACATCCTGCACCACTACAGTGGCCATTGATTTGAGTGTCCCTTCTGTAGACATGGAAGCAACACCTAACAAAACCCCAAGGGAACTGTAACTGTACATCTGAGATGTGTCATATCACCAGCTGAAGTCAGTGGTCCCTGATCACTGGGCAATAGCAATGGACAAGTGTTTTCTGAACCTTAGCCCAGAAGAGCTAAAAAGCTGGTCATATTGAAGAAGAGGTAAAACAAGGAGGGCATACAGTGAGCCATAACTAATCCCACTAGTGCCTAAAACACTGCCTTGAGAAGGGATTAGAAAAGTCAGAGGCTATAATTTTTTCCTCATGTTAAAAATTTCTGCAATCTTTCACTTAACAGCATATTCTCCATTCTCCTGCATTCTTTTTCTTCTGCTTGAGTGCTGATGTATTTGAAAGTTAATGGAATGTTGGGTCTGAAAGAGAGGAGGGTGAGGAAAAAGAAGAAATTAAATAGGCCAAAAAAATCCAGGGATAGATTTTGAAATCGAAATCCTGTTCTCAGAATGATTTTTTTCTTTGTTTGTTCAGCTGCTTTTCACAGCAGCCTCACTGGCACAGACAAATCTGAACAGCTTGCAGAGCAAAATGACAGGAAGATGGAAGGATAATATGTGTTTAAATATCAGTGACCAGCCTCATCTTGGCACTCTCAGCATGGGGAAAGCTTGTTATATACTGCCTCCTTTAATCATTTCAGATGGGGCTTTTCCTCCAGCCTATCTATCAAAAGGAGAGAGGATCTTCCTCCAATTGTTAGCAGGAGTGACAGACAGGTGAATTATTAATATTGTTTGCCACTGACTTTCCTCGTTATTCTTATTTGTTAAGCCCCCAGCTGATATGACCCCTGATTTTTTTTCAGTCTGCTGAAAGCCTGACCTACTCAGTCACATGCAAACTGCATATTGTCACCAAATGGATTGGAATTTGAGTGGGTTTAAAAAGTATGGAAAAGAGGAAAATCCTTGGTACCTGGAGCCCGACGAAACAGAGCAGAGAGGAGCTTGAGGAAGACTGATAATTCACAGCCTCCAGTTAACTGAACTCACTGCCAAGAAATTCAGTGCATACTGTCTCCCTGGGACACTGATGTGTATTAAAACAAAACTCATACACCTTTGGTAAAACCAGACCTTTGTTACAGCTAGCATCTAAGATAATTAAAATTTAAACACATCAAGGACTGAGATAAACAGAAAAATGGCTCTGCCCTTAATTGGACATTACCTTTGTCGCTTGCTTCCTGGTGAAGGAGGTTGTATATTTCCTCAGGCAGAATTTGCTCTGCATGTGTGTGTGTGGATATACAAGCTTACTTGTGTAAACATATATGAAGAAGAAAATCCTATATAAGTTGGTTTGGTTGACAGTAAATCAAGAACCACTGATTAAAGGATGCACAAACAAGTATAATTTCACTCCTTTCAGACAAACATGAAAGTAGATTTTTTTTTTTTTCCCTTACTATTTAGAATTGGAGCCAGTTAAAATTGTAAAGTGGTTATTTCCATGTCACATTTCTGGAGTAAGTATTTTACTGAAAATAATTGAGGCATGGGGAAATTGTTCATAATTTCATTTTTAAAACAAATGAAGCTACCAACTTTGAGTGCTCATGCATTCAGAGCCATATTCAGCCTGCCTACTTGTAACTAACATCTGAGGCCCTGGGCTGAGCGCTGAAGCTCTCTATTCAGCAGGAAAGCATTCCAAGAGGATGACTGGTTTTGCCATGAACTAGTTCATCCTCTGTCTATTCCAGGGGAATCTTCGGCTTCTCTGGGTAGGAATTAGGGTATCTGCAAAAATCCAAGGACCTTTTTCAGAACTTGGTGTCATCATAGTTGCCTACTTAAGTGGTTGCCAGAGTTACTGTATTTTATTTTTTAAACTAAAAGAGTGAGAAATTTTGTGTATGTGTGTCTGTCAAGGCAGACAGTTTTTTCATATTCTTCTTTTCATCAAATTTCCTCAGAAAGATCAGCTTGAGGTCGATGCCTAACATTAACTTTCAGCCCAAAGCACTAAAGCAGCTGAACAGAGGTCATCTTGCCTCTGCTTACACTAAAACAAATATTTTAGATAAAAGCATCAGTCAGCTTTAACAGTTATCTCTATTTAGAAAAGCACTTAAGAAGTCTAATGTTAAGTGTGTGCTTATGTAACTTGCTGAAGGGAGGACTGTATGCTGTAATAGGCATGTGAAACAGGGATGTGAAGTAGGTAATAACAATAATGAACGTTTACCTAGCCTTCTGCACTTTCAAAAGGATGTTGGAGCTGTAAGTGTAGAGTGTCAGAGATGGGAGGAGATATGAAAATGTAAGGTTATCTCTTTAAGCTTCCCCTGTTGCCTGGCTAAATCCTACCTTCAGTTAAATATCTTCCAACCTCAGTAAATGTAATCAAGCAGGATTTACTAGCTTGGAAGGAAGAGTAATTCAGCACAGGGTCTAGTAATGTTGGTAAAGAGCTGTTTCAAAAAGGAAAACCCGCTCTTTCTTATTATTAGTTATTTCCATTTTTCTGTTAACTTACTGCAGAAAATATTGCTTTACCATGAGGGTATTTTGAGCTTTAAAATAGATCAAACAAATCAAGTCAATCAAAGATGGTATTGCTAGCCCTGGAGAGTGATTTACTTCAACCCACAGAGGAACAAATCTGGAAGCAAAAGAGGGAGAACAAAAAACAACAGAGATTTTTAGGGATATAGACACATAAATTAGCTCTCCTCTGGACAAGTGGCAGTATGCACCAAACCTTAGAATCAGTATTTAATTAACCTCTTTAAAAAAAAGCATTAAGCTCACTAGTGTGTGATGAAGAGGCACAGGAATGAATATTTGGCAGAAAGCCAAGCAACATCAGGGAAGCTTTAAGAAGATGATGTTGAAATTAAAGGGAGACATTTGCTTTGGGAAGTATTTTAAAGTATCTCATTCATGAGTCCTGTTTCATGGTCACTGTAAACAGGAACCTGGAAGCCTAGCCCTGGGAGGTTCATAAATTACTTCTCAAGTCTATCTGGATGCTGTGACAGACTCTCCTCATGTAAATTAACTGAGGCAGCTCAAAATATCTGCTGCTGGCAATGGCTGGAAGTAGGATACAGGGTGGATGGACCAGTCAAACTTAGGAGAAAGTAAGAGCAGTGAGACCTTGAAACAGAGGGACCAATTCACACAGGTACTGCTAGGAGGAGAGGCTGAGCTTCTCCTTGAGCTACTGTCAAGCTTGCCACAGTCCCTGATGGTCAAATTTAATTTGGAAGAATAGAAAGAATCTTTTCGTTTAAATCATGGTTAAAATTCTTTGTATGGCTTTCTGGAACAGCTTCTGCTTGATGCTGGTGTCCTAATCCACCTCCCCAAACTATATGCTTAAAGTTTGGCAATATGATGAGACAGCATTTGAATTTGAAGTATTGAAGTCTGAGTCACACAGTGTAGCAAAAAAAGAAATTCAGACCATTGATGACATCCCACTTGTCTGCCCAGCATCCTTGAAGGCAATGAGACTTTCTGAAGTGTGCTCCCACTCCTGGTTGAAGGACACTTTGGGAGAAAAAGGACTACACAGGTTCATGCTGTGCTGGGTAAGTTCATGAAAAATAAATCTGCTGGTTGTTTTTAAATACTTAGAAGCTATGTCTGGCTCAAAAAGTCTCCAGTACTTCAATGGTTAGAGACTGGAAATTATTTTAGGAAAGCACTCTATACTTATCTTGCCCTTTTGCTCTTCTTTAGGTTTCTGGTTAGTGTCAGAGACAGGAGAGCAGTATGCACAGACCCTTGCCATGATTACTGAGGACTGCTCTTTCCCATTCCAGTCTTAGGGTCCATCCCAAAATGCTGCAATGAATTTATCAAATAAAATCTGGTTTGTTTTCTAAAGATTAGACTGTGTCTGTTCTGAACGTTAGTGAGAGATATTACTCTGGAAAGTGAAAGGTCTTTCAGCAGAGACATCAGGCTCAGCAAAAGTATGAGCTAAACCCTTCTGAAGTCACATCCATGGGGGGAATTTCCCCTTTTGAATGTACCCTGAAGGTGAGCAATTGCACAGGAGAAATCTGCTGCTGTAGACCTGGAGCTCTACAATATTGCTGTGGATGAATCCTTGTATTTCACAGCAACTCTTCAGAATGGAAAGCAATACCATGGACTCCATGTCACTAGAACGCTTTATTCATCCAGACACTACTATGTTTTAGATGAAACCAACAACCATTTCTTTTGACACACTGAAAATGTGCTTGTCCCTGTTGAGCAGAGACTCCTGCTGTGATTTTATCTTTTGTCACCATTGAAGTAAATTTTCTAAAGGAGGTGAATTCATTAATCAAGTTAACCCTGAGATGTCTAATGAGCATTACTGTATTTCACCACTAGTGAATCTGGCTAGTACTAAATAACACTTGAATTCTGGATCTTTAACTATTGCTTAAAAACCCAAAAGTAAGGGGAGTTGTTTATGTCAAGTTACCAACAGTTAATTAGAATGGAGGGAAGATGTAGCTATGATTTGCAACAACCACAGAGAGAAACCAGATAGGAGAGTATTGTACAAACTTGTAAAGTGCTCCAGCTTTTAATTAAAATTGCAGTTCTTTAAGATAGCCCTGTGTCATATGGATTCTAGTTAATTGCTGTCACTCCTGCAATACTTCCAGCAGGATTCTTCAGTGCCTTCATGTCCTTAATAGAAATCTGTGTGTCAGGGGACATATTTGTGTCAGGGTACATGCTGGATCTGTCATGTGAGGTCCCCATCCCTCGCTGAGGGTGCTACTGCACATAAAAATAATGATACTGTAGCTGACTGTATCTGTCAGGAATGTACAATCTGTAGATAGGACAAAAGAGATGCTGCTAGTTAAGCAAGCTCTGTGTCACTTCGTTTAAGAATTGCTACAGCAGTTTGCACTTTGTTGTGATACTCTTGCTCATAGAGCTGTTCCAAATCTTTTGACAGTATTCTGGGAGTCAAGAGACCTCAGTTCTCTCATGGCTGATCTATAGTTAGCTGTCAGCCCTTGGTCATCTCTCTTATCTGTATCTATGTATTATCTGCTGTGAAATAATGATCAATACAACCTTATAGAGGCGTTTGAGATCCACACATGAAATTATTATGTTGGTAAAACTGGCACATATGCAATGTCCTACTGGCACATAAACACACACAAAATGTGAGGTAATCAGGTAAATTAATTGCAGAAACAAATAGTTGATGAATAACTTACAGGTCTTAAAAATGTCAGTGATGTTTAAGATACTTTTTGGAAAGATGCTCAGAAAGCAGTAACAAAGTGGAACTAACCAAGAAAGAGATAAATACAAATTACAAAATTTCCTTGTTAAAATCACTGTCATGCAGGTATGTATCTAACTACTTGTACTAATAGAGTCGGTCTTGTTTTGTAAACTACAAACATACTCAAACACACAAACATGTTTGGAAAAAGTTCATCTGGGATTTAGAAAAGAAATACTCAATTTGTTAACAGGTTTGTGCTGATTCAAACCTCATCAGGCAAAAGCTGAATTTTGTTTCATAGTGTCTTCCTTTATAGGTGACCACAGCCTATCTTGAGTTGTCCTCAGTATTTTGGTGGATTTTGACATAAAATCCCCTAGAAGATTTAACTTTAGCTGCTGTAAAACCTAGTTCTCTGTCTGCTGTCTTTGTGTTCTCACACTTTTACCTCCTTGGTGTTCAGCTATTGACAAATACAAGGTGAATTTTTACGGAGTTTCATAGTCTTCAAACTTGTACTGGAACAGAAGAATTTTCTTACTGCTAGAGACAGAATCACAGAATGTCAGGGGTTGGAAAGGACCTTGAAAGATCATCTAGTCCAACCCCCCTGCCAGAGCAGGATTCTTCCCTAACTAGGAATCGAGCCCGGGCCCCAGTGGTGAGACTGCAGAATCCTAACCACTAGACCACCAAGTATATTCAGTATTTGCATTACCAGACTCACTTAATTACTTATTTCACTGAGAATCAGTCCACATCTGTGGAACTATGGTATTAGGGTTACCAGTATGTTTTATCCTTTGTCATTTTAGGCAATAAACTCTTCTAGGCTATTATTATATACAGGTAAGATACTTTGCTATTATGTCCTTTATCTAAGTTCACTGCTGCAAATAAAATTAGTATTTCCTACTGACTAACAAACACTTCTTGTTTAATAAACATCTAAACAACAACAGCAAATCTAATGACTGTTACCTGTCAAATTATGAGAGCATAAACTGTGAAGAAGTTTTCAACAGCAGGACAATATTATCAGGTATACTATTTCACATATTTTCAAAGCTTTTTTTCTGGTTTTAGAACGAATTTATTTGAGGTAAAGCCAGAAAGCAGAAATTGAGCCACATCTATCTAAATGTAATTTCCTTGTCCCTTTCTAACCAAAGATTTTATATATATTTATTTCAATAGTACATTTTCTGAGAAGCTAAAAATTCACACTGCTCTGGGAAAACTTCATTACATTCCACTTTGAAATCCCTTGGTCAGATTCTGCTCCCACAGACATGGTTGTAAACATGTTGTAAATCCACTGAAGTGCCTGTACATTTAACTCAATCTCAGAAAGCTGGCCACTAAATGATTTATTTATGGATATCACAACCCCATCATCACTTAAAAGTAGATGTTTGTATTTCATGTTCTTGATTTTCCTGATTTTTAATCATTCATAGGATCTCATCAAATATTGATATTCCATCTATTAAAAATGTCATAAATAAATAAACTATGTACACAGTCTTGACCAGAAACAACATGGTCCAAGATGCTCCACTTCTCTCTCCAGAAACTGTCTTCTGTTTGATGAAGTATTCAGCTGAGCATGGAAGGTTGTGGATAGATAGCAGACCTTTACATTCTTGGCTACTGTACCATAAACATAAGAAGATATTTCTTTTTCTTCTTGGTTAAAATAACCCAAGAATTCTCTGAAAGAGAATATCAATCAACATACCTGGTTTTCATCTCAAAACCAAAAAATTAAGAAGTATTAGTGACATTTTCTTACTGCCTGTAATCTAAATGCTGTGTCTTGACTCACATCTTTGGGGAAAGAGAAATCTAAAAACAATTAGATCACTGAAGTGATCTAAAAGCCCAGTTTTGATCTGTTATTACTTTTTGAATTTGAAAACAGAAAGGGAAAAAGTTGTACTTAAAACCCAACCTTTTACATACAGTCATTTTACATGAAATGATCCTCTTTTAAGAGGATGCTTTAGTCCTCTTTTCAGTTTAGAAGTCACCCTTAAAAAAAAAAAAAGAAAAAATGACTAATTATACATTCAGCTCAAACATTTAGGCTACTAAATAGATCCTTGATAGTATGTTAAGAAAATGGATCCATTTGTAACCCTGATATTTTATTGTTTGATTGAATTTTACCTCCTACAAGCTGCCATAAGGCAAAGAATCTACCAGCCTCTACACTAGCTCATGATAAGGTGTAAGAAAGTATAGAATCATAGAATTGTCAGAGTTGGAAGGGACCTTAAAGATCATCTAGTTCCAATCCCCCTACCTGGCAGGGACACCATCCACTAGATCAGGTTGCTCAGAGCCCCATCAAGCCTTGTCTTAAAAGCTTCCAGGGATGAGGCTTCTGCAACCTCTCTGGGCAACCTGTTCCACTGTCTCACCACCCTCATGGTGAAAAACTTCCTCCTAATGTCTAATCTAAATCCATCCTCCTCTAGCTTGCATCCATTCTCCTGGTTCTGTCGCTATCTGACCTCCTAAAAAGTCCCTCATCAGCTTTCTTGTAGGCCCACTTCAGATACTGGAAGGCCACAAGAAGGTCTTCTCGGAGCCTTCTCTTCTGCAGACTGAATAACGCCAACTCTCTCTGTCTGTCCTCATGGGAGAGGTGCTCCAGTCCTCTGACCATTCTTGTGGCCCTTCTCTGGACTCATTGCAGCTCTTCCATACCCCTCGTGTAATATGGGCTCCAGAACTGGATGCAATATTCCAGGTGGGGTCTCATGAGAGCAAACTGACTCTTTTTCTTTCTCCCTAAACCATGTTTTTAAGCAGAGTTGGTTCCATACTTCTTATAAGAGCTGTGGGAGAAGGGAGATGACGTTTTGTCAAGAACATAGTCCGTGAGCTGGAAAACCCCTGCCATAGTAAAGGGCTTGGGGGAGATCTGGTACAGTCAGCAAGGTCAGTGGTGTGCCCAGGATCATTCTGACAGTGTCTGTGGGAAGTGTGCATATGGGGGCAGGAAGCTCGCTCAGCTGAAGTGATTTAGCAGGGAAAGCAGGATGCTAGCTCTGTTTCCTAAAGAAGGAGGCTCATGCAGCCACTCAGTGCTTGTAGTTATGGTTATTTGTCGTGCTTGGTCATGCCATGAAAATTTCATGGCAGTTAATGAGATCCATTGGCCATGGCAATCCATCCCCTGTGCATTGAGTGCTAATTAGTGTCAGCCTGTCACAACAGCAAGATGAGTAGAAAAATAAAACCATCAAGTGTACTCTGATTCTGATTTATTACTTATTTTCTTGTCACTGTGGCTGAACAATAATACCAAAAAAGCAATCAGTCTGGCCTCTTTTTTTTTGGATTCTTGTGCTGTGGTGATGATTTCCCTGTAATTAATGAGGTGCATTATCTAACTCCCTCACCTTGCAGGAGGAAGAAAAGTTCTATTTTCACTCTTTCATTTTTTCCAAAAGGAAACTCTCTGAAAGCTTTAGGAAAACACAATCATGCAGAGTGAATGGCCAAAAAAATAGTCTCCGTTCATGGTTCTGCACACTTCAGGGCCCTTTTGTTCTTCAGTTTAATTAGATTTAGCGTGGACTCTCTACTCACACCAGTAGACGCAGCTCTGATGTTTCAGGTTGATGCAAAGGAGGTTGTGAGATAGGTTCATGGGGTCTGATCCTTTTACTCCTGGGTCCGCTTTCCACAGCTCTGTCCTTACAGCATTTAATGAACTGCTGCAGTTTTCTAAGGGGGCACAAATTTTCTCATATTAAAGTTAGCTTTAGAAACAAACCAGGAATGTGGAAGAATTTTAGAGAATGGATCTTTATCATAGTTTCATCTGGAACAAGCCTGGTGACATCAGTCTTGCTTTTTCAGACTTGAGATGCAGACGCTGGGATCAATCTCACTTGGTCTATGTATTACTGAGCCAGACATTTTTCTCTAGGAGTAGTCATCCATCTCCAGCAGAATACTTTTGCAAGTGGCTTGATTCATATTTATTGTATTTTGTAGACTGTCTAGAGTAGTGATTGTGATTAGAGTAAGTATCCTACTATTAATAATGAAGCAGCAAAATGAGTCAACATAAAGCTCATGTATGTCCATCCATCTGTTTGTGACTTGAATTATGCAGTAGTAGTGGGAGAAATACTTTCTTTAATGGTGGTTTTTGGTTTGGTTTGTTTGTTGTTTTTTTTAAAGCAATATTTATGAGTTGATAAATTTGTACACTGGTAGGAGGGAAAATAAGAACTATCTAGATCAGGAGAAAATGGTGAATACCATTCTCTAGTCTCTCCCTCAGGTTTCTTTCCTGTGGGATTATGTTTAGCACCATTGAATAATCAGTGTTCTGGTTGCTAATTATAACTGAAGACTGCTTCTTATATTGGTCAGTCCCTTTTACACCACCAGTTTTGTACTCAACTCAGCAGGGTACTTTGTCACACACTAGCTTAGAATGATCCTGACCAGCAATGTTTCACCTGTAATACACTTAAAATAAAGCAATAATAAATTATTATATAGTTTACCCTATTTTGAAGCAGACCTTTTAGTATAGAAAACATTTGACTTACTCATGGCATTGCAAAGTCAAAACTAATGCTGGTAATTTTTTTACTTCAAATGATTTAAATTGATGTAGAGCCTTTTCTCCAGGACAGAATCAGTTATTTTGTTGTTGTATAGTTTCCCATTCTCTGTTATCTGCTTTGGGAGGTTGAGTATGATTTAGACCAGCAACAGAGAGACCATGACAGCTTCCCCAGCTCTTGCTTGTTTGCAGTTTACTGGTCTCTTCTTGCTCTGCACACAGGTCACTTCTCAGTTATGCACCAGTGGGTTGTCAACAGTATCAAAGGGCTGTGTTGACCTTCTTACATGTTAACTATGGTGACTGTTGAGAAAACAGCCTCTCTGAAATGAAGAGATTAAATGAGCGCAGCAGAGAGGAAGATCCTCAAACTCACCATACTGTTGCCACCTTGCTCCCTTTCCTCCTTTTGGCCCCCTCCAGCTCCTTTGTGGTTTTTTTTTCTGTCTCTTCCATTCTCATCAAGCTACATTGGATGCACTGTATTTGTTGTTACTCATGATTTGTAAGGTTTTGTTTGTTTGTTCATTCAGTGTTTGTTTTTTTCCCCACAGAGGGCAGACTTTGTTAACATCTCATGTAACAAGTTCATAACTGCAAGTTGCTAGTGTGCCCATGAGCTTTTCTTTAATGAGTTCTTTCTCTTCTTCATGCTGCATCCTGGTGCCACAGTAGCATCTGAAGCAGAGAAAGGTTTGAAAATCTGGAAGATTTGTTGCTCACTGCTATCTGCCTCCATTTTAATATGGAGTCCTATATGTTTAACAATACAAATGCCTTGACAAGTACCTGAAGTGTTCCTTGGTGTAAATAAAATTCTTCAGGAAAGTTTCCTAATACTTACTGTTCTCTGCAGAAATTAGCATGTGGTGTGCTACATTTTGTTTTCTTTTAACTACTTTCTAAATAAATAAATGGGAGAAATGGCTTTGGAAGGGAAAGGTGAATAGTTGGAGAAATTGTAGAAAATGCAGATTAGAAGTTGACTGTAATTGTCTAGGTCAGACAGTTTTTATATAACCTATTGTAGGCAATGTTTCAATAGGGCTATAGTTGATTTTTTTCCCCTTTTGTTATGTATATTACCTCTTAGCCTTAGAAAAATTACATGACCAAGATCAAACAAGATCCTGTAGCATAACCTGGTTGTGAACTCGGAGCTCATGTGTACCTCTTCAGTGCTTGATCTACACATTCAAATACCTTCAACTATGTTATGCTATTATGCAAACCCATGTGATCCTAATGTTTAAGATCTCATTGGATAGTTAGTCTTTAATTTAAGGTGATTTTGTTAGGATCATCTTGAGTCTTAAAAGGCTTCCCCAAGTGTTTCTCTGAATCATAATGACCCATGTGTTGAAAGGCCTATGGCCTTTTTTATTTTGTTTGTTTGTTTGTTTAGGTGGCGGGGGAGGGGGGTTGGTTGGGTTGTTTTTTGGTTGTGGGTTTTTTTTTTTCCTGAATTGGAATATATTTTAAATAAATGTTTGGTCACCCTGCAGGCTGCATGTACTATTGTATATAATCTTTGATATTCAGAGCTTCAGGGTGTGTGACAAGTAATTTTAAAGGAGACATCTGTGCAAAAGTATGGTTTTGCTGAAATGGTATTAATTTTTCCCATAAGTAGGTCAGAGGAAAGAACAATCTAATGTGGCAGTCTTTGTTTAAATGTCTAAAAACAATCTAACTGATTAAAAGAATAAGCATATGCAACAAAAATATACCAGATGATGGAATAAACAGCATTTGCAAGAAGGTATTTGTTTTCCAATATGTGTTTTAGTTTTTATCAACTATGGCACCTCAAACTGTATCCTTTTGAGTTAATTTAGTTTTGAAATAACATAACTTGTTTTGTTAATTCAGCATGGAGTTAGTCTGTTTACATAAAACACTCTAGCAAAAGAGATTGGCAGACTTTGTGTTGTTAAATACAGGGATCTTTTCAGTTAATTATATGCAAATCAGCTTTGTTAACAAATGCTTAAATAACTCTGCCTTGTCTTCATTAGCCTGGGAGATACAGTACATTTCTCAAGAAACTAGACAAGGAATATTAATCAAAGCAGCTTGTAAGTTTTAATGAGCTTATTAATTGTTGACCTATGTATTTCCAAGAAGTGGTATTAAAAACAAAAGATAACTGAGATATTTTTGTAAAGAAATATTTTGCAGATATATATGGAAAAAAATATCATGGTCAAATTTAGGTCATGCAAAATAAAACTTTATTCTAGCTTCTACCATATTGATAACTCATGTATTTCTAAGAAACTATATGTTAGATGATAAGAGTTTAATGGCAGAAACCTCCTTGGTCTAAAAGAACATTCAATGTTGTAGAGGAAGACAAGAAAAAAGGGAATAAGTTTCAGGTTTGTAGCTTCTCAGATCAGGTATATTAACTTTCCAAGCTAGTAATGATGCAGTTCTGAGCTTGTTTTCTAAATCAACTTCCTGAATGTCAGGTTATTCTAGCTATTACTTCTGGGTTTGAAGAATCTTTTAAGGCAAAAGTAGTCTTGAAAAATACAAACAGAAAACTAACATGGGAGCAAGGCTGGGAAAGGTCTCTGTCCTCCATGGTCAGTTAACCTTGTCACACTTCTCACAACAAATCCATTAATGGTAAGAGGAAATGTGCGACCCAGCCTGAGACCCTCAGCAGTCATCAACCCTCATTAGCATCCCATCTAAACAGAAGAATATACTGCTTCACGTGACTAATCCTAATGTAGTAGATAAAGATGAAATCCTCTTGAATTTCCTTCTGCTATTTCTCTGATCTTAGCTCTCTTAATAGTGTAATGCTGTGTGCAGGAGCAGACTTTGGTGTAATTAATCCTCTAATTCATTTCTAATAGCTGTCTAGCCATGTGTCAATAAGCAAGGAAGATACATGACAAGAAAAACATCTGTCAGAGTAACATGCAGTGTTGTTTCAGAGACAGACAAGGGAGGGAAATGAGTAAAACAAGAAAGAAAACAAGGCAAAATATGGCCTAAGATTAAATAGACTTTAAGCAGGAGAGACAATTTTGTATTGCCAGCTGATCTTCCCTAATTTGATTTGGTCATTTTCAGTTCTGAAGGATGAGTTTCTGGAGAGGAGGATGGATAGCTGTTGATTAGCTTCTGGTACCTTAGTTGCTTTATTCTCCAGCTCTGACCCTTCTATAGCAACAATAAATGATGGCATCTGTTTGCCTTCTACCACTGCTGTCCATATGAAGCCATTCTAAATCCTTACAGATTCACTCACCCAAGAGACTGTAACTGTGTAGCAGTGAGTGACAAAGCCATCCAATGAAAACACTGGAAACTAGACTGTACCTCATTTAATGCAGCAGAAAAAAAAGATGAAACTTAAGAAATTGTTCTGCTATCAGCTAGTAATCTGTTCCAGAACTTTTCCACCCAAACTTTTATGAGGCGCAGAAGAAATAAAGATCAAGCAGTTCTTATGACCACATTTCAGTTTTGATGAGAGATGACTGAGTTGGAAATATTTTCACCAGTTATACTAGGCTCATTATGGATGAAAAGGAGAAAGAATTGAGGAGAATTGTTTACAGAGATATTTCTAAATACTGGAACGTTACAGACCCAGGAAAGCTCAGATGACCATCTGTCCAAAGATCACACTGGTCATGGAGAACAGAATGGCAATAGAGCCCATCATATTGCTAATTAGTATTAGTCTTGTATTCCAGTTCTCCCTGGGTTTAGACATCTCCTTGACTTTTTGAGCCAGACAGGCATAACAACTACAATCTGTCTCAGTGCTATGTCTACAAAGTGCTTGTGGCAATAACTCCATAAACCAGAGTGGTTGCACGTAATGGTGGAGTTTGGAGGAGGTTTGGTATGGTTTGTTTTTTCTGTGTAAAAAATCCAAAACATTCCGCTCTTAGCCAGTCACAGACTCTCTAGAAACTTTAAAAGGGTAATTCAGTCTCTTCTTTTCCATTTTAAATCTCTTCAATCAGCTCTTTCTTCCTACCATTCTTACTACCATTGATTTATTTCAATTAAGATTCTTCTGTTCAAGTACCATAATTAGCCCCTGTCACTACTAATTCTCATCTGCTTGGATTATGTAGGTAGAACTAAAATCCATATGGACTAGTTCCGTGGCACTTGCTCGCCTGTTAAAAATAAAAAACAACAAGAAACCAAAACAAACTGAAAGAGCCTCAAAGTCCTTATGAGGCATATGTGTGACCAGGAAAAGGTTTCAGTGCCTATCTTATTGAATTGATGGGTCTGTGTGTTTTGTTTGGGTTTACGTACTTTCCTTCTGATATTATTTTCTACACAACCTTCTTTAAAGGATAGAAATGAATGAGAAAACAGCTCTTTTCATAAGATCCCAAAGGGGTCAAACATAGATCAATTACTCAAAAGTAGCTGTAAATTTCAAAAAAACCCACATGGGTTTAGACTGAGTTGTTAAACTTACTCTTATCAGTGGAAGCAAAGAATATGAGTAATACAAGTTGCCTTGGGTAGTTGTTTGTTACACTAAATCAACTTGACTGTTCTTCACTACATGCTGGACCTTCAGTGGTGTTATGAGACACCCATCACGTGCCAGATTTCTCTTTGTGACAGTTGCCCTGCTTCCACCCCTTGCTTTAGTGGATTGCAGTTTGATGTCCCCATGCAGCTACTTTAAGTCTCCTGAGAAACATGGCTCCTACTCTCTCATACAGTATGCTGGGCTGGTGTTGGTATGCAGCCACATCAACTAAAGCAAAGCCAAAACAGAATGCACTTTTATGATGTGCACAATAAACACACAATATTTGATGGAAAAAACATGTCCACTTTTAGCTTTTTCTGGGATATTTTTAAAGCTTGATGTCTATGTCCTAGTTCCACTAGTTAGTTTTTATCTTCTTTGATTATAAAGGCCAAGAATGTAATGTCAAACAAAGATACCTTGCCTGGTGTGAAAGCCCACACTGTTTGAGATGAGACCTTTCCCAGTCAATATGAGTATATTGCCTCTCCTTCCCTGTCAGAAAAAGCCACTAGAAGGCAACATTGGAAAACATGTACCTCAAATTTCTTGTGCTCATACACACACAGAGCTTATTGTAAAATCTGGAGTAAACTGTTGTCAAGATAGTAAACATAGAATCACCACTGTTACCACAGAACCACAGAATGTCAGGGGTTGAAAGGGACCTCAGAAGATCATCTTATCCAACCCCCCTGCCAGAGCAGGATTCTTCCCTAACCAGGAATCAAACCCAGGTCCTGGTGGTGAGAACACCAAATGCGAACCACTAGACCACCACTTATCTGAGTCTTGCATAAAGGCTTGCAAAAGGTTCCAGTAGTCTTTAGGGAGAAGTCTGTATATATTATAAATGTTTAATGCTTCATAGGATATACATTTAGTGAAGCAGGAAAATACTTGTTTAATTACTTTTGCAGTTTTTTAGTTTGGGATTTCTTTTGTTATTATTTTTTTTTCCGTGATGCTCTGGAGGCTCATTCTTGCTGAAAACTAGGGAAACAGCAATTTGCTGAACCGGATCCTGGTTTAGACATCAACACTCAAGTTTTGTATTGCCAGGGTTTGGGATGCCTTTTACTTTAGCTGAGCAGGTGGGATGGATCTTGCACCTTAGATATTTTTCCAGATCAGTGACTCACTAAAGAGATAAGGAGACATGTCATATTGGTTGGATTAGAAAGCACCAAATAACCTTTCCCCTCTATCTGATCAGCTTTCTATACCAAAATGTGAACACGAAAATCACAGCATTAAACTCCGAGTCTTTCCATCTGTGCTTAGGAAAGCTAGTGTGCACTAAAAAGGCAGCCTGTATCACAGGGAGCAGCTGTGTTTCAGGCTTGGAATTAGGCATCATTTGGGAATATTTGAATCCAGGACAGACTTTTGGCTTCCCTCAATGTACAAAGATCTGATTTTCTGACTCAGACAAGGAGAAAGATTCCAATTTTTCTCTAAACACAGCAATGTTTACATCAAAATAATGGAAAAAAACTTCTCTGATTTACATGTTTCAGTGTAGTTTTTCAAGCTATAAAATTAGCTGAAATTAAATGTCTCATACTGAAGCCACAAGTCTTTTATTAAAGTGAATACATTAAAAATATACATATTTTATACATATATACACAAAGTATCTTGTATTTTTCTCCTATTGAGAAGCTGTCCATCACAGTGAGTCAACAGCCACAAGATAGACTGGCTTTGATTCAGCTGGAGTCCTTTCGATGTGAGAGCAGTTCAGTGATTAGCATGGAAGAGCAAACATGTCCTTAGCCATGTGGCAAAAGAAGGAATTAAGGTTTTACCTGATGGCCATGGCCAAGTCTGCAAGGACACAGGTTTAAAAGGTATCAGAAGAGCCACATTTCAGAAACCAGAAGACCTTCTTCTAATAGGAAAGATGAAAATCAATTCCCTGGGAAGGCTGGAAATCTCCATCATTGCAAGTGTGAAAGAACAGCTTGCACTGAAAATCATAAAAAATGCATTAATAGAGTTGATTTCTTACTTTCTGAAGCTTGGTGGGCAAGGCAGTCATCCTGAGGTCTCTTTTGACTGCATTTTCTGTATTTTTTTGTAATTATATTATAGAAAATGACTAATCTAACAATTAAATGTGAGTGCTTCTGTATATGCACATGCACAGGAAGACAAACAAGGAGAATGTGAACACAATGCCTGTAGTGTTAATTGTTTGCAATTTAGAGTGGAGCAAAAATAAAGCATCATTCAAGATGATGATCAAATTAGGCTGTCTCATCAAAAAGCAGCTTGGTATCCTACATCTGCAAACTACTGGTAGGACAAAGTATTAATAAAGGAACAACAGGGACACCAGGGTAACTCAAAACAGTTTAAAAGCCTTGGAATTCTACTACTTTCACTCTGCCAGTGTTGCAAATGAATGCACTGAGGGAAAGGGCAGAAAAAACTTTATCTGACACAGCTGTGTGCATTTCCATAAATGCCCAGTGCTGCAGTTGTTGCTGGCCTCTGAAGGTGTGGGTTTATGTCCTGGTGTTGGCACAGCGTGTGTCTGGGCTGGCCAAGGAAGCAATTTTAAGAGCAGCATGGAGCACAAGCTGTGCTCCTACTGAAGTTACCACAGGTAACCTTTACCGCTCAGCCCTGTACTGCGCCGGCACTGAAAGGGAGCAGCTTCTGTGTAGCACTCTCCAAGAGGATACAACACGTCTGTGCGCTTCTGGCCTCTTCCTTCCTTTGCCTCCATCGAATCTAGCGCAGCTGTGAAGCCATGCATCTCATTGCCTACCCACCACAATTACTCATTGCCATGCCCACCCATTACACCACGCACCCGTCTCGTTGCACCCCCATCATATCACACACCCACCACACCACCCACCTGTCTTATCGTCCCCGGCTCGCACCACCCACCTTTGCTGGGGGCTCACACGGTGCCACACTGCCTTAGCCGCGTCTGCAGAGACCCCTCGTGGATATGCAGTACATACCAGCAAAAGGAACTATTTTTTCTGTTTCAAGTGTTTCTGTAAACAGACTTAGTTCCTTCATGACCTTAGTAAAATGGAAAAGCCTTTCTCCCTGGGGAGGGAGCAATCCTCCAGAAATTCTGCAACGAGACCCTGTGGCTGGGGTATTGATTTTTTTTTTTTCTAGATTTATCATAAAAACACACCTGCAGAAATATGTTGTGAAAGGGAATTTAATTTGCTCTCTCTCACAAACCTGCATAATTCATTGCAAACCTACAAATTCATCTGTTGCGGTTTTGTTGTTGGTTTTTTTTTTTTTTTGGTTTAGTTTCTGGTGACACTGGAGTTTCAAAGGGAGCAAATGGTTTTGCATTTTACAATAGAGGCAGATTATCCAGCATCACTGCACCTGCCTCAAGATTGTGGGAGACGAAGAGCAAAGTTTTCCAATTCATGGGAGGTTTGATGCCTTCTTCAGTCCTATACCTGTCTGGAAACAGAAAGAGCTTCAGAAAGTTCAACACTGGATCCAGACAGTAATAAAGCATCTGTGCCAGGACTTCAGGATCTCCCTCCAACATCTGGCACAAATTATCTGAAGTTCTCCGTCTTCTCCTCCCTCAACCATATTCTTTCCTGCAGCACCACAGCACTGATCTACAATTTTCTCTGCAGCATAAGGCATGGATATAATCTAGTATTGGCTCCTTTTTCTATTTAATCACTCCTGGAAAAAGTGTTTATTTGAGTGTAAGGGAGAGGCAGGCAAGGCTAATTGGTGTGATGAAAATTCAAACTGTTTCTTTTTCACCTGACATCTGGCTTTGTCTATGTCAGACAGAAAACTAAATAGCGTCAGCTCAATCATGGCTTTTCCCAGCCGTGGATCTGTGCTCGAAATGTGTTTTTTTCTCTCTTTGTCTTGTGTCCTATGCCTTCTCTGCATGGACATGTATAACACTGATTCTTAGGAAATCTGCCTTTCTTTGCAGCGGTTGTTGGCTTGTGAATCCATTTGCTTCCAAACAAAACACACCCAAAACAAAACAAAACAAAAATAAAAACCCCATAAAAACCTAACAAAACCAGCCAAAACCAACCAACCCATCACATCAATTCCAAGCCTGTTGTATGCAAGTACCTGAGGCTACATTTCACAAGTGCAAACTTCAGAACACATCAGTAGTCAGTGTAGAGCTTTTGTTATAGCACCAGCTCCTTCCTGGATAAGGAAAATAGACTTAGCAAAATATGCATGTGTTCCTGCTTACCTTTGAACTTATGGTCCAGTTTTGATCAGATGATGAAGAGTGGGTATCTTAAATATATTGATTTTTTACCTGTTTACATAGTACAAGCAGCCACAAAGAATACAGGAAATTCCTTTCAAGATGTGAATCTACAGGCAACCCAGCTGCAATAGTTCTGCCAGTTCATACAAACACCTCTGAAAAACTTTTGGTGTTATATTTGCTCTATATTAGTCTGCATGGGGATAGACTTTACCTTAACTGGAGTTTTAATGATGAAAGTGAAAAATAAACTCTCTTTATAAACTGCAAACATCATACTCTTCACTCTCCTCTCTTGGGATTTGAAATATATGCATACAGAATTTCCAGAGGAGTTTCCAGAGGAATTTCCACAGAGCTTTTGCAAATGGACACCAGTGTAGATTTTTAGGTTTTTCCTGAAATATGAATAACTGTAACCATCTCCTAATGACATTGTAAAATCTGATATACAGTCCTGGGAGAGGAAGTAGAAATGGCTTTTCCCTTTTTCTTTTTTTTGTTGCAGAGCAGTTAAAACCAATGTGAACTATGAAAGCTGAATATATCTGAATTTATACCTTTGTGCTTCTGAAAATAATTTTAAAAAATTAAATAGTGTGACTGAGTGTGACACACAAACATCCAGAACAGCAAGAGAAATAAGTCTTCTGAAAGACTGCTGGACTGAAATGACTGTCAAATTCCATAGTGAGTCCTCACTAAAAGGTAACATGAGAATCTGTGCTTCTGCCTCTCATCCACAGTTGCAGTAATAGCACACATTCATTTCCTTATTTTCTCTTCTCTCTTGGCTTGGAACTCAAGAAGAAGGTCCTTTCTGGGATTTACTGGCAATTGTAAGACGTGAAAGTGTTTTAATTAGCTATTAAGATACATACTAATGTCTGGGCTTTAGAGAATGTGCTCCTGTGATGTGTTAATCCATTTTTAATGTGGAAAATTAAGGGGGGGGGGGGGGGGTNAGAGAGGGTCTGTGGACCATTGCCTAAGGAGTTGGCTGGATCTACAAGGTCATCATAGCATTTCACCTTTCATGCTGCTAGACTCTTTTCACAGGGCTGAACCTGAATGATGGAATTTACAGGTTCATTGCCTTCATAATGCAAAGTTCCTGAGTTTTATGCTCTGATTTCAGCCCTGTATATTACAGGCCAGGTTACATGAGCTTCTGACCTAAAGTTTGTTCTCACCCAGGTGGCACTATTTGTATAATCTAGGCTTGTCAGAAGTGTCAGCAGCCAGAGAAAGATGCAGATTGAGTTAAACATTATCCCTTGCTTTAATTGCTTCTAATGACTGCTCAGCCCACAATGTGGATCTGTTCTCTCTGAGGTTTATCTGAGAGATAAAGCTAAGTTGTTATCATGAATGCATGATAATGATTTAAGTAACAGCAGAAGATACTTTTCACTTTTTCAACATCATCTAGCTCTGCTGTCAAGATGGGCTACTTCACCTTGATTTTTTTTCTGTTTCCTCTGCTATTGGGCCTTAGAAATGGTCCCTATAGAACAGCCAAACAACTTTTGTTATTGTCATACTCCAGTGAGGTTGAGACTCTCATAAAGACCACTGAAAGCCATATGCAAAGCTGCCCTTAGGTGAGCCTACCCTACTCGATACTACAAGCTGTTCTTTCCATATGAAAATAGCTTTTTGAAACAGAGGAAAAAAAATGCATAAACTATGTTTGATTAGGTTTGTATCTCTTAATGCTCTTTAAAATTTCTTTGCACTTCAATATTGCAAGAAAAATGCTCTAAAATATTTCACCTGCATGAAAAACAAAGTGTAATGTAGAGAGCTTTTAACAGAATGAAACCTGGTGCTACTGCACTATTGGTTTATTAGATTTGTTTCATTTTTTCTCATGTCCTATTTCCCTTCCCAGTGATGCATCCATTGTCAACTGTCAATATTAATATTGTTTCAGATGAAGTGATACCGTTGTGAACAGGATTATAGCCTTGTCAATAGAACTGGAATTTGCACTCTCATTCACATGCTTGAAAAACCTTGCAGCTTTAATTTTCAGATCACATGTGATTCTATTGATTGAAGTCTACAGGGGTCAAAGAGTAATCTGTAATTTGTATCTCCTGTGACTGTGTTAGAGACCTGTGCATTGCAGAGAGGATAGTGGGGGGTAAATAAATACAGCAGCTGGTGGCATAATTATGAGATTCTTCTCAGAGTTTCTTGTTTGGTTGGGAGGTTTTTTGTGTGGGGTTTTTTTTACCCCCTCTTTAAGTTTTGTCAGTTCCAACTCTGAAGCTGGGATTTATCATTTCCAGGAAGGTAAGCTTTCTGATTCCTTCAGAATCATAAATGATATTTTAATAAAACCGTATATTTAGATTGGCCTTTTGTGAAGAATTATGCCAGGCAAGAAGATTATTTTCTTCCTCAACAAAAAGACTGTTACCCTTTGAGCCTTTAAATCTTATCTTTTCTATAGCAAAGATGCAGACCATAAAAGTTTAGGTTCTGTAGCTCTAATTGTTCATGCTGTGTTCTCACCCTATCTCACATTTAAGTTGAGTCAGAGAGTCTGTTCCTTGTAATGAAGGAACTGAAGGGAAAATCTAGGTGATTCAGAGGTTATTTCTCTCAAGCTGCTTGCTGAACTAAGATATTAGCCTGCAGAAATGGAGGCCATTGCAGGAAATGGTGTTTATCTGACAGAAGGATGTAGTACTGCATCCCTGCCTAAATCCAACTATGATAATCTCCCTCCACTATTTTCTTCCCAAACTGGACTTTTCCATTTGAGGTAGTGGCAAAACCTATTTTTCTTTCCCCTTCAGTTTCAGTGATACATCTTCATTCCTGCTGCTCTTTACATACACTTCGGTACTTAGTGCCACTCCAGCAATAGCTGCACTTCTGTTTCAATTATCATGCTTTTGCCAGTAACAGCTATATATCTGTCAGTATCCCAGTGAATAATGTGACTTACCGGTTCTGTGTTGTTTTTTCAGACTCATCTTAGTTTTTGTCTTATTTTCTTCTTCAAATAATGATTTGAAATACATTTATTTTTTGAAATAAATATCTTTTATTTTTCTTAAATGAAAAAATATCCATGTGGGTTATAATTTGTGTTAAAGAATTATAATGGGAAGCAAATAGCGTGAAACGGGAGGAGAATAGGGGATTGTTTCTGGCAGTCCCCAGTTTCTAGTATAGTTCATTATGAAGTCGTGGGACAGGACATAAAATAATTATGTTTGGTGCAGCTAGAGCCTTTGCCCATTTGAAAGACTCATTGTACTCAAGGAAATGTTGCTGTAGTGGTTTGTGTGTGACACGTATTAGGCTTCTTCTCTGTCTTGGAGCTAAAGCAATGCACTGACTTGTGACTTCAAAGCATCAAAATATAGGAACAGCCACCTCATTTGCCAGGTGCTGAGAGAAAACAGAGTTGGAAAGATATTTGGAGCTGCTATTTTACTGTGTCCCTAGTATAAATTAAACTTGGACTATCAAAGAATAATCTAGGACTTGGCAGCAAAGCTTCAGCAACTTTAATAACAGGGACCACAGTAATGATAGTAGGAGATCTGGAAAAGTGTTTGTCTTTGCAGATTTCTTCCCTGGAAACAGGAGGTCTTAATGGTTCTGGTATATTCCATTGATTTTGCTCTGAGAAATGAGGAGGGAGGAAAACTGAAAGGTGGTGGTGTACCTGAGGAGGAGGTCTGAATTGATAATGGTTTTCTATGTGCTGGAGAAGATTGGAGCTGGAGGCCACTGTCATTGGAGAGACAGAAGGTTCTGTGGCAGCTTCCTTTCTGCTAAAGAGTGAGACAGCCTCATTTCATCTTTGAGAAAACACAACTTGTTCAGCTCCTGGATTTCAAAGTTGTAGAGCTCTCAGAGTCAATGGAGGTCCTGGCCTTTCTGTTCAACTCTGTTATTTTTTTAATGGAGTAAGAAATAATGAAAAGGAAAACCAGAGATCTTTGTTCTTTGCTGGCGTTGTCCTAGTCTTGGGACAGGGTGGACTGAGGTGTGATTCTTGAAGTGTTAGACTACTCCATGTTGCTATTTCCCCAAAATGAAAGAGAGTTAGCCTGGGGCTAAGAACATATATGAGATCTGCCCCTTCTTTAAAAATAGGTTCCCTTAACTCAGAGAGCAGATGTACAAATGTACAACATATTCAATGTATTTTTTGCCTCTTTATATTCTGAGTCAAATCTTCATGAAAATGTACTGTCATGGCATTCTAAGAGACTCTAGTAACTTATCTTATTTAATGCTGTTCCATCAAGGTTGCCACATGAACATAATCTTGTAAATGAAGGAGCCAAGGCAAAGATGATCAGTGTCAGACTTTGACATATATTATATGCTTTTCTGATCATTTATCCTCTATGGAGATCAAAGGCTGGAATATACTGCCAGATTAGCAAGGGCCATCAACAGTTTATTCTTTTTTTTTTTTTTTATTTACAGAGATCAGCAAAAAATGAGAGTTTGCTTTAAAAATGGCTATAAAAGTAATTTGAGTCTATTATTTTGTTTGGTGTTTGCAGTTTGGCACCTCATTGTGAATGCTAGCACAGGAATACTGAGACACAGAAAATGTCCAACAGACAGATATTTTATACCTGTATCAAAACATTTCTTCTTTATGTGCAAGAGAGTGCCACAATGAGTGCAGCAAGATAAAATCTGTAGTCCTCAACACTTCAGTATTTGTTGACTCAATTTCTTTTTCATTAGGGATGTGAATTCTATTTTTGCCAACATTTTGGCTAGTCACATCTTACTTTAGAGTGGCACCTGCATAATGAACTGTCATCTCTATCATCATACTACTATGTGTGTTTGTAGTCCAGTTTGTCTGGGAGAACTCTGATGAGGGAAAGTGTGGCTAAGACCAATGGAAAGACCCCTGGGGTACACATGAGATCCAAAGGTAACCTGCAAAAGTCACTCTAGCCAACATCCTGTAATCTGACATTACTGCTGATGGCTTGCTGTAGGATCTGGAATTCTCTTTGGGGCACTCTCTGACATATTGTAAAGGAATATGCTTGAAATACCTGGTTATATCTCCACTGGTAAACATAAAAAATTTCCTGCAATTGTGTATGTAAGAAAATTGCATATATATATTGCATGTGTATTGTCAAGAAAATATTTTTACCAGTTCAGCTCAGAGAGATACTATTAGCTGTTTCTGTAACAGAACAGAACTACCAGGCTGGCTTTCTCATTTTCATTTAATTCATAATACTACACAAATTTACACAATGTCTGAGATGTTCAAACCTCTGTACTAGACATTAGTTCATAAAATGGGAAACTCATCACAAATCTGCTCTCTGTTTTCTTTACCTATAGGTTCTTCACAGGTACTGGCCTCTCTCTTACATTGTGAAAAGCTCATTGAAAAGATGTGCCAAATATTTCTTGAGCCCCCCTATCTCTATTATTGTTATTATTTTAACTTAGTGACCACCCAAACCTTTCCTGGGATCGTCATGCATGGACTGTTTTGTGAAACACATCCCTAGAGTTTTTCATTTATAGTTAATACGGGCTAACTTATTTTTTCAACATTTGATTCTTTCTTTGTTTTCTTTTCTTTGTGTCTGTAGGCCCACCTTGCATGGACACATGGTTCCTGTGATAGCCTCATGTATTAATCATTCAATCATCCTATGAATAACTTATTAATGATTTACAAGCTGCTGGTTATTCAGAAGCTGAGCTGAGAGAATCTTTAAATAAGCCTTTAATACAAGTAAATGGCAAACACTGACCTTTGAGGACATTGACAACACAGTTTGACCCCCAATGACAAGAAGACATAGCAATCTGTCTTTGCCCTAACAGAAATTTTTTTTAATTGCCCTTTTGCTTTTCAGTCTTTTATCTTCAATTGAGAAATCTCAGCAATATTTGATTTTTAGAGACTTGAATGTTCATGTGGAAAGTAGTCTTTGCATGTTTCTTCAGGTCCCACATGACTTCCTTGTCTTTAAATTGGGGACATAAGGATTTGAAGGATGGACAGTTTGGTGGATAAGAAATTGGCTGGATGTATGCAGCCAGAGAGTTTCAGTCAATGGCTTTAAGCCCAGATGGAGGCCGGTGACAAGTGATGTCCCCCAGGGCTCTGTCTTGGGACCAGTGCTCTTCAATATCTTTATCAATGACATAAATAGTGGGATCAAGTGCACTCTTAGCAAGTTTTCAGATTACGTGAAGCTGAGTGGTGCAGTTGACACAACAGAAGGAAGAGATAACACCCAGGGGAAATGGGACAAGCTTAAGAAACAGTCTCTATGAACCAAATGAGATCCAACAAGTCCAAGTCCAAGGTCTTGCACCTGGGTCAAAGTAGTCCCAGACAAGAATACAGACTAAAAGAAGATCTCTTTGAGAGCAGCCCTGCAGAGAAGGACTTGGAGGTTCTGGTGGGCAAAAACCTGGACATGAGCCATCAATGTGTGCTCACAGCCAAGAATTCCAACTGTATCCTGGGCTGCATCAAAAAAGGCGTGGTCTGTAAATCAAGAGAGTTGATTCTACCCCTCTCCTCTGCCCTCATGAGACCCTACCCAGAGTACTGTATCCAGGTCTGGGGTCCTCAGCACAAGAAAGACATGGGCCTTTTAGAGCCGGTCCAGAGGATGGCCACAAAGATGATCAGAAAGCTTGAGCACCTCCCCTGTGAAGAGAGGTTAAGAGAATTGGGGTTGTTCAGCCTGGAGAGGAGAAGGCCCTGGGAGAGCTTACTGTGGCCTTCCAATCTTTAAAGGGAACTTACAAAAAAGAGGGAGAGAGACTTTTTACGTGGACAGATAGTGATAGGACAAGGGGGTATGGTTTTAAACTGAAAGAGGGGAGATTTAGATTAGAAATTAGGAAGAAATTCCTTACTGAGAGGGTAATGAGGTATGGGAACAGGTTACCCGGAGAAGTTGCAGATGTCCCATACCTGGATTTGTTGAAGACCAGGCTGGATGGGCCACTGGACAATCTGGTCTAGTGGGTGGCATCCCTGCCCATAGTAGAGGTATTGGAGTTAGATGATCTTTAAGGTCCCTTCCAGCCCCAGACATTCTTTGATTCTATGATTCTATGCTAGGCAACTTGAAAAACATTAGAATGTACAACAGTCCTAAGATGACAGCACACTTTTTCAGTGGGAGCTTCCTATTGTATTTTCTTTAACAAACACAACATTTATTGGTAAGACAAGCACTATTCCCTACTAGCATCACATGCTTTTGGAAACAAAGCTTTCTTCTGGAACTGCATATGATAATTTCACAAGCGGAGAGCAGCTTTTCTTTTATATCGGTTTTGGTTTGTGTGGATGCAGCCACAAATGATAGGATTTCTGTTATGCCTGATGAGCAGCTGATGTGACAGTGCTGTTTGAAGGAGCCAGGAAAAAATGAAGTCTTTGTGTCTGATTAAGGTATACCACTAAAAATATGTTTTCCTGTGGGTCTGCAATCTGCAAAACATTGTTATCCCTGGAGATTATGCCATAAGGAAAAGGAAAATTATTAAAAAACAGTTACTGATATTATTCCTATTGAAGAGACAGACATATATTTCAATGAAATCCATAAAAATAAATATGCCTGATACAAATAACAGTTTCTTCTCCTGCTCAGCTCTGTCAGAGAGGACAGGACCCATCTACATGCTCATGGTGTCTGGAAACTGTTTTTCATTTACTTTTGCCTGTTGCAGGATAAAGTCCTTTGACTGTCTTTTTTTTCCTGGGTTGCTTTCAGCAGCTGATAAGAAGGCCCTAATCTCCTCTTTTAAAAGCACTAAATGCTACCCATAAGCAATCTGATTCCTCTGAAGCTCTGTATTCTCATGTGCACCTCATATCTCTGCAACCGTGAAGGGAAAAGGGTTATCTGCATTATTTTCATACAGATGACTTTAACTGAAACTACTGGCTATAGGGCACAACAGCTCAGATACCACAAGATACATCCATTTTACAGGACTTGTTTTCCTTTGAAGGAATAGCAGCTTTGTGATCATATTAATCCTCAGAATCATTTGTCCCTCCCAGCTGCAGGAGGATGTGGCAGTGGGGAATACAAAGTCATGTTTCCCTTGCCACAATAAATTGTTCGTGATCGCTGCTACAGGGAAAGGATTGTTCCCTCATATTTACAGCAGACACAGGAAAGATGGTAGAGAAAGGTAATTTATACTTTTTGGTTGTCTACCCATTTCTGCTGATGATCCGGAGTGTTACTTTAGAGAGGTCCCATGCAGACTCTTGTTCTGCAGCTCAATCCTAGTACCACAGAGCTGCTGCCTTCAGCATTCCTGACATCCATTCACCCTGCCCAGAGGTACTGAAGGGAATAGGCAGTATTACTTCTGTCCTGGCCCTTGCTGGAAGTGAGTTAAAAAGCAGTGAAGGTGAGGAAAGGAAGTCTCAGATACATAGACAGGACTAAGATCTCCTCCATATACCCAGAGAAGTAAAATTGTAGTGTGTTTTGGTGCCTATCCGATCCATATTTTAATTTGCCCATGGGGTAAAATGCACGGTGAAGTGCATTTGCAGTTTTTCTGTCCCTTTTGGGTGATGATCACTCTTGAAAATTTGCTGGGTAGCTGGCTGCTTCCATAAAGTCATATATATTTTGAATACCTGGCCTCAACAGTGGGAGTTCTTAACGTGGAAAGCTGACCCTCAAGTTTTCAGAAAGGCCAGCTCTCTGTGGATACGTCCATTAATAGTTCTTCTGATCGATCTATGTTCCTTCACTAGGTGTTTCACTTCCGGCTGTTTATCTGTAGTCTATTGATAGTTGAAATTGAAATGAAAAATTAAAATAATACAGAAAAGAAAGCAGGTAGGGAGAAGAAAGGATGTGCTTATGTTATTTTTGCTTTACATGCTGGAAGTTTGTGCTGCTGCAGGATGGATTTTCACACCATTTGACCTAGCAGTAGGGAACTGAGATGTTTCAATGGCCTAAAAATATTTACAAAAGGCTGCCCTCATGTTTCAGGCTTCCTTACTATAATATTAAATTTTAAAAGATCAAAGCCAGAATATAGAAAAAAGAAAAAATATTTCTCCCTCTCTCCAGTACATGTTGTCAGACCTGTTTGTGCTCTCTCTTCTAAGCTCCTCTGTCCTCTTCAGGTGGTTTTCTGCAGCCACTTTGAGTTCACAGAATAAACCAAAGCATACTCCCACTTCAACATGGGTTAGTCTTTAAATATGTATGTGAATGTGTATTTGTCTCTCTGGGGTACAGCAGCAAAACATAACCTTAAGTGTTTATTTGCTAGTGATGTCTGCATGCTGAGAACTGAAAGTTCCCAGCACATTCATTAAAATACATGTTTTGGGCTGAGGGCATCATTAACAGCTTGGTATTTGCTTGTGGCTCGGAGTGGAGCTGTTCACTGCCATACGGTGTCAGTTGGGATCACATTAATGATCTGGAACAGCAGGGCAAGCTGGGCACTTGGAGGGACATTATGCATTTTGGGAAATAGAAACACCTCTGCAGCAGAAATCCTTGAATTTTGGTAAAAAAATATATATTTCAGATGCCTATGTTATTTATATTTACTTTCTTTTTAATACACAAAATTGTGGTTTGTTTATTAAATGCACACTTTTCTTAGCATAGCAATTACATAAGAGCTCCTTATCATAAAGTCCTACATTTCCTCCAAATTCAAGCTTTGATGGGAAATGTATTATAATGTTCATTTACATAACTTTTATATGAGCTGGATTTCTTTGATTCCAGCTGTCCAGGGTGGGTGATGGTTAAAACAAATGTGGATTTCAGTGTGGCTGTTGCCTGTCATTCAGGGCCCCTATGAGGAACCCCAAAGATCAAAGCTAATATTTCCCTATGTCTTCAGATGCATAGAGTTCTAAAGGAAGTTACTTGATGTATTTAAAGTAGAGATGGGGAAAGAGAATCACCACCAGGGAAAAGTCTATCTAGTTTGGGTTTGGGGTTTTTTTTATTCTTTTCTTTTTCCCCCAGTAAAACTGAAATTTTCAAACAAACAAACAAACCAAAAAGTCAAGTGCAAAATATTTCACTTTTAACCTGTGTCATTCTTTCATTCATCAATTCATTATTTCTTGCTTTCTGAAAGAAAATTTAAAATACATGAATGTGAACATATACATGTACAGAAGTGGCACATTTCTAGACTTTTTTTGTCAGTTATGCTTTAAAAACAATTTTGGTTCTCAACAGTGAATAGGTAACAATATTTGACTTACTCTATATATCTGAAGAACTCATCAAATTCATACCTGTCCATTGCAAACTGGACAGTGAATTATGTGCAAAGCAAAGCTTCCCTGCTCTAATATTTCAGTCAGGCCATAAACAATCAGCTCCAGATTTTCCTGTCCTCTTCTCTCTGTAATGTGAAAAGGTGAATGGGGAATTAATGAAACAAATGCACATTTCCCTTAAGCCGTGTCAGCCTGGTTTGGATCTGAAGCCAAAATTTGTACTAGAGTGAGTTTCTGAGGCATGTAAATCCAGAGAGTTTCAATGAGTTTAGTTTACATTCTGGCCTTCAGTTATTATTTAATCTGGAGAAGCCAGGTTGTCTTTACTAATTGCACGTCATAAATACCTTGCCATGCTTTGTTCATGAAAGCAAAGTAAGAAGGTCAATCCATATAGGTTAATGACTTCTGCATCTGTTCAAAAGCTTGTCCTACAAATGATTTGAGGTCAATGGGAAGTTTCTCCATATAATCAAATTTCTTGAGCTTGAGCTCTTTGAAGCAATAAGCAGTAAAAGTAATCAACAGATTATCTAAGCTAGCAAAACAGGGACAGGTTCTGAATCTGTCCTTCTCTATCAGAACAGAAGCAACCTGGCATGGGCTGGAGGTATCAGAAACTGGTTCCACTTTGTCATCCTCTGCTGATTCTTTACCACGTCAGACCCACAGAGCAGCAGACTAGTAAACAAACATGTTTACACTGCCACCTTGCAAAACAAGATGCTACTGGCTTCAATTTAGATGTCATTAAATCTTCAGATGGAGGCTGCTCTGTGATGTTTTTGAGTTTACATGCATAACATAGTGTAACTCAATGACAACGTCTACTTTCCATATCATTCCTGAGCAAAATAGCTCTCTTAGCCAAGAGGGTGTTGATGACAGATGTTTCAAATCAATCTCTGGAAAGAGATACCAGGAGTGTCTTGGATCATTATGGGACATGAATCTTTAGAAGTAATTATAGGTGGTAACAACTTGTATGACAATTGAGTCTCTCCAGCCTGTGTTTCACCATAGAAAAACAACTATGTGTGATATTTCCCTGTAGGAAAATGCTACTGACTGCCAGATCCTGCTGCTTTTTGATGTTAAGTCACATTGTGTATGTTAAAAGGGAGAAATGTTCTTAGTACAAGTTTCTTGTTAATATAGCAGATCTAATTGGGATCTAATGAAGCTAGCAAACCAATTGGATGCTTATACTCTCCTTTTTGCATAACTAAAAATGAAATATACTTCTCTTTGTGTGCTATGCCATTGAACTGTCATAATACACCCATGGTGTATTTTACATAATATTTCTTAATAGGGATACAATCTGTACTTGTTCTTTGAAGAGACACATTCTTGTTGGCTTCAGCTGGAGCTGAATATAGTTATATTAAACAGTAATGAAAGACTTTAGGATTTGGCCTTTTCGTTGGAAAATGTAGAAAGATAATACTGAATCAAAACAGATCTTCAGATTTCAAACTCAGAAATTCAATTTGATCACTTCAATTTGATTGAAGTACTGTAGTATCTATGGGGTTTTGTGCACCTCACTAGAAACCATTTATAAGTTCTGGTTTGAAAATTGAGATATCCTGATGTGCCTCAGTGAAGGTAGAAGCTATGGCTGGAGTCATCTATCTGTTCTACATCCTTCTCTTATAAGCACCAATTTCAAGCAGAAGTACCTTTGGGTAATGAGTTTGCTGGAAGAGGTCCATTGCTCCAGCATCTCTGTAATGGGGTTAAACTAAAGTGAGGGTGTTCAAATGTAGAAGTAAGAAATCAATAACAGATGCTAGCTTTCAAAATCACAGTGGCTAGCATGGGACAGGGAAGCTACAGAGACATGTAGGAAGCTTAGATAGTAAGGAGAAACATGGTATTGTAGTGGGAGTATATATCTTAGCTGTGAGACATACTTTCAAGGGGTAGTGTCTACAGTAGTCTCCAAACCAGAGTTTTTAGCAGAGGCCAGGACTTAGCTAGTGAGAGTTACCTTCAGTTGGAGCATCCATATGCACCTGTGTGCACAGATCTTGGAAGTGAAACAGCAGCAGGTAATTTAGCGTCATGTAGAATCATAGAATATTCTGAGCTGGAAGAAACCCACAAGGATCATCTAGTCCAGCACCTAACCCTGTGCAGGACACCCCAAGAATCACACCATATTTCTGAGAGAGATGTCCAAGTGCCTCTGGATCTCTGTCAGGCTTGGTGCTGTGACCACCTCACTGGGGAGTTTGTTCCAGAGCCCAACCACCTGGGCTGGAAAACCTTTCTAGGTGAAAAACCTTTTCCTGAATCTCCCCTGATACAACTTCACATCACTATCTCTAGTCCTATCACAATCCACAAGAGGATGCCAACCTTTTTTTTCAACAAGGAAGACTTTGCTGCATTTCATTATGCTAATTTCAGTTTTTCAGCTTAGTTTGCCCAGTAGTTGAAGTAATTTTGTATTTTGGTTTTCCTCATCTATGAAAGTTCAGTCTGTCTTCTGTTCAAGGCATTTAGAAGAGTGTCATCTGTACTGGTGGGACTAATTGCTTTCTATTTTGATTGAAAACCTGTCATAACTGCTTTCTGATAAGTATTTTCAAACTCTTCATAATTTTAACCTCACAATATTTCCTTATGCCCCTGATAAAGATGTCATAAGAGACTAAGAAAAAGGAACCGCATTGAAGTCCATGGCTATTGAATATATTGCTTGCTGCTTTTTCACTAACAAGAATATTTCTGATGAACAAGGAAATTAGACTGGTTTGGTATTGTCGAGTTTTGATAGAACCATTAGAGCAACAGGATTTGTTTTATTCTCTTCCAAGTACTTGCAAACAGATTGTGTAACATTTTGTTCCAAAAAATTTCCAAATTTTCTAGCTTCTATCAAAGATAGCATGACTAATTTTTAATTCTTTTCCTTTAAAAACTTATTTAGTTGTCCTTAATCTTTTGAGATCTCCTCTGGTCAGCATGGTGTCTCAAGCTAATTTTTTAAGTTTCATTCAGTTAGGTCCCCAGAGTTTAAGATTATTTTTCTGAAGATGTTGATGATGTGGATGACTACAATTTAACAAAAATTATCTAGAATTTTTCCTGTCTTATGGTTTCTTTTCTTATCTGCTTCCTTTAAATATATGGCTGGCAAACTACTGTCCAAGTTACCCTCTATTACTGTTAGCTCATTAATGTTCTTCTCTATTCCTCTAGCTGGAGCATACTTAGCTTAAGAATACCTTTTTGGCCTTTCATGCAGTCTACAGGTTACTGCAGCCCTGTTCTATCATGCCTAGCATGTGGAGCAGTCTTGTGTCCACCTATGTTTCATCAACTCTTCCTTTTTTCTTTTTTCCACAACTTCCCCGGAAAGCAGTTTATTGCTTCTCTTAATACTCTGCTTTATTTGCCTCTTTCTTTTATTATGGTGATTTCAGAAAGTCTTATTTGAAGTTACAAAGCACAATAGATTTTTTTCAACAGGATAAATCTGTACTGCCTGGTGAACACTCTTACTAGCAATCTGGTGATGTCTCCCCCTTCAACTCACTTAAAGCTTGATGTTAAACATACAATATATCAGACAAATTTAACTGAAGGATCATCTTAGCTGAGTTAGTAAAGCTACCATTCTTCTCAGACGAGACAACCAGAATAGGTGCAAGCCACGTTCTAGGTTAATATCTGGGTATCTCCTCCAGTGATGGGCATGATTGAGTCATCCCTGGGGTGCTTGAGTGTATTATTTTGGAATTAGCATTGAGTAAGGCTAGATTTGTATGTTGAGGCTTGCAAAACAGGCAAGTCAAACACAGGATTAGAAATAACTAGTCACTGCAACAAGCAGGAATTCCACAAAATAATTACAGGGATAAAGTCAGTGCAGCACTGAAATATTCTTTAAAATTAATCTGAGAGCCCCAGGAGATTGATGATGAAAGGCAGGCTCAGCTTAAGTGTTTAGAATTATTTGATCACATTTTGTTTCTTTTTTTCCTACTTATTTGAATGTTTTCTGAAAATAGTGTTAGAAATAAGAAGTCATTATATGACAAAGAACATTGTAATCCCTTTTGCTGCATTTTTTTTTCCTAAATTAAATTTCAGCTACATAATCATATCTAAGAAAAATTCTGATGTTAATGGTCAGTTCTTTCCAAGAGTAACTGAATTTAAATAAATCAATTTGGACTACCTTTAGAATTTAAATTCCTCTTGTAAATGCCATGTGAACACCTGCTTGGATGGTGTGTAGCAACACATGGAACAGAGATGTGAGTGACTCTTGGGATTCATGCCTATTAGAGGACCTCATTCCTTTTGGTTTTGTTGAGCAGTTGCAGTTTCCTAATTCTATTAAGATTTAGTGTAATGTTGGAATATGAAGATCAGTGCCAATAGGGATGTCATGTGGCTTCAGTTTAAGATGTTCTATTGAATTTTTAAAAACACTATGTGTCTATTTAGTTTTTATTATTAGCTGTGCTCCTGTTCATGCACTCTGGAATTGTTTTAGAATATCCTTGTGCTGAGTTTGGTTATGGACAGAGTGCTGCAGTTCATTGAGGCATCATGTTTTTCTGACAGCTCCCTGGATATGCTCTATTTTGTTCTACTTAATTGAGAAATGGGTAATTTATAGCCTTTGGGTCATCTGTGGCTGACAATTTTCTTTCATAAAGCCTGTGGCAGGTGATCATTTTATTCTGGATAACACCAAGATGCATATTAATGGAGTCTACCAAAGACATCTGAGAGGGCCATCAGGATGAGGACTAATCCAGTGTAGCATTCAAAAGGGTAATAGTGGCAAGAAAATAAAAATTTTGTTTTGTTCTTCAGTGTTTTAATGTGAAAGAAGAATTTCCAAGGGCAATAATCTCCAGGGTAATTTAGACCTGCTTGCTTCCTTCTGTGGGACTAGAAGTCTGCCACAAAAGGGACTTTTGAGATGTCCTTGATGATATTAACTGGTACTATAATATAATGATAAATGATAATGACTCTGATGGCTGTCAGGTTGTGATGCCATAGCTATATTTCTGGGTATATTCCTCCTGTGGTCTAGATCTGCTGTCACTGCTATCTGGTAAGGGAGCAATGTGTTTAGCATAGATGCTACTCTCCTTTCAAGTTGTCAGGGCACATGAACTTCCTGCAGATATTAAACGTACTCAAAGAGTTTATGTTAAGATTTCTCTCTGATGATATGAAAGGATAAAAAAAATGACAATTACTTCCTGAAGACAATACTAGGAGAGCAGGGACACAAATACTGGTGTTTATCCCCATAAAAAGCACATATAGGAACAGTCAAATCTCAGTAGCACCACAAGAAATAACCAAATGGTATGACACTTCACCTGTTTTACATACCCCTGATCAGGCAGTGGTCAGAGCACTATCAGTTGTTCACTAAATCTCTTGTCCTCTCACTTTTTGACTGTTTTCTTTACCCTGTCCGTACACTCCCAGCAAACCCACTCAGGCAAAGCTGCCTTTTCTATAGAGGCTCTTGTGAGGGCTTCAGGTCATGGCAGAGCCATAGGAAAGAGCTCTCAGGACTTACACACAACATCTTCCTCCACAATGACCTCATGAGAAGGTATTTTTGGAGCAAGTATTGTAATAAGGACTGGAAGTCTTCAGTTCAGTCTTTGTTGCTCAGAGAAGGAATGGCTATTCTTTTTTTTTTCCCCCAGCAATTTCTAATTGTAGTAGCAGCTACAATTTAACAGATGGTTTGACTCATAGAAAATCTCTGAAGAAATTAAATCATTGCAGGTTGTTGAAAAAGTGAAGTGAAGGAGGTAGTGAAGGAGCAGTAGGACAGACTTAAGGAAGTTTATTTTCCTAGCACCTGTTAAAAGGCTTTATTTTTTTTTTTCTATTACAACAGTTCTAGAAGTTCCTTCATCTTCTGACTTTGTACATTTTTCTGGTCTAAAACCCTTGGAAAGAATGTCACCTTCCTTTCCCACACCGGTATTGTTTTTTCCACAGTGGTGCTGCATTCTCTATTTGTGGGTTGCAAAGCAGAGTGCTGTAACTATCTGTGCTCAGGCCCTGAAAACAGGGAGTTTGGTGCATTGCAAATCAGTTTCAAACTCCATTTCATTAGTAGTACTCTTGGACTGCAAGTTATAAATAATTCCAACAATTCTAAACATCAAGAAAGCTATGAATTATGAGTTTTTCATCAGAATAACATGTAGGATCAATAGAAACAGAAGGTGTCTAGATAAGCACATTTCATAATTACTGTTTAGATCTGCATAAATCAATTTACTAGCACGCTTCAGGAAAAAAGTTCTTTATTTTTTTATAAGATGTATTAAAGTAATGATATTTTGATGGAAGGTACATCCCATCTCCCTTTAAATAATACCTTTTAAGAAAATTTAATTTCAACATCAAAAGGAGCAACATTAAATATCAATCTTGCATAAATGGATCTGACACATTTATGTTTCATTATTTTATTTTATTCCCTCCCCCAAAGGAAATGAATCAATCATTTTGTTACTCTTCAGTTCATCTTACTCTTTCTTGTGCAAAGCTATCTCCTTGAAATAATCAGACCTCTTTGACAATCAGTTAATAAACAGACACTTAAATATTCTTTTTCTGCAGCCTAATAGGCAGGAAATGAGGCTGAAAGACATTGCACAGTGCACACCATACTTGTTCCTTTTTTCAGATTAATCTAATAAACCCTCAAGCTCTCTAATACTTTAAAGAAGATTTATTTCAACTGTCTAATCCACCATTTGAAAACAAGATATGAAATTCAGCAATTTAGTTGCAAAGTTTCCTGTGTTGATAGGTCTGATCATCCTTTCCTGGGATAAGTCCCATTTGATTGGGTTTAAAATAAGGAAACAACTATATCACTGCACATGGAAGTGGCCATGAATGAAGCTAGTTTTTCCAATGTATTTTAATTTATAGAAAGTTATTTTCATTAGACTGCTGTTTTAGGAGGTAGTAGTGTAAGACTGGAGGAGAAAAAAGGTGTATTTATTTAAGAAGTGGAAAATGATGATGCAGTCCCATTTGTCAGTTCTTTGTAGCCTTCAAATATTTAGAACACTTCAGGAGAAGGAGTAATTCAAGATGTCAAAGTAGCTGAAAAATGGGATCAAATAAAATATGAGTTTCCCAAAAGTAGATCACACAAGACTAACTCTATATCTGTATTTGATAAGGAAATGTCTCTCTAGGAAAGACAGGTGTTCTTGTCATAAAAAACCATTTTTTTAGATTTCAAACAGTAAAAAAAAAAAAATAGAGAAGTAAAAGACAGGGGAAGACTAAAAAAAGAATGTTAGGATAGATGAATAAGAAAATAGAAAATACGCAGAGGAATAAGAAAGTAGAAAATAACAGAGTTGAAAGGATATACATGAAGCTTGAAAAGGTAACTAAATAAAGGTTAACACAGTTCATCAAAGACACATTTTGGACTTGATTGTACCTAATATTTTCAATAGTAACCTTGTAATACACATCCACTTCTTAGGCCAATATGTTGATGAAATTAAGACGGAAAATACTGTTAACACAGGTGCTCAGTTTATCCTACAGAAGGAATTTGAGGAATAGAGTCTAAATGTTGGGATGGAATCAAGAATACAAAATGTCTTTAAAAATACATATAGAATGTATGTATATGGAAACCAATACAAGGTGGATAGCAATACACTTAGGAGTCAAGTATGACTGTAAGCCAAAGTGCTGCACATTAAAAAGTCAAATACAGTCTTAGAAAATAACAAGGTAAGTAGCAATGTTGTTTGTAGAGGTTGCTATCGAGTCCAGGAAATATAGCAGTGGCTTACAAAGTTTCCCTTTTTTGCAAGTGCAATATAAAAATTAAAAAAGACTTTTTTTTTCCTTCTCTCCTTCCTTCCTTCTGGACTCAACAAGTGAAACCAGTTGCTTCACTGAAGCTCCTTTGAAACTGAATTCATAACTGCTGACCTAATCAAGGAAAAGGATTGTGTGAGTTTTTTTGTGTTAAACTAAGTTTCCCCACCTTGTACAATATACTTCACTACTACAAGTGAGAAATCCCCAGAGGAGGAGGAAAAAGAAGGTCTCAGCTGCCATATTTTGTCCTTTGGCTACAGTGCCCTATTCGTCTTTGGTTTTGGCTTGGCAAATAGTTGATGAGGCTCTTTTATATGTGTTAAGTGATTCTCAAGATCAGGAAAGAATCAAGACCATAACATAAATGTCAGGCAAAATCTATTCACTCAGATAATAAAAAACAGAGATGAAAAAGACCCAAAACATTAGACAACACTTAGTATTTCATAAACTTCCTCTCTCTTTCTCTTTGTCTGCCTGTCTGTCTATCTCCTACCTTGCATGGTATATTATTAGTGTAGGGAAATAAAAATTCTATTAAATCTCCCCACAGGTATTTGGATATGGTTTATGACTAATATTTGCAGATACATCTAAAATTGTATTAAGAGTAATAGTTCAGACTATGCTTCTTCAAACCATGCCTCTTGGCAACATATTGTCCTGATCTCTCTGACATCACCTATGGCATTAAGAAACGATTAAGTTAAAATTGAAATTGGCAGGAAAAGCAATGTGATTCTACCTGTGGGGTTATTTGTTCAGTATTATTACTCCGGTAAAGGCTGGCAAGCAATTGGATTAGACCTATTTCCAGTCATTCAAAGCTGAAGAACAGTTTGAGTTGTAAGGCTCCAGTTCAGTGATGAGCTACACAGTTTTTTGAAAGGCTTCTTGAGGAAACTGCAAGATAGAGATAGGAATAATTAAACTTGTAGTTAAGTCACTCAGAAGTGTGCATAATGAGGTTGCTCCAAATCTTAAAAGATTATCTTTAAATTATCATTCAGAAACTTCCTTATCATGCAGTAACAGCCTTTTCTCCCTTAACCTTTAGAAAGAGCTCTTGAAAAAATGCTCCACCCTTGAGAATTACTCTCTTCTTTCAAACAAGGAAACAATCTGTGTGAATATATATGTATGTATATATAGAGATATATATATGTCCTCTGTAAGGGTATCTTGATACCCTTAAAATGGATATATTTTCACGACTTTTTTGAGACAGGCAGAAGGTACATACCCAAGATGTTGCTTACAAAGCCTTGGTTGTATACTTGTGAAGTCATGGGGTTACTGTGGTGGAGGACATACCTAGTTTTGGCACTGTAATGCACCTTTTTACCTTTTTTTGCCACTCTGCACAGCCATAGTGACATTTCCTGCTACAAACTACCTCAGTGGAATCAAGACCACGATATCCTTCCCTTGTACACCACCAGCTGTTCCTTCCTTCACACCCTTACAGCACTTAATTTTACTGGGTACTATCTTTGAAAGAGATGATTCAACCTCTCTGCACAGTGAATGTTTGCAGAAAGAGGGCTTAGAGCTATATCAAGGGTACTCTGATTTGATGATGTATAAGTACCTTGAGGATCATGTCCAGAGACACCAGATACTTTGCTGTACCTGAAACTGTGGTCATCATCATGGCTAGGCTTCACCTGAAACTGTGGTGTAAAGTACCTAAATACATCAGAGAGTCCCAATCTCCTAAGATCTAGTGATTTTCTCACAAACCTAGGCTGTTGCTCAAACCACAAGACTGTTCTTCCTTTATAAGTCTTCCTTTCTACAGAAGTCATATTTCTGTGGACTGAATTTTATTTTTCTCCTTTTCCTTTTGCAGTGAGCAGAAATAGAACCCTGTTTTACTCAGATTTAAGAGTGTAGAAAGGCCACTAATTTCCCCATGGACTGTAGCTCAGTGGTACAAGGAGTGAACCTGATTTTCAGAGGCTTCATCATTACTATTGACTGCCTGCAAGCACTACTCAAAATCAGTGCTCTTTTTTTGTCATCTATGTCATAAAAAAGGGACTATGGAGAGAACTGTAACTGTTCTCTGCAGGTATGGAAATAACGAAACCAGGCACTACCATTCCTAAAAGGGACATTTTCCCCTTGGATTCAGCTCCCAGCATGTTTGTCAATGGGCAGTATGTGACAATGACACATCCTCTGGAAAGTAGAAAGTCAGAACAATTATAGAACAAAGAATTTAATCTCACTTCATCTCAGACTTTGTGGGCATTTTTGTGTTTGTAGGGTTATTGGGGGGGGGGATTTTTGCTTTTTTGTTGGTGGTGGTTGGTTGGTTTATGGTTGTTTTGAGAGGAAGAGGGGAGGAAAATAGGTTTATTTCGTCTGAGCTCTGCAGAACATATGTTTTATTCAACTGTCACTAAAAGCAGATCAACATACATCATGATGCCTTCACAAGGGAAAGGAAATGGTGAACATTCTAGTATGCATCTTTTCTAGGGGGAGGGTGTGTGTCATTTTCATATAGAAGGGGAAGTCTGTATCATGAAACATTACTTTGCTTCTCTCCTGTCCCCTAATCTTTTCCTCATTCCATATGGAAAATGACCTTCTCAAATAGTTCCTGCTGAGGAGTTTCATGAAAATCACACAAAATGAGAGGAGGGGAAGAGTTTTACGTACAGCACAGCTGGAGATGAATAAATTTAGTTCTTACTTGTTGGCACCACTGTACTTTGAAAATATTCTGGCTGAGCAGGTCTCAGCCTCCTGAAGATTTGAGAGATGGAAGAAAAACCTGATTTTTGACTCAGGTGTTCTAATACCAGAAACTGATGGTAGGAAGAAGAGGAGGAGGAAGGAGAGATATGGGAAAATTTATTAATGAAGTTGAATAAGAAAACTAGTAAGGTGAAGAGTGAACCTCTAAGCATTAATTCACTGAACCCCAGAATTCTCTACCAGGAGAGAAATTCTGCAAGCCAGTCAATAAGTTCCTTCTCTGAAACCCTGTTTATGTCAGGCATGCCTATCCATTTTTCATCAGCTACTGCAGGCATCTATTTGTAAGGAATGATTTAGTCTTACTAAAGAACATGCTGGGACAGGGGTATCAGATTGTAACCGTGGGCACTCCAGGATATGCCAGAACACAGTTGATGCTGATTTAATGTAATATCTGATGTGGTGACTAGAAAAAAAGAAAAGAAATGCCTGGATCTCTCTGATCCAGGATACAAAAGTGATGGCCGGGAAAGGCTGTTCAGCTACTGTGTGGGATAGCTACCTCTAAAGGGAGGCAGGCTGTATATGTGTGTGATGAGGTCTTGCTTAGAATTGCAGCCCATCTACTATCAGCATCCTGGGGACAGAGTGCACCTGCGGAAGTGAACTCTTTGAATAATTTTGTGATTCATTAATTCAGAACCCAGGAGAAAAGCATGATTCCTTACCTGTCTCTGCTGATTTGGATTACTTTAAACCTTCTGGTCCCTCAAGTTGCTGGTTTCTCAAGTATCAAGCAGAAATAACATTTGTGCATCTGTGCATGCACATATGTATACATTTATAGGGGCATGTATATCTCTCTATATATGTGTATATGCATATACATGTGTATTCCCACCTTTATTTAGATTTTTAGGATAGAGACTGTTGCCTAGTATGAATCTACCAACAATACTTTTAATACAGTGTTTTCTACACGGTGCTTTGTAAGTCTGGATGGCTTTTAACACTTTAGTGAAATGCAAATGACTGGTTTGAGATGCTTTCAGTAAAATCAGTTCTTGAATATGGTGTGTCAGGTACAGGCTAGAAGCAGTGGTGTCTGCACATGATATGATCAGTGGGTAGAAGGAGAAACTGAGTCTCCAGCAGTGTTCAACAGGCAGCCTTGATTGCAATTTTGAAAGCCTCTGGAGAATTTGGATCTCGGGACTACCTGAATCGGTGCTTTGTCCAGGACTGTGTTAATCCACAGTTTTATGAAGGTGAATGAGGCAGCCACCCAGCCCTGCCATTGAGGCCAGAGGCTGCCTGAATAGTTTTAGGGAAAAGATACATCTATACTGCATGCTGACCCCAGGTCTGAGACAGAATTTGTGCTGGCTGATACCCTTTTTATATAGTTACTCTTCCCTTAAGTAGTGTCATAGCACTGTCATGATCTCTGTAGTCAGAGAAGCACTAATTTGCTGAGTTCAGTTGCTGGTCTTCCTGCAAGCAAATAGGTTACAGAGACCAGAGCCCTGACAGGACAAGTAAAATTGCTTTTAAGGTTAACATTGCTTTTAACAAGTCATTCACTTCTTTGAGAGAAAATATAAGACCTTGCCACTTCCCAGAACAAGAGTGCATTCCTATGTCCTTACTGGGTGGGACCATGTTGGTTTTCTAGCTCCTGAGGAGCAAGGCCAGGGATAAGATACTTACCACATCTGTGAAGTGCATATCCCCATGTCCTCTCTACCTGAGCATCATCTGCCATCAAGTACAGGCGTTTTGTAATAATTGGGCTTTCAGATAGGCAGCAAATCTGACAAGAGTAAATTTACCCTTTTCAGCTGACTTCTGCAGAAAACAAAATCTTCCTCATGCAGAAATTCTTCCTAGTGTTGCAAAAAGCTGCTGTCTGTGTATGGCTAAATCACAGTCAATCCCTCAGGCTTGATTCTGACATTGGGGCTGCTATTACAAAGATTATAGAACTCCTTTTAACCTTAAGAGCATCAGTGTACCTGCTTTTGGGTAACATTTACCTTGAGCACTAAGCCATAATCAGAACATGTATGCAGTATTTTTTAGTTGCAGCAATGACTCTTTCCGAAATCACAGGAATATTCCTGTAAATAAAAGTAAAATTACTTACATTTTCAGTATAACCTCTTTGAGATAACAATGATTTTCTATGACTAGGCAAACTTTAATTTTTATCAGCAACTCCAGTGGATGGTTAACTTCTCAACTATTACAGTTTCACACCTTTTTTATATGTTGGTATATATTTTTTTTCTAACTTCATGTGAAAAATACTAAATTTTAGAGTACAAATCTAGTCTAACAACTTCATAATTTCACTTGAAACTTGTAACCTGCTGTCTTTACACTAAGATAGGACTGCCACTGAGGTACAAGTCTACAGGGAAAATTTGTTCAAAAGAAGCATGAGTCTTTTTTTCAGCAGCAGTCTTCAATCCAGACATGAATACTGCCTGCCTCTTAATTTTTGTTTTATTTATTTTGCCCTACTGATATTAAGGAAAGGTTGCCAAAAGCTTTGTTAATCATTGGAATGTGAGGAGCTAACCATATCAATCTATTACCTGTATTAGGAAAAGATATCATACGCCTGAAGTAATGATATGTTATACAGTCCATTTCTCTGGATTGAAATATGGTATATAACCTCTGAAGCAGATCAATAAAAACATAATGATTTTGAAGAAAAATGTCTTTTTAACAAAACAGATTATTGCTTTTCCAATAAATCAACTTTTTAGCTAAAATCTTCTAGTTTCAATCAAAGTCTTCACAACAACTCTTCTGTTCATCACGAAACCAATCTTTATGTGAAAGAAAATGTCTTCAGAAATTGTTGATAATGAAAAGTATCTTTGGATATAATTTTAATGATGAAAAATCCCAACAAGTGCTCTAGTACTTCTAAGGATTTTTGTTTCTGCATCAGTATTCATGCTAGTGATGTGGGTGGGACAAAGGAAATAGCTTAAAGTACAACCTGAATTTAAACAGCTATTGACCTGAATTTGCAAACTTGGCATCATATTTTTTTCAGCTGCAAACTTATGATTTACATCCAAATGGTATGCAATTTTTTGTAATTTAACTATCAAAGTGAAAATTCTTTACCTAGAGTTTACAAGACAACATTTGAGTCTAAAGGAGAGGAATTTTTTGCCTATTTAGAAGGAATTTAAAAAAAAAAGTGTTGATTAAACAACTGAACAGTTTCGTCTGAGTTTCAAGAGCAGTTTAGGATATTATTTTTACCTCCATGTCCAAAAGAGTTTGGAAATAAATGTAAATGTATGGTGTCCTTCTTAAGACACATTACACCTGTAATACACTCCGGAAACCTCCTGAATTATTCTCCCTCAGGTATTCTGCCTTTTTAGTATTGTGTAGTGCATTTCAGCTGTGTTGTGTCCTGAAGAGATTACAAAGACATAAAATGTCTATGGGTCATCAAAATTCTAATTTTATAATGTGATTATCAGAGGCAGAGGTGGGAGCCTGGAAGTCAGCTGTCCCTTGATGGTGAGCTATCACTAGCAAAAATGAGCCAAAGGCCTCCTTTGGCTCCTCTGTGGCCTAGCGTGACAACTCCAGGCCCAAACTCTGGCAGGCTGATCTCCTATGAAGATGAGCACGTTTTTCTTTGCTCTCTTCTGAAGGCCATCACTGTAATGGAAGTTACCAGGCTAAAAAACATCAACCCAATATTGCTTTTATTCTTTCCTGGACCAGGTGAGGAAAATGATTGCATGCAGTTGTTTTTGTGCCTGGAAGGCTGAGTTCCCTCAAAAGATTGGCAGAGAAAAAAATCTGCTATATTTACTTTTTTGCAACAGCAGGTGAAGTGTGACAAGTGAGATGAGCGGGGTTGGCATCATCCCAGTTTCTTGCAGCATTATACTTGTGTAAAAAAAAAAAAAAAAAAAACCAAAAAAACCCACCAAAAAACGATGTAAGGATATCAAGGTGTGATTCATTATCTCAGCCAGAAAATCATTAACAAAGGTGCAGCAATCTAAACTACCTCTGAATAGCATTTTTTAATAACAGCTTGCAAATGTTTTGTCTATTTTTACTGATGGGAAAGGAAATTAATGAGAAATTTTTTCTTTGCTGTTTCTGTTTCCCCATCTGAAAGATGGATATTATGAAAACTCCTTGCTGGCTATACAGACATCATTCTTGCTTTCAACAGACAAAAAACTTCCATGGCATGTTCTGATGATATTGACAGTGACAATTGTATAAAACACCTATTGATAATAAGAATGTGGTGTCTTTAGTTTACATGATATTATATGGATAAGTAATACCTGTCTTATCACTGTGACCCAGATTTAAGGGCTCAAGGTTCTGTGGTATAGTGCAGTAATGACTAAGATAATTACAGTAGTGGTATAAGAAAAAAAAACCACCACAACATAATAATAGCTGCATTAGGTCAGGCAAAGTCCAAGCCACTCTCTTTCTTGGTTGTTAACAGAAGATGATGCTGGATGTTTTTTAAAATATTTGTAACATAACCCTCTATTTTCTAATAACACTGACCTAGATGTTATATCCTAATTAAAGAATTTAACAGGTATTAGTAAGCTATATCTTATTTGATTTCTACTTTAATCCATCAATACTCTGATCATCTACAAAATATTGTGTCAACAATGCCCATGATTTAGTTATGTGTTGCTCTTCTGTTCTGAGTTTTATAAGCTCTGACATCTAATAATAATACTCTGTGTCCTCGACTCTTAGACTGTGGAAAGCAGCAAGTTATCACCTCTTTTTCACTGTCATTACATATTATAATATTTTTTTTAGAATTCACTCTATACTCATGATCCCAGTCATCTGCCTCAGAAACTGAAAATTTCAGGCTCTTTACTGTCTCCTTGCATGGTTGTCATTCTAACTTTCCTTATAAAGCTGTCATTCTGTTTTGTGCCCTGTTGACCGTGCTCCTTTTTTGGTGTGGTATGAGAAGAGCTCCTTTCAGGAGTGAGGATCATAGTGCAGCATAGATGTATACAGTGGCTTAGTAGGGTTTTCTGTTTAGTTCTTCACAGTTTTTGTAATAATTATTCCATTTTTTTTCATCACTAGTCTGATGTTTTTGGGGAAATGTCCATAGGTACTCCATAACCTTTTCACTGAGTTAGGAACAGTTTCCATTTCAGCAAATCTGGGGGTATTTTTTATTCCCTCCATGATCCCTTTTCATGCTCTTTGATTCACTCTGTACTAGAAATTACCTTTCATTGGTTTTGCCACCTCAATTATTCTTCTTTCTGTACTCTGACCCAGGTCTATGAAATGTGTAGAAGTATAAAAAAAGTCAAAATCTCTATCATTACACAACAAAACATAGGGTGCTTCAGACTGATAGAAATGAGGAGGTGGATAAGATTAGCTAGAAGTAGGCTTAAGGCATGCAGATCTGCTGTAGCCAAGATAATTTGTCAGGGGCTTCCTGCTGAGCCCATCAACTAAACATATATAGCTAGAATTAATGTTCCCAGGTGCATTATTTTTTTGTTGGCATTCACTGGATATCTCATTCAGTATCATAAGATACTCTACAGTTCCTCTTGTTCTGCTCCAGTTTTACCTACTTTAGTTTTGTCTGTCCAAACTTTTCCTTGTCAACAAACTTTGCCCCAATATTATTCATTCATTTTCCCAGATCACTTACAAAATTATCAAATAGTGGAAGTCCTAGCACAGATTCTGATGGGAAGCTCATGAAAAATTCTGCAATCTCCTTCAAAAATTAACATCATTTTTATTCACTTGAATCTTCTCTTGTTTGATGCAAGAAAATTCCCTCTCTTATCCCATAAGAATATAAGAATTTGTAGAGGATTGAAAAGCTTGATTTAAGTACTAAGATATTCAAGGTGCTTCCTGTAACATAATAAAGACAGACTATATAGGTGGACTTGATGGACTTGATCATCATTATGGGCCCCTTCTAACTTGAAATGTTCAATGATTCTAGGTGTAACTAAGTTAAATTATTAATGTACAATGCAGAATATGTCTTTGATATGAAGAATGTATCACCTAAAGAGGCATCACCAATTCTCTTCTGTAGAGATAGGAATAAAGGAATTGATTTAACTGAACTCATAAAAGACAGGAAGATGAAGTTTAATCTACATATGAAGTCTAATCTCTGTATACATGTCTCTGTTCTCACAGCATGTCCAAAAGTACATCCTCAGATACCTCAGGTGTAGATGTTCCCATTATCAATATTGCAGCACAAATCCTTATAAAGTATGCATAGAATCTGAATAACGGTCAGTGGTGAAAAACAAGAGGTTAAGAAGAAAAAGAAGTGTTCAACTCCCATCAAAGATCCAGGGCTTTAATACTGACAGTTGTCAGTATGGCTGATTTTATTTATTTATTTTCTAAAAACTAGAAAACCAGAATGAAATCCAGCCTGACAATGCTAACTGCATGCAATTTTAGCCAGTGACATTTGTTTATCTCCTTCTTGAGTCTTTTCAGGCTCTATTTTTCATCCATTTTTATGTTGAAATTAACACAGAAACATAATTTCCAAAAAGAGAAAATGTAATTAATGTACATAGATTTCCTAGGCCAAGTATAATTTCATTCTGTGCTTCCAAATGCAAATTTAAAATACTTAGATAGGGATGGAAGTCCAGGTTAGATGTATGTGACAGAAAGAGAGATAATTGGCAATAGTTACTGCAGTGTAGCAATGAACAATTTAGCCAGCCACTATGTGACAGTTTTGCATACAATGTCCCAAACTTGCTTTAGAGAAGTAGTTTTCTTGTTCCCTCTGCCCTGCCTCCTCCATAGCCGTCCAGCTTAGAACCAATAAGCATGAAATGAAATGATGTTCCTTGTCTGAAGTGAAACCAGAGCAGCTTCATCCTTGAAGTTACTCAGAAGTAAACATTTAAGATTTAAACTACATTTACCTTGAGAACTAGAAGTAGTTAACACAATTTAAAGACCTGAAATAGAAACCAAAATTAAATGTACTGCTTAAAGGATTAGACAATCATCTTCCTGTACAAACAGCATAAACAAGTAAATCGTATTAGCTCTTAATGTAATTAGCTGAACCCAACAGTCTATGGATAAAACCTTTCTGTGCACTTCTCAAAAAAACAGGGCAATCTTGGGAGGATTTAGAACTTGACAATTTGCATGAATTTCTAATGAGGCAAAATTCATTGAACTGATTAAATGAAATTCTTCTTATTATCTAATCCGCATAACTGCAACACTAGAAGAGATGAAAGCTTTACCTACTTTCACACTGAGAAAAGCAGAAAAAAAAAGAAAAAAAATTCATAACTACACCATGACCTCAATTCCACGGCCCCCCCACGTCTGCTAAGCTACATAATATCTGAAATTGAATTACTTTATTTCTCATTCAGGGCAGCACAACCTTGGGAACATTTTCAAGCTAGATAAACACACCAGGGACCTGATCCAAAGGCCACTGAAGTCAAAGAGAATTTGCAAAGATTTCAATGAGTTTGCATCAGAAACACATTTCATTATATTTCCTCACTTACAAGATGGCATCATTCATTAATTGTTACCTAGACATTTATCTGAAGGGGATGATGCAGGTTATGAAATTAGAAAAAAGGCAGATATAAAGATGTGATTTTTAAGTAACTCTATAATCACAGTTAGACCAATTCAGAAACTGGATTTTTCCTCCTATATAAAATGCTAATATTTTGATTAATGTTTTTATCCAATTGGGAAGAAAAGACAAAGCATGGAACCACTTTTTCTGGAACAATTTTTTTTTTAACATAATTCCATTTAGAAATGTTTAATCTTTGTTTGGAGTAGTTCCAAAATTAAATTGTCTTAGCTATAACAGTTCAATATGTGGGTAAACCTCAGCAGCAGTGACTGTTCATGAGACAGGTAGCATGGCCATAAAATGAGTTCCATGGAAGAGAATGTGAGGAATATTTCTGCAAAATACACTTTCTATTAGCTTAGGCAGATTTAACCCAAATTAAAAAATCTTTTGTTTTCCATTTGGCTTTCCTGCCCAAGGGGAAAATTGAAAATAGTCATAACTAATAACACTGTCCAAAATGAAACAGCAATCTTGCAGAAGCTGGGATTTGTAATGAACTAGTTGTTCCTATAAGCAATAGACCTAACAAGGTCTGTTTTTCTATGAGATTAATATTTGATTGTATTACATTGGATTTCCTGCTACATCTTCAACAATCCCACATCCTCCCCAAGCCAATAGTTTTATCTCCCTTTAGACTACTTGAATGCCCTTGTTTTTCCTACCTGATATGAAAAACCCTACCTGTACAAAACAGATTTGTATGGATCTTCATGGCCCATATAATTGTCCCTTGACCCACACCCTGTAGGACTGCTTAGTATGGTGTAGGAGCCCTATGTCTCATCAAATTAAACTGAAGTTGACCAGATGATCAAAATTCATATAGGAATAGCAGAAGCAGATATTCTGTCATATAGTCTTCCTAATTCCATAACCTTTATCAGGGTACTGATAAGGGAGGGAATTGAAGCATTGGGATACTTCAGGGAACTGAAGTAAAAAAACAGATTTTACTGAAAAATTCCTAATCCAACAAGACAGGGTTACCCACTAGCATCCACTGGCTTGAAGAATGTACATATTACTACTTGCTAAATATTGAAGAGCAGCTCAATAACTTAAACTAATGCTGAAATAAAGGTCATTGTCTTAGTATTCCTCCCTCAGCAGAAAGTGCTGGGAGCTGCATGAGCTTCAATTGCAGAGAGACTGATGGTCATTCTGTTTAACTAGACAGTTGTTGAAGTAACATTGCCTAATGTGTTGCTTTTGTAAAGTGCTTGGAGTAGGATTGAGACAAGGACTACTTCTGTTTTGTAGGGTTGTGGATGTAAATTATCCACCACCAGAGATAAACATCATATTTCAGAGAGTAGCCCAGTGTTGTGTGAACATTTATCTGAGGAAAGAAGTAAAGTGATGGGAACACTTTTTGCCTTTATACTCCAGTCTTGTATGTTTGACTGTGAGCAGTTCATAGGACATGAAAAAACTCTTCAAATTTACTCCCACTTCCACTGTCTTATTTCTCTTTATATGGTAAGGCTGGACTTGAATCAGCCTAAGGAGGCTACTTCTGCATTTCTGCAGAAGCAAAATAAGAGAAAAAAGCAGTAAATCCCTCTTGCAGTGCTGAAGTGGAGCCAGGGGCTGCTGTTACATCTTTGGATGAGAGAGGACATAACTGGGTGACTTAATGCCAAAAACCCTAACAGGTCCCCCTAAACCTCCTGGCTGGCCCACATTGGGAAGATAGTTGCCCTGCTGCCATGATTCCCTCTTGGAATCCATAAACCTCATTGACATGAGCCCAATACAAAGACTAGGTTTACCCCTTCTTAACAATTCAATTCAGCCCATAATATGGAGCTCTAAACAGACTTGACACTATTATTGCATAGAAGAGAATGGCTCCCTCTTATTTATTAACCCTGTTCAATTCCCTAAATTTGATCTTAAAACTGTCATGATAAGGAGTCTCTTCTTATGGCTCACTGCATAATATTAGATACTGTGTAAACATATTTCAGGGCAATCCATACAGTGCTAACTGTACCACTGAGCTATTGCTAAACAGAGAGAGCTAAAGCATACTGTGCATCCTGGATACAACCCTATGGCTTGTCATAATCTCAAATTTAGCATGGCTAGGGACACCCACTTCTTCCTCCAGCAAAAATCACTCTTACCAAGTAAAAGAACTATTAAAAAAGATCACCTTCCGATGAGTGATGACTAATTAAAAACATCATGACAAGGATTTAATTCCAATTATTAACTGAGCACTGAAATAATTTTATTCTCTGTGGCAACTATTGTGTGTGAACTGTATTTCCACAGCTAAAGGAAATAAATGTATATGTTTTAGAAGGGCAGGAATCTTCCCCAGTTGCAATGGCACTGCCCTTTAAGTAGCATTACAAATTCTATCCCAATAAGAAGAACACAGAGAGGTAAAATTAAATAGAATAAAGAAACCAAATGGTGTCTTTTAGTATAGAAGTATGTAAAATTACAAAAGATGCAACATCTGTCCGTTGTGATGGAAACATACGTCTTTGCAAAGATTTAGCTCTGAGCAAAAGCAAAAAGAAGTGCCCACAAGCAGTCTTCTTGTGTCCGTAGCAAAATGTTAGCCTGAACAATTATATCAGACTTTCCATATTTAGCTCTTTGGGGTCCTTCCCTGCCTCTGCAGAAACATATAATGGGTTAAAGCAAATTTTAACAACAGTGAAATCCTATCACTGCGTGCCACTAAAGAAGGATGTTGGGTCTGATAGGCAGAAGGAATTTCCTGAGTGATTTTCCTTCACGGCGCAGAGTAACAAATCTTGTCAGGTAATTTCTTCTCCCTCCCACCCCATAGTGATGCCAGCTTAGTAAATACATCTCATTGAAAAAACACTCAAACTTGATTTCAAATTTTCAAGTGATGGAGTATCTGCTTTGTTCCATGGTAAATTGTGCAAATGATTAGTTATGATGACTATTAAAAAAAATCAAGGCATGTTATGAAAGTGAATTTGTTTGACTTCCACTGCCAGTCTCTACCTTTTTCAGGGTATATTAGAATACTTTCAGGTAAGAGAAATAACATCTCTGTATGTGGCCCAAATGTTTGTGTACTTACTGTATGACCTAGCACTCAGATATACCAAAACCACTCAAACTTCTAAGGGAGCCTAGCTTGTCTAGTAGTTCAGATCAGTCTAAAGAGCAGACCTCTTTGGATCTAAACTTGTGATTTTATTTAATAAAAAGAAAAAATAGTCTACCAAGCTTATTTAACTGGATTTTGGTTTTCTCCTATGGAATTACTACTCAACTAACAACTGTTTCTCCCTAACTGAACTTCCTCTCATGCTTACATTTCTACTCTAGGATTTCCCTACTTTTCTAGAAAAGACTACAGATTGTTCCAGTTAAGAATATCAGTTCTTTCATCAATTCTTTTAAAACTCTTGAAAGCAAATTTCCAAAGTGTGGAGAGTGAAGCAAGGATGAAGCATTAGGGTTTGGCTTTTCTGCTAGTGGGTCTCCCACAGATATCATCTATTACCTTGGATTGATTATATAATCCCTTTGTCTCCTCTGGTGCATGAAGGCAAAAATTTTTCACCACCTCCTAAAGCTGTTTTGGAAACACTTCTATAATTAATCCAGAACTATTTATTAATGAGGATCATAAGAGAATCCAATGAGACATGCATTAAAGAGTATTTCAGATTCAAATGAACAAGTAGTTAATACAGACAAACACTTTAAAATGTATTTTTTCATAGCCTAGGTAATTCTGACAAAAATGATGTAACTGTTGGCTACATATTCAGTTACACTGACATGTGTTGGAGAGAGTTTTTCTCTTTGAAATTTTTTCTCTTTGGATTAGCAATAGGAAACAGCTGTAAACCTGCAAATCAATATAGGTCAGATGCAGCAGAACAGCATGTCTAAGGGCACCTTAAGCCCAGTGTCTTCTCTGAAGTTGGTTGAACAAAACCATTAATTTGGGTTTCCCCTAATCTGATCTAAAATTCTCTTTCAAACCCTAGAAAGTGTCCTGTTCAACCCAAAATTTGTGGCTTTGCACACTCCAACAACTAGAAAAATGTTTCTAATGCAAATTCCCAACATAGGTATATCCATAGACATTTGATTCAGAGGGAAGTTCTGAACAAAAATCTAAAGGCACTTAAAAATTACACAAAACCAAGTTTCTATTCCTTTAAATGTACCTAACAGGAAAAGGAGAAAAATCTACTTCTGAATGGAGTTTTTAGCAATATTCACATTTTGTCAAGCTCATACTGTATTGTAAGAGGATTCTCATGTTATCAGAATCGAATAATTCACATCCTTGTTCAGCACAAGTAGTGAAGAGTACTGTCTATAAATCCCTTTGGATTACCACATGGCTTTAAGCATGCAATAAATCTTTTCCCCTATCCCATCACCTCCTAATCTGCTAAAAGTCTTCCAAAAGATCAGAACCATTAAGATGTCATTTTATAATGGAGGAATTATAGCCTAATTTAACAAACCTTGTCCTGAGGTCTATAAACCAGGACTCAAAAGTGAAAAAGAAATCCTGTGCTGAATTCAATCACTGCTTGGGATTCATTGCCATGAGAGCGCGTTCCCTGGCTGACTAAGTGCCAGCCTTGCAAACAGGCTATCTTCCTTGAGAGGTTTGAGCTGTTCTGTTCCAATCACTGTTGTTCCTTATCTTAATATGTGTTGGTTGGAGGATTTTTATTTTTTTTTAGTAATAATTCCCTATGTAGGTTAGATTTGTCCTTTCTCTACATGTTTCAATGTCCAATACTTACACACAAATTTTTTGTAATTCTAAAAATGATGGTTGAACTATCAGCAAGCAGCAGTTTGGCTTAGAAATTCACAAAGCTGACCTTTTTTTTAGTCCTCTGTCACCTGAACAAAAGGAGGTACCTCAGTTTACATAAATACATTTGTATGGCATACAGTGCTGACTGAGACTCAGGTATATTTAATATATGTAGAGCTCCTTACAAATAACTAGCTGGGCTCATATGTTCTTCTACACCATATAATCCTGTGCAGTCTTTATTTCTGTCCACCTTTCATTTTCATTAGAGTTGCTTGACTTCATGGGAGTGCAATAAGGATGAAAGTATTAGTGGCTAGAGAGGGGGCTAGCAAGCCCCTGAGGAGCTTAGAGAAACAGATTGCTCCAATATACCTTTCCCATACACAATACTTTCATGTACACTGGCATGCACAGTCTGGCAGTTGGTCAGGTTTCCATGGAAATTATGGAAATTGGATCAGCAATAGCTGCTTATCAAGTCTGATTCCTTGCCATTTACAGATGCCTTTGCCTAAGGTGGCAAAACAATAAAGATTGCCCTTTTCTTCTCTCTCTCTCTGTCCTCCTTTTTTGCTCCACATTCACCTTTTGAGAGTCTGAAAGAAATATATGCATGTATTAGAGGATTTTCTGATTGAGGAAAATCTAAAGAAAACCTTTGGTGACTTCAAGAAGGACTGGGTCATGGCTGTGATCTATTCACCAAACTAGAGGATGACTCTGTTCAGCCCTCAGCATCAGTACCATGGAGGAGACAGTTTCAAATGCCTTCTCTTTACAATGGCAGCTTTTTTCTCCAAAGTATGAAAATTGATTGTTCCTGCTTAAAGCCTGCTAACTGTAAGCTGTGGTAGAGGTCATATATTATGAGTCCATTCCCAGATTTGAGCTACTGTCTTTGACTAGCTGACCTCCTGTGAGAAAACAGCAAATTGTTACATGAGAGTGACACATGGAACAACAAGTCCTCCTGTTAATCTCTTCTAAATTTCCCAGCTATTAGTTCCACTAAACAACCTCTTTATTACAGTATAATATTTCCTTAAATTTATAACAAATAGTTCTAGGAGCAAAGGCAGAAAATTAAATCACAGCTTCAGCCTAAAAGTAGAAGTGCCTTTACTCCTGCAGTCTCATCTTTGTTCAGGTTTCTCTGCCCTGTTTCAGGTCCTGAATTAAGCCTTACACCAGTTTGCACTCACTTTAAGGAGAGAAACTAAGGAATACAACTTAGAGAAATAACTTGGTCACTGAGTATCCTTGGAGCAATTCCTCTCTGTCCTACTGGTTTTTCACTGGTCTTGTAGTACATGAAAATCTTCTATAATGCCATGGGCCAGACAAACTTAGTCCCTTACTTCCCATTCAGAGATGATTTCTCTCCACCTTAACAATGCCAGGGCACTTGTATCCAGGTGACATACTGTGCATGTTTTGGCTGGGATAATTTTCTTCAGAGTAGTTAGTATGAGGCTATGTTTTGGATTTGTACTGGAAACTATTTATAATGTTCTAGTTACTGCTCAGCAGTGTTTACACAGAATCAAGACCTTTTCTGCCTCCCACCCCACCCTACCAATTAGCAGGATCAGGGCACACAGGAAACTGGGAGGGGACACAGCCAGGACAGCTGACCCCAACTGACCAAAAGGATACCCCATACCATATGATGTCATGCTAAGTATATAAAACAGTAACAAACTATTAATAAGTACAGGCAGCTGGAGCCACCTTTTCTGGTGTGATCAGAATGGGGAGCTTGGTGGCATTAAAGAAAGTCTTATACATACAACACAGCCAGGTGGCATTTTGATTTTATTGTGTGTTATCTATCTCTTCTTGATTCCATCATTTCCCTCCTCCTCTTAGGAGCTGAAATCAGGAATTGTTAATGCACATGAGACTCATTCACTAAATGATGTCATTATTATTTTTACTATTTTCTGTCAGAGACTTTAATTGAAGTTTATGGATCTAGTCACCATATTCTCCTGTCATTTGGCTTCTCTTTCTCTGCGTTCATGCTTCTTTTGTTGGTGTCTGACCAATTAATTAGAAGCACCATGTATATTATTTATTCAGTGTTCAATATTCTCAGTGCAGTAGTCTGGCACTGCTTGATGAAGGGTCAGTTACAAGGTAGAAGTGCATTTTTTCATGCAATAAAATGCTTCCACACACATATATATGATTGTAAAAAAGAAACTTTACCGGCAACAGATAGTTTCATGCAGTTCTGTTAAGGAAAGGCCACTACAGTAGATGATTATTTTACCCAGTTGCTGAAATCATGTTTATGAGCTTAACTCTTGGGAACAATTTCCACCTTCCCTACAGCTATATATGTGGGTTCAGAGGAGGTTCACATTTTTTTTATGCTGAGGACCCCAGAACTGGACACAGTACTCCAGATGGGGCCTCACGAGGGCAGAGTAGAGAGGCAGCATCACCTCCCTAGTCCTGCTGCTCATGCCTCTCCTGATGCAGCCCAGGATGCAGTTGTCTTTCAGGGCTGCAAGTATACATTGCTGGCTCACATCCAGCTTTTCATCTGCCAGGACCCCCAAGTCCTTCTCTGTGCAGCTGCTTTCAACGAGTTCCTCTCTCGGTCTGTATTTATATCTCAGCTTGCCCCTACCCAGATGCAGGACCTTGCACTTGGACTTGATTAAACTTCATTTGATTCTCATGGGCCTACTTTGAGTTTGTCCGGGTCCCTCTGAATGGCATCCTGCCCTTCTGGCATATCAATCACACCACTCAGCTTCATGTCATTTGTATGTCTTGAGGGCTGGTGGGAATTACAGAGCATGGGAGAATTCCTTGTTGATCTTCAAGGGTACGACATACCTTCTAGGTGAAAACACATTGCATGTCTCAGCAATAATGCAATAGTCCCTAAGTAGCCAACTCATGGTACATATCAGAAAACCACAAGGAGGGCTGACAATTAAGCAAGCAAGGGTCTTTAAATTGGATTGGAAGGAAGTATTTGTTCTGTTTTCTTCTCTACATCACAAAATTCACTCAGTTACTTCTTTAAAAGTTCCCAGAAGGCACACATTATCTCTTCATGCTCAAACTGGGCTGTAGGTCTTGAGAAATCTGTTTCGCTTCCTCTCCCTTGGATTTCAGTCTGGCTAGGAGTATCATGATGAAAGACCATGGTCCCAGTTCAATTGTCTAGTTCAGAAATAAGCAAACACTAATCAAGTTAAATAATCTGACTTTTCACAGTGAAATAAACTGACTGTCTAAAAGAGGTTCAGCTTTGGTCTGAATCTGAAATAGAGGCTTTCAGGTAGTTATTACTGAGGGTGTTCTGACTTATTCTGTTACAAATGATCACCTCACTGCTTCACTGTAAAATCTTTAAATCACTTTGGAAACCCTTTTGTTTTCCTCTTGATGAACAGAAGACAGAAGCAGTGCAGCAAAAAATGTCAAATGAACTCCAGGCTTCTGTAGTTAAAAATAGTATTGTAAGAGATGAAGGCAATGCTGAAATCTCCTTTCAGACATGTCAGAAAGGGATAGAAAAGACAATATTCCTTTCTCATTATACCTCATCAGGTCACACAGTACTTGGCTTGCAGGCTTTCTCTGATAGCAGCAAAACATTCCCACCCCAGAAACCTGAATTTTGATTATGAAGAAATGTGCCATACAGTGACAGAGGTAGGTAACCCAAGAGCACTGGAGTCTTTCGGTTCAGCTGTGATGCTGGGACCTTTCTCTCCATAATGTTTCTTGTACTTTTTCTGATTTCTGAATTTTAATGTTTTCTGTTTTACTCTTGGAATTATGATTAGTTTTTTCTTTCTGAGTCAAAAATATTTGAGACATGAAAAATATGACATTCTGACAGCATTTTCTTCCCCTTTTGGTGGTGCTGACGATACGAAGAGATGAAAGCAAAGATATTAATCCCTGTGATGAGTTTTCAAATTTGGATATTACACTGCAGGAGTGCCAGTAGGCTGTGCCTGAGGTAACATTCAACAGCCAGATCTGGAACAAAATGGACTTTCTGGGGGATGGATTTCATCTTGTGCTCCCTCATAGGACAGAGGGTGGGAAAGTCCAAGTTTGGCAGAAAGTAGCACTAAGGAGTGGGTGTTCACAGCTCAGGAATTGCTCTAATCTTCACCTCTTTCTAACTTAACCATTTTCTGGTGTGGACCACTGGAACAGGATCCAAGGAAGTGAAAGACCAAATGTTTTTGCAGAGCTCAGCAGTCACAGGCTAAACCCTCATGAAGTGTTTGCCTACTTTCCTCTGCCTCACTCGCGGTTTAAACAAAGGACAATTATTGCCAGCAAAAAGGAAAAGGTAAGGGATTGGGTCACTCCTAAAACCATTACTTCTCCATGTGCAAAATATGCTGTAATTAAGACAGACACCAATTTGCTCAGTGCGTACTGAAAATTCATGGAAGACAACATTCTCATCACAGCTTACTGGCAAGCTTTAAACAAATGCATCTAAAAAATGAAGACAAGAGCTTGTAATACTCTTCTAAGCAGTGTGAAGAGTAGAGTCTGATCCTATTTTCACAGCAGGAATTTGTGCAGGGTTTTGTTTAATTATTGTCAGGAGCTTCAGGATTGTTATTCCAGAGAATCAGCAAAAGACATGTCACAGCTGGGGAGTCACACTGAGAGTTCAAAGAGGCTCTTTTCACCACTCTAGTCTTGAAAAAGTACATTTAGGATAATGAACATAGAATAGCTGATAGCAGATTAGATGGCAAGAGGTAAGAAAACCAAATTTCCTTTTCCTATGGAGGTAGTTGTAGATCTATAAATTTACTTTTTTCAGTATTTGAGCAACTTCTTAAAATTTGAGCAGCTTCCTAAAGAGTATTAGCCCTTCCCTTCCCCCAGCTGCAATGAGGAACTCAGTGTGCATGAAATGTATATAGAAAATTCTCTAAGATTGGGTGTGGGGTGTATGGAAAGATATGAGGGAAGTCACAACAAAGAATTAATATAAGAAAACTTTTCTAATGTTGATTTTTCTAATATATCCTCCAATGCTGCTTTTAACGTGAAGTTGATTTTTATCATGACTTGCAGAAAATGACTACAAAAATTTTCAGTTTTCTGCAAAAATATATTCCCCTTAAAAATTCCTTCCCACCATTTTTTTTTTTAAATGTTTAATGAAAATAAAAATGGTTGTTGTATACATCCAGGAGAGTGAAATGGAAAAAACTAGACAAGTCTTATCCATCTCCCCATCTTTCTAGCAGCTTTATTTACTCATCGTAAGCCATTCATAGGAGAATTTTGTAGACACAATCTAGTTAGTCACCTTACTAATATAGCTCAAATCATGAAATACATTTTTCCAGCAACTATTCAGACTTCTGCCTTTTCTTCCAGCAAGCAGATCCCGCAGAAGGTGGATCTGGAGCCATCTAAGTGGCTGGAAATAGAGAAATGAGACACTCCTTTATCCTGAGCTTCTTGTTAGATCATAAGTAAAATATAACAGAAAGACATGTCATTAGACCTCATAAGAAGACAAATTCTAGGCTCACATTTTCCTGTATATTCCCAGTTAAAGTGTCTGCTTAAAAGTGAGTGCAGGGATTGTCAGGTTTTTTTCCAGGAATACAAGGGCTCTGATATTGAGAGTATATCCATCTAACTCCACTCGATATCATGCAATTCTTGAAAAGAGCAATAACTGCAGTGCTATATGAACTAATTTAAACTGTTCTTTATACGATAGAGTAGTAATCGTGTGACTCCCATACCGCAATGGTGTCGGTGGAGAAGTTGCATTACAGCGTGGTAGATATAGTCCAGGTGGTGAAACCTCCCTCTTGGAAAGAATTTAAATTGAGACTGGTCCACTTGTGGGGCATTGAGAAATATTAAGACTGTTTTCCCTGATTGGAAACAGTACTAGATGTGTTAGTACAGTTGAACTAATCAAAATAGTACCCTCTGAGAAGTCTGAAAATACTTTTTTTTTAGTAGTTTGTAAATAAAAACGGCACCAGATTTTGTAGGAAAATACTGACTTACAGAACTTTTTCCATCAAAATTTATTTCGTCTCAAATTTTCCAGCAAGTTCTATTGCTCAAGCTCATGATTTAAAGTTTTACCGAAGCCTTGCTCAGCAGTTGTAAGGTTGTAAATTAACTGTGAGTTCCTCTTGGAGAAGGTCCCATTACTGGTTTTACTCTGACACTATGTTAGGAAGGTATTTTGAACCAGAAACCTAAGTGGCATAAATCAGTGTAACTGGAGTAGGGATCCTGCTAATGAATTTTGCTGAACCATGTGAGCTTGGTCCTGCTGTCATACACTATACTTCTGGCTTTAAAGTCTTCACAGAAAGCTATTTTCACTTGTTTCTCTTTTGCAGAAATAATTACATCAACTAAGTGCCTTGACCAGAACATTTCATTCCGAAATCCTTAGTTGATGTAACAATGTCATTTCCTGGGCTTTTTCCCCCTCTTATCCCTTTTTGTTTGTATTTGAAATCTGGAATACTCTGCTCCTGGATGCAGAAGAAAAGTGTGCCAAGAATCTAAGCAGTTGGGATAACAGTATTGCAAGGTTTGTATCTTGTCAAAGCAAAGTCCTCTTTGCTACCTGGCCACGTTTTGTTGATCAAGACTTCAGCATGGGCATAGACTAAATGACCTCTCAGTATACCATTAGTGGTCTTCTGTGATTCTAGACTACTTTCTGCTTCCTTTAGACTTTACATTCCTTCTTTTCTCTCCCTTGCTACCATATTTCTTTCATTTCTTGGCACTATTCTATATAATTTATATTAACTGTAACAGAAATCTAAATATTTATGTGTTGCCCCTGTGTGGTAAAGACCCAAAAAGAAGTGTTATGAAAGGCATCCTTAGACTTCATCAAGAGTCAAGAGACAGAAAAAAGGACTTCCACAGTGGGCCTCAGTCTACCCTAAGGTACTTTTTTAAGGCAGAAGTGACAAATTATCCTGTAGGGGTTCCTTCTACTCTCATTGATTATTTAGGATGTATAGATGTTTAATTTCTAGACACCTATGGTTAGATGAAACAAATCCTCACCTAAAGTTATCCTTTGTGCTTTCTCTTTACTTTGTGGAGGCGGAAAAGGAAAGGAATATACGTCATATGACTTAGTCTTAAGTGAGTCCTCAGACAGGAAGAATTTCTGCATGTGCTTACCTCTCCTCATTGATTGTAGAAGACCAGGTCTCTGGTTCAGACACAAAACCACCTTTTGGTGGCTGAGCTCAAATTAAGTGAATTGTGTCTGAAGAAATATACAAAATCACACAAGCCAAATACAGTGCTTGTAATTGAACCAACAAATGTAACTCTGAAATAGTTTTAGGTAGTAGACTATCACATCACCTCATACATTTTTTTTTCTGCAATGCTGACTCTAAAGACAAGGAAACGTTGTGATTGAGAGAGAGGTTGGAAAGTGGTACTAGGGGCTGTGAGAGAAGAAAGATAGATAAATCCTCTGGCCGAAAGACTGAGACTGACAACTGCCTTTAAAGGTCCCTCAGCCTTTCATTAAAATCAGTGTTTGACTCTCCAGTCAGGCAGCAGAGAAGTGAGAAGTGCTGATAGTTTCACTGCTCTGCAGTGGTAAACAGGAACACATTAAGTGGCTTTTCCCTGCAGCCCTGCAGATCTCAGTAGTGTAGAGCTGAAAATACTTTATCTCGGGGATTTAATGGTTCCCTCTCTTTTTAATGCTGGTGAACCTGGTTATTTCAGGTCTGTTCCTGCTACTTTACTTATTGTTCTCCAAAGTATTATTCACTCGTGGCTTTCTATAGACCTATAATGCAGTCTCAGAAAGCATTTCAGAAGGATAGGGATTTGATTAGGGTGATGCATTTGAAGTGTCAGATGTCTCTCCACCTCATCTAGAAGAAGGATAGAGTTGACAGATGTGCTCTGTGATAACGGGAACAACATTATTCCTACAACATTTTTCTAAACTACCTCTGTTTATTCTTTTCCTCCGCCTCTCCCTTTATTTTTCTCTGTCCTGGAATAAACACTAGGAAAAACAAAGGGAAATAAATAAGGAAAAAGACTTGACCTGGGTCACCTAAGTTAGTTTTTTAAGGTTTTCTGTTTATTTGGATTTTTTTTCCTTCTTTTTTTCTTTTTTATTTACATAATCTTTTCCCCAGTCATTCTTCTGGCAAGACCACACAAACGTCCACATGCATTTTCTGGAACATTTGCTGATCTGCATAGCCAAAATTCTAAATTCTTCATGAGATAGTAATATTTTTTTCTTACTGTTCCTCTGAATAGACAAAATCTTGCTAGAAAGTAAAATATCAGGTCAGAAAAGCCAGTACAGTTCTGCCAGAAAATGATGCAGCCTGAAATTTCTTAGAAGAGTATACAGCATGACTGAGATCTCGGAGATGAAGGCCAATTATTATGAAAGTTATATTGCCAAAGCAAAGGGAGGTTTCTGTAGTGAAAAAAGGTCTAAGGAGGTTTTATTTTCTCATTTGATTTTCCAAGGGGAATCCAGAGCCCACCCAATGGCTCTGAAACTTAGTACAACAATCACATCTGTAAGACTAAAGCTGCATATGTATTTAGATTCTTAATTCCCTCTGTTTTAAATACCCACACACCACCAAGGACCTGGGCTCAATAGTCTAGCACTAATTCTCTTCATAGTTTATTAGGATTGTTTGTCTTTCATGCACCTGCCAGTGACTCTAGGTTTCCTATGATTCCTTGGCAAGGTTATGTCAGGGTTTCAGCATGTCGAGGGTTGAGGCTGGGCCAACCACCAACCCAGAGACAGATGCTTCTCTGCTTCCTCCACGGGAAGGGAAAGGAGATAAGAGAGAGACAGAGAGACTTGTGGATTGGAAAATAAAACTAAAACTACTTTAATAATAATACTCATGATAAATGAAATGTATACATATATGTAGAAAACCCAATACCGAACCCAAAACCCCCTTGATGGTAACTATGTCACCACTGATACTGCAGCAGAAGGCCTCAGCAGCAGATGAGTCAGGCTCAGGGGCTGGATCCTGGCAGTGGATGTGAGAACTTAGGGATCACCGAAGAGCAGGAGAAAAGGAGCAAAAAAGAATAATAATCTTGCAAGGGGGAACAATCTATCAAGGGGGAACTGACCCCCAGTTTATATATTGAATATGATGTATATGGGATGGAATACTTGGTCAGTTTGGGGTCACCTGTCCTGTCCTCTCCTTCCTGAAGGTGCAGCCTTTACCCTGCACCCTCCAACATGAAACACAAGATTCAGCAGTGACCTTGCTTTGCATACCAATCCCTGGTAGTAAATCTACACATTAGGCCTTATCGCTGCTAGAAGGTGGCAGTGTCTATGAAGACCTGCTGTTAGTTTCAGAAAGTGCAGTTTCTCAGGGGAGCTTTATCTAAAAAGTAAAATCTCTGAACAGAATTAGTTCTGTTCTAATACAAACCAGGACACAGCAGCATGTCAGTCTCTGTAGCTCTGCAGAAAGGACAATTAGAGAATACCTGTGATCAGGGTGAAGTTTGAGACTCTTACCTTCTTTGTGATAACTGGTATCACAAAGTAACATTACTAACTTCTTAAAAAAGTAGAGGTGGAACCAGCTTGTTTGTCTTTATACTCTTTTTCCCAACCCCAGGAAACATTGCCCACTAACAGAATCTTGATATGTCATCTTTAAGCCTTCAGGCAGCTCAGAGGAAGCAGGCTTCACACAGTTTAAAACATACTGAGTGTACTTGATTGGCTGATGTAACTTCTACCCAATAGCCTTTTTATAATACTCAAAATTCCCCATAAGAGTGTAGCCTGCTTTTCAGAGTACCATAGGATATAAACCTTAATTATGGTCTGGTTTAGTAATTTTGTCACATCAGTTCTTCACTTTGAACGCTGACCATGGTATAGCATTTTAAGAGGTGGGCCACAAACTAACCAGCTAGTAACTGTTTTGCAGCTACATTAATCAGTTCCATAGGCCTGTGTTATATGAGAAGTGAAAGTCTTAGGAGATACAACCTTTTATTAAGGCAATGGGGCTTTTCATTCCAGAGGTACATGAAGAAGCCTCTGTCAGTAGTAAGGGGATTAGTAAGGATGGACACTTACAAGCAAAGTAAAATGTAAAAAGTGTTTTATAAAAGAGGGACATTTTAGACCACCAAGTAAGCAATAAACTATTGTGTAGTTATCACTTTGAAAGGAGGTTTCTTATCTGTTACTGTGGAGTAGCCTGGCTAAAAGCATAATATTCTGCAGCTGGAAGTTATAATTTGTTTGCTAATCAAACAGATCAGTCACCCTTTCATCTTGCTCAGGAGGAGCTCCTTATAAACATTTGCAAAACTGTCTTGTTAACCTTCCTCAGGGTCTTTCCTAATCCTTTCTTCCTGGGCTTTAAGCAACAAGAATGTAAAACTTTTAGTTCCAAGATTTTCACAAACAACCTTTTCTGGTATATTACAGTGAATCTTGGTTTACAGTTAATGTTTATTGCCAGAGCTGTAACAAAATATTTGGGCAACAATAGTAACATTTATCCTTCCCCACCTGCTTCTTCAGCCTTTCCTTACATTTTATTAGCTTGACTACAAGCACCTGTTGTGAGAGTGATCTATAAAGCCTCGGAGAAAGGAGTGGCGTCTTTCCTCACTTGTTCATGTGTTTTTATGTCTGAGCTTCTCTTATACCCTTGCTTCTTAGAGGACTGGGATTTCCCCCTCTACTTTAGTTCTCTCCTGGATACTATGTAACAGTCTAGAGGTTAGAGGGTAGTGTTTGCTTTGAGGGTTTTTTTTTACAGGTGATAACTTCAATTGCTCTACCCAGACATGACTCTTGGGTGTGACAAGAAAGGTATGTTCTCCTTTTCCCTTGCTGGGATAATTTTAAGGTTGTTCTGAAAAGATGCCTCTTGCTTTGTGTAGTTGTTCCAAATTTGTGAACTGGATTCTTTTAAAGTTTAACACTTAAAATGCTGGGGTTTTATTAACACAGTTAATGACAAGATTTCAAAGGAACAGTTTAAGCATGTTATCCCTCTAAAGAGCAAAGTGGTGATAGTCGTTCTGTATTCAGCTACTAAAATACAAAGCCTCAGAAATATCCATGTAAATTTTCACTGTTATTTTTAGATGGCTTTTGACCTCTTTCTTGTCCTTGCTTTGACCAGCTTTCCAAGCTCATAAGAGTACTGTACTAATACTTGACACAGGGAGTATCTGTGTTGTGATAAGTCAGTCTTTTCCCTCTCAAGATTTACATAATGTAGCATAAAATTTAGGTAAATATAACTATTCTAGGAGCTTAAATAATACAGCTTTTATAGCCAAAATCATGTGATGATATAGGAAAACAAAGTTTGTCATTAGAAGGAATTTTGCTGTTAGAGTACCTAGTATATTTGAAAAAACTGACAAATATTTGAGTGCATGAGTGTTTCTTCAGGCCTTCTAGAAATTCAGGTACTGATTATGATAAAATGTTTCTTAATACTGTTCTGTATTCTTTTCTCTGCTTACTTATATTGGTTTGCTTTTGAGGCAGATGCTGTCTGTTGGCACTGCATCTTACAAACAGCTTAGCACAGCTGTGTTGGTGAGGCTCAGGGCAGCAAGGAGATGGACATGTTAGCAAAAGCTCATACTTTATGTTCCACTATACTTCTAAAGCTAACAGTCTCCCTAGAGTTTCATTCAGTTGCCTTAGCTGTTATCTAGGCTGCTTTAATTTGTTTGGAGGTTTGTTTCAGGGGTGGGGGGTATATATGGTACTTTAAAATTGATGGAGGCATTTAAACCAGGAATCAAGCTGCCAGGATACTCCAAAAATTTGTAAAGCTGGTCAGGGTGAACATTTGCATTTCTGTATTCCACCAGAACACACAACACTTAGTTAGTTTGCTGTGGCCCTAAGGGCTTTCACCCTGCTCCCTTTGCACATCAGGTGCAGTTTGAGTTTGTACTTTCCTCCTACTGGAGCATACAAAATTAAGTAACAATGTGTAACATGCACTCAATATCCAGCAGCCATGTCTGAAGTATCTGGCCAGCTGGGAGCTGTTGGCCAACTTAATACAGAGTTAACAGAAAGGAAATGGGAGAATAGCATTAGTTTCATATTTTAAAGGCAAATTTGCCTTTTTTAAATGATCATACATGACAGCATTATAATTATTTCTGTACCGTGTGGTCTTTGAGGAGGCTTAGTTATATAGTGTTTGTTAACAGAAAATAAATGTTCAGTGGGGCAAAGGGAGGTGACATAGTGACAAATGAAGGATATTTCCCTTGGAAATTTTCTACCTCCTCTTTTGTTAAGTGACTCCTTCATCAGCCTCTCCATCTTCCTGTGGAAGCTGACTTTGGAAAAGGAAATGTCTTCCTTTGGCAGTATCCAGACCTTCATCCAAGAATTGTTTGGAACAGAAGACCCTCAGAATTTAATGACTATATATTTTTAGTTATCGACAGTGTTTGAATCTGATTTTGCCTCTAGAGTAGAGGTAAAAAGAGAGGTAAAACCTGAGCTTGTTATGAAGTCAGACAATTTACAAGGGGGACAATTTGCTGAGAGCAAAGAGAGACTTTATACTGCTTATGTAATCCATTCTTGTGTTACAACTGGGATGATAGATTACTGTGGTCACAGGGCTGCTTGTGGAGAGTGTTAGAAAGTTATCATGCACTAACTCACAGTGGTGCAGTCTATATGGGGCTGATGAGTGGGTTCTCAAATCTCCCTGAACTGTAAGGAGCAAAAGAAAGCTAAAAAACCCAGTTAAATGAGTTTTGGGGTTTTCTTTATGTTAGTGATTTAAAATAAGCATTGAAATAAACCCTGCAGAACACAGACAAAAGTAGGTATATATTGGTTTAGGGCACCAAAAAAATGGGTTATGTTGTATAAGAAATAGCTATTAGGCTTTCTCAGGCTCTGAAGCTCCCACTGTTTACAGATCAGTGCATTTGAAATGAGATTTCTTTTTTTGCTCCAGTGCTTAGACAGGTCCAAGTCTTTCTCTGCTAATGACCAGAAGAGAAGCACAGTGACAAGACAAGGGGCAATGATTGTAAGCTGAAGCACAGGAGATTCTGTGTGAATACACGTAGAAATTTTTTCCCAGTTAAGGTACCAGATCACTGGAACAGCCTGCCCAGAGAGGTTGTGGCGTCTCCTTCTATGGAGATATTCAAAACCTGTCTGGAGGCGCTTCTGTGTGACCTGGTCTAGGGAACCCTGCTGTGGGAGGGGGGTTGGACTCGATGATCTTTCGAGGTCCCTTCCCACTCCTAACATTCTGTGATAACCAAAGGACCATTCTGTCTACAGATGGCCAAGCAACTTTTTCATTAATCCCGAGTCCAAAAAGATGGAAATACTTTTTTCTTTTTTTTGCCCATTATTTAGAAACTCTTAAAGTTGATTTAGGATTTTTAAATTGCATAAAAACTGCGGTGTTTCTCAGAGAATAAGAGTGTAAATACAGCAACAGGTCACTGACTAACACAAACAGCTACTGTCAAAAACAACTTTTAAACTCCTTCATCCTCTCAGGAGATGCTAGGTGGACTTTGTTGTAAGAAAAAAAACATGTGTTCTCCTTAATCCATCTTCCTCTGCCCCATGTATTGAAGTCTTTAAAAGCTGAGTACACTAATTCTTAGTTTGGTTTGCAACTCTTTACTGGAAACCTGTTTCTGATACCTCTGGGTTTTTTTGGTTTGGGTTTTTTTTAATGTTTTCTAATTTAAAAATTTATATGTTTCCCCTACTGCGACAAACTGGTTTGGCTGCAATACTTACATGAGGGTGCTTTAGAATGAGAGCACTGTGAGATGAGGTCAGCAGTCTGAGCTCCTTCTGAAGTCTAGATTCATTTTCTTCCACATTGTTTAATGCTATGTGTAAGCTTTGGCCATATTCCTGAGGTTTCTAAGGGCTAAATCTGAAGGATGCTTAGTTATCTTGGCATAGTATCTGGAAAAATAACAACATCAAGCCCAGGGAGAGCTGAGTATACTGCAGCTCAGCCTTTTTACCAGGAGTCAGCTTTTTCACTGCATTTATGGACATTTTGAGCCTGTTCCTCAAACAAGAGAGAGTTAATAGTATGGGAAGTTGATGGACAGCTGATGAGACACATTATATTCAGTTCCTCTTTTCAGGATAGTTTTAATCTTAGTGTTCATATAAACATTAAAGTAACTCTTCAAGCACAAAGAAACTGATAAATTTTGCCCTGGGGAAAGGGGAAAATAAAATACCTTATTTCAGAAGACTTGGCTTTTAAGAGATGAGATATCTTAACTAGATGGATGAAGGCTAAGAAGGTATTTTTGACTTCCCATCAATGTACATCATACAGACTATGTGGAAAGCCAGACATATGGAATAGTGCAACTAAATCATCCTGTGAGTGAATTCTTCAAAGGTTTCTGTGGTCTTCCTTCCTTGCCTTTCTGAGCTGCACAGTCTGGCATTGCCTCATACCCTGGTTTGGAAGTTGTGTTTGTAACAAAATATAAATCATGTGGGAAGATGATCATAATATCTAGCTTAGATGTAACCCAATGACTTTCTGAAACAAAGGAATCCAGTTGTTTGTGTTCTGTCACGTTTTTCTTAGCCTGCCTTCATGCAAATAAGTGAACAATAAATATAAGCATGAACAAAGGTATAAGAAGCTCTAGATGGAAGTTATAAATGAAAAGCTAATTAATAATGTCTGTTACTGATCTCCATAAAAGTGGTGGCCTTTCATTCATGTCCCACTGTACTTTTAAACTGTGCCACCTTATACTTTTGACCCACACTCAGATCCCAAGTATCAGAGCAGACAACACGTCAGATGAAATTAACTGCAAAGACTGAATCACTTGTTCAGTTTCTTTTTTTGCTTAACTGCAACCAACCAATTACAAAAAGGAAACAAAACTTACTGCATTTGAAACTTTCCTTATTTCCCTCGCCTTACATCTTTCAAAGCCATCTGACTCCCTGTGTATTATTCAACTAGCAACAGTAGAAACACAAATGAAACCAAGCAACTGTCAGTTTTCCAGCAGAGCATAAAGCCAAATGTCACAGAACCAGCATCAGACCCAATAAATGCATTAGTTTGATTGCATATTTTCCACTGGGATAATGGAAAATAATGCTGGTGTAATAGGAATGAAAATAATTTAGGTCTGATTCAAAGACAGATACAGCTGGGGAGGCTAGAAAGTAAATCCAATAGATATGTCTTCAGAAAAAAGAAAGGGATTTTGATCATGCATATTTTTATTAAATTTCTTTTTCCATGATTTTTTCATTTAAAATCTAAGTGCCCTAAAGCCTTAGTATTTCTTTTTATATATGCTTCCATGGATACCATATGCTTCTTGATATTGAGCAGTTCTGTGGCCCAGCTGGTGCTGCAGCCTCAGAAGTAGCTGTGCTGCCACAGATGAGAGGGCAGTAAATGTTGGGAAAGTCACCCTGTTAGTCAGGTTGATGGGGGGTTCAATATCCCAAGCTGTGAGATCTGAGAGCTGGCTACAGCTTCCTGTAGTTTATATCAAATTCTGGTGCTGCAGGAGACTGACTAAACAAGGGTGCTGAACACCAGGTTTCTGTGCCTTGAAAAGACTTACAATGTGGATACAAGGAAGCAATATATTTGAGTTCACTACAAAATAAGTGCTCAGATCTTTTGGTGTGGTTTGTGATAAATATGTCTCTTTAAAGTTTGTAGTCCTCTGTTCATGGTTGTCAACTGAAAATTTGTTGTTGAATATCTCTGGCCACAATATTTGGATCTGAGAAAATAGTCTCCTGGACTTCAAGAATACTAGTGCTTGGATTTCTTGAGGCTGTCTGGGACCAACAAATTTAATGTACCATCTCTTACAGCTGCAAAACTGGATAGATTTATTCAGCTTCCTAAATGGCCCTATAGGTAGGAGGAAGATCCTAATGATGTATGACAAGACTTTCATTACAAAATAATTTCATTTGTTTCGTGTGTGTTTAAAGCACCTTATAACTGCTCTGGAAACTTGAAAATGGGTTTAAGTAGGTTTTAAATTAAAATAGATAGGGAGATGGGTTATTTCAAGTGTAGAGGTTCTTTATAGCCCTAATCTCGAATGCCCTGACTCTTTCTTCAACTGATGGATTCCCTTATGCCAGGAGAGGAGAAAGCATTTGCATTAAATACAGATTGTAGTTGTACTCTAAGCAAAGATGGTGTGGGGAAAAAATGCCAGTTGGATGTAGTACAATTTTTTTCAGTATCTTTCAAAATAGTCCATAAAGGAGGTAATTGTAGCTGCATTTGTTTAACAAAAGGAAAAGTGGAGATGAAGGAATCTGCAAAGCTCATGTTGGAGAGCAGTAGTAGCACCAGGAACAGAACCTTGGGTATTACTGCTGTGAAATGTCAGTTCAACTGTCCATTGAACACTCTGCTTTGTGACATCACCACATGCCAGGAAGGTGATGTGGGCTGTCATAGCACACTAAGTACAGTTAGGATCCCATACCTGGTACAAAGAGCTAAAATCAGTCAATCATGTAAGCAATAAAGGACACTTTGATCCAACCTTACTGAGAGACTGAAAAAAAAAAAAGAGCAGTTTTGAATAAAATAAAAATGCTACTTCAAGGAATGTTGATGTCCTATATGTGGTAGGTTTTATAGGGAAAAGAAACATTGAGATTGGTCCAAGATAAAGCAAGTTTAGAATAACTATAAGGACAGACAGTTCTGGTTGTTTGGTTTGGTTTGGTTTTCATAAACATGGGACCAGGGCCGGTCAGGGTTATACATCTGGTAATGAGGGGGAAAAATGTCTTTACTTTTGGGATAGAGTTGGTCCACACAGGTCATCTACAACTGCAGGAACTGGACTGTGTAGCAAGGTGATCTTTTCTCTGAACTTAACTGAATAATTGCAGCCAACGTATATGTGGTGCTGAGGAAGACATGCAGACCATTCATGAGAGTGTTATGCCTCATCTCTACTTCCATGGCTGCCCAGCTAATGCAGCCCCTGTGGAGAGGAATTCCTAAGATATTAACTCACCTTGTGGAGCTTGGGTATGTGGGACCAAGCTGATGCTTTAATCAAGCACTCTGGAGGCTGGATTTTTAGGCTATTTGACTTTCCTGTAAGGCTGGTCCAGAGTGCCTTCCTGGGGCTGTTCTTGTCAACCCATGTGGATAAACTTGAAAGGAACTGTACAAATCCAGCATTTCAAGACTGGATTTTTTTTTTCCCAGTCAATTCTTCAAAGGCAGGGAAGAGATGACAGCAATGGTTTCATCTTGACTGAGGAATGTCATAGACAACTACTAGTTAATTTTCCATGACTAAGCTCTGTGTGCTGTACTAGATAAGCATAGCAGGAACAGTGAGGCCCCAATTTGTTGTTTTGGGGCGCTCTATCATGCCCTGTAAATGGTCACAAGTCAGAAAACTTCAGAGTCCTCCACATTTAGCTANACTCTATCATGCCCTGTAAATGGTCACAAAAGACTGTGGTGACAAGTCAGAAAACTTCAGAGTCCTCCACATTTAGCTAATGGTCGGTCCTGACTCTGCTACAGATTCTTGCCTAAATGGTTCTGCGGTTCCACACTGAACTGAATCTCAGTCTCCTTGGAAATGAGGGGGAATTATGTTGTTGCACAGGTGCTTGAAGAGCAATCCAGCACAGACTTAGGAATATGTTTTTAGTTATAATGAAGCTGGCAAGTTGCTGCATCATCACTCCCATGATTACTGGAGTGCTATCTTTGCTTAATTAAAAATAGCACTCAACAAGCAGTACTTATCTTCCAGTGAGCTGACACCAAGCTGTTCCAGCATCCTAAGTAGGTTTATTTAAAGGGCAGCTCCGATGGCATTGCTCCCTCTGGTGGCTTTCTAGCAGGAAGAGCCATCTCACATCTCACAGTGAGGGCGGCTCCCATTTCCAAAGGCCCTCCTGCAAGTCTGGGCAAATGAATTGGTTCTGAGCTTGCTTGTTCAGATCCCCACCAGAGATGTAGCAAAGAATGATCCAGCCATGATCAAGGAGGAGAGAGGGAAAAGGTCTCACATAGAATTTGGGTTTGGTGCCTTTTCAAGCCCGAGTCTTCATCAGCACAAGGAGGAGCTGTTTAAAAGCAACATCTTGAGACACCGCAGTTTTTGGGAAAGAGAGACTGGATTTACAATATGCTGTAAACATGCAAAGAGAAGAGGATTCAACACAGCCTTTTGACTCTGAAATGGGCTATCCCTTTGCTGCCCATAACCCCCCATTGTTTTCCCTGGACAAAAATACCAAAAGGATTTGCATACGGAGTTCCAAAGAACATTATTTAAAAGCTTAATTTTATTCATTTAACTTCTGCATCAGTCTTTAAACCTTTATGCTTACATGCACTTCTGTGTACTGCAACTCCTTTTGATCTATTGTGTCTTCTTGTTTGCTGTCACCTTTTCAGCGATAATTATGAAGGTTATACTGTTATAGTCAGGCTTTCCAGGTATTTTATCAAAATGCTCCCTGCTCTAACAGTCTGGGAATGAGTCTATTTACACAGCAGTCTAACATAAAATCACATCTTTATAATCTTATTCCCAAAATAGCATCAGGTTATGCTCTATTTCTTAATTAACAAAAAACTACATTACACTCAGTAAAACTGAGCTGAAATCAACTTACCCATAATTCATCACAAAGCTCTCTAGGAGGCCTAGGAAATGAAGAGGTTGTCTGTGACTCTTCTGTTTGCTTTACATGATTTGGTTTAATTTAAAAGTTCTTAAATGCTACCTCAGTGATGAATGTGCTTTCAAGATTTTTTGTGTATGAACAGCGTATTCCAGGTTCAAAATGCAACAATGTTTTCTAAGCGTTGTCTACAGGTTCAAGTGTGGTCTCTTAAGAGTTCTAATCATCAACAAAAAGCAGATGTTGTAGGAAGTTTTCTGATCTTGGGTGGAAAAACTCCAAGGAAGTGGAATTCAGTATAACTCTGAAGATATTGTTTGCAAATTGCAGATAATTTCTTCTGAATTAAAAAATACAATAAAAAAAAAGAGATTGAGATGTTTGCATAGATGCACAGGTAATCTGTGTCACAGCTGAGACTTTAGAGCTGGAAAAAAGACATGAGATATCGATGCTAGAGGAAAATTACAAAATAATACAGATGGGTCTTGATTTGAGTCTAGGACAGACTTTCATAGATGACCTATAATTTTGCCTGAGACTGTTTCTCTCTTGGGTAGTGTGACTGGCAGCTTGTCCCTTGTCTTTAGTAAGTGAAAATAATATTTTTCTTGTCAAACAAAATGTGTGTATTCTGAATCAAAAATCTTTTTTGAAACATGTTCCATTCTAAAAAAAAAAAAAAAAATTACACATTTGAAAGCTCAAAATCAAGAGGAAATACTTCATTTGGCATAAAATAATTTGTATGTTTAAGTTTTCTGATTTTTAGAAGCTATTAAATATTGTCCTAAAATGAAAGCAGCTTTCTCTTTCAACTGAGTCAGTGAACCAGTCACACTTGTTACTACACTGCTTATAATTTTGGAATGATTTTATTTTGATTTACAGCTAGTTTTCACATTGCTTTTTATTTAGCAGAGTAGTGAGTTTGCCAGTTATGACAGGAATTAATAGCATATTTTCATGAACATGAAACTAGTTCCCTTGTTTTTAAGAGGAAATTATTTCAGCTATAAAAAAAAAATCAATATTTTAACAAATGCACAATGAAAACTTCAAAGTTTTGTATGTCTGACCAACATATTGCTGAGAAGAGCTTCTGCCAGACCTCAGACATAGATGCTAAAGTCTCCTAATGTCATTGTAATAAATCAAAGGGATCCTTGAAAAGCTGACAGAGAAAGTTAGGCATCTTTTCATGCCAAACAAAAGTCTACCTCAAAAGGGAGTCATGGAAAGGAGTACTTCACATTCTGAAGGCAACGTATATTTACAGAAAATGAAATCTTGGTTAAAACTCTTTTTGAATCATATTGAAGTGTTCATTGTAAACTCAAAATGTCTTTCCTGATTTACTTGGCTGAATTTCTGAACTGTTTTTTTCTTTCTGCTAATAGCAACCCATCGATCATTTGAGCTGTAATCAGATTTTTGCAGAAGGCCACGGGCATCATTTTCAATCACTCAAACTTTGCCAGCCTGCCTCTGTTGCTTATGAATCATGGGGATTAATGCCAAAGGATCTCTCCCCTTTAAAAAAATTAGCAAGTGTTGATTGCATCTTTCTTGTTACACATGACCTACTTATCACCAATTAACCATTTCATTGTTCAACAGACAAATGGTCACCTGACAGTGGGTGAGAAACTGTCACATCCAGCTATAGCCCCATCTCTTACAAAACTACTTATGGGTCAGAAACTCAAAAATTATTTGGATGACTAAAAGGTTTTGAAATTAAAAGGAGGTATTTGCCTAAACTGTGGATGTGGTAACAGACTTTGGTGTGGGTGAACAATCTGAGTTCATAACCAGAGGCAATGTGATATTCTGTATAAAAACATCTCCTGTCAATATAGTTACCAGTAGTTGTGGCAGTGGTAATTTACTATTAGGTAACTTAAGTATAATTTATGTGTTTTGTTCACACCTTTGTTTCATTATAAACACATGCCTGGAAAATTACAATTACAATCATTGTCCATAGCTCAGTATAAGTTCATGCTACTACTCCTAGATTTAATGCAAAAACACAGTTAATCCATTACTGCCTGTTTGCATGTGATATTCATGTGACGCATATCATAGCAATGTTGTCATTGCTCCTTGAAAATCAAAAGCAACATAGTTCAAATACAGTCAGATGAGACTGGCTCTATTTATCAAATGACTGATACCAGACTAGCCCATACAAATCATCACAAGTGGGGAGGAGCAGCTTTTAAATGTGTTGGGCTGTTCATTCAGGTAATAGTGATGCAGCAAACAGGATGAAAATAGATGTGCAAGGACATGTTTGCTGAGATAAGATGGTGTCTGACTTTGAATTTTCTCTGGGTGTGAATATCTGAATCCAACACAGATCCAGTATTGTTAAGATTTGGTCACTGGTCTCTTTGGACAGTTTTAGTGGTTACATTTTTCCCAGTTTTATCTCTGTTTTGGGAGACTGATGGCATGGAACCAGGTGATTGATATTCCTCAGAAAAAAACCCCACAAGATATCATCTCTGTTTAATGCACAGAAAATAAGAGGGAAAGACGCTATGCTGTGTTCTCTATCTATTGCCATTTTCATCTGTTTAAAGAACTCTTTCCAGACATAAGTGAGTTATCCAATGCCCTTTCTCCATGTCTCTAAAAGAACCAGGTAGTTCCAGTGGGTTTTCTTCTATTTGACAAAGGACACATCGTTATGAAATAGCATTGATGCCCACTGCAGAACGGGAACTCAACAATATTCCTCCTTTGTGGACCAGATCTATGTCAGGGAAACTCTACCTATATCTTGAACCACCTTCTTCTCAGTCTTGTCCCTGGATACGGAAGTCATTGTGTAGAAGGATTCTTTCAGTTATAAAAGAGTAAACCACAGAAACAGGTCAGCAGAGATAAGGACAATACAAGGTTTATTTTCACTATATTTTTGCCAAATAATTTGCATTCACATCCTGAGATATAAGACTATATTTGAGCTCTCTGAATAGAGATGCCTTCTCATATCAGGATTTTATTCTTCTGGTCAGTAGTAAGTAGCACAGTAAGTTCCTGCTCTAAAACATAAAACTTGATCTGATTTATGTCTGGTTACTCAAATAAAAGTGCAAACATTTTAAACTTCATTAATTATCAAGAACATCCAAAAATCATTTATGTAAGCTTAGATATTTTTACTAAGCTTTAACTTTCCAATAAGTGGTTATCTCTGCTCAAAATCCACATCATACTTTTCATCTACACTCCAAATATAGTTTTAAAATTATTACTCAAAAAGTTTCTTTTCAACTGATATGTTTTTAAAGAATTTGAATCAGATGGCCTTTGCACTAGTGAAATGAGAAAGTAAGGCAGTTAGCTAAGGCATGGTTCTTTTTTGCTTTTCTTTTGTCAGCGAGTGTAGAGTTATGATTGCACAGGTAAAATAAGAGCTGTATGTGTCAGGGTGATCAGTCACACAACCAAATGCAGGATCATTCTTTACCATAAATGCATTAAAAGAAAATCAGTCATAGCTTTGGTTTTCAACAGAGCAGCAGACTCTGTTCTATTCATAACAAATCAACTCACACTTCAGGGAAAACTACAAATCATTCCCACAACATTATTCATTGGATTGTCCTTTGCATGCCTCTGAGGAAGTCTTAGTTTTAATTCTTATCTATTTTCTATGCTGTTAAGCTAAGAGTGGTGAGTAGGGGAGAAGAGGAGCAATCCCTTTGTAAGAACAGCTTGGTTCCTTTTCTGGGGGGGTGGGTGAGTGTTTTTAGTAAGCAGGTTTTCATGCTTGCTTTTCATGGCCAGCAAGGATTGTAACTGAATGCATGGTAGATTGTCCAGGTTTAGGTTTATTGAATTTATTATGATTTAGCTGGTAGTCTCTGCTTTCTAGAACTGTGAATTCATCACTAGAATTGGTAAGATAGAGTTTGTACTAGTGGTGCATAAAACTCCCTACTAAACTTGGGACCAGTTGAACCAAGCACTAAACAGCATGATACAGAAAACAGTAATAAACATTCAGTAGGAAACTGAAATTATCAGATCTCAGTCTATTTAGGAGAAAGAATCAAAACACCTTAAAAATTCCAACAAAATCCATAGTTGCCGAGGAACATTCTTTCCTCTACCTTGAACAAGCAAAAGGATTATATTCATTCACATTTAGTAACCAAAGGGGCCAAATTCCTTCTCTTCCCCTGCCTGCTCTGCATCCTCAGCAAGAGAGTATTGCTGACCCAGACCAGCTGCAGACCCATATATCTTAGAGAAACTCAGCAGAAAGATGAAGATTTTGCTAACTGATCTCTGTTGGGCTCATGCTGCCTCAGTTATCACTCTTCAATATTTGGAACCTACTTTAATGATAGCTTCACTGTGACATCCCCTAAAAACATAGCATGCAGAACCAGGTCATAGCACAGCAGGAGAGGCTCCTCAAGCATCAGAACAGGCTGTTTGAGAAGGTGGTGGCTCCACTGCTGCAGCACATCTCCTGAAATACTAGCTCACTGCTGGGCAGGACAGTGGCATCTCTCTCACATTGTTTCAGTGGCAATAGAAGTTGCAGGTCTAAATTCAGCTGTGTATTAGCTACTTTGCAAAAGACTTTGGGTCAAATTATTGCATGGAATTTCTCTCACTGCTTTCCTAAATATGTGGCATAAATCCATGCACAAGAAATTATCTCCATCAAGCACCAAAACAAGTATTTTCTTCCAGATGGTGCCTGACTCATTAGGAAATATGGTAGCATCAGAAAACCAGGCTGCTACTCCAAGCTAATAAAGTTTTGCAAAAAAGAAAGGCAGCTGAATGTCAAACTGCCTCAAAAGGTCAGTTTATTGGAATAGAAAATTGAAATGACATGTCTGGATTTGAGAATATCAGAATGTTAAATTTTCTGATAAACCTTTTGTAATTTCCTAATGTATCTTTTCTGTGTATGCATTTATCACTTTTGTACAGTTACTTTATTTTTTTATACTCCCACATATATGCATACACAAAATAAGAAAAATTTATTTCTATTTGTTTCAAATATTATGGGAGACAAAATGGTGATGGCTCAGAATGTTTCAAGGAACAAAAATTTTACTTTCTCTTTAAGCATTAGATCATCGTCTGGCCCTCCTCTATGGAGGCACCTACCTGATAATTTCCAACAGAAGATGACCTCATACACCCTTCTGACACTAAATGACATTTAAACCAGAGATGTTAAATTTGTGGTAAGGTCTTTTTCCCAGATATTTAGAACTAGAAGCCAAATGGACTATACCAAACATTAGTTTGGTACAGCCTGCCTTTAAAGGCACAAACAGGTGAAACCTTGTCTGCCGGAGTCTATCCACATTTCCTACTGAACAAATAGGAAATGTATTATGATATAAAAATGCCCAGATAGTGTGAATAGAAATATTTGGGTAGCTGATTTAGTTAGTGTCAGAATTACCTGTCAATTGAATATTTAGTGATTTCCAGGAAACATCTGGGAATCTTTACATTTCTTTCCCCAGGCATTGAAGCAAAATTGATTACCTACTGTTTTAACAGAACTAATCTAATGTTGTGATTAGTTAAAAAAATCTTCCAGCGGAAAGAGATGAAACAGAAATAGATTGAAAGCATTTTGGCATCTATAGGAGTTAATACAAACTTGATTCCCCTAATTTAATTCTGTATGAAGTAGGTTGTAACCTTTCTTCCAGCACCTGATGAGAATATATTGTAACATTGTCCTTCCTTCAAGATCAAGGCATCCACCTTCTTCCCTATGTCTCAGTAGTGACTAACAAGGGGAATTTGTTATGTTATATAATATTTTATGAAGCCACAGGAGCAGGACTGACTCGTGAATACTGCTGTCAAAATGCTCCTTTGGGTGTACAGTGAGGAGTGGGAGAGGGGTATTAGAAGAGGGAGAAAGGAAGAAGGGAGGGAAATGATGCTTTGGAGGATAAGGAATCAAAACTGATTTATTGTCCATATGATGGGCACGTTTAAGCTATGTTGCATGGACTAATATTTTAGTGCCTGGAAATGAGGTTAGAGAAATCCTAAGAGGTCCTGACCAGATTGGAGGAGGGAAAAGGTAAATATGCTAATTTCTGATATGAATGAGAGAAAATAAATTTTGTAGGCAAAGAAACTCCTCTTTAATCTCTATATAAATTTTTTTTCAGGCATGTGCATGGTTAGTAATACATGTCAGTAGGGTTTCTCCTCCAGTATATGAAGGTGTTATGAGTAGTTAAGACTTATCTTTGTAACAGTAATTTAAAGAGTACGATTGCCAGTTCAGTTCACCACCAGTCATGATACATTCATTTAAAACTGGTTTCAGGACATAAATTAGAGGAGAAACTGAGCTCTTAGGATTCTGTCTCTGACAGGATCAAATGCTTCTCAAAATGGTTTCAGCCACTACAGACCAATACCTTATTAAGGCTTCAGAATTTACCTGAAATACTTTCCAGCTTTGCCAAGCCAAGTTTGTAACCCTACACATATGGACTTGCGGCTTCAGTTGACAAACTAGCCAGCACCAATTCCTAATGAGGAAGACAGTAAGATCCCAAAGGTTGTCATAGGGCTGTCCTGGTTGAGAGTATAGGGATTTATACAGGGTTCCTGTGAAGTTTAACACAGTAAGAAAGCTGCCAGATCAAGTACAAAGAAAATTTAAGTGCTCTGAAGGGTCCGATTTTTAGATCTTGTTGGAGATTGACTAAGTTTTGGGGACCTAATGTTCATTGCAATTTTTTATGGCTAGGTACTGTTGTAAATTTAAATGACATAATAATATGGGTGGGTTGAAAATCTTGTCCTTAAATTGCTATGTTTTCTACATCCCTTATATCTTCGCAACTTTACATTTCAAAATTTTATCGATAATCATCTTGCATATCTTAGCTCTTGAAGGCTAGACCTATACAGTGTAAGACATTTTGTAGGACCAGACAATGTCCCAAACATCTTTTCTCCCAGGCAGGTATTCCATACCTCTTTCTACACACCTTCTGGTCTTACAATACAGTGCTAACCGATTCTTCTCTTCTTTGCAAGTGAAAGTTCTATTTTCAAGGGTATTCCCACTTCAGAATAGGGAGTTTTTCCTAGCTGAATTCCACAGCCAGATACACAATGTACTACAGCTTAGTCAAGATATCGTCTGTCATGTTTACATATTGACAAAGGTAAGCCCAAAGTACTACTGTAAGAGTGATTTGGAGGGCTTGCTGTTTCATAATTTAAGACATGTAGATGTGGCACTTAGGGAAGTACTTTAGTGGTGGACTTGGCAGTGTTAAGTTTATGGGCAGACTCAATGATTTTAAGGGTCTTTTCCAACCTGAATGATTCTGTGATTCTATTTTGTTTTTGGCAAATGTTTATTCCAGTGTCAGATTCTTCTCTCTTCTGTCCTGCTGAATCAGACCATTCAGGTCTTCAAATTCCTGACACAAGTTGCTGTCTACAATGCCTTTCCTAATAAATCCCCACTAACCCTCAAAATCTCTAGAGAGATTGTCCTTTTCCTTCTTCTCTAAAAAATTACTTCTGAAGCTATTGATTTGATAATAGAAGATTTTCTTTCTCTTCAGGAGAGTTTATTTTTTCCATCATGATGAATGAACTTCTGTGAAAAGTGCTGGAAAAAAATTTGGCAGATATTGACCAGGAAATTTCTTCAAATGTGCTCCACTGTAAGCTAGATCTTTGGCTGGTACAAACTGATGTGCTTCATGCAAGGCTTGTAGAGTTCTAACAGCTGTGAATCTGGAGCAGAACTAGCTCACACTCTTCTTAGTGAGTAAATAATTGCTCTCTACGCTATATTCTGCCATGCTTTAGCTGCAGCTATTCTTCAATGTCTGTTTTGTGCTAAGATGAGTTTGATTCCTCCCCCCCTCCTTCAACTCCACCATCACTTTTAATTCAGTTTTGTAGCTATTAGAGGTATGTTTCAAGTATAGCATTGTTTGTTATTTCTCCTGGTGAGGTGCAAACATGGGATTTGGAGACAGCTGTAAATAAAGGACAGTGCAGAGATGTACTGGAATGCTGAAGGGGCAGAAAGAGTGAAGGTCAAGGAAATTTCACTCGGACTTCATTGGCAAATACTTTTTGTATTCTTTTTCTGTAGCTGATGCTTACATTCCTTCCATGTATCACCATTTTAGCCAGTTCTTAAGGTCCTAGGATTTTTAAAATAGCTCATTCCTGCTTGCTCTGATTTTATGATGCTCTGAGTTTGTTTGGTTTGGTTGAGGACTTTTTTTTTTTTTTTTTTTTTGGTACTTTGACAAATCACTCACTTCACTGCAGTGTGTACTTACATGTGTGAAGGGCATCTGCTTCATTGCTGGCTGTAAGTGGAGTGGCTGGGTTTTGTAGGCTTATTGTAAATGATGCGTGGACTTGCCAATTCAGTTTGGTTTCCTCTGTGCTTATGTTCTCATATAATTTCATATACAGCAGTCAGCTATTATTTTTCCCATTTGTACACTTGTATACACAGCAGAGAGGAAGTAAAGTTAAGTTTCTGCCCAGTGGAATTGCCCTTTCAATCATGTATTATTTGCCTATGCCAAACCCAGGGGATTCAAATGAAGGAAAGCAAAGGAGTGATGACATTCTCCCTCCTCTTCTTTGACTGAGCTACAGCCCTAACACAGGCATTGGACATGCAAGTGTCCTTCGTTGTTCCCTAACTTCAACCACAAGTGAGGGATCATGATGACTTTCATTCTCTATTATGCCATTACATAGATATTTCTTCAGAGTGCAAGAGAAGGATGATTTTACAACTCGCAGAATCACAGAATGTTAGGAGTTGGAAGGGACCTCGAAAGATTCCCTAGACCAGGTCACACAGAAGAGCGTCCAGACGGGTTTTGAATATCTCCATAGAAGGAGACGCCACAACCTCTCTGGGCAGTCTGTGCCAGTGCTCTGGCACCCTCACTGTGGAAAAAAAATAAATTCTTGTATTTACAAGGACCTTCCTATGCTTCAGCTTACAGCCATTGCTCCTCATCCTGTCACTGGGCTTCACTGAGAAACTCCTTAACCTTTAATATTTTTCACCTCTGCTGAAAAACAGAAACTTTTGAACATGGTGCAACTTTTCATATCTTTTGCCCCATTTGCAATGAGCACACTAAAGGTTTCCTTACTAAGACCATTTATAAACATCAAGCATAATCAAAGAAAGAAGACATGGTTTTGCAGCTCAAACCAACTTCTTCAAAGTTTTCAGTAGGATCCCAGAATCACTTTGGTTTATGTAACAATATTGGAATTCCTTTGTTCTCTGGCCACGTTTGTTTAGTTGGGAGTATGTGGAAGAGACTCAGAAATTTCTGATCTCAATTTGTATTTAGGGTCTTGAAATTCCTCTTCATTAAAACCTGCATTGATCTTCTGGATGTAATTACATCTGTCTTCCTGTAATTATTAATTTCTTAATAGCTTTATGAAGGGCTTCTTATTCCATCTTAAGTGCCATTTGGATGCCCTTTTTCCTCTTACACAGATTGAATCACTAATAATAAAGATTACAGAAGTTCAGCAAGTACTCTACAGATATTGCATGTGGTGATAGTTTCACTCACCTGTGAAATGCAGCCATCTCTGGAGTGGAAAGAATTGAATATTTTAGCAGAATCTTGTGAGTACAGCATGACTTTATGAAAGAGCAGAATTCAGAAATGTAAATAAGGAATTCATTTGTACCAAACATCTGGGCTGAAGAACTTTCTGGATTTTTCTGTTCCCAAGTCTGGAAATATACACTGGAAGATCCTTTTCAGGAGAAGGATTTTCCTCATGGTATATCTCAATGATCTGTGTCATCTTGAGACATTCAGCAGTATTTGTGTCTTTAACTGTCGTGACCAGGTCAAACTATTGTTTTTATTCATCAGACCATGTGGAAGCTGCAAGATACCTTTTTTTCTGAATGGGAAAAGGGGAAATTACTGTCACATAAAAGTTCTATAAAACAGTCAGAGGTTTATCATAAATGTTTAGCATCACATGATAGAAAAACAGAATGATAGAATGGTTTGGGTTGGAAAACACCTTAAGGATTATCTTGTTCCAACCCCGCTGCCATGGCCACTTTCCACTAGACCAGGTTGCTCAGAGCCCCATCCAACCTGATCTTGAACACTTCCAGGGAATATTTGTTTACCAGAGAATATTCATTTTAGATCTGGATCTAAACCATATCGGTTCCTTTTAAGTATTGGAAGGCCACACAGTAAGATGTCCCCAGAGTCACCTTTTCTCAAGGCTGAGCAACCCCATGTCTCTCAGCCTGTCTTCATAGACAAGGTGCTTCAGCTCTCTGATCATCTTTGTGGCCCTCCTATAGACTCTTTCCAACAGGCCCATGTCCTTCTGACATTGGGGTCCCCAGAGCTGAACACAGTACTCTGAGTAAGGTCTCACCAGAGACGAGTAGAACAGCAGAATCACCTCCCTTAACCTGCTAGTCATGCTTCTTTTGATGCAGCCCATAATATGGTTGGCTTTCTGGGTTGCAAATACATATTGCTGGCTGATGTTCAGCTTCTCATTGACTGTGTATTGATTTGAGAGGGCCCTTTACACTCTTTATCTTTCTTAAATTCCCTTTTGGTTTTATCTTTTCACAGTAATTCCTGCTGATTTCCACTTTTGCATATTGCTGCCCAAGGGATGAAAACAATCAATCTGTGAAATTTCCTTCCTTTATGTGGGCACAGTATGTCTCCAGTCATTGAGAAAGGATGAAGTTTCCTTTTCTCAGGGGGTGAGTTCCCCCTTCCCTTGCTATCAGCAGGAGAGTAATTCCAGTACCAAGCAGACAGAGCAACAACTGGCAAATACACTGTGCTGTGCCCTCACTCTCCCCACACCCCAAATCTTTACATCAGGAAGCAATGACAATAGGAGCCTCACATCCTGCTGATGGCTGGCTGCAGAAAGCACCCACAGGTAAATCGATGTGACACCAATCCTTTGCCATGGTGCTCCCTTTGCAGAACAGTGACCTTTGGCATCAGGCAGGTAGTTTGGATGGGTTGTCACAGACATCAGGAAACCTCAGGGAAGAACGTAAACTCTGAGACAGAAGACAATAATCAGCTCTGGGTTAAGTTGAATACACATGGTTTGAGGGAGACAATTAATGTTACAATTTAAATGGCAGTGGATGCCCCTTCTGGCCATGGATACGCTCCTTTTCCTGCTGAGAGAATATTGTTTAGAGTCAATGAAGATTTAACAAATATATCAGTCCATGGTTTCGCTGTTAAATCTTCTTTTGTGATGGCACTTCCCAAGATGCAGACCTCTCAAAACTCTCTTGTGCCAAGAGTCCCACTCCCCCTTTTTTCCATGAGGGGTATGGAGGGCAAGAAGATTATAACAAACACCCACCACACCTTCATAATTTTGTAGAGCCAGCAACACTCAATTTAGTGCCAGTGATATAGACAGGCAACATCAGTACAGCCACATCTATTTGAAATTATTTAGGTCACAAAGCACTAACAACCTATGTGCAGTTGCATATGTCCCAGCAATATGCCTGAGAAATTGGACCTCCTGTCTCACCCTGAGATCCACAGTGTGATAGTTGAGTTTTGTGTTGTATGTGGAACTTGCAGCCACAGCACAAGGCTGGATAACTGCACTACAAAACCATCTATGCTAGGCATAGAAATAGAAAACAACTGTCTCTGCTATTCAGCCCACTAAGCTTTGGGAAATGTAGTTAATGTTTAACTGTACAATAAATATCAGCTTTAGTGCTTTGAAAAAGTTCAAAAATGTTGGGGACAGAGTTCTTTGAAAGTTTTTCTTCTACAAACTGCAGTAATTACACAAAGTCGAGACAAACCTTCTGCACAAAGGAAAAAGTGCAAATATTCTTTGAAAATTCTTGACTTTCCTTTTGGACAAATAGTTTTTCTTTTGCATCCCTACAGCCTTTAAACAAACCAAACTGTTATCTGGCCTCTGTTCATCTTCTGCTGCTGATTTCATTTAGGTTTTAGTCTGACTAAATTTAATTTCCAATGAGATTCTTTCTCTTTGTTTAAACTGTAGTGAATGCAAAACCCTGGTCATTTACTGAGCTATGGAACAGCACAAGGACAGGTTTCTTTTGCAATTCCAGTGACTTAAGTAACTGAGGTTGTGGCTGTTCCTTAGAGCCCTCTACCTGATTTTTGGTTTTTTTTTCCCAGGCAGATGCTAGGTTCTTTGTCTACTCTCTAAACACCTGGAAAAAACCTGCAAATTGCTTTAGGGAAGTGGCACACTGGTGGTCCTGAGCAAGACACCTTGTCTTTTGGGAAGGCTTACTAGCTTGAGCATAGAGCAACTATTCAGCATCCAAGTTCAGAGTGCACACAGGGAGAGTTTGTCTGCCTGTAAAAAGCCTTTCACTATATTACCTATTCCCAGCTGCAGTCTGTCTTACTGAAGCTGATGGTCTTTTTGGCATAGATTCAGATAGGAGCATAGGCATGCCAGTGTTTCTTGGTGCTAAGGTGTCCGGAGGAACTGGCAGAAATGTCGATATGTTAAGAAACAGATTAAGAGTTTGTGCTTGAAATGATGTTCTGTTCCACCTCACTGACCATCTCTTAGCTGTCAGGAATTTACATTTTTGAGCTATTCTAATAAATTTGGGGTTAGTTTCAGGCTGAACGAGAGTTTGGTGGTGGTGGGTTTTGTTTTTAATGGAAGATTGTTAAGTAGCCACAGTAAATAAAGTGAGGCTGTTGCTTAATACTGAATTTTTGGATGCTATTTTTACTTTTTTAAAATGGAAGGCATATAATATTTTTCATGGGGGTTTAGGTGCTTTAAGCAGTCAACTGACCCTTGAGTTGATATTAAAAAAATAGGTATTGCTAGGCATAGGAACAGGCTGGCCAGAGAAGTGGTGGAGTCACAGTCCCTGGAGGTATTTAAAAAATCATATAGATGTGGTACTTAAGGACATTGTTTAGTGGCATAGTAGTGATAGGTTGGACGTGATCTTAGCAGTCTCTTCCAGCCTTAATGATTCTGTCATTCTGTGTACTTCTATCAATGTATTTCCATAAAATATAGATGTTTTCTTTTGTTTAGATGCAGTGTGAGGCATTGTATTCACCATGTATTTAGATTTAAAGTGTCCCTGTGTGTTTGAAACAAAATTAGTCTGGACTCAGTACAACTGTCTTGCTTGGAAATATTTGATGGAACTCAGTCTGAGAACTGCTCTGAGAGAAGGTTTGAAAAAGGCTGTCCCTTTTCCCAGCAGTTTGCTGTTGAAGCACGGGAGAGGGAGTAACAGAGTGTCAGTCCTAGGCACTAAGGATAACAGTAGCACTATTCCCAAATAATCTTTTGCTGAATCTGCCCTGATAAGAGTAAATTACTACCCTGTTCATGCCAGCTCTGGTGCAGCACTACTGTAGCACTGGACCTGGTTTCAGGTTTTTGAGTTCTGGTCCTGTTTCTGTCATTGATCCATAGTGTGTACGTGTAACCTTGCCTCACCCACATCCTTCCTCTGTCTAATGTTCTAAAGAGAAGGACTGAGCAGTACTGGTACAAAGGTGTCAGGAGAAAGGTTTCTGAGGTAATGACATTTACTTTTCTTCTAATTAAGACTAAAACCAGAAAACCCTGAGGAGGAAAGGGGGAAATTGTTATCCTTGGACAGATTTAAAAATGTAAAGAAAAAAAAATGCAAACTATTTCAGAGTTTGATGTCACATTAAAAAAACTGTAGAATATATGCCTAGAATTCAGTTTGAAATAAAAAATCAAAGCAGCTTTGTTACACATTTCCATTATATGTTACCAAACATTCCCTGGACACTTTTGCCCAGTGAAATCTCATCAGAACAGGGCATATGGAATATTTCAGTGCAGACAGAAATTCTGCTCCTACAAAACCACATTTTGCAATTCCTATTTTATTTCCTCTCTTTTTTTCTTGGGCAGAACTAATCTAATCACAGCACATAGATTGACATGGTCTGTAAGTATTGTCACAACAATAATAGCAACTAGAAGGAACGTATCAAGTGCCTCTGTTTGTTTAGCCATACAGTCCTTGTAACATATTTTGATCCTTCTGCTGCCGTCTCAATTCTTAACAGTGCTAGAAGGTAACATCTGCAACTAAACATTTTCTATGCCTAAGACAAACTTCGTGGAATGAAACAATAACCCTGGAGATAGCCATGCAGGTCATTATTCAGGGCTCTATAATCAGTATTTCATCACAAACCTTTTTGTATTTACTCCTAATATTATTTTGTTTTATTGTGTTCTTGGCATCATAGTTTTTATTCTAATATGCTTCATATATTTTCCTTGGAACATAATCCTCCTCTGTGTGGATTTCTGCAAGCAGGCTTTTGCAAATGCAATTTATTTTTCAATTGGTTTGTCAAAGAGCACAGTCATCTACCTGAATTAAATGAGCTCATTAGGAAATTAAAACTTTTAGCTGCTTTTTGAACACAGTTATATTATTTTTAGTCAAGTCTTTTTCTTCCGTGCCAAACTCATTGGTCTGCAATGTAATAAATTATGCACGCAGACAAATGAACTGGAACAAAATTACCTTTCCTCTGTGTAATAGATTAGTTTTACTTTGTGCATTGAGTGGTCTGTCTTCCTGTTGATGTATCCTGAGGATAGGGAAGAAATTTATGACAGTCCTACTGAAAAGGCTAATGAAAGTCAGATGCATTTTCCTGCCCTCTGGCAGGTTTCTTGGAACCAAGAACAAAATTGGAAATTGCACTGTGTTGTGATGCCCGACATATAAAGTAAATTCCTGAGAATTTTCAGCCTAACGACTGTGTTCTCATCCCTGAAACTTTGATTGATTTCAACTAGTGTTGAAGAATTATTCATATAGGAGATTCTTAACAAGATTTAAGCAAGTGGAATTTTGGATTTAATTCATTAACATAACATCTAATTTAGGAGTTTATCACATTTATCAACTCAACATTTTCCATCCATATTTTTTTTCCTATTATTTCCACTGTGGTACTAGAGTACTTTTGAAACTCTCCTTGACTTATTTTTATCTTTTTAAATTTCTTCAGCTCTGGAGAAAAAATATTTAATCATGAGTTGTAATACACCATTTTTAAACAAATGGTGCACATTTATCTCCCCAAAGTTTCTAGATTTTTTTAAAGTATTTTTTCTTTTACTGAAACAAGCCAACAGTATGTTATGATATCTGTTTAAGTGAAGTTTGAGATACTTGGGCAATATGATGATTTAATCTGTGTCTAATTTTACTTGGTGTATTTTTCTAAATCACGTTCAGACTGACATCTAAGCACCTGACATTATGAAGGACACCTCAGTGACAGTCAAAACTGAAAGCTCAGATGTTAAAAGGGTTTTGTTTACTATGACCTTGGTAAACAAGTATGCCTTAGACGCATGGTTAAGGTGTCTTGCTCTGCATCTAGAAAAGTGAATTTAAGTTCCATTTCAGATTTGTTTGAAGAGAAATTCTCAGCTTCTTGGCCATATGTCGACTACAGGGTTCACTGGGATCCCCATGCATTCACAAAGTACCTTTCAGGATTAGGACTTTTGGCCCATATTTACTAAAATAATTCAATGTACTTCGCTCTTAATGACACTGACAAAAGAGTCCAAGCATATTAGATGCCTTTGCAATATCAGAATCAGTTTGGTTCTGGATGGCTAAACACTAATATATTCTGCAAGGTAAGTATGGATACGCTCACTTTAAAATGTTTTGCAGTAGAAGGAAGAACTAAATGTGTGCTCAATCTGAAGCTCATGCTCAAGTGCGTTGTTGAATCAGGCTCTGTAATAACAATCCAGCCTCCTCTAAATAGTGTTTCTCTATTCTTATGTTCCTGACTAGATTGAGCAATGTACTGTTTAATTACATCAGAGCCACTGAATATTGGCATTCAGCTCAGTTACAGGTAATGTTTCAGATTTCACTGTCCCCTTATCTAACAGATGTGACATCTTTACGTTAGAGTATCTTTTCCTCTAAAGAACAAGCCTCCCTTATAATTAATTATATACGAAAAAGCAAGAAAACACAGCTCAGAAAGGCATTTTGCCAATAAAGCTGCAAAAAGACCAGAACTGCATTTTTAAACAGCCTGAAATTAGGCTCAGAATTAAACAAGTTCTCATTTAAGGAGACACTTCTTGGAAAGTGGAATGAAATTCACAAGAGCTCTTATGAATTTTCATTAAAACCAGTGGAAGACAGGTGCAGAAAACTAGGCTGACGGAGACCTATCTTTGAGTTTAGAGATCTTATTTTGCACACAAGCAAGTAAGATGGCTGCTGACTCGCTTTGTTCAGTGACTGGAAGTCAAATCAGAGAATAAATCTCATGAACTGCATGAGGCTTTCATCTGAGAGCTGACTGTAGAAATATCACCTTATCTGATAGTCATGGAGATGAGTATGGACTGAACCTCTTCCCCTAGCAAGGTTTTTCTGAACTGATCGCAAGACGAGAGAGGCTCAGGCTCAGTTCAGGGGAGCAGGGGCAGAATTAGGAAGGACTTCATGGCTGCTGATATAAAGAGTTAATGTCCTAAAGAACAGAGGGATTTAGAGGTCAAATGAAGGCAATAAGTACCAGTCAAAAGAATGGACAGAAATAAAAACGACACAAACTTTTAAAGCTTACTATGGAATCGAGATGCACAACTCCTATTTGTGTTGTGAGCTGCATATGTCGGGTTATATATATGACTGGGAGAAGACACAGGCATTAGGTCTCACATCAGCTGTAAAAATTCTCAAATTCCCCCTTAATTCAGCTTGCAGAGAGAATTAGTCAGACTTCTTCAAGGCTGTGAAAAGATCACTTCTATAGCAGTGAGATCTAAAAGCCAACTTACAACTTCACCAACTGTGTAAGTCCTGTAGATGGACAGAGTAAGTTACGTTAGTCTTGTTCACCTGAACATTTAAAAAAACCCACCAAAACATTTTAAAAAGGAGGGTCTTACACCTATGCCTTTAAAATTAACCAAAGAGAATAGGGAGTACAATAAAGGTAATATGAAAACAGGGTTTCAGCCAGCAGCTCAACTCTAACTTGACTTTATCTGTTGATGAATGCAAATTGGCATTCTCCCCTTGATAAATTAAATCAAGCTTTGATGAAATATACAAATCAATCAATTTGAGTACTTAAGGTTTCTTGTATAAGCAATGTCAAACAAGACAATGTACCCAGGCCTTCTGTGCTCTTTATAAATCCTTTAACATGTTCCTACTTGGAGGTATACATTTTATGGGAATTGATGATTTGAAATAGGTTCATCATTCATTTCACTACAAAAAAGAGCAGGGGAGTAGATATCATAAATTGGTAACTACAGGCATCAATGTATTTCGATACTCTTGATCAATTTCTTCCCTCAGACTTTGTCTGTAATGCAGGGCGGTAGTGGTAGTTCACAGGCTTTAATAATACATAAATGTTTAAATAAACAATTGTGGTTTTCTCAGATATATTGCTGGGTAAATTTTTTTGTTTTGTTTTAGTATCTTTTAAAAAGGTTCAGTATTCTTAAAAAGCCTATGAAGACTGCATTTAAGCTGAGACAAGCCTGCACTGTCAGACTTGGACAACGATGAGTATCTGTCACACAGTTCAGTCTTGCTGCCCCAAATCATGTAGTAGTAGTTCCTACTTTGAAAAATATCTGCAGTAAATTAAGATGCTCTGTGCCCTGCTTATGGCTGAATGGAAAGAACTCATAGGTACATCACCAGACTTGCTGTTGAACTGTTTTCAGGCTTCTCATTGTTTTCTTATAATGAAATTCCATCTAATGAATTCCCTTCTTGGTCAGTCCCCTGGAGGTGTTTTCAGATGTATTCTACTTTCACATACATTTCACAAATCTTTCCCCTAGAGGCTTATAGTAATATTCACATATATATTCGAAATGATTCCTATGAAAAGTGCATCCTTTTCTATATGAATCACTCCATTTCTTTTCAGATCTCCCCTCAGCTGCGTTTCTGTGACTGTTGTTAGGACACAAAGCTTACTGAAATGAGCAGACATTAAAAGGCCTAACATTAGCCCTTTCTCCTTTGAGATAACATTATCTTACCTGAATTAGACCGTGTACGCTCCAGGCAATGAGAGATGATGTGGGGGTAACAGTGGCACAGGATCAGGTTAGGAAACTGAGATTAATTATCCTTCTGCAGAAACAGAATAGAGTATTACAGAGACTGCTTTGTGCAAGAGCTCCTGTACTACTTTGTGATGAAGTGTATATATCTGAGCAATATTGGGCAGTTGTACAGTATGGATTTGCATATGTCCATGAGGTCTTTTGAGCCCCCTGCTACCATAATGATCTGTTTAAGTCTCAGGAGTATGGCTGACAAAGTATAGGCAATACTGAGTGTGCTAGGCCCTGTTTCTGAAGTATGATTGCTTGGAAGACATTAGGAAATGGTAGAAATCCTTCTGGGTAAATAGTCATAAATTTTGATTGTATCAGTTAACATTGTCATTTAGACAGAGAAATTAAGAAAGTGTACTGTGCACACAGGAGAGACTCTGTTTTCTTGTGATTCCCCTGAGCTAAAAACTGCCTTGGAGCAGTTTTAGCCCAGCTACATCAGTTGTGTCCCTTTGTGCCCATTGGTAGGGATGCATAAGGTAACCTGAAATTTCACTCAGTTATATCACACATGTTAACCCTTCCACGTGGAGAACATACACTTCTTTTTTTTTTTTCCAATTGCCTTTTAGAGACTGCTACTCTCTTTCCTTCTCAGAATTCTCCAACTTGTTTTTTTCTTTAGACCCACAGTTTTGGGTTGCCTTGTAAGTTTTTACATGGCTTCTTGTCAGAGGTCACCTCTTCCCAGCTGCATCCAGCCATGTTCTCCACTCCTAAAAGTTTCCAATAGTACTTTCCCAAGTGTTCATAGCAAGGAACAGCTAGGGTCCTCTGAGGTTCAATGCTGTGGAGACAGAATTTGTAATATCACTGCTGGGTTTCATATTCATTAGCATTTGTTTGCACAGACATTATACTGCCTAATTTTTTTAACCTTGTCAAGTGTTTCTTGAGTTTCAAGCAATTTTCTTTCATCAAAACACAAGAAATGTTCATTCTCTCTAAAAGTTGCTAGTTCAGTATGTGATCTGTAGAAACACAGCTTTTAAGTCTTTTCTTGTTGATCTCCTAAGTTGCACAACCCAAAGAACATCACCTGATAATTCTTAGATAAAACCTTACACTTGGCCTAAAATAATACGTGTCAAGAATGTGTCATTGTGATGTAAAGATCTGGATTGCTGAAGAATCATAATGTTTTCCCCAGTATTCAGTTTTTGACAAAAGGTGGTAATACTGAACATCATCTTATTAAATGCCTTATTTCACTTTGAAAATGTTATGCTTCATACAACCTGCTTAAAAATGTATGCTGTTAAGCATCACGTAGTATGATACATTTTAAACACTAGATATTCTTTGTACACTTCCAATAAAGTTTTAGTGTGATATAGTAGATAGTGAAATTGTTAGAGGAATGCTTAGAAAAATTGTTACTAAAGGAATAGATTTTTCAATAGATTTTTAGATATTTCTTGTACTTGGACTGAAAATACTGTAAGAACATCCATACTTGGGAATTTGAAGACCTTTTATTCTACTTCTAAAGAGGACTTCAAAGTATAAAGGATCTCCATTACAAGAAATGTTATACTCAAAAATCTTGTTTTATGGGCAAAGAAAATGCATACTTTATATGTATATAAAGCAAAGGATTTATTTTTAACATAAAAATCTTAACAGTATTATCATTAATAGTCCAGATCTAATTAGTACCAAAAGAGAAATAATAGTAGTATTGTTTGAAATGTTATACACACACTTCCTGATTTTTACCCTTTTCCTGCTGTTTGCTTCCCCTTCCCCTGCTAATCAAGGTGGTAAGGCCAGTGGTTTCATTCTGGTAATGGTGCTGGTGGGATGTTGTGAAGACTTGTCAGGATTTGGAGACCTTTGCAGGGTGGAATATGTTGTTCATGTTGATGACTTCTTTCCCCAGACTAGGATCCACTTGGGGTCATTGTTATCACTGAATCACAGAATATTAGGAGTTGGAAGGGACCTCGAAAGATCATCTAGTCCAACCCCCCTGCCACAGCAGGATTCCCTAGACCAGGTCACACAGAAGCACATCCAGAGGGGTTTTGAATATCTCCAGAGAAGGAGGCTCCACAACCTCTCTGGGTAGTCTGTGCCAGTGCTCTGGTACCTGAACTGGGAAAAAATTTCTACGTGTATTCACACGGAATCTCCTATGCTTCAGCTTACAGCATTGCCTCTTGTCCTGTCACTGGGTTTCACTGAGAAGAGCCTGACCTCATCCTCCTGACACACACCCTTCACTTATTTAAAAGCACAGATGAGGTCACCCCTTAGCCTCCTCTTCTCCAACCTAAAGAGACCCATCTCCCTCAGCCTTTCCTCATAAGGAAGATGTTCCAGCCCCTTCCTCATCTTTGTGGCTCTGTGCTGGACTCTTTCCAGCAGTTCCCTATCCTTCTTCAACTGAGGGGCCCAGAACTGGACGCAATATTCCAAATGCAGCCTCACCAGGGCAGAGTAAAGGGGGAGAAGAACCTCTCCTGACCTACTAACCACACCCCTTCTAATACACCCTAGAATCCCATTGGCCCTCCTGGCCACAAGAGCACACTGCTGGCTCATGGTCATCCTTCCATCCACCAGGACTCCCAGATCACTTTCCCCTTCAGTGCTCTCCAACAACTCAGTCCCCAATCTATATTCATATATGGGGTTGGTCTTTCCCAGGTGCAAAACTCGACACTTGGCCTTATTGAATCTCATTAAATTTCTCCCTGCCCAACTCTCCAGCCTGTCTAAGTCTCACCGAATGGCAGCACAACCCTCCGGTGTGTCAGCCACTCCACCCATTTAGTGTCACCAGCAAACTTGTTGAGAGCACACTCTGTTCCCTCATCCAGGTTGTTAATGAATAGATTGAAAAGTACTGGTCCCAGTACTAACCCCTGAGGGACTCCACTAGACACAGGCTTCCAACTAGACTCCATCCCATTGACCACGTTATGTTCTCTAACACACTTTTTACACCTCTTACACACTTTTACAGATAATGCAGGACAGTACATCTGCTTATACCAGAATTCTTACTCAATACTCCTTTCCTGCATTGGCTCTATTGTCCTTTCTCTGACAGGAACAGCAGAGGGAATACGCTCTCAACTACTTATGGAAAGAATTTTTTTACTGGACAGACTGATGTGAATTGCTCACACTGGCATGATAAAAACAAGCTCCAAAAGTAGAGTCAAGAAGAAATTAACTCCTCAGATAGATTAACAGTGATCATTGGAGGTTTTACCTTACATGTTTATTGTGGAAAATACGGCATTTTGCATCAACATCTGGATCTTTTCCCCTAATAAATGTCTTCATTCTGCTGGCCTAAAGTATTGGTTGTGCCTTTGAGATCTGTTATGTACAGTACTAGGGGAGGCATTTCCTTCATTTTTATGTTATTGTTGTTGATGTTACTAGCAACCTGTAATTTTATAGAATTTGTAAAAGGAGCCTTCAGCGGTTGCTCTGGGCTCATGAGAGTAGAAACTAATGTGTTGTTGGCCTTCTTGGTTTAGTTAGCAGATGACCAGAAGCAGTAACCAATGTGGCTGATGTTCTCATATCTGTGTCCTGGCTACTGATTACAATTCATTCACTGGTCAAAAGCACAAAAATTATTCCAACAAGAATACGAATTAACAACTCTAAGGCTTTAGAATAGATGATTTTTAAAAAGACAGAATAAGATTAGAATGTTTTTATGGCAAATAACAGGCCATTTCCTTAATATGCAAAGCATTTATTTTTATGCAAGCTGTGCTTGTGCAATTTCTCTGGACAGGAATCCAAAGCAGCTGTGCTTTTCTATTTGAATTCCTCTGCAGGTTATAACGAAGCATGCTCCCAAACTACTGAGCAGCATTTAAGGCTCTATTTTTAATCTTGTCATTCTTATCTTGTTCCAAACTACCCAAGTTTTGTACCTCATGGATTTTAAGTTGCAAACAGAATTAATAAAAAAGAGAGAAGAGAGGAAGGACAGAATCCTATTGTTCTATAATGCAGCCAAGCTCCCATTATTTTCCTCTTGTTAACCACACACCAGAAGCAACTGCCCTCTCATTTTGTGCAAATGTGAAGGGTACAGAAAAAGAGTTCTCACTAGACTGAAGAAGCAGTAAAACACATTTAAAACACCCTGAAACTGTCTGTGGTGGTAGAGAGAATATGTCCCAGATCCTATATTGTGTGATTCCAGTGTGTTTGCAAGAGGTTGAAGTTGGGTGAGTAAGGAGGGGATTACCAGTTCATTGCCAGACTGAAAAAATACTGTAATGAAGGAAAAGTCTTCTTTCTCCATAGAGACATTCTCTGAAATTAAACTTTCCATTTTGAAAGAGGGAGTCTGAATGCCTCATTTAGGAAGCACTGGTACAAGATTGTTTAGCTTTACCAAATCTGAATGTCTGGCTGTGAAAACACATAAAGTATATAGGCCTGTCCTCAACACAGAATCATACAAAGCTTACTGAGTAGATAGTTGGCCTAAAAATTGGGAAAAATCCCATCACTCAGCTCCAGTAGGACTGGGAACAACCACAGTGCTTATAAAGAAAGAGCTGGAGGAAAAGATTCTAGAGTCCCTTCCACCTTGCAGGGAATCTGTCCCTGTCCTGTTCACCTCTCCTGGCCTGCCTCAGGGTGTCCTAGGACTTCTCGAAGCTACTTGTGTTCATTTCCCAACAGCTTTAAACCAGGAATCTGCTGCTCTTTTCCTCTCTCACTGCAGGTCTGATCTTGCAGAGAACTAGGAAGACACTTCAGTTCTGTGGCAACTGTGACACCACCTCAAGATGAGTCCTTTGGGAGAGAGCAGCTAAGGTCTTCATGATGCAGAGGCACTGGACTGATCAGAGTATGTCCGAAAGAGGTATGTTCATCACTGGTGCTGTTCGCAGTGCCGTCTGTCTACAACATTTGCTATTCTTCACTGACAGAAGATTAGTTCCTACTATAGCAGAGAGTTCTGTATTGTGAAGGATACAAATTAGCATTTCATCGAGCTTACCTGCCATACCTTACCTCATAAAAATTCCATTTCTTTGCAATGTTTCCCTTTGTTTAGTGGCGCTCTTCCCTTCAGCAGATACAGCTTTTACCATCACAGTACTGCGTCTTATTCCCTGAAGCATTTATAGAGTAAGCATCACAAGTTTAATGGATCAGAAACTTAATTATTCTTATCATATTAAAACTTTGACTGATGTGACTTGGCCATTTCTATTTCTTATTAAAAAAAAAAAATAATTGCACTGCAGAAAATATTTTAAACCCCACCACAACTCCACAGGCTAGAATTCTCCTGTCAGCTACATCTCTAAATATCAAACTTTCCTGACATTTTGCTTGAATTTCTTGCTGAGTGAGAAATGCCTGGGAGCAAACTGGAATGATCTTCTAGTGGAAAGGGCTAGTCCCCTGCTGGGATTTGTACTTTTTTAGGGTGTTAATCTAGTATACTGGATAATCTAACAGGTTTTTTCCATGTGAATATAGAATTTACTTGGACAGTGGGAGAGGAAGATTTCTAATGTATTTTGTACAAATATGGGATAAAACTTACTGATACTATGTAATTTCTTTGACTAATAGAGAATATGTTACATTGTGGAGGAATTTTTTAAATTATTTTTCCAGAAAATATTTACAGTCTAAAAATTGCAGTTTTAGGCTGTTTGAATTGGTGACACTGAGTGATAGTGAGTAAAATCTTTCAGAGAGTAGAAGTAATGAAAAAAATAATAAAACCTGAAAAATCAAAACAATTTAAGGAGACATTTTCAGACAAATAAATACATCTAAAAAACCCCATTTAGATCATATCCTATGTTGAAAATTTCCAGGAACATAATTTGAAGGAGGGGTAGAAAATGATTTAAAGATACACACCCCACAAAACAGAGGATTAAATCTTATTTATCTAGAGGTGATTATAGCTGTTATTTGACTGACATTTTTCATGATCTCTTTTTCTCACTGCATATCATTAAAATATTAATAATTGGAGATCAACTCTGAATATATACTTGGTTGTGGAGGTTTTAACATCTGATAGTTGTTTCCTGAGTGTCCTTGGGAAATCAATGGGTGATGCAAGCCTTAGAGTGTAGCTGTGATCAAGACCTATTCCTTAACAAATGAAGTTAATAACTGCGTGCTGATATATCAAGATTTTTCCTAAGGATGCAGCCCCATGTTGTTTCCCATTTTCTGTATGCATTGCCTGCATGATTAAGTATTGGTTTGCAGAGATGAATTCAAGAATGTATGACAAATAACACCGATAATGTATGGCCTTGGGCAATACTTTAATGCCTGAAGGATGCCTACCAGCTAGTGAATGGCCTGGTAAGTTGGAGTTAAAACCAAACCCAGAGGAAACTTTCAAATTAATTTAAGAGCATTACACGCATTCATCCATGTACTCAGAAGACATTTATCTTTATCCCTCATGTCTGCTGATATAGTTCAAGGACACAGTTCATTCTGGTGAACTAGGTGAACCCATCTCAAGTATGTGGATATTGTTTGTGGGTAGAAACTCTCTAGAGACCACCTTTCACTTCTGAAAAAGCCATTGGCAGGTTCCAGAAGGAAGAGGTACGTGGAACGTGGCAATACTAAGGAGGAATAAGAAAAGAGAGGAGTATGTATCATCTGATTGTAAATATAGATATGAAATTAAAAGAGGAAGAAGAAATGCCAAATACAACTTGTTCTGCTATGAAATGCAAATGGAGCTGACAGATTTCTCAGCTTTGATTTTTATCAGGTATGCAGAAACCTCTGACCTTCCTTATTTCCCTGGAGACAGTGACTAGGGATGCAGTGGATCACATTATACAAAGTAAGGAGCTTTAATTCTGATTAGATAGCTCAATATATCAAAGTATATTAGTGTCAATAAACTTGAAAGGAAAGAAGAGGAGAGAAAAAGAGGTCCCCTTACCCTACCTCTTCCCATTTCGAGATGATTTTCTTCTATGTCTTTTTCATTTCAGTGTCTCTATTTGTCTGCCTATAGATAAACTTGGTCCTGTAACAAACAGTAGTCCAGAAGGGAGTTGATGCTTAATGTCTTTCTATTTCCCATTGTCCTTGTCACCAGCCCACAGCCAATAGACAGAAAAGACTATTTCAGTTTTCGCATCTCAGAAACTTCTGAAATGTAAGCATGTGGGTGTCCACCTTGTTCTATTTTGGGGACCTCTCGATAACAGAGTAGCAATATTTTTCACATTTTTTTCTGGTTTAGTTAAAACATTCAGACTAGGATTAATCTAGGCTCTTATCCAGTTGAGAAATACCTGTTCTAGTTCTCCTCTAAATGATCTTCATAGGATGAGAAAACTCCATGTGTAAATGCTAGTCACAATAGGGCAAGGAATTCCACAGGAAATTATGAAAAAGGAATATCTTCCCATGGAGTTAGGTGGAGTGTGGTCATTCACAACAGCTAACAAAAGATTCTGACTAGCCTGCTCAATGAATAGAACTATTGCCTACTGCATAATTTATTTGGGACTCATTTTTACCTTGTATTCAAAAAGATGGTCAAAATTTTTTCAGCACATGTATTGCCTATGATTTTGCACTTTCAGATTTCAGAATTTCACTTGTAAAGAAACTTTTTTCACTGCTTATGGAAACCAGTTCTGTGATCAGGTGGCAGGAGCTGGAACAACAGTATAGCACTTCTATGTATTCATTGTTATTTCTATCTGCTAAGCAGGATTCAGAAGCCTGCTCACCTAATACGCTCACTGTAGAACCACTTATCTAATGAAAGCAAAAAGTGTCTTAAAGTTTTCCTGGAGGTCTTCCCAGAAAAGGGTATAATCTTGAGGCTTCTAAGTGAGCTTTCTTCCCTCTGAACAGGCCATGCTGGGGAGGACTAGGTTTCCTCTTGAAAAAAAGATGACTACATCACTGTGATAGTTATGCTTTAGCTAGCAAGCTGTAAAGGATTGTGTCAGAGCTAAAAGTATAAACTACTGCTGCATGAGTTCAAGAGAACCTTCTGCATCTGGCCTCAGACTTGGGAAGTTTGTTCTCCAGATCCTCTTTTTTTCCATGGGTATCATACATGGGAGACGTAGCGGTCCTCCAGAATTTACTCTCCCCTTGTACAGCTATCCACACACCCACAACAAACCACTCAATCCTTGTAAAGAAAGGAAGGACTTCTGGAGGTGTCTAAAGAAAGCCCTGTATCTAAATTATTGTTGATAGCAGGTTGCAGATGTTTATGTAAAATAGATACACATTTTAAGTTTTATTCCAGCTGTTATGTATTAATGAATCTTTTTATTAAAAGACCTTTTTTATGTTGCTCTGGTTATAAAATTCTGAAGGCAGGAAAAAAAGAATATGAAGCTGTTAGGATTTTCTGAGTCATTAGTGATGCCATACACAAGGGACAATAATCCTACTCTCAAATCTCAGCCCTCAGAATAAGGGAAGAGACCTAAACTCTTCCTTTCCAGCCATGGACTGAGACAGGACACCAAACAAAAAGAAGTCCTTTACAGAGTATTTTCAGTACTTTGCACGTACAGATTAAAAATAAAGCAAGCTACACACAGCAGACATTTCCAGAGGGGATAGAGGACTTTTTGCTGTCCATCTTAGTGCTGTGGCACTAAACTACAGATTTGGGCTGGCTCCATTCAGAGGAGGACTGATCAGATTCTTTGCCAGTGTAGCAATTCTCAGGAAACTGCAGCTCCAAACAACTTCAAGCCTATGTTAATCTTTTTGAATGGTCTGTAAAAGTTTGCAGCAAAAGCTCAAGAGTATTCTCGCCAACAGGTTTTTTTCCTAATGCAATTAACACTGTTATCCATTTGTCCCTGGAATGTTTTCCTGCATTGTACTGTCCTGCCATCCTGGTGTTTCTACTGCAGAGTCTAGTTAATTAGCACTCGCTCTGTCTTCCTGATGCTTTGATTCCAGTCTCATTACATTATGCAAATCTGCGTCTTGCTGAATCTGACACGTTTTAGGCCACATGCTGAAATAATCAAAACCCTTCTGCAACCCATTGTAGTCATCCTCTCTATTTCTGGCTTTTATTAATTTGTGCCCACGTTTGTGTGTATGTGCATGTGCACTTCCTAATTTAGAAGCAATCGAAATCTTAATTTCAGTTCTCATATAAACAATAACGTTGCCATTTAATTGTAAATGGCATGAAGTGACCAGATTCCATTTCCTAAGCATCCTGCCTCAACCTCTTATTTTGAGATCTATAGTTGCCAGTCTAGTGCTATCATTTCCCCTTATTCATAGATGCAATTTTTTTTCTCTCAGACAGATATCTAAAATGGGCTGTAGACTTAATCTTGTGAATTGAAGTAAAAAGTAACCAACGGTATTTCAGTGTCTAAGAATTAAATACTAAGCTGAATTATAAACCTGAAGATTGGTGCTTGAAATTTAAGCTTAAATAAACAATTTGAGGAAAGCAGGCATATGCTGTCATTCTATTACCTGCATATAGTAAGAATAAGAACAAATATTAAATAATAAAATTAGTTTCAGTAAGATCTCCAGTGTCCTGGGACTGTTCAAAGTACCTGAGAAAATTAATTTTTCATCCAAGGAATTTTTCAGTTAAAAATGCCTACAGACTACTGAATACTTATCCCCTGAAAGACTGAAATCTTGAGGAGGGCTTCATAATTGGAAATGGTTTGTTTGGGGTTTTTTTCATTATAAAGTTGAGATCAGGTTCTTGGCAGTTTACTGAACTGTAGGAATTCCAATATTCTGCTGATTTCTGGTTGTCAATCAGATGCTATAACAGGATTGGCAGGGTTAAGATCAGCAGGATAGCTAGGATTGCAGATAAATTTGTAGATAAACTTATAGTGCTGCATTGTTTTGCTCTATTAGTAATGATGACTGTAGCCAGAAACCTTGAATAGTGAAAACAGACAACTTTTAAATATGGCTAATACAGAAAATCATCTGTCTGTCAGAGATCTCTCTTGTGAGTTAGACCTGTTCTCTTGGCCATTAAGAGAAGATCTCTCATTTTATCTTTCTACCTTTTGGGAGGCCCTTACAGAGGAACAGATGCTGGGTTATCTCTTCTCTGGGCCAGAATGTGTGGTGCTGGAGGGTGTGAGAAAAGGCAATGCAATTCATTTACCTATAGTCAGGAAAGATATTTGTCATCAGTGATGCCATTTCATTTTTCTTAGGTGAAAAAGGATCACAAGAGCTTTTGTATTCTTTACTTTGCCTGCTATCCAACAAACACTAATTCTCTCATTCTCTGGACTCTGAAAACATCAAAGTGGTATTTCTTTCCTTTTCCTTCTCCCTTTGAGCTGCTAAAGAGAAACAACATTTTGAAGGCAAAGATGAAACAAATTTCATTTTCTTCTTTGTCTTACTAGAACCTTTCTGAACACAATGGGTCACACTGCTAATTATAAATCAGATTACGCCCAGAGATTAAAGAGAATTTGTTACTGTGAAAGGAGACTTTTGATGCATCTCCCCTTTTCAGAAATGCTGGAGGGCACACCTAAATGAGTAAAATGGAGTAAAATGGCACAGAACTTGCTACATGATTTGCAATGATCTATGATGATGAAAGCAATAAGATCAATGACAGCCAGACAAAAATTATCATCTGCTATGGTATGACAGTATTTCTGACTCCACAGCGTACAGTTCAGACATTTAAATGCATAATGTGTCTATGCTATCTCACCATGAGAGATCAGAAATTTGACTCCAAACAAGAGATCATAAGGTCACCTTGAGTTGGTCAAGAGTAAACTAAGATGATATTTGGGGTAAGACACCTGTAAGAATTTCTTTGAGACACACATATTCAGCTTCTATCTCATGTAGCTGTCTAGGAAGCCTAAAGGTTTAAGAAAAACTAAGAAAGACTAGAATCTTATCTATTGTCTCCACCATAGTTTTACTGTAGCTGGACTACAATGAAAGTTTTGGAGGAAGCACAAATAAGGCAGTTTCTTAATAGGCTGTAGGAAGATGCCTGGTTAAAAGTTTTCGAAGAAGATAGTGCTTGTTTTTCTTTTGTGTTCAGTCATTCATACAGAGGAAAGTGTTTGTAAAATTTGTACATCCTTCTGATTGATATAAGGAGGAATCCAAGTTCAAATATCTCAGCAGCTCAGTCAGCAAAAGGGAAGGATCTGTCATTCCTTACTGATCAACCTTTAACCACTGGTTCTTGGGGCATACTTTAGATCTTTGCTAATTATCTGCAAAATCACCCAGATCAATATTTTTTTGAACTATCACTTTTCTTATTTCAAAGAGAAGAACAAGCTTCCAGAAGACCTGGATTCTCTGGTAATTTTTTTTTTTGTATTTGTTTTTCAAGTGTGTATCCTTTCAAGAGGATTTGATCCCTACTCACTGAAATCCCTTCAAGCACTGTTGACTTGTAAGGCATTTGAGGCCTTGGATCTCATTTGCAGCAGTCCTGAGAAGTCACTGAGCTGAATGCCCATGGACTCCTTCAATGCATCTCTCAAGGGTAAGAATCCACTTTTAAGCATTGTCAGTCTGTTGTTTTCAGTGATCTTCCACAGCTATGAACTTGAAAGAGATGTAATTGCTGACAGTGTATCTGACAGTACACATTTGCTGCTGTGGTCTGTGCAAGGATCCTGTTGAGACGAACAGTTTCTCATCACAGGAGACAATACAGCTAGGGGGAAAGAGAAGAGACAAATGAACTCTTGACCAACCTGCTTGTTCAGTGAAACTGGGATTCTGATGGAGGCAGTTAATTAGGAAATCATTTACGCACTGATTATCAGCACTACTTGCCTAAAAACACAGCACAGCACTTGTACTGAAACCAGCAGAGTGTAACTTTATGGTATACTTGTGTTGTCAATTACTTACCTAATAGGCTTGTAATTGAAACTGCTGTTATCATGTAGTTTCCATAATAAGCAATGAACACTCTAAAATAATGCATGAAGCCCCACTAAGTCTACGGAGATCATGTATAAATCATGTAATCAACAACAGATTACTTTGGGAATACCAAAAACTGATTAAAAATAATGACACTTCTCCAAGGAAATTTTCAGAGAAGTATCTCTAGAATGTAGGGACTTATGGATGAAAATCTGGATCTTGAAATAATGGCTTTAAGCCAGAAGTTTTAAAGCCTAATCCCAAGCCTACGAACTCAATGGAATATTTGCCTTGAGTTTGCAGAAGTTTGCATAAGGCTTTTAAAAGACAAAGCATGTCCAGGTCTTGTTCAGTACTTCACACACTGAACTTCACTGGCAAAAAGGAAAATAAAGTCTGAAGCCAGCCTTACCTTCTGCCTTTCCAGTGGTAGAGAAGTGTTTGCCTTTCTGGTTTCATCTGCTTTATAATTTTCTGCTCAAACCACTTGAAATAGGAAGAAAATAAGATTCAGGTGGCTGGCATTTCTTTTGCTCCATCTATTTCTAGTGAAGTAATGGAGGTCAGGATGAAAAGTTCAAGGAATCACATTATCTTTGCATCTTTTCCATAGCATTAATTGAGTTGAGAAAGAAATCACAGGCCAGGTAAAAGAAAGGGTTAGGATGAACAAACATCTTGCTAACTAGAGGACCGCTGTTTTAACGTAATCCTCAGAAATCTAGCTGCTAACCATAATTAACACATACAGTTCTTTGAGGGCAATAACATTGCACATGCTCCAGCCTTCTTGTGATTAACACTTGATGTGAACTGCAGCTTTTCCTCCTACCAGACACTTTTCCTGCTTGTGAAGGTAAGAATTATCTCCAGTTGGCTAGTCAAACACTTCAGCTTATTGCTAATGTCACTAAGAGTAGATATAGGTAATACATTCTGGGAGCAGAGAAAAAGGAAAGATACTTATCCCCCAGACAGGAATTTTGACAAGAAACCTTTCTTGGTTTGTATAAGTCATTTAACTAGCCACTTCTCCCAGCATATAGCAGCTCAGTTAGTTACAAGAGAAACTTGAGCAATTTTTCTTATGAAACCCCCAATGAGTTAGTGCCTAACTACTTGAAAGTAATCCTGATGAAACAGAGTGACCTCTTTCACTTTCTCCACTCTAGTTTAATACCTTCATTTAAGTGAGGAGATTTGACTTTATAGAATATTCAGTTTTGCTCAAAAATACAAGACTTCCACCCCCACAAATCTTTATGATTAAACAGAATGCCTTATTCTGCCTTAGTCTAATTTGTATGATAAATTAGACATTCCTCTGTAGATTCCTAAATGATGCTTGAGCCAGTTAGGAAGTTCTACTTCTTTCTGCACAACTAATTCTTAGCTTCAAATAACTCTCAAGTGTATATATTAGACTTTGATTTTTCCTGTTTCTCCTAATAAACTATCCTGTCTCCTCCCTATAAAATGACAACAGTTTTATTCCCTTTCTGATACACTTACATCAGTATCCTTTGCTGACACCACACACCTTTTCCAAGGACATCCAGCTGAATGCTAGCTATTTTCAAGTCAGTTAGGTATGATTAAATCCTCAATGCTAGTTTCTTCTGTGGGCCTGCAGATCACAGGACCATGCTCAGATCTCTCACATGGGCTCTCCCTGGAGACCTGATAATGAGATGTAGCCTTTGACCTCCAGAGCCTGCCTTCCACTATACTACACTTCTCTAGTTTTGTCAGATATCTGCTGGCTTCTCAAATATAAGTCTTCAGGGAGGAACTGCACAGCAAAGTAAATGAAGGCAGAGAAAAAAGTCTTAACAGAGCTTTAAAAATGCAGTAGAGAAAACAGTGATGAGTGGAAGCTTTCTTAGAGAAGGCAAGTGCTGCTAAGTGCCCAGTCATGTTCTGTTTCACACCTTCTTTGGAGGATGTGGTTTACTGTCTGCATGACCATTGTCCTCATACAAAGTGTCTTCCCTGCACCAGAAGTACTCAGTTCTTAAAAAACCCTCTTTCCATATCATGTAATCAACATAGAAATTTCAGTTCCTATACCTATTCTATACATACATCTTCTTACAGCCACCTGCAAAAAAGTTGTTTTTCTGAAGATGTGTCACAGAAACTGGCAGAGAAACTGCTTGGGACTAGGGAAGTGGCCTGCTGGTTTTCTCATGAAATGTGACACATTTTTGGGTGTAGTTTGCTTGCAGAAGTACAATGTATAACTTGGACAGCAGTAGTGCAGATGTTTTCAAAGCATCATGAAAAGCAAATGTTCTGCATAATCTGATGCAAACATATCACACGCTGTCATAGCATGTTTGTTTTAATTCTTAGTATTTCAAGGTTTCTCACAGAATATATTTGCACAAATATCTGAACCCCAATCTTGGCTGAGTCTTGCACAGTTGATTTAATCCCATTATTAACCCTGTTTGTTGTAGGCCATTCTTTGATTGTCTTATGCCAAATTCTGATGTGAAAGTGGGAAACAGAAATAAGATATCCCTTTTGCCTAACCCATTTGTGGCTTTTGCCTCTCCCAGCTGTGACAGACAAACAATGAACTGAATTGTTCCCAAAGGTCCAGCCTGTGCAGCTGGGCAGAGATTACTAACCTCTGGCAGATGGTCTGGAGCTTTGCTGTTCAGAGGGTAAATATTCTGCCTGAAGATAAGAAGGATTTTACTTTTGTAGCTTGGTGGTCAGAAATCTTAGCTTCCAAAGGGTTTATTGTGAGGGAGTAGGCGAACGAAAAGGTAGGATGTAGATGCAAACAGTGGTGCTCTGACCTTCCTTAGAAGATAGCTTCACATCCAGGTCCCCGAGGCAGCACATGCTTTGCTCCCAGCTATGTGTTCTGTCATGTGTTGCCCAGAGGAGCCCAGCTGGATTATTTAGCTCATTTAAACTTTTCCCAGTAAATCAACAGATACAGCACTTTTTTTCTGAACGCTCATTTGTTGCTCTCTCTTTGCTGCCCTAGGCTGAATATAGTATTCCAGGTGCAGTCAGAGCCAAGCCGTACAAAGGAAAATTATTGGCTTTTTCTTTTTCTCCATAATGTAATGTCTCTCTGACCCTAGCCTGAGATTGTATTGCCCTTCTTTTTTCTGCTGTATCACACTGCAAATTCATCTATGATTTCTCTACTCCTAGCCCTCAATCTCTTTCAACAGTGCTGCTTCAATTTCAGTGAATATAGTATTAATTCTTTAGTGTTTATAGACCAGTGAGTGCTGTTGTGTGAGAGGTTGGACCAGACCATGTTGAGACAATATAATATCAATGGCAGCCAGACAAAGAGAAAATCAACAATTCAGGAATGGAAGGGAAAGGAGGAACAGGAGACGGAGTTTGGTGAATAATAGGTCTTTCATTTTTGTGGTGGACCAAAAAAATATTTTAAAAATTGCTCACAGCTTAATGGTAATAAAATCTTAAAAACACAAACACAGTCTAAAACCCAATAAAATATTGATTTTAAAATTCTCTTAGGTATTTTGTTTAACTTGAAATTTTTCTTTATTTGATTTGTGTTCTTTCACTGTCATGTAATAATTTAAAAATCTCTTTTCATAGGAAAATATTCTTTAGCTTTAAAATCTCTTTTTTCATTCTTCATCAAAAATGGCACGTCAAGATTGGTAATATTTATATATATATAAAATCACAATTTCTTCTTTTTAGTTGAGAGTGATAACTAAATTGCATTTTAATAGCCAAGTTTTAGGTCAGTTTTTTCATTTCTTCAAGAATGATTTTTGGAAAATTGACTGTTGATTCAATATCCACTTAAATACATAACACGTAATCAGACAGAAGAAGGAGCTGAACAGCTGAGAGTGCAATAAGCAAGAAAGGGAATCAAAGAACAAATGCTGTAGAAAGAGAAAATAGGAGATGGAAAAAAGTTAAGAGAACAGGAAGAATTTGAAGATTCACAGGGAGAGAAATTGGGATAATATGCTAGAGAATGAGAGTAATGCAAAAAAAAAGATAGACTACTAGTTCCCATCCATTTTTAGATAAGAACTGTGATTTTGAAGTCAGGTGCCAAGATGTCGTGCACTTTCACTGTGAAAAAAAAAACAAGAAAAAACCCTTTGCAGGAGGAGCTGCACCTGAGATCAAAATATCTCTTCAGATCAACGCATGCTTCTTGACTGAAGATAAAGGTGCTGAAGGTGACCAGACTCCCTAATCAGTCTTTCTGTTTAGGAGCCCACACCTAGGTGGGATTAATTAAAACCAAGCTCTTTTTAAAAAGTGCATCCATGTTTTTTGTTTCACAGTCTTCTCCTCATATGCATCTGGTGTCTAAGCTTGGAGAAAAGGCTGGTGAGGTGGGTTGTTTTATTTATAGTATTATATAGACAGTTGTTTCATAGGTCATGGAACAAAAGGATAAACTGCACAAAACCTCTTATGATTCCTTGATGAATTATGCAACTTGCTGGGAATAGCATTCAGGCTACTGGCATGGATATCTGGGTCCTGCACTAATGAGGCTAAAAGACAGTGGCTCAGATGAAGGAAAACAAGAAAATACATCTGAGCACCCTAAAAAAATCAATTGCCCCTAGTTCTGCTGACTTTTTGATCCTGACAAGAACACTAGCTGTTCTTTAGTGTTTCTTAGTGGGACAGACAGGCCAACACACTGGCATCTGCTGATTTTGCTTGTGGATCTCAGCGCCCAGAGGAAGACAACAATTTTATGAGCTCTTTGTTTAGGTCTAGGCTGTAACATGGACCTGACTTGACCTAACTGCCCTGGTAATCCTTACACCCGGGTCTTCTCAGTACAAAAACACCTGACCATTCAGTTGGCAACAAGGTGTTCTGAGGTCCAGGTTATTTTCCATACCCTCTCTTCATTATCTTTGTGCCCATGACATTCTCCAAGATCAATGCTTTCAAAATATTTATTCTGTTGTTTACATCTTCTGAAAAAGTCATGTGCCACCTACTACTGACCTCTCTGAGATATGTATGCAGTGCACTAATACAACTAAAGTGCCAATAGCTGTAAATGATAGCTGCTGTTTGATACTTTTTCTGTTCAAATACTCAGTTGTGGTAATTGCCAGATCCTTTTTATTTCCAAAAGAAAGCTGACTTCCAGAACAACCTTTCTACGTTATTCCAAGTAAGATCAGAGCCAACAGGTTGCAGTAGACATTCAACATTCTCTGCTTTGTTTCAAAAAACAACCACCACCTTTGCATGGTATGAATGGTAGGTTCTTTCTTTTTTAACTGCCACAAGATTAAATCCTTATATTGTTTTTACAAGAGCTAATGAATGATAATCTCAGAGTCATTACTTTCTCACATACCAACCATTCAGCAGCCCATCAGAAAGAAAAATCTGTAGAGTTTTAATCTCAAGTTAAAAAAATACCTAAGTGAAATTTAAAATCAATATTTTATTGGTTTTTAGACCAATTTTGCCAACAGATGTCAAACTAACTGATACTGAAGCTTTTTGATTAAAATGAACTTAGAATCACCTAGCCATAACAACTAAATAGTTATTTTAGTGGTTATTATGTCTTCGCAGTGAGACATCTCATCAGAGACAGATTACATGAATCAAAGTAATTGTACATTGTGGAGTCCAGTGATGACATCTTTATCTGCCTTCACTAGACAACCTTTTCTTCTGAGCCGTTGTGTAAAATATAGAGTGAGAGAACATCTCTGTTGTGAAAGAGACATTCTGAATGAAGAATTTATGTCTAGCATCTTCACTCTTCCCAACAGTTCACTCCTCATTGACTATATCTGCCTCTTTATTAAAATTTTTTAAAAAGACAAAAAGACACAGAACATGAAGGTATTTCTTTGTATAAGGTTGAAAATAAATATCAGAAAAAGGACAAATCTAGGAGTCTAAGTTCTTAGATCTCGAAAAAGCAGTTGAACTTCTTCACATATCATCTTTGAGTCATTTCCCAGTTGCAGTGGTGTTCAAACCTTCCTTCTCAGATTGCAGATTACAGTCAGGACATGAACTTTGCCTCATGTTTTCAGCTCATCCAGACTCTTGGCTCTGCAATGCAGGACATGGAAGCCCAGCAGGGCCCATTTGCAAGGCAATCTGAAGTTTGGCTGCCTCACTGGAGTGAGCATCCCAACATTTCACAAAACAATTTGGAAAGAAACTGGGCAGGGAACTACAGGAAGTTTGTAAAAATGGATCCTGCTAGGTAAGTCATTTTGGTTTCAACACACCATTTTTTCTGATAACAATGTACCTACTTGATCATCTTTACAGTACCTTACCTATGATGTTCTGAAGCCTTTTTTAAAGAAGTATATCTGCAGAACTGACATCCAGCTCTCCAAATCACACTATTTCAGAAAGATCTGTAACTGCAGAATTACAAACAGGTTCGGATGCCCATCCTTTGGTGATACTATATTAACTCATTACAAGTCTGCTTGTCTTTCCCCTGTCCATACAGTTTTCAGACTGTTGCATCAGTATATTAATATCCATCAGTGTCTACAGCTTACAATGAGGGTTGCCAAAAAGTTAAAGGAATAAAGAAATTCTTTTTATAATCTTGTAAGATTGTAAAATAGCTATTTGCTATCACAGGGAATCTTAATACAATGTGATCTCATAAAATTCAGCCATGAATCTGGTCTAGAGTCATCAACTAAAATAAGACTAGAAAAAAGTACAAAAAGTTCTCCTGAGTGATTCTTTCCTTCCTTCAATATATTCTAATATCTTTAGAAGGTGGTAAAGCTCTTGTTGAACTCTGGATCAAATACAGAATGAGCTGTACCTTTCTGAGCATTTCAGTTCTCTTTGTTAAATAATGGATCTGAGCAAACCAAACATCTCTCATGTGAGGATATTATTAGATATGGTCCCTTAAGGTTCATGGTCAGGCAAATCTTAATGACAATATAAAGTTAATATTGAAATGAACTCAGTTAGGAGTATTTTAATCTATTTTTTTATGATTGATCTGATTTCCTTTGCAGATAGATGAAAGAAAATATATGTTCTTCAGTGGTGCTTTACTTTCATTCTGAGTTGTTATATTCAAATGTCAATATGCAATGTTGCAAGATGGATATTTATAATTACTCTGATTTCATTAGCTAAAAAGCCAGAATTAGATGGTAAAAATTAGATTTTAATGAACAATTTCAATATGGGGAATTTATGAATTGGTGTCTTGAGGATATCATCATGACTTAGAAATGAGGCAAATTAGACAAGTCCAATAGGAAAAAAAATAGCAAGGTTGAGAGGAGATTAAAATAACTTCAAATGGGGTAGAAAGAGTAGAGAAGAATATAGAATTAACTTTAAATCTTAATTCTTGTTTTATGATTGCAAAATAATTCTGAACAGAGTAGGTAGAAATTGAAGAAAACTTCATCTGGAGGGAAACACCAGGCTGGGGAGAATAAAGAAATTCTACAGAGTAACACATGCTGCTACTCTACCTATCACTGTTTTGAATGAGTGAGGCCATTTGCACTGAAAAAAGTGTCCATGCAGACTGTATATATCATACCCACTTGTGCTTCAGAAGAGGCCAATAGTGGCTTTGCACTTTTGCCCTGTGAATGTGTTACTATCATCTGTGAGTGAGTCTGGGTTTAGGCCAGTGAGAAAAAAACACAACTGAAATTAATCAAGGTTTTGATGATTCAGGATGAAAGGCAGCTGTTTGAAATATATTAAATAAAAAATAAATATAGAAATCTCTTTACTGTTTACTCTGCAGGCATAATGTTGATTACAATCATACTGTGATTGACAGTTGAGTTGGACAGCTCTTGGACAAAGCTTTTATGAACTGAATGGATGAGGCTGAGAAAGAAAGAGGAAGGAATCAGTGCAACCAACAAGTGGTCTGCCTCCTTAAAAGGTCAAACATTTGGAAAAGAATCTGAGGTGTTCTGAATCCTAATGCAATATCTTCCCCATTAAATTGTGTCATGGCCTAAAACAAATGCTCAATATACCAGAATTTTTACAGCAATTGTTTTTGAATGATGGCTTTTGTGGCACACAGATCTCATTTGTTATATACAGTCATGCAAACCATGCAGATGACTGTAAATGTTACCCTCTCTCCCCCCAACTATTAAATAAACTCAGAAATTACAATGACATTAAAAACACTTTGAGCAATTTTATGTGATCGTTAAGTCAGAATATTCCACTCTGGAGGCTTCTGCTATTCAGCAGCCTTGAAATTACTTAGATCAATTAAGTGCATTATATTTTATAAGGAATACAGGAATGTGGGGGTTTTGCCACTGCTGGGAAATATAAATAATGAAACAAGGAGAATCTCCAGCAATCTCTTTGTAGTCCTCTGCTGCTTTTCTCCTTTCTAAATCTTTTCATTTGATTGGGCTTGGTTTTTGGTGTTTGTTTGTTTGTTTTTATGTTTGGTTGTTTGCTGTTGGTTTTTTTCTTTCTTGATGAAATATAGTCATATAACTCTATACTCCAATCATTTTAGCAGTAAAACAGTCTAAAAGTCCTCTTTATTCTGCCATCCCATTTTTCTTAGTTGATAGAGAAGCAAGCATGTGTAAGCCAGGATCTTTTAACATATTGGAAATACTTAACCAAATCATCCAAACTAGGAGCTTACTTTCCAAAGGATGTTTCATTCTACTGTAGTTCTGGGGTACTCCCTCAAAATACTGTCTGTATCCACTGAGAGCACAGAAACAACCTGAGATTGGGATGGGTCTCTGCTGGGGATGTTGGCATTAGGATACTGAGCAAAACTACCTTACTATCAATGCTTTAAAAATTAAGAAAAAAAAAAAAAAAAAAAAAAGGCAGTAGGTGAGTCAGGCAGAAAGAGCTGGAGTGATTCATTGTGACAAGTCACTGCCAGACCTGGCAATATAACCCAGGTCTTTTAATAGACAACATTTAATGAGTAATGCCCCTTTGAAGACAATGAAGTATGACAACATCACACTTCATCATGAAGTGAAGTTGAGACTATATGTATTTATTTATTTACTTATTTATGCCTTTAATCAGTGTCACATTGTTTTTATTGTGATATGTTCATATTTTTTTCAGAAAGTGGTGTGTTTTCTGTTTTGCTACTGGTCATTACCAATTTAGAGGAATATTTACAGACTCTGATGTCATCCTGCGATATGACTTTGCAGGAAAGGTCATTAGTCATTAGCTACTATTAATAATTAGTGTCCAGGTAGAGCGATTAGTTGGTTGAGTACAATGCAAGAATGGCTTCAGAGAAAGCATTGCTTTCTGTAAAGTGAAGGGGCTAGAAGACAGTTTTCTGGCTTGTGAAAAAGCCGTTTTGAAAGGGTGTGTAATTAAATTAATTGTGTGCTGTGTCCATCCTGCAGAACATAATAGGACTTACCCAGAAAATTAATCTGATAACCTGGCACCTAATGCCATAGTAATTCTCATGTTGTTGTGCAGCCCAGCCACTAAATTATAGTTATGCGGGATTAATTAGTACCATTCTCCATAAAGCTAATATTTAGTGTAAATGAGGAGGATTAGCAGGGAGTTATGTGGTGACTTATGAGAAAGGAAACAGATTTTAAAACAGGGATCTTTAGACATATTAATTAAAACCCAAGGGATTTATTTTCAGATATCAGTGACCCACTGCATCAAGTATGGTTTTGCTTTGCCTTGGCGCTAAAATATATTTGCAGACATAGAGTTATGCTCCACTAGATGCAGCTGAACAACCTCAGGTATTTCAAGAGTCATCAGCTTCTACACCATAAAATCCAGAAGGGACCCAAAGTGAACTTCTAGGGGATTACTTCTATAATGTGGAGACTCCAACATGGTTGAACTACATTCTGTTTAAGTTTTTTGTAAAGAATATTTTTATGAAAGAAAACAAAATCAGGCAAGATCTGTAAGCATTTGATGGTAATCTAAAATTGCCCAGTGATACCATGAAAGTTGTTGTGGCATTATTCTAATGATTAATATCTTCCCTATTTAAAAAAGTATATCTTATCACACAGATTGTTGTTCAACTTTTGATTCTAATCCCTGGGTTTACTGTAGCTTTATTATTTAGCTTTTTTATTTTATTGGATAAGTTTCAATAGTAAACTCATCCTCCCCACAGAAATCTGTATGAAATGACATGAAGTAACTCCATCTCCTTTATAAACTAATAGATTGAATTCTTCGAATATTTGGGGTTTTGGCATGTTTATCAGTATTTCAGTCATTCCTTTTTTCAGAACAATTGGCATTGTGCTTCTTGAATTGCAGGTACCAGACCTGGACATAATATTCCTGCAGTGCCCACACCATTATCAAATGCCAGGGAAATACAGCATCTTGATCTCTAGTCAGAATTCTCTTGTTTATATGTACATTTTTCATCGGAGCCTTTTGTTGGCAGTATCATATTCACTTGATTCAAGAATGCTTATCCTTGTTTCACATTTATTACAGCAGGATTCTTCTCTTCCAGTACAGCAATTCTTATATTCTTCAGGGGAGGAGGAAAAGAAAGAAGTGGAGAGCTAATAGGACAATAAGGTAAATTACAGTCCTGTCCCAGCCAAGCAGAACAACAAAAAAAAAAAAAACAAAAAAAACCAACAAAAAACCCCCCTACAACTGAGAAAAGTGTTGTGGAGTCACAGAAATACACAGAGATCTCTTGAAGCAATAATACCCTCCTGTGTTTTGCCTAAGACTGGGCTTTGACTGCAGTCCTGCTGTCTTCCCCTGGCAGATGCCTGTCTGTGGGTGCATATGTATCTGTGTGTAACATTTGCCACCCTGGACACTACTTCAGAGCTCAAAGCAAAGACCAGAAACTTGAGTCTGCCCTAAGACTAAATGTAGCAACTATCAGAGACAGTCACTTTACGTGGCAATGGCAGAGAGAAGAGCATGGTAACTCCCAAAGAGCAAGGACTTGCACAGTGCAAGCTGATTTATGCGCCCTAGTTCCAATAGGCTACACAGTTTGGAAGACAGGATTCCTCACTTTGTGAAGAAGGATAGTAGAGGGATTGGTAACAAGACAGAGCCAATAAGTTGACACTGCAATCAGCTTACATTTATATCCCTCTGCACCCTGCTCTAGCTTTTTTCTGAACTACTTCAGAACACTTGCAATCAGAATCTCCAAATATCTTACTCCATGCCAGGGTGTATTTAGCAATCACATTGCAGAAGGTTAGTATATTTTTCTAAGGAGAAGAGGTGCTATGAAAGCTTTTATGTTGTTTTCTATTTTATTTGGTTAGTACACTGAGTATGTGTGAATGTGCATCTGTGTAATGTTTTGTTAATGTGACATTTATTCTCCTTTCCTTCCAGGCCCTCCTCAAGTATGTCTGCAAATCAATCTGGTTTTGTGTTTAATGCAAGTTATCAATCATCTTTTCATGAGCAAATGGCTTTATATTAAGGGGAAGGAAACATCCTAATCTATTCATTCTATTATTGTTCCTTGGAAAAGGTCCAGATTTGCAATAAACCAGTGATTGGAAATGCACAAAGTATTTTAATATCCTAATTATTTTGATTTAACTTCTTCTAATAGCTTAAATTGATACTGAATTTATTTAGAATCCATTACAAAGGGATTCCCACCACCCCCTGCCAAGTAGTTCAGAAACACGTACTGAACTTAAGCTGAAGACGAAATACATTGTTCATATTGCAAGCTGCCAATGGTATGAAAGGGGAAGCTTTTGTATTAGAAAGCCAGGTGGAGTGAAATGGGGAAAAAAAGCAAATGAAGCTGCTATATACACATTCATACATTATTTTTTTAAAAAATCACATTGTAAAAAAAAAAAAGAAATATTGCAATGGCAATTTTTCTGTCTTCAGGAGATGATAATCAGACACCCACAAACTTCCTACATTGCTGGCACTAACACAGATCTGATGCTATAAAAAGACCTACTCAAAAATTGCATCTCTCCCTGTCTACATTTTTCTTTTCTTTTTTTTAAATGTTATCTGCATTTTTACCCCATTTCTACAGTCATGCTTTGCTCTTTTCACATAAATTTCATCCAAGATCTTCACAAGAGTGCTTTGCTTATGTCCAGGATTTCTCAGTATCCTTTCACTGCCAGGATGGACTGAGAAGACTAGGGTGATAATGCTCAGTCTTCCAGCAGATATCTCTAAAAGCTTCAAAGGTCTCCCTAGAAGGCTTATTGCTGCAATGAATGTCCATGGGATACTTCCTGCATATGCACTATGAGCTTTGTAAGAATTTCATACAAGCATAAAAATATTATTGCCAGGTTCTTCCTGATTTGAAGTTAGCAATGCAGACAGAAAATGTGTCAGTCCTAGGGTCCTAAGTATTTTCAAGATCTAGAGATATTAGTAAAAGCTACAGATAGGATCAGTGACCCATCATGCCCCTGGTGCTATTGACACAGTAAGAATTGTTGGCTTGGTGGGCTAATTGCTCCACGTCGGGATCCCCAGAAGGACTTTGGACTGAAGCAAGAAAAGCTGCCACTTCTACATTATTCCAGTAGTGGGCTGACCTGTTCAATCAACTCCTCTTCAGTCTCCTTCCAAACAGAAGTTGCAAGAAATTTTTTCACAGTGAGGGTGACAGAGCACTGGCACAGACTGCCCAGAGAGGTTGTGCAGTCTCCTTCTATCGAGGTATTCAAAACCCATCTGGACGCTCTTCTGTGTGACCTGGTCTAGGGAATCCTGCTGTGGCAGGGGGGTTGGACTAGGTAAACTTTCGAGGTTCCTTCCCGCTCCTAACATTCTGTGATTCTGCATGAGTTTTACGTCATTTTCACCCTAACAGAGTTAATGGTATGACATTAGCATAAAATCAAAGCAGTAAAAGACTGAAACAAAAAGTGAATGGTATCTCTATAGTAAGTTAAGAATATATGCCCCATGATAATTTTGAAAATAACTGTAGCTTGACAATAGCTAATGCCTATAAACAAGCATCCATGGATCCCACATTACTTATGAAGCAAATTCATGGTGACACAAAAGTTTCTTAGTAGATTTGGCAGAGCCTTCCTCATTAAATTAATTTCAAAGTGCTAATTTTGCACCATTTTTTATTGCACATTAATTCATGATATAAATTTTGATATGTTCAGATTTTTAAAAAAAAACTTTAAAAGGCTTTGGAATTTGAGAAATGTACTTTATACAAATATACTATAATTAGACTGCTTTCTTTAGTTGCAAATGAACAGTTGAGTGTTTCATGTCATGTGATGTCATTTAATAAGAGTATGTGAACAAAGTTGCTGAAACTATTTGTGTCATCTTGCCACTTTAGGTCAAAATCCCCATACTGTTTGCATTACCTTAGATTTACAGTAAATGGCTAGAATGGAAGAAAGAGTAATTTCTGGAAAATAGGAAGGAATGTTCTCTGTGCTGAAAGAACAAGTACTTAAGAGCCAGCCAATAATAATCGAGGCACTACTCAAGACTCATAGAAAGATATCTACTATTGTTATATGCTTTCTTTTGAATTACCTCTGATTTTAAAGTGTTACTCTGAAGATGAGGCTCTAGCCTAGGAAGATTCAACATTGTGATCCTGAATTATGGCCTGGGGTACTCTGGAAATGGATTATGCACTGCTCTCTTCTTCTTGAAACAAGACTACTCTGCACCGTGAAATGCAAAATTCATGGTAGGGGCAAATAAGAGCAAATCTGACTATGAAGTACATAACACACACAACTGGGATCTGGGGAATTTGAGTATTTTCATCCTTGTCTAAGGAAATGATAAAGGAGGGGAACTAGAAGGCAGGTCCTCCACATCCTTCATGTATGCACTAATCATCAATGCAAAGAGTAGCATGTACTCAGAGAAGCTGGGTTTATGTTTGTACTAGCATTTGCAAGACTTTCTCAGACACCTCTTCCTGGCTCGGCATCTGTCTCCAAGACTTTGGCAGCATTTAGGCAGCACTAAACCACTCTGCTTCAGTCCAGATCACAAGATATACGAGCTAAATAATGTGTTCCTGCCATAGTGCATTGTAATGCATGGCTTAAACATATGCACATGCAAAGGAATCTTTTTTTAATTTTTTTGTTCAGGTTGTCCAGGGGAGAAGCCTGTAAGGTCTGAGGTGCTTGGGCAATATATAGCTATCACCCATCAGGGTGGAAGACTGGGGTTAAACCACACCTAAAGCCAATTTAGATATCTGCATTTTGGATTTTGTCATGACTATTGTGGTGTCTCTGATGCAGTGAAGGGAGCAAAGCATGAGCTGTTGATGATGTGAAAAACAGTGATTGTAGACTAGGCTGATCACAATGCAAAGGCATTTAGTCTGGCAGTGATAACTTAGGGGGTTTTGTATATTTATCTAGCTACCTGTCAGATTATCAAGTCAATGATTATCTGTATTTGTTTGAACTACAGAGCTATAATCTAAGTTTATTGGTGCAATCGTCTTCTCTTAAATAACCAAATATTTATGGAATTCCTCAAGATATTTTACCTTGGTTTCCTAATGCAAAATTCTCCTCACTGAAATAATCAGGGAGTTGGAGTGTGGCATTATCCCTTTATGAGATGCAACAGATTATTTTCCTCTGACTGTTGTAGCAATACCTAGTCCACTCCACATTCTCCTTTAAGTTATCCACTCTTACAGAAGAGGTCATTTGGGCTTTTCCTTTTTAATCCTATTGTCTATACAATAAAAAATGTTGCTAGATTTTACAGGTGTCACATTTTCATCAGCAAAAAAGATGGAAGACTATGGAAAGTGTATAGCCTCTACAAGATGTGATCCTGAAGAAAGAGATGCCTTAAAGTACGTATGATTGAGTCAAAATCAGTAATTCAGTGTAGCTGAGGGGTTATTTTTAGATGCAAGTTTGTAACTGAACACGAGTCTTGTGGTTCTCTCTCTCTAGCACACCACTTCTGTACTTAAAGCAGTTGTGGCTTTCAGAGAAGCAAGGCTGAAGCTGCTCACTGGAATATCACTTAGAGCACCTCGCTTTCAAAGCAAAGCCAAGGTTCTCCAGATGGTAGCAGTGACCCTTGCCCCTGAAAACAGAATGTGGATTTATGGTCCTAGAACCATAGCAGACCACAGAAAATGTGTTTCACCAGCTAGTGTTGCAGCTGTACAGTATGCACACCCATAAGAGATTTCCAACTGGAGTTGTTTTTTACCTTTTTTATACAGCAAACTGTTATCATTTCTTTCCAGAAAGGGTCCTTGGATGCATGCCTAAAATAGATTTCCAAATCCCCTCATCAGACTATTTCTCCCTCTCTCCTTTGTCTCTGCTCCTCTTTTTACTTTAATAATAATGGCAACAATTTGCATCCTAAGCAAAATGTAACTTAATTTCTTTGTACCTTATAGGAAGAAAATAACATTGCAAACAGAGTAAATGAATAGTGCATGAACTGCTGCCATCTCTTGGTTATATTCATCACTTCAGGTATTCTGGTTTATTAATCTAAATCAAGAATATTGAGGTATTTCATATTTTCCTTTCATCTCACATACAGACTTGCAAACACAAAGCAAGACATCACTTCATATTTTTCTTTTTCTGATCCAGCTGATGAAATTGTCAGTTGCAACTATTAAGGTAATGTTTACAGGTCTTCTATCAATATTTTTTGTGTGCTTAAACTAGGTCTTTTGTTTTGCTTTCCTGGGGGTTATGTTTTGTTTTTATATAAATCTCTACCTTTGTCAAGCTCCCAAGCATTCAGCTGTAATTTTTGTACTACAACAGAATTACCTTTGTTACACTGGCATTCTGATAACGAGAGGCATGAGGGCAAGTGAAGGGAAGTATGGTGTTAGTGAGGAATCACATCTGCCCAAATGAGAAAAAAAAAAAATTTCCATTGTATTTTTTTTCCATGTTGAAAGAACAACACAGTAATTTTGTGCCTTACCCAGATGTGTGCTCTGACTCAGAGCTCATGGAGGGTAATGGCGTAACTCCAGTGTACTTCATGAGCATTTGGATGATTTCTGGTGAAAATTGTCAGATTCCTATTGAAGTTGTCAGTGGAATGACATTGGTTTCTCTCACCCAATACCATTTGCCATAATTGCTGGATGTTTAATCAGTTCCTGCTGATTTGAGTAGGACATCAATTGACCTTTTCTAGGTCAATTGCAATGTGTGGACAGCTAAAATATCCTGTCTGAGCAGTTGTTAGATACCCTCTAAATGATGATATGAACAATGAATGGGAAGAAAATCCTGGCAAACTCCTATGACAGCCATAGAAGCAGGATTTTTGCCTGCTTCTCACTCTTTCCCAGCTCTTTGCCCATTCCTGTTGATGTCATGCTTGCTGATTAAGATATTTGCTTATAGCCATACCTCGCCAGGCCCCATCACTGCACCACAGCCTATCACTTCAGACAGCAACAGAGAAGGATCAGCAATTTGTACTGAAAATACAAATGCAGAAGGTTTGAGAGCAACCAGATTAAAGCATTCCTGAGTTAGGCCAAAGGTTACATTAACACCCAGGCTATAATTAAGAGATCCTCTCACTTTGCTGAGAGAGAAAGTTTATCCACAGCCTCTCAGTTGCAGCAGAAGCAATCAGGAACCACTATCATTGTGACAAGCAGTTGCTTGTCCTACTGAAAAGACCTTGCTGAACTGAGGTTTTACAAAAAAGTTTATCTAGCTGGAAGACCAGAAATTGTTTGTTTTTTCCCCAGCTGGCAAGATACACCCAGTCATGGCTGAAGATCTCTCTCCTATGTACTCCCCAGAGTACATTACTCTGCAGTTCTGGGCTCAATGACTCTTTCCTTTAGTTGTCATGACTAAATAGTGTAATTATATACAAACGTGGCTAAAATCCCTGGCATTAAGTTTGAAAGGACTTCTAGAGAGGAAAACTGTCTCCCCATGTGGCAGGTTTTGCTTCACTAGTTTTTATTCATGAGCTCGTTACATGACAACTTAGCACAGCCTGATTTTCCTACTCACTGAAGTGATTAAAGCAATATCACCGCAGAGACTTCTTGTTTGCCTGCACGTATCACTGCAAACCTCTCAGCTTCCTTCAAAGCAAGGGCAGAGGACTGGTGTGCTGGAGATTTGGCAGAGTGAGGTCTGTTCTCATTTCATAATGAAGCCATTCTGCTTTCTTTCTCTCTTCAGGTTGCTGAAATTTCTTCATGATGACTTGATTAAAGGATTAAGAAAAAAAAATTGCTCCATCATAATTCTGACCTAGAAGAGTAGCACAGCAGATACCATGGAAAGTGCTATAAGGCAGTGTTTCACCCTCAGAGCGGCTCACAGACAGGTAAATAAAGTGCTTTGTGCTGGGACCTGAACTATGCTGTTCTGATGAGCAGATATTTGCTCGAGTAAGTATGACATATAGGTATGAAAATGGGTTAAAAAGCCACTGTAGAAGTACAGGTAGGGTCATCAGTGCCCAGATACTGTTACTTAAGCAGTTTTTCTTACACTGCTTTGTGTATCATCACCACAAGGAAGGATTTCTATGGCTAATTTGTGGAACAACTTCTCAGTCAGCAGTCTGCCTGAGGATGCAGAATTTTTAGTGGTTCTTGTAGCCTTTTCCTTCCCAATCCCCTGCTCATAAGAGATTACATGACATTGCTCAGAAAGCAGGAAAATAGCCTTCATAAGCAAAACCACCATTTTTTCCAGCCTATTTATTGATTTTTTTTTTTTTTTCTTTTTCTGTTTTAAAAATCCTGGGCACTTTTAAAAAGGCCAACCCTAGAGGCAGGTGAATTCACACTGAAAGATTCCTTCTGTAGGTGACTATCTAAAGTTTAGCTTCAAAATTGCTCTTCCACTGATATAATTTTTTCCCTACTGTGTCATTAGACTAAATGGAAAAAAAATGCTATGCCATTACTATTTGTGTTCAAACTCAGACCTAAGTCCTGGTTGCTTCCAGACCTCATCCAGGGACTCATCTTTCCTGCATAGCTGCAGTGGTAGAGAAAAGAGGAGTGCTGTGGTCTTGTTCATTATCAGGTTACTGAAAGAGCTTTCTGTCATGACAAAGCTCTGCAGAGCTCTGAAGAATACTTTTTATTTTCTTTATACCAAAAAGACAAGAGTGCTTTAATTAAGAATAGATGTATTTCTAAAGGAATTTCCCAGCTCAGCTAGACAACACTAAGCCCAAAGTAGGAATTGGACTGACATATTCTGGTTTGTGGATTTTTAGTGCTCAAGACAGTCACTCCATCTGCATTCTGTCTTTGCTGGCTGGAAGGAAGAGCAGGCTGAGAAAGGAGATACCTTCAAAAGGCAACACCTCATGCCCAGACTGCCCTGGATAATATGAATTGGGATGAGCCTGGGTTGCCAACAAAGCCCTCTTGCCCTAGAAGCGCCTTTACAAAAAGGTCTTTCTTGAAACCCTGGACCATCCTTTCTGGATGATGTCTTGTGATGTAACCACAGTAGGAGATGGAAGAGCTGGGGAAAACAGAGAATCCACACAAGAGGAAAAATAGTGTGGGAACTTGTCTGCATTTCCCTTTGGCTCCCTGCCCTGCCTGTGCCAGCACATCGATTTAGACCTGACCCCAGCACATCCCACAGCAGAGTACTGTGTGTGCAGGGCTGCAGCTTCCCACCTGAGTTCCAGAAGATTCTTTCTATGGTTCACTATTTTGGAAGAGACCTCAGACTGAGATCTAAAATGTCATTTCTGCACTGCAAAATAACATGGAACCATCCAGACAGACTCACACAAGCTCTGCTGTGCCCTCTGAGCAAACACTGCTAGCTGCTATGAACACCTCAGCAACAGAGAAAGCTTTTTCATTGTTGTTCTCCTCTACAGTAAGGATCCAACATATTCAAACCTAAACTAAAATATGGAGGAAAATAAATAAAATAAGAAAACGCTTAGCAGAATTTCCCTCAAATGAGTATAGTGTGGCTTCTTTTTTCCTAAAACCTTAATTCTTTCAAAAAGTTACTGTTCATTGAAGTGAGAACATCAGTTTGGTCTCCTAGCAGTGCCAGAGCATTTCTGAAAAATCAAAGATACAGATTGCTAATTATGACCTAGGTACATTGACATAATAACATGAACAGAGTTTAGCTCTTTAGAATGCTGTTTTCTATGGCAGCCAAATGCTGAATTCACCTTAAAAAACCCCAAAATTAAAATCCCACTGCATAGAATGTTTTATTTACTTTTTTTTTTCTTTTCATAGCTGGGAAGAAAACATTTCCCTAGATGATATCACAGTAATGTTCAAATACAATTCCCTAGAAATATCCTAAGATATTTCATTTGAAATTAGTTAAGTGGTTATTTGGCTGAAAGGGATTTTAAAAACAAGATCTACTTATGTGTCTTCAGGCTAAGGAAATAGTCTAGTGAATTTAATTGAGAATGAGATTCTTTACTAACATCAATCCGGTAGCAACCTGCAGGTTTGTCTTTTAGTAATTACTGTGTCTGAGGGTTAATATGATAATCATTACCATGTTTGCAACAACTGAGAACTCTAATCAAATAAACAAAAATATTGCTACTAATTGCCCTCAGTGTTCACAGATATTTTTTATTGGAGGAATCTTCTGGCTGCATTTATACATATTATTTATAGTGATGGTATTACTTACCTCAAAATCTACAGACTGTTAATATGCTGGTGGTTTAGGATTGAACAAGATTCAGAAGAGGAGGCAGTCTAGCAACCTTTATCAGTAATATCTTCTGATAAAGGGAACTGGGCTTTTATTTTTCCTCTTTGTTGTGTCTTCTAAAAGGCTTTAAGATGCTGTCTTAGAAAAAAAAAAACCAAAGTAGGAACTGTTTTACTAAAAAAAAACCAAAAAAAGGTTCTGATTTCTTAATAAAATAGTAATTTTCAGGAAAAGAATGTGACATTGTTTGATGGTTTGTTCAGTGTTCTCCAATGTCATTTCAGTTTTGAAAAAAATAAGGTTTCTGGTGTTAAAAACACAGCAATGAGGTATTTCCAATGTACGTGGAAAGAGTTTTGCATAATACTCCTCAGTGCTGCTGTCTTGGCAATTAATCAGCTAAGGGTGACAATAAATTGGGGTCAGCTTGGAAAGACAGATGAGGAGTCTTCTCAGCAGAAGCCTTTGGGAACAGCTTTGTGGAGGAGACCTTGTAGCAGTGTGAGAAATTAGTGACACAATTTATTAGATGACAGTTTCTGATGGGCAAACGTGGGCTGTTGAATTCCAGGCAGCACTTCTAACAGGGAGTCTTTCTGGCTGCAGTCAAATGTTCTTTGCCCTGAATTACACTGCAGCTTTTGTCTGGGGGGTCCTGTGCAAGGGCCTGTGGTGCTCAACTCTGGCCAGTGCCCCAAACCTCACCAGCAGAGAACTGTCAGGGGCTGGAGTAGAGAGTGCCCCAAAAACCTCACCAGCACAGAACTGTCAGGGGCTGCAGCAGAGAGACAAGAACTCGGTTTTGAACTTCCTCAGATGGATCTGGTCCATCCACCACCTTACCTTAACTGAGGATTTGCTTCACTGCAACGGTTATCTAAAATGGCACTGGTCCTTCCCAAAGACCTGTCAACAGCTCCCTATGCTAAGGTTAGAGAAATGCCAAAAAGGTTCACATAAAAATACAGCTTTGCTACAAAACTCTATACCATAACTATGTCTCTCCATTCCCTCCCTTTTGCACTCTTCCCATCTGAGAATTGTTTAGCTATGATGTCTGTGACAAAAGAGGCTGGAGAAGATAACACAGGATTTTAGGATGGGAAGAGACCACATGAATCACCACATCGTGTTCCCTGCTGGTTCAGGCCATCGCATCAAAGCAAGACCCAGCAAGTCGATCAGGAAAGGAATTACATGAGGGAAAGGTAGCTGCCAGGACAGTTTCTTTCCCTGGAGGTCCTTTCCTTCCTCTTTCTCTGCAGATGCCAATATGCCAACATTATTCAGCACATAAGTAGTGGAGTTTATACTTCATTTGTCAATCCTAGGTTCAAATACACAGGCTCAGGTTGTAAAGAAGGTCATAAGTCCGTGTGAGTGAAAATGCTCACAAGGGAAATATTTTTGTCTTTCGTATCTGCTGCCATATCCTGTATGACAAAGGGCCTTGATAACTCTGATGGCCTTTCAAACCTGGGCTGACAACAAATATTTTAAACTCATCTGTTCTTCAAGAAAAAGAAATCCTTTTTAGTTCTTTGAAAACTATGACAGGAATTCACATAAGAAGTCTTCTGTATGCTTCTAGAAGTCTCCTTTTAACTGCACACTTCACAGTCCACTGGAAAAGTGGTCAAATAGTCAAAGATGCCAAAATCAAAGGATAGCTAGTAACCAGGTAATCCAACCAGCAGGTGTTGGTAGACAGCTGGCGGAGAGTCTCTGTAGATACGATGTTAATGCTCTTTCATACATTATCTAGTGAAAAAGGACAAAAAAGGGAGCTTTTTATTATTAGTAGTAGTATTTGCCCAGGTGTTCAAGTCCTAGCTTCTCTATCATTTAATTTGTACATGATCTTTCATTAATACTAGGGAAAAGATAGTAAGATCTAAAAATGGGATCCAGCTCCAGAGCTAGAAATACTCATAATTTCTCCATGTTATCTAATTGTTTCTCAAGAGATGAGGCTTTGTTTTTCTGCAAGTCTTGGAAAAATGGATGTTGGTTTGTTGCTATGCACAGTGTGGAAACCAGAATTTCAAAAGGGAGCCAATACAACAAGCTATTTTTAGACTCTACTGCAAACAACTTGACAAAATAATGTTGGCTGCCTTCTGCATTATTGTCTCAATTAAAAAGGATAATTAGGAAAAGTATTATATAGATGAAGCAAAAGTTCAAGTAAAACTAAAGATTGAAGGTAAACTTCCTCTTCCTGAAAGCAGAAAGAACATTCTTTGAAATTACAAAAAAAACCCCTGTCCAATAATTACAGGGAAAAGAATAATTGCTTTTAATTAATAAAAATGTTCAGATTAACAGGAAAGCAAAATAGATTGCTAGGGATGGATCATAATTTCATTTTTGTTAAGAGCTGCTAAATATAATTCTCCTATATTATAACATACCCTGAGTACTTGAAGAGTTTCAACAACAAAGATTTCCTGAAAACTAATTTGTATTTGTTTTCCCTGAGGTTACCTCAAATGACCTTAATAATGCCTTAGAAGGAAAGAGCTCTTGTTGTAACTGTATCAGAGGGCTGGGGAACCTTCAACATCACTGTAAAGGAAATAAGGGCTTTTGTTTTACAGCTAAACATCAAGGCCAGCTGAAGGCTGTGGGCTAGATCTTTGGGTACCCTTACGAAATGAGAAGGCCCACAGCAGCAGGCAATGTGTTAAGTTTTCAGGTCAACCTGGAATGAAGACAGAGTGGGGGGAAAAAAAACAACCAAAAAACAACCAGTAATGAAAAACTGAGTGAATGCAGACAGGCAGATCACCCTTTCTGATGGGGCACTGTCAGCAGCCTAACCACAGAGCTTTCCTTTGCAGCCACATCCAAGCTCAGACAGACAAGCTGGATCTGATCCTGGTTCAGGCTCATCTAAATGTGACAGCAAGTGAGATTAATAACCCAGCTGCTGGATTTTAGGACTTCTAGTGAGGAAGAAAAGCATCTAGGCTGAGGAAGGACCTCTCTGTTGACCATTAAAGAAATGTTTTGCAATATGTAAACATCAGCTGGAAAACTAACTGCTTTCAACTGCTTTGAAAATTTCCTCCCCGAGCTGCGAATTGTTTTAGGTACAAGTTGTCTTTCATCCTGTGACAGTAGAGCCAGGGCCTCTAGTCACTAATGGAATATAAATAATCAACCAAATTATACTCTTGCAAGTTCATCTGTAGTGGAAAGTACTTTTACCTACACAAGCCAATGCAGCAGCTGGGGAAAACTAACTCCATGAATGACTCACTCCAAGACTGTTCAAGAAATCACTGTCTCAGAAGTCAGTCTCTCCAGTCCTGTGGCTCTGCAACAGGGTCTGAAGAAGGATTTCAGTTATACATTTATCAGTGTTTCTTCTGGATCTCTTGAGCAAGCACTTTCTAGAGACACACATATTGCAGCTCAGACCAAACAGTTTCACCTCACACACAGGGCCACAGAAGGAAGGGAAGAAAGCTCAGATCTCTGCTATATACATATTGTAGCTTCAGGGAAGCAAGAAAGAGGATTACAGTAGCTTGAATTTCACACTTCCTATGTGGAACTAGGCAGGTGTGGAAAGTGGGAAAAAGTTATTTGCTGTGAAACATCTGGTGCAAATATTTCACGATGTACAGCATTGACCTCTCTACAAGTCTCAAACACTCACCTGAGATAGCATCAGGCAGGAATCACTTAAAAGGGCACTTAAATGTGCTACAGATGTTAAGAAAGGTTTCCAGCTTCAACCAAAATTCCAAGAGCAGGACTGTGCACTGAGGCTGCCTTAGCCTCAGATGGGAGATTTGTTGCATCCCAGAGCCTTCTGGTGTGGAGGTAAGGGTTCATCCCCCTCAGTTCAGCCTTTCTCTGCAGTGACAGAATAAAGGTGTTCCTCCCATGCAGGCAGGGTTAATAATCGAAGGGTTTCTACCCTAGAGCACTTTGTGCTGCATGCATTATTAATGTTTTTGCAGCAAGCAGCAAGAGCAGAGGCAGCTGTCAATCCAATTAGTGTTTCAGAGCTCTACCCTCCAGCTGCCTCTGGGGGGCATGATAAGGTCCATGGAAAGAGTGGCCCACACCTTCGAGCTGAGGAGCAATTATTTGCCAGGATAACTGCAGTCCAGAAACACCACCATATCCAACTGTAGGGAAGGCTTGTTACAAAAAGGGAGGAGGGGTTTTTTCTTGCATCTGTGTTGTTCCAAAGGCAGGCAGTCTTGACTCTCAACAGCTTTGCTACATTCCTTCTCTTCTACCTTTGCCTCTCAAGGCTTCTCCATAAAAGATTATAACAACTGCAAAACTTTGGGATTGTAGCTTATTTTCTATGCAGTTTGGTGCATACAGCACCTTTCATGTCAGACTAATGATTCTGGTTAATTTGAATATGAAGCACAACACAATCAATATCCTAGCTACTGTTAGAGATGTTTCCACAACATATGGATGTGCCACAGACTTAAAGAAGTCTAGGAAATTCAACAGTCTTCTGGCTCTTATTCTGCTTACAAATAGCTAGGCTATTACAGCTTGGTGGGAGGTCATTACACAAACCCAGGCATGCCTCTACTCTCTAAGCACTTAGAGTCAGTGTTAGATATTTGACTGGATGTATTTTAGCCATGCTAATCTCTCTGCTAACAAACGCTCATAAATACCTTGAGAAAACAATATAAATTAGCACAAACTTCAAATCTTTCTAACTTATCCCAGCAGAAAGCAAGCCTTTGCACAGACAGAACAGCATGGACCTACTGCCCCGGAAGGCTGGCTGGTCTCTCATGCATCTGTGCATCTCCTAGGACTCTAGGCATTAATCCTGAGTTGAGCTGGCTAGATGTTGGGCTGTTCACCACATACAGAGCTGTCATACACAGTGTTGAGAAGGTCTGGTTAAGGTCCACTTGTCAAAATGACCCAGGATTACAATGTGAGATTCGATCTGCAATATAGAAGTGGTGATAAAACTTGTTCCCTTATGTTGTTCACTTTACCCAGTTACAATGTCACCTCAACTGCCAATGTGCATACAACACTTACCACTGGAGTGGCTGTACTACAGTGCAGACAAGAAGGAAAACATCTTGAAATTCTCACACTGAGAAATACATAACAGATTTCCTCTCTGTCCCACTTTCAGCACAGTGAACAATAACATAGACAGATTCCCCAATAGGAAAGAAGGGAAAAGAAAAAGCTAAAGTTAAAACTGTGACTTGCTACATAATAGCACTTTGATCCTACCAATTAGAAAACAATTTGACTTCAGTCTTTTCTTCTGGGCATTATGACCAGGATCATACCAACACTAAACAAAAAGGTTCTGGTTTTGTGCAAGTATTATTTATCCACATGCTTTATTATTCTGTTTCGTGGAGAAATGCAAGGACAGTATCTCATTAACTGAAGGAAAGTAAAAAGCTTTCTTTTTTAATGTCATGAACATGGTAGCTCTGCAATCAGAGGTAATGTTAAAACACTGAATGTACCTAGAGATATAAAGCGTCAAGGAAACTTTCCATGCATTCAATGAGAGATGACAACACACAGATAAAATACTAATCCCTTGTTATTGCCCTAAGTACCAGACTAAATGTAATTGTCAGAAATTCTCAGCAGAAGTTGACAGGATCAAGACAGGGTTCATTTAGGGTCACTAGAAATTCCTGCTTCATTTGCATGAGCATTTTGGCAAGTGCTTTATGTCTTCGTGCTTTCCAGCAGAAGTTTAAGCAATGAAACGTAGCCACATATTAAAAACAAGCAATTGTCTGAGTCCTCAAAAGTATTTAAACACTAACACATACTTATTTCCAGGAAAGGCAATCCAGCATCTTAGTCAAAATGTCCTGCTAAGCCAGTAGGTGTGTCTCATCTGTGTGGGTGTTTTATGGCAGTTAAGGTGATGGTAGAGAATCAACATTACATTAGGAAAATACTTTGATTTTTTTAAAACATATTTTAACTCCCTGCTGCTTCTGACAAAGGATAATGAACTTTTTTTTATTATTATTATTCTCCCAAGGTATGATAATATCCCCAGAGAAAATTCATATTGGATTTTTAAAGTATTTGGCATATTCTTTGTTTATTGTCTCAGTGTTCAGCCATTAGCAGTGAATCGCTGCTTTGTTATACAAACCAGAAAACAACAACTACAAATAACAATCAGCATCTGCCTCAGGACACACAATAAGCTAAAGAGAATGATTTGAAAATTCTTTAGAGATGCTTGCCAAAACCAGACTTACTCTTTATGGCCAGAACAGATGCCTGCTAATTCAGGTAGGCACTTAAATTATAAAAGCATATTACATCTACACACACATCTCTGAGTCACCTGCACTGTGGCTGTGGCTGTGCCAGCCATTCATCCAGCCTGAATGAAAGGTGAAGAAAGGCTGCAGCGTCTGCTTTAACATTTGAGGCTGGTAATTATAATTATACTGGGATTTGCCCAGCGTGCAAAAGCTATACACTCTTCCAATAAGCATACTCATCACTCCCAGACCTGACATGCAATACCATGGCCTTACATGGTGACAATGTCTTAACTCCAGATCTTTGACTATTTATGCGTGTATCTAACTTTTTATGCCAGGGCTACAAAAATAGGCTAGAGAACTGAACCAGGAGCCAGTTACAAGAGGCAGAAAAATCCAGTCGTTGCTTCCTGACTTGAAAAACAGAAGAGCTATATTTTCTTTCTTTTTCTGAGCAACATGCATCCACTGTCATCTGGCAAGATGACCAAAAAAACTTCCTATGCTTCATTTTCTCACATGTAAAACCTGATTAGACAGTGATGTGAATAATTTAGACCTTCCTTCATCACTGTTGGCAAACAGGTGGTCAAAAAGATATTTTAAAGGAACCTTTAACAGAGAGTCTGTATCTAGAACAGACAGAGCAGGGCATGAAACTGGAGTTCCATGGAGCTGCTCAGAGCTGTGCCACTGGCTGTTTGGAAACGAGAAAACCAGCATAGCACCACTGCATCCCTTAGCTTCCCTTTATAAAGCACACTGCCTGAGGGTTGAGAAAGTTACCTTCATGTTGGCATCTTGCTTCTAGGAACTATATTTTCATAAGCATACTCTTGCCATGCTCTCTCACTTCTACTGAATACCCTTTTCTTTTGAAGTTATCATCTTCCTACTGTTTAATGTTGTTAGTGATCCCAGTCAGGGACAGAGAGCTAAAATGAGCAACTAAAACACAGGCCTTCATTTAGAGACATAATCTGTTTAATAAATATGACTGTAAAAGCAATAAACAATAGCAATTATACATTACACTACATTGTATTTAACGAAAGGGAAAAGAAGATGAAAAAGTACATCAAAAAAAGGAATTTTAAAATTAGAAATAGTTTCAACACTATAAGAAAACCTTTTGATTGGCTTACTATAAAAATAAGTTGGCTAACGTTGGACTTCAGTGGGGAATATTATACAGATGCTGCCAAAACTTTCTTAACATCTTTCTTAAAGCTGTAGTTTCTAGGAGAATAGCAAAGCCATACAAACTGCTGTGTTTCTACCCGTCTTCAGAGAAACTACAGAAGGAGGCAGAGGACTCTGTGCTGTGACTATCCTTTGACTACTTTGGGATCTAATGTTCTTGTTATCAAATTCTTTTGTTTGCCAGAAAATAGGCTGACTGGGGCTTGTGCCTGTTGTGTGACAGATTGAAAACCACCACCACAATCCCGCCCCAGAACTCAGGGCAACACCAACACTGCTTTCTGCTGTTTTGGTCTCAGGCTGCATATGAAATGTCTACTGAACAAAACCCACTCACATCAGGAATCAGGGTGCCTCTAAGTGTGCTACCTGATTATGAACTGGCCTCTATTAGCCTTCACCTAAGTAGTGTAGTTAAGTAAGTGTATGTTGGTTACTGTCTCTCTCTTTGCACTTTGAACCAAAATCCTGGTGGTAGGTTTACCTGAGTTGGGTTGGTAATCAACAGCTGTAGTTACACAGGTTAGGCTTCAGCCAAATATCGAGTGTCCTGGGAGGCCTTGTTCGAGGTTTGCTAAGCCTCCTTTCCTGCTGTTCCCTTGCATAGTCTATGTGAACATGGCCTGCAGCCACATTTCTAGTTGCAGTGTAAGATACAAGCTTATTTGGTAAGAAATCAAATCTTGTACAAGAGTGGTCTTGTGGTGTTGGGGCTCAAATTGCCTGGCAACATTCTCAGGCCAAATCCTCTTTTATTCTTCCTCCTCTGCCCACAGAGGCAGCAGTTTGCAAATCTGCAGCCAAAGGCATAGACATTTCCCTGCTCCTATTCTATGGACAAGATGTCTTTCAAAAAAAATTGCAGTCCTTGGGGGTCACTCCCAAAAGGTAGAGATCTCCTGTGACTTCCCCAGACAAATCCAAACATCAGCAGTAAATGCAGCTGAGGGTGTTACTAGGGCTTTCTCTTAGCCAAAACTGAAGGTGTAAGGCTGGTACAAAGTAAAGTGTAAGTTCATGCTGGCAATAACCTCCTAGAACTGCAGTATGAACAGACTTCCCTGTCTGTAATGCATGCTAACTGCCCAAGATTAGGAGGCAGAAAGTTATCTTTCACCAGTGGGATGTCTTGTAAGTAGGCTAAAAATGCAGTTTAAGAAAAAGCCTGGCCTTGCAGTTGGGATCACCCACACTTGCATTCAGCCTCCTTGCAGCCATGGACTATAGACAACAGCTGCAGCTAGAGGAACGAAGGGCAGAGTCTAAACAAAGACATAAACCAAACTGACCAAGAGCATTTTCAGTGCCTTTAAACTCCAGTGTAATTTCTTGTGTGTCCTATGAAAGTCTGCTGGGGCAGCTAACCCTCCTGCAGCACAAAGTGCTAAAAGAGCAGTTAAATCTAAAGCCAAGAACCCTAAATGCTCCCTCCCACCTCCCCCAGCCCTTCTCCCCCCACATCCTAGCCCACCCCTCTCCCTAAAGAAGAGACCCCCATGCATATTCTTGGCCTATATCATTATGAATTTTCTACAAATTAGAGACAGATCAGAAAAAAGAGTGGAGGGGTGAGGGGAAGGGCCACAGGAGTGAATAGTGGTACCAGATCCTTTCCTCCCACCCCCCACTAAAATTTAACACCTGTACAATGCAGTTTCACTATGGTCTCAGTATAATGTCCACATGCACAGGCTTAAAGCTAAAAACCCTTTGTTGTCTGAAGAATTAAGAAGTCCAAATGCAGTGAGCTTTCCTCTTTTTTTCAGATATAGATATGTATTGGTGTCCTCAATTCAACCATTTACATAGGTAGGGATTTCTTTTGTGCTCTGGGGATCAGCAGCTGTGGAAATACTTCCTGTGGCAAAGAAAGAGCAAAAGAAAAGAGTTAGTAAATAACAATGTGCTTTGCCAAGGAAGAAGTTTGAAGGTATCACTGTGCTGGCCTTTGGGATTCAGCTGTTTCAGACTGACATGTTTTTCCCAGAAATATTTCTTGTCATTCAAAACACTGAAGGTGATGTCCTGTTCTTTTGCTAATGAAGATGATTCACTCACGTTGAACAGAGGGAGAGGCCAGAGCAGAGGGGTGAAGGGAAGGAGGGGTTGAGGTCCTCAGAGGAAGTGTGTAACTCATTTACAGTGATAAGGTGTTGGAGATTTCATAAAGAACCTTAAGCTTTGCATTTGCAAAAGAACAGCTTAAACCCCTTGCATCCAGAAAATAGGAACTGTGGGGTTTTCCTGCTGGAGTTTGGGGAGAAAATTAAATGATACATGAACATTCACTCAGATTCCTCCAAGGAAGAATCCCTGAAAGTTAGTCAAAGGGGTTGAGAAAAACTAGCTTCTGAACAAGCATACAAAAGAGAAACACCCAATTACAGTATTGCTTTGTTTTCCCAAAAGAAAGAGAACTCATTAAAAAAGAAATCTCTGATTTCCAGAAACAGATGAGGTGGTTGTATAGGAAAGTGAAGAGCATTTGCACTTTCTATTCTGTTCACATCTAGGTCCAAACCTTTTCATTTTGACAATGAGGTCTGATTCAGTTTCCTCATTCATCTTACTGACAGGATAGAAAAACACTCTTAGGAAGTATGTTGGACTGATTCCTTTTGATAGAGAATCGACTCTATGTATCCCACACACTTACCTTTTGTGCTCACCAGTGCAGTTACAGGTGTAAACAAAGGAGTTATAAAAGACCAATTTCTGGTTCAATAGAATGTCCAGAAGCATAGAAAAGAAACATACACAATGCTGGCTATTGTAGAAAGCCAGAAATGCTGTAGTTGCACCAAATGAAAACCTACCCCCAAAACTGACTTTTGATTACCCTTATCCTAGTGGCTTCAAGGTTTTAGTTTCCAACACCAGCAAGAACTGATTTGAGGGTACCTTGAATAGAGCTAGTGACTGACTGACACTTGCTGCTTTAGTCTGAGTGACCTGGGAAAACATACTTCTCTACCCTTGGAACAGCATGAACCATGGGCATGACATTCTTTTGGAAAGGGGAAGCTCAAGGCCCACATAACTCTACAAAGAGAGTTCCTGACCTGAAATTGGATGTTTCTCCCTTAGTATCTTCCATCACATTTGTCTTGAAGGCTTCTGGAAACAAAACAAAACTAAACCAAAAAATCCCCCAAAAACCCCAACCAACCAAGTGGAAATAATTGTTAAAAATTAGGACCCACCGCTCCGGGTCTTGGCTTGAAACTTCTTGGTGATCCACAAGCCTTTTGGAAGTCTTCTGTCCAGACTACCTTGGTTGCATTTCCTTTCCTTGGGTTCTGGGCTGTGGCCTGGGGCTGCTCTGTATGGAGAACATTGGAAGGTTGGTTCCCTCACTCCATCCTGTGTTCTGCTAAGCAGGGATGTGCAGGTCTCCTGATAAATAGCTGATTAAAATCTTTTAATAGCTACCAGTTCTTTCCTTAGGGAACAGGTGAGGAGAGATCAGTATTGATTGCAATGAGGCTTCCAGCTGAGACATTACTTTCATAAAGAGACTTTCTTATTTTTTTTCTCCCATGGTGTTTCACAGGCCACAACCTTAGCACATCTCATTCTTTTAACTGCCCTTCCCGTTGCTCTCTCTCTTCAGTAGCTATGACTCCAAGTCTGTTTTATCAAACACTACCATAGATTTTAAGAACATCCTCAGGTGGGATATAAGGTTTGGTTAAGTTGAGGAAATTGTGAAAAACATAGGTTCTCAGTTACAGCTACACTTCACTCCCAAATCAAAACAGCTATAAACCTTACTTCCTCTGAAATAGGCCCATGCTCTTATTTGCAGGGGTCCTGTGCTGTACCTCTGGTCTAGGTCTGCAGAATTGTCACCTCACAAGTGAAGCTGAGCAATGCTCAAGCAATGCTGGCTCCAGCAGAACATGCCCCCAGACTGAAATCTCCCTGCTCCATCCCAACATTTTTACTGTAATCGGTGTAACAGGACACATGTAAGCGTGAGCAAACGAGTGATCCCACTATGGTCACTTCGAGTCTATTCACTTTAGGTCCTATGAAAACTTGCTTTGCAAATTTGCAACCACAGAGACCTGCAGGGGAGATCAGCCTGAGGGCAAACCCAGCTGTCCAATGCTGAGATCCCAGGTTTTGCTTGATTTCCCTGGGAATCAGCGAGGCTAGCATTGCTGCTGGCAACAAGGTTTGGCACAGCACAAAGGCCACAACAGTCAAAACATCAAAGAATATTTAGCTTTTAGATCTGACTTACCGAGTCACCTGCTCACCTTCATGTTCCAGGTGAGGGTAGCTGAAGTTCTCCTGCATGTGGGTTTTAGTCCCGCAACTACATCAGCCCCAGCAAAAATAAATTACATTGCCTTACAGTGCAAGTTAAGTGCTGGCAGGGTTTTTGAGAAGGGGAGAGGATCTACACAGAGCAACTAGGAGAGAGGAAAAAGCCTAAAGTTGTTCTCCTCCCTTTCATCACATTGTAGTGAGGGAGAAGGAGGAGTTAGCAAGGTTTCCTGTAGCAAAACTAACACTGCAGCAGAAAAGGATGGGAGGAGGAGTGTGCAGGAATATGGTAAGGGGGTAGGCTGAGAAAAGGGTTAGCCAATAATCAGTCAGAGTCTGACGAGCTGCAGGATGCTGCAAGTTATTTACCTATGGGCTGGACTTCCAACTTCTCATCTACTAGTTGCTCAGGCCTCATCAGCTCACTTTGAGGGACATTAGGTATGCTTTCCCTCTGACTGACTGGACTGACCATCTCTTGATCTTTTTCATTCTGCATCTGTGCATATATATTAATGCCAGGAATCTTCCTAAAACATTAACAGAAACCATCATTATGGGGTACTCTGGCAGATGATGTACTACCAGCTTTTACAAACGAAGAAACAAATCACTGTAAAAAAGAAACCCCAGCAAAACAAAATCCAAACAGTGAAAGGCAGCAACAGGGAGAAGCAAATGGCTCAGAGAAGGTCATACCTTTTGAATTTGTAAATTACAAATACAGCTAGTCCCACAAAAACAACAGAGAGGAGCATCAGCATAGCAGAACCACTATGACTGGGAGTAGTGTCCAACAGGGGAGCTGCAAGAGAAGAGGAGAAGGTTAAAGCTACCCCCACCTTGGAATGAAAGTTGCTCCTTCCAGAAATATAGTTAATTCTCCCCTTATTGCATTTGTAGTAAGCCTCATCTGATTCCACACATCTCCAGGAATTCTCTCCTTTTCTAATCCACCTTGAAAGAAACCTGTGTTCAGACATAACATAAGTTATGGTGCTCAACCTATCCCTTGATGTAAAGTCCCATAGTTTTCTCCTTAGAGGCCTCTCTTCTCTGGCCTATGAGAGCACTGCCTGAAACACACCCTCTCGTATTGGAGATAATTACCTAAGACAGCTGCAAATGAGGTCACTCAGGTACCAAAACTGGCATTTTCTGGATCATCCTGGAGCTACCCAGAGGTTAACTTGTCATGTTAACTTTCTAATTTGCTTAAAGTCAGTTTAGGTAGCTCCCACTGCATAGTGAATAATGAACTGGATCCTCAGTTTTACTGAAGAAATGATGTTCACCAAATATATTGTTCTCTGCTCAGTCCTATTGCTTCCTGACTAGAATTATAGTGCCCTTCACAGATACTGCCTCTGCATCCATGCCTTATCACAGTAAGCTCTTCTCACACCTCTGACATTTTCAGTTGCTTCCTTTATCTGTTTCCCACGCTTCTGAACATGTTCTTCTTTCTTTCCCTTACTGCTCTGCTCCCTCTCCCACAAATCCTCCATGCAAGACAGTGCATAGGTTCAAAAAAAAACCCCAAAACAAACAACAAAACCAAAACAAACCCCCAAACCAGAAAACAACATCAAAACCAACCCTAGTCAAACAAAAAGTGTATCTGTGCTTCTCCTCAGAGTTTTGCTTACCACATAGCCCCTTGCAAAATAAGGCCACACAAAACAGCCAGAAGCATGTTCTTCCCAGAAATAAAAAGTAAATTGTATTCTAGGGAAAGGCATCTAGCATCCAAAAAGGGAGACAGATAGGTCCAGTAGACTCACTTGTTCATGCAGACACTAATAAAACATATTGTAGACAGAGAAGCAGCCATAGCTGTGCCAGAGCTAACACACACAGCAGGTACACCCTTACTACCGTCTTTATCTGGCATCACACAGAGAACCAGCCATAGGTAGTGCATTACTCCACAGTACAGTGAAAGTTAACTTGAACCACTGTCACATACATCCTGTTTCTCTTGCCCTTCTTCACACACTCTGAAGAGATCCATCCTAACCCAGGGCCATAAGACACAAAACCCACGTACACATAAGCAAATACTTAGCCAGGCTCACACATCACATACACACATTGCAAAATTGACAAAGAGAAGTGAAAAAACTTCTCCTTCCCAAGTCAAAAGTCTATCCTCAGGAACATGAGGCACTGGGGCAAAATGATTCATTATTATGAATTTCTCACACATCTCCACTCTGTCCACATCTGTATTTTGTGGGTCTCTGCAGTTCTGTGGGATGACAAAGTGGCTCTCCAACCGAGTCAGGCTCAGCATCACTCAATGTTCTCGTTATAATGCTGTGCTGAGAGTCTTGTAATAAACAGCTATTTAACTGGTTTGTCAGTGATATTGGCATATTTAACTATGCTTTAGAATTGAGGTTGTTGTTCTGTTGGGTTGAGGACATTGGTTTGTTGTTTTGTGGGGTTTTTTTCTTGAGAAGAAGAAATGACCATGATAAATGGATTGCAATCTGATGTCCATAATTGCCATAAATTAATCCTTCTTCCAGTGTAGCTTGAACAAAGAAGACAGAGAAGCGAAATGTACTGCCTGTCATTTGTTTGTGCTCCAGGGAATGCACATGCTCACGTACAACACATATCCATAGGCCCATTTCTACAGATTCTGCTTGAATATTCACAACAAGATAGTTTAGATACCTGCTCTTTTGTTCCCTGCAGCTCCTCCACTGCAGAAATTGCTGCTGTGCATGACCAAGCACACACACAGGGAGGAACACACATGTGCACTGAGGCACGGGAACACAAATGTAGGTATAAATATACGTGTGCATGCACTCAACAAAAACACATGCTGAGCTTTGTGGTTCAGCCAACTGCAGGCCATATCTGCCCAGGATACAACACAGAGTCATAATTAAAAGGCTGGGAAAGCAGGAATACCATGGACTAGAGCAGCACTGTGCACCCCTCTGGATTGTGTTTTCTAGAGACTGCTCCTGGTGCTGGCTTGTGTTCCAGATCTCCCTGCTTCATTTTCTTACATTTTTAATAAGAGTTTGGATTTCAAAAGGACAATTATTCTTCTTCCTTGAGAATCAATACAATAGTTTTCAGCAGAGAAGTGAATCTCTCTTTTGCTATTTTGTCAAAGTCTAAACTATTCCCAAGTTTTGATATCATTAAATTGGGCCTTTTATTTAGACAGGGAACAGAGTCATGATCTCTGCAGCTTGATAAAGAGCCATGTTCCCTCAAAGATCTCCCAGTAGCTGCACTCTAGGCTTTTTAATACCTAGCTGGGCAGTCCAGGCTCATTTTGCATTCTTACTGAATCATATTTCTTCAAGAGACAAAATCCTGTAATGTTCCTATAGGACATTGTGAAGCCAGTTGCAGCATTCACTCAAATCTCACCAGCAGCTTTGAGAAGAAGTACAATAAAGCCTACCCTGCAGGACAAATAAGTGTTTACATCTATTATGGACAAAAAGTACTAATTCCTGATGCATGTGTAAATATTTGTTAGATATTGGAACAGCCCACCCAGGGAGGTGGTGAAGTCCTGGCTTTTGGTTCATTCAGGGCAGCAGACAAGGTTTAGTAGCCCAGAAAGTGCTACAGTACCTCCTGGCTTTGTGGCTAGAGCAACCCAACTCTGAGCATGGATGAAGAGTTTGGGGACCCTGTGCACTCCCTCGTGCAGAGGTGCCCAGAAGTCCTCTCCAAGAAGCTGCAGGAAACTGTTTACATACAGCAAAAAAACTGGATCCAGATTCACCTTGCATTATAGGCAGGACTGGATATGTGATTTTAAGCACCATCTGTTTCCACTATATGAAATTAGGAATGTTCCCTCAGTGGCAAAAGGTAAAGATGAGCCTTTCTCAGGAATACCCAATGCCATTCTTTCTAACTACATTTTTTCTAGAAAAAGCCTACAGGATATTCAGGGCCAGTGTGATTATGTCTAAAGGTTCATTTTAGATTTGATCTTGACTTCAATGAATATTTACCAAAATGGAAAACAGCCATGTGCATTGGCAAAATAAATGCCCAGAAACCAAGTTTCAAAAATTATGAGCAATTGCAGGTAACTCCACATTTGACACTCACATTAAATGCTTTCAGATATGCTTCTTTTAAGAAAGAAGCACTGAGTATTTTCTTAAAGTACATATATCACCAGTCACCACTGAAAATTCAGGCCAAGGATTGCTTCTCTGATAAAAACTCTTATGTAAAATACATATTAATTTACACCTTAAATGGAAGGTGACACAACTCTTCTGTGTCATACACCTATTACATTTTTTAACAATGTACAGGACTAAAAAAATCAGACTTCTCAAGCTGTTGTTTTTTCTTTAGAGATTACTCAGCTGTGTTACATTTCAGGTTTTTATATGTTTTTGGTTCTAATATGTATAAAAATAAGCATCTGATCATCTGTTCCACAGCTAATGGAAAGCAGAAACATACAGCAATATTGTCAGGGCAGATATTAGCAAGTTCTGCTTAGAAAAATGAAATATTGCAAACACCAAGGCTTTCTTCTAGAGGGATTTAAATGCAATCACATTAAACTTTAACAGTCTCTCTTTCCTTCCCTTTATGGACAAGGCAATGTGTGGACTGACACCAGCTTAGGTAAATTTGTTTACACCATAAAAGGCTTTTTGGAGAGCAGTGTGTTGGTACAAGCAAACTAAGGCTTACTTGGAAGTTAGTAAAAGAGGCTGATACCAACTGATCAGAATTACCAGCATCTCCTGAAGAAAAGGAATTCCTACAAGTCCTGAGCACGGCTTTATTTGTCCCATCTCTTGTAATAGTTAAATTAGACCTGTGCTGTGAAGTGAGGGTTTAGCATACAGAATAGACAGAGATGTGTGTAATTAAACATCAGGACTTGGACATGGCTCATTTTGAGATGTGATTAAAGTCAAAACTGCCTAATCTTATGTTTGTACATATGTTAATTGATTCTAGTCTTTCAGACTGCTGAACAGCTTCTGAACTATGTTTAGTTACTTTGAATGTTCATTGACCCTAGAATATCTGAATATATCCAAGGATAACTGGTAACTTTTGCACTGCATGATCCAGGCTGAATACTCTATGGTGCTGCTTAGCTGTTGAATATTTCAGAGACAGCCAAGAAGTACACAATTCTACTGCTGCTTACACTGCATTTCCAACAACAACAGCAAGTTTTTGCACATAAGTAAACAAAAGGATTAGCCATAAACGCAGAAGACACTCTATCTTCTTAGCATGATAAAGCAAGGGGAGGTGGAGTAGGCATTTTAATGTCTGCCCATACACTGAGCTGTTACTGTGACAGAAAGGTTTAAAATACGGCTGTTAGCATGCCACCACCACCAAGCAATATATTGCTTGCTGTGCCTCAAAGCAACAGGGAGGATATAAACCAAAGAGGATACTGACCTGCTGTTAAATGGGCAGCATGGACAAGGATTCGAACACCTGGCTTCAGATCAAAATGGACCAGATTTTGGTTCAGTTTCTGGATCAGAGTTTCTGAAATCTGGAAAAAAGGAGGAAATAAGAGGTGCATTTTTTCTTGGTCATTGATTTAGATTGCAAACAGGTGGGTAGGAAATATTGCTGCATGCAAAGTAAAGATTTTGCAGAGGCAACAGATTTTCCAAGCACAATTTCCTGTCACCTTACAAAGAAGGTGTTTGTGAAAGCTGAACACATCTGCCAGTACTATGTCCAGAGCAGTTTGTGTATGGTTAGCAATGACTAACAGCAACAAGTTGCCCTGTCACACATCTGTAGGATTGGCCCAACAGCAAAAGGGAATCGAGCCCCAAAAGAGCATTACACCCACATGTGTAAGTGTCTCCAGGACCAGTCGGCAACAGCACACCAGTGAACTTCATTTACTATTCAAGAAAAGAGAAGAATTTCAATTGTGAACACTAATTCACTCATCACAAATAACATTTAGCTTGTTGAGTATCCAGCTTCATGATCTTAGGGGGTGTTCATAACATGTGATATACCTGAGTCAAAATGAAGAGTTACCTTACCCCAACTTGCACTTAAATTTCAAGTCCTAAAGCCAAATTTCATTTCATACAGCTCTGAGTTTCAAGCCAGCTACTCCCTAGTCCTTAAGTATGCACCAGAACGAGCTCAAATCTTAAAGTGTTTACTGACTACAAGTATGGCTTTAACAAAATGTGTGTTCCATCTATTCTTATGGGCCACACAGAGAGAATATGCTCTCACATTGTCTCTTTCATGGGAGAGACATAGCACGGAGCTTTTAGATCACTATATAATCTTGCCATAACTAAAATGACAGTAGAGCTCTAGCAGAAATGAAGCAGGCTATTCCTACTTAAAGGACAAAACAGAAATCTCATCATTTATCTCAGCATTTGCTGAGATAAGACTCCATGAATTCTATATTAGTACAGTGAAGACGCCAAGCTTTGGTCCAAATTGTTGTTAAAATTCCCTTTTTAAAAGTTAGTTTCTCACAATTAGCACAGAGTCACTTTCTCCATATCACTCTTATGATAAGCAAGAAGTTCCAGGTATGTTGTAAAAAATTCAGATAGATTTATCAAGGAATGGAAGCCTACAGACATAGTATTGACAGTCTGCTGTGCATCTTTTGTTAAGTTCATTTGCCAGATGTTTCATGTATTTCACATTTAATTACAGTAGTGAGCAATTTTCCAACTGAACCATCCCTGGAGGTTTTTAAGAAGAGGATAGATGTGGTTCTTCAGGGGATGATTTAGGGATAAGAGTAGTGTAGGGCTATCAGTTGGACTATATGATCTTGAGGGTCCTTTCCAACAGTAATGATTCTGTGATTCTTCATGTTGGTTTATTAGGGGGAGGTAGTTGGAAAACTGCAAAAAAACACCACTACCCCATAGCCCTGAATATCCAGTTGCTGAGAATGTTGTGGTCTAATAGCCATAGCAAGATCAAGAGGAACTGTATTCTAGTGCTCACTACTTAATTTAATTTGTTTTAAATAAATCCTTATTCTTTCTTGAAGATTAATGAAAAATTGTCAAAAAAAGAACATTCCAATAATTTTTACACCATCTTTTTCATGTTCTTCATTTTTGTCTTGTTGAGTTATTTCAGTAATGCTACCCAGTTATGATTAGATGTTCCTTGGCTATCATTCATCACAGAATGAGATTTATCTGCCTCTTTCATTTTTTTAACATTCTTAATGGTTCTTTCAATACTCTTGGCTTATACACTTCATTTCTGGCTGCTGATCACTTGAATAGGTGCCTTTGGTCCAATATCAATTTGGCAATAACTCTCACAGGCGTTTTATTTATATTTTTAAATATATCTCTTTAAAGTTTACAATTTTTTATGGGTGCCAGAATGTGCAGTAAATATATTTCTTCCAACAGCAAGAAAAAATACCACCTGCTTACAAAGAGCCATCTGCTGATCTCAGAGCAGCAGGGATGGTGACAAAAAGATGTGCAGTACATGAAGAAAGCAAATTATATTGCTCTTTATGAATTTGAGCATATTAATAACTAAGACTGACAGCCATAAAAAACCCAGAGTAACAGATGCAGATCAATACACTGTAAACCTAGTACATTAATGGCTCATGGAAATAATGTGAAAAATATCATTCAGTCCATTCCCAGTCCCAAAGATGACCTAACAACTCTTCTTCATCACCCTGCAGGAATTATCTTCCTTTGTGCTCTGAGATCCTGATGCTGCTGAGGCAGCTGAGCCTATGAAAAAAGCAACCATAAGACAGTAAACTGAGGAAAAAAACAACTCCTTTGTGTCCTCCCTCTTCAATACCTCACAACAAGTGCACAAAATGGTCAGGGAAATAGTAGAGGTAAAAACCATATGTGATGCCTTCTGCACAAAAGAGGCTTAATGTGATGTATAACAAAGCATGCACCTAGCAAATGTTGCTATCCAGTTTCTGAGAACAGTTTCATCAAGGATTTGAGAAAGAAGTGGAAGAATAGGAGAACCTTGAGAAAGTCAGGACTGGAAGGGACCAGAGACTTTGTTGGGCACCAGTGACATGAAGGAACACTGAGATCTCACCTAGCCTTCCTGAGGATTCCTGCAGTGCAGACTGACAAGGGAAAAACAACAGCACCAGTAGGAACATTAAAGGTGAGAGGTGCTGTGGCAGCCTCCCAGCAGGCAAGCTGAGCGTGTGAGAGGAAGTTCAATCCTTGTCTGGCAAGATGGTGAAAAGGAATAATAGGAAGAGGAGAGGCTGTAAGTGAAAGTAGCAAGAAAAAGGAAAGCATAGAGAAAAGGTCACAACCAAAGTTTATTATTACTGTACTGCACTGTTACCTGAACATGAATGTAGATCCTGTACAAATGCAACTCAGAATAAAATTATTACTGTCTGAAACCATAAGTATCTTAGCAGAAGCTTGAAATAGCTGTCACTATATATATAGTTTCAGGACTATATGTAAAGTGTCAAAACAGGCAGCAAATCTTCATGCTGCTCAGAGTACACAGACTATTTCCTTGAGTCCATTATTTATATGCTCTCCCAGTGGCTTTCTGGGTGCAGCTTTTATGCCTGCATCTTCATGGAATCTGAACAAGTCAAAAAATGAATAACAGCCTGAGACCTTCAAAAGCACCAGAAGTTCTTGTGAGAATCAGACATCTGCCTTCCTTAGGCAGCTCTGGAAATTCCTGACATAATTCTGGCGGAAGAACAGATGCATTCAGACATGTTTTTAAAATGTTTGCTTGCTTGCTACAATATTTTCATTTCTCTTTATGAGGAAAGTCAGATTTTCTTCAAAATAGACATGTAGACAGTATAGAAAGAGGGAGAAAAACATGTTCTGTACTTCTAAAAATTACCTGAAATAGAATCCATACAGAAAAGTTTACAAACATCAATATTTGAGGTTAATGAGCAGAGTACACACAGTTAAAGGGACAAATTCACATTGGGATTGGACATTACTCTCCAAAGTTGGACCTGACAATGTTTCTGGTCCTCACATGGTTTCAAGGGGATCTGTGAATCACATATCACTCAGGACACTAACTTTGAAATTGGAGAAGTGTCCTTTCTGCTTTTTTTATTCTGTCAGGTCTATGTCTAGCTCATTTGACCACAGGTTATCTGACTTTAACCTAGAAGTTGTTCTGACTCACAAAATTTGTTTGCAATATCAATAAAGTGCCTTTATTGAAGTAAATCTTCACACAAAGGCTGGCTCACTCATCAAGTTAATGAAAAGGTTTCAGGAGGAAACATTTTGGGTCTTATGCCTCCTTTACTTCTGCATTCAAAATGGCATTATGGATTCACTTTTGTTTAGAAAGCAGATAAGGAAACATTGAAGTACTTTGGTCTGTTTCAAAAATAGCTCAGCAACTCTAAATGAACATCTAGACCTTCAGCTGGGGAACAGGTTAGCCTCAGGCCTGTCCCTGTTTGTCTCTCACTCCTGGAGATGTAACTAACTCAGCTGAAGACAGAAAAACTTCTTAGAATAGCAACCTCCTAATTTATAGTCTTCAAGAGTCTCCCTTGTGAAAATAATTAGCTTTCAGAATTAGTTTTGGTCCTTAACTGAGCCTCATTGACTTTATCTGCTTCATTTGCAGAATTAAGCATGATGTGCAAAAATAATTCAGTAATAGAAACCATTCTTCATGTATCATTTTTCATCAAAGGACACATAATGAATAATAATAACAGACAGTTTGTGAAGGAAAAAAAAGATTCCAATTTAAAAATGGAACAACCCAAAAATTAATTTGGCTTCTCTTAGCATTCTGTCAGAAGTAGGACTGTGAAAGAACCATGTGCACCAAGAAACAGAATTATCACTCAGAAGGGCATTTTTCCATACCTTTACTGCATTTTTAAATCTCTGGTGTGTATTGGTTTAGACTAATTTAATGTCATTCAACCATGCCAGCATGTACTAGCTAAGAATCTAGATAATTGTATAGATACCATGTAAGGATCTCAGCTAAAGAGACTTAAAGACACTTCCATTCAATTCATTCAGTAAATCAATGAACAACTCAGGAAAAAATCATGCACATTTATTGCTAGGAAGCAACTTGAACCAGCATCACAAAAGTGAATCAAGAGGTAGGGCAAATGTGGATTACAATAAACCATGCCGCTTGCCCTGTACAACCTTGGTTACTTCACTTGAGGCCTCTAAAGCCTCTGTACCTGAGCACTGAAAAATCATAATCACTGACTTACAGGGTCCAGCAGGAATTTCTGGAGATCATTTAATGAAATACACTGAATTCAATCTGCTGTTGGCATCCATAGATACCTTGAAAGCACAAGGTGAAGCATATTCCTGTGGTTATTCTGGGACAAGTACTGACCAGCAGACATAAACCCAGAGAGAACCTAGACATAAAAGCCATGATCCACTTTATATGAACAAAGGTGACCAGAACAAGTCCTAAGACTCAAGGGCTGCTCTGTACACTGAGCAAAAGATGAGAAGGTGAGAGGGCTGATAGTTACACCACAGGAATTAACTCAAAATATAGACAGCCTCTTCTACTACACATATACAGCCAGCCAAGAAAAGATGGCTGAGGAAAAAGCCCTTGATATAACGTCCTCTGGTTCATAGTATTCCATTCTCTCCCCAACTGCCTTTACTTCTTAAATACTGGCCCAGACTTCCCTAAGCACTCAGTGGAAGACTTAGTCTCCATACAAAGGTATGCATGTTAAAAAAAAAAAAATCTTTCCTAGTAAACATCAGACGATTTACCCCCCTCCCTGGAATGGAATTTCCAGGACTGATTGGCACCATTTTCTGTAAGATTTGAAGGTGTTCACTGTTATGATCTTGTTGCTAAAATATTTTGGGGTAAAGGACATATCTGAAATACATCAGAGCAAATAAAAGTAGTGAAACTAAATATGCTAATACACTAAAGCTTAGGAGGGTGGATGAAAAAAAATAGATAAAAAAATAGAACCAGAAATAAAATCTTATTTGCTTTAAGGAAAGAATCCTAAGACATATAGAATAATAAAATCTATATATAATCTATGACAAATCATAGAGTTGTCAGAGTTGGAAGGGACCTTAAAGGTCATCTAGTTCCAACCCCCCTGCCATGGGCAGGGATACCATCCAGTAGATCAGGTTGCCCAGGGCCCCACCAAGCCTTTTCTTAAACGCTTCCAGGGATGGGGCTTACACAGCCTACATACATATACACATACATGCATCCTGAATGCCATTCATCAATAGTGTTTAATTTGCCAGAGGTATTTTATCTCCTCAGCTCATCACTGCTCATTTGATATTCAGTCATTCATGTAATTTCCCATCTCTTTGGCTGGATACAGATACTGGCCACAGCTGCAACATGTGGAACACATTTGCCAAAGACTCCATCATGCTTGTTACATTGCTGATAGCTCTTTTCAGAGAAAAGAATAATGGCCTCAAATGCCATTAAATAGTTACTCCTACATCTATTTTGCATTTCTGCATTTATGGTTACTTTGAATAGGCCAGGTAAAAGCATGCAAATGAAGAACTAAAGGGAAGTGCATGAAAACAGTAAACCCATCACTCGATATGAAAACATCACTTTAGAATTCTCATGTTCCTTCTTACATATCCTTTGATAAAACAGGAGACACATATGCTGTGTCTGACATAAAGACTACACCAGTAAACAATGTGGAGAGAAGATAACTTGTGAAATGTATAAATACAAACATAACCCTTCAGAATCTTCCTATAGAGTAAAACCATACACTGAAATAAACTGAGTAATTATGTCTATGTCGTTTGTATCACTGCCCTCTGCTGAATTGTAAGTAGAATATCTTCCTACTGTGCATTCATTTGGAATTGGATTAGTACTAAAAATTATTTGAAAATTGCTTGGAATGCTACTAACTAGAGGTTTGCCCTTCACTGAAGAGAAAGAATTTAGTGCTTTTGAAGCAGCAGATTCTGAATTCTGTAATCATTGCATTCAGCAAGCCCATCCATACAGATGGTGTAACAACTGCATGCCAGCCCAAGTGGCCAATGGCAATTCTGGGTGGCAGTTTTTGCAAGATTTGGGACATTTTAGTCGCGTTGCAGTGACCCCATGCAAATCAAACAGCAGCATTTTACAACTGCCAATTATTTCTACATTTTTAAGCAGGTTGGTAGTCTGTCCTCAGTTGCTGTGAAATGGAGCTGGGGAAACAAGTGACCCAACTGTAAAAAGAAATAAAAATAAAAATAATAACAAAAATAATAATAATAGTAATAGCAAACTCATATCATTCTGGTCATAAATAAAAGATTTTTAAAATATGAAAAATGTTTTGGGATTCTGCAGGATAAAAATATCTTTTTTTTTTTATGAAGCTGTGAAGAATAAGTTTACACTGACTACAGAAAGCAGAGTGGATCAAGCTGTCTGAGATCCTCAGAAATTCTATATTTTGTATTAGGTGGAATTATCCCATGCTGCACGTTGAGGAAATTTCCTCAGCCTCATACATAGCAGGGTTTTTTCTGCTGTCAAAACCAGTTATAATTTTTAAAAGGTACTTTAGTATCCCATGGGAAACATCAGCAATGCAGAGTTCACATATCTAAATGTAACTTGCAAACACATATGACAATAATTGGTACTGTGTATACAAAAAAAAAAAAAAAAGAGGCACTTGAATGAGAGGGGTACATTAGTTCAAGGAGAAAATGACATCTACCATCTAACCCCACTCTTAACAAGAACATGAGACACAAATACAACACTGTGATGGAAAACTGCCTGGAAATGTGTATTTATCAAGTGTGATGCAGGGCCTAGGAGAACTTCCACAGTCCCACTATTACTGTAGCTAACAACTCATGGCTTACTGTGTTTAGACTCATAAAATATGAGTGGCACAGAGTAGTATTATGGACTTTGACAAATGGGAAACTAAGACCTAAATTTTCAAGGGAGAGTAGACATCTAGCTGCTTCTGAAGTCAATGGAAATTATGTACCTAGAGACCACAGAGAGGCTGGACAGACCCAAAGGTATGCTTAGAATGCTAAATGAGTATAAACCAGATAAAAAGAGACCAGCTTATTTGCCTCAAAGGGAAACAGCAAGAAAATGAGGTAATTAGATATGCTTCAGATTTACTGGTAAATGCAAAAGCCCACAAAACCACACACACCCTTCAATGTTACCCGTGGCAGAATAATGGTCTAGCTCATGTAATGAAATACAGCTCAGTTAAACAAGTGCTCTGTGATAGACATGGCCTGCAACAACCTCAGGAGTTTTATGTGGGGAGATGTAGTTTGAATTCCCTCTTCAGTTCCTGTTTCTATTACTTTTCCCTTTCTCCTACTCTATCAGCTGTCCTTAGCATAAACGCTGCTCTAACTACCAGAAGTTACTATGCACCCCCTGCATGACTTACATGCCTTATCCTTTTCAAACCCAGGTTAGATGACCACAGAGTGTCCCTTGCCCTCTGTTCTAGTACCTGACATGTGAATATGGTGGATTCAAGGCTGTATCACCATATCCATGTCATATGACTGCAATTACATATGCCAACTTTAGGAAGCTCTAATAGGAGAGGAAGAGAAAGAGGGGGCCATAGCATATTTCATTCTTCTTGTAAATCTGTGCCTATAATGTGCATGGTGGTTTCATGCCCTTCCGTTGTATTTCACCCACTTCTATCAACTTTTGATTTTAAGAATGAGCTAGGTTTTCCCTCCCCTGACTACTGAAAAAAGGGCTTTTATGTAACAGAAACATTAATTTCTGGACTACTTTCACTGGATCTATTCTTACTGCAAGTTTCCTAGGGACAGAAACTCTTTGTCATTGTTTATGGATAGGCTCACCGTGAGTCTCGCTCAGGTTTGGAGAGTAGCCTCCACATGTGATATGACACCATGAAAAAAAGGAACCTATATAATTGTTTTATTCCATTGCAATGTTTGCACAAACTATTTCTATTTTGTTCCTGTACTTTGAATTTTCTCTTCCAAATTAGAAAAAAAATCATCCAAAAATACAACTCCTTTGGGTCTGCACCTGCAAACACACAAACACGCCTTTGAATAGCTTGTTGCTTGCTCATGAACACAAACCAGATTTCAGCTCCTACCACAAAAGAACACTATACTTCATAAAATACCTGAGAAACAACTTAAGATGTCATTAGCAAAAACATCTGCTCCCAGTAGTCATTTTGATGACCTCAGGCACAGAGAAAACCTTTTGACTGGGCTCTGAAACACTTCAGGAAAGGGGTAATGAAGGACCACAGGCCAGATGGATAACAAAACAGGAACAGTATAAGAACAACCTTTAGTACTGAGGGCAGAGATACATTTTGAAGCCCTCTTTATGCAGTTCCATAAAACAGAGAAACCGAAAGATGCTGCAGTGCTTACCACAGTTGTTTAGACTCCAATGAATCAAATGCATTTGTAACAATTATTTGTTGTAACCTCTCTTGGAAATCCCACATATATATATGTGTGTGTGTGTGCGTGTGTGTGTGTGTACACAAATGCATAAACAGACACTTCTTCAAGTAATGGACACAATACCTGCTCTAGGTCTGCTGCTGATCTTCTATTTTCTCCTGTGGCGTCTTGATATGGTAAAATGAAGAGGTCGGCAGATGTGGGCAGACCAGGGAGCACTGCGACCAGAATATGCTTGCTTGAAATACCTATTGCCTGATACATAGACAAAGAATGGACAGATGAACAGTGGGGGTGGCACTGAATGCTAAGAGCCTCTTTGCTAAGGCATCATACTAATACAAATGATGTAGGGCATATCTGGTACAACAGGGAGAATCTTTTTAAAATCCACAGCTTGTAAAAAGTCAGGGATTAATAATTTCCTGATCTCAGCTGTTTTACCATGTTCTTCAGTAAAATATGCAGGGTCCCAGTGCAACAGTGATAATCAGACATGCTAAAAGGAGCTCCTGAAGTTACCTGACCATCCCAAGTTAGTCCCCGAGAGTCTTTATTTAGCTAACGATAAGAAGCCGCAAGTTAAAGGGCAAGATACGTGGGCAGAACCGCACTCTAGAGGTGAGGTGTGATTAACCAAAACATCTTGAAAGCCTTGTAGAGACTCAGTGAGAGAGAAGACAATGAATCAACTTTGAATCCCAAAAGCCAGACAAATTGTTATAGTTTACATCCTGGGTGAATTCCACAAGTTAAAGAGGACCATTTTTACTTTTCCTTTTTTAAGGTGTTAAAGACTGTATTAATCTGCATTTTTTTCTGTCTTGTTGGCTGGAAATTTTAATCAATGAGTTAAATCTTCCTTCAAGAAAAATTAGACAAAATACAGAACAAAGTACCACACAGACAACACTAACAGGGTCATCTCTGGTCATAGATTTCAGCTGCTGATACCATGACATTACACATTTACACTGTGGAGTTATTCTCCAGAAAAGGAGCTCTTTCGTAAGTCAAAAGAATCACACACACACAGAATATTAGGAGTTGGAAGGGACCTCGAAAGATCATCTAGTCCAATCCCCCTGCCGCAGCAGGATTCCCTAGACCAGAAGAAGAAACATAGTTTGCTGAACGTTCCTCCTTTGTCTCTTTGTGTTGTGGATTATCCAGCAAATGCATTTAAATCTCAAGGTTTTGATTTAAATCTTAAGTTTCCAAGTGCTGAATTTACTAGGTCACTTTTAAAGGAAAAACAAAAATTCCCTCAGATACAAGGGCAGACCACAGCAGCTGGATGCAGCACAGAGATTCCCCTGCAGTCAGGACTTATAACCCCTTCAGACATTAACTGTACCTAAACCTCATGAATTCTTCTCCCTAGTAGTTTAGGAGCAAACACTTGGAGCAGCTGCTCATTGAACGAAATGATGGATGGAGGACAAGGAGTCAGCAAAACTGATTACAAATCTCTGGTACCTCAGCTCATTCTGTGGCTATCTCATGTGTAACTGCTGACTGTCCAGGGAATACCCTGTGGAGCTGTGAAAAGGGAACTCATCCCCTCCACCACACATCCAGGAAAAGCATGAGTTTTGTTGTTGTTGCTTGTTTTTAATGTAGATTTAGAACAAGAAGCTACAACAATATAAAGGTCTCATATATTCTTCCCAAGTACCATATGAAGCCAGGGCTTGAATTATTTTACTTGCCTAATAGATTGTTCTAAGATGTCCAGAAGAAGACACAGTATTACCAGTTAATGGGATCTTCATTTGCAGATGCTGGGAATACTTTTCTTTTTTTTTTTTTTAGTTTATTCTTGTCATCTTCATCAAAAGTGGGACTCAGAAAATCAATGATGTGTGCAAATAATTATGATGATAATACAAAATAGAATATTTTGTGATAATATTAACTTATCACTACTTATAGAGAAGATATTTTTGTAGATAACTATAATTTCTTATGCAGAATTTTTATCCAAGTCTCTGTAATAAGAATGTAATACTTTAATAAAAGTTCATAAAAATTCTATAGTGCAGCTATAATTTCCTATTGAATTATTTAGTTATTCAACTCATTTTTATACAGTTTACTTAATTGCTGTAGAAATCTATTGGGTTTATCTTTAATTTTTACAGGAACTTTTCACAAAGGTTTGTTTAAGGTGAATCATTTAGCTGTATAAGAGAGATAATTAGCAATCAATTTCCTGTTTCTTTTTTTTACTCAAACAACAAAAAGACATTTTTGTGTTCACTGCTCTGCTTTTGGATTTTCACCATGGTATTGCAGTTTAATAATCCTTTTTTATAGCTAGATTTTGTTTTACTGAGTTGTTTATATTCTGCAAATTCATCCTGAAGATAAATGGATAGTTGAATACTTGATACAGACATAAATAAGTCAGAAAAACAAGCTCCAGAAAAACATTCTTTTTTTTTTCTTTCCTCCTTCTCTCCTGTCTTTTGAGGAAATCAAATTAAAAATCTCAGAAACAATCCAGGCAAGTTTGTGCGCACCTGATTAATGCAGTGTCTTTCCAGTCTTTTTGCAGAGATGGTGCCAGAAATGAACATCTAAGCTTGCTAATAAGACCTACGAGCTTTGGATCCTTTCAAAATCTGAGCATCTTTATTTTATAAAAGCAGAAGCCCTGTTTCAGACAGATCCCTTCACTATTTTTTAGCTGGATGGAGAAACTCCAGCTGTCTCTTCTAATTTTTCTTAGCCCCTCAGTTTGAAATCAAAATCTTCAGCCACATAAGAATATTTTACGACATACTGTTCCACATTTAAAAAAGGAACTTCAGAGCTTCTCCAAAGTGTTGACAGGAAAAATAGCATACAATCCTCCTGATTCATGAACCTCAGGCTATGTGAAAGACATAAGGCACTTACTGTGGCAGTCTTCTCTGTGGAAAAAATTGTTTTTCTTTTTGGCTTCCTAAGTTTCTTACAGCATATTGTAATCCCATTAGACTAGCACTACTTTACACTGCTGTTTAAGAATAGTAGTAAAAAAGGTAAAAATTGCTATGCAGCAGTAAGTCCCCTGTTTTCTGTATGGCCTTTTCTCAGAAATATTCCACATAATCTACTGTCATTAAGAAGAATAAACTGAAGGCTGTTACTGAGCACCAAATTTCACCTGTCTGAAAATTAGGATTCTGGCCTCAAGCACTAGCCTAGTTTCCTTTGGTAGTTGGTAGAAACAGAGAGATACCTTGACAGAACAGCTGATCCAGTCCTAACGTAGGCACCAAAGCAGAAGCTGGAACCATGGTAACACAGGTAATGCACATTGCTTACCTCCACCAGAGCTCTCTTGACTACTCTACTGATGTCCCTCCTCCACTCTGGGATATCTGGATTGTAGTCATCCAGGTTCGGAGAGAATGATAACCGCAGGGACTGAAATTGCTCTGCAGATGCAATGACATGGTGGTGAGTAAAGGCTGTGAAATGCCTTCGCTTCAAACAAGTGGGCAGAACCTAGTGAAATCTGCTGCAGCTTATGTTTTGCTTGATCAGTCTGCAAGGTGATGCACAGACTGACTGAATCCAGCAGTTTGTCTAAGAGATTCACTGAGAGATTTAGAGAATCTGAGAGATTCACTGCCCAAGTGTTATAGAACTGAAAAAGATGATCAGTCCTTTCTTCAGTGGATGAATAGCACTGGAAAGGGAGCTGTGTTGGGAATGTAAATTAAATGTTACCTTCATCTTGACTTCTGAAGCAGGTAAGCCCTGCGAAAGAAGTTGTGATTGTACTCCACAGACACATCCCAAACACTCGAAATTTTAACTGGAAGGGAACCAGGATAAAGGTATGGAGAGGACTAGCCTTGGAAAACAAACTTCTTAATCTCTGTTGCTGCTAACAGCGATGCCCACATTGACCACGTGCTTACAGAATCACAGAATGTTAGGAGATGGAAGGGACCTCAAAAGATCATCTAGTCCAACCCCCCTGCCACAGCAGGATTCCCTAGACCAGGTCACACAGAAGCGCATCCAGATGGGTTTTGAATACCTCCATAGAAGGAGACTCCACAAGCTCTCTGGGCAGTCTGTTCCAGTGCTCTGGCACCCTCACTCTGAAAAATTTTTTTCTTGTATTCACACAGAATCTCCTATGCTTCAGCTTACAACTATTGCCCCTTGTCTTGTCACTGGGCTTCACAACGAAGAGCCTGACCCCATCCTCCTGACACCCACCCTTCACATATTTAAAAGCATAGATAAGGTCACCCCTTAGCCTCCTCTTCTCCAAGCTGAAGAGACCCAGCTCCCTCAGCCTTTCCTCATAAGGCAGATGTTCCACCCTCTTCATCATCTTGGTCGCTCTGCACTGGACTCTTTCCAGCAGTCCCCTATCCTTCATAAACTGAGGGGCCCAAAAGTGGACACAACATTCCAGATGCTGCCAACAAGACTCCATCCCATTGACCACGACTCTCTGGCTTCTGTCCTTCAACCAGTTCACAATCTGCCTCACTACCCAATTATTCAGACCACACTTCCTCAGTTTAGCCACAAAAATGCTGTGGGAGACAGTGTCAAATGCTTTACTGAAATCAAGATAAACCACATCCACTGCTCTACCATCATCTATCCACCCAGTTATGTCTTCACAAAAGGCTATCAGGTTGATCAAACATGACTTCCCCTTGGTAAACCCATGCTGACTGCTCCTAATGACCTCCTTATCCTTGATACGCCTAGAGAGAATCGAGGATAAAGTGTTCCATCACCTTTCCAGGGATATAAGTAAGGCTGACCCGTCCATAGTTACCCAGCTCCTTCTTTTTGCCCTTGTTGAAGACTGTATAAACAGCTAAAACTAGGATTCCCAGTGATTATTAGGCTCCATGTACACTGTATATCTGTGTGCCCTAACTGCTTCTGAGGCCTGAGTACAATCTCAAATCAGTAGAGATTTCAGCATCGTACTGCAGCACACAGCATTAACTTATCTTTCAAGCTAACCAGCTTTTGCATGAGTGAAGAGGCCTCTACTGGCCAAGAAGGGGGGAAAACAGGTTGCAAAAAGACATAACGTTTTGGCAATCATGTAGGATGATCAAATAGCAATAAAACAGATGCTGAGGGCTCTGAGAAGGAGATTAATGTCCTGCATTCATCTCGGTCTGGACTACTGTCAGTCAGAGGCCTTCATAAATGTTATGCTGAACTGGCAGCACTGGAACTGACCTTATAATCTCACTCAAATCATCCCAGAATAGAGACCTCTTGTTGATGCCAGCTAACATGGCTCTCTAGCTCCTGCCTGTGGAGAATCCTACATGAAATGAAAGGGGAAAAGCTCACCATACACAGCAATAGTTTTTGTGTCCTGAAGAATGGTGTTTCCTGCTGAGACCTGAACGGTGATGGTGTTCATCCCTTCCACAGAAAATGTGAATGTGATGCTCCCTTCCAATGTGATCAGTGGCTGTAAATATATCAGAAAAGGAGAAATTAAGTTAAATTGGCCATAAAGGAAAAGCAAAAATGGGTTTGGCTCTCTAGCCTATTAGAGTAGTTTGAGGAGTCAGTTCCAGACTGGAAACTTAAAGACTTAGAAGACATTCTGTGACATGGAAGCCAATTTTCTGGAGATGACTCAGGGATCCAGATGGGGATGTCCATCTGAAGCTGAAAGTAAGATACTTACAGTTTCCAACGGATTTAAGTTTTAAGATCCCAGCATTTCCTTCCCACCTAATATGCTGGCTGTTCAAGTGTCCATCTTTGCTGCACTCCCCAAAGAGGCCCAGATCTTAATACAAGGGCCTGCAAGACTCCCTGCTCAGGTGTCACGCTCCTTTCCCAGATCTAGCTGTGATTCATTTAAGGTGACTCAAGGAGGTTGTGACAGAAGCAGGATGCAAATCAAGGTTTCTCAGTGGTTCTCCCATTATCCTTAGACACAAAGACATCACTTTGGGAAAGTGATGGTGTTTGGAGAGGACATAGTTCTCCTCAGCTTGCTTCATTACGCAATCACTTAATCAATGAGTGATGTCCCCTTTCAGCAGTCTCTGCTCTAACTTTTGGTTTTGCTTATTAATGAACTCTGGGTGAGATCTTCAAAGCACCCAGTATTAACTCAAACTCTTCTGCCATTGTAGGCTGTAGTAAAACTCTCACTTCAATGAGAACAGTTAGACCAACTCTGATCACTTAAGAGCTTAGCAGATCAGAGGGAAGGTTAAAAGGTGACAATCACAGCCTATAAGTACCTCTAGGGAGAGATGATGTCTGATAGTATAGAGAATTCTTTAATCTACACACAAAGGCATAACAAGATCCAACAGCTTGAAACAACGGAAGCTGTTTTCAGACTACAAACAGTGCATGTGTTCATGATAATTAGCTATGGGGAAATAGTTTGGGGAGAAGCAATGAATTTTCCATCATCTGAGGGAAATTATACTGCAAAATAACAACAAAAAGAAGTCATGTTCTGCCTTAATCACAAAGAGTTAAATAAAGCAGAAAGTATTGACGAAAATATCTGACTGGTGTTAAAGATAACCATATCTTGTTGAAGGTCTCTCTTGGTTCTACAAAATCCATGAGAATCTCTCCTCAGAAACTAATTAGGGTCTCTGGGTACTTCAGCCACAAATAAACGTAAAATAGCAGTCATAATACCTGTGCAGATTTACTAACAATGCAAGCACAGAGGCAGGAGAATGTGTTGCATCCTGTTCTTATATCTGACCAGAGCCTAGAGGCAAGGAAGTGTGTTGGGAACCATTATATCCACCAGTAGCACATGATAATAAGGTCTTCTTGCACATGTGGTATAGCATAGATTGTCTCTTCCCTTGTTAAGACACTAGAGAAATGAGGTTGAAACTCTAGGGCTATGTAAAAACAGTTCCTGATATTAAAACAGCTTCAGTTTTTTTAAAAAAAAAAAACCCTCAAAGTTTTTCTGTTGTTGCTATTGAAGAAAGGAAGGTAGGAAAAAACACAAGAGAAACTCTTCTGGATTTTGGTTCACTACACCCACCTTGGATTTAAATGCAGGGAGAAAGCTATTGACAATTTTCATTAAATGGTAATAAACTCTACAGCTAAGTCACAACAACAAACACAAAGCAGCTCTTGCATTTCAACATTGGTTCATCAAAGAACCACTAGTCTCTCAGTCTCTGGTTTATAATTTTCTTGCATGTGTGACTATTTAGAAGCATTCCCAGCTCCCTCTCTCCCTTCCTTCTGAGTCAGAGAGCTTCTTCAGCATTATTTTGATCTCAGTCCATAGGGAATACAAACCTCTGTGTTGTTCCCAAACCACCAGACAAAAGTAAGTGTTCCCACTTGGCTTGGCCACAGTACTGCCGTGGCGTTGACCTCCTTGTTCTTTGTGGTGACGAATGGTAGAGATAAGTGAACGTGTTCCAAAGGGCCTGCAGAGACAAAAGCAGCAGGTGAGTCCTCCCTCTGTCTGAAATGTCAGCCTGAAGGAGAACACAACTAAGGGGATATCTATTGGTTTAGGGGAGAGAAGTCCTCCAAATCACTGCCAGACAGTTAATGATTTGGCTTGGAGCCATTTCTAGAAAGATAAGCTTAAATCTGTTCCTTATAGAACAGGAGCTACCCCTGCAGCTGGAGCTGAAAAACTTAGACTTACTACTGCACAAATGTCATATACTCAAGAACTGTATTTGCAGCTTGAACAGTAGAGGCAGACCCCTGTTATGTGAATATAGCCTTTATCAGGAAGGCAAAAGAATGTGCAGGACAAATGGGTTCGGAGGACACGAAGCATCTCTGCTTATTCAGACTATTGTGATCTGGTGAATTTGAGTAGTGATGTATCTTTATACCAGCTGAAACTCTACCTGAAGGCAGCTATTCACTGAGTGCCTTCATTTTGGTGTTGCCTTGTAATCCCTCCTTTTCCTCAATAAACTCTTATATTTCTTTAGTACAAACAGAACATAATTCATTCGACAAGTGACATTATGCCCAGGGTTACACATTTCCCATCTTCTGGAGACAGATGGGCCTTTGTTGTTACGTCTTGTCCTATAGATTATTTTTAAAAATGTGTTCTGACTCTTCACTTAGAAAAGAAAGCAATTGTCCTGAAAGTGACAGAGAAAGAAACCCCAGGTGACAAGGGGACATGGGTTTCTTAAACAAATTAAGGCCACATCTACATGTCCTACATCTGCAAGCTCCCAGTGTCAGCATTGTCCAGAAGAAGTTCAGATATATTGCTACTATGTATTTCTATTTCTACTGTATATTTCTATTACATTGCTATTATATATTTCAGGATGGAGGATTTTTCAGGATATATTCCATATATACATATAGACCTTGTTTTTCAAACTACAGGAACTCCACACATTTTGGATGAATTTCCCTGTACCCCTATATAGCACACACGGGGAGAGAGATGAAAAAATTCTCCCAAATCAGACTGTATAAAAAAATTCCAGAAGAAACAAGGACCATTGTTCCTGACATTACTGAAATTCAGCTTTCTCTGGGCTGTAGACACATCTGCTGCTTAACATAAAACAGTCCAATTAAGAGTTATCCATGATCAGACTAACCAAAGCCTGCTATAGACCAGATCATGGCTTATTTTCCCTTTGATAATCAGCAGTCAACACTCTTCTGGAAAATTCATGAAAAGCCAGAATTTAATTTTCACAATTTCAAAGACATTCCCCTGCTCAGTTACCTTCCCGTGGCCAGGCTGCACCTGTTTTCAGCAAGACCCAGAGATCTGAAACCCAGCAGCTTCTCAGGTTAAATATTTTGCAGCTCTAGTATCCTTTGGCATGTTTGCCAAATGCCCAATATCAACACAGCCCACTAAAGGTATACACTTCCTAACACCAGATGCAGTCACAGCACTTACAATGGAGCTCACGTAAAGTTTAATACACTCCAATAAAACTGCATAGATGCTCTGAATACATCTCAAATGATCCAGCACTGCAGAGAGGGCCCAGCATCTCCCCAGACCTCCACCGCATGCTGGTTAGGAGACAATATGAAAGAATAGCTCAAACAAGCTAATTATTTCTGTGCCTATAGCCAATGAGACAAAGTGGTTGAAATGCTGAACTGTTATCTGGCCAGCAGATGGGGATAGCTCACTGGATAGTCCCTTAGCTTGGTAGCAGACTGCTTACTCCCAGGTAATTGTGAAGAGAATACAAGAGCATTCATTTCTGAGTTTCCTGCAGGGCCATGGAGACTACACGTAGTCCAGGAAAAAACTGTGTGCAAGTCCCAGACAAGAGAAAGGGAGAAGCTTCTAAAAGGGCTCTTTTGGGCAGGTGATGTTATTCTGAAGCATGCAGGAGGCAAATGCATAAATAACTTTCCAGGGGAAAATTTTGACCTGTCAGAACAGATCAGAGACAGCTGGTTGGATGAAGAAGCAGTTTATATACAACTTACTATCCATCCACCCCAAAATGCTCCTGCCTCACAATAACCTGCATTTCTGTATCCCTGGACCAACTGCAGCAAAGGCACTGCTACCATGCACTGGCTCAACAGCTGCAGCAGGATGCTCCTAAGTCACACAAACATATCTGAATATTGTTCAAACAATCAAAATGGTTCTTAAGCCTTCAATATCTCAAGAAGGATTAAAACACCTATAAACCAAAAATCCACTATGAGTGAGAGCAAAGGCTGAACACCTGCCTTCTTCCATTTTGTGGATGCTGCATAAGAAAGCAGTTGTTGCTTCGTGTGGCCTCATTACTTCACAGATAGCCCAAGTGCGTGCAGTGGTCCCCATGGAATTGTCTCTTGTCAAATAGAAAATGATTACAAACCCTGCACATGTGAGGCTGTCAGAACCTTTTCTGAAATATTAACCACCAAAGCACTTCTCCATTTGTTTTCAATGACCTTTACAAACAGTAAAAATAATACCCCAACCAAAACAAAAAAGACCATAGCTCCCATTGAGCTGATTATTATAATGAGCAGCAGTGGGAGAGGGATTTCTGCATTCAGACCCTGCAGCAACTCCCATGATAATTACCCAGGCACATGCAGGGAAGTAAACTAGAGTATGACACCAGAACAGAAGAAATTATATAAAAGTGTATATATGCCTATTCTGAGCAGAGGCCCTTTTCTCTATCCAACTTAGGATGATAGTTAAATAACTATTAAAAAAAAAACCCCAAAACAGTAGCTGTCTAAAAAATGAGAATTTACCTTGATTTACCAGTGCCTCAGCACATAACTGACACAGTCTAAGCCCCAAATCAAAATCCTGAGCTTTGCAAAAAGATAATTTATGAATACAGTTATTTTTGCAAGGTTTTATTCAAACACATGGTGTGCTGAAGGATTATGTGACATAAAAGTTTGCCACAGACCGGGATCTGTCAAGTTAGGGAATCATAAATAGTACACTATGACACCAAAGGTCTTTTCAAAGGGAAGCATTCAGGGAGATATCTGACCCTTTTTCTCTAGTGCTCCCTCATAAACCTCCTGTCTCCCACAGCTATACCTCCACCACTCCCATCTGTTGATATGACTGTGCATCATTAAAGAACTGCCCCCTTCCCCTGAAGAGGCAGCTGCTTTCATGCTGTATGAAGTACCTCCAGAGCTAAAGTATACAGAATGTGTTAAATTATCTAGACAACACATGGAGTTAATTTGGTGGAGGGTGAACTGTATATCCGTAAATCATAACTTTTCAGTTTTGGAATTTCCTGGGTTTTTTTCAGTAAATCTGGCACAAAGGCACACAGTTGAAACACCCATTGTTTAAAAAAAAATGATGGCCCCAAACAAAATCTATTATTGATGTTACAAAATTTCAGCAATAGGCTGACCCTTTGGGTTCCTAACCATGTGCTAGAATAAATATGAAAGAACAGATTGCTGGGTTTATGCAAGGACTCCAGATACATTTCAGTTGTAAATTAGAGACAGCTGAAGTATAAAAAGGTTAAAAAGAACAGCAGAAGAGCAATGTGAAGATAAAATTTTTTATTGTAATACTCTTTAACACCAGGATTTTGGTTCCTATGACAACAGAAAGACTGAAATGCACTGCTTTCCATCCCAGAGGTGGTGGTATTTCATTAGAGGGCAAAACACGTGCAAAATAAAAGTCAAGGCTTTTAAAAGTGATTAAAGATCCTGGATATCTTTGTTTTCCTGGAATTGTAAACATGCTAACAAAGGTGCATTTCAGAAAGGGTTCAACACTGCTTTGAGGTGTCCCAAATTAGATTACCCAAAATTAGAAATGGAATATGGATTGAAAAGTGAAAGTCACTATTGCCTCTGCCTCCTTTCATTCTGGAGTCCTCTGATGGAGGACAAACAAACACTCACCAGATCTCATCAATTTGATCCTAGCTGTAAACCCCCAAATGTCATCTCTAAGGACAGGTAATAATTTTTTAAAGAACAACAAAAGCTGAGGAGGAGTATGACCATACATACACGTCACATGCAGGTAGAGGACAGCATTGTCAGAACCCAGGCTGTTTTCCACCAGCACGGTCACTCGAAATATGCCCACGGTCTGGTAGACGTGTTTGATCCCATCCTCTGTCGAGCTGATATTGGCATATGACACAGCAATGCCGTCTCCAAAATCCACCTGAATGAGGGATCTCTGGAGGTCTCCCTGTGATGATAGAAAAGACAAAGGGTTGGAATAGACTTTGCTTTACATCTCAGAGACTGGATCAGTGAGGTGACCTAGATCAACTGGAGGATAGTCACAAAGTCTCATGTTACCAGAGGAAAGGTGGTCCCTTCGTCAACTTGCTCAGTAGTCAGTGGAGAAAAAGTGGCCCCTTTGAGGCTGACTCAGCTGCTCTGTAAAGGAGGTGTCCTCCAAGGGGTGTGTTGTAGCCTTGCCTTCCCAATCACCAGAAGGACTAGGGGATCTTCTGGAAAATATTCTGGATCCTTCCCCTGGACCTCCTTATAGTGAAGCGCAGGGTCATAGAGTGGAATGGTGCTCATCTCAACAAGCACTCAGGACATGGGTAGTTATTGAGATAGTCTCAGGAGTCTTTGGAACAACCCACATTGTAAGCTTGTGTGTTTAAAACCATAAAAAGCAGAAAGATGAAACTGTGAAGTCCCCAGAGAAGGGTCAACTATATCAAAGTGGTGGGGTGTCAAAAGAACTGCTTCAGCCTCACATGATAACAGCAGCTTACAGCAGCTTATGACTTGCTCAGTGACCTGATTTAAACGAGCTGGATTTGTATTTATTTCAGAACAGCCACCAGCACTACTGACACTAAGTGGGATCTTTTGTGCCTGCCTCAGAAAGGAAAGGCTAATGAATTGACAGAGCTGATTAAACTCTTCTCCTCCTGCCCAGAGATAATCCCAGCAAAGTAGGTTTGTGGCATAACTCAGATTGCCACTTTGTGACATGAGTCTCCTGGGCTGTTAATCTTGCATGTTTCAGAACTGTTAAAATAAATTATAATAAATAAACAAAAATCACATTTGGGAAATAAACAAACAAACAAAAAACCCCTGCTATAAACCACAAGCCAAGAATATCCAGGATCTGTATTTCCCATGCCAGAATAGAGATCTGCTAACATGAAACACTCCTGAAAATGATTTCTAGCCTGATGCACACAGCTTCATCAAAACTGTGTAAGAGTCACCCAGCCCAAAATGGCTTTTAAAACCCGAAAGAGGAAAGTAAGATAATTCTTTACTCTGCTTTACAAACAAAAAGGTGTTTGTTTTTTGTGGGTTTTTCTTGGTTTGGTTGGGTTTTCTTGTTTGTGAGCCTGTTTAAAAGACAGAAAAGTGAGTCATGCTTGCATATAAAAGAAATCCATATAACCTTTATCACACACACAAGTAACACCAGTAAGATTTTCTCATAAGACAAAGCAGTGATAAGTCTATGGCAAGGGCAGTTTTTGACAGCTGAATAATTAGCCTACACTGACCTGTATAACAACTGTGGCTGCTATAGGTCCTCCCCCTTTCAGGTAAGATGCAGTACCTTGTCTTAACTTTAAGCATTCTTGCTCCTTTTAAAAGTTCCCCTCAGCAGCTCTGCATGATGCTTATGCTGGGAATGTTCATGCTTGCTGGCTGTTGCCATGGAGCAGCTCACTCCACAGCCTGGTGCTCTGAAGCAGCTGCCACTGTCTGGAAGAATGTTGGTAAATTAATAGCTGAGGGTAGTTCATAAAATTGACTGAAAGGTTTGGGGTTTTTGGTGGGGTTTTTTGGGGTGTTTTTCTTTTCCCTTGAAAGAGAAACAGTCCTCTGGATGCTCAATTGGAATGAAAGGTGAATGAAAGGTATCCATGTAAATGATTGACATCATGCAGGTTGCCACATCAGAAAGGGAAATGTGTGTGTGTGACTATGGAAGGGAATTGTAATATAAGCTTTATATTCATCATGTTCTCTCAGTCTATTTATAACTTGTTGTCAAGGCAGAAATAGTGGAGGCTTGCTTGAATAGGAAGCAGGAGGAGCAGAGCTATACCTATGGATGAAAAAAAGAGACATTTTTTCCTAGATGCTCTCTTTTTATAGCTGAAATTGTAGTCATTACATTACCTTGGCACCCAGCTGGAAGCTCCATTGCTTCTAAGCAGATGAGATGAACATAACTGTGTTTCTCTATTCTGGAGGATCCCAGACTGAAGCTGTGGCAGGGGAAAGATATCACTTGACAGAAGGAGATGTCTGGGGATTCCTACAGGTATCTCATGCCGCTGCCTCCTGGTGTTCTGAAGGTAAAGACAGCATCTCCCTATTCTCCTCTTGAGAGCACCAGCAAGGTCAAACGAACCCTGAGCAACTGTGACATTACTGAGAAGGCCAACCTGAATATCCTTTTAGAAAGAAACATGGGGATCTCACAAGATAACTCAACTCTAGGTTGTCCTCAGGTAGTTTTTAACTAAGTTTCTCTTAGTAATTAACTCAGTAAAATCTGGAATTTTCAATGACATTGTCCAACCTAAGAAAGGTGCCTGAGCAATGCAACATACTGATTCAGCAAAGCTCTTAGCAAATTCTCCATTGGATGCTTTGCTAGAAGTTTAAACACCTGCTTACATTCTTCAAGGCACAAGTTGCTGAGACAAGGACTCCTATCTGTATTACACAGAGGATCAAGCTAAAGTGATCATGGCAGTTCTCATGAAGAGCCATTAGGGACACAGGAGATGGTCTTAAGTCTTGCTGACCAAACCAACAGAAGGCATCAAATGAAATATGCCTCCACAGACAGGAGTGAACATACATGAGCTATTCAGCCCTGAAGCCCTTTCACAGGGGGAATCTATTCTCTCAAGCAGGGTGCTGGACTTGGACCAAAGACAGAGATCTCTGAAATAGCCTTTCCCAATTCCTCTAGGTCCATCATCACTACAGTTTTAGTCATCTTTTCTTACTAAAAAAGAAATTATGTCTTTGAACAGTAAAACTATACTGCTAGGACAAAAGCCGGGACAAGATTAAAACTGCACCAACACAGAGATCCTGCTGTTTGATTCAGTAAGTCTATTTCAAGTCGAGGTACATTCCTCTGCATATTTGAGGTAGCAGAGGAAGATGAAAAGAGTGACAGCATTTTAGAACAGCCCTGTTTTCTGCAAGTGTTCTAATGAATCCTGTTCTGTTGTCTTCATTTAGTTTATAGCCATGAAATCCATGGCGTCTACAGGTGCTGCCAGGGAAGAGAGCCATTTCTAAGGCATGCAAGATTGAGATTTCAATTTTTCTTCCAAATTCCTTGGGAGAAAAGATGCTGACAGACACATCTGAAAATCTAATTAGAGAAGAGCTTCGGCTGCTGTTCCTCCAGTCTTTTTCATTTGTCTTGCCCTTTCCTGTTTTGTTTTAAAACCCTTTGAACTGGAAATCCATTTTCCATTCAGTAACATCCAGGCTATAACATTTCTCTGAAAATGCCACATTTTGAAAAGCTGACATTTAAAATGGGAGGAAAAAAGTCAGGAAAACAGAGACTGTGTTTTTACTTGTTCTAACTTTTTATCTGTGCCAGGCAAGAGCACAGGCAGAATAAGACAGAAAGAGAAAACAGGTAAGCTAAAATCCAAGTATTTCCCATACAGTCCACACGTGATCTACATCAACCTCAGCTGTCCCTGCCTCAGGCAGCTTTCCAGAGCCACTTGCAAGTGGTTGTTTTACCAAGAGAAGTTTCGTTTTGCAACAATTTGATGCATATACAAACCTCTTGCTGTACCCTCTCCTGTTGCTTTTTCCAGCTTCTCCTTCTCATTTTGACAAGCCCAATACTATATGATAGGGTCTATCTGAAGCTTTTAGCTCAATTAAGGCAGACACCAAACTCCCTGCATTACTTCTGCATCCATAGGGAAGCTCAAAGCTATCTGTGGGCTTTTAGGCATCAAGCGAGAAATTTGCCAAGTTGGCTGCTTGTGGTGATACCTCTGCGTTCAGCTCCTCTATTTTAATCACACTAAGCTAGTCAGCAACACATTACAACAGCTGAAAAACTGAAAGCACTTTTGATGGGGAACTTTTACATTGTACTAGAAACATGCAATACACACGTGCTTGGATATAACCTAATGTACACTGCAATCTTGATAAAGGCTTTAGTCCAGCCAAAGACTTAAGCATATGCTGATCTGTTGGCACATGAGTAGTCCTTTTAGTCTCAAAGGAAGCCCTCAGGATTAAAAACCAGTTTCCCAAGGCCCCATATTATTCCCTTTGCATATACAACATATTTTACTAAAAAGTAAATTAGGAATTTACTGTTTTCTAAGGGATAGACAGTTGGACTTGGTGATCTTACAGAACTTTTCCAACCTTAATGATTCTCTGATTAAATGTCCAGGAGGTTTCTAAGCATACAAAAAAGATTCCCTTCCCTCCTTGCCCTCCCTGCACCCCCAAGCCAAATGCACCTTTTTCCTGTATCTTACCAAAAGAAGAGCAGTCTAGAGCATACACAAGACCTGGATGCTCTGATAAACCTCTGTGACGCTTCCTGCTTCAGAGCATATTAAAGAAACATCCCATACAATTTGCAACAATACTTTTACATTTTGCAGCTCTCGGTATTTTGCCATATGTGAGATGTGAGACCCACCTAGCAGGACTCTCTCTCAAACACTCAATCTAAATCCTTCCCAGAAAGCTGTAATAATTGTCCTTATTGACTTCTAGCATTTGTAACTAAATAGAAGTATTACAACAATGAAACACAGTTCAAGGTTTTAAATTTTGGTTCCCATGTTTCAATTTTAATTTCTAAGTCTTCAATTATGCACGAACTTGTGTGCCTTCCTTACAGATGCTGATAATGGATTTAATTATGCAAGAGACAGACACTGATGTTGTTGGAATGTCTTCATGGTTTAATGTTTTGTGCTTTCTTTAGATTAAACTTTTTCCCTTACTGGCATTTTCATTCTACCGTCAGAAAACATCCAGCAGAGATATTTCCATTGCAACTGAACCTCTACACACGGGATACCTTTAGTCTAGGTCTGTTTAAAGCATACACTTAATTTTAAAAAGATATTCAAGTCCAACTTGATCAAGTACTGAAAAATATGCTTTCCTGTGTAAACTCTTGCTTTCAGAGAGATGCTCTTAACTTTCTAAAATCAGAAACTGAAGAGAAATGTGTCCTTTATCAGAGCAAATAGCTTGATACTTTTCACATTTACTTCTTTTTCTATACCAAAACAGTTAATTGTACTCATCAAATCATTCACTCTGACTGCTAGTCATGTCAGATCTACTCAGTTCTGAGGTTTTTCTACAGGACTTCTGTGCTCCACAGGAATCAATAAGTACAGTCTCTCTGGATTATGCAGAATAATGCAACTAGTGCAAAATGGAAGTGCATTAGAAGGCTGTAGTGCTGTGCCATCACCAAGGTGAGGCCAACGTTCAGACATTTGCATGGAATTTCAGCAATAAATTTTAAAATGCATGAAAGACTCTGATTTCCCCCAACCAGTTTGTCATCAGCAGTAACACAGAAAATGCAAATATAATTTAGATGACAGTGGTATAGGGGAGGGGATGTACTGCTCTTTCATCTGTGTGTTATTAACAACAATGGGGTGGTGTTAGTAAGATAAACAGCCACGATTCAGCATTGTGCATTGGAAGTTAGGATGAAGGTTTCCTATTTCTGTAATCATTACTAACTTGTGATATGAAAAGTGGGAACACAGTAGGATACTACAAAAAAATACAGAGTATGCTTTTAAGTACTACTGCCTTTGCATCTTTAATTTGAGTACATCAACAATCAAAACAGTACTAATGCTAAGCTCATCTCCAGAGACTTCAGCTAAGTTGAATTCTGAATTGCACAGAACATCAGTGCTGATCTGGGAAATGCTAATGGTACTGTCCCCCCAGCAGAGTCCCCAAACTCATTAAATGTACCTGAGACACAACCTACTTTGCACAGCCATTTATTAATGTTGTCATTACAGAAAACCACAATGGTCTTTAGGAAATTCAGGGCTCCATTTGTATTTTCACATGGTAACAGTTCTCTGTCCTTATGAGCATTCAGCATACAAATGAAAGGCTTAAAGGGCATGAGGGAGAGAACAAAGCTGTATTTTCAAATGAGGGAATAAAAAACCAGAAAGGTGAAGTTTCTTACTCAAGGTCATGCAGAAGAAGCTCAGAGTGCCATTCAGGAAATGAGTTCAGATTGCCTGAATCTAGCCCATGGCCTGAACTGTAGAAACAGATGAGCTTTTCCCACACATTATTCTAATCTAAACATCACATAGTGGCAGCAAGTAGTCAAAAGCAGGTCAAAATCTACTCCCACTACAGTGACTTTGTCAAGTGAGAACTGAGGCAGACCTGGAATGTCAAAGACATTTTGGCTGTCATTTTATCAAGATAAAAAATAAATTAGAAGAGGCAGTTTCTCTGTGAATTATCTGTAATGAAAGAGCTAAAGCCCTGAACCTTTCTGCCCTGAATGTTTTTACTGCCCATTTCCTCAGCAAGGATGTATGAGCAATCAGATGAAACAAGTTTGAAAGCTATTGTGCTGAACAGCATTGTTCTGGAGGCTGCAGCTTCCAGTGTCTCTGCTGAAGCACTAAAGCAAGCACAAGTGTCTGATGTTTATACACATAACTCAAACACGTAAATAACAATTGAGTCTGCGACAGGCAAGAGACCTACACAACCATGTGATGAGGAAGGCACACAGAAACAACATCCACTTAATCAAATACCTCTATTTTCTACAGCAGAGCAGCAAAGTATGTCAAGGATATTGAGCTGAAGACCGTCAGCAGGAAAACTGGCTTTGTAGTATTTTGGTTCTCTTTTGTTGTTGTGCAAAAATAAAGTAAGAATTCATGATGTTTAGGCTGAGAAATAACTGTTGTTGAATGCTGCAGTGTGAGAGGCACCATCCTTGGGTCTATGGAAACAACTCAGACTAGGGCAAAGGATTACACTTTAAAGCAGAGGCAAGGGGAAAATTTGCTTTTAAGTGTAACTACTTTTCTCCTATGCTGCCATTTAGTGACAAAGATGCTGTTGCTATCTTGTTTAGGAAATTAAAAAAAATACCAGCTTAATTGTGGTGCTCTATTAAACACCTCCATACTGCTTTGTACAATGGGACATATCCTAATTATAAAAGGAAATATTGGTGGTTCTTGGCTGTTGTCACCCAATAAGAATATAATGATTTTTATGCCAAGATTCATAGGAGAACTAACCTGGACAAACCTTTCAAATAAGACGACCAAAACCACTAATTGCAAGGTAACTTTGCAAACTGTTTCTAAGAAGTCATACACAAATCCTAAAAGGTGACAGGAAAGTTAGACCACTTTGAAAAGCATTCGTATATTCAGATAATTTAAATATGAGATATTGGTTGGTTTTGCTTTAACTACATTTATATGCTGCCAGATATAAATGCTTTACAGGAAAATTTCAAGTGAGTTAGAGTTAGAGAAATCAGCAATGCTCTACTCACTCTTGCATTTGGTGCCTGCCCCCTCTCCTCTTGCACATACTTCAGTGATTATTTTCCTTTTCTGTCATCTTCAATAGCAGAACACTTCTGAATGCCTTGTCCCTGTTTATCTTCAGACACCTTTTACTGACATTGTCAGAATGACACAGTCCTGCCCTCAGCATCACCACAGGCACAAACAGGCTCTAAAAGAGAACCCTGCACTGTGGTTCCTGTCCCTGAAGTCCAGACCTGAGTGAAACCACCAGATTTTTAATGCTACCATTTGCCTCCCTATACCCTTTTAGCAATCCCCTGCACTACAGAGATGCAGTGACTTTTCAGGGCCTCCAGTGAACCTGCCTCTGCAGTTTGTTCTTTTCAGACCCAGGTGGGTATTTAGATGGAGTAGAAAGTCCTAGAAAGATAATAGGGATATAAATCTTGAATGAACTCTTGTTAACTTGGTTTTTGCAGGCTGTGGTGTATGGAACAGCTCGGCAGAGCTGAAGGCTTCAAACAGTCTCAGAGGGATCCAGGAGAAGTTAAGATTCAAAGAGACAACACAAGCAAAGGGTGGTTGTTTACATCCTAAAAGATAGGAAATGAGACGTATGCTAAAGGAAGAGTCCTCACCAGCACGTAGCACTTAAAAATACTGACCATCACTCCAAGGGGCAAAGTTTGAATAGGACACATTTTCTTCATATGTCATTGGGGAAAACTGTGAATGCATACACAGACATATCCAGCCTTCTTTAACTTGTGTGATGCCTTCTCTTCAGCAAAAATGGAATGGCACTGATTTTGTGGATGCTGAACATCCTGGATTGTACTATGCTGCATACCTGTGCAGGGCAGAACTTAACAGAAAATGGCAAGTTCTTGTTTTGTGATGCCTCTGCCTTGTTTGCAAGGGGAAAAAAACTTCCCTTTGAGAAGTGGGATAGACTATGCAATTTCCAGAGATCCCTTCCAATCTCGGTTATTCTGTGATTCTGTGAAATCAGTATTTGTTCTATAGAAATGTGATTGTTCTTTTGCTGGTTTGTTTAAATTTTCTGGTTAATGGTGTGAAATGGTCAATTCAGTGAACACTTTAATGCATATATAATTATGGTGCTATAACCACAGTTTATTCTCCTATAGTTTGCATATAGCTGGGCAAATTTTCTTCTTTGTTGAATATTTCTTTTGCTGCAACATCCACCCAAAGTCATTGTCAGACTAGGTTAAATTCACTCAAAAGTTTTGTTGGTTGCTTTGTAAACTCTTTATATTGACTAATCTAGGAGCAGGAGGTCAAGATTCATCTAGGAGGGAGAGTAATCAGAAAGGCTGAAGGTTGATCAATTCTGTTTCAGACCTCAGAGCAATTCCTAACCTCTTCCTTATCTGTTATACTGAAAGAAGGGCCCCCTTTAAATCTCCTCTGAAGCCAACTCATTAATCAAAACATACTGTAGTACTCTTTGATACATAGCATGAGAAAGACACTATTTCCTAATGGAGAAGAAGTTGCTTCCAGACTCTGGTGAATACTGAATACATTTGTCCCAAGTTTTCCACACTGTGGGTGAATGCCTCTTCCTCTGACTACTGGCATTATTCTCTGATAGTTTTATTACTAACTTCTCAAATTAACCAACTCCTTCTCTAAATCTGTTCTAAAACTTTGCTGAGAATAGAAAGGTGATGCAACAAACAATTTATTTATCTATTTATTTATTTTAAATCCTGAAGACTTCGAATCTTATTTTTGACTTTTATTTTTCAACTTTAAATATAGAAATCAATAATTTATCCAGATGAAATTACACGTTTATGCTGTTAAGACAGTATCTACAGTATGAGTGTCACTACTAAAATAAAAGTGACCACATTTTGGAGAAAATGAATGTTTAAGTCAAGCAACTGCTTCAGGTTAGATATGATTTATTATATGTTAATTGCCTTTAGAAATCAGGACACCTGTTTTCTGGGGAAAGCATCAATAACAGAGTTGTAAAAATCCCAACACATTCCTACGAAACTCAGCTCCAGAGGTCATCCTCATTTCTTTTCCTCACTACAGATGACATTTACTATGGAGAGGGTCAGAAGTGATTTCCATGAATGCTCTAAGACATAAAGGGATGTACATTGTCCCCCAGTGTAAAAGAATAGTTGTTTCAGGATTTATTGGGGAAAAAGAGAAAAATATTTACTTTGTGAATGTTATTATTTGGAAGCCTACAATGAAACACAGATAAAGAATTGCTGAGATGAAAAAACAGGCAAAAAGATTTTCAACATTTTTGTCTAAGGATTCAGAAACGAAGGGAGCAGAACAATGAAATATCAAGCTAGGTTACAGATGTAACAAAAACACAGGCTTTGATCGGAGTCTGAATCAGCTTCACATTTGAAATTTCAGACTTAATGCTGCTGATGACATCTTGAGATTTTATCTACAACCACAAATACCTAAACAGTACGTATCAACTTGTGCAATGGGGATAGATTTGCATGTGTACTTTTAGACACATTTGTTTGAAAATCTGTGGCACGTAAAAATGGAAATTGAAATACAATTGAAAAGCACAGTTAAGGTTGGGGATCAGGACTCAAACCTGACTGAACCTTTTCAGTTCTTCTGTGAAATTCTCAAACCAAAGCAATGCCCAGTTTTCTCAGCTATTACCCTATGCACCACAATACTTTTAACAGTCTCATCATCTTCATACATCTCTCATTACATTTTAGAGCAACCTCCATGAAGCTACATTGTGGAGCTGACTGACTTTATCCCATACTCTCTAGGTTCACCTCTTCAACACTTTGCAAACTTTCTCTGGCATGAATCAGACTCAAATACACCCATGGGGCCTGGGATGCAACATAAAAATAGAGCCTACCTCTTCCAGCTGCACCAGGAAAGTGACATTGTGTCCTTGCTCAGCTGTCAGTTTGCCATCAGATGTGATTATGCGAAGGCCCTGGGGGGCTTTGCCAGGACATTGCTGTGGTTTTGCTGTGTACTGTTCTCTCACACCATCCGTGCAGTTATTAGAAACAACCTTCCGGTATCTGAAAAGCAAAAGAGAAAACTGTGGAAGATACTGACAGGGAGCATAACAGGGCTACCTGGACAACATCTGGCATTTTTGAGGTTTCTTTAGACTCAGGATACTGGAAGAAAACAGATTCACAAATACATTTTAACATTTGTATCAGCTACGCAATCTTCATGTTCCTAGTGTACAAGCAGTTAATAATGTTGTTAATGGCATGCAATATTTTCCTGCATAGCTCACCTACACACCACATACTACTAAATTGCCTAAACATAAAATTATATGATGATCAATGTTCCATTTTAAATAACTATAAATTTATAAATATATATAAATAAATAATGTACACAAATTCAATTACTATACTATTAGGCATAGTTCAACAGTCTTTCCTGCAAGCTCTCCGCTTCTCATCAGCTGTGAGGCAACTCTCTCTAAAGATGTAGACCTTGAGAGCTACAAAAGTAACAGAGTTGGAAAAATGTAAATTCTATCTATCTTTGAGTGTACAAAATATCAAAACACAGCTTGGGTTCCTTTGTTTGCTTTAATCACTTGCATCAAAACCAAAGTTTGAGGTCATTGTCTTAACTTCAACTACATCTTCCACCGACATCCAAGAAGGACAAATGATAATCGGCATTCAGGCTAGCTGTCCATCTATTACTTCAGTTCACATATACACCAGTTTCATCTATTTCCTCTGATTTGTTTTTCATTGCTTCTGCCTTACTTAGTTCCAGCTATGAGACACCTGTAGTAAATGCAATCTGCAGTTGTCACTGGGTTAAAGTCCATATGTGTGCTCTAGATAAATAAAGTCTGGTGTGCCACTTACCCAGTGCTGTTGAGATAACTCTGCCCAAGGCTACAGTCTTTCGACAAGGAAGATGGGTTATACCAAAATGCTGGAAGACACTGCCCATTGCTGTGACGTTCATATCCATAATCACTGGTTTAGCATTAAAAGAAACCACCACATATAAAAAAAATTAAAAACCCAAACCAAACCAAAAACAGCAACAAAAAAGCCAAATACAGGTATTAGTTCATGATTTCTACTGTTGATGCAAGTTCTGGCTTTCCCCAGTCTGTGTACTAGGATACTTGGTTTTTTTATTGATAGAACAGATTCTTCATCCCACTTTAGCTTTTTTGTGGGGATTAGAGTTACCTTGCACATGTCCCAGTATAAACAAGCAAAACCAGACCAGGCAGTTTATAAGCTTTTGCAGTCTAATAGTACTTCTCAGGTTCAGATCTAGACTCAAATATAATAAAAGCCAGAGATCTAAGTTTAATCACTGCTGTCTCAGTCATGTCTTAGGAAACTGAAGTCCTAAACAGTTAATTGTATTTGAAAACTATATCACACGAGTTGTAGAGGAAAATTTAAGCCCTGAGAGAGCTATCTGCTGAAGGCATTAACAGCATATTTGGTAATGGAAAAGAAGGCTGTGATCTTCAATCTTATTTTTGTTTGGAAGAGAAAATGTTACCAAAAATTGTGTTAGAAACAAGGAGTCAAACTGTAATCTTTTCTGCCAATTTTTGTTTAGCTATGACTAAATTTGTTTTGGCTTCACAAAACAACAGTTCAAATCGGGTTTGATTGCAGGTAAGCAAAGACTCTATAAAAATTGCTACTGTGGAATATCTAAACAAACAAAAAATCTCTTTAAACAATATTCACATGTATTTTTACCCTGCAGCCAATGAGTAATGAGGACTGTTTGGTTAGAAAATTATTCTTGTTCCTTTCACTAAGCTTCCTCCACAGCCCATAATGAAGAAATTAATGGTATCTCATTTCTGAGAACTACTATACAGAGCCCACCAACTCCATTGCAATACTCCAATTGCAACATGGTCCTTGACCTTAAAATGACACTTCTTTGCAAAGCACTTTTTGCTTATTATCGTCAATGTCTTGGTATCAAGTAGCCTGATATTCTAAGAAAAGAGGATTAGGGCAGCATTAGATTATGTGATTAAAGACTTATCTCTGTACACATAAAGCAGCAGAGAGTGAAACAGGAGGCAGAGGAATCCAAATAACCTGATCGGAGCCCCTGGAGTCTGGACTAACTGGAGCATGTTCATACTGTGCAGGTGAACACCAAGCTAAACAAGACAGTGAGTAGGAAGAAAAACACTTGGGAGCTAGGTGCTGATGTGGCCATAAGACTGAGCTGGATACTAGGTCTGTGAATTGTTATTGGAGACACTAAATGCTCTGAGGGTATGGCTTCTGGTGTAAAGCCATATAGGTCTGGACATGCTCATGAGACCTGTTATGTGTATGCATTTCCATGCAGGAGGTAACTAGGGAGACAAGGCATCCAGGTGCCAGGTACTGGACAGATCTGGGTGTCTTAAGACCAGTTACTGGGAGAATCATTATCATATATGTATGTTTATAGTGCATATATTTTCCACAAAAGGAATTTCATCTTGATCAATCTGAGAGGGGAACAGAATGAGGCAACTGATGTTTGTAGGAGTTTTTTGTTTGTGCTAATCTGTGTCACAGACATGTACATATGCATATGTACATATTACTATTAAACAATGTTAAGAAATCTGATACTGATTTAAGCTATGAGACAAAAAAAGAGAATATTTTTCAGTTTATTTTTGTTAGATTTCTTATAGTCTAAAGAAGGTACATTGTGAAGAATTTTCCCACCACCTTTTACTCCTCCCTGCAACTTTTCCTTCTAAATAGAGAAAAACCCCAATGTTTTGAGGTAATTTGAGAAATTAAAAAGATGACATTAAGTAAAATAAAATTAAAGCTGCATATCACTTGAGAAAACTCCTGAACATCTAATAGACTACACAACTGTTCCAAAGGAACATTTTGGCAACTGTGGTACTTGGGATTTCTACAAGTAATTGAGAACATACTCTAGGAAACAGCAATGAAGTAGACGACCTAAATGGTCTTTTCCTCATTTTATTTTGATTGAATTCTCATCAATCTATTTACTCAGCTTCTAGTGACTGAACATTGCTTAATTGCTTTGGAAGCATCAGCCAGTCTATTCTCCCACTGCCATGTGCTTCTCTAATCATCCTTGTTGGAATAAGAACACTGTAGCTGCAAAATACACTTTATGATGAAGAATAACACCACTCTGATTTGCTTAGAGAAAACAAGTATTTACATACAAGTGGGAGTCCTATATTTTTGTCATTCATTTGTCAAGACTCTGCAGCACTGTATTCTTAAGTTATCACATGCCAGTCTAATTAAAAAGCTGTAACACTGTACACACACAGTGTTCTGTAACCAGTTAGGTGAAAAACAAAACAAAATAATACAGTGAAATCTGCCTCAGATCTGACCAGTACCCACAGTCCAATCTAATGCAGTAGTATCAGTCTGGGATTTCTTAGTATACGTGCATCTAGATACATGCCATAAGGTCTGTTCCTATCAGTACCTGTACATCTGGACAAGCCAAGCTTGCCTTAACTAGGTTTCACTATAGTTGGATCATATTTGTCAAATTTAAGAGAATGAAATCACAGGATTTTCCACAGCAGAAATACTTCTAAGCACAGAAGTTTCACAGTGCAAATTGCCTGGCTTGTTAAGGCCCTACAGAAATACCATCCCAGTAAATGATATGAATTGCTGCTCCATGTATCTCTACAGATGCACCAGCAGCTCATTCACCTCCACAGTCTTGGAATCTAATGAATTCTTTGGCTACAGGCTGGTGCATGCAGAACACTGATGCTGACAACAAATTGCTGCCTACAATTTGGCACAACAGGCTTTATAGCAATCAACAAGCATTAGCATCACTTGGATTGCCATGGCACGAGCCAGTATAGCAAAATCTGGAGATAGGGAAGGCATCAGCTTTAGATTGCAGTCAGCTAGCTGAGACATTGCCTGGTTACTGGGAATTGGAATTTGCATATATTGATATTTTGTGCCTGCCTAAAAGGAAATAGATAATGTACTTATCAAAAAAGAGTGGAGCATTTACCAGCAATGATCATTTTATCAGTGTGAAGCAGGCTATCTTGTGGCTCTCACTGATGATTGATTTACCCTGGCCGCTTTTACTGGTTTAAACTGGAATCCTATTTGTCTTAGTCAAGTAGGATTGCAAGTCCATCTCTGTAATTACAGACAGATACGAATTCATTCCAGAAGTTCTGCATCCCTGCTCAAAGCTCATGGTAAATTCCTTTATCTAAGATTATCTGCAACACAGGTAATAATCAAAGGAAAATAAATCCCTTAAGGAAGTTTGCTGTTTGAATACAGACCTGACAAACATAATTTCACAGAAGAACTGTAAATCCATATGAAATTATTAAAATCCCACTGTTTTAATATGCAGAAATAACTAAGTCATATGAATGACTGCCATGCTCATACCTTCTATAAATCAAGAGATGACTTAACAGGTAACCATAAGGCTTCCTTAACACTAACAGCTTCACCACAGGGTCAGCTATGCCAGAAACTGAAAACGCTACTTTGCAAACTTTTCAGACATTAAATGAGGTGGAATTGAGGTATCCATGATTATAGTCACCTTTGTTCTGCAGTTTCCAAAAGCTCTTGTGAATACAAATATATGTGGCCAAGTCTTCGCAAAGTCTCTTTTACATTCGCTTAACAAACGCCATTGTCTAATGTTAAGCTATGATGCAAGTGGAGATTTGCATTAAAGAGAAGCTGTGCTTGCTTCTCAATTATACAGGATCTGTCATGAAATTTATACCCCAGAAGGATAGATTCAGCTGCAGTTTGAATTATGGGTCTATGAAGGCATATGGTTATTATTGTTTCACAGTATTTGGAATCAAGCTATACCAGCTTATGCTATTAGGCAGACTAAAATCTTCAGAATCTTTCAGTAAATTCGTACTTGGTAGATATCTAGGCCCCTAAAGATGTAGAGGTGTGCTGTAGATTTTGCATAGTGAACCTGCATTTTTCACAATCATTCAAAATGAACTAAAAATTCATTCAAAATTACTTTGTTAGCTAACCAAGCCTACCTCAATGATAAAGCAAAGTTAGTTAACCTAAGGATGCAAATGTATATATATTTCAGAAACTGCACCTGCATGATCATCTCAGCTGATGAGTGGTAACACAGAAAGCAAAGAGAGCACAATCATATTCAGTATCTGCCTTCTGCCTCCCCATGGTTTGTCAGCACAGTTTCTCAAGATGCAGGATTCTGATGTTTTAGTATAAGAACTAAATCTAGCAGGCAGGTCTGTGATATAAGTGCCAGATAATAAAAAAGAGATCTAGCTAGATTCTTTCTCAATTGCACTGAGGTTCTTTTGTGCCTCTCTAGCAATCCAAAGTCACTAGCACCAGTATCAACAGGCTCATACCTCTCATGAAGGTGTGAGATATGGGGATATTGATAGAAGAATCCCTCAGTATTAATCATAGTGGGGTCAGAGGGAGGACTGACAGTAAGACACTTAACTCAAGATTTCTATTAAAGTACCTGGGAGACAGGTAGCTGAAGGATGAACACCACCAAAGATTTCCATCTGTGGCTAGGAGGTGTTTCTACTGAAGAGATAGTGCTGTAATAATATTCAACGGCAGAAAGGAACACAATGTAGGGAAACCGGGTAAATTAATGTTTTAATAACACGCAAGTAACGGTGTCATCCATTTACCCAAATCAATTAAATGATGAAGGACGTTCTCGTTTCCAGGCCGTTGCTAGGACAGACTTGCCGAAGGCTTTTGCAGTTCCACTCGCCCCTATTCCTGAAGCACTATTGCCCTCTGGCTGTGAGCCTCAGCTCCTGCACGGAGACCAAACACCTGCTGCTTCAGTCCTGTACCAGCTAGTGTTGGTTCTAGCCCATGATAAGAGATGTCTTCTGTCAGAAGAGTACAGGTTCACAAGAAACCTTGAGAAACTGCAGTAATTTCTAATATCACTCAGTTTTGTTGCTGTGTAAAACAATAAACAAATGTGCCCTTTTCTCTGAGAAAGAACTCTCACGGGCTGAATACGGATTTGAAATGGACCTGGAGTTCTATGATATTACCAGGAGAAAAAGATTATAAAATCTTTGTGTCTTTTATAACTCACATTTATTTCCCTTGAAATGATAAAAAAGCATTGGCAGTATTAACAACAACAACAGTGGGGTTTTTTTTCACTTTACCTGACCACACAGATGTTTTTTTTACTCCAAGCTCTGACAAGCTGAGATAGTAAAATCTTTGTACAAACTCAGTGTTTACAGAGCAAAGAAAGTCCTACTCTGACTGGGGCAGGGATTGTTGCCTTCTTTAATTCTGTACAAAAGTCTGAGTCCTCTAACCATTGATGATAATATAAAATGCAAAGGCTGCCCATGTATTTCAAGATTGGAAAATCAAGTGTAGTCAGCTAAGGGGTTTCTCCCTGCCTGGGAGATATGTGTCCCCTTCAAACTCCTTCAGTTAAGAGCCCTACCCAGCAAAAAAGAGAAATATGGAATTCAAACGAGCTCCTGAAATGTCACAAGTGAGGATGATGAAAGCAGGATGGACCCCACAGACAACATCCTTCCATCAAAAGAATTCATTCATCAAGTTTCCTCCAAATGTCTCTTTGGACCAACTTTTGCAGGGTGCCTCAGCAGTGAAGCCTAATGCAGAGTTTAACAAGGCAGGCAGTGAATTCTATGGTGCAGCGGCAGCTTTGCCTTTCTAAGCAAAATAAAACTAGGCTGATAAATTCAGTAAAGCCAGCAGAATTGCTTTTTTCTTGCCATCTTTTTTCTTCTTCCTTGGTAAACCTCTGTCTTCTGTTCCCTGTGGCTTTTCTGTCCTTCCCTGGTAAATCTATGTAAAACTGTGCTCCTGGCTGTATTAAGTAAATAAATAAGTGATGAATATTGCTGGCAAATATTTCTGAACTCGATGCTTAAAGCAATATTTCAGCCTTTTTACCTCAGAGGCAGTGGGGATGGAAGCTGAAATGGATAAAGTAAAAATCCAGATCTTAGGACTGTAAGAATAACAAGAGCTCAGAGAGACTTGGAGGAGATCACAACAGTCTGCTCTAAACCAAAATTGGTTCCACCAGAAGGAGGAAGGCCCTCCTAGGTCAGTGAGGCTTTCTGTCAGCCACATCAGCACAGAGACCTGCAGTATTTTTAGGGGAATTTTTCTCAGGCTACTTCTAACAAGATGACTTTCACAAAGTCCTAATTCTGCCTCTTCCACCAGATTTGAGGGATCTTGTTGGTTCATGTGAACTGTGAGCAACTGTTGTACATCCCCAACCACTCAAGCTTTCCCTTAGAGATTCTCTTGCAACACATCAGACTTTTTGGAGAAAGTTTCCTCAAAGTGAACGTAAAAGAAAGAAAAGCATGTTTCCCCCAGCAAACCTCACTGTGCTACTTTTGTTCTGGACTTAGCAATAAAGTTTTAAAGTAGCAAACCCCACAACAAGTTTTAATGAAATAAAAACATACATTCTCAGAGGGAGAAGTTCTGGAAGGAAAGTGTATTTTTATTAGAAGGGTTTCATGAGTGTCCCTCTCTTACAAGTATAAGGGATTTAACCACTAATGGATTGACTATGAGTCAATTCCATCAGTTAGTTTCTTCATACTGCACATTCTACAAGAGGGTCAAACTCTGCAGGGAATTTCCTTCTTATTCATGGGTTTTTTTCTGGTTAGCTGCTGTCTTTTTTGCATTACTAGAGAAACCTTAAATGTTTGAAACTGAGGACCTTTGGCACCTAAATGAACTACACACAAACTGAGGTATCTTCTCCCTAACTGCAGTTATGGGACGGTGAGAAGAGAAATGCTGCAAATTTCTATGGTCTGGGAGTGAACTCATATAGCAAGAAACAAAATATTTACAAGGCAAACCTCTTCAGGGTGCATGCTGCTAATACTGGGTTTAATTAACAATATGGCATAGATCTAGCAGTGTGAGGCACAAAGGGGGTTTATCAGCACTGCCAAAGGGCCACAATTTCTCTCTTCTGAGGTACTCAGGACTGTCTGGCTTGCAGAAAACAGGTAATAGACAAGATTTCAATAACGTGGTTCCTGCTTTTTTTTGTGCAAATTGCTGTGAGTTAGCAGGAATCTTGAAATCAAACTAGAAGCTGAACATTTTATCCCACCATCCATAACTCATCAATGGACTCTAGTTCCCATAACATACAGCAGAGGAGAAAAGGCTTCAGAAAGAGATTAACCCACATCATGAAGGCAATGTCTGGATTCTATCAAACATGATGGTCCAGACAAAATAAATGACCCAGGAATTCCCTAGATACCTGATTTCCAGAAGCTGAAGGCTTCCTTTGCATATGCATACTTTTATATATATATACATATATGTATGCATGTGCTTTGAAGAATTGATGTTATTTCTTATGCACACTATATTTGTCTTAAATACTACTTTCACAGCCATCCATGGTCATTGCTGAGGTTAGATGTGCTAACAGACCTTTTATCTTAATGCTGCACAGAGTTCACATGTGACATGGCAAATGGTCTGCTCAGCATCAGTTCTGTGGTGGCCTTAGCAGATTACATACGTCTATTCCATCTTCTCTTCTTTCCATATACTTGCACTATCAGGGAGAAACCTATTTGGCTACTTACACTTTTATTAATTTTTCCTTTCTGCAAGCTTACAATCTCTGTAGTGAGCTCTGCATTGGTGTGGTAGAGAGCATGCTGCTCTTGCGCCCATTGCTCACCAGTCAAAGTCTGCCTCTGTGCACACACACGGCTCCGAGGTCATAGCTCCTGCATATTTTCCTTGCATGCATTTCTTCTCTGACTTGCGCTTCCTGTAGATCCTTTTTGCTCCCATGATGCAAGCTTCTCCCTGGAAATAAAACCAAAAATATCATGCTCTGGCACCCATGAAGCTATTCGTATCATCCAGTTTTTCCACGCCTGTGCAATAGGAGCTGTGACTCAAGGGAAGAGGATGGGAAGTCAAATGCTATGTCAGTACGCTGGAGCTAATTAAAGCTACTGAAACTTTAACTGAAACTAAACCAGCTTTTCCAATACACATTAAGAAACAATCTGAGGTTACTTCTGTATTTGATTCAGTTCTGAATTTGTTCCAAAGCCAATGAGGAATTGATCCAGGTCTATTTTGTATTTATAGATTAGGTTTCACAACAACTGAAAACACAGTCTGATCCTTCTGCAATTTGAGACACAGAGCAGGTCTATTTATGTAGTCTGATCTCTTAGGCAATAATTTTGTTCAGTAGGAATTACTAATGTGTGCATATGTAAATGCTTTCCATAGACTAAGAATTCAAGTTTTACAAGGTTTGATTTGTTATGTGAATGCTAAAACTTCCTTGTCTTCCCACTCCTATCTTCAGCACCCTGCTTAATATTTCTACTTATGGAACCTCAATGGAAAGCAAATCAAAAGGCAAGAATCCACAGCAGCCTTCTTAAAAATAGTTCTGCAAGCTCCAAAGCTAACATCCTCAAAGAAATAACTGCAGAATATTTGGCATTTTTGCTTATGCAGGCACAAGAAAATAAGGAAGAAAATATAGTGGGGTCTCACTTGTTACCTTTTATGCTGTTAAAATTGCTGTTGGAAAAAGAAACTTTCCATGGCTTTGATTTGTTCATGAAACAGAAGGGACCAAATGGCAACCAGTTTAAAATGCTGTGGCCCCTTGAATTTCATGGAAGCTAAACCGATTTTGAACATCTAAAGGTCTAAGTCGTAAGCAATATTTTTTGTGTGGAGCTGTGCCTTGTGTGAGCAGCTAGTCTAAGTCAAATTACTTGAATTTCATGTTCCTTATTAAATTATTGCCCAGCAATTTATATACAGAAAGATAACCTTTGATGATATAAATGGGTGTTTTGCTTTAGACATCAGTGGAACCTGTGGTGTCTATATAACCACAAGATTTGGGCCATATTTTATTCTACCCTGACGTAATACAGACTGTCATGTCAAACTTGGCAGGGCTGGGAAGGTGCCCCAAGGCAGGTGCAGGCACTGTGGGGAGCATGTTGCCTTGCTGCGTGCTTAAGCAATGGTTCCAGGAGTGATGCAGCAGCTGCATGCAGGATGCAAGGGTGGCCAGTTAACTGGGGAATAAAGTGTATGACTCCCACAGCAGAAGTACTACTGCTGAGAGAGACAGAACAAGGATGAAACTGAGTATGAGAAAAGGCTAGGAGGGCAGAAATTTGGAGAAACAAGTGTGAAAGCAACTAGAAGCAACTCACTGGCTCTGAATACACAGAAAGTTGTGTCCTGGTTTGGGCTGGAGCAGAACTGATTCTGCTCGGTGGCCTAGCTCCAGCCCAAACCAGGACAAGATGGAGGAAGAGAAAGGAGATAAGAACAGGGAAACTGTATCAAATATGTAAGAGCGAAGGAGTTCAGGACTCTTTCAATGACAGTGCTTCTGTTGCTGTTGCATTCTTCAACTCTGGGTAAGTCAGAGTTAGCTGTCTGCATGGAGAATGAAAAAAGTCAGCTACTCATCCTTCAAGACTCACAGAGTGCAATGTGAGGCCAACACATCTATGGAACCAACAGAACAGACCCACCCAGTTCAGGACAAACTGATTAACCAAAGTAACAGGCACAGATATTGGATTTAACTGTGGGATCATTAGCTAATTCAGGTCACATCTCAGCCTCCTTGCTTTTTACCTGGCTATGGAGTTGCCAAGGCCTGTAGTCATCTTCTGCACACCTCCGATCAAAAATTGACTTGTAGTCTATTTTCACCAGCTGCCACTCTGAGCGGTGGCTGAAATGTCCAAACACTCTACAGAACACAGCAGAAAGAGCATACAGTAAAAATCAGCACCAGATGGATTCTGGTAGCTACAGAGGTACAGTCACCCACATATTTCCAACAGAGATAATTGCTTTAGGAGTGCCAATTCTACTGATTTTCACTTGATTGACATAGTGAAACTTAGGCTGCTAAGTATCTCTTTAAAATTGCATGTAGCTTTTATTCCATCGATCGAGATCTGCCCAATTATGTCAGTCCCCAAAACGACTATACAGCGAAGACTTGACATTGGGCAGAAGACGGTTATAACTACAGGATTCAGTGCTCTCACCACCAAGGCCCATGTTCGATTCCTGGTCAAGGAAGAACTCTGCTCTGGCAGGGGGATTGGACTAGATGGTCTTTTGAGGTCCCTTTCAACCCCTGACATTCTGTGATTCTGTGAATCCCTTCCACACAAATTAAAATTAGAATCTGAAGGGAACATTCTTCATTACCTTTATTAAGTCAGGCTAGTTTCCAAGCCTCATATTCTGTTTATTACAGGTCAGTCTATTTTTTACAGACAAAAACTGAATTTTCCTCCTGCTTTTGAAAATCTGATCTCTGGTAAAATGTCTTAGTTTCTGGCAGGGTGAATCTAGATTTATGCACCATGCAGAACTCAGCATACCACCTTGAAACTAATCATAATTTTTCATGAGTCAGCCTCCAGGCAACATTTTGTCATTCATTTTTTACAAAAGAATGTCTTCATTTTTCTGTGTCCCAGTTAAAAAAAAATAGAATAGCAGCAAAACCAGAGTCATAAAAATACCCCATCATTTTTCTTTCAAATATTCATCTGCCAAGCTTAACTCTGCTTTAAACATCATTCAGTTTAGGGGAGTCAGGTTTCATCCTGATAAGCTGATCATGATCATGATAAAACCATGATTATGGTTTTACAGCTTGTAAGGAACCAGATTCATGTTGCTATTCCCTCAATCATGTCACAAATAAACATGGATGATTAAGCAACAGAAGGCTGCATACTCCTGGCTTCAGGTAGTACTTGGTTTGGTCCCCAACCAGAAATGCTATTATATTACCAACAACGCTCACAAGATATTTCCAGTGCAGTTCCCAACAACAGAAGCATGATGGCATGCTCACTTACGTCATGATGAGAGTTTCCTCTCCAGGTTCCCCTAAAACTCCATCTACAAAAAGTGGGAGGGATGTGAAACTGTACTTGCTCCAAGATCTCCCTTCATCAAAACTTAACCTAGTGGAGAAAGCAAAATTAGTGTCCTCTTTCCTCCTACTTTACTTGATACTCTTTAGTCCAATACACCCCCTGTGGAGATGTAGGAAGCATTATCCATGGACACTGCATTTTCCATCCTGTAAATAACTGTTTGTTTTTTGAAGCATCATAAATCAGAGCATTGATCAAGCTTGTTTGGCATCACACTACTAACCCATGGCCAATACTTAAGTGGTAGAAATAAACAAGAGTTATGTTGGAGATTGATGCTTTAAGGGCAAAATGTAGCCTAGGGCTAGGATTTTCTAAAAATAAACAAGTGATTTTGAGTATCTTAATTTTGTGTCTCCATTATAGGATATTTTCAGGAAGTTAGACTTCTACAGCACAAGAGCTTTGTCTCTTCTGATAGTAGTCTTTCCTGTGGAGGTTCTAAGTAAAAGCTTGGAACCGGTCATCACTCCTAAAGACTTGGGTCCATGTGTTTCAGATATTGATATGACACCAACTGTAGTGCAAATAAATACTGTAAAACAGCACAAAACTACCACTCAAACTCAGGAGTCCTAACTATCAGGGACACTTTCGCCTTATTTGCTACATAATGTTGAATCTATTCAACAAAATTCTCCTTCATAAGTGTTGCCTGCCACATAAAAGACAAGTTCATCAATATTTTTGAAAATAAAGAGTACTTCAGTCACTTAATAAGAGACAAAACTATAATTCAGATAGATATTACATAAACAAGCAGACTTAAAAGGCAAGTTGTGGTAAAACAGAAAAGTTGTGAAATTACATTGACAAGACCTCAGATCTAGACAAGCTGAAACTATGTAAACTGGAATTGCCAGGATTTGTGAAGTTTATCCAAGTTAATGCTTGCCAGCATCTTAACTGATATTTTTTGGATTGTAGCTACAATAAACTCCGGATGAAGCCTAACTGCCTATTTCCTGGCATCTGGAAACAGGGTCAGCAGACATTTAGCACAGACAGAGTCATTACCAGAGATGTCTGATAGGCAGAGATGTGTGTTTCATGGCGACCAGTACTCCACCTTGATCCAGGTACAGAACACTGTGCTCTTCCTCAAAGATCTGGGGGGAAAAAAACCTCATATATTTAAATCTGTTTTCCTTACTCTCAAGAAAATGCTGTAGTTCTTTAAGTACAGTCCTGACAGAGGACATGTATGTGCTAAGGAATTTATAGAAGACGACATTCTATGGAGATAGTTCCTTAGTTTGTTTTTTATTGTTTGAAGGGGTTTTTTTTCATTTTTTCCAGGTCCTTGGAAAACACATTCTGCCTCTGCTTGGCAGAAAATTAGAAACACCAATTTTTGCAAGGATCAACAATTTCAATGACAGATTTTTCTTTAAAGAACTTCATGTGTTTGCATGTATCTGGCCCTATCTCATGTAAGTGATGTAGATGGAAAAATGAGGGCTGGACAAATACTGTAAAATAATTAGATTCTTGAAATATCAAAAATTAAAAATCAAAAAGTAAAAAGATTTTCTTTTCCCGTGTCTTTTTTGTGTTAGCTTTCTGCTCTGCAGTTTATATTGCAGCATTTGCCAGCCTGGGAAAATCACTCCTTCTCTCCATGACTTGATAATCCATCCAGAAAATAGGAATAATAGCACTTCCTGTTTTCGGGATAAACACATTAAAGGGTAGCAATGCTTTGTTAACAAGAGGAATTCCTTCAAATATTAGGAACTTGATTTAACTTCATCATCCAGCCTCTTTCCACAATTAATGGAGAGAGAGGTAGTTTTGGAGCAAGATGAACTGGATTTTGCCTTTTTCTCCATTAGCTTAAGAGCAAGTCAAAATAACATTTATATGGACACTGAACTTTGTCAGCTCAACTTAGATGAAATGAGTCCCACGTGGAGTGAGGAAAAGTAGACCAGTGCAACTGCTGATTCCCAGGAAAATATAATCATGGACAAAGAGAAGAATGGTTTGATTGGCACAAGGGATATATAACAATACAATGCAACATTTCTCACCTTAGTATTCACATTTCAATCTGTTCTCTCTGCTACAGGGTTAAACTGAAGTCAAGCCCTGAGTAGAATTACAACAACATTTTTCTAATATATGTAGTGTAACACCATATTCAGTCTTTTTCTTTGAGCATCTCTCTACATCTCAGATGGGAAGAGAAATTTATATCTTTGTAAGGATTTGCAAAGAGCTATTCTGAACCAAAAGAAACAAAAATTGACAGTTTGATTCTTCTCTTATGACAATTTCCTGTGAATACTATTTAAATCTGTGATTCTGTAGCATTTACCTGTCTCCAAGTGTTCCCAGCATCAGAAGAAACAAACATGCTGATGTTATTTTCTGATAGTTCACTGCCTATATTACCTGTAAAATGACCATTGATTAGCCATGCAACACTCTAAGAAACAGTAGAATTAGCAAGTCAGGAGAGTAAATGTATTTATTTACCTATTGCAATTACAGAACTTCTAGTTTTGGAAAAAGAAAGAGTGGGAAGGGAAAGACTTTCAGTTGGAAGAAAATACATGTAAAAGATCTAATCCATACAGCTCTACACACCTCCATATGCAAAGGGAATGCCCTGACCTGAATCTTATGCTGATGGGAATAGAGGGCTAGAAGGGATCTCCTCAGTCTTGATGGCCAGCTTCCATAAAAAACCCACATAAAAAATTGAAGGTCCATAAGGACTTCCATTTGATAGCCTGCCCCCTTCTACAGCACCGGTGATGTGAGACCTTATGAGCCACTCAACATCCTCCATACCCATCACAATCTCAAGATTTTGGCAGTGTTTGCACATCACACACAATCTTTAAATGTTTCATACCTGAAGCTACAATAATACTGGGGGCAGTGTCTCGGCTGGCAATGTTTCCTGAGGTATAGGGATTCTCTGAGACCTTCAGGTGAAGATGAAGGGAGCAGTAGGGCTATGGAGAAAGGAGAAATATAAGTAAAAAGCATTATTATTTCCTAATCGCTGCATTCAGCCACCCTTGAAAGACATGGTCACTCTGAGAATTCTGCTATCCATTTTCTGATGCAACCTGATCCTATTGGGAAATTGATTCACTAAGCTGAAGCCCTCTCACAAGGACAAGATCTTTGAGGCTGTACCCACAAAGGGACAATGAGGCTTGCAAGGGCAGGCAGTGGTAAGAACTGCCTAGTTCCTTTGGCCACTAGCTCTCATGAGAAACAAACAAGGCTGCAGATATGATGCAGTGACTCTCAGAGCAGCATTGCCCAAGCTCTCTCTGCAACTAGAAGCAATATTACCCTATTGATGTGGTACTGACTCACCACTAATTAGCCAGGAGAAACAACGCAGACAGTGTCATACCAATTCCTGACTCTGAGTATTTTTGACATATGACTCTGTTCTGCACTGCACTAACAACAAATACCAGGGCTGGAAAGTGTTAGTTTAAAAGTTGTTTAAAACAATGCTTCATTAACCCATCTGGATGTGACCTTTGAGATTTCAGTACAAATACATCCATGGAAACCTCAACTATTTGTTATTGATTTTGTATGTCAGGTACTTGGATAAGACAGGAATGGTACAGAATAAATCAGCAGAGCAAGAAGGTAAGACAGACAGACAGACAAATTTCCAAAAGTTGCCATTACAATTCCCTCCAAATCTGTACTGTGATCATTTCTGAAAATTTCTGATAACTTTCACCTTCTCTTATTTTATTTTCATTTTTATTTTCAGTATTCTTTTCTTCCAAAACTCATGAACAGCCCTTCATGAAACATGCTAAGGGAAGGTAGGTAGAAAAAATACCAGCAAGAAAAACCTGAGCAAACTGACCCAGTCAACATCACACAGGAGCAAAAATACAGCAAAGCCCATGCTTCAGCTTGCACAGTTCTGTAAGATGAGCAGGTGAGGCTATGCATAAGGACCTTTAGACTCTAGGGAAGCAGGTCTTTCTAGTAGCTGCCTAAAGGCTAAGTTTGCAGCCCCAAAAGTTTTGTAGGCTTCCTCTGCAGAAGACCTAGCCCCACAGGTCACTGGAGGAAGACCACTTATTCATCTCATTTCAAAGAAGGTGTCTATGACTGAAAATCCCCCTGTGGAGAACAGCAGGGGGTTTTTTTTGGCAAAGGCAGATGAGGGTGGTGAGGAGGGATAGGAGCTCTCACTTATGTGAGACAAGAAAAGGGGACATGGGTTGTGCAGAAGGGAACACAACCTGCCAAATGGAATGTACAGAGCAGCCTAACTCTAACTGACAGCCTTACGAGGGCAGCCTCTGGAGCAGCCCAAGGGTGCAGGTAGGGAGTGGAAACCAAATCAAGCTGACATGCATGCAGGAAGTGGAAAAGCATTGCAAGAGCATGAATTCTTTCCTTTTACATTTTTTATATGTTGTGAAAAGGCTAAATACAGAACATATTTTTTAAACTAACATACTCCAAGCCCACTTCAGCATTTTGAAGGCTAATGGCAGCAACTCAGCCAATTCCCCACCCTGACAGAAATTAGAGCTTGTTAGACTCAAATCTTTGTGCTACCAGAGGTTTTATTTTAAATTTCTCTCATTTCACAGATAGTATGCAGAAATGGAATATATCTCTCAAATATTTAAAGCCAGGTCACCTGTCTAAGAAGAGAGATGGTACTTTTAGTGGCATGACTTCTTATTGCTTGGAGTGCAGTAATGCTTACAGTCTGTAGTGAAAATTGAATATGGTGTAAAAAACACTCTACTCAAAAACCTAGAGTTACTGGCCAAGGCCATCTCATGTCCTTACTGTGGGAGCTTTCTCTTCTCCATCCCTCATGTACACCTTCTTCATCTATATCCTGATACAGTTCACCGACAGATATTTTTCTAGACTCATTTGTGTTCCATCATACTATTGGTCCTTTTGTATTCCTCCTCTAGTTCCCACAGCTTAACTCAAGATATCTCAGATTTGTTTTTTAGAATTTCCATCAATTGTCTCTATCCCTTCTGTTACAACAGGCTACTGAAATCATTATTTTCACAGGACTCGCCAATTTTGAGCTTCCCTGTCATTGCCTAGCATTCAGCTGTTCTAGCTGCTGCACAGACAGCAAGGGAAAGACAACTCTCCCAGAGCATTTACAGCCTAGGCAGAAGATAAAGCATGAGTGACATAGCCTATTGCTCTGCTTAGTGCTGTAGTTCTTAAAATCATGCTGGAGTTCATTATTCGCCTCCTAACATTTTCAAGACAGTTTTTTTATGCTCTGCTCTCAGAAGTCTCATCAGTCCTTAGTAAAGTTTCTCATAAATGCCTACAAACCTGCTTCTTGGTTTTTCTGCAAAGCTCACCTGAACTGTCTCCCATGCCATGACACATAAAAACCAGCTGTTAGTTACTGTCCCTGACCAGGAGTTGGGCAAAATATTAAAACACAGGGATGATGCTAGACATCGTTCACAAATCTAGGGGTAGTCACAGTATTTGCTCACCTGCAATAGTAAGGAGCAAAGAAGAAGGATTACCACTTTCAGGAGATATATTCAAAGCATCTCACTTAGATGCACAAATTATTCCTTGGCAGACAGCATGAATGCCTCCCTCCCCACCCCCACTCTCCTTATGAGAAAATGATCTTTGTCCTAAAATGCTTATAATCCATATAGAAGAGACAAACAAACTGTGGGAGGGAACAAACAGATAGCTGGGGAAGGGTGGCACAGAGAAAATAAATGACGTGCCCAAGGAAATTGTAGATAGGGCTAAAAATTGAATTGAGAGTCTCCTGAGATTCATCCTTGTGTTGTAACCCAAACCGGGACACCATCCTTGAAAGCTAATAGATTAACTCTCTTAGACAGACACCTACAACTTGCAAGACAGAATTACTCCTCAGTTAAACACTTCACAGCACAGGATAACTATCAAACAAACACAGCATCTTTGGAATATAACAACTCGGCAGATATTTTTTGAACACTGAGCATATTCAGCTTAGAAAACAAGTAGTATAAACAGGAAAAATAAAACCTTGGGATTAGATGGAATGTCATTGCTTTCCTCCATCCTCATTACTCAAAGCCATCTCACAAAAAATGCAAAGAAATTTTTTGAGTTGCTTTGTAAAAAACACCTTGAGAATACTGTCACTAGAGGGGATAGTCCTGTCTGGCTCACCATGTGTTTTAACCAGATTCCCTCTTAATCTCCTTAGCCACCAACTCAGCTGCTATGTACTTATTTCTGCATTAACTCTCCCAGATGCACAGAGGACACAGCATTGCACTTGCAGGAACCATCCTGTCATTCTGGGAAACAGCAGATCCCATTTTGCCAGCAAGCTGCAACATACTTCATTGCTGTGTCTTGAACTATTGCTAGAGACAATTATGCTGAAAACCAGCAGCGTGAAAGCATTAGTACCTGCCATGGAGTAAGGATGGGAGCTGAGCTAGATGGACTACAATGGACTATTCAGTTAGCTATGGCATAAGGAAAAACAGCATCATGCCTATAGAAGAATGTGTCTAGAAGGAAAAGGGGCAATGAATGTAAGGAGGTAAAACTTCTGGTGATGCATGGGTAGACAGAACACAGCTAAAGGGGCAAGTGGAGTTTATGAACTATTTAAATACAACAGCTATGCCACATTGACAATGAACAGAATTGCCTCAGGGCAGGGTACAATTCCTTTTCTCCACATTTTCCCTTAGCAGAATGCCCCTATGGATCCCTTAGTTCCAGGCATGTAATTTCTAATGCTTTTTCTTCAAAAAATTTCCCTACCAATCTCAACTTTGGTAGTCTCTTCTTTATCATTTTGTGAATTTTTGCATTCCAGATTCTGCCTTCATCTTTCTCCACCATTAAGTGTGAAGCTCAAATTAGATTTTTAAATTAGCCTGACTCTCTCTTGCAGGACTGTTACTCTACTTTGTGGTTTTGGTGCATTTTCTGCACTGCTATCCTCCCTTTCTCTTGCAGGCAGACTGCCTGTTCCTGTAATAGACCTAACAAAGTTTAATTTCAGATTTCTTCTCTTTGCTTTCTTGCAAATTTGCAAGTTCACCACCTGAGAACCTGGATGTTCAGCTGGTGATCTTTGCTCTGCTACCATTCCACTAGCTTGTGACAACCTAAGCATGAAAGAGTGCTCAGAGAGGCTCAAAAACAAGGAAAGATGCCTCTTGCCCGTTTTACCTGGTGTTAAGGGAAGAGGAAAAAAAAAACACAGCTAAACATTCCTCTGGCCTTATGACAGGGAAGGGCTGAGTAAGTTCCTTTCCATCCTCCCTCTGGAATGGCAAAAAATTGAGGTTTTTTTCCAAACTGGACAGAAAATTAAAGGCTTGCCTTTTGGCTCAGTCAAAGAATCAATTATTTGAACATCTTCAAAAATCAAGTTATTTATTCTTTAGTCTTGCAATAATGCATGGAGTTCAGCTAAGAGATTAGTACATTCATCTACTTACCACAATGCAAAACAATGTAACACTGATTCAGATTCTAAAAAAATTAGAGCCTCAAAATGAGAAACACCACCTTTTGATTTTCTGATGGAAAACAACATGCAGGTACATGCATATGCACTGTATAGCACATACAGTAGAGCAGGAGGAAGAACAGTCTAAATAGTACCCCTGATTCTTCCTGGAACCATGTTAGAACTTGTGCAATATAAAAGCTATTGAGAATCCCAAAGTCTGTGGTTCTGAGTATTATCCCACTACTGTGTATAGATCATATTGGCTAAAAAGTATGTTGAGAACAGTCTAAGCTTTCTAATTCGACAGACATCTCCCACTGTATTCACACTGCTTATATTTCACTTTTTGTTTGCATGTAACGATGATTAAAGACTTATCTATATGTGGATCTATATCAAGAAGTCCAGAGACAGATACAAAATGCACCCAACACTTAGCTGTATAGATATTTGAATGAATGTGTCGATTCAACCAAAATGATAAGTATTAATACTGCCAACAGAGTAGTCTGAAAAAAACAAAAGCTCTGCTTTCTTTTGAGCCTGTCTCAAGATATTAGGTCCTTTAAGTTCCTATGCTACAGCAGCTCACTCCTCCCATCTAGTGTCCAGAGAATCAACTGCGCAGAAACGACATCCAGCTTCCCCTGCTGTTTAAGGGGAGACCACCAGTTGTGCAGAGGAAGCTGATCTGTGATACTTACCTTTATTCTAGAAATTAAATTAAATTAAGCTAAGTTACTATGCCAGCTCTTGCAATACCACCTTCCCACCAAAGCCTGATGTACTGCCCTTTTAATATATAGTATTCCTTCCATGAGATACAACGCATGGAGAGAAAAACTATTCTTTCCTTCTTGTGTTACCTGGCAGAAAAAGATTGTTCTAGGAGGTTACCACCCCACAAGTTCATCCCACCTAGTACTTACCAGAAGACAGTGAACAGGATTTCCTCTCAGATCAGTATCTGGAGCCTGCAACAAACTCCAGTCTCTTCCTTTATTGTAGGTGATGAAAGTTTTCACTTGGTTGTCAATCTTCTTGTTAGCCAAGAACATTCCCTTTATGCCTGCTACCTGGGAAAAATTGACATGGCTGAAAAATAGATCAAGTCAATGCAGGTGCTGTGCATGTGTCTCTCTTGCCTTGTCAAATCCAACAGGGATCTGGTGGCTGTGTCAGTGTGGTAGATGCCAGGGCAAGAATTGCCAAGGAGCATCAAAAGAAGGCAAACTGAAGTGCTGGAGACAAGATAAGGCCATCACAGGTGGAAAGGTGACAAATGGAAAAGCAAGGTTATATTTCAGAATCAGCATGGGTACATAGTAAGATGTCAACAGCATTATCTGTGACAATCTCTCAACAGAAATATGAAATATGTACAGGGAAATTATTTGTCTCTTGCACTGCAGTAACAGGAAACAGCAGCAACTTTGGCCTTGCAAAGAAAATAGCCACACATGAACTTGCCGTTCAGTGCTTCTATTGTCATACAATCTGCTTAAGATACTTCATCTAAGGATCCCAATGTGTTTCCTAATTATCAGTGTTTCAATAGGATAATTTGGGGCACAGAGGTATTTTTATTTCAGTTTCAGATTTTGAGGAAACCATAGCACTGGTGACTCAAACAAGGCCACCCAGACTGCTACTTATAAAGCTAGAAATGAGATCCTCAGGCTTTTATTTTTCCTGGCGTTTTACCCAACAGCTTTACTCCATAGACCTGCATGAGGATTTTGTAAAGCTGTGATACTAACATTGGAATCAAGCCCAAAAGTGTCTAAGTGGAGAGAAAAAAATGTCAACCTCAAAATACAACTCACACTGCAGAATGTTCCCATCTTCTCAGTGCACTGAAAATCAATAGCCCAATAGCTGCTGCAGCATGAGAATGAATTTGTTAGGCTGTCATTTTGCAGTCTGAGTGCTGTGATAAAAATGGAACCAAAACTGGAAGAAGCAGGGGGAAAGTGAGAAACTTCTAGTTTCCAGCAAGTCTCTTCAATCATCCACCCCATTGCTTCTTATGATGTAGAACTAGTAAACAGAATCATGCATCAAGACTTTTTATTCATAAAGATTATTACTGAAATGGCATCATGTGGCAAATGGTTACACAGCAGATTGAGAGTTTGTTCCATCTCATATGATTTAATTATGTAGCTGGATTTGGATGCTACAGCTCCCAGTGAGTAGGACCTGATTGTTCTTTCAGTCACATGCTGTGGGACTACTAGTGTACAGTGCATTGGTACAGTACATTGTTGTACTTAGCCATTCTGAATAGCACTTTCTGCTTGAGCAATGACACTTAATTTCATTTAAAGTCACATAAAGGCTTAGACATAACTTGCTATAATGGGCAATAGTCTTTAAATTAAGTAGTTAACTAATTTATTGTTGATATAAGCATAAAAAGATAACATTTTCAACTTAGAAGGATTGTTTGGTCTCACACAACTAAGTATTCAGGATTGCTTTGTTGTTGTAGAAAGGCACCCTGAAAAGACAAGGGTACTCTGTCTCCCAGTGATACTGCCTGAACAGACGAGGCTGGAAAAATAATTCTGCCTTTACTAGCAGAGGTCAGAGCCTATAGCTCCATTTGTACCTTCCTTTGTTGTTGTCCTGAAATAGTTGTATGGTATAGTCCCTGTGAAATGCTGGTCATAAATGATTAAAGAGCATTTTATATATCAGGTGATAAATGTGTTCTGAAATACTGTGAATTTTTCTTTTTATGATTCTAGTCATGGGCTGGGACTCAGAATCCTTTCCCAAGAAAGCAAACTGTAAAGTGATACTGTCAGTCTTGGACAGCTTTATCGTGAAAAAAGACCACACACACTATATATGTTTGTGTGCTCTCAGAAGGAAGAGATACACCAATTGCATACACAGAATGACACACAAAATGATTTCTCATCCCTGCTGTTCACCGGAGAGAAAGACTCATGCAATTTAGCTCATGACCGTAAGAAAAGCACTTCCACATAGTCATCAGACACAACACCCACTGCTCCGGGTGCACTGCATTCAGATACAAATGCTGTCTACAGTTTCAGAAAGACACTCAAACACACAACTCAAAACACAACTTCATACATCAAACATGCACTTCCCATCCAAGATTCATACTGCTAAAAAAAAGCCCAAGTCCCAGAGTAATAAGCATATATACCATAACTAAAAGACACATCTCCTCACAGCCTGTTACCACTTCAGACATGGATTCCCACAGGTAGGATTGTCTTGCTGCAGACCAGTCCAATTACATAGCTAGGCAGAGTCATACCAGATCATTGGAGGGGCACAGGATCTAGAAAGGGCATTCAGACCCAATGGCCAATGATTCTTGCTCTTCCCTTGCTCCAGGAGATCTCTAGAATAGCTCTTTTGTGGCTACAGACCCACTGAATGCTGAGTTCAATGTGCTACTGATGAAGTGGCGCTGGTGGAGAGAAGTGCTATTCTCACATCCTGCTCTGTCTAACATGCAGAAGCGCAAATAGTATCCCCCTAGTGATCTCCTCATCCTCTACAAGGTCAAGCAGCAGAAGAGCCCACATACTGAGATAATGTCTGAGTGAAAGGCTCTTGAACACTTTCAGAGCACAAGGGAGAAGATGATAAAGCACCATGAAAGAACTTCTCTTCATGCCCAGTGCAATTCCCCATTGAGTATATTTATCCTTGAAGTGGAATCAGTTAAGGAATCTACATCCACAAACATATTCACTACAATGCAACACAAATTTACTCCTAGCATCTGACAAACATGAACACAGACTTCTATATGCTAAACAAGTCTTTCTCTAGCATCTTCTCAAATAATCTTGCTTTTCCAAATATATTGCTGTCAACACAGAAGGACTCATTTTGCAAACTCTCCAACTCCTTTCAATTTATCTTTGGTTGTTTTTTTTTTCTTCTCTTGTTTTCATGTCCATTTTCCCCTATGGCATTCATTTGCAACAACCCTACTCAGAGAATCATACTGGATGGCTTTCTGTTCCCTTCTAGCTAGAACATCAAATTGAAAGGAAGGTTTGTGTCAGATTTAGTGTCAGTCAATACTTTTTCTATCTAGATAATCAGCAGATATGACACTACAAGTCTGATTCCATCAATTTCAGTCCAGGTTACCGTGTGCTGTCATCCTAATAAAACAAAACAAAGGCTTTTCTTTCCCCATGCTATACAGGACACCTTTCCATAATGTAGTGAAACTGCTTCTCGAACTGACAGCAATAACAGGCAACAGCTTTTCCATGGGCTGCCAGTGCTGCAGAGAGATCAATAATAAAAATCTCCAAATGACTGAAATGCCAGTGCCCATCCTCCTACAGTTCATCTGCATTTATGTACAACACTTTGGCTGTATGTTCAGACAATTCGAAGTGTTTTCTAAATAAAGGGCAGCTGAAGGTGTCTGAAATAAAGCTAATATTCAGATGGTGATGTAGAAATATGGGAAGCATCTTCATTTTCAAAGTAACTCAGATTAAGCAAGCTCATGGCCTTTATTCTAAATGGTCAGAAAATCCCCTAAAGGAGACCTGAAAAGAGCTGACCTTCAAAACAGTAGTTTAGGACTGAATTTCTACTTAGTTGAGAGTTGTTTCAGAAGTAAAACAGGCAGTAGAGAAAGAGTACAAGGGCACATTAAAAGTCAAATTCTTAGGATCTGTTGTCATAGAAGACAATGTAAACTGGCCTTTTTACAGGTGAGCTTAGGTAGAATGTACTTGACAGGAAAAGGCTCTGGGGTAAAAGGGACATAAAAATAAGGTAGGAGAGTTTCCATGCTCCTTGAGTAGCCCAAGAGCGTGAATCTAAAATCTCTTCAGTTCCCAGAACACTCCAAGCTGAGAAAGGTGACAAAGATAGCTGAAACCTGCTGTTTCCTCTCTACTTCTAAACTACGAGATAAGGCTGTCAGAAATGCAACAGAAACTGGAAAGTGATACTATTTAGAGTGCTGGAAGCTTTCAGAGCCATATGCTAGACCAGCGTGGCTCAATGGGATTTTTGCTGAGAAACTTAAGAGTTCCTCTGAAGAACTAAATGAACTATTCCACTACATCTTCTGATGCACATCTTCCTATGCCTGAAACAGACATAAGCTTTTCCTCACTTGAGAACCTACAGGAGAGTACAGCACTGAATATGTTAATAATATTAGCCTGGGCCTAAATTCAACATCTGCGTAAAACCTGGCAGAAGAAATGGTACTGGCATTATGTCAGATAGGAATGAGATGTTTGGCATCATGACATACCTCATAGAGGTCAATCATCACATTCCCCTCCAGACCTTGACTACTCTTGACATTTTCCAAGGCCAGGGTGAAGTATACCCCTCGGGTGTCGGAGATATACAGATTGTATGTGTCATTCTGGTTCCACTCTTGAACAGCTGCAAACACCTGATTCTCATCTGTGCTGATAACATGCATGTCCTGGGGAAAGAAAAGAGAGGAAGGTTACTAGAGGGAGCTCTGCTCTGTCATTTCTAAGGGCACCAAAGTAATTGTGGAGGAGTAAGAGACATATTTAGGGTGGAGTTTAATCAGAAACTACAGACAACGCTCCTGTAAGAGGTTAATTCCATCCCAGAATATTTTACACCAGCTCTCTTATGCCAGTTTTCAAAGTAGTAATTAACTGATGAGGTGTTAACTGAACACTTACACTGGCAGTACAGTGTTATACAGCAGCACTTCTTACCCCCTACCACCACCATTTTAATGGGTCCTTTGTTTGGGGAGAATGGGTATTATTTATTTGTGTGTGAGGTTTTTGACACCTGAGTGATTCCACTTGTGATTGTGGAATCCCAAATATTAAAAATTTGTTGGTTTGTGCTTTTTTTCTGCTTGTTTGTTTGCTTTGTTTTGATTTTATTAAAAAAAAAAAAAAAGAAGAAAAAATAGCATCTCAAACATCTGCTTCTTGCCTAGCATTCAGAAACCAAGTATGCTTGGGAACTGACACAACGAGGATCTAATGGGTTGAAATCTGCAGCCAGTGCTGTTATTATTTATTATTTCCAATGACAGTGTCAACTAGAAGCCAATGCCCTAGACCACTGTGTTAAACACCTCCCTAAATAATATAACAGAAAGAGAAGCCTAATCTTCACTAGATGTAGTTAGATCACTAATGGTATGAAGGAGGTTTTGTTTTACTCTATTTGTTCTGTGTTTTACAGCAGGGAGGAAGCAATGAAAAGTTTGCATAACTAAAGAAAAAAACAGAAACTATTAAACTTGATTCCCTCTTTCAATGCCTGGAGAAATTATTGCCCAGTGGAAAAAGCCACTGAGAGTGATGTTATAATGAAATTCCCAGTTTCTATCTGTACAGCACAGGCATTCTGAATTATTTGGTGCCACAAAAATCTGTGGAGGTAGGAAAAGAATTGCAGATTTCTTAGCACAAGGTGATTCCTAGAAGATTCAGCTATTCTGTTTTGGGCAGATATCCCAAAGTTATTCTGCTTCCATGAATCTCAGCCAGGGCTTTCTGTATGCAATACTGGGAACGCTATCAGAAAATACACACTGTGGAAGCTGATGCTACTTATTCCTTCTGTATATAATAGTCTTTGACAACTCACATTCTTGTTGTTTTGTAGGGGGAATTAATACTTCCAGGAGGAGCCTTGTAATGTACAGACAAAAAATAACATAATGAAGAAATCTGATCTATAAATTTGAAAGTGGATTCACCATGATTCAGAACAGTTGTTTGTTCATCCAGATCTTAGTATGGTATGGATGAATATTCACTTGATTTCCTTGCTTATTTGCACTGAAGAAATATGTATCCTAGATGATGAGCTGGTTTTCTGGAGGAACAGATTGACTTAAATCCTGAGGCAATAACAAAGTCAATATAAGTCTCACTGCCTTCTACTAATTGTGGTTGTGAATGAATATCTTAGCTCCAGCTGTGCTAGCAGAAGTTACTGCTGCAGCTGTTTGTCAGAGGCTTCTTATTTCATTGTCACCCTAGCCAATCTGCTGGTAGTTCTACGTGAGTAGATGTTCCCAATAGGCTTCAGGCAACACTGTCTAGCACAGCTCTAATCTCAGATTTAAACTTTTACATATATACATGGGCAAATGTCTCTATTTATAGAGATTATGAGTAAAACTTTTGTCTGGTGAATATACAGTTTCTTTAACTTACCATTTTAAACAATAGTTTTGTAATAACTAGGGGAGAGAGGTAAAAAGATATTTTGATCAATAGCAAGAAAAATTAAAGGCAATTTCATAAATGCTTACAAAGCAAGTTAATTTATTCAATAGATGCTTCCTGAGTTTTGATCAGATCATGCTGTAAGATGCAAGTCTAAAGAAGATCCCAGTAAGGCTGAAGAAATTTAAGCCTCGAGATGCAGAGATTGAAGACATACTTAGCATACTATACCTAGTGCAGAAAGTAAAAAAAAAGTAGCATTCCAACTATTTGCCTTTGGGGATCAATTACTTTTTCCTCTTAATATGGCCTTGTCCAATAGATGTAGTAACAATGTAAAGCTTTGATAGAAAGTTTATCAGTATGGGGATCAGTATATGGACAAATCGGTCATTGACCAACATTAAGAATTTTTTTGTTTCCACATTGGGAAAATTAAAATTAATCAGCATATCATATTCACTTATACNATGGACCATGGCATATTCCACTACTACAATAGATGTTCATTTCACCTTCCTGCAGAAAGGTAAGAGGGCAGGAGAGTGAAGCAAGGCACCTTTCTCAGACAGCCAGCATCTCCAGGGGCTCCTCATGCATCCTCCTACTAAGGGCCTGAGCTTTTCTCTCTCTGTTCCAGTACACAGTGGAAATACATTAATATGCAGTTCTACTATCTGTCCCTCTTGCCTTTCCGAAGACGAAAGTAAGAGCATAATGCTGTGCATGGGTTTGATCAGATCTCTACTCAAATGACTAAGCCAAGGCTTTCTGAATTACTAAACATGCTTCAATTGCCCTTTTTGCTCTAGGCCAGGGAGCTTTTCTTCCTGGCAAGAAAAATAGCAGGGATGTGTAATTCCTGTTTTATCCTGTCAATTACTGGAACTGTCAGCTCTTTTTAAGGTCTGTGTTTAAGGTTTTTTTTCTTTGGTGGTTATTGCTTCTTATATCAGGATGTGCATCCTGAGGTTGAAAGAAGATGATGAATTTAAAACAGAGGTGCTACACACACCCATGCCATCAGTATTCAGCCCAACAGCCATTAAGGACAGGTCTTTTTAAAAGAGAAATCGCTTGACTTGCTTCAGTATTCACAGATGTCAGCCCAGTGCATTGGTCTAAGATGGAGTGAATGTACCCTGTGTGTACATTTAAGGTGATTATCATGACTGACATTACAGAGTCTGGGCAGAGCCTGCATTGTGGTGCTGTGGTACAGAACAGGCAGTACCAACCCACAGAACAACATCAGTGCAGAAGATAACAGGTCTCTATAAAGACCATTTACAGGGTTAACACAGCATGCATGCACATATGCAGGCAACTTCTTAGGTGGAAGAGAGTTTCAAATTAATTTAAGCCATTAATCAAACTGGCTACCAGCCTATCAATGCTAGGAAGAAGAATATTTTAGTTTTCATTTGCTGTAGGCCATTCCTGCTCGAGCAGCAGCATCATCTGCCAAAACTGACTGCTGTCACAGCTCTCCAGTTTAGGGGGAGTGACATGCAGAGACAAAAAGCTTGATACTTCCATCTTCAATTCCAGAATTTGCTTAGTACTGTTTATCATATTTGGACCCTCTTCCTTAGCTGAAGGAGATAAAAGAGAATTTAGGCATAAAAGAAGCTGCCTGTTTCAGTTCATTGAATAGTATAACTCTTTGTGCATATTTAATAAAAGCAGCTATCCTACTTCAGTATCATCCTCCTAGACAGTCACAGCTCCACTGTAGCTCCTTCCGGGCCAAAAGTGGCTCTTCAGTCTTTGAAGATATTCCAAGACTGTGACAAAGTATCTTATCTCCTTAAACATCTGACTTTTTTCCTTGGGTCAGATAACACAAATGTTTTGTTCCAATTCCTATTCTCTGAGAATACTTTGCAGCTTAATTGTAGTGCATTTTCCTTAGCTTTCCAGGTATCTCTTTGAGATGTCGGACTGTTAGAAAAATAAGTGTGGGCTAAAGGAGACCACCAGTTCAAATCAACCACTCTCTTTTACAGTCTGAATCAGATGTAAATGATAATTTTGATTTGGGTGTTAGAACAACCATGCTAAAAATGCAACTCCTTTGCTAAGGGATAATTCAAATAACACCTGTTTAAATTCGATCTGAATTTACAGAGTAATTCCTTTCGTCTTGGACAGGAAGTTTCAAACCAACCTATCTTTAAATATGACTGAAGTTTTTGGGGTAAACCACAGGCCTCCTGTGTCAGAGCCAAGAAGAAATCATGGCTTCTGATGGGATCCTCAATGTCCTGTAAGCTGGGTTTTAAGGTGATGTAAACAGGAGAAAAGGCTACAACAAAACCAAAATCAAACCACAAAAACCAACCAACCAACCAAACAAAAATACCCCCCAACCCAACAAAAATCCCACCACTCTCTTTGTTAAGAAGTTGTTAGAGGCTGAGCTGCAAAATGGTGATTTCTTCAAAATAAAGCTAAAGTTTTAAATAGGGGTGTGGGTTTGGTTTTTTTGGTGTGTGGTTTGTTTTGGTTTTATTTTAAATTCAGCTCCAGAAGGCAGCAATAGCCTTTCAAGCTCCAATGCTAATTCACCCTTGTTCTTAATTAGGGAAGATATGGAGCAGACACACAAAGACTTCTCTTTTCTTGGTTCCCATTAAAACCTGCTAATGAGGCACAGCACAAAAAGCAACTCACACAGGATAGGGACAGGAGAAGGGCATTTTAAGACCAGGAAAAAAAAAGGAAAAATTAAAAGAGTCCCCTCCAAAACTCAATTAACTAACCATAAAGAAATGATAATTGACATGGGCTGTGGTATCTGTCTACATTTCATGCTGATGTCCTTGACTATCCAAAGTGCTGTCTTTGTTGTCAGTGCTTTCTTGCTTACAAATGTTCTGTTAGAGAAGAATGATGTTTTCACTCATTACATGTCATCAACTTCTGTTGGATTTAAGATTTCTCTACAATCAAAATATCTGTAGGTTCACATGAGCATTCCAGCAACAGCAATCTACCTTGGGTAAGGAGTACTTTGGCAGCTTCATCTGTGTAAAAGCATTCCTCTTGTAAGAAACGTAATAACGTGGTCTTCCTCCTGATGTCAACTAAGAGAGAAGCAGGAAAACTATCAGTTTTAAATTTTCTTTTTTTTTTCTTTTTTTTTTTTCTTTTTATCAGGGAAAATTTCAAGCAAAAACTGTCAAGGGAAATACCACAATGTTGGTAGCAATGGCTTAAAACTGCAGCACTATTACAGTTGATAAATAAACGTTGATCCAGCGGACAGTGGCTACAAAAAGAAAGCAACAGGAATGCTATTTTCTGCAAAGAAATACAAAGGTCAGAATTTCAGGTGAAAATCTGGGGAAAGTTGAGCCCTGACTTCACTTAGGCCATTATGTAACCTGCTGCTACCACAGCTCTCTTGTGCCCTACCACGTTCTTTGTTATCTGCAGAACTGCCGTGTAGGCTATTGTTTAGATCAGCAGATTGGCAGACATGACAGTTGATTTCTATTTCTGCCTCCAGCTTTGGTTCCTGTGTGGCCCTGTACAAGCCATCATATATATCTGTTATGAGATCAGCTAAGAATTCACAGCTCCTGAAGGCAGGAGATGCTCAGTTGATTTGTTATTTTCATCTGGCCATTTATTTAAGTGTCTAAATACTGATGGTATGACCTTGAAAATGCTGGGTTAGAGCAATGTGAGGTTTCATTTTCTAACACCTATTAAAGGGAAGGAAAAACAGAAAGAAAAAAAGCTGTCAATGTTATCTGGCTTCCAGTGCTGCTGAAGTATAATCAATGTTTGTAAAGTACTTTGAAATCCTTGGATGAAAGATAGTGAAGAACAAATATTCCAAGGGATTCTCCATGCAGAACTTTGCTTTAATTGCCTGATATTTGGGCTTATCAAGACTTTTCTTTAGTAGTAAGTGTTTTAAAATGTACTTCAGTCATTTAAAATGCAAGACACATACAGGCTAGCTTCATACCAGATTAAGTAAAACAAGAATTATTTCTTATTCTAAAGCTCTTCAACTTTTTATTTTTTAAGGGAACTTGGCAAAAGTTTGAGTAAGGAGGGCTAGAAGCACTGTTTATGAAAGACTGTGTGTTTGTAAATAAAACACAGAGTAGTTGGAAGAATAAACCCACATTCACTTACCCTCATGTTTTTGGAGCCTACTAATTCTCATTTCAGTTGCCTTAGATGCAAAAAAGCTAGATGGAGATCAAGGGACATAGGGAAGGCTGGAGGCGGGGGCTCTGAGTATTCATCTATTCTTTAAAGCCTTTAGTGTCTAGTACAGGGCTATTCACCATCTGTACAAATCAACAACAAATCAACAGTACCTAGGATAAAGCAGGGTCCAGCATCAGCCAGAGCACGTTATTTAGCTGTTCCTTGCCAGCCAGATACGTCCAGATATATATGTAACCACTTGAAGTACCCCACTTTAAATTACCAGCCAACAGTGAATTCACAGACCACTTTAAACAAGGCAGAGGTTGTTTCCAAGAATTAGAATATTATTATGTCATATCTGTAAGTGTCAATTATTAAAGATTCTCTTTGCTCTGTTATGTTTATTTCTGTTTAAGAATCCTAAGAAGTTTAAGGATTAAAATGGGAGTTTTTCAAATCTGAATATTACGTATCTTCTCAAACTCCATTACAAATATGAATATATGAAGTTGTTCCAAGTCCCATTAAGCATTAATGGGAACATCACAAGAGGTTGCCTCTCCTCAGACGCTCCACTTTACACCATATAGCTAGCACAGAAGAACAAAGCTGAAACTTGACAGCACTGGGAACAGCATACAGCAGTTTATAAACAGATAGAGAAATGCATCAAAATACAAGGGCTATCAAGAAAGCGTTGACTTCAGATGAGGCAAAGGGGTTAGCTTCTCTACAGTGCATAATAACATCAGGTCAGAACGGAGAAGACTAATAATCTGAAGAGCACAAACCCAAGGCATCACTGATGAAGTACTTAATTCACATATGAAGAGAAATTCCTCACTTAAGCAACACACACAGTCATTCAGAAATGAGACAGCATGTCTGAACTCAACAGGCACAAAAGCTACTCTGGAACATATGACCCAAATTTATTTGTCGATGGTTTAGACTAGTGTTTATGACTGCGTTCATTAACTGAAAGTAATTAGCAATCAACTTACCCAATTTAAAATATCAGTCCTCTCTCTTCCCTCCATGCCCAAGCATGGCAAAATATAAACTGTCTGGAAAACCAGTTTGGTCCTAACAATTTCCACTTCACCTCCATGTTCCCTGCAATTCTATTGTTACTTCTGTCCTCTTCAGCTGTTAGTAAATGGACACTGGCAGCAACCTAATGAAACCCACAGTAGTTCAGAACTATTCACCAGCTCTCACCTGGAACACAGCTTGGCTGAGTACATCTCCAGCCTTTTCACTACAATCACAACTGAGGCATAACAATAAAGCCTGATTACTCCTTATTTGGTTCTTCCTCTGGCTCCCTCTCTCCTTTTCTATTTCCCTCAAATGCTCCAAAAAGCTTTGATTTACTCCCTTTTAATAGCAGATGACTGACAACACCACTTCAAGCTGTTAGGTTAAAGCAGTAATCCTAGAGTGCTGATGAGATTGCAGGAAGTGACACAGAACACTCCAGTACCTACAATGGATGCTCCAGCCAGCAACCATAGAGTGACAAGATACTAGAGGTAAAAGGAACACAATTAGCATTATAACAAACTACTGTAATCCACTGAGTGCCTTTATTATTTGGATCCAGTGTTGTCTGATTAGTTACAAGCTAACACACAGGCAAAAAAAAAAAGGAGGAGAAAATAATATAACATAGACTAATATAAATGTTAGAATAAATCAGAAAAGAGGGTGTTTTGCACCTGAACAAAGACATAATCATCCTGGACGATCAAGGAGTTATGGTCAATATAGCCTGGGAAGGGTTTGTTGCGAGTGGCTTCACTGCAGTTCTGCATCTTGCAGGTGATGTATTGGGAATCTGAAAGGTAAAGAACAAAACCAAGACATGTGAGCTCCAGAGCACAGATCCTTCCTACTGTCACAAGCCTACTTGCTGAGGCATCATTTCTGCCTTACACGATATTGAGTGACACCATCCATTCAACACAAAACTTCCTTCCCTTACACCCTTTGTAAATCCACCCCTGATTACTTTCTTCCTTCAAGTTCCTTCCTTCTTTACCTGACTCATCTTCCCATTATTTCTTTCATTCCACCCTACATCAGACATCAGAGTGACGCATTGCTCCTTTATAACAAGAGGGAGCCCAGTATAGCTGATCTGATTACTCCATTCCATTTTTGTGGTTTCCTGCTGGAAGTAAACCAGAGGCAGCATTTGAAGGTGGCATAATGTAATGCCTGTGGGTCAGGTCTGACAGAAACCTAGACAAGGGTGTATCATTCATCACTGTTATCTGCTGTGCAAATTTTGTTTGGATGCTACCCAGGGCTTAAGCTTAAAGCAAGGAACTGGGTGAGGGAACAACAGAGCTGTGAAGGACCTTAAGACAACAAACAGCCCAAGTCCTGTGAGTCCCAAAATAACTACAGGTCCGAAGAGTTGTGTCTATGCTGCAGGTCAGATACTCTCTATGCTATGCTGCTACAGTTTCCCTGTCATCCCCACAGTATGATACTTTCTGTAGAGCATGGAAGCATCTTTGTAGCCATGTCCTGAGTTTATTCAGAACGTGGCCAAGGTCCAGAGCATACACAAGTATGAGGACACCTTCAGAGGACACCACTCACAGAATCACAGAATATCCCAAGTTGGAAGGGACCCACAAGGATCATTGAGTCCAACTCCTATTTAGGCACAGGACAACCCCAAAGTCACACCATGTGTCTAAGAGCATTGTCCAAGGGCTCCTTGAATTCTACTGAGGATCCCTTCCACAGTATACCTCTGTATTTCCTACTGCACTTACACTCTCCAGACTAATTCAGGCCACTTTGGAAATTCAGAATATCTCCTGTTCAGGATTTTTTTCCAGGGATTTTGTTGACAACATAGACCAATGTACTCTGGAAGACCTAGAAATTCATTCCATGCCCTACTAGAAAAAAACCAGACACCTTTCAATCAGTCATATGTTTCAAAAGAAAATGGCTTAAATGCAGCCCTAAAGCCATCTCATCCACTGTCACTCATTGGAAAGTCCTCATCTCCTATTCTGAAGCACTGCAGGGTGCTCATCTCATAATCCATCACCTGGAGTAAAAACAATTTTAATTTCTTAAGGGTGGTAATTTATCCTAGAACACAGAACTAGATTCTCACAGTATCCAACTTGGGCCATTTCAGACATTGAAAATGCCTTTCAACATCAAGACACTCCATTTAATGACAGTTGATTTAGAGGACAAAGGATTTTGGCATTTTAGCATTAGCAGTTATATGACAGAAACACTACATGGCATTTAATGTTAAAAATACTTGTAATCTTTTTCCTTGTCGGAGAAGTGCAGGCCCTTGTTTGATACAATTGCCACCTTCTGATTACAGAAGTAGCATTTTACACTGAAATAGAAATGGCTGGATTTTTACCATCTCATATTTAATTTTGGTTTTAATTAAAATCTATCATTTGACATTTCTTTCCTTGTTTCTAAAGGCTGTTGACTTCTGTTTGAATCAGAGATGCAGGGTAACGAACCTTCAGAAAAGTTTGATGAAGGATGACTTTACCCTGGCATTTGCAGAGTTCTTGGAATATATAACGTGCTAAGTATTATTAGTCACTGCAGTTTATAACATTTTATGCTTTTATGGCTCACTGAAGAACATTAATTGAGCTCAGACGGCATGAGCAAAATGCATTTCCCTTTGGAAGGACATGTTTTTTTCCACATTAGCCACGAGAGGGCAGGGAACGACGTTAACTCCCAGACTTCTCATTCCAGTGAGCTCAGGCAAGGAATTCCCACTCCTCGTTTCCTTTTACTTCCACAGGCACACCAGCCATCTGCGAGACACTAAGAGGAGATCATACTGCTATCTTACAACCCATGCAAACAGGTTATCTACCCTGAGAGCATAGGGAGGTAATTTTAAAGAGCAGGCCAGGCTGACATCCACTACAAGTGACTGAAGTTTTTTCTATCATGTTTTAATGGAGGAATCCCGTTTTAACAGAGGAATGGGGACTATGTCTATTTCTGGTGTGATTGCAGGAATCTGTGCAGCAGTGGTTGTACCATTGATGAAGATTTACTAAGGCAATTTCTGTGAACTTTTACAGTGCAATTCTCCACGGTTTCAATTCTAAAATGCCAGCAATAACTACTAAAGGGCAGAGCACCGAAATTGCTTAAGCTAATCTCCCAAACAGCCAAACCATGAGATGTGCACACCGAGAAAAGCTCCCTCTGCTACATGAGACAGAAAAAAAGGAAAAGTAGGCTTCTTGCAGTGCCTGGATCCCTCTTTTCTCTCAAGGAAAGTTTTGCTGTGCTCATACTAACTCAAAGATTTTGTTTCGGCATTTGATTCTCATGGACATTTTATGCGATTCCATTGGCAAAGCTTTGTAATTTAGCATTAATTAATGTCAATTAATGTGTTCAGTTGCTAAGCTCTGGAATGAATTTCATTAGTTTTACTGCACAGATGTTTTCCCTGCCATAGGTAATTAGGACATTATGCTTTTCATTTCCAGAACCCTCACCTCCAACAACAGCTGCTGGTTTTAGTATACAACAACAAAGTCATGCTGTGCCTGGAGAGAAGAACATAGCAACTCCCAGCTCTCAAACTCTCAGACACCTTGATTTTGACAGGTTCAGACATCTAGAGTAGGATTTTTCTTGGGGAATGTCAGCTATTTCTAAAGAAACTCACAGAAGACAAGAATGGAGGAGGTGTTTTAAAGGAAAACTCTGACAAAAGTAATCTGTTTTGGTGGTGAAAGACAATTGTAAATGCTAACACACAGGAAAAGTTAAGAGCCAGGGGACCTTTGTGCCATGAAATATTTCAGTCTTTTGTGTTTAGCTTGAGCTCTGTGCTAATATGTTCTCAAGGGAAATGCATCCATTCTGCCCTGAAGCCATTTCTTGGCTCAATTGGTAGAGACAGAAGGCCATTGGTGGCTACTGGAGGTTGCTGAGCCTCTGCAAAAGTAAACAGAAGAGTTTTAAATCCCTTCCTAAAGCAAAATAGGACTTACTTCAGGATACTTTGTTGCCAAGTGTTATTTTGGATAACATATCAAGCCCTAATACCCACTACTTCCCACTTAAAGCTTGCATGTGTATCTTTCAAAAACCACATTTGATCACAAAAAGAGTCAGAGAAAACATTCACTGTACTCACCGCAAATGTACCATTTTTGTTTTTCTTGTCTTTAATTCATTGAGGAATGTGTCCTTCTCTGTACAAATAAATCCACTAAGGACAAGTCAAGAGTTTATGGAAACAGCATCCACATAATCTATTATTTGTTTGGCTTCCAGATTTAATACGAGTTTCCCTGTTCATTACTTAACAGCTTAGACATTAGGCATAGTTTCTGCTTTTGGTGGATGACTGCAACTAATGAACCATAAGAACATGGTAGTAACATATTTCACCAGAAGGCCCAGGCCTGTAACTCCTCTCCAACAGTGAACAGTAACAGAAGCCCAGGAAAGGTCATGAGAATTTGCCCAGGTGCCTTAGAAGTCCAGGCACACTTTCAGCATCCATAACCTCCCACAACGAGTTCCACAATTTAATTAAGTGTTCTCGCATACTTTAATATTTCTACTCCTTTTTTGAGAAACACACAAAATGACTCTTCCTTATCCATTTCCACCTGATCTGAATGTTGACTTGTGAAGTGTTTATGAAATGGGAATATACCCACAACTCTCCAGGACTCAGGAACTGCAAAGCAATAACCAGTAATGAAGATCAGTGAAATGAAGCCACCCCATTTACTAACTACTCACAAATTTGTTTTTATCCTGCTACTACTCTTTCACCATTGCATGCCACAGTCAGGAACCTTTCTTTATGCGGGGAACTATAATCTTTGCTATTTCTGGCATAAAGATATAATCACAGAAACTAAAAGATGTCATTCTCCAGGACATGATCAAGGAAAGGTACTAATCACAACCAGGAAAAAAAAATCACTGCACAGATTTAGGGCACTATGGGAATTAATTCACCACTCTAGCTATGCTCGCAAAAGACTGTCAGGCTGGGTTACTTACTCATTTTTTCCACAGTAGTGACTATTTTATTCTTCCTAGCAATGTTCTGTGAAAACAGAAATTAAAGTCCTAGCACAAATTTGTTATTTAGGCATTATTGGTCAGATGCTCAGTCCCTGTTGATCAGCAAGCAGAGCATGCCAGGTGAGGCTTTGATCTTACCTGCAATCACAGCAGCACCTAAATTATCTTTCAATAAGGTTCACTAAGGAAAGTGGTGTCTAAATCAGGACAGCAGAAGAAAAGCAGAGGAAACAAAAGTACTTTTTAAATATGAGAAGCTCTCTACATTTTTTCCAGCACATTAGAAAACTCCTTAGCTTCTTTCATTCACACTTGAAAAAACAAAAAAAAAAACAAAAAAAACCCCCCATAAATTAAAAAAATTACTCAAAATCAATTGCTATCTATCTACACAAGTGCACACATATCTCATAAATGTAACAGTTGGTTTTCTTGACTTGGATATATAGAAACTGTCACTTAAACATCAGCTTTGTCATTTTAAGGAGAGCCAGTGGGTACTCAGTCTCCAAATGCTTTGTAGGAATCCTCCTTTCTAATTCTTATCAACATTCTGGATTCCTCAGCAGGCATCACAGGAATAAAATCTACCTCCCATGTCTGTTAGCTTGATGCAGGCCCTTACTGGGATAACCCTTCCTACCTCAAAACAGATAAGTCCATTAATTAAGGATCTTTCAGGAACTGGGTATTCTTTACAAACCTAAAACCCATATGTCATTAAGTTTATATACCTTCTGAAAGCACTTCAAACTGCATCTGAGCACACCTAGATTTAACTTCCACCAGTCACTCTGCCTGCTGACTGTGGTTGTGAACATAACAAAGGGAAGCTTATCATATGGATAAGAACTGTAGGGGATTAATTGTCTTACTGAGGTGTTAGCCTGAAACCAGGCAAAAACACCCCACGATTTCTGCTGACTTTGTTGGCTTGCCTTTGATCCTGTTTCAAAATCAAAGTGGAACACTAGGGATACCCAAGCGTACCAACAGAAATGTGAGATAAGGTTCACATGAACTTCTTCCGACCAAAAAAAATCAGTTAAATCGGTTTTACCACTGTACTCTCAACCCCAGCTTGACTAGGATTAGGCCTGCAACCTTTTAAAAATAAATAAACTAAACACATTTGACAAGATGAAAATCTGCCTGGTATTCTCCAAAATTTACACAACAGGATTAAAACCATAAATGGCAATGATTAGCCCTGCAAATCTGTCTCCATCAAAATACATAAATTGCACAGTCTGTTCTCAGTTTGTTCACTACCAGCACTCTAGTTTGATGAGACCCAATGTGTTCAGAAGGAACCCAGATTTTTCTGGATCCCTAGGGTGGGGGAAGAAACAGGGAGAATGTATGCTCAGGCACGAAACTGCTAGCCAGATCCTCAGCAGGTGTAAATCAACAAGTCACTGAAGTTATACTGATTTATGGCTCCTAAGAGACTCCTATTTTGGTCCTTGTAAACCTTTTACATTATGTATATAAACACAATAAATAAAATGCACAGACAGACCACAATCAGGGAGCACAGATAAGAGAGTTATTAGCGTTCTAGCAGGAAAATCATGATACTAAGGTTGTTGCTGATAGATGTTCTCAAACAATCCTGCCAGGGGGATGTACTCTGCTGACATTTCTACTTCTCACCTAAAGCTGCAGTTGTACTACTCAGCTTCTGCTGGAAAAGATACTAGCACAAGAATGAGGTGGTTTGTCTTATTTGTACTGAGTTCAGCAGGTTTTTGCTTAGCCCTTGTATTTCCACTTCAGGATCTTTTATTTTACAGTATAGGTTGTGTGGCTTTTCCACACCACATCTCTTTCTTTCCTTCTTTTTCTCTGCTTTATTTTGGCAAATCTACCTTCTCAAATTTAAACCCTTTATTGAATTTTTACACTTAGTTAAGTCTCAAAAGATATCTTCCAAACAAAGTATAAATAAGTAAAGGCAAGACCAATTTAAAAAAATAATTGCAAATTGTCAGCTTGAAAAGAGGGTGTCTTTCTCACTTCAGCACACTTCACACCCTCACCCTACTGACAGCAATACATTTGCTTCGTTCAAGAGAAGAAAGGTTTGTTCATCCTTTGGAGGGTCATGGTTACTTCATCCAGGAAAAGGAGACTGATTTAGTATGTAAAAGAAGGCTGTAGTAGCCAAGAGACCTGAATATACCAAGTTGGTCATGGCTTCTAGAGTAATGGGCCACGTGTACACTCTTAGCTTGTCTCAGACTCAAAATCTTGTGACCTGCAGTGTTACCAAATGTCTTCAGGCAAAAAATGCTGCTATATGTTCCAAGGTTACTGCTTCCAGCTACTCACCATAGTCCTCTGCCAGAGACCAATGCTCCTAGGAACAACGAGAAAAACTGAGCAAAATCCCACATACTTTCTTGTATTGCCAATGAGCTGAGCTGAGGACCTCCTAATGCAAGAGCAGAAGATTTATTCAAGTAACTGGTTTACAGAGAGGTCACCACTGGCTGAAGGTTTGGCACTACCTCTATGTTCACATTGGTAGTTCTTTCAGAGTCTCAAAAGAAAAAAAACTAAGTTGTGCTGCCTCACAACTAAGACAATCTAAATGCGCAGAATCAGTTACTAGAACTAAGCTGATGAGCAATAATTCTTATTGTACAATTCTTGACTAATATGACTGACTCCTCAGTGAGGGCAGTTTCATCTACTTGGTTTTCCGTTTCCACCTTAAGAGCTTCAATAAAGCTTACTGATTTGTGAAGCACTCAAGTCTTTTGCAGAAATATGCTATAACTGTGGAAAATGCTCTTACTACAACCTAAGAACTCAAACAAGAGCATTCAAGGCATTTGAAGCATGGAACTTTTTCTGCCCACTGTGAGCTGAACATCCTTCAGAAACATCACCCGAATATAGCTCCTTAAAAATCTTGTAGCTTCATTTCAATGACCTCAAATTCTTAATGCCTAATACTTAACAGTAACATTTTGTGCTGAAATAGACACTGTCCTGGTAGAATAATTCATTCTCATTTAGCATATTCCAAGAAATAGAAAGCCTCATGTTCCCAGCCTTGCCACCATGTTCAGGTTAAGTGAAATTGAGAGGAGAAACAATAATCAGAGATCACAAATGGTAAAACCCAGAGATAATACATTCTTTCACTTTTCCTAATCTTGCATACCTTGAAATGGAAAGACCTTTAAAACTTTATGGTTTCTATCGCAACTGTTTCTTTTCAAAATTCATCTCCCAAAAAATTCTCTTTCATGCTAAATTTCAGTGAGTTAAAAAGCTGATTACCCTGTAGTTACCTTTGCAGATAGTTTTTGAGTTTCTAGTGACAAAATCCACACATGAAGTAACACCACTGCATTTAGGGGTACAATTCAGGGGATAATTTTACCCATTTTTAAAGGACTTAATTGACTGCATCACTAATACTCATATATTGCAAATGGTAAAAATCTGATTGTTATGTTCCAGCGAATTGCCATTTACAGAGGAAACAATATGGAGTTATGATGACTAGATCTATGGCAGCCAGGCTTTTCGTGTGATGCCTGCTTGAGGCAATCCATTGTTGTTGAAAAGAAATCCTGGGAGGAAGATCTGCAAAGGCAGTGGAACTCAAAGATAAACTTTGAGGAACCATGGGATGGGAGAAGTAAAGGCCAGCAGGTGGCTTTGGGTGCCTGAGAGAATTTACAGCCAATTAGGAGACTATTTTGGAGCTGCAGGTAAAGGAGGCTCCTGGAATGGAGAAAAGCACCTCAAGAGGCAAAGCAGGGAAGGAGAGGAGCTGATGAAAGTGAAGGACAATGACAGGACAAACAATAACAGTGAAGAATACACTTAGGCTGGTCATTAAAAGTTTCTAATGTGAGAGAAATGAGATATTCTCAAAGGTAGTACCTAAGGCAGAGAATCCCATGTTTGTTAAAACTGTAAAGCTATGAACAAGGTGATACTATGTACTGTGTGAAACAACAGCAGCTAGACTCTGGACACAGGAACTTCTCTCCAATGCCATTTTCCTAGGAACAAAAGTCACGTATGAAGAATTTAAAAGTGCTGTATATATAGACTCCAATTACTGTTTATCACCTATTCTTTCTTACCATGGTCTCAGGTCCTTTCACAGCCTGTTAATCTCAACTTTTTGCTTTGATGGAAATACTTCTCTTCTGACAGACCTGCCTTGGAACAGTCAAATCCCTCATACTAAATGAGTGAATCACTAAAGAGAAGTCAGATTTCCATCATGATATTGTGTGGTTACAAGATTATGAGGACAGTCCAGAATACCACAATATTTGGAAGATAATGTACTTACGACCATCCACTGTCTTTGCCTCCAGGTGCACAAGATCAGGCTCCCTACCAGACCCCATCATAGACCTGTAAAAAGCAGATTGATACAAAGGCATTAAAAACAACAGATACCGTGGATCTCTGAGATATTAAATCCACAGGAGATCCTGTTTAGCTGGACCTAAACTCATACTTACAAGCTCATAATTTTGAAAGCACTTTTGAGTTTTCCATAAAATAGACTTGAACATCTGAAAGAAATTCAACTATTTTATCAAATCAATGTGATTATAGTTTGGAGTTCTTTATTTCTGACCCCTTCACTTCTTTTCACCTGGAGACTTGTTTCTGTTTCATCAGTGCTTGACATTTTGATGTGCCTCCTGGTTTGGTCAGAAGTTTCAGGTTTGGGTGGGATACAGGAGACTTTAACTGATGGGATAACAAGTGTTTGACAGCATACTAGTTATAGCTATTCCTTTATATTGGACATTTTATGTATGTTCCCTTAAATGACACACTTAATGATTAATATTCCCTTATTAATTAAGAATTTTTTTAAAAAATCTATCCTGAGACATTTTATCACTTCTGATCTACTAAAACCAGTTTTCCATTAATAAAAGAAATGTCAGATTGACTAAGGAAATAACTGTTTGTTCACTCTGAATTAACGAGAAACAAGATAAAGACATAGAGCAGTGCAAATAAGGGGTTTATGGACTCAAGCTTTTCTTCCATTGTTGAGGTTTCCCTGGTCTGGCACTGTTGGTCTCAACAACTCCCTGGGACAGTCAAAATGGCCAATGGTTTGATGGACAGTCTAAATTATGGCAACACTGACTCAAAGTATGTGCAAATTCTGTTGTACATCAGCCTCAGTAACATCTCTGACAATTAACCTTGGTTTTGGTCTTGGTCCTATCATCCAAGTCAAATAACCAATCCTAGATTGAGGCTAAGGGTTAAACAACCAGTTTCTTGTTAGCCACCTGACCTCCCAAGTTGATAGATGCACAAGGGAAGACAAATATTAATTTCCAGTGATAGACAAATTAGATGCTGTTCTGTTTAAAGCCTCATTATTTTTCAGGAAATCAAAAGTGAGGTTCAAACAGTGATTTAGACCTTAATTCAGTTCCCACTGACTACAGAGGCAGCTCCAGACCTTAATCATCATGCACGTTAATTAATAACCAATATAAAAATGTTAACAATAACAAGACTGCTTGTGTCCTTATTAATCTTTAGCTTTGCTTGGCAAAATCTAACAATTCTTTAGCTAGAAAAGGTTTCAATATTTTGTTCTCCTTTTCTGGGGACTGGAAGTTTCTGTAAAGACTCTGAGCCAGCATTGCTTTTACCTTTTCTCCATTTTTAATAACATTTATGACAAGGTCTTTCCTCCTAAACATTCAACTTACATTTAAAATCTCTTCTTCTTTGTAATTGACACCAAGTGGGTCGGGAGTAACTTCCTAGGACATTTTTCTTTTACCTGCTAAGATCAGCCGATTTAGTGCCAAAATGCTGGGCCTGATAGTTACAGTTCAGATCAAGACAGCTAGATGCCAGTGACAAACAACCCTAAAATACTGCAGAAGGACTAAGTTTGTAATTTGGCATATCTCCTTTTTATCCTTGTTTCTTCAAGAGAGCTTTAAGCACACCTGGAACTGGGCTACTGCAGAAGACAGACTGCTTTGTCAGTGTATTCCTTCTCCTGACCTCACATAGTCCTATGGTGATGTAAACTCTCAATGAAACAAGGAGTTACATTCCATGGATTTGAACACTTTGTCTCTTCAGAGACAAGAAACAGTGGCATTCATCCAGCAAAGTTTGTTGCCCCAGTTAAAGGCTGTGAGTCTACAGACAGGTGCTTTGTGAGTTTCCTCCTCACAGTGCTATTCTGACCACAAGAAACACTTCTATTGCATCTTAGGCAAAGACAGCTATATTAGAATGACACATCTCACCAATGGATGGGATGTGATTGTCACTTCCAATATGAGCCATAATTTATATGAAGCTCTTAAATGTCTTAAGACAAGCATATAAACACCTGGACCCACCAAGGTCTGTAAAAGTAGAAGGCTACAATTGTAGTGACCAGCATATTACTTAGTCTCACTCTACAACAGCCAGTATTGCAGAAGCAGATGAGGTAGAATTAAGACATCAGTTGTGCCAAGGATGTACAGAACAAGGATGGCTGAAACATGACTGGTGATAAACATTACTCATCTACTCAAAGGCTTCCTTTCTTTTCATATCTCCTAAGCTCTGCAAATTAGAAATGTGATGATAAACAAGGACAAACACTGAGGCCCAGAGAATTTAAGGGAGATCCTAAAGTCAAACAGGATATCTGAGGTAAAGGCAAGAACTGTATCAGGTCTTTCTATTGGCTACATCTTTCTCCCTCCCTCAGAAAACACACATTCCAGTCCTTAGACAAATAATAGGCTTAATTTACTTGTGACAGCACAAGGTCACAGTCAGGCCCATATTATTAAATGATAACATGAACAATCAGTTGCAAAGGACAGGCAAAACACAAATATGTATCTGCTCAAATCAATATTAGCTGTATTAGCTGACCTCCAGAAACATATGACTCCCATCTGGAGTCTGCTGACAGTATGCTGACCAGAATTTTTAAGTCACATTTTCTTGCATCATACTGTCTTGTTCACAGAATCACAGAATATTAGGAGTTGGAAGGGCCCTCGAAAGATCATCTAGTTCAACCCCCCTGCCACAGCAGGGGAAATATGTTTATTACCTGTATTTAAAAACATGAGTTACAGTTTATCTATGTATTGTAAGTAAAGGGGAAAGAGAATGTCCTGGACCACCTTCTCTCTAAAAAGAGTAATATTTTACATAGCTTATCTCACTTTTATTATTTACTATATTGCATGTAAAAGCCTAGGAAACATTCAAAAATGCAATATTGACCACAATGAGCACACATATGAGATAATTGCCATGCTCCTGGTTGCACAGCACCAGAGAACATGTGCTCTGTAGGAAGATAGACACATCCTTTTACATGCATAGAAAATAAGTTCTTAAAGCATCTCCAAGAAACAAGGTGTTAGGAGCTGTGGAATATACATCAAAAATCTTAAACTTTCAGTATGTCAACACTACTGAGCATGCAGCTACACTATTACTGGGTTTTCTAAGCTTTTTCATTTTGTTGGGGGAAATAGGGTCATCCTTAGAAGCTGATGAAGAGTATACTTGTACAAGCCTGAGTATTATTAAGTAACAGTCTTAAGCCCATGGCATCAGTATGAAACAAAACAAATAAACCTAATTGATTACAAAGAAATTGCAGTTCTGACTGATGACTGGGTTTGAAGGTTCTCATACCAAAACCAGAATGATCAATAAACACAAGCTTCACACACAGAAGGAGGATACTACATGCTGGATTTGCCAAAGATAACACCAAGGCCTCAAACTCAGCATTTCTAACTTGACAAAACTGCCCACTCTACTTCATTATCTTTTGTGCACATACTGAGTGCAACTTAGTCAATGTACACTTCATAAGCTAAACAAGGAAAAGTCTTGTGCATTCGACAGCTTATAAACCCAGCACCCTGCAGAGCACAGGGGTACAGATCAACCTGCTCAGTTACTGATTGCTCTCAAAAATTTCTCTAAAAAATAAACAGCAGTCTAAAACTTTGCCATGCCCTATTCTGATCAACTTTTGTTAGCTATGCCAACAGCACCTTCTTCTTGTATTTCAGAATTCTATTCTTCCCTTTCAGCATCCATTCTCAAATCACTCATATGTCCACAAACTTTTCTTTTTGCTGCAGTCTATGTTTTCACTCTATGGTAAAATGTCAGCATGCCCTTTGTCCATCCCTTTAATCTCAGCCTTCTCTAATACTCCCTGAAACTTCAGTAAACCACAGTGTGAGCTTCAGTAAACCACAGATATGCTTGCAACATTTTATGGTAAATGGTGTCTACTGTATTTTTGTGATTAGCTTTTTGTGTTTTGTTGGCATAATTATCTGGATGTTTTGAAAAAAACGAAAAGAGGAAAAAAATCTGTTGGGAAAATGAGGATTTAAGAAACCAAGGGGAGTGCAAAGCAGTAAACCCACTGCCTTTATGCAGAAAATGCTCACATTATGAAAAATGTAGGACCCCCACAGTCCTATTACAAAGCTGCTTCGTAAAATTTTAATCATCAACAAGCCTGCTAAGTAGTCATTTGCACTTGAGAGCTTCACAAATCGATACCACTGGCTGCAGTGCAGTAATTGCAGAATTGCAGATTCTACATCCACCGTGAGAAGAAGCACAGGGAAAAGACCCCAGATCATCCTCTGGTTTAGAACTAGGCTGAACTAAACAAAAGCAGCCTGGCACTGTTCATTGCACAGCAAACTGGCATATGTCTGTAGTGACCAACCCCTTGCCATCTCTCTGTCTGAAACATTTCTAAAACCTTGGCTTCCTTGGCCTGTCAGCTCTTCTGAGCCAAGGAAATTCAATAGAGACCCTGTTATCCTGGTGTTTCCACCTCTTCTATCTTTTTTCACTTCTAAGGACAAAAGCAGTTGTTTATGGATTCTGGGAACTGGTGAGGCTTGCAAGGCAGTCAGATCACTCAGAACTGTAAAAAGGCATCACTGTGAAGACAGCAAAAGCTTCCACTTGGTGTGCTTAATCTCAAACCACCATTTTTGATAAACAGGAACTCAGAGCACCAGACAATAAGGGATCCAACTCAAGGGTTAGTGCTTTCTGGAAAGTGGCTTTGGATTTCTTTGGTTTTCAATACTTGACTTCAGACAGTCACCATATCTGGGTCTAAATGCACAATAAATTCGATGGCAAAATTTTCATATATACTCCTTGTACTATACATACTCACAGCAGTCAAGATCAAAGGTCTTTGAAGCTAAGCAATAAAAGACAATGTTATTTTACAGACTCTTCAGTGCAAATAGCCCAGAATGAAAGACTGGAAGAACAGAAATGCTACTATGCCCTTTCCACAGGCAGAACCAGTGCAAAAGTCGTTCCTTCTTTATATGGGGACAAAGATGTTATGAAGCTTTCCCACATCTCACAGACATGAACAAGTGAAGAATCAGGAGTCTTTTGACCACCCCTCACCTTGTTTTGGAGGAAACAGGTATGATTTATTCATGCAGCAAAGGATGGCAGATACATGACAGATAACAGCATGACTCTATTAAGCTGTGTCAAATGAGATCCACACAACTCTGGCAATTTTGGGCTTATCAATGCTGACTCAGTGCAGGTTAGAAGTGGCTGCAGTGCAATACCAAACAGGAAAGTGACTCCTTGCTTGGAAAATCCAGTTTGACCCCTCATTACTAAAAATGCTCATTTGCTTCTGTGCCCTCACTTCCCCATCCTACAACTTGTCTCACTTCTCTTTCTGCATATTAGACTGTAGTTGCATTCTGCAGATGACTTTATGCTTAACATGTTATTTAATTTGTGATGTCTCCTGACCTTCAGTAGTACTTCTTCCCAGTCTCAATTTGAACATCCATCTCAACATATACTGCATTACACAGAAAGACTAATTAGCTGCAATAGACAGGCGAAAAACACTCTCAGAGATCTCTATGCTAAAGTTGTCCTATGAACATAAATATTCTAACGTGCTTTATCCTATCACAATAGAGCTATAAAGTTGCTCTCTTCAGCACATGAGAATGGCTTTGTAATTCAATTACTGGTAGAATTTGCCTTTGGGGATTTATCTTCCTTTAACCTCAGCACTCATGTGAATCCCTTATCGTAAATCTTGCCAGTGAAAAACCAGCTCTCTCACTGCCTCTGGGATACATCCTGACACTTCACGTTAAAAAACTGACAGCTTATTCCAGCTTAGTGAATGACAAGTTTTGGGGTTTGTTTTAAAGGACAGAATGAAAACAACAGCAGATGACGTTGGTGGAGTCCTCAGAAGCATCAGGTTTTTGGTTCTGCTGATGCTTCTATAACATTCTAAATCCTAATAGCCATTCATAAAAATAGTAACATGTAGCACGGAGCTTTTTGTCCAACGATACAAAAGTACTTGAGAATCAACCTTTAAGTAATCTTCCCTGCATGTTACTGATTTGTTCAAGACCTATGGAAAAGTACAAGGTCAGCAGACCAAGTTAAAACTAAGGATAGAGGAGAATTTTTTGTTCTGAGCTTTACAGACAAACTCCACTGATTAATCAAGAGCACAGGGACCTCACTGATTTCATGTTTGATTCACATGTTTGTTATGTGGCAGAGACAAAGACAGAGCCTGAGAGCCCTCTTGGCTCGTTTTTCTTTTACTACTATATCGTGATTCTGTGTGACTCCATGAGGACTTTGCAAATACTCTGTTCTTTTTTTCCCTTGCAAAGGTCAGTGAATCTGCCCCAGGGAGCTTAGAGTGTGAGGGAATTCTTGTGGTTTCTTTAGTTCAGTGCTGAATATCTGAAATTTTACAGATTTTACTATTCCTAGAACATACCTTAAAGATTGCTTTCTAGCTTTAACATCTCTTAACCATATTCTCCTGACATGTTTTAGAAACAAAGAGTCAGATTCTAGACAGGCATAAATCAGCACTTTGTTTCCTTATATCTGGCCAATAAATCTTCCCTGAAAATAATTAGATTTTCCCTGCTACATCTCTCCAATATCTTTTCTCACATTGTCCAATTAGATGAAATTATATAATTTTGTGCAGAACAACTGGCAGCCCCTGGGCCAAATCTATCATATGGTATGCTTTACTCAGTTTGTCACCTTTTCTCTAGAACAGTGCAGTGAGTAAAGGCCAACTTCTCCCACTTGTGCCACCTCACACACTGACCCATCAATAATGTTAGCCGCAGCAGCACAGTAAGGGCCAAGGAAAGGCACAGTTGTAGATTTGCTCTTCGCTCTAGCCCCTGGCAGTGTTGCTTGTCTTCAGCACATCTGGATCTTTAAGCTGGCAGCCATGAAGCTGCCTGAAAATATTAGGAAGGTAATAGTAGTCTGTGTTACAGAGGCTCAGACCTTCAGTCTAACTTCCTCCCAAAGCCAGAATTTCAGCTGGAAGAAATTGTTGGTATTTGACTCAGAAAAAACAACAAGAAACAAACAAAACCCCACACACCAAACAACAACAAAATCAAAATAAAATAAAACAAACACCCAAACAAATGAACAAAATTATGGAAATCTGGAAATCAAGCAAAATTCACTACTCTTGCTACTCCCCATCAGTCAGTTGCTTAATTCAGATCTCCTGAAAACTGCCATGGATCCAGCCCTCTGTGATGTGCCCCCCAGCAAGTGCCCATCTCCACCATATGTAAGATATAAAAGAAACAGATTTCTAATTCAATTTCTAGTACTCTTCAACTCATCAGGTATGGCTTTTGTGTCAGATCAAATGGATGGTTTTCTGGACAGGCTATCACAATGCCTTTCAATTGACATCTTTCTTGTTAGCCTCCAACAGATACCCTGCAGTGATTAAAAGGTCTTGTTCAGCAACACACAGCATCGTTTGCAAACAGCCCAGACACCATGCCACTTCAATTGGCTCGTCCACCTGGGTGGGCATGCTAATCTCACCAAGCCAATATCTGACAAGAACACTGGGACAGTTCACCCACCTTGCTCCAACTGCTTGAATATTATTAAGTTTATAACAAGGCTTTGACACTTTTTGTGCCTTAATTTTCAGCTCTCTCAGCTGCTCCAATGAACACAATCAAAGTTTTTAAAATACAGGCTCTAGCCTCCCCTGGAAAACAACAACAACAAGATATATACTCCATAATTCTACTCTGAAGATTACCTATCCTTGCCATTGGTCATAAAAGAAACACAAATATATCCCTATCTAATCATCTGTCCTCCCAGTTCACAGAATCACAGAATATTAGGAGTCGGAAGGGACCTCGAAAGATCACCTAGTCCAAGCCCCCTGCCACAGCAGGATTCCCTAGACCAGGTCACACAGAAGCACGTCCAGATGGGTTTTGAATATCTCCACAACCTCTCAGATGCTTATCACTTCATCATTATCAGATAGTTGCTTATCACTTCATCATTTTTCCCCTCTCAGTGTGTGTTTATATATTTGAATTGTCTGATGAGAAAGTTAGGTTGGCTGCTTTTTTACAATGTTTGCACCCATTTTCTTCTCTTTCTCATACTTAGCAAAAAACAAGACAGAGTGGAGACATAGCAACATCTTTTATCAAACTGACATATCCCCTGTGATTTCTGTATCATTAACATCATGAATACATGACCTTATTGGAATAGATATATACTATGACATGTTTTTACTTCTAAGCAGCTTGTTACACCTACACAGTGCATGAAAGCCCCGAGTTGTATTTTTTGCCTTATTAAGACAGCCATCTTAGAATCACAGAATGGTTTGGGTTGGAATGAACCTTTAAAGATAGTCTAGTCCTACTCCCTTCCATGGACAGGAACATCTTTCACTACTTGTGTTTGTTCAAAGCCCTATCCATCCTGACCTTGAACACTTCCAGGGATAGGGCATTCACAACTTACCTGGGCAAGCGTCTCACCACCCTCATAGTAAATAATTTCTTCCTTATATCTAATACAAACCTACCCTCTTATAAGTTTAAAACTGTTACCCCTTGCACTATGGCTATAGTCCTCGCACCAGCAGAGTCTCTCCATTTTTCTTGTAGGTCACCTCTAAGTACTGAGAGTCTGCAGTAGGGTCTTCCTGGAACTTTCTCTTCTCCAGACTGAATAACCTCAAGTCTCTCAGCCATTCTTCACAGGAATAGGTGCTCTAGACTTATCATAAAAGCTCTCTGATATTCTTGGAAAGGTATTTCTTTTGTATTTCTCCCACTTGCTTGTATTTCAGACACTTGCTTGTCTGGATACAATACTTAATTTTAAAAAATCAATAGCATTGATACAGTTAAAGATTATGTCTTGATATAATTTACTAGCTGGCTTTTCTAGTGTTCATTTTATGCTAGTTTTTAAGACACTTTTATTATTTGGCTTTAATTCTTGTCCCTCTCCTCCCCTAGAGTTTTTCAAGGTTACATAATGATCAGAAGTAGCTGGGAATCTTTTCAGAAAATGTCTCATTTTGATTTAGAAAAAACCAAACAAGACAAACCAAAAAAATCCAGACATTTTGGAGACATTTTAATGAGCTTTTTAACCTTTTATTTATTTATTTATTTATTTAGGCTAGCTCTAACAGTGAAATACCTTGACTTACTGACTTCCAGAAAATAATTTCTGGCTGAAGTCATGACTTGATCTGAGGACCAGAATAAATGTCTAGCTTTTAATGAGCAATTTCTGCATATATATTTTGGCCATTTTGAACTATATGCACTTTGACTAGGGTTTTTTTGCAACTACTGATCATGAATGTTTAGATTTGCAAGTCATGAGGTATCACTATTGAATTTTGACTAGATGACTGAGCCACTTAAAAAAAGCAAGTAAAAAAGTCAAAACCAGAAAAATTGTTGATACTGTTCAGAACAGTGCAGTGTGTGTGTGCAGTGTGGATTCTTTTATGCCTACGGTTGACTCTCTTAGTGGACTACACTTTACTCAGTATACCACTTTCACATACCTAGATTATGCAAACATATATGTGACAAAACACCCAAATTCTAGTAATTATTAGAGGTTCTACACTAGCCCATCACTAAAGCCTGCCCAGACAAATGTGTCTTACAAACTTTTAATGGGGTACAGAATTACGTACAGGTCCCTTTTGTCTTTGCCTTTTTTTTTAAGAGAACTCCAGTCACCTCTCATTTTAAAGTCTTGAGTTTATGTGCTCGTCCCCCATCTCATATCTTCCTCCACAGAGTGATGTCACCTTTCCTTCAAGTGTGGATGTCAGGGCATTACTTAGAGCTGCAGGTGGAAGAATGAGAATGGGAACAGAGGAGCTCTGAATAAACAAGGATTCTATTTTCATGTTAATGACTCTCGTTAATGAAAAACAGGATACAAGAATGCAAAATACATGAGATACAAGGAGCTGAGCTGTCTCTGCACAGAGTATTTTCTCAGAATTATGCATTAGGCATCAGCAGATCGCTTTAATGCTGCCCTTCAGGGGTTTAAATTTCTCTGGGGTAGTAGTAGGAAGAGGTGTTTCACAGAGGAGTCAAAAATAAGCAAATAAAAAAAGAAAATTCTCTTAGAAACAGATAATTGAGTTGTAAAAGCCACTACAGTTTCTCTGACAGCTTTTGCAGACAGAGGCTTCTGAAGAGTAAAACTACCAAACTCAGTGGTGTTTTCCCACAAGATTTAGAGCGACTCACAAACTATTTAGAAGACCACGTGATAGAGTAAAATAGCAATTAAAATATCAGTGAGCAAACAGGATGTTTGACTTTCATCCACCATTCATATCCATTTAAAAGTCTTTAAAGTCTTCCAGATGTACCTTCCCTGTCAAAAGAAGCAGTGTTAAATAAAGGCAGCCTCAGGAAGGTCTGATACCAAAGGCTTTGCTTTGTATCAACCTGATCTGTCCTAGTACCTTCCTGTAAAGTCTTAGTCCTGAAAGCAATCTGTATTACAGCAATTCCTCAGCCTTCCTTAGCTATCAGAATACATCCCTCTTTCTCTGCACAATACAGCTGTGTCCTGCTTGATTCCTTCAAAACCATTTGATTTAGAGAAAGCATCAGGAACAGGAGAGAATATTCCTCAAGCCTTTCTTTGACGCGTTGTGACTTCAGGATATTTTCCTTCAACATCCATTTCTGCTCTTAACAATAAACGGAAGTCAGTGTTCTGACTTTTCAGGTTGATTAGATTCTGCATATTTCCAAGACAAAATATATAATAATTTTTTTTTAAAAAAACCCAAATAATAGGGCACTGAGCAAGGCACTACCTAACTTGTACATCAGTACTGGATATAGAGATGTTGCTGTAGAAGTCTGAGTTTCAGCTGTACATCTGCACCCCCTTATGCCCCGGTTCCCTCTTGGTTTTCTTGCATGAGGGTCTGCAGGGGCCACATTTTGAGTGCAAAGAGCTGCCCTTCTGATTCAGCACTTCAGTGCCTATTTTTTCCTCAAGTGTTTGGCTTCACAGAAATAAAAATGCCTAGAATAGCCCAATGTAGTAGTGTACATATTTTCAATTACACATGCACAGTTCTGTTTTCTACTATGGATGGTTTTGACACAGAGTGTGCATATAATTACAACTAAGGTTATTCTTTTTCCAAGGTGATAATCATAACAGTCAGAATGAGATGCAACACTGTCTCCACAAATTGCATTATTTTTACATTTAATGGCAGGACTACAGTCTAGGTTACACTTAAGGTGCGTTATGCAAGGGATATTTCTTTCAAGGTAAAAATACAGGCTTGCAGTTTCATGTTTTGTTTATGGCTGTAGGGAATTAGATGGGTGGTTGGAACACCTTTTTATCTCTTCAGTTTACTCTTTGCCTTTGAAGCTCCAAGCCCTAGTTCTGATATTTGTTAGGTTCTAAGAGGCCTTCAAAGTTTGAGCTCTATGGAAAGGGAAAATTATAATTTTCATCATTACTCCTAATGCAGGCATCCACCAGCTCAATTCACAATAAACCATGACTATAAGTAATGATGAGGAACTTCAAAACGTTTGGAGTGCAGTACAGGACACAAGGATACAGGGACAGTGTTTCCAGCTCTCTGACCCTCCTCAGTGAGTGCAATTTTGTTGGATGTCTCAAAGAATGGGTCCCCAGATTTCTAGGACATCTGCTTTTATTAGACCAGAAAAAAAAATAAGAGATACATGGGACTGTGTGTTTGCATCTCTTAATTTTGAAACCCTGTATGAAGTCTTGTAGGTAAGAAATAGGAGTGATACAGATATATATGTGCCTGTCTATACAAACACTCACACAAAACCAAGTTTAAGTTAAAAATGGAATTTAATTTGAAAAAGCTTCAGCTACCAGAGGTTCTGAGAAAGACAATTAAAAAGCAGAAGCAGCAAACAAAATCTCTGGTATATCCTTTGCAGACCAAATATAAAATCAACTTTCAAAGTAAATTTGACCTAGAGCTCTTACATCTTTCATAAATTAAAAGAAAATATTTGACTGAATCACTCCTGAATCCTGATATGCTCAAAACCTGTGGTTTTGGCACAAACTTATCATTTAGAAGTGGGTCTCATTTTAATTATCTTCTTCAGCTCCTTCTGATCTCAAGATTACTGTTTTATCAAAAGTTGGTCTTTCAATGGCCAGATTCACAGGACATAAGACAACTTCTGCTCACAGGTAGACTATTGCCTCCATAAATAGCTAATGAGAAGCCTTGCAGATTTACACCATTGTAAACAAAAAGCAGAGTAAACCAAAAAATTATATATAAAAAATGAACTTATCTTTGATTTAGACTATGACAACTATAGTTACAGGAAAACAGTCTGGTGTAACCTTCATTCCTCAACTCTCTTTTCCACATACATCAAAGTTACACTACTTGCTATTGCATGATAGCGTGGAGGTGTTTGAGATAAGTATTTTACTGCAAGTAAAATACAGAGCTCTGGTTACAGAACTTTACATTGGGTATGCAAATTCACTGCTATGGAAAGCAAATGCAAGGAGATCTGTCTACAATCAGAATCATGAGAAAAGAATCAGTACACCAGAATCACTGGGTAAATCTGTGATGGATAACACTGAAGGAGACAATACTCAAAATACAAAGAAATTCGCTGGTAGTGAAGAACTGTGGAATAAAGTTTGGACCTACATCTAAGGGTTATTTTTCAGTGACTGTGGCCACTACAAGTGTTTGAATCTGAAGTCAAATCATCCATTATAGACATCCCACATACTAAAAATCATGAGATGATCAGCTCCTATCATAACCTGTAGCCTATGGTCCTGCATGAATTTTGACAGAAACTGTATAGCATAAGTTAATGCAGCAAAGAGTTTAGCTTGCATCAGTGACAGAGCCATGATACTCCTTTAAGGTAACTGGAATCAAATTTGCAAACATTGTGCCACTGCTGTAACTAACTGACATTCAAAGATTCAGGAAGATGAACTTAACACACGGCTAATTCATACACCTTCACAGAATCACAGAATCATTACGGCTGGAAAGGACCCTCAAGATCATCTAGTCCAACCGATAGCCCTACACTACTCTTGAAATCTGACTGGAAATCTTGCACTGCTGCTTAGAAGCAATATTGCAGAGTGATTTAGAGTAGAATAGAATAGAATCATCTGGGTTGGAAGGGACCTCAGAGGTCATCTAGACCAACCCCCCTATAGTGATCAGGGACATAATAGAGAACTGTGTGTGCCTAGTTCAATAGTCATTAACTTACTTTTAAAGACTGAAGTAAGTCTAACAACAGTTAAAAGCACACCAGCCACTGGAAGATGTCAACTATTACCTTTGGGAGAAATACTAGTATTCTCAAAAACTACAAGACGTCAGTCTCTGGCCCTCATTGGTAGCAGGATCAGATTGATCTCTTCTTTGTATCAGGTGCAAAACCAAACAAGCTTATGCTGAACAGAGATATGTTCAAACTCACAATGTTCACAGGAAATTGCAGAACTCTCCCCTCTCAAATCAATGTTTTCTTCAGATTATTAGTCAGGCTATTATTCAGTGCATTTCAATTGTGCATCATCCTTAGATCAAAGACCCCATTTTGAAGTGCTGTATAAATATATAATAATAATAATGCCCTTTTCATGCCAGTTCTAAATTAATCTCGACAAATCAGCAGTGCAGATTGCATTCAGTCACAATCCCTTCAAGCCCCCATTTCAACATCTCTGTACATATGGAGAAGCAGGGTCTAGGAAATGAGGATTTGGGATCTTACCAGTAGAACCTGTTTGGTGCAACTCCCTCATGAAGAAGCAGCCATCTTCTGCCAAACTCCACTGAACTGAATAACTGGGGACAAAAACAAATAGTCATGAATCAGAGTAAATGAGAAAGATAATATAGAAATTAATATGAAGAAGCCTGTATCACTACTGAGATAGTGACCTGGACTTTTACTTCCTCCAATCTCCAAGGGATACAGAGCTGAAAAGTGTCTGAGGTGTCTTTTATTGGCAGAGGCAATACTGATATGTGTGACATGGCACATAACCGGCGCTATCTGAGGGATCACTGTGTGGGTACATCCAACAACCTGCCACGACAGAAAACTCAACATTTAGCATTTCACAGCACTGCCAGGTAATAAAATTGTGCAGCGTGGGAAGGCTGCCTTCTACTTTTTTAAACTTGTGATGGACACCAGATGTATAACATAACACAGCAGTTTGATATCCTAACCTAGCTCTGACAATAGATATACACAGTTGCCTTCCCTGATATTATGTTAGAAGGTTATTCTCTTTCCAGTTACCAGTAGTCATCCCTAGAGAGTGTGTTCAAACTGGTACCAAAAATGAGCTCTCACATATCCAGAATTCTCTTGCAGGACTGACTGAGTTTAAATAGCAAAAATTATTTGTACCATGGAAAACTATGATTCTCTCTTTGTTCCTGTCCTTCTCCTGCAAACAATATCACACCTTCTCCTAGTCTGGTTACATAGACAATATCCAAATACATCAATCACTGCAGAAAATCCTTCCATGATAAATACCAAATCGGACTGAGAAAGGTCATCAAAAAGGCACGTTACAGGTATTATAAATAATGTGACATGTCTTTGTGGAATGATATACAAATGTTACTGTTCCAGGACACTTACAAACAGCTGCTCTCCATAAATGCTGCAATCACATAATTCTCAGAAGGATAGCAAAGGGAAGGATCACTTGGGTTCTGTCTTTCTGTTGCTTTATTTAACTTCATATTTCTCATATGGAAGCACCGAGAGGCAGTCAGCCCTATGCTTTTCTTGCAGATTCATCTTACTTCCCCTCCCTCCCTTGCTTGACAGACTTGATCAGTACCCTGTTCTGGCAAGGAAGATGTTGGACCTCTTTTTTGAGCTATTATTGGCCTTTACCTGACATCACTTAAGAGTTCTTGCATAAAATGCAAACAATTTGAATCTTTATGTGCAAACCTTGGCAAATATTTTTTGAACAAGTAGTGGCAGTGGATTGGCAGTGAAGAGAAAGATAGATGCCTGTGAGAATGACTGAGAAGTAAAGAAGCTGATTAAAAAGTTTTGGGTTGATCAGAAAGACGATTTGAATGTATTTTAAGAATTATGAGACTGTAACATAAGAAATCTTGAGAACTACTACTTATTCTGCATTACATTCCCAATGCAAATCCCTATATCCCTCAGCTTCCCTACTGTAAAATCTTGGAAGGCCATGGAAAAACAAATTACAACAGCTTTTTGGTACACAGTACATCAGCATATGTTGAAATCTATTTTAAAATATGAAAGGTAAAAATTCACCTCTTTTTCTCATCTTCCTTTCTCTTGAACACTCACAAAGAAGAGAGAGGGAAGAAGGTGGAGAGGATAGAAGATAATGACAGTATGAAAAGGATAAACAGTTTAGCTTTGATAGATATCAAAGACAGAAATCTTTGGATAGAAATATCTTTGAACAGAAATGCATACACTTTTGAAACCACAGAGGTGAATGCTATTTTCCCCTAAGTAAAAGATTGTATATATATTTATATTTGAGAATTTAGGAGACTCTAACTATAAAAACTTTTATTTTTGAAAACTAAAATATTTTCAAACATTGAACAATGACTTTTGTAAACTGCTTCAATATCACCTAATCTAGAATGTTACCATTACAGAAGTTATTTTTCCCTATTCACATCCTTTTCTAGATCTGCTTTTATAAGTGCAGCAAAAATAGAACCATAAAAACAATAAGCTGTTATCAATCTCTTTCCAATGTCAATGTTTTCCCTTTCATGGCAATGAATTTTCTTTTGTGCCCAGTAATATTTCTTTGTTTTAATAAAGTTCAGATCATCCTTTGACTAAGAACAGGGAGCAATCGAAACAACACAGCAAATAGCTTTGTTTCCCAACCAGGGATACAAAGGATGTAAGCTTTACAGAAACATTGATGTTCAGACAGATGAAATCATCACAGTAAATCTTGTTTTCCCCCTTTTGTATCCCTCACCTTACTCCAACTCTGCTTTTCCTGAGTACAACTTTCAGCAGGTTATCCCCCTCTCTGATTTTGTTGGTGATAGTAAAAGTATCCAGAATGAATTAATTACATCCTGCAAAAGCTATCTTTGTGTTTGTGGAGCATTCTCCTCCCTGCCTGCAGAAGTACTGCAGTGCCCGGTGGTTGAACTGCCCCAGATGCCACAGCTTCCCTCCAGCTCTTTCAGTACAACTCTTCAGGGGGGCTGCTCATCTGGTGCATCCAACACTCCTCCAGCAGAACAGAAACTGTGATGCTGCACAGCACCCAGGGAGCCCTGCTTTCTCTTAGTGAGTGCCCTCAATGAGATGTGAATCGGGCAAAAAGAGGAGAAATGCAAGATTTTCTAAGTTTGTTTCAAAGGGAGGAATTGCACTGGTCAGGATTGATGTCTTAAATTAGAAGCCAGTGCCCAGTGAGCTAGAGACAGCATATGAAAAAAGGCAACAGCTCTGAAAGTGAAATATCAGCTCCCTAGGAACTCAAAGCCAAAGCTCTCACTGTCTTTGGTGAGACTTTAATAACCAGGCTGTAGAAGGGTTTTCCTCCTTATCTGTCATCTCAGCACTGATCTCGGCCTTTACTGGCTCACAGAGCACAAGCAACACTAAGCTATCTTAGGAAAGGGGGAACTCTGCCTTATGTATCTCTCCCCTCAAAAAGAAAAAACAATCCTTTGCAGTGAGAATTTTTTCAGATATTTTATTCTAAGTATTATTCATTTTAGATTGTGTTGATTCAGTCAGACCAGGAAAAAAAAAAAATTGGATGCTAGGTATTTGTCAAGTATCAGTTATGATACAGCTGGGATTATTTTTCCCCTTTTACCAATTATAGCACTTGTATGCATATTTTTAAACCTAGTATCACATTTTCTTGTTACAAAAGCCCCCGCTCTCCTGGGACTTCTTGTGACAGGTTTGTGCATGCAGTCCCTTCAGAGATGCCATTTTATTTTCTTTGGCAAGCACTGCTGTCCAATGACAATTTTCATTATTGGACTGAAATTAGATAATGTTCTTTGCTATACTTCTCTTTCAACCACAAATAGAAAAGGAACCTTTTATAATTTCAATGTATGTTTTCTTCTGAGGACCAAGAAGTGCACTGACATTTCTGTTTTCCCTGAGACAAAACTGTTATGAAGTACAAAACTTATATTGATCTCAGTTTTGACCCTTGTTCATCAGGGAATAATTCTCTTCTTGCTTTCTTTTCTCTTGTATATTTATTTTTCTTTGTAATACCAGACTGCTTAAAAATCATTAACAGTCTGGATTTGCTTTGCTTTGCTTTTTAAAATCCTAATATTCTGTGAAGTAGATACCTACCACCTACCTCTTTTAGATTGGAAAACAAAATTGTAACAGAAAAGGAAAGGCTGACCCAATGTTACAAGTATCTTCTAAGGCTGAGCAGGGATTCAAATAAACTCTCTGAACTGCAAAACAATCTCCCAGCTATAGAAAAAACCTCACAACATCACACTACTATCTTCTGGAGAAGGGAAAGCTGACATCTGAAAACTGAACTTCTTCATCTACACAAAACAATCACAGAATTATCTGTATGCTACTCACCCTTTCTGTTGTTTCTCAACCTGTGTGAGAAGTGTAAGAGCTGCTCATGTATTTCATAATGATAGCATAAGTTTCATCTTAAAATGCTCTGGGACATCTGGGTAACAGCAGGATGCAGTTTTCATGTAATTTTCCCTTCTAATTTTGTGATCTTCCCAGCACTAATTTTAGACTTCAGAGTTTGTTTTCTTTGACTTTTTTGTCACATTCTGGGCTGTACTTATTGATAAAAATTCAATTTGAGATAGTCAAAGCATTCTTTAATATATAGATATTTTTGAAAACAAAATATATTCTTTGTAAACTGACAATAACTTTCCCATAATCCCATGAAAATACAGAAGAAAAATAAAATATTTTAGAAATGTTCATAGTTAAAAACCCTAAGCATATGGTTTATTGTTTATATCTACCATCATCCATCATCACTTCTGTTCTTAAGAGATTAGTTTTCTCAGCCAAAGCTTTCTGACACGTGTGGCATCCCTCATAGCTTCACCTTCATTTAACACCTATACAAACTGCTGCAGGTATGACTGACCCAGAGTGCCCACAGTGTTTCACCAGTCAGTATTTAAACTAAGTGGATACTCCCATTGAATATTTATCTGATAAAAAAATAACTGTCTGATAAAAATTCTAACACTTTTCCAAATACTGATCTTGAAGCATGTGGTAGTTCCATGTGCTTTCTACACTGATGAGGATATTCAATTTTATACACTGATTTCATCTCATGCACATGGAAATTCACAATATGGCTAAAGAAAAGGTGACAAATTGTATATTGGAAGTAACAAAGGAAATATTTTGAACAAGTTAGTGGTTCCCATTATTTTTCTTTTACTTAAGAAATTTCCTCTAAACAAATTATAATGGGATGCAGGATTGAGTCTAATTTTATTTTTTAATTGGATTTACCTACATTGGTACTTTTATTTTCACAAAACAAAAAGCCCTCTATCTCTAACCTGTAGTTTCCATGAAATCTCCACTCATTCTTCCTGACACAGATCTGACCAAAGCAATTCAACCTACACTACAGTGTTGACCTAAATGAACTAATGAACCACATAAAGATTTTTAGAGACCACGTTTTCCTCATCTTCATTATAATTTTTTAGTTTATATCAATTTCACCAAAGAATACAACATTCCAAAACTGTTACAAACACAACAGAGTAAAACTGGATGAAGACAACTCTTCCTGAAGATGAAACAGTATAATAAATGTAGGGAAGTCTTATCCCCATTCATTTATACTGAATAATTTTATTGCTGATAAATTGCACTCTACTACCACTGCAGGTGGATTTGAAGAAATTTGAATCTTCTACAAAGTTCCAATCATTATCCTCACTGTTCATAGGAGCATTATTCAAATGTGAGATACCATATTTAGAACTAATCTAAAACCTTCAGGAAAGCAAAGAGCAATAGACATCAGAATGATTGCTTCTATCCGTGATACTTCAATTTAAGTCTCTCTTGCATTTCTTTTGCTTTCTATGCAGTCTGCTGAAAAGGATAGTGTCAGTGCATCAGGTAAGGATTTAAGATTGAATATGTATATATAGGTATATCTAGAAGTCCCTTATGATCTTCAGATCCTTATGCCTTTGGATCTACCTGCTGGATGAAAAATTATCACTGTAGGAAAAAAAATTTCCACAGTAGCGCTACAGACATCTCAAACAGTGAGAAAGAATGATCAGGGACTTTGGTGACCACATGTCCCCAACACACATCCTGTGCAGCTTACTTAGGTATCAAAGTGCATTAAATTTAAAGAAATTACTGCTCAGGGCATTTCTTCTTCAGAGCAGTCAAAGGCCATGAGGTATGCTGCTATTCCCTGAATCACAATATTTTATTATTTAGAAGAGCCACAGATCAGGCTTTTCTCTGCTAATACTGAATTTAATAGAACAGTATATTTTGTATGAACAAAGAAATTGAAATCATGCATGGTACTTCCTTCCTAGAATAGTGCATAAGACTCATGATCCAGGATACAAAAATGGGCTACAGGGCTGACATTTACATCCCTTATCTTTTTTAAGTTCCAGTGTTAAAATGCTTAAATATCCTTGAAGCAATAAAGTTCATAGGACTTGCATAGACTTTGAACATTTTAAGTTGCAGCAATGTATTAATCTTGCCACACAGAACCCATCAATAAGGTTATTCATTAATTAGTGTTTATTGAATGCTGATGTGAGCACATCAAAGTGTTTGGGCGCCTGCTTTGCAGCACATTCAAACACCAATGAGGTGCTTTTGCTGATGAACCATATGCTACCGGCATTCAGACCTGTTCAGTATAGTTGTAACACAGCAATTTCTCTTGTGCATGTTCACCAGGCCAAAGCATCCAGGAGATGACCCTCAGGTTTATCCCTCAATAACTCCTTAGACATTCTCAGACATGAGTCACAACAGCTGATGTTCTGGCTTTGTGGCAGTTTGCAAGCAACTGTATTAGCATCATTTCTCCAGTGCATTCAACTCATATGCTAAGAAAGTGTTGGGAAACACATTTTCACCAGTAGATAGATTAGAACCATAGACTTATTTAGGTCAGAAAAGACCTCTAAGATCATCAAGTCTAACTGTTGACCCAATACCACCATGCCCACTAAATCATGTTGTGAAATGCCATGTCTATGTGGTTTTTGAACACCTCCAGGGTTTGTGACTCCACTGCTTCCCTGGGATGCCTGTTCCAATGCCTAACCACTCTTTCAGTGAACAAATTTTCCTAATATCCAACCTGAACCTCCCCTAGTGCAATATATTTAAAATAATCTGCCTGATATATAAATTTTGAAGACAGATGGAACCAGTAGTGTCATCACAGTCTGTTCTCCTCCTAACGGATGCTGTAGAAGCTTTACCACTAACTCAAGCAGTAGAGAGAATTATTCAGGCCAACAACTGATGGTTGACCTAGACTGCATCGTTTGGAAAGACATCCAATCTCAAGTCCAAGGGATGATGAATATATCACTACACTCAGTATGTTGTCCTCAAGGTTAATTCCCTTCTCTGTTAAAAAATACTATCTCTGTAACAGGTAACAGGGTATATCCTGCACTTGCTTTCTCTTGTGTTGTAAATTTACTAGGTAGGTTCACAACTAATGCATAGCTTTAAATTTTAAAATAAATTATTATTATCATTTGCATTATGTTAAAGCCTATAGCTCCAAGTGAATTTAGTGTTGGCAGGCACTTTGTACAATAAGAAACTGAAGACACGTTGGACAGTATAGTCAAAATAAATGACAAAGACAGGAGACATGAGTCATCTACAGAAAAGTGAAGGGAGATGTTCAACACCACAGAAATCAGTGGCAGGCATATTGATATGAAGTACACTTCATTTCTAACCTAGTGAACTGCCCAAATCTGATGAAAAGGAAAAAAAATAACACTTTTTTTTTTTTCATGGAAGTAGAAAAACTGGAGTTATGTAGAGCACAGAAAGACTTGCAGAGAAATAACAGATCTACTCATACCTACAAGTATGCATCTAAGGATCGCAAAGCAGCAAAAGAACAAGTTCTCTAGGGGTTAAAGACAGCTGATGTTTATACAGATGGATAAGCAAGGACATATTGATTGGCCTAGAGATGAGTGAGTCAGTACTAAAAAGCATAGTGATTACGACTTCAGAGTCTTTCCTTCTGTTTCACTGATCACGCTCCTGGCCCAGAAATGTATCCTCCTTTCTGGACTGCCAGGTGGCTACTGTGCTCTGATAGTTCATTTTTTCTTTCTTTAATATTTATTAAAGGAGGAAAGAATGTATGAGATTCCTGCCACTTTTGATTCCATTCTTTATTTTGAATTGTTAACCCAGCCCATTATACTTAGTGAGGTGTAACAAAGACCGATAGGTACTCTAGGAAAGCATTATTTATGACATAGTTTGTATACAGAGTTATGGCCAATTAAGAAAAAAAGAGACTGACACCATTAGTCTTCTTACTGAGACAATGCTGAGGAACTGACTGTATGAGAAGAGGAAAATTCCTAATAAAATAACATCCAGATGAATATTTTTGACAGAATCATAGAATCGTCAGAGTTGGAAGGGTACTTAAAGATCACACACACACAGAGAGAATATTAGGAGTTGGAAGGGACCTCGAAAGATCATCTAGTCCAACCCCCCTGCCACAGCAGGATTCCCTAGACCAGGTCACACAGAAGCACGTCCAGATGGGTTTTGAATATCTCCATAGAAGGAGATTCCACAACCTCTCTGGGCAGTCTGTGCCAGTGCTCTGGCACCTAAACTGGGAAAAAATTTCTACGTGTATTCACACGGAATCTCCTATGCTTCAGCTTACAGCCATTGCCTCTTGTCCTGTCACTGGGCTCCAATGAGAAGAGCCTGACCCCATCCTCCCGACACACACCCTTCAGATATTTAAAAGCACAGATGAGGTCACCCCTTAGCCTCCTCTTCTCCAAGCTAAAGAGACCCAGCTGCCTCAGCCTTTCCTCATAAGGAAGATGTTCCAGCCCCTTCATCATCTTTGTGGCTCTGCGCTGGACTCTTTCCGGCAGTTCCCTCTCCTTCTTCAACAGAGGGGCCCAGAACTGGACACAATATTCCAGATGCGGCCTCATCAGGGTAGAGTAAAGAGGAAGAAGAACCTCTCTTGACCTACTAACCACACCCCTTCTATCATCTAGTTCCAACTCCCCTGCCTGGCAGAGACACTTTTCACCAGGATCAGGTTGCCCAGAGCCCCATGCAGCCTTGTCTTAAAAGCTTCCAGGGATGGGGCTTCCACAACCTCTCTGGTCAACCTGTTCCAGTGTCTCACGACCCTCATGGAGAAGAACTTCCTCCTAATATCTAAGTATCTAAATCTACCCTCCTCTAGTTTACATCCATTCCCCCAATTCCTATCCCTACCTGACATCCTGAAAAGTCCTCACCAGCTTTCTTGTAGGCCTCCTTCAGATACTGGAAGCGTGCAGAAAGTGCAACATTACAAAGGCTTGGACAAGCAACTTTAACGTGCAAATTCCTTATTACTTTTCACCTTCAACCATATACATCAAAGAGAATCAAGTCTGCTGGAAAATGGGCTTGACTGATTAGTGGTGCCCCAAATATTATCACAAATAGTGTAGACTGTTGCAGGAGTAATAGTGTAGGGAAAGGGGGAGTTATTCACATATGCTAATGTTAGCTTTATGCAAACTAGCTCCTTGATTGTGTCTGTAGTCTGTCAAAAGAGATAGGCTTTTCCAGAGGATGATTCAAAGTGACTAATGCTTACGACTCCAGAGAAGTTTTTTTTACTCTCCATTAATTTTAGATGGGATTAGCCTCCATCAGCTAACATTCACTCAAGTATTCAGTCCTCTAAATGTTGTCAGCATTGTGGAAAAAAAGAAAACATAAATCCCAAAATGATGTTGCTTGATGTTAATGGCAAATTTTAAAAAAACATGATGCAATTTCTGATAAAATAAATCTGGATTTCATTCCCCATTCTCTGATCTGTGTAGGCAGTGACTGTTACCACTGAAATTGAGAGTGTGTAAATAGAAATAATTTAGGTTGAAATGAACCTCTGGAGGTCCCTGGTCTAACCCTTTTCCAAGCTGGCAGTTACAAAGTGCATCCAAAACATTCCATATATTAAAGAGTGAATACTGGATACATCTGTGATAGATACTCTACTGTCAGACACAAGCACTAGACCAAACACATGAATAGATGGGGCTGAAGGTACTTTTAAGAGCTAGCCTGTTCTCTTAGACAGGCAAGCTGTGGCCTTATGCATCCTTACCTCTACTCTAAGTGGTCCCCTGTCACCTTCTGACCCCTGATGAACACCTTTCTCTTCCACTTGAATGCATGAGGAGTGGACCTCCTTTACTGCAGGAAACTGAAGATGATGACATGGTTTGATGACAGAAGATATGTTGTCCCATAAGCAACAGAATCCTGATTTGTTAAACCAGCACTGTAGTTATACAATCAAGTACCAGTCCCTAACTCACTGATCTCCAGAGTGAGACACGTGGTAAATAAAGGTAGATAGATGGAATCAGGTACTTGAGAAAGGCCAAAATGAAATAAATAAATAAATTGTAAACCTTTTCATTTCCTAGAGCTATGTTGACAGAAATCCTTTAGTCTGGGTGCCTAGCTTTTCAAGAGTTTGTTTAAACTGAGAGAGGAGAAGCAACAATAACTCCATTTTAAACCTGTTTTTTCAGCCTCTGTTTCTGCCTTTCAGTGCTTGAGTGCCTTTGTGCACTTACTGCTGACCTGGGCAATAATAACCCCGTATTTTGCCTGTCTGACTTGTGTTTCTCACTTTCACCTGTACTTCGTATCTCCAAATAGCTCTGTTACTCATGGCTGATTACTAACCATTCCTGTGTGTCTGACCCATGTGAATAGGAGAAGATGCCTCCACAAGAAGCAGAGGCTTTTACATCCCACCCTCTGATTACACAGCAAACCACTTCTGAAGATTACACAGTAATTCATAAGCAATACTCCCATAAAATACAGCCCCTCATCCTACAGGCAAGCTGATTAAACTCACACGTACAAGACTTCCAACAAGCTTTTGCCACACAAGCAATGCATTGCTGTATCTGAAGTTTCTGTCTGATTTGTAACTCCTCTCACACAGAAAATGGAGACACAAGCAGTAGTTCTGCAATTATGTGGTAAGAATCAGCCGTGTAACAACTGTACTTTCAGCCAGAACAATGAATGCAATCATGAAGCAATTAGTGCAGGCAGCAGATGGTTTGCTGCTCTTTTTTTCTCAAGACTGGCAGGAAAAATTCATGACTGGTCTGTCAGTAGTGGTAATTCAAGTCTGCTGCCCAAGACAGAGACACAGGGGAGAGATTATGTGAACAAAAGCAACGGAGTCACTGAAGCTTAATGAGTTATTCCTTGTCAGCTGAACCCCAGCAATTAACCACATTCACCCACACACAACACCCAAGAAACTGGGTCATAAAATGACTTTAGTTAACACAGATTTCCACTACCACTGAGTAAATTCCTATTCAACTAAACAAAAAAAGATCTGTAATATTTATCATAGCGATAGACTCAGCAGGCTGTGAAGAGATTGGGGGATGACGTTATATGACCCATTTCCCATTCATTACAACTGAACAACAAGAGGCATGCACTGTTGGCTTTGTCCTCATCAATCCTGAATTGGATGGACAACTTTCAAGAACCAAAACAGCCCAAACTCAATGTGATTCCTATCTCTCCAGCTCTTGCTTTTTTCAATACGTGATTCTCCTGGTCCCACCAGCTGCAATGACAAGGTGCAAATGGATGGCAATAATGAAGGATGTAAATGTGTTTTCTAGTTGATTCTCCCCTCCCTCCTGACTGTCAACAACAAAACTAAGTGACTGTGGCAATCTTAACTGATCAAAATCCAACTTACTGCTTACGGCCTCCAGCAACAAAGCCTTCAGAATCAAGGTCTTACCAGTGGCATCAAAGTCACTGAATTCCTTGTTATGCAGATACGTTTCCCTTGTTTACTCAGATGACTCAGTCAGTGGGCACATAGTACCAAGAATCCAAGGAGAACTAGGTTCTCTTTCCTCAAACAAGGCCTTATCACAAGATCGCAAAATGGCAAATGGCAATCTCATTTTTTCCAAACTACACCACAGCTCTCATTGCAGTTATCTAAATACCTGCAGGACCTACTAATTATTCTGAGAAAATTCTGCCTTTGGATGTACAAGGATGAAACCAATAGGAGTCATTTACGCTTAGCAACAGGCTGGATTTGACCCTTAGTTTGAGTTGCATTTTATTTAGTCCAAACCAGTTAATGCTCTTTGCCTGTTTGTTAACCTCTACAGTTCTTGGCCAAAGCTTGCTGAAGTCAGAAAATTTATCCCTTAGGCTTTAAAGTAGAAACCAGGCCTGTGACTCACATCCATTCAGAATTCTTTCAAGATTCCATTTTAGAGTTAATTGGTACAGATCTACAGACCTTGTACTACATGATTTTTCTTCTTGCAACTACAGTACTACCAACAGCTATCCAACTTGCTAATCAATGCCATAACACAAAGAAGTTTTACTGTACAGCTTGCAGCCTCTCACGCAATACACCTCATACACACAACTACGACACCAGCCCCATAAATTCAGATTAATGCACAGAAATGCCCTTTGTTCTTATATACAGATCATTTATTAGGACTCCATACAAGAAGAATGGGATTTTCCTATGGAATAGTGACAATATACTTGCTGGTAGTCATCTACTCTAAATTAGACGAGCATTTGCTGTATGGACTCTAATTCAGGATTATTTCTTGAGCAGGCTAAGTATCACAACAGACGAAATTTTCTTTGCTGGAGGGAAGGATGAGCAAGGAGCTGTGTGGGGTTGGCTGCTGTCTGGTTCCAAACCACAACAACCACCAAGTCCCATTCTGTTGTCAGTTGGGCAGCAAAAAAACAACACAAATCTCAACAGCATATTTATTTGGCTGATGGACTACCCATCCTGAAGGAACATGACTTCAAAGGGAATTGATTCACTGCTACTTTTCTCTTGGAAAATCAAAGGCTACTTGAAAATATGCCAACTAGATAGGAACAAGGAGTGTCCTATACTCTTCCTGGAACTGATGCTAGGCTGGAGCAAGTCAATTATTAAATAAAGGGAAATGCCTATTGTGAAGGATCCCAGCTGTCTTCTCTGCCCATTGCTAGTCACATGATATTGCAAAAAGGACTGATGAATGAATGCAGACAGCCAGTCATAGAGGGCTAGGTCCCAAGAACACATTAGAAGTCTGTATCCTTTACTTTGCCCCTTACATTGAGGCTTATTCAATGTTTCTTGCTTGGAAATACAGGTTTGGTATTTCCAAAGACTGTCCTGAATGCTTTGAAGCAGTTATATACACAGATGGGGAAACTCTAAGTTCTTTCTAAGCAAACAAAGCAAAATGCTGCCAACGATTCTTACCTTCTGATCTTGGCTGTATGCTAAGATCCAATCTTCCTTCTTGGGGTGGAAGAGTAGACTGTGGATGTAGAAGTTCAGACGGTATTTTTGATAGGTGGCCCCTTCATCAGAACTGATTAATAAGCTGCTCTCAACTTCTGGATCCGTTAGCAGCATAATCTACATGGAAGGGAAAGATGAAAATAAAGTGGTGAAGTGGAGTCAGATGGAAAAATAAGCAAGCAGCTAGGAACTTCAGGTAAGCTTATTAAATATGTTTATTTCAAAATGTTTCAATGTAATGTCAAAACTAAGCATAGCCAATCTTTCACTAAGGAAAACAGTATATTTCAGCTATATATATAAACACATAACATATGATCAAATAGGCAGAATGACTTTACCACTAGTTAAAACAGACCTAAATGAAGCTATGCTTAGGTTATCCAAAAATATTAAAGCTGAAATTTGTAACACCAGAGTGCAAACTTACTAAGTTACTGGACAGCCACAGTGGGCTGCTAGGGTCTTCATGAATGATCTGTTGGAGTGGCAGATAAAAAGTTAAGTGTTAAGATAAAAATGGAGACAGAGAGAGAGGAGAGAAACACACACAGAATTATCTCTAATGGTGAGGTTTGTTAGACTCTGACAGAATTTTTAGAGAAGATAAGAGTTTCGTTGCCTGTAATGTTGTAACCTGGCTGTCTGGAACAAGAAATCTTACTCTGGGAGGAGAACACATCTGATAACATGCTGGGTTCCTCCCACCTCCAGTTTCTATGGTGCTGTAAATTATAGATTTTGTAGTGTATCAAAAGTAATCTCTGCACAGAGAAGTTTTTTTCTAGCTTTGTCAAAAAGTGTTAGTTCAGGAGTGACAGAAGATACATGGCTTGCAGTTGTAGTAGTTACTTCTTCCCATTAACTGTGGTATTAATTGGTCTGTGCTGTTGAAGAATCAGAGAGAATAATGAGATATTCCTCTCATGCCTCTGCGTGAAAGAATATATAGGCTTGAGAAGTAGAAAGAGATCATTCCAGTATTTCATCAGGCAACAAAGTAATACCTCTAAGGAATGGCAGTGAGAAACCATGAAGGAAAAACATGAAAAGTTTTGAAGAATATTTGTCTGGGAATCCATTAAATTCTTGAATTATTAGCACTTCATTTTTAATTAATTTATTATTATTAATACTAGTGCTGCTGTTGCTTTGCAGATGGCAAACACTGATTTGCTCTTAGACAAGCCTGAAATGAAAGAATCCACACCTGGCAATTTCTCAGAGCACTGCAAAAATCACACATCCATTTCCTTCTTTTTCTTTCATTTAGGCAGGTAGAGTTAGATCTAATTTAACTCACTACCTATGAATTACAGGGTGCCATAAGTCTTGATAGACACTAGATACTAAAGAACTATTTGTATGTGAAGGTGTAAATACACATACAATCTTCACAAGAAATGTCTGTCTGTATTGTGTAACTGCCAGAAGTTTTTGTCTATCTCTAGAAAACCACTTGCTAGCATAACAATTTGGCCTGTGACTCAGAAGTCTGGGATTCTTCAAAATCCCTGAATTTAATACCCTGAGTGATCACAGATCACTTATGTTACACACTGTATCCTTATGTTAAATAAGAAAATGTTTCCACTGTAGCATAAAGATACAGTCTCCTCTTGTATCTCTGATGTACTTTAGAAATCTTGTGATGAACACATGCATTATTATAATTAAATATACTTAATTTCATTTACCATTTTCAAATACATCAAGCATATAGTGTGACTTTGGGCTTGTCCTGTGCCTATAGGAGTTGGACTCGATAATCCTTATGGATCCCTTCCAACTTGAGACATTCTGTGATTCTGTGATATCATTGATGTGAGTTCTAAACTGAAGTTTGCATGATAGAAGCTAGAGAAAGTGCTAATAATAAAAGCATCAAGATATAGATCATCTGCTGTCACTAAGTAGCCTATCCAGCTTCTGAAGCCAAAAATTAACTGTGATTTTTATCAATCAGTTCTTTTTTCTTACCAGAAATAATAATTTCTGGGATAATGCTCCTATGGTTAGCATTTATCAATTGAATACTATGATTCAAACATTATGATTTTCCTATTTTTATTACTTCCTTCTTGAATGGATTTTGTTTATGTTGGTATTTGAAAATATCACAGCACAGCATTAATTTGGACTACAGCAACTAGAGCAGAAATAAACACAAATCAATGGGCTTGATCTGAGCTCCCTGAAGTTAATAACAGTCTTGTCATTGACTTCGGATTCTGCCTCTAAGGCAAGTTGTTAATCAAGATCCACTCTAGTCTCACATATTTCCTTCTACCTGCACAAGGAACTCATCTGACCTCATCACTGTCACATCCAAGCACATCACTGCCTTAATGCATTTTCTGTCAGGCCACTCCTCTGAAGTGTAAAAGTGCTCTTATCTCCATTTCCTAGAAAGGGAATTGAGGGACAAACTGTTGAAGGACTGAAGCACCTAATTCCTCACTCAATCAATAAAAGTTAAGTGCCTAAAGAGACTTGCCAGCACTGCTGACTTTGGCTTTAATCTGCTAACTACCACCCTGGGCTATTACCACTGTGTTTTCAAGTATCTAAGGTCTCCAGAATCCTCAGCTGTTGCATTGTGATAACTGCCCATTTTGTACATAGGAAGCATTTCAGGACACATCAGTCTTACTACATATGACAATAGTCTCTTAGATGTGGTGGAGCTGTGCAGCACTGCTGCAGATTTATGCAAGGGCATATAGACAGTTAGAGATTGGGTAGGGAGCTGGCAGATTACTCTACAGCCACGAGTAATATTGTCAGCTACAAGATCAACTTCCATTGCAGGGACAGCATTATTTGCTCTACTGTTGTACGCTGTGCTGCCTATCACTTTGCACAGATACCATAAAACAAAGCAAGCTAGAGATGACTAAGCAGTCACTACTCACCTCAACATCAGACTTCCACGTTTCTTATGAGAAAAGCAAGTTTAATTGCAACATATCTCCATGCAAATAATCAGAGTTACAAGACAGAAGATAGCATTTACTGGATAAGTAGCAGAAATTGGTACTTGTATGAAAAATCTGCCAAATTGAGAGGGAAATGCTGTGTCAATCTACATGTACCTTTCAGATTAGACCAGGAGTGTGCACCTGAAATGAATCCCTCGAATTTTGGGGTGAAATGCCTATAACAAACCCTTATATACTATGTTCTAGCTCGCAACGCAGTGACCTCACAGCACAGGAATTGAATGCCCTTTCAAGGAAGCTAAACTAGAATGTGTATTTCAGGAGTGCATCTTATGTGCTCCAACCATTACTGAACATTCAGCCCTGAGTATCAGGTTAGCACTACTCTAAAGTCAGACCCTTTGCCCCCAAAATACCCATACTGCAGACAGATGTCATATCAATATCATCCATTTCATTCTACAAACCCATTTCCACTAAGCTCCACTACATGCTAATGTAGTTGCAGCCACATTAGCTTAGTTTTATTGCTCAAGTTGCCTGGAGCTTAAATGAGAAATGGGGGAAAGTACAATTAATTTTAATGGTTTTGAGATTGCAGCATACGAAATACAGAGTAAATACATTTTAGAATTTTCTTTGCATTAATATCCTCTATATTAACTGGCAAATGGGGGATAGTGAGGTGATTTGAGACAGCCAGCATTGCTTTACCAAAGGTAAGTCCTGCCTGACCAACATAGTGGCCTCCTAAGACAGAGTGACTGTATCAGTGGACAAGAGAAGAATTATGGATGTCATCTATCTTGACTTCTGCAAGGACTTTGACATGGTCCCTCCCAACATCCTTCTCTCTACGTTGGAGAGATGTGGATTTGAATGGTAGACTGTTTGATGGAAGAGGAATTGGTTAGATGGTTGCATCCAGAGGATAATGTTCAATGGCTTGATGTCCAGATGGAGATCGGTGACATGTGGTGTCTCTCAAAGGTCTGTACTGGGATAAGTGCTGTTTTATGTTTTCACCAATGGCATAGACAGTGGAATTGAGTGCACCCTAAGCAAGTTTGCAGAGGACACCAAGCTGAGTGGTGTGGCTGACATGCCAAGGATGCCATCCAGAGGGACCTGGACAAGCTCAAGAAGTGGGCCCATGTGAACCTCATGAGGTTCAACAAGGCCAAGTGAAAGAAAGGTCTTGCACCTGGGTCAGGTCAACTCCCAGTATCAATACAGGCTGGAGGATGAAGGGCTTGAAAGCAGCTCAGCCAAGAAGGACCTGGGGGTACTGGTGGATGAAAACCTGGACATGAGACAGCAATATGTGCTTGCAGCCCAGGTGGCCAACTATATCCTGGTCTGCATCAAAAAAAGCATGACCAGCAAGTCAAGGGAAATGATTCTACTGCTCCACTCTGGTGAGACCTCACTTGGAGTACTGTGTCAGCATAAGAGTACTCAGCACAAGAAGGATACAAACCTACTGGAGTGGGTCCAGAAAAGGGCCACAAAAATGGTAAGAGGATTGGAACACCCCTCCTATGAAGACAGGCTGAGAGAGTTGAAGTTATTAGTCTGGAGAAGGGAAGGCTCCAAAGAGACCTTATTGTGGCCTTCCAGTACTCAAAGGGGGCTTACAAAAAAGATAGGGACAAACTTGTAAATAGGGTCTACTGTGGCAGGACAAAGGGTAATGGTTTTAACCTAAATAAGGGTAGATTTAGACCAGATATAAGGAAGAAAGTTTTTACACTGAGGGTTATGAAACACTGGAACGTGTTGACCAGAGAAGTAGTAGAAGCCCCATCCCTGGAAACAAGTCAGGTTGGATGGGGCTCTGAGTAACATGATCTAGTTGAAGATGCCCCAGTTTATTGCAGTGGGGTTGCACTAGCTGACCAACCTTCCAACCCACACTGTTCTATGATTCTATGATTTTTTTGCCTGGTCAAATCATGAAATCTGTTGGTATTGTTTGTTGTGGATGTCAAACGTTTGTATTAATAGGAAAAACGAACAGAATGTTCCTGGACAAAAAAAAAAACCCCAACAAATAATCCATCAGTCTATAAATATCACTGTTGGCTCAGGAATCTGAACCACAGATTGTTGAATTGTAGGAAAATGTCATCACATACTTGCCCTGATCTGACATTTTCCTCTCAACAGAGGGTGGAATTGATTAAGATTCAGTCTGATTTACCATGGCTGTTCTTACATATGTCACTGGAGAGTGAATGAAAATGATAAACAATAACAACATTATCAGCTCGGGTGGGGTAATCTAGCAACTTCTTATGTGAAGAACTAGGTCCATCATTTTTATCTTGACAGCTTTTAAACCACCTCTGATTCCATCATCACAAAATAAAGCTATTAACATTGGAGTAAAAAGAGCCACACATATCTGCCTTTCACTTCCAGAAAAAGCCCTTAGTAAAGGGAGACCAACCTTAGAGTGCCTCTGGTCTGTTTTGTTGTTAAACAAAAATGAAGAATGAGGATAAGCCAAGACTCTGCTACTCCCCAGCAAAAATAATTGCTCTCTGTTGAGATCAGTGCTCAGCAATGATCAGAATTTGCTTACTCACACCAGGCACAGTAAGAATATGCTGCACTTCCTGGTGCTTCAGATGGATTGTTTTTTTTCCTCTGTAAAAAAAGTCAATAAAGTTTACACAGGCTTTTGCAACCAAATGAAAAGGCATCCATTAATCATCTACATCCTGAAAAGGGAGAAACTTCATTTGCTTTTCCAAGAAGTGACAAAAGAACACAAAACATAATTTATAGATCTTAAAACATTCCACATTTTTTTCACTCTTGTTTTGGTTTCTAACTCTGCTGATGGCAAATTGCCCTTCACCAATTAGATGCATTTTTGCTGTCATCACAAAGAAACCCAAGAATGCTTCACAAAAGCATTCTGATTTTGCTTCTACAGATGGAATCATGATCCTTATACAACTGCCCTGAATGCTAGATTCAGTGACCTAATCATAACAAGTCCTGAACTGCTCTCAATTTTTTATTTTAGCCCCTCATATCTCCACTTGGACGAACTTTTGTCTAGCATTTTGTCGGAAAGACTATTGTAAGAGTGAAATAGAATGATATGAAAAAAAACCCAAACAAATATATTTAATAAATTTATGTGTTCTTTTATTCAGTTCTAATACATCAACAGATCTGAGTAGTATCACCTGAACAGAAATAGGGATGACATGCAAAGTGGGTCAAATCTACCAAAAGAATTTTCACCTTCCTCACCTATTACACTTTCATGAAACCCAACATTGGCGACCCACATGGAACAAGTAACTTTTCTCACAGAAAAACGTAAGAGTTAAGGACAGCAAAAGAAGAAATCAGTAAGGAAGAAAAGCAATGCTCTACTCTTAACAAAAGCAGGGCATTCCTTACTTAAATTCTCTAGAGAGTTGCATTTTTTTCCAGGCTCTCTGCATGACAGTTACTTAAGTTTTAGGGGGTTGTAGGCTTTTTGTTTTGAAGTTTTTTGGGTGTTTTTTTACATTGTAAATGACTTCAAGAGCATTATCACTATACAGACTCAGCACAATGAAATGTAATTTCTGTCACTTTACATACCACTTCTGAATTTGGATTGTTACTTACAAGGTGCAAAAGCTGTGTAAAAAGAAAAACCCATTCTCCAGATTTAGCAACTCACAAATGCATTTCAAAGCAACATGCCCTACTTTTAACTAACCAAGCTTATTGCTTAAGCGTTTTCAAGACCTACAACAAGAAATAAAACAAAACAAAACAAAGAAAGGAACTGCTTTGGCCATGACATTCTGAAATAAAGGCAACACTACTTTAAAGCAAATTAGACCAATTCCTTTTACAAAAGTGAGTTGCTGGAAGCAGTAAGTGGTTGCAAGAGCAAATAAATTAGGGACAAAGTCACCAGGAAGAAATAACTCAAGCATTTATTTGGATATTAACAGCGAAAGAGGAGACTGAAGCCTTTGCAAAGGTTCACAAGCTTTACTAGCATCAACTTCCGTAGAACTGTGCTCATGAGTAATGCCATCAAAATTTGGCCAGTCTTCATTAAATGATTTGGCTAACAGTATTACAACCAAACGAAAACATTAAAGGAGCTAGAGCTGACAGTTTTGAAACTGTCGCTAATGCCAACTAAAAGGCAAGGTTAGTTGCTGAGCAATTTCATTAAGACACCATTAAAATAATACATCAATAATCAATCAAGGCACCATGAAATGTTTTATTGCCAGAAGTTCTTGCTAACTCAGAAAGTGCAGTAATTTTGCAGGGAAAGAAAAGACTTCAGTGACAGAATTACACTTTCAACACTGAAAAAAACCAATATAAAAAAATATTGCCTTTGAATGATGACCTGGTTTGGAATGGTCTCAGAAATAAGTAGAAATGACACTTTAATACAAGGGAAAAGGTCTACGGACATGTTATTTTGCAGCTGTAACTCAGTGACTTAACTGAGCTGTAACTCAGTTCTTCTTCACACAAAGATGCATAACCCAAACATTAAATTGGTCCATTCTTTGCTGATACGGAAGGTAACATACTCCAAGTCTCCCCTAAATAAAACAAAACTCATGATTACTAGACAATGTAATTCATATTCAGACTCAATCCAGATTTGTATAGTGAAAACTTTAGCATCACTTCCCCCAGGAACCCCCAGGAGTTTCGTAACTACTAGGATACTATCATCTTCCTCAAATCTTGGCTGTTTTAAGGTAAGAGAAACGATGCGGTGAAAGGTTCAGATGGTGAATTCATCTTGGTTGCGCACATGAAAGATTTAGTGCTCATGGAGCGATAAGACAGTCTCTTGTCAGCAGAATACTAGATGGCAAGGGACTATCTTTTAAGGGAGAAAAATTATTACCTGACAATATTTTTGAAAGCTGGGATTTTACAGTGTTCCTAATAGAAGAATTGTTGAGAATTGCATTTGACATCTTGATGAATGTGGTTTGAAATAAAAAGCTGGCTAGTGGCTGGGAAAAGAATCCATTTACCTGTTCTGTATTAGTGAAGAAGTTCATTATAGGCCAAAAAGCAACCGCAAAAGAAAGCAGCCAATGAATGTTCTATTTTTTATTATCTGTGGAAATCATTTAGGCTTGTTTTACCAGATAGTAAAAGTGACTGTATAGATAAACAATAAGTTACAAAAATAATAAAAAAACCCACTGTTTAACTCCCCCCTTATGCAAGCTTCAGATAGGGACATAAACTGCCACTTCAAAAATCTGCTTATTGCCTTTTTCACTATACAGAATGCTACTATTATTTAGTGAAAGTCCAAAACAATCTGAAAAGAAAGAGCAGAAATTTCGGAATCAATTTTTACCTTAGGAGTATCTCTGCCTCCCTGTTTTATACACAGCTAGAAAATAGCATGCATCTACATGTGGAAATTATCACAAGATACACAAGATGTCAGTAGCTCTTCTGCACAAAGTATCCTGTTTAAAGCTTTTCAAAATCTGAAACTATGAGAGATTTTACTCATTTTCACAGCATATGCTTATAAGTGGCTAAGCAAAGAGCATTGAAAAGCCACTGAACCACACCCACACACATATGTTAACCAGAAAAAAAAAGCAAATAAACAAGAAAAGACATTTCATCTGTTTTTAAAGAATACTCCCTTGTGCATCAAATGGAAAACACTATCAGCTCTCCCTAGCAAACACACATTTTAAAATTACATTTATAGAAACTAGAGCAGTCCTGTTACTCTTTGAACTGAATAAGACCATTGATTGTCTACCTTGGCTGATCATGATGTCTTCCTTCTGTTATGGTGATTAAGAAAAATATGGCCTTAATTATTTATTGTTTTAACTGTATAATCCTCTGGTTTTTGTCTCTCCCCAAGTTTCTGGTTGACCAAAATATTTGGCATCCTATGAAGTTTTATAATGGACTTGCTTTAAGGATTTGTAAAAGGTTTTTGATTAATAACTGTGAGTTTTTTTGACTAATAAATGTGTGTTTGATTTATGATTGTTCCAGGTTAATAAAAGGTGATTGCAGATCACTGTTTCCCCTTCCCATATGGACTGAAATAATAGATTAAAATAAATGAAAAAATGCTATATTCTCTTCATAGCTAAACATTCAAGTTATGCAAACCCCTCCTTTTTCATGTTTACAAACACTTCTAGAATTACAGCTACTCTTATGTTTTTCAGTGATAATCATATTCTTAATATTCAGCTGGCATTTCAATGTTTCTTTACAAGCACAGTGCACAACAATAGATTTTCATTATGTGACTGTTGTCTGAATAGCAGTGAATAAGTTCTCTATCTTGAGCAAAGCAAATCCAAATCAGTATTAATATATTAATAGTATTAATCAACAATTTCTGTTATTGTTGCTCATCCTTCTCTATTTTGCCCAGTCACAGTTTAAAGTGGTTTCTCCACATTATCTGAATTTCCATACCACTAGAGTCTTTATGTCACTAGAGGCTTTGGGTCAATGCAATATAGACTCATGAAAAGCAAACATGAAGCTGCGACACCTGTGCAGATGTGATTCAGTTATTTTCTCCACTACTTGATATGTATAGAGATATAAAGTCCAGAGGTGCAGACAGAATGCTTTTCCTAAGAGAAAACAGTGTTCAACAACAACTGCTCCTTATTCTGAACTTCAGAAAACATCTGAAGCACCAAGTGACATGGGACTGATCCTGTTTCTACCAAAATCCAAAAGAGGGCAGTGCACCCACACACAGTCTGGTTCATTAGTTGCAGCTCAACAGCATGGGGACATTCATCAAGGGGACAGGTTGTTACCTACAGCTTTTTCTCTCTGTGGCTGAGATTTGGCAGAAGCTTCATTCTCAGAAGTGCCTCACCTTGGACCAGACCTGAGAAGATTCAACTACTTCTTTTTCCTTTAATGGTGAAGAAGTTGCCACATCTTCTAGTTCTTTGTGTGCTGCTGAGTCACTGCTTGTGGGCTGAACCATGAACACAGAGAAACACTGACCTTCACCTTCCCAAGTGTACGCTGCAATTCCATCAGCCTGGGCGAATTCTTAAAATATATGCCTTTGAGGTGAGAACTTTCAACTGAAGAAGGAAAAAAGACAAGGTGGGGAGAAAGGAGTCCCTGAAGATTACAATCAATTTTAAATCTTAGCTTTTTAAAGTGGACCTTCATTTTCATTACTCAAGAATTAAATGAAAATAAAGATTATACTTTTTGTCCTTAGTTGAGTTAATGCACCTAGTAACTTACTGAACACTAGCAGAAAGGAAACAAACTCTTATTTGTGTCATCCTTATGCAAAAATAGAAAGATAATCCTAAAAACAATACAGAAAACCTTTCATTAATAGATCTTAATAGATTCTTGCAGGATGTTTCAGAGCTACTTTTACTTTTCCTAGAATTAGAAAGTGATTTATAATTTATTTAATTTAGAAAGGTAAAGACCTTTGGAGGTCTTTTTCTCCAAAATGTTGCTTCATATTAAGCCAGCTTCAAAGGTATAGACAGATTCTCAGGATCCTGTCAACATTTAAACACTTTCAGAGATGGACATTCCACAAACTCTTTGGGCCTATTCAGTCTGAAACTGTTTCCATCTGGGGTTCTAATGTCAGTTTTAGAACAAACAAGAACACCTTCAGTTTCACATTTCTGTTAACTTAGAGGTCTGTCCTAACTTAGCAAGAGCTTTAGAAGCCAGATGCGCTCTATGAACCCAAATCACCAAGTTTAGTTTCACCTGCTGTGATCCTGTAGCGGTGCTGAAAATAGAATTCATCAGGCTCAGCTCGTAATCACAGGCATAAACATTAGCTCTGGACAGTTCAGTTCTGGAGAAAGGAACATGGAAATATTAAGCTTCTTAGTTTTCCAGATGCCTCTCAAACAAAATTCTAGATTATCTCTTCATTCCACAGCCTGTTTGCATCTAATTTAGTAGAGTGACATGGAATCAAATTTTCCTATTCTTGTTTCATTATTATTCCACAGTGCTTTCTCTTCTTTTACTTACATTTGACATAAAAAGCTTTATCGCTGAAAACAGCTTAAAAATCTATTCCTTGAAGCTTAAGCAAAATGAAGTAGAAACTTCCATTCCAGAATCTAGCTCATAACAATGATGGCATTTGTTTATATTTTTAGAAGAAATAAAGAAACAAAAAACTCAGGAAGGCTACCGTTCCATAGGCACTTAATTATGGACCTTGCAATCTAGTTTCAATTATTAATCATCTGTTCTTTTGCAACAGATGTTCTGCATCATACTGAACAGGGAAAATAATTTGGGGTTTTTTTTCAGCTGAAACATCCTTACAGTCTTTCTTGCTCAGAAAAGAAAAGAAATCCCAGCTATGTAGAGATCTGGAATAAGTTGTGTTCATATATATTGCCTGTACTTCGTTCTGTTGCTCAGTAAGGCATTTCTTTCATTAAAGAATCTCATGAGATTAATTAGTTAATCTTCAAACTGACTTTGTGGTAGAGAAGGAAAGTGCATATATCAAGAGGGAAAATTACTTGGACAAACTCCACTAATCAATCAATGGCACACAAAGAAAGAAGCCACTTGCACTGTAAGCGTATTACAAACAATAGCATCTTCCAGCCCCAGATACCAGGCCATAAGGATCTTTAATCAAAGCAAGAGGGGACACTTGACCTAAAAGTATGGTAACCTCATCAGAGCTACAAAAATGACAGGGAAAAGGGGGACAGGGAGCAATTTTTCCCTGAAGGGCAAGTTAGTGATAAACTCACAATCCACATGATCTTCTTGCCTATTTCTTATGGTATCACCCAAAATGTACTCAAACTTCAAGTGCTTTGAACTTAATCCTGAAAGACATTGAAAACAGCCTAATATCACAGCTGCAAAGTTTTTCACTGCACATAAAGTGGGCTGTACCCCATTATTGAAGTATGAACAGGAATAGCCTGGGACAAGGAAATTCTCTAACACATTGTGAAGATGGATAACTTGATGGCCAGACAACTGCTCAATAGGTTTCAACCCCCACCGCATGGAATCAGGAATTTGCCTGGCCTAAGAGATTTATCATTTCAGGAGTTTCTGGTCTGTTTAATTTTATTAGGTCTCAGAAACACTCAAATCTTTGCATGAATCTTTTACCAAGCCTACAAGGGAGACTACTCCAACATACATAAAGCTCATTATAGAAGAAGATTCTCATAATATTCACCCTTTATGTCCCTGTTTTCCATTCCCCCTAGCTATGCCTCTTTCATACCCCCCTTCAGTAAGGTTTTCTTCTTGGCAGAGATATTCTCAGGTGGTTCATTGTCTTCAGTCAGTCTGTATCCCAAGACAAATCTAGATGCTCTGTAAAGAATGCTGTAATAAGAATGATTATGCCACCAAAAGAAAGACTCAGACTCACCTAGAAACAACAATTATTGTAGGAAGGAAGATGCACGGAAAAGGAGGTGCAATCAGAGGAACAGTAATATCAGACTGACCACTGAAATGAGGATAAATGGATTCACCAATAAGGAAATTGTACACTTACAGGACTTTAAAAGACAGAAAGAATAGATGATCTGCTTTCTCTGAGCCTTTCACAAACGAGAACAATAGGGAGGGGTAGGAGGAAGTAATATTACACTCTTATTGCCACAAAAGGCAACAAGACCATGGTCTCACCTCAAACTTTTTGGCACAAAGATACCTCTTGCACCGTAAGTGTTATGTCAGTGCATGAAATAATAACTAGAGAACATAGAATCATAGAAAGGTTTGAGTCAGAAGGGACCTTTAAAGATCATCTAGTCCAACCCCAATACTATAGGCAGGGATACCTTTCACTGGATCAGGTCACTCAAAGATCTGTTTCAGATCTACCTGGCCTTCATCCTGATTCTATGACATACATATCCACTACAGTGTGGAATGTAAGGGACTTTTCAGAAAACCGAAATGGGAATGAGTTGCAGCCATCAATTAAAAAAATAATGTTAACATAATAATTTTAAATAGCAACACTGATGATCAGCTGATGGCCTCTGCTACATCACAGGTATGCCAAGCTTGGACAGATGGCCAGTTCACTAAACGCTGTTTCATAGCCAACTGTTTCAAGCCATGCCACTTGCCTCTGGCCAGACCTGGCACCTGTGTGGGACTGTACTGTTTAATATTTCAGAAGCTCTTAATCTTGCCTGTGTTTCATAGCATACCCAAATAAGAAATAAGGGTGAGGGAACATCATGAATCTGCATGCACGTCAGACTGGGAGCAGAGGCACCCTCTGATCCCAAGGACATTATTACCTGTACCTGCTCATTTCCATCTCTCTGCACAAGGTTTTTATCCCTCTATTCCTTACGCAGAATCACAGAATCAGAATTATCAAGGTTGGAAGAGACCTCTAAGAACATCAAGTCCAAACAGCAACATATCACTGTCATCTAAAAACATGTCCCTAAGACTAAACGAGGTCCCTAAGTACTACATCTAGATGATTTTTGAACACCTCCAGAGACTGTGACTCCACCAACTCCCTGGGCAGCCTGTTCCACTGTCTAACAACTCTTTCAGTGCTTCTTAAACTCCATGAGTTAACAAATTGGTTCACTGAAACAAGCCAAACGTTTCAAGCAGCATGTTGAGCCTGTCCTCTTGTGCCACTGAAATTAATTTCAAAAGACTATTACAGAAAAATCAAAGATTCTACAAACAAAGTTGGTGCAATATGAGAAAAGTAAGCTCAGACTCTGGGCTGTGAAGGACAGTGGAGCTATGTTCTTTCTCTGTTAACTGCCATAGACAAGAATGCACTTAGAGAAGAAAACACTGAAAACAGCAGTCTCCCAACCTTGTCTGTTAATTTTCCAGTTGTCACTGTTCAGTATAAAGTCTCTTCAGATTCATGGCACACAGTTCTGTTCTACCATCTACCTGCTTCCAGGTTCCTAGTCATCTTTATCCAGGATATGTGCTCATACAGCTGGAAATTCTTCCTTACTCACATAAGCAAGTGCTCCTTTCCCAAATATATGACATGACACTTTCTGTACTTTTTAATTTCAAAGCAGTCTCTATGTGTTGCCTCATTTTGGATTCTTACATGGTAGATCTGATACATTCTTTAACAATTCTCCTTAGTGTAGTTTTAATTTTTCACTCTGACTGACAATAAAGCATAGCTTCACAAATTATGTATACAGCTAGTTCTTTTTATGTACATTTATCTGATTTGCTTCTCTGCAAAGCATTCTTTGTATTAATGCATTAATTTCGTAATTACTTCAAATTATGTTCCATGTTGCATGAACAATTTGGGAATTAGCATTTGCTTGCAAGTTCTTAGCTTAGCTTTTCATTTTTGTTGCTGCAGTTGATGAAGTCAAATTATCCATACTGAATGTGCCTGAAAAGAATTCCACCTCTAAGAATAAATAATTTTCTTTACTTTCTGTATTGTTTTTTTTAAAGGAATTCAGTGCAGTCTGTTAAGCAATAATATAAAACACTTGATTTCATTACAAGCTTTGATATAATGGATGCACTACTATGTAAAGTCACTCTGTAACACTCTTACATGGTCTTTTACATATGCACTTGGGTAGCTACAGTGTTAAATTTCTCAATTCTGCTATTACCCACTATTTACCATTATGATGGATATTAAATGGAACTACAGTGTCACAGACCACCTGCAATATCTAAGCAACTTCAGTGTGAAGATTAAACTCACAGTAGGCAAGGGCACTGTTGTCCACCTGACAAAGTCTCAGTATAGCTGTTTTTCACAGAGATGACATCCTGAGCTTATTCAGACACATGTACCTGAAAGCTGTTCTGGGTCATATCAAGATGTTGAAAAAGCATAAAGGATAAAATACTCATGAGGAAATGATGTCCCATGCTTCATATTCCTCCTTGCACATACCCTATTACATCCAAGACAGATGACAATGTAGAATATAAGGTGCTCATATCCTATTACTATTCCAGAATTGCTGATGGCTCTCCTTCTCGACCCTCTCATCTTTCCCTTTCTTCCCATAAAATTTGTCCTCTTCTAAAACAAATAAGTTCCTCAAAGCCTGTATTTCAAACTGACAAAACTAGTATGATACACCAAACAGCTGTGATTGTGTTACTACTCCACCTTCAATTCACGATCTAATCTATGTTTACAATGTTTAAAGCAAAGGATCAGCATTCTTGGTTTGTCTTCATATATCACCATGGCAGGCATGATCAATTAGTTCCATACACATAGAAAACCAATTTTTAGAAGTGAATCTTGGTTTGTGCAGAAGCCTACAGAGGCTAATAGAGCATGATTAGAAGTTAATGGCATTATTTGAGGTTCAACCAACTGAGGCTACACCTTTCTATCTTCATCATCCTGTGCATAGTTTCATCAATAAGAACAAAAGTAGGCTTCATTCTTTTACAAGCACTGATTTTGAAGAAATACTGTAGCAAGCTATATGTTTCAAAGGTATCACCTCTAAATAAAGACTTCTTTAAACTGAATGTCACCTGTCTGTGGTTCCAGAGACATCCTGATGGGTAGTTCAATCCATATCCCTCCTCATCTTTTTAATAGTGTGACTAAAGCTTTTAGCAGTCACACAGCTGTGGAACTTACACGAAAGCTTTCTTGCACAATAAACATTACAGTTAATTGCCCTTCGATAACAGTTGCAAGAAACAAACCAGGGCAAAGCATCAATGGATTTGTGTGTGAATATTGCTATAACAGAATATATCTTTCTACTCAAAATACAGCATACAAAGAGGGTATAAAAACCTACTCTCATTTCAGATAGGTTTTTAAAAGGAATAAAAGATGGTGGGTACTTAAAAGTGACTTTCTGGCTGTTTCTTGCTAAATCAGAATCCTACTCATTAGATTGATTGCCAAAATTGCACAAAGTAATTTTGCAATAGCAAAGAAAGAGAGGAATCATACTTAGCAGCAGTTTTAAAATTGACTATTTGAAGAGGACACTAGAATTTATGGTATTTTTCTTTAGTGACTTGCTGTCATTCTGGAGTCAAAGCACATTTTACTTCTACTCTTAGCAAAGTTCTTTGAGAGCATGAACTGTCCTACTGCACACAAGGTGTTTGGGTGTCTGTTCTCCAAACTCCAATTAATGTTCAAAAGGGTGAGGCACTAATGACTTCAAGCAGTGCTATTACTCATGACATGACAAAGGAAACAGACTCAGCCTGTAATGCTTTAACAGCTTCAAACAGCTATGGATGTTAAACTGCCCAATAGTTCACTCCTAACTTTGGACAGTGAGGGACAAATTTAACTCAATGAACTATCTGGCTTCAAAGATGGAGATGCATTTTTGTTATCAGAAGCCAACGATCAGTATCAGTTTCAGCAGCACAGATAACTCATGCAACAATGGCTGCTGAGTGCCAATGACTGCTAATGAGAACTTGATCAATAGTATTTCTAATGACACAATTCAGACTGTAATGAGACAGCTTCTGGAGATAGGGAAAATAAGTTAGGAGTGATTATATCATCAACCACAGCTAATTCCATTGTTGCCCATCTCTTGTTTTCCACTTGCTGCTTAATATCCAATATATATTTGTTCTTTTCTCTGCCTTGTCCAACCCCTACACTAAAGATTCTGAGGATCACAATGCTTATATGTTTACAGCTTTTATACTGTAGAACTTTTGAGTTGCCTAATAATCATCTGTAATTTCTATAATGCCTAATGGATACTAGGGGACAGGCAAGCTACCATTTCTTACTATTCAGACAGCATCAAACAGGATTATATATTACCAGTATTTTCTTGCACTGTTTCTTGGAGGGTTAATGTCTAGGTATGTTAGTTGCTCAGTGATGCAGCTGAAGTCGGTTGATTGGATGCTCCTAGCAATAGTTCTGCATTTGCACTCAACATATAAGGTATCCTTTTCTTAAGTTTTCTTTCTGGCTATGTTTAACTCGCAAGCAAAAAGCAAATGATAGGCTTTTCTGGCCACTGGAAATACCACCCCTACTGCCATAGGTAGCAATAGCATAATACAGTGCATCCTTCCTACGCTGGATCATTTGCTGCCAGTCAGCTTGAGTCAAAAAAGTGTCAATTTTATTTTGTTCATGAACTGCATGTTCCAGGATCCTCAAAACACAGGAATCACCTCAATGAAACACACTAGTTTAATTTCACTCTACACGTGTGGGTGAATTAAATAATTATGTGCACTAAGAAGGCTAGGGAAGAAGTAAAAACTATGGCTATATAAGTCAATGCCCACAAGGCAAGATAACTGTCCAATATTTATAGTACATTAACAGCTCATGTGTACACATTTCTCCTCACTTTCACCAAGGAGTAAGCATTATCAGATTTATCACGCTGTAAGAGTGAACATATGGATGGTTACTATGTAGTTAACATGCTAGAAATCAACAGCCCAACGTGTTTGACAGTAATTTGTTATGAAGACAAGCAGAAGTAGAAAACAATCGAGGACTGGCAGGCAGAAAGAAACAGACAGAGGCAAAATGTCGATTGTTAGTGATCTTGGCAATCAACTCTAACCATAGCCCCTGCTCATAAATATGTTATTAAGCCAAATAGTTACAGATAAATGGAGCACTTGTATCCTGCTCTAGATGATGTACTAAGCCTGGTAAAGGAATATTCTGGCTGCGAATAAAACCAAAGCACACAGAAAAACAGAGTTCATGCTGAATTTTCTGCTTTCCTTAGTCTACTAACAGGAGAAACCTTCTCTTGAGGCTACATTATGATATGGGGAATAGAAGAACTGCCTAGAAGATCCATTAGCATATGGTGAAAATCCAGGTCCCTGAAAACGAAGATATGATAGATGTATATTGTCATGTCCATAAACTAAAAGATGTTCTTCCTGACTGTAGTGGGTCATCAAATAGTGCTCAGGATTACAAGTGGGGATTTTGTAATAATTATTGAATGTGGTGAAGACATTCTTCTTCACATAATTGCTTAATCTTCTTGAGTATCCAACAATGTATTTGCCACCCTCATCAGCTGAACTGTCACTATAAAAAACAGAATTCACTGAATTACAGGTAGGAACATGACAAATAGCAGACTTGGCTAGGTCTTTTTATTGAATAAATTATTTGAAAAGTATTTCCTTAATCAGCTCTCATGATATTATTCTATTGTACCTGATCCACCAAAAAAGTGTCAAAGATGTCTTTTTCCCCAAATTCTAATAGAAAATGGTGTGCACAATTGATAACATTCAAAAGCAGAGAAATTATTAACATTTCTATAACTAATTTGTGAAGTTTAAATTATTTTTACTTTAGCAATAATTGGCATCAAATTTACATCAATCTCATAATCATAATTACATCTATGCACCATTTATTTCTAAGGGACAATCGATCTCCAGAAAATTTTATTACCTCGGTTATCCTTTGAATATCGTAAGAACAGCAAGTGTTCTCACTTTCACTTTTAATCATGGAAAGATAAGGCACAAATCAATTAAACAGCACATTTATCAAAAGATTTAAGAAAGTCTGTGCCAAACCTCAAATGCTCGAATGAAGCATCTTTAATAGAAGACTATCCTTCATTCTATCACATATTTATGGGCCAAGAATCTTCTCTGGGGGACAAGCAGCCTATAGACATGCTGTCAACAAAGAAAAGAGCTGTTGACAAACACAAACTTTGTGACATTTTAATTCTAATCTCTGACTAGCTTTGCATACAGTGATTCTCTCCTTTTTAAAAGAAAGTTAAAATTCACCCTGCTGAACATCCCAGCCCGGAAAAATCTGAGGCAGAGAAAACACATTACTAGAAGTTGGATATAGAATGGTTCCTTCAGGTCCCCAGCTCCAGAGCTACATTTTTAAAGAATATTTAATTTGTTTGATATACTTTTTGCCTTTTTGTTAAGTTCTAAAGTTACAGAATAAAGGGAATGTTTATTGCTTGTTTTCACACACTGTCACTGTCAGACAGCTCTCTCAAACTGACTTGCACAAAGTCTTTCTGAATAACTTTATGAAAAACTGCCAAAGAATTCTGGACCTTTCTGATCCAAAGCTTCCTGAAGTCAAGGAAAATCTCTCCAGAGGATTCAAGCTCCTCGGAGGTCTGTAGTTAGTTATTAATTCATAGAACATATAAAACATCAAATGGGTATCCCCTTGCCTCTGTTCAAGTTCCTTAAGTACAAATGCAGTCATGCATGGAGTATTTAGTCAGTGTAACCTCAGGAAGTTTTCCAAGACCAATTTGTGTAAAATGACATAAGTAATGACATTTGACACTCTGAGGCTGGCTAGCTTACTCTGCATAGCCAAGCTGTAATGGATGCTATGTCCTATCCTTGGTCCTCTGGCCATCCCTTTTTCAGAAACATTCTGAAAAATACTCTCTCTACAGCCTAGACCAAATGTTATGGAAGACAAGAAAGCCTCATTATTATATGACAATAATTAACTGCTTTTCTTAATAAGCTAACATTTACCCCGACACATAAGCTGATTCCTTCTTTAAGCTTCAATAGAAGTACATTCAGAAAACTTTATCAGTGACTCAGATTGAGACAAAAAGTCACTAAAGAGAACAATATTGCCCAGAGCATCCTTTCAGATTTAGTTTCTTCTTAGGTTTATGGGTCATTTGCAAATCTGTTCTGACAGGAATATTAGGCTACTGTATAGCTATAGCAGAAAATTCACCAGAGACAAACTCCAGTGAATCTTCAACATTTGCATGGGCTGTTGATGAGACAGCTCTTATATCAGCATTTGGTTAGTTCTAAAATGTTAGCCAGCAATTCTTATCCATTAAAATGAATTTTAAAAACTCCTACTTTGTGTGCTTAAACAACTCTGTCAGAGGTCTGCTATCTGACTACACACACTCTCTCAAACAATTATTAACAGGTCTACACAAGGAACATTCTTTGCAAGACTGTTTCATCCCTTAATTGAAAGGTTAATGGCTAGCTTGATTCATATCAGAATAATGTTTTGTTTGGAAGCAAGTCATTGTGTCAGGTTGCATCAATACTTCATAATCTCCCAAATTCTTTTTCAGACCCAGAAGAATTAGCTCTTCTTCAGAATTAGGGGATTTTCAACCTAACCTTGTTTTCTTTCCACTCTTACTCTATACACTAAAGATGAGAGTCTTCAATATCAGAAGGCCACAGACATTAAGCTCTACAAGAAAGACAAAAAAGCAGAGCTAATCAAAGGGGTAGTGACAAATAAAGGATTTGATACCTCAAAGGGCATCCAGCCCAGAAGTAAAAGTTTTACATCTTTATAAACAAGGAATTTTCTGCCTTCCAATCAGAGCACTATTTATAAAGCCTCAGAAGCACCACAGTTACAAATTAAATGTGAGGTCCTCGTCCCAGAAAGCTTAAATTATTTCTACAATGAGAGATAACAACAAAGAGATCAAAAATGTTATTGAAGAGCCAGGATTACAGAAGTGAGAAATTGTTAGATATTCTGTTACAAACTCTTAATATAATATTTAGGTCTCTTGGTTACTATTTCTCACCCAGCTTCAGTTCCCAGCCCATTCTCTACAAACTGTGAGATATGAGATCCTAAAATTCTGCTACCCTGAAGGGGAAAATTTTATACTCTGCCTCATTTCAGTGGTTCATTCTCAAGGATAGCTAGTTGTGCTAGAAATCAATACTTCATAAAACCTAGTCATAATTTTCATGTTTTTTTAAAGAATCATCACCCATTTTTTTTCTTGATTACACTAAAACAAGTCAGGAGTAAATCTTCAGACTTCCAGTGAATTCATCTTAGTTTAACAGGTTACTGAGTGTTTACGTGTCTACGCCCATAGTTTTATCTCGATACATGCAGGATAACTAACTTAGTTTAAGCACTTTTTGCTTTGACTTAAACTAAATTGTGCTGTTTTTCATTGACAAGTTAAGAGAACATTCATGGACATTGATGATAGTCAATTCATTAGCAGCTCATCTATCAGCCTGGTAAATCATTTTTATATAATTGTATGCCTGAATCAATAATTCCACACTGTCACTCAAGTATAAAATCAGTGTAAAGAAGTTCAAAATCAGCATGTAAGGGAGATGCTCATGCTACAGTCATTGTGAAATTAACGTCATAGTATCTGTGATTACATACTAGAAGTTGTATAGCTGCTGCTGTGGCCTCCCATCTCCCTCTCTAGAATACACTTTATGAGCTTTAGTTACTGAAAACATTCTTGGGAGGAAGCCAGACTGACCTAGTTTGTTAATAATCCTGTTTTGTAAAAAGCTAACAGACCAATAAGTAGTTAAAATAATGTTAAACTATTTCACATAATAGATATTCCCATATTTAGTCGAATGTGTGTGTGCAAATATACACATAAAAGTTTGTGTACAAATACAGCATTTAAGAAGAAAATGTTTGTTTTACAAACTGGTCAACATTTTAGTATGTAAGATGTTCTAACTTACTACGCTTTAAATACATTTCCAAGTCAGTATAAATATCTTCAGGGTATGTGTACTTTTTCTCCTTTTTCTTTCTTCCTAGTTTTTTAAAGGGGAAAAATACATGAACTTTCAATGTTAATGAATAAACCCCTCCAAAAGCAGGCACTATTTGTAGCACTGAGACATTCCCATGAGCATTCAGCTACTGAAGAAAGAGTTGATAGTTAAAAGCAACATTAGAAATCATTAAATTTAGTTCCTCTGAGAAATTCTAACACTACCTAAAAATGAGCAAGACCAGCACTGCATAGGTCTTAGAATGACCAAGCAAGCTGCGTTTTAGAAGCTGATTTTATTTTTTTCCCCCTCCGTTACAACTTCATCAGGTGTTATCTGTATGCTCAGACAAATGCTAAACACCCTATACAGGTTTGGTAGCCCCTATCCAGACATATTAATGAATCAGTAAATAGAATAGGTTGGAATTATGAAGAGAAGGTGTAGGATTAGCAGAAAATCCAGAGCAGAACAAGGATTACAGAGACAAGACTTGAAAGACCCTGTAGTAATCACCTCTTTGACAGATTTTAGAGTTGGTTTGACTTAGCAAATAAAGTTTCATAGGCTTTCTGCTGCAGTTGCTCTAAAGAACATCTGAGAGAGTTGTAAGTTTTGGTTGCGTTTGCTTTTATTGCCTTTCCCCTCTAAAAATAGTTGAATGTGGATGAAACAGATACAGATACACAAGAGACAAGAAGTGAGAGCACACAAGTCTCCCAAGACAAGAACAATACTGTCATACACCATGATGCATCACACATGGTTCTCCCTTTAGAGAAGAGCCATGTCTGCTCCTGCCAATAATCACGTGGGTACATGCAAGGACAAGAACAGCAACTGGTAAATAAATCAATCTGCGAATGCTATGGGGACAAGAGCAATTGCATTCAGACTGCCCCGACTTACCAGTTATTTAGCTAGTTACCTGTTTTCCTTTCTGTAAAAAAATGCTTAAAACCCAGGGATAATGCCACATGTCTAAGTCAAAACCAGGAAGAAAGCAGGTGAAGTAACAGATTCTCAAAAAGCCACATGCAGGGGACAGTTTACTCAAGACATCCAAGGAAAAGCTTATGTCTCATGACTGATACATAGTTCTGGTTTCTAACAAGCAGAAATAAACATTTTTGTTGCAAATACTTTGTGTGTTTCAAAAACCTAAAGTTTCAGGAGAACCACTGGAAAGTCATATATCCTGTCAATCTCAGAAACTAATTTTACCTGAAAAATTTTCAGAAGAAACAAAAATAAAGGAAGCCTAAATGTTTTATTTTAACCACTTCAAAATTGTTTAAATACTGTGTGTCCCAAACCATTATTTTGTTTTGAAAATTTCCATAATTTAATAAAAACGAATCACTAAATGTTTAATTCTCCCAGAACTGATGCCTAGAAGAAAATCAAACTAGGTTTTTGACCCTAAATAATGTTTCCTCCATTTCTTATTTCAGATAACTGAAATATTAAACTTAAGTACAATAAAAAAGAACAGGCCTAACTCCACAGAAGGCTAAATATTTAAATCCTAATGAGGCATGTAACACCTTGTAGACCAGGCCCTACATTCTTTCAAGAATTTAATCCACTTCAAACAAAGAATCTTTCAGAACTCTAAGGATTAAGCTGGAGGGCCTGGGAATGTTATGTAAATGACTTACTGCATTGTGCACCCACCAAACAAAAAAAATAACAACTTGATTTGCAAGAAACCCCACCTATGATTCTGCAAATTGCCACTTGTTAATCCCCTCAATCCCTCCCCCACCTCATCTCCATCCTTTCCTTTCTTCCTTCCTCTAGTTCTTTTACTTTTACCATCATTTTTCTTTCACTTTTGTTACAGCAGACAGATGACTGTCCACTCCTTGTCCAATTCATCACTTTGCATAGCTCTTTCCAATCATTTCGTTAATTATTGCTTGTGTTAACTCAGCATCTCAGCAATCCAATCATTGTCCAGGAGTCTGTTGCTCTAATTAACATGCAAACTAACAAAACAGTGGTCTTTGCTGCCAAGAACTATGAAGTACAGCATCTGAAAAGGTAAAAAATAAAGACAGCTGAAAGTGAGCTCAAACCCAACTATGGTCAAGATTTTGTGTGAATGACAAGAAGTGGGGCGGGGGCAGGGAAAACCCCTCTTTTGTTTAAGGAAAGCATTGGGATAGGGTAGTGGATGCTCCTAGAAAGCATCTTCTCTTCTCATGCCTGATGGGCACACTGAGAAACCACATAAAGGTAAAGGCACTTAATTAAAAAGGCTGCAAGCAGAAGTGAAGACTAGCATCAAAGGTTAATTGGAGGCAACAGCTGACCTCCTAATATGCAGTAAAGTATGGTAAAGACAGTGAGATCTGGAAAATGAAGGCTGGCAGCCCTATTTTTAGTGTTATAAGCTGGAGAGTGTTTCAAAAAGATGTGTGATATGGCTGAAGCAGAAATCTAGGTGTCTGATTTCTGCAGCTGCATTCTGAACGAATCGGAGACAGTCATGGCACATTTGTCAGGGCCAGGTGAAAGGACATTGCAGCAACTGAGACATCAGATGTTGGAAGCCTGAATAAGAGTATTAGCCCTGTAGACAGTGAGGAAAGGCAGCATGTTAGAAATACGAATGCAAAAAAGAATTGATCAGACTTTGACACAACCTGCATTGAAAACCTGGCCTGATATAAACCAGCTTTATGGTTCCCTACAGCCAGAGTCACAGATGGAGCTGTTTCTCCTTTCTAATGACCACCACCTACAGAGCCAGCCACTTGGATCAAAGAGGAGGTTGCCACTCACCCTTCAGCAGTCCTCTTAATCCACAGCAACATATTAAAGTAGTAAATGACTTCCTTAAGCAGCTGAGGATGACATCTCCTTCTCTCTAGTATTAGCACTTCAAAAGCAAATAAATCCTGATTCACAAAACAGGACTCAGCATCCCCATGGACTAGAGCTTGCAGTGACTTATTTGGAAATCAGGACTTCAGAGGCTGAGTTTTGCTGGTTCGGAATATCAGGTGTATGGCTCATGCCATAGCAATGAAGAGGAAGCCAGAGAGAAATAGCGTTCATAGTATATGCAAGAGTGAGTGAATACAGGAAAATCGCTACTAAATTAAGAATAAATAATGCAGCTACATATATCTATGACTATATCCATCCATTACAGCAGTATCTGAGTAACTACTATAGCTGCACAACTCTGAAGAGAAAAGCTACAGTTCCCAAATCTTGATGAGAGACAGGAAACAAGGAGACCTTCAGCGCACTTACCATCTGTGTTCACCCCTTGTCAAAAGTTTAGGCTAGCGTCAGACATTGGCCCAGAGCATAAATGAAAGAAGGAATCCAGCTCTTATTTAACTTTTGTGAAGCCAGGGGATCTAGGCAACTATAGACCTTCATAGATCTTGACTTCAGCAACTTCACAAAAAACACAAAGTCAACTGTAAAGTTAAACAGTAGCAAGCAAGATAATTCATTTGGGTCTCCAACCGCAGGTTAGAAGGTCACTCAATGGAGCTGTGATACCTGAACAGTGACAAGCAATGCAACTGCAAGAATTTCAATGGCACGCAGTCAGAAATGGTATTACACTGTTTCTTGGACAAGTTGGTAGCCTAAAACCTGTCTATGAGGAAATGAACAAGAAAAAAGTTCTCTAAAACTGTAACTGTATTGTTGTAAATTTTGTCAGATCTATCTTGCAATGACTGGAAGCCATTACCAAAGTCACAACTGCAAAGCCATCCCAAAGCTTCCATCTCCTCTACACTGTGACATCTGTGGGATGAAAATTTGATATACTGTTCAGAGAACTGGGGTAGCTGGTCATTAGGACCCAGAAGTCCACCTTTTGTGCTTTGATACATATATACATCTGTATATGTATGACTGCATGAATGTATGTGTGTGTATGTGTATGTGTATGACTGCATGAATGTATGTGTATGCCATCGGTATGACTGTATGTACATATGTGTATTCCATCACTGTCACACTTTACTCACATCTGTCTCTAGAATGCACTGGGTAAATTATGTAAAGAACATATTACAATTGTTGCAAGTCATACCATTAACTGTCAATACACATCATCCACAAATACTCTTCAGCTGTATTTGATTAATTAAAAATTATTAATCATATTTTGTGAGAAATTAATCACAAAGAATTGCTGTCACACATGACAATCTAATCACAAGTGTGATACTCTCCATTGCCTGGCCTCCATCAACCTTCTATACACTGCTGACCTTCCCTTGATTTGGCAAATATACATGTTCCCAGCAGCATTTTAACTGACTTGGAAACCTTTTGAGGAAAAAAACACTGTCAAATTCACAGGACAAAAGGCTAGAATTTAGACTAGGATTCAGATTCCCATTTCACCAACGGTCTTAGAGAGAGAAATTATTTGATCATTTTAGACCTCTTCAGCCTTCCCATCAGTTGCCTGGTTTTGACTATCAAGACATGGATGTTAAGGGCAGAAGAAATTGCAGTAGTTGTCTTATATACAACAGTGGGTGTAGAAGACGACAGAAACTTTGAACTTAATACAGAGAGAATAATTGCAACAGATTTCTTTCAGATGTAAAATTAATTCTAAATACAATAGAAAAAAATACTTTAATACACACACAAGCCAGGAAAAAGCTACCTAAATGTGTGAATGGGCACACAGGTATACAGGATAACATACTGAATACTCAGGTCTGGTTGCTTGGCTGGCAAGAACTTTTAAAGCTCTCTTTTCAGATCACATTACTGGTGTTTTCATTAGAGCATCAGCACAGAGATTATTCTACAAGACATCATAAATCTTTTTTTGTACATGGTTACCCTTGACTAAATTTTATAGTGGATGTCAGGTGTACAAGAACAACCTAGGAATGATATACAGGAATATTAACTGTTGCTGACTGCAGTACTAGTTTCCTGATATGTGCGTACTACTGACTACAAAACTACCAGAAAGATTTTGTATATATTTCACTTACTTTATCTTATCAGTAGATCATGCTCACATTGCCTGTAAGCCCAGCTCCTGTGTAGGCTCAGAGAAAATCCTACTTCCTTGCTAAATATTTTACTGTGCTCTGGTTTTACATGCTGCAATGGTGGGATACTGCAAGAGGAAGCTCTTCTGACATGCTAATAATTTAATTTTGCATTCAAAGTGAATGCTTTTATTGACTTCAGTAGATTTTACATCAAGATCTGAGACTACTAAAATGAATGTTAACCAACTGAGAGCCTATGTGGCTGATTCTCAAACAGTGGAATAGCAATTAAAAATTAGATCCATAGCTTATGAAAAGCTTTAATATATTTGCATTTAAAAGCTTGTAAATCATTCCCAGGACAGGCTTGGATTTTTTTTTCCAAGTTTTCATTCCAATTCACTTAGTACTCTTCTCTGTACATCCCTGGTTTTAATTTATAAAGGACCTTGTTCTCATTTTTACCAAAGACCTTAACATTGTACTAAATTAGTAGCTGTAATTTTAGAATGGTAAAAGGATCATGTTTAACATAATCAAATGCATACTTTTCAAATTACTCCAGCTACAATCCCAATTAAAATCAGAGCAAAACATGTTAATTGTTCTGGTTATTACTCAGCTTAACAAGGCTATACTCTAATAATCAGATCTTATTGTACAAAACTGGCTTTCTTACTCCATTTTGCTTTTCCTGTTTTTCTATCCTACCTTTTCTTGTGGCTACTTTAACTCATATTATTACATGACATTGTCATATACCATAGGGCCACTTCAGCACCATAAACACCAGTTTTTGAACAGGTGTGTTCTTAATACTGCAAGAAGCATGGTCACCTCAAGGTGTGGGGTAGCAGAAATAAAACCTCTTTCTTTCTCTATGTCCCGAATCTAGAAAAACTTCAGTGGGTTTATTAGATTCTCCCACATACGCTAAGTCCTATCTAAATACAGCTTTTAAGACTCAATAAATGCTTTTACTAACTGAATACTTAAGTATAAGAAAATTTTCCTTTGAATGACTGGAAAACATACTTACCTTTCCCAGATATCCCAGCTGTAGATTACACATTTATGGCAAATATTAAAATAAGTAGTCCCATCCCCCAAAAGTACCTCTAATTTTGTTGTCACTATTTGGGTGGGTTGGAGCTTGGTGGTGGTTTTCTGTTGTGTTTTTTTTTGTTGTTTTTTTGTTTGTTTGTTTGTCTGCTGGTTGGTTGTGGGTTTTGTTTTGGTTTGGAGGGTTTTTTTTGTAGTTTTATGGGGTTTTTTTCCCCCACAGGGCTCTGAGCTAAACTTAAAACTACTGTGCTGACCACTTGCATTCACTGAACTTGTCATAACACTGTGCAGGAACAATACTGGCAATTTCTGTTCTCTTAGGCATTTTTTAACTTGTCTAATTACCTTCTCTGCCTAAATTTTCCCTGCAGCTTCTGAAAGAGATTATTTCCTTCTTTCTTCAAAACATTTTTGCAGTTACACCACATGCTGTTAAATAGGCCCAAATATGTTCTGCCCTAGAAGAAAATATATTTCAGGTACAATGGAGAAAGGAAATGGAGGTTTTCTTATTTTATTTTTATTTCACTGCTGCTTAGACATGTTCAAGGAAAACTCTTTATATGAATGAAATTTCTGAAATCATTTACTTTTTTTTCCTAGCTTTAGAAAAGCCAGTCTCCAATGCCCAGAGTGACAGGAACAGTCATTCTTCAGTCATTGTTTGATGTTTCACATGAAATTATGTGAGAAGAGGTCTGAATCTTTACTGTACATATGCCCATCACAGCACAGACTGCACTTGGTAGTCAATGAACTCCTTGTTACTAACCTGAAGCAAAGAACTAAATGGACAATGAAAATTGTGGCTCCTTTCCCTGAACTATTCAAACATGGCTCTTAGAAAGTGAAAGTTAGAAGATGGATGCTGAGCTTGATCTGTGGTCACTGTACTGTTAAAACCTCAAGGACTGCCTGCCTGCAGGCTTCCTACCTGCCTGCCCTCAAGAGGGCTGAGGCAACAGGTCTGGATATTCCTTCTCTGTTTTGGATCCTCCAGCGGTCTGAGAGGAACAGAGGTAGTTTCCACCAGGGTGAAACTAGCCAACAACCCCTCTACCTACCTCCCACACCTACCATATTCTGACTTATTGGGTGATTACTGGAAACCTTTCACCCCTTCATTCCCCTGCAATGTGGCGGTGACTTGTTTAGCCATCAAGTCTGCAGATTTTCCATGCACCAGACACTACCAATGGTCAGGCTGATGTACAAGAAGTATAGTCCAGAGAAGGAAGCAAGGCATGCTCCTGTGCAGTCATGCATAAGATTGACAATCCAGTTCAGAGAGCTTCATGGCTCATTTGGGCTCCCAAAGCACCAAAGATAGCAAAAAACCTCACCACCCCCACCTGCTCGTAACCAAGATCATTAAAAATATTCACAGAATGAAGGGGAACAGAGGCTCTTCCACATGTTCAAATAGGGAAAAACACATCTTTGCTGCTCTCCACAAAATCAGTGAGGTGGAACATTTTGTCTGGATTGAAACACGTTAAAAAGGAGATTAGAGTAAAAAGAGTATTCACTAAAGGCACTTGCTGAGAGCTGGGTACCTGCCTGACCCTCTGCACCTCTGAAAATCATTTTTTCTATTACACAAATGACTATTAATGCTGTCTCTGATCATGACTACCCTACCCCTGGATAACCCCTGGGAAAGAGCTCATATGGGATGAAAGTCTGACCCAGAAGGAAGAAACATGGGGGCTATTTTCACTTTAGATTAAACTCAAGCTGGACCACAGCAGCCTTCAGTGTGAGTGATTTGATGGATTACTGAGTAATATTTTATGACATTTAGGAATGGATTTTTCAAAAGGATGAGACATTTATTTTTTTCTGAGGTTTTGCATTTTAAGGAGAGAACAACCCTTATACTGCTTAGAATATGAAAACAGATAACCTACAGAGATGCTGTTCTGGGTGTTGATTATTTTTATTTTCAAGATATCCTACACTCCAGAAAAATTAATGTTGCTTTCTCATTATCCTTTTGATGAATCTGCTTCACTTATTCATGTTCATAAAATATTAGCGTATCTAGCTTAGGAAATGTCTTTTTACTGAAATACATGTTTTTCTCATCTTGAGTGGTACAGACTGTATATCTCTCACAAAGCAATAATGTGCAAGAGTATATAGTATAATGTAGCACCTATTCATATAATTCCAAACAGAACCTATACACACAGCCTTACTGTGGCTGTAATTTAGATATATTGAATAATACAACCTTCTTTATAGTGGGAACCTAGATTTTTATTATGCACATGAATTGACTATTAATAAAAATTGTTGGTACTTATGCAGCACCTCACGCAAAGAAAACCCAACAATTTCTCAGGGAAATAAATTTCTATTTTGCAGAGGTCAAGAGCTAGCACTTCCAAGTGCAAAGTATCAATACAGCTTTTTCATAATTATGTAGCAAATTGGGAAGCAGGTGCAGATATAAACTCAGATGACTTAAATTCTAGATTATTAAAAATACTTAATGTTTCCTAAAGTTATCTTCCCACTGCTTTGGGAAGGTGAGACTCATACAGATATGGACGTAACTCAGCTTGAATACTGACATCAGCTGAAAGTGACAGAGGTTTTGTGATGGAAGCTATGACTATACAAACATTTGGCTATTTCTACAGTGTTTTTGGGTAGCTAGAAAAAGAATCTAAACCTTGAATTCCTTCAGATACAGCTCCATGAGGCTACACTGCTGAAGATGTGAACTTGCCACACTACACCTTTTGCTGAAACAGCGAAAATGTGAAAAATGCAGTTACTTAGAGGAGCTTCAGCTGAGAAAGAAAATAATCAAACAGAATCAGTTCTGTTCTAACCCAAAACAGGACACATCTGTATCATTTTGTGCTTTAACATTACAAATCCAAAGCAACATCAGTTAATTATTAAGTCTTTTTATACGGGGCATAAAAGCAACCTTGATTCATTTTGGCCAACATAAAAAGAAACTGAAGTATTGAGGCTTTCCTGTATTCAGGCTTTCCTGAGATGGCAAAGAGGTAGAATTCATCTCAACCTTTTTGCTTGCTAAAACTTTCCTTCACAGCTGAAGAGAACCATTGAAGATGATGGTGGAGAGGAAAAAAGGTCCAAGAGCCTCTTTGTGATGAACAATAGAACAAAATATGTCATAGGCATTATGGGGCCAAGTAGCACCTGACCTGAGGTTGTTGGTGCCTAAGTAATGTTTAACTTTGGCCTGAAGCTTGCACTCACATTTTTCTTACAGAAGTAGTATTTTTGCCTTCTGTAAACTTTTCTAGCTGAGTTAGTCTAAGTTTGAGTTTTTGCTTAACTTTCACATTATTTTCTCTGGCACCAAGCTACTGCTCTGACAACTGGGAAAAGCCAGAATATGATTCTGTGTTTTCTCTCAAAACAACTGCCTTACAACATTGATAAATCTCCCATCCTATCTTCACACTGCAAACTCTGACAGGAGGTGTCATTGGTTGAGATAGGAGAGAGGTAACAGATACTAGAGATTTGGACTCGGCACCTGAGTTCATACCATACTAAGATATTTCCATAAAAGAATTTTTAAATGTTTTAACATTTTTTTCAGGCAGCCTGAAAATTAACTCCGAAACATGAATATATCTCAATGAGCTATTAATTCCAGTTCCAGGTAATCAAAAAGTCTCTCTTTAGTTTTAACCTCACCATGAGGGCACATATATGCTGTTAACTCACTGACATAATGTATCTAGGCTGATGAGTGACCCTGTTCCTTTTGCTAAGTATCTTATACAGGTCACATATTGTAATAAACATTTTCCCTTTGTAATACAATGAAGTTGGGAGGGTCATCCTTACAGGCAGAATTTTGACAGGAAATGAAAGTAGTCTGAATTTGGCATACAGGTAAAGCCTGTATCTGTGATCACCAGTTAGACCAGATATAGGTACAGAGCTCTCCACCTTTCTCCCCTCAACTTCCAGAGCACAGTAGTTAGGTATTAGCAAGGCTCACAGCATGTTTGTCCCTCAGTTGCTGGTAAATCTCTGCTGTAGAGTAACTGGAGCATACGAGCCAAAGGAATTAAACAAAAAGAGGAAGCAGGCAAGCCATGTGATCATGTTAAACATATCTATTTTTTCACTTGGATTTTTCTTATATTCCTGATGACAAGTGACAATTAAAGTGATTAATTTAAAAGCTTCATTAAAGTTATGTTGCTTTCCCCAAAGTATATACATATCTTTTTGGAATTTTCAACTCTTGCTATCTTTACCAAAGCTTCAATAATAAAGAAAAGGAGATAAAACCTCAACTTCTATCTGGCAAAGAGCCAAAGCTCCAATTACAACAAGAACTATGAGAATAAAAGTAATAGGTTCTAATTGGTGCCCAAGAGGAAAGGTCAGTCTCCTTGGAACAATGGGAGTCTTTGGTGGTAATAGACTGAATGCTCCTATGAGACCTTGTAAATGTCAGTAACACAGCTGAAACAGGAGCAAAAGGAAAGGTTTTCCATTCTGGAACACAAGGAAGAGTTTTGCTGCTAGAGGTATTTTAAAAAGAGAATGGTGAAGCACTTTAACAAGGGACCTGACTTGGAAGATATATCTAAGCTCCAAGGTTCAAAATGCCAGACATGTTTCAAGATGTGTGGGATAAATTTATTTTCAAGATAAAAAAGGAATATTGCAGTGCATACTGGAGTCTGGCACAGCAGACAATTTGGGAACTTTGCCCACTGCTATGCTAGATTACTGACTTAAGCTTCCCCTGTTCCTCTGCAATGGCCTTATGCTATTCACCTCCTAAGTAGGCTTTGAATGATGTTTGTCTGTCCTTGTTTGGTTTTGGTTTTTTCAGGAGGTTTTTTTTGTGAGTGTTTTGGGGTTTTTTTCATTTGTTTTGGTTTGGTTGTTTGTTGTTGTGGAAGATTTTTCTTTTTAGCAATACAAATGAAGGGTACAAACTTGCATGGACACGCTGTAGCTTGGGATTCCCTGCCAGACAGGGATTGTATAGAAATTCAGATCTTCTAGCATTATGTGAATTAGGAGAAAATGATTTTGTAGCTAAGATTTCAACCAAAAACCCGTGTTCAGTTCCTATCTTTGCAGCTGATTATTTTCCAACCTCAGCAAAACATACATTTGATCTCATTCATAAACTAGGACTAACAACATTTCTTCTCAACTGCCTATTAATAGAAAAGCCATAAAGGACCAAGGGTCTCAAGCTGCAGGCACAGAAACCGTTACACTTTCTTCCCCAGCTGATACTGTCTGCACACTTTTGGTTTACCTGCAACTGCTCTTTAGTTTCTGGGAAACTAGAAAAATCCATTATTCATAATGTTTTACATGCAATAGAACACTTAGCAAAATTGATTATTTCTTATTAAGTAACGTGTTACACATTTGTTACCTTTTGAAACTATTTAATCTCCTCCATTTTTTTTTAACTTCACTAGCAGTTTAAGAAAAAGGAACAAAACAATGTATTGGCTCCCAAATTTACACAAACAGTTGGCCTCACTCAAAATTTACTACCAAGTGCTTCTCTCAAATCCTCACATGTTCTCCTTGGCAAACATCCACAAAAATGCTGCAGGTACAAGTATTTCCTGAATATTCATGATGGTCTGGTTACCCTCCCCTACTGATGAAAACATGCTTGGGAAACAGTGGTCTAGGGTTTGATCCACTGTATTAGAACACATAGCAAGAACTCCTCTGACAGTTCTGATCTCCAACAAACCAGCCATCATATGGTTATGCCACAGTATCCTGCTATTTTTCCCCTTAAGGCCAACTTCTGGTATCTTCCTACCATAACACAACAGAGAAATGATATAAAAGTGAGATTTAGACACGTATCCCTAATGGCTCAAAATCCAGAAGGTAAATGAAAACACTGGTATTCTTAGTCCAACTTTATGGGACACTGAACAAGCTGATTTTCAATTGCTTGGGGCTAGTTTTTCGGGGGGGGGGAGGAAATCAATATTATGCCAACTGGCTTTTATCCTGCTTTAAATAGCCTGCCCCACTTATAGAAATCGATGGAGCTACAAGTTTGACAAGAAGACAGGTCTTCTCTGTAGTTAGACATGTTATTGCACTACCATTAATCCCAGCTGCCTGTATTTGGGCTGCAACTAACAACATATCACTTCTCTGTTCTCTAATCTTCTGGCATATACCCTCCCTTGCCAGAAGGGATATCATCTGTTCCAGAATATTTGGTAAATTGCTGAGAAGGGAAGAGAGCTGAAGGATATTCAACAAGATATTACCTTGCATAAGCTTTAACTGCCCAGTTTGTAGAAAACGGGTCAGAGTCAAACTGGCAAGAATATCCTTGAAACACTTCTCAGCCTGGGTGAATCTTAGCTTTAAAGCTGAATACCATGGCTTATACTTCTCCATCATTAGTTTCGACACTCATTGTGTCCTTAGAGACTTCTGTGAGATACAATGGCATACTGTAGTATTACACTTTGAGTGGGAAAATGTCAAAACTGACACTATTTCTGATAAGCTTACAAGAGCAGCAGAGGAAAAAATAGACTTTGATTTCACTTCATATCCAGGAAGAGATATGGGTGTAGAATAATGGCAAGAGCTTTGAGTGTAATAGCATTGTGAGAGCTGTCATATACTATCACCATGAATCAGAAAGTTTGGTAGTGAATGCTGCCAGACACTTCAAAAGTTAAATATTCATTTTGAATGATGAAACTGTCTTCACTTTGTTAACATGGACAAAATGCTTGTTAATTATTGGTTTCCTGTGAGCTCAATATTAAAGACTAACAATACAGCACCACTTCCTCAGTCACTGCCACTTTACAGGTCTACATTGACTGCAGTGAAACTACTAAACTGCAGCTATGTTAGATTGTATCCAAAAGATATGAGGAACAATTACCTATCTAAATTAGTAGAAACACAAATTTGCTTTATCCTTGCTTTCAGAGAGGGCAGGGGGAAGAAAAAAAGTCTTCCGAAACTGAAAACAAATCCATACTTGGGTATTTGGTATGCAGGTAGATGCATTAGTCTTGAATCTAAAGATATTACATACAGAAGTGAAAATTGTAAAATATGTATTATCATAAGGATATAAGACATTCCAGTCACTACTAATAGTGGTTTTTAAGAGCAAGCTTGTAACAGAAATTATTGATGAACTGCAGAAAATAAAAAACTTCTTAATTTGAAGGGTGACACATCCCTCTTCCTGTGGGTAGTGAACTGTTTACACATGTATAATGTTATCAGAAAATTGCTCAATGAAACAGTTAGACCACTGTATTTAGAGAAAAGACAGAAGTGAGGAAGAATCAGTATGTTCTTCCATTGCAAGACCACTGGAGAAAAGGAACATGTAGTGTTATCTACCCCAAACTGCCTACCAGATCAGCAAAACTAGAAGATAAGTCCCACTCCACATTCTCTTGACTTCCTCCCTCTAAAATGTTCCCTCAGAAGTAAAATATGAGGCTATGAAGAATTATTATCTGTGGTCATAGCATAAGAGACATTTAAAACAAACCTGGAGGCTTTTCATATACCTTCCTATGCTCTATGGGGTTTAATCCAAACAGACATTTCCATTTGATAAAATTTTTCTTTCTGCAAAACACTTCAGTACAATGTGGCTCCTCCATTTCAAAAGCTAAGAAAAGACTTTCATTAAACACCTCCTTGAAATCTCTGGGCACTACGTCATTTAAAAACAAAAAAAACCCACCAACCAAAAAAATCATTCACATCTGTAAGACAATGCCTTTTTGGTCTGTTATGACTGTTTCTTTGAAGGCTGCACTCACAGCCTGAAGCTAACAAGGACCTTTCCTTACAAATGAAAAAGAGAGCAACAGAACGATTTATTTTATCTCTGCAAGAACGGACTGCAATGGCACTTTGGGCTATTGGCATGACTAATCAGCTGTAGACTCTGGGTCTCCCACTGTGCCTAATTTGCTAAGGATGCCATTCCTTGACAGCTACAAGATCTGGCTCAGTCAACAGTGAGGTGTGCTTAGAGCTCTGCTGAGCTCTACCTTTACCAGTATAAACTGATAATCCTCACATTAAGATTTATAAAGGCCAACAAAAATGACACCACTGGAAATAACTGTTTTTTCTTGAGTACAAAAAACAAGATCTGCCATCACATCTGACTTCTGAAAGCTTCCATGGTTAAACAGGTCAGAGAGAGGATTCTCAATCTGATTTTGGCAACTGAGGGTAGCAGCTTCTAGAGAAACAGCAATGTCAGGTGGAACTATCCATCTCTATGAACATTTTCCCAACTCTCAGGGGAGCAGGTGCAAAAGCCAGTGTATAGCACACACTTCTGGGTCTTATCTTTTATACAACTGGGTAGTTTACATTCCAAAACCAGAACCTCCTTGATGCAAATAAAGTCCTCTAATACCACAGGATATAAAGTAGTAATCAATCATTCCTATTTCACCTAATAATCTTCTCCTGTCCTGACTGTTAGAAGCATTTGGCAAGTATTCTATCCACCACCACTAAACACTCCAAAGAACAGAAGGCCGGGTTGCCATTCCTTGCATTTCCTTTCAATTAAAACTCATTAATAAAAATAAATGTGAAGTAGTTTGAGATCTAGCCAGCATTGAACCCATGCAATTATATTTACGATAAATATCCGTTATCTTGGAGCAACACACACAACAGGACAGTGTTTAACATGCTGTGATAGAGGTGGTAATCACAACCACTAAATATAAAAGAAGAGGAAAGCATCTGTAATCCATTCATCTTTAGAAAGAAAGAAGAGAAGACACTGTACTACACAGCAATTAAAATCTGAACAGTTGGAGGAATAAAGGGAAAATTCAATGCAGACCTGCAGAAAGAAAAAGGGAGAGAAAAACAAAAGCTAACACAAAAACTAAAACCCAGAGGAACTGTCTGATCCACTGTCCTATTAATAGCATAAAAGTTGCTGGCAGATACTATCACCCATCATTCTATTAATTAACTGGAGTTACACAAATATAAGGGGTTTGAAAGCACAAAGAATGAATGGGCTGCACAAACTTACTCTTTGCAAAGAACACACTGTGCATCGTACAAGGATAGCACATCTAAATTAGCCAGCAGCACTTCGAGTCAACGAAAACCTCTAGTTAAACCATTTGTAGAGTCCAACCAGTACTCATTCATTTATTTCCATAGGTCTATGATTTTCAATGCAATGCTTAAAAGCAACCTATCTGAAAGGCTTTTATAAAGAAAGACCATAAAACTTAGTTTCTTAAGAATTCACATGCACTAAGTGACAAGTTTTTGCAAAAGTGGATTTTCAAGATATCAACTTGGATTTCAAGTTTACTTGAATTTTCAACCAACCAAACACTACTTCCCAAACATTATTTCTTCATGTAGAAGCATTTAAATAATTTTATTTCCCCTCACAAAAAAAGCCCCTAACAAATAAACCAGTGTTGACATACCTAAGCCTAGGGATTTACTGTAGATTGGGGATTCTCTCTTCTAGAGACTTGTTTACAAATACTCAAACAGGCTCTGTGACTTTGGCAAGATCCATGCATTACAATTTTTCTCCCCTTAATCTGTGTCATCAGTCATAGGATCAGGTACCACGGTAAATCAGTGAAAGGAGAGAACAATGAAAAACAGTTTCCACCTCTCTCATTGTCAAGGTTTATACATCATTATGTTATTCACCTTTATCTGTCATTTCCTTAAGAAAATACTGTAATGCAGAAAAATATGAAACAACAGCAATAGGTCATCATTTTGTTAGTTTTAAAGCCTTCTTTTGTAATAAGACATTGTCTGTGATGTCTGGTTAAAATATTTTTTTTTTCAAAAAAGAGACAAGAATTGGAAGTTGGAAGCTTTTAGAAAGAAATTAGCATTCACAGACTGTGGGAAGCTCTGCAAATCCTGTGTATTGGCAGACACTTTTTTTCCTAGATGGAGGAGAGCAAATGAATTATAACAAACAATTGATTCAACACATGTTGATGTTTATCCCTTTGTAGAATAGGAAAATCATCAGAAATTCATGATCAAATCTATTAATTATTTGAATAAATTCAATTACATGCATTCTCCAAGTTCATTGTTCCAACTGCTCTTCTTTATAAGGAATAGACAAGACTATACACAGGATATGCTTGTTTTTTGCATTAGAAGCAACCAGTCTCAAGTCAGCAAAGTTTAAAATTTACCTTCTGTTTCAATAGGACTATTTCTAAGAGTTAACCATGCTCTAAAAAGATTTTATTTTTGTTTTAAAGAAGGCAGCTTCAATAAATGAAGTACATGCTGGTCCCACTAACACATCACTGTTGCAGCAAGGTCTTTTGTCAGATGGCTTCAAGAAAAAAAAAAGTGCCCTTTCTTTGCTGCTGCTAAAGAAGCCTTTACTCTCTACTAAGGAATGCCTTGTGGAACAAAGAACATCAAAGGCTGCAGGTACAGTTCTAAAAATCACTTACCACATGTAACAACAACTATTTAGGGAAAACATGCTGTTAGCCCATTGCTAACCATAGCAGTGTATAAATCCCATACATGAGCTGTATGAGTGTTATAAAATTCATGTATTTTAAGAGTAGCTGAGTCTTACATCCAAAGAAAAAAAAAAAAGTATCTGCAGTTACCTGCATCTGGCCCAGCTTTCAAAGTAACCAGTTTCCCCTANTTTCTGCTTTCAATTCCAAAGCAGTTATGATAAAGACCTTTAGTTTTAGTATTTTTGCTTTCACTGCAAAAGTATTTTTACTGTGAAAATACATTACAGCTCTACACTCTTTTCCTCATGCCCTCTTAATCACAGAGGACTAGCTAGACGCCTGAAGTTAAATGTTTATTGGAGGAATGGCCTGATGTTCTACAGAAATAGACAGCATAAGCAGGACTCCAAAAGACCTCCCCTGCAAGCCTAACTCTGCTCCTGCTGAAGCTGGTTTTGAAAAATTCAATCTCAGACCATTACAGAGGTCCTTTCATCCCAGGTGTTGCAGCTTTCCTCTGGCACTGCCCCATATTGATTATAGGCCAACTGTAGTCTGCTGCCAGAACAGGCAGTTCCACCTTTCCACCTGAAAGCTTTTTCCCTTCCTCTATTTGTTTTTTGAGCTGGAAAGGGATTAGATTTCTGGAAGATTAGTCCTTGATCCAGCTCACCAGATGGCTACATAAACAAGGGTGGCAGTGCAAGGAGTGGAAAGGTGCAGACAGAGAGGGTGAAGGGTTTTCAGAGCCAGCCTGCACTTAAGTTTGCTTAACACACTTGCAAAACCCATAGTTTCTTCTTAGGCTTCTCTACAGCGCAATAGGTAAGGGATGATACAGAATTTGGCCAGCTAATTTTGACTAACCTTTCAAACCTCAAACCTGAAGGACATTTGAGTGATCCAAAAATGATTTAAGCTAATTTTTATTTTCCACACCAAAGCACCAGTAGTAAAGTTTGCCTATCAGCAACACGAGTTAAACTCTTTTTTTTTTTAAAGCAGCACATGAAGAAGGGTCTTTAAACACAATATGACTTTCTATCATATCCATAAATTAGCATATGTAAGAATACAAGTCTTCATCATCATTAGCTGTGCTTTGTCACTTCCTATTGCATACCTTCAAATTACAAAAAAAAAAGTCAAGAACTTATCTCAAATAAAGCATCAGATTCCTTCTATGAATATGTCAGCATTGTAAATTCTTAGTAAATTGTTAGTCAGGAGGGTGCTTGCATGATTAAAGCCTTCTGGGCTTCAGAAGGCATTCTCTGCAGGAATTTGTCAAATCCTTTTCAGTTCACTATTGGGAGCACTTAAAAGACAATGTTACATACAATCTGGCCACTGTAGATGCATTTCTGCCATTTTAATGAGTCTCTCTCACTTTTGGACAACAAAATCATCACTATCCAGAAGGTAAGCAAACAAATGCATAATACCTACCATGCCTATCCATTTAATGGATATCTCTTGGTAATGTACATTCCCCACAGTACACAGGTAGCTAGTACAGGAGGTACAAGCTGGCTTATATTTTGGTAAAGCTACATACATTTTCAAGGATAAGGAGACAAAACCAGAGCATTTCCAGCTATTTAAATCATAACAGATATTGAGGAAATTGGGGGAGATCACAAGGACAGAAACTGCATCATAAATTCAAAATGACCCAACCACATTATCACCTACCTTACGTTTGTTTGTTGGACAAACATACAAGTAGCTCAAAATAGTCTTCAGACCAACTTTATCATTCAGTTTCTCATATGTTGTCCCATAATCTGTTGACCTACAATTCAAAGAGAGTTTTCATAACTACAAACACTTAATCACAAAACCACAAGTCGCTTGGCGGCTTTTCAGTATAAGTCATGCTTTACATAGCTGAATGGCTCTCTGGAGCTTTTTGAATGATTCATGTAGTATATAATGATACTTAATTATATACACACAGCATCATGTGAGTGCTTATAATTTGCATTTAAATTAGATTAGAAAAATTAAACCAGCATCTTCCCAAAGCATTTTAAAATAAACATGTACAATGAGAAATGCTAAATCCTGCATACAGATTGTCAGAAATCCCAAATAGCAGACAGCAAGAGGCTAAAGTTATTAATTCAATGTATACTCCAAGCTTAGACTTTTTGTTAAGATACGAGTATATTCAGTATATTCCAAAGTACCTGCTCCATCTGCTTGTTCAGTGAAATTCGAGTTCAGTTTTCTGTGAAAAACATTGATGTCCTTTTGAAAACTGAACTACACAAGCATTACACCTACAATTTATATGGATTTTTTTCACATGGTCTAGCAGAAAGCATGAACACATGTGCTTTATTCTTGCTTTAAAAGCCATCATTTTGTAGACAAAATAATATACCTCTGATCCAAGGGATGTCCATAGAGACATTGACTACAGGTCTCGGGGAAGAACAAAACAAGTGAAATAACAAGACTGTGCAGAGCTCCTATAACATCTACTCTTAACATGTGACTGGAACCAAGATCAATTATCAGCAGAGTTTTTGTTCATTAGGCAGTTCATGCTTGCCTGAATTATGTCCTAGCATACAGGGGATTTAGATAATCAGCCCAAAACAGTATAGTTGGTATCCACTAATTGCAAAAAAAAGTGACATTTATTTGGGTAACAGAAACATTTAAAAGTATAACATTTTGGCAGATAATAAATCTCTCTTGTCTTTAAAAACGTACAAGTTGGTCCACATAGAACTTCACTCACAAATAGTAATATGAATTTTCCCTTCTGTTAATCACTCTAAAAACAGTGACTCTAAAGCAAACCCTAGGCACTCGTTATTTCCAGGTTCTCTTCTATCTGAAAAACAATGGCTAAATTCACAAAGGTGTTTAAAACCTCAATTTAAAACAACGTATCCACCAATGTTTTGAAGATTTTTTTGAGCATGGAGGGTGTTAAATTTCTGGATCAGGTTCCATACCTACATTTATACCACAGCTTCTGGGATTTCAGATTTTTCAGTCAGTACATGAATAAAACAAGAAGGCAACAACTTAGGGTTTTACTCATTAAGATGTGTTTTTGCACTAAAGTTGAGACTTTCTACTCAGGAACTTTATTAAAGTATTTATTAATGTATCTGTCCCGTCACATAACAATTACCTATGGTTTACAACCACAGCTTTTTCCTATCCTTCCCCTTCCCCCTAGTAAACGTATGCACCCCTATGCACATATGTGACCTTTGTTGCATAGAAAATTAATGTCAAATTCTTATCTACTGATTGATTTTTCCCTTTATAAGGTCATCACTCCCAGGAGCACATATAAACTAACCAAGCAATTTCCTCAGTGGACTGAGAATGAAAATACTGCTACAGTTATTTCTGCTACTGAATATTTCAGAGATGTTCCAGCATTCAGGTGAAGGGAGCCACAGCAGGATGCTGAATGCTGACCTGCCAAGAACTGCTGTGTCACTTTGTTTACCTCACCCACCTCGAAAGTAAGGACCAAATCTGACCTGCTGAGTTAGGGAAAAAAAAATTAATGAAGCAACAGAGTTATTCTGTATACTAATGACAGTGATTTTAAAATGGGACCCTTGGAAAGAGGACAGGAGTGAGGAAAACCTGACACATAAAACTTGCTTTGAAATTGCAAGAGAAAAGTAGCTAGCACCTCTGCCACAGCACAGCAAACAGCTGTTGAAGGCCTATTGTAAATGGTGATCTATCAGAACTGCCAGCCATTTCTTACTTCAAAATCTCTAGGCAATTATTTCGTGTTCATAGCTTTATTTACAGGTAACGTTTATACAGATGGAAGTGTGTGCATCTGTCAACATCTGTGAAAGCCACTGAGAGATTGGAAAGCTTAGAAAAACATCATTTTTTGCAGATGACCAAACACACAAGGAATCACAGGAGCTACTATTATATCTTGCTCCCATAATCCCATTCTAAAGTAGCAATAGCCAGTCCTTCTACTTGCCCAGTTACAAGTTTTTGGGGTTTTTTACACCAATTTACAATTACCTTTCATTTTAACAGGGAGATATATGTTATACAACAGCAGATAGGCATCTAGAAGTGCTTTAATACAAAGAAATGGCAACAGCAGCCAAACAAAAAAACTGTATCAAATAAAACACTACACACATGTGAAAACTGTTAGAATCTAACCTAAGGGTATCACCAACCTGCATTCATCATATTTATATTATATATATGGATACAAGCAGACACTGATTAGAAGCCTAGATAAAGAGCTCTTCATTTGACTTATTAAATGAGTATATGAAGCAGCATGAGACTCCTAACCCATGACAACCTACGAGCCATTTAGTGATCAGTCTAATCTGGAAGCATTGCAAAAGACAGATGCACCTCAGCTGCATGTAGTCAGTAATGGCAAGTGTAGGATCAACAAGTTCAATGCCAGTCATCTGAAGGGAAATGAGTATGCACCAACTAACTTCTTCGACACTGTGTGGTAGGCTGTTTCTCTGAAGCTCTGCAGAGAGAACTCTGGTTTAGTACATCTGCATAACACTGGCAGAGCATGGATATGCCTGGATAAAGCACCTGAACAGCCCGAACCCAGCACCTACAGAGGTGAAAACAAAAATGAAGATCTATACCTTCTGAAGCATCTGCTAAAAAGCCACAGCTGCTGAAATAATACATAAATGAGTGACCAGTAAGTCCTGTTTTATTAGATCTTGTGTAGACAGGCATGTTGCAATGGCTTTTCAAATTGTTGGGGGTGAGGGGGACAGGTCATGCATGTGTCATCAAAATAATTTAAAACACTGTGTTTCATTTTGGCTTAATTTGGTTTGCTACAGTTAGAAGCTAAGTAAAAATAAGTCCATATGAGTTTGAAATAGGAAAGTCTGCAGGGAGATTTGATACATATGCAAGTCTGCCTAAACACAGGGGAAAAATAAAAAATAACAGATAAGTTAGGACATTGTGAATGCTACTGAAATGCAGATGATACTTAGTAAAAAAATTCAGATAGAGTGTTTAGACTCAGTCCTGAACTTCTTACCTGTAATCTAATTACTTCATTAAATCCATGACAAATTTTACCAGTAGCTGTTTAGAATCAGACTCCCCATTTTTTCAGTAAAGCAGAATGACTTCTACAACCACCCAACAAGGTAAACATTTTAATTACTACTAGTTCATTTGACAGGACAAAAAATACCAAAACTGCAGGGACAAAAGCACTAACTTCCCTAAGTAATAAATTAAAACAAAACTAGAAATATGTAAAATAATTTATATTTTGTAAACTATTTGCAAGAAAGTTGACATTTAAATAACTTCATTATTATTCATTGACAGGGCTTTTCCCTCTCCTCCTGTCAGGGTAAATGACATTTCTATTACAGTATTATAATAAACTCCAGCACATTTTAAATAAAGTCACTGAATTCCATTAGTCCACCTACTGTCATGAGTATATCTCAATCCATTCCTACCAATATTTCACAATTATAATAGACATTCTAAATCCACCAGTTACATGAACCCTACGGAAATTTTCTTTTTTCTCAAGAAGTGCAGACTGAAATTCAGAGACTGTCAGTTTGAATATATAGATTAAATAAATTTTCTACCAAGTTGCTGTTTATTCCCCTTTGTAAAAATTTAAGGTTGTCTGTACTTATTTTACATAAGCTGCTAAAGACATGAAGAATCAACCAGCTGATTTTTTTGGACAAAATTTCTTTTGTAACAAGATCTTTCTGGAACATTCCATGAGAAAAAAGAACATTACACACAGACTCCAAGCTGTGCAACATCATGTCTCCTGCCTCTAACTGTGCAGCTTTCCTCCCATAAAAAGGCATAGGGTAACAGATTAAGTCCCTCGTTACAAAACATCATTAAGAAGTAAACACCGCATTCAGCACCATTCTTTTTATTCTACCAGTTACAGTTGTTTTTCCCATATTAACATGACTGCTTTCCCCCAGCTTCAGCATAAGAAGGTTGTCTACTTATCAAGTCCTCATCCTCCTTCCTCCAGAATTCAATTTGCTTCTCTAACTGCTGTCCAAGTGGCAGCCAGACCTGGGAGGCAAGACCAGAAGCATCTGTAATGCAGTTAGGGTGCAGCAAAGCCCATCATGACCAGCAGCAGTGTGAAGAGATAGGCTCTAGACTATTTCTCTTTCTGCACATGAATTCACCCCTGGCAGAACCAGGGTATTTTAAATAAGAAACAGCAATGACTATTACATCATCTGTTCCAATGTCCCACTAACTACATTTGCCACCTGGTTTGCCTCCAAAGGGACTGGCCAGTTGAGCACAAAATTTGCTGGTTGCTATTGTATTAATCTCTACATGAGCAGATTTTTGGATAGAAGGCTTTCAGATCACAGAAAAACTGTGGAGTTGCACTTACAAAAGACTCACTGGCCAAATTTTTGAATGGAGGAATAATTAAAACATTAAAAATGATCTTTCACGTCTGAATGTGAAAAATACTGGAGGTGGTACTTTTGAAGCATATTTTTATTCCTGTGTGCAATGTTTCCAGGTCCTGCACTTAGGTCACAACAACCCCAGGCAACACTACAGGCTTGAGGCAGAGTGGTTGGGAAGCTGCCTGACAGAAAAGGACCCGGGGGTATTGGTTGACAGCCAGCTGAATATGAGCCAGCAGTGTGCCTAGGTATCAGGAAAGACATTGAGTTGCTGGAGTGTGTCCAGAGAAGAGTAATGAAGCTGGTGAAGGGTCCAGAGCACAAGTGTTATGAGGAGAGACTGAGAGAACTTGGGTTGTTTAGTCTGGAGAAGAGGACCTTCTCACTCTCTATAACCACCTGAAAGGAGGTTGTAGTGAGGTCGGGTTCAGTCTCTTCTCCCAGGTAACAAGAGAGAGGATGAGGACACAGTCTGAAGTTGCACCAAGGTAGGTTTAGATTGGAAATTGGGAAAAAATTCTTCGCTGAAAGAGTTCTTAAGCATTGGAACAGGCTGCTCAGGGAAGTGGTAGAATCACCATCCCTGGAAGTGTTCAAAAAACTGTAGATGTGGCATGTGTAGACATAGTTTACTAGTGGACTTGACTGTGTTAGGTTTACAGTTGGACTTGATCTTAGAAGTCTTATTCAACCTTAATGAGTCTATGACTGGTGTTTTAAGCCTGTTTATAAACTCTGTTGTAGAAACGTTGACTTCTGCATTTTGGGGGGGATCTTTCTAAGCTGAAGTGCTATTCCCTTATCACTTAAACTGAAACTCCTTTTTGGTTTTATAGTAGTAACATACTAACACTTCCCAATGATTTTTGCCATGCCCCTATGTTTCACAAAAGCTAGTAATGTCAACATCTTCTCCAACAGCTAACCATTTAAGGTCACACGTTCTTCTTATTAAGACTTTCACAGGCCACTGATAGATGTCACTTTTGGTGTGATGCCTGTTTTGATTTAACTCTTTCATGTGTTAACTCACCATGGTAACTTTTCCAGAAAGTAGTAATATCTGATCACAGCTTCTCTCTCAAGGAGGAACCGTTTTTTACTATCCCATTCTTTTTATTTTCATAAAAAGTTACTCTTGCTTTACAAATTACCTTGCTTCACCTGGAGGCCTCTCAACAGTAGCTTTCTAACTCATTGTATAAATAATTCCCCAAGTCCTTGCCCATTTCTAATGGGAACTGGTTGCCTAGCTCACAGAAACATATTTTGAAGAGAGTTCTTGCAATTGCTCTTCACATGGAGATGTAAATGTAAATACAGTGAATCCTGTGTCCTTGGACACAGTTTCCATGCAGTAAAGAGACAGACCTTGCCCTCATTTGTACAAGTTTTTCTCCTGAGAAATGGCTATTAGTCCCTCTCCTGCACACAGGTTGTCAGAAAGTCTGAGGAATTTTTCCCCATGGACTGTAGGGCAGCATGCAGAATTTTTATTTAAAACTCCTGTATCCCACTGACAGCCCAACTCTTTCAACATTAAACTGATTTGTATCCCTGATATACTGCCTCTGCTAAAGTCCTTTCTACAGCTTGGGAACAGCCATGCTGCATCTTTAGGCCTTCCCTGGCCTCTTCTTCCTCATTTTGTTGATGAATGATGGCTGATTTGTAGCTAAAGCTCATTTGCTTTAAGCAGGGATTAATCTAAAGCAAAACTAGTTCAAAATGTTTTTTTTATTTTATTTTGGCCTTCCTAAGAGTTTGATGCAAGAGGGAGTGTTAAAGTGGTCTGACAGCAGTGACAAGCCAAAGAGTTGGTTAGCATTTCTTTAAATGTCTGTAATGGTACTGCACATGTCACAGCATTTAACCACCTCAAATTTACCCTGGCAGGTTGAAAATAACTTTTAAACACATCTCCAGAGTAAAGAAAAAGAAGAAATTCCAAAACTCAAGGGATCCACATGTCTTAAACCCTAAGTGAACACATTTCTGATGACTCTTCTCATGAGACCCTCAGCAGGCTGGCAAGTATTACTGTTTACACTTTCTAGGTGGGGGAAATGGAAGGAGAGACTAGATAACTAATCCTACATTTGAAGGAAGTCTGTGACAAAGCCAAATGCAATTCCCCTTAGGCTCTACTGACTTCCCACTCCATCCTGACAGCATAAGTTTTCTGGGGTTTTGTGTAAAAAAGGATTGGAAAAAACCTTAATGTTAGTGTTGGAAGAAATATAAAATTAAAACTGTTTAAATGTGCATTTGCCCTGGTTTCAGCTGGGATAAAGTTAATTTTCTTTCTAGTAGCTGGTACAATGCTGTGTTTTAGATTAAGTGCGAGAACAATGTTGATAACACGCTTATCTTGCAGTTGTTGCCAAGTAGCATGTATCCAAAGTTAAGGATTTTTCAGCTTCCTGTGCTCTGAGAGCGAGCAGGTGCACAAGAAGCTGGGAGGGAGCATGGTCAGAACAGCTGACCCAAATTAGCCAAAGGAATAGTCCATATGTTCAGTATAACAATTGAGGGGGGGCAGAATTGGCTGATCTACCCCTGGATTGCTGCTTGGGCATCCGTCAGACAGCAGTGAGCAATTGCATTTTATCACTTGCCTTTTCTTGGGTTTTACGTCTTTCTTTTTGTTATATCCCTTTTCATTAAAATTAGTATTACATTTTATTATAATGTTAGTTATTAAATCATTCTCATCTCAACCCATGAGTTCTACTACTTTAATTCCCCCCCACATCCTCCTAGATGGGGGGAAGAGTGAGTAAGCAGCTGTGCGGTATTTAGTTGCTGGCTGGGGTTAAACTACAACAGTATTTTAAAACCAATTCAAGACTCCATCTTAAAAATGTCTTGGTTCCAGTTTGAGGTGTGACTGTAGATTTGACTAGAAATGAAGTTATGAATTTTTATATGAATTTAATGAAATGTGTATTTTTTTCCCTATGGAAATAATTTTCTCCTTACAAAATAAAGTTTCCTACTTGCAGAAGCCATTAAAAAGACTTGGAGGACAAGAGGGGGTAAAATAATTACAAAGAAACAATAAGAAACTATGAAACTGATATTTCTCTACATAATCAGTTAAATTAATTCAATTCTCTTCTTTGCCTTCATAATCAACTTTTATGTGGAGTAATCTGCATGAACAGAAATATCCACAAATTTCTTGCAATTTTTGGCTTAATATAGTTCAGCTGATTATTACTATAAATAATTCAAAGATGTGACAAGCAGGGGAAGCAGCTCATATCTTATCATCCAATCCAGAGTTTACATATTGCATTCGACAGTTATTCAAAATCTTACCCAAATGAGAAAGAAAAGAAACAGGGGAGTGGGAAGGCCAGGAGATATTATCTGTAGATGACTCAGACAAGTTGCTTATTTCTCCTTAAAATAATGGTGGAAATAGAATTTGGCAACTAGCCTTCAATTCTATTTCAGATGAGAGTAAGCAACTCAGGTTAGCCACTTAAGCAGAGAATATCTGTCTCTCTGTCTGTATCAAATCCAAAGTAAGAATATACATCCCTTTGCATATATTTAGGAAAAGGCCTACCAGCATCTATAGCCCACAGTTAAACCAATACCTGCTAATGCAAGTTGTAGGTATAGGTTGATGTTTCATAGCCATCCACACTCCTACTATCATCTAAGACTGCATTCAGCACACATGTTGGTTTTGGTGGGTTCTTTGCAAGGATCAATCACACCTGTATTGTCTACAGTGAACAACTCCACCAACAAACTAGTCCATGTTTCTCACCAAATTCTTCTTGAAGACACCTAGCAAAATCACTGGAAATTAAAACCTAGGGAAGAGATGGACTGTTGTGTAGATCACCAGAAGTAAAACGAGACAAAGCCAAAACACCAATGTGAATATACCTAGCTGCTTCAGCTCTGGTGACACATGTATCCTGTTGCATAGTATCTCTACATCCTCCCATCTTACCAAACTAGCCTGAGACAGCATAACTTAAATCAAATTTTCATGTTTAAGAATCCAGAGGCATCTTGTGCTTGCAAACTGGCATTTAAGGGGTTTTTTTAATACCAGTTTCTGATGCTACTGCCTTTTTCAGCAGAAGTAACATTTGACTGTATTGTGGAGATGGGCTTTTTTTACCTTCAGGCTTCAGAGAAATTGCTGCATAAAGGTTGGATACCCAAAGAAAAGAGCAAGATCAAAAGCTCTAGCAGAAAAAATGATCAAATTTGGATTAGATAGGAATGATGCACTCTTCTTCCCATTTAACTGCTTCTCTAATTTTAGACATCTGTCCTGTCTTGTTTGACAAATAATCCCCCTTTTACTGCACAGTACAGTGGTTTCTCCTACCAGCATGTAAAGAACAGAAGATTCTGGCAGTAGATAAAAACCATATTCAGATTCCAAATTCCTCTGCCTGTTGATCAGAGGTCAGATCCTTATTACACCCTCATGTAAACCCAAAGGAAGTACTATGGTGAAAACTGGCAGAAAGAAACAGTGACAGCCATCTAAGCAAAACCTCTACTTGACCCTCTCAGCAAAAGACTCAAGAGAACAACACTAGTCGTACTCTGGCTGAAGTACTAGTGCAATCTCTCCTGTACTTTCTAGGAGACATTTTGTGCCACAGTCCCTGCTTGCATGTGGATCAGTAACTCCAGCAGGACAACTAATTTTTGGGAGCTAAATATACAAAAGGCTGATATATTCACTCTTGTGCATCTGACTATGCACACTCCAAGCATTTTTCCTCCTCCAAGTACTAGTTTTCAATATTTTTTCCATTTGGCATCACAGCATTATTTTCAATGAAGGAGCAGATCATAAAGAAAGTAATAAAAGTTTACTGGCAACAGGCTTGTTTCTTAGTACCTTAGAGAAATTTTTGTGGATAGGTAGATGATTAGTGGAAGAGCACTAGTCTGGAAGATTTCCTTGGCCACCTGACTTGTTTGTAAAAATAAACAAGCAACCTGGGATGCAAATTTTTACCCTCCCTTCATCAGAGTATTCTCCCCCAGGTAACACCTGCAACTCAGAAGGAAGCTATTCCCATAGGTCCACCTCACTCCAGGCATAGAGTCATCAACAAGAAACACCATCAATCTTAGCTTAGCTCTGATGGATATCACAGAATGTTAGGGGTTGGAAGGGACCTCTCAAAAGATCATCTAGTCCAATCCCCCTAATACTAATGTTGTTCTTCCTCACATTTAAATTTAAAGATGCTTTTTAATTTGAAGAATTGAAAAAGACAAATCATTCTTCTTGCTGTATGTTTACACAGTGCCTAATGGCACCACCACACCCTCAATGCCAAATTCTTACTTATGAAGTGGTTCTTGGAGTACTGCATCTTCCCATTTCCACCACAGTCTAGTGTAAATCACACAAATAGCTAGGACTGTAGCCCAGTAATCATCACACTATTAACTTTCTAATTGATGGTAATGGCCAGAATAAATTTCAGGCACCACAAGGGGTTGTTAATGGATTTTGTAGCTTGAGGGCAGAGCAACAGGAAGCTTTTCCATTAATCAGTGAGATGAGACAACCATACATGTCCTACACTCCCCGCCCCATCAAAACTCTGAGGTCATTGCAACTTTGTTGAAAGGGTGAGTGTTGCCAGACAAAAACAAAAACCACCACACACAACACAAACCAGCCCCTGCCCCCGCCCTGCAAACTAACAAAAAGCCCCAGTCAACCACACACAAAAACACCCACACAAAACAAAAAAACCCACACATCACCCTCACAGCATCTGAGCTCAGTTACAAAGTTTGATATACTAGCTCAACAGAGCTGTATTAACATCTATAGTCATGTTACACATTCAGAAAATGGCTTTAGCCCATCTCCAATCAGGACTAAGAAGGAGTTTTATTGCATTATAAAAATGTTGCAGGTCTTCACCAGGTTGTAGAACATACACCACAGAAAAGGCTTTCCAGCTAGCACCATTTGCAACTCAATACCCAATCTTCATTCTATCCTGCCAGTGCAAATCAACAGCTAGAAAGCTTTCAAGATCCAGACAGCCTGAGACATAATTTTCAAAATCATTGTCTAAGCCCTTTAGTTGTTGTAATGGAGTAACTCTCAAAGACTAGCAGCATTCTAACACCAGCTAAAAGAGATTAAGTAAAAATATTTTTAAAAATTAAATCCAGTGTTTTATCCTACTAGTGCCAGCACTATCATTATCCATCCAATTGAATATTCTATAATACAGTTTGGCTGCCACCCCACAAGAAAAAAGCTCAAACGAAACAAGGAGAAAAAAACAAGACTAAATACACTTTCAGTTTTATATCATTCTGCTGTTCTGTGAGAATTTCATTTTTAAAATATTGCAGAAGATTTAGCTGATTAATGCTGCACTTCCCAGCAGCAAATTGTTCCACTGAAAAGCTTTCAGTTAGTTCCGAGTCCTAGCAGCGAACAGGCTTAAGCTGTTAGCTTGACTGTTATGCTAGCCTAGCTATCAGCTAAACTGTTACTCTACATCATCACCTAAGAAAGAATTTATTGTTACTGATTTTAAAAGCTGTGCTAGTGGGTTACTCAAATTACTTTACCCAAGAATCACTAATTAATGCTTTAAAGCAGGCAGACACAATGTGTTGCTTTTTTTCTAAGACCATTTGAATAATGCAGCTGTACTGTTTGTGTCACTTTCAAACAATATACACCATCCAGAGCCATGCAGCTTTATTTTTTTCTCTTGGTTGGTAGAAGCATATTTATCACTATGTATCTCAAGGATCAGTGGGGTTATAAAGCTTGCTATTTATAGCTACTTTTGGGGTATCAAGCAACTGACAGTAATTTGTTCCTTTGACATCTAACCTTAGGTAGCTCCAGTAGCAGAAGATGGATTTTTACAGGAAATGAAATGAAAGTACACAGCAGAAGATTAATACCATTTCCTAAGCCTGAGGAGAATGCATGCTCCCAATCACTCTACAGAAAAAAAATGGTCAGGGGCATGTGCTATGTACTAAGAATAAGAGCAAGATGTGGTCAAGGTGAAGTGTTCAAACAGTCTATTAGTGAACTCACACACTGGCATTTGTATGTAGAGGAATTGCAGGTTGATAGTCTAAAAATTATCTCAGCTCTTCTGATTCTTTGATTTTGAAAGTCATCTTTAAGTCAGTGCCAGCTACAGATAAAATGAGATCCTGTTTTTATGTTACTGGTAAATGATAAAAGAAGGCTGCAAATAATAAAGTAAATAATAGGCTGCAAATTCCATATCTGAAACAACTTGCACAAGATCAAGTTACTATTTTGCCCTGCATTGCAAAAACATCTTGTACTAATTATATTTTCTGTCTGTGAGAAAATAAAGACTGCAACTTGAAAAGAATCCTTAATGTTAAAATCTTTACTGAGAGGTCATATTTGTCCATTACTCACACCTTTTATTGTAATGTCTTAAAAATGGAATTAGTCTAGAAGGTTGGGTTTTTTCTCCCCCTAAGCCATCTGTTTTTAATTAATTTGGAATTAAAATTGTAAGAAAGGTCTGTCCAAAGCTGTGGGTGCATAAAGATATTAATTATACAATCCATTCATTAAAACAACACTACCAACAGGAACTCTGCCAAGTACCTGAGAAGTCATTCTACCTTCTAATAACAGACCTATCATCCCCAGGCACCACCAACTCCCTTAAAATGTTGTGTCTCCCAACATACTGAGAAAGTTAGCATATTTCAGCTTCATTGACCTTCAAATCTCACACATGACCACAAGAGCCATGTAGACTCCCAAATTTATGTGTAATGCCACAACATATCTCCAGAGTTCATCACTTCCAGGCATTCTAATGCTGTACGGTAACACAGTCATATAACTACTAGTGCAATAGACTCAGTCAAGCTGCAATGTATGTCCCCTACTAGGACAGTGGGCAAGTGGTGGTAGACATTATATATGCCCACTTCTATTCCTATCATAGGAAGTGGAGGTGGCATAAGAAAATAACCCATCCTGTGTTGGACAGAGACAAAAGTTCTTAGTGTTTTTACTTCCAGGCTATGGGCAATGAAACCTACATAGCTCCTAGACCAAAGGAGGGTTCATCTCGCTATGTTTATGTAGTATTCTTTAATGCCACATGGAAGTACTCTAGCATGACTTTTTCCAATAGTTTTGGGATGTAATTTCACCTTTGTGGAAGCCACATCTGGTAGAACAAGACTTATTAATTACAAAAATTCCGTTTTGCACTTTGAATGACAAGGGCACTGAGCTACATAAAGATAGCACCCTCAAAAATAACCTTCATAAGCCACTGGAGATTTGTCTGAGAGATGCTTGCCAAGTCCTGTCCTCCTGCTTGATGGAAAAATCTCTGAAAAATGCCCATAAGTGGAAAGTCTTCAATTTAGTTCAGATTTATTAAACTCAACTCGAACAGACACTTTAAGTAACAGTAGTCACAATAGCCAAACACTAGAACTGTCATACTGGATGGTAGGGAAGAGAAGGAAGCAAGAATTGGGTGCAAGATTTTAAATGTGCAGTTCAACTGAGCAGATTATTCCTGTATCACTGGTATACCCCAAAACCCACGTTCAGCACTATCTACACATACACATGCCTCCACCATCTAGCAAATAGGCTGCCAGAAATCTCATCATTTTAACTTAAAGGTCCAGTTGCAGATGAAATAAGACCAGACAACTGTGACAAATTCTTCTGGGTCTCCATAGATCAAACCCCTGCCAAAAATGTACTGAATCCCCCTTCTTTAGTGGATTAGAATTGGAGCACTGTAAATACACCAAAAAGTAGTCAGTGATTCTTCACTGCTTCAGAATAAAGTTCCTTGTTCAGCCATCTAATCTTTGGGTGAATAAGGCACCTTAAGCTTTACATTTTGTGGGTTTGTTTTTTTTTTTTCTATCTCCATCCTCTTTTCCCTGTTTTAAAATTTATGGTTACAATTTAGGCTGATTTCAATTTCCATTAATAATAAGTTCAACTGATGTACATTTAACTGAATTTAATCATGTTGTACTGACAGGTTTAGCTTAAAGCAGGGCTTCACTTAGAACTATCAAGTAAATTTCTCTTGAAAAGGTCAGTTTAACATTTAACAGGAGGGCCCATTCCAGACAAATTAGAATTTGCTCCATTTGTTTCAAGTGCAAACACTTTTCAAGGTAATTTCAACAGAAACATGTCAATCAAAACAGAAAAGTGTCAGGTGCCCATGGGAGAAGATTCATTGATGCCTCTTCTACACAGCTGGCCCAAAGGCTGCTCAGATATGTGGGCAAAGCCAAAATATTCCTGCCCACTGTTCAAGGACTAGGGTGGGACTGGAACCAGACCACACCAAAGAAAGCAGGGAAGGCAAAGCTAGGAGAGCTTAGGAAAGCCCCTGACAAATCAGACTTCTCATTTCTAACTGCTGCAGTAACAGGAATGCAGTGGGAACAGCCTTGCGTGCTACAGAGATGGGTTATTGTGTGCGTGTGTGTGTATCACATGAGGATTTATTATTGCTCTTGTGTCTGTCAGTGGCAGTTTAGCTTTCCAGGACAGAGTCACGGTAAGCGAAGAGTTGATTCATGTAATGCTGTCTCAGCAGCGCTCTCAGCAGTAGCACAATTCCCTTATAGCTGGAGTTCGTCCTGCCACCAGCCTAGGAAGAAGCATCCTGCAGCAGTCACCCAAACAGCTCTTCCAGGTAATACTCATCTTTAAAAGGCTTCAAGGGTAGCACTACCAGAAATCCTCAGTGGACCACATGTGGCAGGTGATGCCTTCCCTGTTCTGGGTGGGACAGAAAACCAGTACCCAATTTTTTGGTTTCTCCAGGACAAATGTGGAGACAGAATAATATTTTCTCTATGTGGAGAGAGAAGAATTTTCTACCCTTGCTGGAGCTGGCCTCAGCAGCACAGTCGCTTAGGTTCTACAGTCTTTTGTTACGACACCACCTTATAAAGTCACAGGTTCCCAGGGTTACAGAACTGCAACACAGAAGGTAGGATCAAGCCAGAAATGTTTTCCAGTTCCAATCTTACATTACCACTGAGAGCTCAAGTTGACAGTAGCCTAGGCAATTAGCACATCTTTTCTGCATTGACTTTTCTGATATTTATTTTATGGTGTCTAACTCATGTAACAGAAAAGAAAGGGAATAAGCAAGTCCCACCTTCCTTTTTTGAGACTTTCATGATTTGACAGGTCTCTAACAAATCACCATCAGTTGCCACTTTCCAGACCAAAGATTCCTGGCCAGCTCAATCATTCCTTCCATACAAACCACTCCATACCTTGGCCCATCCTTACTGCTCTTCTCTGAACCTTACCTACGTCTAATATATCATTTTTGAAAGTATTCCTGTTACTACTGGATAGGTGTTGAATCAACACCTCAGTTTTTGAGCTTCACTACTTACAAGAGCTTCAGGATGAACCTACTGTCATGCAAAAAGTGGTGCATAACAACTTAACTGATGTGAATCACACATCTGAGCTTTGAAGTTGGTCAACAGACTCAGAAGATGCCTATTCCCATAGATTAAGCAGAATCTTGTGCTGAAAGTCCCTGTGTTCACACTTCCTCAGAAGCAGCAAGACTTACCCTGCTGAAAGGCAGGAAAACACTATGTGGGAGCCAAAAGCATTGTTAACATTCACCATGATCAAGATCTTGAGTTACTGTCCCACCCATACAAAAATATAATGTGTTCTATTAGATTTATTTCATTGTAAAGTATCCTCAGGGAAAACTTTATTTACATCAGGAGACAGTTTCTAGATAGAAACAAAACATCCTTCAGGGACATATCCAACCCTCCTAGCCACCTGGCTGGCTGAATGACATCATCCATTTAGTGACAAGCTTCAATCATATTTGCTATCATGTTTTACAACAATTTCAGAAATGTAAAATTCCTCATAAATCAGAAACTCTAGTTTTATAGCCAGCTAAGTAGGTTCGTTGTGGTGTAAATTTCCCCTGCCAACTCCCAAGTTCTCCAGGAGTCCTGGAGAAGCCTCAGAGATTATCTTTGGCATCTGTACTTTCACTGTTTGAACAATCACAGGTTTCTCCTGCTGCCTAGAAGGAGTTACAGAGGGCAAGGGAGTGGCAACACACCACTACAAATAACCAATAAGCAAAGAAGCAAAAAAATCCACCAGAACAATCCCCCCACACACATTGAAAGTTCAGGAATAAAACTGAAAGTCTAATTCAGTCATCTGCAGGGTCACTTGGAAACGTTTCAGACATGTTTTCACTTTACAAAATGCCAACCTGCCAAAGCAAAACTTCTCAGAAAAGCTTCTCAACTGCATTTTCTGGCAGAACATCAGAAGCAGCAGATTAGTTAGTTCTGGAAAGTTATCCACCCGAGACGTGAAAGGTCCAGAACTTTGGAGGAAGAAGAAAGAGGACAGTGTATAGCGAAACTGTCAGCTGAACTACCGATGCATTTGTAGCTAAGCATTAAAACAACAGCTGAGGCTGTTATTGCAGCAACCACCAACTACCTTTTTAGTTTCAATTAAATGATCTTTTACAGCAAGGCAAACACTGAGATTTTGTATCATTCTCTAATGATACAGAACTTCAATTTAGGAGCCTTTTCCATCCAAAGAGAGCACTCTGAACCATTGGTACTTCTTATTGTGGGGTGATGCTCTCCTCGAGCCCTTCAAACTCTGCTTCTGTGTAGAACAGAGAGATGTTTAATGATTCAACTACATTCATGATTATGGAGGAAAGTTATAGATTCAATAGTAATTTGACTAATCAAGCTGACAAAATGTTTGGGTTGAAAAAGGGAAGGACTCTCCTACCAGTAGTTCATCAAAATAAAAATCTGAACATCTCCAGTGTACCAAGGAGGATTTACTGTTCCCTAAAACAAAGGGAAAGGAAATAACTTGGATAATCTCAACTATCAGTAAGATACAGATAATAAAAATCAGTTAAAAGGTATAGCTAAAACTGGAAAACTGGACTGGCTCTTGTAGTTTCACTGCAGAGGATCAGCAAACAAGCTCCCCAAAGAAGAGGTTCTGCAAGGAAATCCCTTGTTACCTGCAGAACTGTTTCAACATATAGAACCATACAGACATAGGCCTGTTGGAGCGAGTACAAAGGAGGGAAAAAAAAAAAAAAAAAAAGTAAGAGGGCTGGAACACCTCACCTGTGAAGAAAGGCTGAGAGAGTTAGGGTTGTTCAGCCTGGAGTAGAGAAGGCTTTGGGAAGATATTACTATGGCCTTTCAGATGAGGATAATAGTTTTAGTAGGGCCTGTTGCAATAAGACAAGGGATAATGGTTTTAAATTAAAAGAGGGGAGATTTAGACTAGATATAAGGAAGAATTTTTTTACAGTAAGATTGGTGAAACACTGGAACAGGCTGGCAAGAGGTGGCAGATGCCCCCATCCCTGGAAATACAGATCAAGATGGACAGGGTTCTGAGCAAGTAAGAGATCTAGTTGAAGATGTGTCTGCTCATTGCATCAGGATTGGACTAGATGACCTTTAATAGTCCCTTCCAACCCAAAACATTCTATGATTTAGGTCAGATAACTGCAAACAGTAGTTGAAGATGACAGGTTTTCTTATAGCAGTGAAACCAGCTGTGGCTCTGAAGGAGGGCCACGACAAACTTCAGAAAGTGAGTTAGGTTTTGTATGAGAAATGTGCAATTGCAAGAAAAAAAAAAAGCAAAGCTCTTTTGAAAACGGAAAGCTGACTCATCCACACACAACACAGCAGTGGTCTCCTGAAGTTACCAACACTGCATGAGGTTGCTGAGAGTCAAGAAACTCAGCCTGGGTGGCAATGTGAGAACATATTAAAATAAGAGTTTTTGTAGGAATGTTTTATTGATGAGAGTAGAACAGAACTGTTGGAAAGAATGAAATAAGACTCCTGTGTGTTTGGTTTCGTGTGGATTTTTTGGTTTGTTGGAGGTTGTTTTGTTTGGGTGCTTGGTCGGTTTTCTTTTTAATTCTATTTTGTGTTGACACATAATGGGAAAAAGCCTGAAGTTATTAATGGATAAAAACCTACAGGATTTATTGGATTCCTGAGCTGGTAAGAATTTTATAAAGGATATTTTAAAAATGGTGTATAGGATGCGATAAATGTGGGGCTGTTCTGTAAGAATTTGTTCTGGCTTGGTTTGTGGGGTGTTTGCTGTGAGAACAGACTGGCGGTATTTAAAAGGAAAGTTGCTGGTGAAGAGAGTCGAGGAAATAAGCAAAAAGAAGAGACAGCTCAGGAAAAGCTCTCTCTTAAATGGCACTTAAGGATCATTAAGCAACATTAACAGAATCAGGCAGAGGAAGGCCATGAAGGAGCAATTGTGTACACAGAAGAACTGTGTTACAGTCCAAACTAGTTCAAACCACCCCAAGAATCCCTCAGGAAAGCATTTAAGTGGGATAAATCTTCCCAAACCCTGTCAACCAACCAAAGAAGGGACTAGTGTCTCAAGACTGGCTTTATGGCTTGGTCACCAATAGCAGAAGAGTACAAGAATGCAAGAGAGATACAAGTACCTGATGGAGAGGGAAAAATTGCGCACTCCAAAATTTCCTGCTACAACATCAGATGCAAAAACACTTGCTACAAAAAATTGCCCCTTCACCATTTGGGTGAAATGGTAACTACCATTGCATTTTTCAGTATACTTTCTAAACATTTCCTTTTACTGTTAAAAAAAGAAAAAAAAAAAAATCAACAAACTTTCTTTTGAGGAAGCTTACCTTTGTATTCACCAGTGATTTATTTACACCAGAAAGAAAAAGCACATACTGCCAAATTTCTTCAAACACATTGGTAAGCATGGAAAAAATACAAACTATTAGGCCAAGACTCAGGAAGATGATTGAAATCTGCAGGACAAATGTAGCCATCAATGCTGGTAGCTCTCATTGGATGGGAAGTGGAAACATGGTTAGTCTTGAGGGACCATGAAACTCTTATTCCCACTTTTTCATTCCAGATGTTTACAATCCTTTGGGAAATTCCTGTGGATTAGGTCCTAATTCTGCTCTACTGAGTTTCCTTTCAGAAATGTGATGCTGTTCAACTATCCAAAACAAATGGACAGCTAGGGCAAAATGCCTCTGCATTTGAGCTTGAAAGAGCTTCTGAGGGCTGTGGCAAGGCGAATAGGAAAAGAATCTTATTGTGTAGAGAAACATAGCGGGACAAATGGAAAACTCTGGTGATAGCAGTCACCCTTGAAACATGAGGCTTTTTTTGCCTCTGAATTAAGGCTATTGAACTAGATCAGAGGCTGAACTTACTTCAACCACTGGACTTGTTCATGATTAACTCCTAGCTCATTTAAATAAAACCTTCAGATGGAACATCTCCTCTGGGTATTCAGTAAGGGAGATACCAGCTCAGCTAATTAGGCATAGTTGTCATAGCAGCTAATCAGCATACCTACATTCATCCCAGTGATTGGTACCAGCTGGGAAATTATTCCAAAATGAACCAGGGAATTAAGAAACCACACCTTTGGGAGCTGCTGAAATAGAAGTCTTTGGCTGACAGAGCAAAAAAAGATGCAGGAAATGAAGCAGAAGCTAAGAGTAAAGTTTGCTTTAGAAAATTAGGAGTGAAGACAGGCAGAAGTGGTTCTTGTGGCAACTGATAGATCATCTGATCTGCAGCACTGGTGGGCATCTCAGTAACAGAGAGTCTACTTTAGGGGAAGCACTAGTAACTAAATATAATAAATTATTAATCCCAGAAAGTCAGCCTAGAATGCAGTAAATAACAGTGCTGGAACACAAACAGTAAGTAAATCACATCCACCTCTGCCTGGGGACTAGATTTCTGTTCTCTATCTCCAGACAAACCCAATCCTAGTCTATTATTTCAACTAATGGAACAGTCTTTTTATGCTGGAGACATTATTACTTGTCTACTCTATGACTGTGGCAATGGAACAGTCTTTTTATGCTGGAGACATTATTACTTGTCTACTCTATGACTGTGGCATAAGGACAAAACTAACAGTGTATCTTCCTTACTGCACCACTGGGCATTAACTCAGCTAATAGTGCTGACAAGTCCTGTCTGATTCAAAGGCCAGCAAGTGCAGTACCATGAGTGTAACTACTTCATTTTTGCAGGACTCTGCTGTAAGTAGAATTATGCTGCCAGCCAGGAGCAGTCCTACAAAGAATCCAGGCCTCTTGGCCATTTTTTTTTTTCTATTTAGACATTACACAGTGATATTGAAGATATAGCTGTTTCTGAGCAAACTGTTCCATAAGCTCAGCGAATTAGCAGCAGCAAGATTGACCCTTTTACCAGGGCTACTGCCAGCTCATGCTCTAAGCAGATGAGATTCATCTCCCACAGGTCTCTGCCACAGCTATGCCACACTGTTGCAGCCACATACCAGGCACAGTTGAGGACTTAAAAAACAGGGCAACCACCTGCACCCACTACACAGGACCACAGTGCAAGAGAGAGGCCATAACACCCTGCTTCAGAGGAGGAGCTAGGCTTGATCAGGAAAGTCCAACATTTACTGTGTGGTATGCTCGATTTTCTTTTCCTTTTTGCCTCCCAGAGAGGGCATGGTGATCCCAATAACACATCAGCAAGGGCAACAGCCTTAGCAGGCCATTGATCAAACTTACCTACCTGCATCCATTTAAATTCTCTGACAGATCACAGCAGCTGTCGATATATACAAAAAAAGAATCCTTTAGCCTCAGTCAAATCCTTCCTTAGAATTTGTCTCAGCCTTAGTATCTCCAATCTCTTGGACAATAAGCCTATTCATACTACTGAGGCAACTGAGTTGGATTTTCCATAGAGACCTCTTGGTAAACTAATCTCTCTTATTAGCTTACCTCCTATTCATACACTTCAAATCTCCCCTAGGAATTAAATTCCAAGAGCAAATGGTGTCAACACCACCAAGAAGCAGGGCAGCAAGCTGTGACCATTACCTGATGTGCCAGCAACACTTCCTTCTCCACTGCATTGAACTCACCTGTCTGCTGTATCCACCTGACTTGCTAGATACTCAGCTGCCAACAGTCCTAGTGCAAGGGCTGCTTTCATAGATCTATTACTGGTAGGTGCCCAAAGAGAAAGGAGCATACAATTTTACAAATACTAACACAGTTTATAAGAACTTTGTGTACTTATGACATAGAAAAGACAAAAAAAAAAGCAGAAAACTACATTCTATCTCTTTGGATAGGAAAAACTGGCAATGAAACTGATCCAAAGCTTACTGAAACTTGTACAAGCTTTTCCACAGATTTAATGACAGTTTACAGGAGAGTCTGTATAATTACCATATAAAATTACATAAAAGCCTGTTAAGAGATTTAGTGATTGAGAAGACAAACATTTGACATCTGCATTCAGAAAAGTTCTGGGCTCTTATGTGATTTTCTATGAGAAAATATAAATCTATTATATAGCTTTCAGAGCAAGACTTAAAACTTCTTGAAACTAACAAAGGAAGTGACAGAAGGAGGGAGGCCAGAGAAACAGCATTTTAAATAGGAAAGTTTTAGAAAGGAAAGGAAGGCACAAACCTATGTGGGAGGACAGGATGACAATGCCCAGTGGGGTACTAAGTCACATACTTGATGACTGTCAAGTGTAGGCCTAGTGTACATGTAAATTAAGGCTTTAAGATATCTGAAATGTCACTCAGCATTCTCACCCCTTTCTGGATGGATGTGAGCCCACTAAATACAGCTGGAAGACATCAGTTCATATGCGAAATACAACAGGTGCCAAAATGAAGGGAATTATGCAGCCAGATTTAGACCATACTTTCCCTATGTGCCAAGCTGAGCTATGGCCTTTTTGTCTTTTCCAAAGTAGTACATATCTAGATCCTCAAAGTTACTAACACAGGTGTCAATGCTCAGTTTTTAAGAAGAAAGGGAGAGTTCCTCAATAAGGGCAGGTAAACAGAGTAAATGTTGGTATCACCCCACGTATGACACTACCTGTTGACTCAAGAGTAATGCTGGCAGTAACTACAATTTCCCTTTTCCCTAGCCTTCCTATCCATCAGCAAAGACAAACTTTGCAGCCAGCAGAGGCTGACTTATCCTATCAGATGGTGAACATCTAGGCCTTTACAGAACCTAAGGCTGACTTTCAGAAAAGAGAGGACACAGCTTGCTAGAATTTTAATTCCCTCTGCTTCCTCCTTTCTGATCAAGATTTCTTCAGGTAGTTTGGGAGGGCTCTCTCATAGGAAGTCACATCTATCAAACAGGGAAGGAGGAGGTAGATTCAATTGTCTACAACATATTCAACCAGAAAGCAGAGCAGTCACCACTAAATTAATTCCGAAAATTAAATTAACAAGTGAGTAAGGTTAGCATTGTAGGTTCAGGCACCATGATTAAATAGGAGTCACTGGCATATTGAATCACATGTCCCAAGCAGCTGGGTCTTCAGAGTCAAGGTTATTGCCACCTCTGAAAAGTATTTTTGAGGTCCCAAGAAAAATATGGCCAGATTGGAAGCAATACAGAGCCGAACATCATCCAGGACCACCACTACTTTAGTCTTCCATACTTCTAGTAAGCAGCATGATACAAATCTATGCAACAGAAGTTTAGTAAAGAACCAGATTTTTTTTCTTTAGTACTTAATGGAGCTTTCCAAAGTTCTCCCTCTTACTGTCTCCATTCATTAAAAGGATAAGGCAATACTTAAAAGGCAATCAATAAAATTCAAAGACATTCTGTTCTCCATCTGCCATATGGAGCTCCTTGCCCTAAAGGCTACACACAAGTGCAATTGTGTCCTTTACTACTTCTGTCACTTCCATAGGGTACTCTATTCAACATGGTGAGTGGCAAGTTCATTTTATAAGATAAAATACAGCTGGGCAAATTTGCTTTCATCACACAGCAGGAAATCACATATACAAAAAGAGATACAGGGGGAAAAAACTGGATGGCTAAAGGCAAAGAAAACTACTCACTTCTCAAGCATTAATTCAGCTCTCACTGCAGTCGGCATTGGCCAGCAACTTCCTTTTTTGTGTTTTTCAGCTGTCCACCATTTTAGATGCTAAAAGTTTATAATGGTTCAAATGATGGAAACATTCTGACAAGTTAAAATAACCTGCAAATAAACACACCCTCGACAGGCTAGTAAGTACCTCTATTAAACCCTTCTCCTGTTTTATGAAGTCCCAGAAGTCAGTATTAGCTAGAAGGTTACTAAGGAAAGTAACATATACTTGATCCTGTTCTTTTACCCTTTCATATCTATCTGCTTCAGGTTTACATTGAAGACAAGGTACCAGGCACAAGTTGATCTTTGGTTTGATCCCAAATAGCCCTTCCTACAATTGAAATGGACCTCCCTTATTCAATTATCAGTTCCTAGTGTCTTGATGGGACTATTTATAACAGGCTATATTGTCAGCTGCTAGAAGAGGAGTAAACAGCCTCAGATCTTCCTTTAGCTAAATAAGACAAAATTGGATTTGGTTTGGAAGAAAGTTGCAACATGGAGCTTCTCTCTCACTGGAATCCATTTCATGAATAATTCTACCCTCTTTCATTTTCTCCCATACCAAACCAACAAAACCCACATTTTTCTCTTTTTTTTTTTTTTCCTTCTCCCCCAGCCCCAGAGTATTAACCTTCATTCCAGGAGTTGCTGCACATCAGAGGTAATCCACACATACAAAACTAGGCTATTATATCTTTATACCTTTTTCCCCCCCAAGCAATTTCAACAGAAATTCTGCAAATTAACATGTCTTGTTTACTCTCAGAGGTTTATTTCATCTTCTTTCTAAACCAATTGGCTCAGCAGGTTTCTTCTCAAACAAACAGCAACTGAACGTAAGAGAAGCCAATAGCCAAACCCAATGTCTTTTTAATTACATTAATAGAGGGGCTGGACAATGAATTTATACTTATTACAATACTGACCATTATTCTCTGATGGGACACAGACTGAACAGACTTCATAGCTGCGCTTACTGTAACCAAACTTGGTTTACTTGCAATTTTAGGCATTTGCAATATAGATTATCTTAGGGGGATGTTTCAGATTTGTTTGATTTTATATCTATTCTTTAATTCAAATCAACATTTCACTAAGTTATTCTGCTGAATTGGATAATTTGGAATTAATGAATTCATGTAAAATAATTACCTTCAGAAAATGGAAAAGAGCAAATATAGCTATAAGATGCAACTACATGGCAACAGCAGCACCTCCAATATTTACCTACAGAGTTCTATTCTACCACAGCATTAATGTGGACATCACGTATCAGAGCAGCAGCTCATTTATCTCAGTACCCTGCCTCTCATGATGGTTAACAACAGATATCTGTGTAAGACCTTAAGAAGCATGAATTAGAATTTCCTCAACTACTCTCCCAGGCTCCAATACCTGGGATGCCATGATTTTCCAGGCTGCAGATGGCATCCTCCATAGGCATATTTAGATTTTTGGGGGGAGCAGAGAAACATCCTAAACACTGATGCACTATTGCACTTTCCATTTCTCTTTCGATTCTGCCCAGAAATCCCATCCAAGGTGAAGAGTTTTCTTGAAAATTGATTTGGCATGAAAAGCTTTCTGTGACAAGGTACAATGTCTTCCAAAAACCTACATTTTGTAGTTCTAATTTCTTTAAAAATTCAGCCCGTAGCACCTTAGCTTATATAGTCATTGATCAAAAGGAGTCCATTTTGGCCCCTTCACAATGGGACATGTTATCCACTTCTTTGCCTATTCCAGTTCCTATGCACTGTTCAGTCAGAGCTCTTCTCCATGCTGTGAGTAGATAGAATATAATACTTCAAGTACAACATTCAACCCTAGTCCTACTACTATGCTTTGTTGGACTAAAATATATTTCTTCAAGTGAGCTCAGCTTATTAAGTAATCTATTTGCTCACTGTAACTACCTCAAGTCTCTGATTCACTACCCTGCCTGTCTTAAAACTTGGAAATTATACCAGATTTATCACCAGACTAATGGCAAAAATGCCCTATATCACTGTACCTAGAACTAACCTTGCAAAATGTCATTAGAAATAACTTGATAGGAGAGGACTCTTTGCACATGACTTTTATATACATGAATTTGCTGATTCCTGATTAAGCTGAACTAAATATTTCACTAATTAGCCACAGACGGCAACAAAACACAGATCTCCCAACCCCAGCATCCTGCAGGTCTCATACCACACTAAATTCATTCATAGTCCTACTCACTCAGATCACAATCTAGTCTGCTTAACTCACAAAGAAACACTAAATAAGAAGTAGAATCCCTGTTCTGAATCCAGGGCCCTCTGCCCCAATCAAACAAATTACTGTGTTGAGGAAAAAAAGTCAAGAGATTGAAAATAACTCCTCCAAGCCTCTCCTAAGACTGCATCTGGCTTCCAAATGCTGTTGTGCATCATCTTAATAAAGCACTTAGGGAAATAAATCAAATGCTATTAAAACAACTTGTGACATCACACTTGCTTCTTTGAGTAACATCCATGCCTTGAATTTACACTTCATGTATGCTAAGTAGCTGGTGAACTTGAAAGGAAAAAAAAAAGGTATCTGCTTCTTCCTCCTTTGGCTCCTTTACCAGAGATAAAGCAGACTGGGATTGTAATGTGCTTTTCTTACAAAGGAGTTAGCATTGTGAAAGCTGTTAACATACAAAGAGAGATTACAAAGAATAAGATCATTTACCTTTGAAAAGGGAACACTTAGAAGGGAGATTTACTGAGGTCTTTAAGTTTCTTTCTTACTACCTTCATCGTGACTAGCCTCTGAATTTTATGCTGCCTCATAACAAGAGAGTGCATCATCACTCCAGCATTGGCAGGGAAGCAACGAGAAATATTTCCACAATGCCTGTAGTCAGTGCACACTGCTCACAGCAAAAAGAGGTCAGAGTTTTGCAAGCCACAGATGTGCCTACTGGAAAGGGCCAATAAATTGTGTATAAGAAATATAACATTAATACCTAATTAAAAATGTTAGTTAATATGGCAAGTCATCAAACCTCATGTTTAAGGGAATATGCTAATTTATCTTAGCAGGGCAAGAAAGACTTTATCCCAAAGGCAGTAGGTTTCTTATTGAGAGTTTAACAGTGATAAAGCTGTCATTTATTAGGCACTGCTGAAGGCAGGCTAGGAAAAAAGCAGACCACATCCTGGAGACTAGCAAGGAAATCTCATTTTGAGGAAGAACTGTGGAAAAGCTTCACATTCTTACCTACTCCACAGTATGGAAGGCTGTTGCTTCCACTTAGGCAGTGCTGCCATGGAGCAAAGAAGAAAAAAGGCAGTAGTTTGCCTCTCTCGTCTCCCAGAAAACACAACAACAGATGAGCTAAGAATTAACAAACATATTTAGGACTTTTTTTTTTTTTAGTATCTTCATGAAGAGAGAACATACTAGAGACATACATGAGAACATACTAGACATTTGGCTTGGTAAAACACAGGCCAAATTCTGTTAGGCTTCAGCCATGGATGGAGACTGTAAGCTTCTGCAGCTGTATTTCCACTCTAACTCTTCCAGGACTGTTTTTTATTAGCTAGTTTCATCCAAAACTGTCAGCTCATTTACTTCAGATGGGCAGGTAACACAGCCCCATTACCCACACATACAATGGTGGAAAAGCTTGCCTAAAGCTGTATGTAGGAAGGCTAGGACTCACAGCTGTGGTTCTCATTCCACAGCTCTAAATAGAAGATGATGTTTCCTATAAGCAAGGACAGAAATAAATACAGGAGACCAAAAACATGTTTTTCAGCCTCCTAGACTGTTCCTACAAAGACGAAACAGCCTGGGACAAAGTAAACACATAAGCTATCAGTAAGAACACAGTGACTTGTTAAAGTACAGCAGGAGCTTAGACCTGCCTAGAGCTTCCTTTTATCCTCCTGTCTTACAGAAAGGTTATTTAGCACACAGTTCTTCTGGTCCCACTTCCCTTTTAGCTTATTTTAAAAAAGGTTTTGTATTCAAATGTATAAGGACAATGCTGGCCTGACTTTGACTGCAGTCCCTTTTTCCCCTCAGAGGCTACACTACCCATCACTCTGGCAGCCAAGTGCTGTGCAGATTTTTAAAGCCTGCTGCTTAACAAAAATTCCTTGAGGACTCAAGACCTGCCTGCTGGGGAAGACTGGCAGCTTTTAATCAGTGACAAGGAACATGCCATCTCCTTAGATTGCCTTCCAGTGTTTGTGTCCTTTCCACCCAGCTATGTTTCTCCCCTATATATGGGAAATACATGGTTCTCAGTCACCTCTGAGGATGTTATTCCTATCCTCCTGTTCTGCCACAAAAGAGTGCACAACTTTGTAGCAATACCACGATGAAAGAGCAAAAACCTTCAGTTTAAAATTTGATTTTGTACAGTAGAAGAACAGAAAATATTTTTTTTTAATTACTAGACAGTGTAATCCTGCAAGCCAACAATCAGCATTCAGCTGCTTTGCAAGAAAGCCATGCTCAAGGCTCTTGGCCTCACCAGAGCTGTTATACAGAAGGTTGAGGTTTGGATAACAAAGCAGCATCTACACATCCAGCTCACAGAGGAATCCACCCCATTGTGAATCCCCTTCCATGCCATCCTGATTTGTCTTTCCAGCCAAGATACTTCAAGCAATGAAGAAAAAAGCTCTCGGGAACCAAATGTGAAGAATCTATGCTTGGGCTTTCCCATCTGTACAGCAGTTGGAGCCGTTCAATTTTACTTTACTATGTGAAAACCAGGAAGTGGGGCTTTCTCCTACCACCAAAAAAAAAAAAAGGTTGAGCAGTCACCTTACTTCAGGAGCTCAGGCTTGAGGGAAAATCAGTACTAAGTGAATAAGAATACATCCACAGATATGTACACAGTCTTAAAATATAGTAGCAAAAGCACATTAGTATAATGAACAACACTTTCTTTCTGCAAGGATTTTGCCACTGAAGGGTGGCCTGGCAATGACTTCTGCCAGCTCCCTCAGCATCCCTGGGTGCATCCCATCAAGTCCCATGGATTTATGGATGTCTAGATGGCTTAACTGCTCCCTAACCCAGTCCTCATCAACCAAGGAAAACTCCGTTATCCTAACATCATCTGGGGGCTCAGGGGTCTGAGGCTCCTGAGGACAGCCACTAACAGTATAGACAGAGACAAAGAAGGCATTCAGTTACTCCACCTTCTTTGTATCATCTGTCACCAAGGCACCCTCCTCATTCAGACTCTCATACAGATGCTATTTATATAGAATGCAAGATCATTGAAAAGAGACTTTATCTTCACACCCAACTACACAACACACCGTAAAATGCATGCTAGGAGAATTCAAGCAACTTCCTTACAGAAGAAACTCATTCAGGGGGTAGAGGAAAATAATGGGTGAAAGAGAGAAGAAAGGCTTTTTACCTCCCATTGGCAAAGCACTGTATCAGTTTAGAGTACATTGCAGCTGATGTTCATAATTGACAGGACATCTTTACCCACCACTTAATGCATCTCACCAGCGAAATGACTCGGCACAATAGCAGTGGGAGGCTGCCAGCCAGAACAGAAAAGTTCCTGAATTCTCACATGCCTCCTCCAAGCCTTGATACGGGTGAATCAAGCTGCAGACTAATTACTTGCTCACTAGGAATCAAGTCTCCCTCAAGTTGTCCCTATCATAAAAGCACAAACCTTCTCAGTGCTGAGTATACCATAGGGTCTCCTTGGTACATCCTAACGACAAGAGGCAAAAATTAACATTCCTTGCCCTAATTGCTGAAGCTCTCTGCAAAGCACAGTATTCACTAACAATATTGGTGCACATACTCAGATCTGGAGTCTCACTCAGTGGCCCTGGGCCTTCCTAATGAACAGCTCATGCATTGAAGTCCTACTTCCACTCCCCCCCAAGCTTCTGACAAGAGAAAGAAAAGCCTGCTGCTGCTGAGAACTCCACTGGGCTCCAAGACTCAGGAGCTGCTAAGCAGGATCACACTCAAAAGCTGCCTTTGCTATCACTATCGAAGACAAGTTCATTATTTGTCCTTCTCTGTTTTGTCCAATTACTATTTGGTAGTTTAGAGAAAACAGAAAAAAAGGACACTTCCAAGCAAGCCATTGTTTTGATCTAAACAGTAGTCTCTTTATGTCTCACAAACTTACCATTGCTATCTATTTAAATATGTCTTTTTGTAGTATATGGTTTACATTTGTTTCACTAAGTCCTTCAAGAGAGACATATTGACACATGTCTGGCTCTTTCTGTAGTAGCAATAAACTCTGAATGTCTGCCTGGATAATTCCCAAAGTGCAGATGCAGAAATATTTAGGACTTGGATTTGAAGACCTTAAAGTTTATATCTCAAGCTACTAAAACTCATTCAATTAGAGTAATTTTTTGTTTACCCAAAGTTCACCCCAAACACTTTTTTTTTGTGAATAGTATGGGGTACCTCCCTCTGAAAAAAATGTAAGTACAATTTTACCCAGCTTTGCAAAATGTAAAAATTGTTTGCATAGATGTGATAAGGATAGAAATATCAGAACATAAAGGGTGTTTTGCTTTCTGTTTATGAACTGGCAACTACTGTGTTGTTTGTCTTTCCTCTTACATATCAGCTTCAGCCTAGCTTGTCTGCAGTTATTACACAGCCACAACAGACAGATGAACCCTGTGAACTGGAAAAAGAGATAGTTCTGCTATGTTTTACCAATATCATTTGTGCAAACAGGTATAGTCTAGGAAACAGACCATCTGTTCTTTCATCTTCTAATTTGCAGAACAAGAATGAAAAGCTGTTTTTAAACACTGTATATCTATAAATTAGCATGAATATTGTGCATCTATAATTTACAGTATAGTGGTAATATATGTCAGCATTAATATTCATTATCTTGATTTACATATTTTTTCATGCAGAAAATGGATTGGGGTTCTTTTTGATTTACTTGGTAATACTCCTACATTTCATGACTGGCTGCAACAGAGAACACATTTTTAATACTCTTAATAAATTTGCATTGTCATTAGTACTGAATATTTTATCCACACAGACTAGGCAATGAGGAGAACATCACTAAATCCTTAACCAAATCTGATCTTTCAAAATATCAGGGTATGATTCTTCAACCTATGTCAAGAACGAAGTTAGTTGAGACTGACTCAAAAAAAAAAAAAATCATGTGTTATGCCACAAAATGCAAGGGTTATACTGCCCCTTAATCTTCAGGGAAGGTAAGAATGCAGTAAAGTTCAGTAAGATTCACGTTCCCTTCTAAACCAGAATCTAATTAAGTATCTGCTCTGTGTTTTTTCCCAGGCAGGTCTTTGGGTTTTGTTTATTTGTTTGGGGGTTTTCTGTTTTGTTTTTTGTTTGTTTTTGTTTTCTAAATTTTGGTTGGTTAATTCCCACCTGACCACCTTCATCTTCATTGTAGCTCTCTTTGATAGCAGGCAAAACATCCCAGGAAACTTTAGCAGCTAACTAGAAAAGCTGACTGTGCTATAAGTTTTTGTTACTGTTAGTCACCAGAGTAAAAGAAGCCCTCCCATGTAAAAACTTGATAGCCATAGAAACTGCTAGCTGTCTTAAGTGTCCTGATGGCTGAATAGAGCTTCCTATCACACATTAAAAAGGCTGCACTCAGCTCCACACACAGTCAGTGCATGAAACCCATGTTCTCAGCCCACTTCCAGTGCAAGCAGATCTCCCACTACGATCAAACAGTAAAAAGATACTGGTTCCAATGTGAATAGCTGAGTGTGCAAACTCATTCTTCCCCTCCATCCACCTTCCAATGCCTTCCAGCATCTATTCACTGAGCAGTCAGTGGTTCATATGTTTGCAGGAGCAAAAATTTAAAAATTAAAATAAAAGACACAAGGAAATGTCATTCTTACAACTCTAGTAAATGCTCATAGGAGATAATGTAGCAGCATTTATCAAGCTCTGATATTCACTTAAGAAAAGTGACCTACACTGAGCAAGTGAAGCACCATATTTATAGATAAAAGCATTTCAAATAGTCCTTTTCAAGTTTCCCTTTCCCACAAAACTGCTGGTTAAAATGTGCTTAATGAGACTTTCCTTCCCCTCACTTTGTCAGTTCCTCGCATATGGATTTGCTTCTCCTACCTACTTCAGCTAAAAGACCCTAATCTGCTGTTGCAAAGCACACTATGCCACTAAGCCACGAGTTATAACCTCATTAATGTGGCTCAGCAGGTAGAGAATAAATGTGAGTTCAGACAGACTATCTGCAAAACAGAAGGAACCAGCATAAAATGTGCAGAAGAATGATGAATGCAATAACAGACTTATCCTGGAAATTACCCTCAAAGTAAGCAAATACTGACAATCTTTCAAGTTTCCTGTTGCGACAACTCTCTAGCTTGGAGAAGAAAATCTCTACAAACACATCAACAATATTGAAGATGAGGTGGGTGGCTATAGGTCTGGCCTTTAGAGAGGGCATTCTTGCATAGGCAAGGAGGCAGAAAATTGCATGCAGAAATAAATACGAGAGGCTTTAAATATGCAAGGCTTCAAAACATCTGTGGTATTTATAACCATATAGCTGGGGTCAACTTACACCCAAGAGTTTTCAAACAATAGGATTCAAGGGAGAGAGATGTCTAATTGATCATGTGACTAATACTGATGTATTCAGGTATGATCCTCAATCTACATCTCTCCCCCTGAGGATTCTATCCCTAGATCAGCTGCAAGAGAACACATCCCTGTTGTTCCATTGCTTCTTTTCAACATACTAATACAAACCCATCTCCAACAACAAGTGTGTTCAACAAAGCACTCCTATGCATAATGCATAAAGGTGATTATGGGACTAGGCAGCATACAAACTTAACACAATGTTGCTTATACTTCACTACCAAATACTTTGGTCTGCCTTAGCCCAATATCTTGTGGCTGGGAGCAGAAGAGGATAAAAACACAGTAAGGACAGTCATCAAGTTGTCCCATGGAATAAGTGAAGGTTATTCCTCTACTGAAAGGCAGAGATGCTCTGAGGGTTCCAATTCTCGTCTGGCTTACATACTCAATTTTCCTTCTTGAGGGAGTTACAGGATGACATGCAATGGTGATACTGGAAGGCAGAGATGAGTAAACAGTTTGAGGGGTTAAAACACTAGTTCAGAGTTAAACAGAAAGGCCATGTAAAAGCTAAAAAGGGCCTTGGATTTCCAAGAACTTTCTCCTTGCTGTAACCTCTAATATTTATTACCAAGCAATCTTCCAAATATTGCAGATGCCAGTTAGCTAAATCCATTCTAAGCTCTCCAGGGGTGGGGAGGGAAACAAGAAACAAAACCACCTAGAACTTAAAGCTAGATCTGTATGAGGCATAGATATTTTCCAGAGTCCTCGCGGCTCCTTTATAGCATATGTGCTAGAGCTTCCTTACTGCAGAAAGCAATAGCAGTAAAGGACAGGCTGGAAGCATTAAACACTTCTGAACTGGGGAGCTCAGAGTTTAGGCACAGTGTTAGAGTATCATCAATAACTTTCAAAAATAAAAGAGCAAGAAACTGCAATTTTGAACATAAATACTCTCAAACCAAACAAACTCTACATCTCCCTACTTTCTGGCTGAAAAGCAAAGTTTAATTACTACTATTTTTACAGCAAGTTCTATGTAATTACTCATTCCTGACCAGATACAGAGCTATAAGAACACAAAGAGGTGAATGGCAGCACTTATTGCTTGACAGCCTCTCAAGGTCCTGAGGGAAGTGTCCTGCATGCACATCTTTCCAGAGCATCATATTTACACAAACAGCAAAAAGATTAGTCCTCCCCCCCAGCTGTCTGCAGCTCGTGGACACCATAGTCACATTGCTGACATTTTTATTTATTGGAAACATAAGCTTATCTCACTCCAGTGGTTAAAAACATCTTCTCCTAACTCTCACAGCTTAATCCTCTTTATGATCTGAGAGATATCTAGGAGAGGAAGAGAAATAAATCCAATACACTCAGTTAATTGCTCAGTGACAGATAATCTTTTCTCTTACGTTTTCTTCCTCTTCTATAAAAAGAATAACAAAAAGTAAATAAAAAGCTCTCAACTAAAACTGTGGAAAAGTCTGCTGAGAGGATAACAACATAATTGAAGTCAGGCTCAGCCTGATGCAAAATCTCATTTACTGTATACAGAAACAGCAGCTCACTTGCCATCCAAAGCTGGGTGAGCACAAAGCCTTAGCACTCTAGAAGACTGCATAGATTCTTCCTGTCTTCTCTTACTGCATTTCATCCATTCATGTCTGTCACCTGTGGCCTCTTAACTCATCCGTAGTTTTAGAAGGGTGATCTCCATCCACTAGTGGTGCAGCCAGATGTAGTTAAACTGGCTGAAAAACTACAAAGAAATGCCAACCTAGCAGGTAGTAGTGTGTTTATAAAGAAGACAGATTCATATATTGTAGGTGATGGCATAATTGTGTTATGGATGGTTACAGTCCCATCAGTCACAAGACTGCTTAAATCACCAAGAACACCTTCACATGAGAGATGTACTTATAACCTGCTATAGCACAAATGACTCATGTCTGTGACATGCTTCTAAACAGCTCCTCATCATTCATCAACCTTCTGAGAATGCACTGGGCATAGGAGGCAAGAGTGGTATTTCTTTGTCATGTATTCAGGGCAGAGAATCCCCTTCAGTTCTGGGTGCCTGCAGAACTACTTGTATATCTCCTCCACCCTTCAGAAACAGAACATAAGAAATCAAACAAGATAGGAGATTATGCTTTCTTCCATTCCCCAGAAACAAACCTAGAGGCATGGAATAAAGTGCAAAATATGTTTCTCCCCTTCTCTCATTTCTATTGATTTCTATTCTTTTCATGCAAGCAGAGAGGTTTTAATTAATGTGTCACATAAGCAACCAGGAGGAGCAACAGCTAATAACCTCTGTCAGGTGTATTAAATAACCAGATACACCCATGTTGTCATTTCTTTCCATCACACTAAGAACAGAGAAGCTGTTCTGGGATTTTCATAGGGATATTTATTAGTGATTTGAAGGCATGTCTGCATGGTGAGCAGGGATCTAACAGCAGAGACACAATCACATAAAGCTAGGGGTTGGAAGGGACCTCAAAAGATCTAGTCCAACCTCCCTGCCACAGCAGGATTCCCTAAGACCAGGTCACACAGGAACATGTCCAGGCGGGTTTTGAATATCTCCAGAGAAGGAGACTCCACAACCTCTCTGGGCAGCCTGTTCCAGAGCCAGACACACTACAGAGTACAACATAACCACCTGGACTTATATAAGGCAACAGGATAAAGGAATGACAATGAAGTGCACTACCAACTTTCAGAGCAGTCAGGAGCCCTGGTGGAGTACTTAAAAGACAAGTGGGTTGATTTTACCTACCTTGGTTCTCCTTCAAAGTTTCTGAGCCCAAAACATTTGTACACAGATTCTGGATATTTGGCTGTCTATTTCCAACCAAGCCCTGACAAGTGACTTGTGCCAAGTGACCCTGAAGCTAACGGGTTCAAAGTAAGACAAGTGGTTCCTCAATCTATGGAATTCCTTGCTCTAAAGATGTCACAGGTATTAAAAGTTGTAACACAAGAGATATTAAGTAAATTTAGCTCATGGGATATTAATTATCTGATATACACTGAAACAAAAAAAAATATTCAGACTGATAGACCTTAAACTGAAGGTCAAGGAAGGACCCTAAATTTCAACTCTAAGAATGCATGCTAACAGAATACTGGCCAAAACCACACTCCTGAAAGACTCTTTATTATTGTGTGCAACACCACAGAAAAGACAAAGGTAGTAGAGAAAATAGGATCATTTATCTCAAGACATAGCAGCAATGTATATGAACTGGAAAGATCTGATTATACCCCCACAGCAAGATGAGAAACTCCAATGTTTTTCAGTGTTCCTTGCTGAGTGTTCTGTTCTTCAGAACAAACCCTAGAAGTTCTGCATTTCTTTTGGGTTTTGGGGTTTTCACAGGGTTTTTTGTATGGTTGGTTTTATGGTTTTGGGTTTTTTTGTTGGGTTTTTGGGGTTTTTTTGAGCCAGTGTCTTCTTTCCCTCCTGCTCCTCANTTTTTTTTGGGGGGGGGGGGCGGTTGTTGGTGTTTGCTTTGTTTTGTTTGGGGATTTTTGGTGTGGTGGCTTTTTTTATTTCTTTAGGCCAGTGGGTATAGCACTTTCCCTAGTTCAAAATATACTACATAGCAAATCTTTCCTCCAACATTCTCTTAAAAACCTTCTTGGTTCCTTGAACATAAAGGTTACTTGTTCTACTTCTGACCCCAAATTCTTCCTTGGAAATTAAAAACCTTTTAAAAACAAGTTTATCAAAACAAGTTCTTTCTAACAAGACATTTTAGTTTCAAATCCCCAAAGGTTTCTTGCATGAGGATGGTGGCCTTGTCCACCTCCATCAACAATCTGTACACAAAACCCCTAGACTTCTACCAAAGTTTCACAGATGGAGTCACAAGAAAACCTCCCTTCCATCCATTACAGCTTACGCAAGTAGTACTAGAGACATGTGAAGAAAACACCTCTTAGAATCACTTATCAGAGAGATAAAAACAGGCACCATCTGCTCTCACTGAATCCAAATAAAAACCTTAAGAAATAGAATATGGCCCAGCTCTCTCCTTTGGTTCACAGAGTGCACCATATGCTTTAAAATCATGAAAATATCAGGACACTCCCTATAAATTAGTCTAGCAGTCAACATCATACAAGTGAAAATCAATTATCTGGTACTAATACTATCAGTTCTAATTAAACACACATTGAATACACACTCATAGGTATTCCCCCCCTCTTAGTAGCAACAACTTTTTATAAAGACCATTAGGGCAACAGACAACCATGAGATCACAGAATGTTAGGGGTTGGAAGGGACCTCTGGAGATCACCAAGTCCAACCCTCCTGTGTTCTTCATTACAAAACACAACTCAAGGCTATTGAGTCCTCCTAAAAATAAACAAGGTTGACCCAATTCTGAATAAGATGGGAAAGGGGAAACCAAATGATAGCATACCCATGAAGTACATTATCTAGCTGAAACAAGACAACCAGACTTCAGCCCCTTTGTCCTTGAGTATGAAAGAAGTGAGAGGATTTAGCTACAAACCTTCCAGCACATTTAAATTCAATTAAATTTAATAAAATTAAATTCAGTAAAAGAATTATATCAGGCTCTTCCTATTTTAGTAAGGTAGTAATTATTAACTCAATTTATCTCCATACCTCCAAAGAGAGCTCTCTGTGATGCTTCCCAGGTTGTAGTCATATAGTTTTGTCAAAATTAGAATCACCTGAAGGCAAAAGAAGAAATCATGGTTAGTCTCAAACAATTACATTCTCTTAAAACTGAAACGACCCCAGGGAGAGCTTAGGATTCCTTTAATGGGTGCTTAATATAATTGAATGAATTGTTAAAAACGTTTGTCTACACTGACATGGGAAGTATTTGCAGAGATGTATGTTGAGCCAATCAGACTTTTTCTTGCTCAGCTCCTTGGCATATCAACAGGTTCTTCCCTTAACCCCAGGAGGCACAGTGCAGTGGTAAGGAGCTGACATGCTAGATAATTTCAGGATACAAGGTGAGATCTGCTATATGCTGTAGAAGCAGTGATTACTTTCTCCTCTCACACTGAAACTGTTGGTCATTTTCACAGCTGTGGTGCACAGATAACCCACTGGCCTGTCTCCAGTCAAAGTCTTTTTGGTTTTAGCAGATGATATAACACAAGCAAATAACCACCAGTTTTGGCCTGAAAGATTCAGGAAAAAAATCTCCATAAGGAAACAGTTAAACACTGGAACAGACTACCCAGAACATCTGTAAACCTTCCATACTTGGAGGTTTTAAAGACATGGCTAGATAGTCATTGCTGACCCAATATATAGCTGGTCATAACCCTGCTTTGAGTAAAAGGTAGAACAAGGAACCTGCAAATGTCTCTAACAACCAACATACCTATGACTTCAGTGAAAAATTTTAGATTTAGCCAGAGTAGAAGGAATTGTATTAGCTGTTCTGGTAAACAGCTATTTCCTCCTGCCAAAACAGACACTTGTAAAATAAAATTACTTACTGGGGGGGGAAAGCAATTTTAGCAAAAAGAATTCCCAGCAAAGCATTTCAGCCTGCTCTTTTGTTATTGTCTTAAAATAATTTCTGACTTTCAAGATGATGGAATCCCTTAACAAGACCTACATTTGGGACAAACTACCAGACCATTACTACTGCTACCAATTTATTTTGCATTTCTCCCTGCCAAGTTGCCATGTATCTTACCCTCCTCTCTATCCTGTTAAACTCACAGTAAATTAAAGAGGTGCAACTTTTCTTATCTGACAAAAACCTTGATCTATACACTTCTTATTTTCAGAGGCTCACAGATACACATCACTCTGCTCCCTTGATAACATTGCCAACTTCAACCAATTTGGCACAGAAGCAAAGGACTGGAGAAAATTCAGTCCCTATAAGCCTTGTGCAAGCTAGCACCAGTATAGCAGAGAAATAGCCATGTGATTGCTTGCACCAGAGGAGAGGAACAGTCCTCACCACTGCCCTTTCCTAAACCAGCCACACCAGGAACTGTCTCCTTACAAAACACCCAGAATGTGAGACAGAGCAGAAAAAGCAGTGATGTGGGAATTGAGTCCATAAGATAGCACGCAGTTACTGCAGCAGAGGAACAAACAGGGGACAGAGCACACACATCTGACAGACATTTGTTTCTACAGCACAACTCTGTTAAATCCTTCATAGCATGGAGAAAGGATGCCCAGACCATTTCCTGTCATCATGAACACAAGTCATGTGTAGCTGATGGGGAAGACAGGAGAGAGGCACCTGAAAAAAACCAGGAGTTTACCAGGGCTAACCATCATCAAACACCCTCCAGAAGAAAAGCAGCATCCCTTATTATCTGTTCCCATTTCATGTCCCACCTCCCACTATGCCCACTTATGGCTTTACGTTCAAAATGAGAGCCTCATCCTACTATCCATAAATAACTGGCTGCAAATTCAGGCTATTAAAATCCAAACCCTCTCAGGCAGAAGACAAGGCAGGGGAAAGACACCTCAACAACTTACCTCAGTGACACCACACAAACAGCTCTGCTAAGAAATGCAGACTATTGGAGAGTGTCCCCTGAGAGGTGCCTGATGCCCAGCGCTGCACCTAACCTACCTCCCTCCCAGCAGGGTATGGGGACAGGCCATGGTTGCAAACCATACAAGGCTGGCTGACAGCCAGCACTGCCCTTTGCTCTGACGTATGTGTGAAGCCTGTTCATGGCAGGACAGATGGAAGTCCTCCTGAGCCCTGAGCAGAGACCGGGGGCCTGCCCCAAAGCTTCCCCCAGCCTGGCCCTGGACTCCTACCTAACCTCCCAGTTTGTTCCTGGATCCCAACTTCTTCAGTGTCTCCCTCACATTTTCCCTTGCAAGCCCTTTCCCACAGCCCTGTAGCAGCAAGCCAACCCAATCTCCTCCAGGTGCCCTCATCACCAACTCCTAAGCCCACCAGATCCCCCAGCAACACCTACCCTGACAACTGTGCACCAATTAATGGTGAACCCAACTCTCTAAGTATCATGCCCCCCTGAAATAGCCCTGAGACGACTCCTGCCTGCCTTGACCTGACAGTCAGAGGACAACATGCATCCTCCCAGCTACGTTAAGGGCGATTCACACCATGACCCTTCCTCTGCTCCCCAGGTCGCCTTGACATGGATATCCCCTGCTGCTCCCCAAAACACACATCTCCACTGCGGTCCAGGAGGTGCTTCCCTCTAGTCTGGAGGGTCCCTCTTTGAAGAGAAAGCCAACGTGTGAAGAGTCAGCCAAGGCATCAGATGGCAGAGCTGCAGCAGGCACATATGCTTCACAAATGCTTGTGCCAATTAGGGCTTTGTAAGTGCTAGATTTCAATTTCCACTCTCTCAGGAATGCTTACTGGTGATAGCAGTGCAGCTGTCTGTTCCAGATACAGAACTGTGTCACTGCCATCCCTCACAGCACCCTCTGAATAGGTCTATAAATTCCCTACTTAAAAAAAAAAACAAACAAATAAAAATTAAGGGGGGAGAAAAAGGAAGGGATGTGCACATGAAGCCTTTCTGAATAACAGCTCTCCTGATGAAAGGTAGCAGTGAACTGAATGAGGTTCAGCAGCAGCCTGTGTGCAGACCTGCTTGGACACCTCCACTGATGTAGAGGAGTTGCCCATGCCCTCGGCTTCAAGCCAACCTTGGATCTGCAAGCAGGTGGACAGTTCCTTATATCTTTATCCAGGCCATGTTATCTTCTTCCGACTCTTCTGCTTGCCAGATGAATCAGAGATGTAAATGAGCAACAAATATTTTCCCTATTAAATGTTTTGACATCTGGTAATTTTAGAAGCAGACCTGAAGAACTGAGTACAGAATACTGGGAAGAGTAAATAGGAAAAACTAGAGGGTTTTCCCCCATTCTTTGCCACTGGCTGCTGTAATCTTGGGGAGGATCAGACACTTTCCCTACGTGTAAAGCCCAAGAATTAGAATTTTTGTGGGATACTAAGATTAACAGTGTATAATTACAGGTGCTAAGCAGGCTGAGAACTGTTTTTCACTTATTATTTAGAATTTTACTTTTTTCCAACTGAAGACAATTCCATTGAGAGCTTTCATCTCCCCACTTGAGGAAAAATTGTAATTGACATCCCCAAAATAATGTGAAATGATAACAAATAAGTGGCAATATGAGAAATCAAAATATTTCAGTTCCAGAGAGCAGAAATGTCTCTTCTTTTTTCTTATCTTAGAAATTTCAGTAATACCCACACAATCTTACAGTGCTTTATTTTTTGGAATTGATGATGGAGGGGGAGAGGAAGGAGAAAAAGGCTGCATTCCATCATGTTTCTTTTCGATATAACTTTAACAATTCTTCTGCAGAGGCATCCCTGGATCCAGCCAACTACGCATGCTAGTTACAGACCAGCTACATCTAGAACTCTACATAATATTGCTATAACCTGGCTTTTTAGTAAGTTTAGGGCAAAATCTTAACATTCAACATTTACAAGCTAATATTTACGTTAAACACCATGCTGTGGCATACATCTGCACAAGTCTGTTAGGTAATAGCTTAGATATCTCTACTTGGTGCAGATACCCTATTTCCAAAACACACAAGGGTTTTCCTGTAGGAAGCAGTCTCATTTTTGCAGACCTGTAACAGCTCCTGAATATCTCTAAGTGTAATCTCTGGTTTAAGTAGTCTTCTTGCATCATTTACTGTGGCTCAAATACTAGCAATAGATCTGAAAACATATGTGCAAAAGAAACAAGTCATTGGGCAGAAAATTAGTTTTTTCTGCCCTAGAGTTCAGTAATTTCTTTTCCTCTTTGAAATGATATTTCAATAACCTATTCAAGGTCATGGATTTTGGTTATATTTACTTCTTCAGAAAACATCTCATTCGCTGTCTTGTTTCTTTGTTATTTACCCTGCAAAACTTAGTTCATGTTTCAGATTGTTTCTTTTCTGTTTTGTTTGGGTTTTCTTCATCCCCCCCCTGTGGCTGTCACTATGCAGTACTGAGGAGCCTAATGAATAGAGACATGCATATTATATTGTTCTAAATGTCAGAATAGGGGCTGTGCAAACAGTAATGAAATGAAAAATATTGTCTCGCTTTTTTTTTTCCTTCTTTTGTTTTTACTTTCTGGAACTGTGTTTTTCTCCCTTCTTTACCACTTACCAACCAATGCAAGCTAACAAGTGCAAGAAGAAAAGAACAAATAAACCAGATATACAATGAAAAGGAGCTGAAAATCCAATCTTATGACTACTCTGTTGTGAATATAGATAACCCTCACTACTGCATAGAAATGCAAAGCTTCAGAAAGTCAGTTCTTCATTAGGATTAGCAGCTGAAGTGGGTTATATTGCCATAATAGAGAAGGAGAAGGAGGCACAAAACTGCACTTTTACATTGACTCACAGAAAAAGGTATTTGACCCTGGGTTTACCACATACCCAGTAAATGCATTGACCATGAGGTATAGCACTAAAAATGTTTTATTTTCAATACTTATACAAAGTGGAAAAGCCTCAGCAGGCAAGAAATGGATAGAAGGCTTGGTCAGTCAGCATCTTGCCTGGGAAAAGACCCTGACAAAAGAGGTATTTAAATCTGGCTCACCCCTCTCCCAAAGGAAACCAGTTCCCAGTGGCTATTCTAGGAATGACAAAGTATTCACACCTTGGGCATCATTATCTTTCTTAAAACTGAACTAGCATTTTTAGGAAAATGTACTTTGTTAAACACTTCTGATCTGTGATTGCTTTTTAAGGCTTAGGACAAAAAGGCCTATCTATAGGTTCCAAGATGGCAATCGGTGGCTGGGTAGAAGACACTGCTCTTTGAATTTTTCCAGTTTAGTCCCTCAGAGGCTCTTTGCTATCTTGAGAGAAATTCTAAGGTAAACATAGCTAAATTGTTCCCACACCTATCTTGGTTCATGTTCAACTGGTCCATTCTGCGTCAGCTGCATCCTTCCTTGCACTTCTGACTCAGGTTTAGTACTGGCTTAAATTTTTGTCTTGCCCTTGTTTTCAGACACTCTACAAATGCACCTAGCAAGGCTCCCACAGAGTATTGGCCAAAGTTCATCCTTTACTGCAGTGCAAGTTCCAAATGCAATGCAAGGATTACCTTTTTTCTAGGGAAGAAAAGTCGAGTTAAAATACTTGGTATCATCAAACAGTGCTGAACTAACTGGAGAAGGGAGTGAACAAAAGCCTGCACACTGCTGCTGATCAGATTTGTAACACATTGGGAAGGAAGTGACAGGCTATGCTCTCTGGCTGTGTAACTCATCTGCTGCTAATGATGTGTGTCAGAAAGCAAGCAAGCCCACATGGAGCTATCTTGTGCCACAGATACACAGAAACCAGCACCTGAGCCAGCTAATAGCATACTAGGTCAGGGATCTGTAACACTTTGCACCACTCACTGACAATTACAAATTTACTCCTGGGAGCATTACATGAGCACTATGTTAAAACACGTCCATACTTATTCAAGCCACGCTAAACAAGGACGTGGACTGGAACAACTTGCATTTGAGGATTGATCACCAGTATTAAAGACCCACTACGCAAACTGCTCTGTGATAACCCAACAATCTCATTTACACCAACAACACTCTCGTGTACCAGCTGTACTCTCACCACCAGAGCCAGGTCCTCTCTACAAATGTTTTCCACTTTACACAGCACAAGAGGATATTAAATACAAGCAAACACCTTTTATAGCTCCATGGTAATAGAGATTTTTCAAACAGAACCCCACAATAAAATTTTTAAAGCTGTTCACTATAACTTTTCAGACCAATTTCTACAGTCTTACCTCTAGACTGACCTAAAACTATGCCAGAAAGGTTGGCCCTACAATATTCAAGTCTTGATTTAAAAATTGCAAGAGGCCTTTGCTTATTGAAAGCAAAAACTGTACCTCTGCTTGAATGTTTTCAGACTTGCATTTATGTTTGCATTTGTTTCAGTCAGGACTGCAGCTGTCCTGGGATAAGCCACAAGACTAAAAAACATTTAGTTTATAGCTCACTTTTCTGACTTTCACACCACCAGCTCTCAGCATTACTTGCATACACACTGCTCTCTACACAACATTTTGTTGAACTCATCTGAAAGCAATGTAAATGGTATATTTGATAAAATATTTCTAATATCTGACTTCAAACTATTTACAGTAGCTTTCTGAATCAGTTTGAGAATCAGTTTCTTCTGCAGACTGTTAGTGCACTGACCAGACATCTCCATTTGACCACTGAAGCCCCAGTAAATAAAAGGAAGGTTCCCCCCTCCCTGTCACCCAATCCTTCCAACCCAATGAAAGCATTTAGGATGCTACTCTGTTCTCACTACTTCTCCAGCGCCACAGATTTCTGTCTCAAGCAACAGCCTTAGAAGCATATTGATTTCCAGCACAGGAAAACTGAGATGGGCCTTCATGAACTCCAGCATTAGTCCTGTATTAGAACTAATAACCTGATAGAAAGCTTCTAGTTTCAGTCATGTGCCAGTTACAGACTCTACACTACAATCTGATCTTCAGAGCGTGCCACAATTTGAGAAGACTCGCAAGTTTTCTCTCTCCTGTGGTGCTCTCCACTCATGCAAGGAGCATCCAGCACATATCCAGACCTCATAAGCAGTTTAGCTGCTCTTTTGTTATAAGCTGCAAATGTTTAGGCATAGGGACTGTCTCATACAGGCACAGAACACAAAATAAACCAAAATTTTATTAATAAGGTGTTGCAACATATCCAGCTATGTAAAAATGGTAACGGTGTAACTATTCATTACAAAACTCTGCTGATGAAACTGTCACATTGCTTTCTAATTGGAAGGAGAGAAACAAATATCCAGCTGCAATTAAGGCAGTTTACGTACACCTCAATGTGCAGAGATTCATGAATCCCTTATTAAACTCTAGAGATCCTTTTCCATTGCCTGCTTAGCAGGAGTATAAGTCAAAAACAAAGAAGCATTAAATTCGGTTTCCACAAGCTTGTTGGTTTGCTATAATTCAGCAGGAAACTAGAAGACTTGTTTTCTTACACAGGTTTTAATAAACCATGTTTCTCAGAGTAGACTGCAGTTTTGGGGAGTATGCACCATTCAATCAAAAACTGGAAATAACTGGGCAACACCTATCTGTTCCCTTCATCTCTATCTTCCCAATACAGCACAGAACTCTAGGACTGGAAGAAACAGGGGGAACACAACCAGAACACAGAAATAGTCTCAATGAGCTCTTTCGTGAGGCAGCTATATGAGGAAACATTTTCAAATAAATTTGCAAGACGACTGAATAATTCATGACTGAGATTTTTTCAGGCTGCTCATGAATAAAAGAGACAAACTTGAGAGAACTCATTATTTGGGGCAAATTACTTGTACAAATCTTGTTCTTTGTAGTATTATTATTTAGCAATTTTATACCAGTCAGCAAGTATCACGGTCTCTAACAACTATGCCAGAACAAAGAGAAATGGAGAACTGAAGACTTTGTGATTTGCTTTCTACTTGGACTGCAGACCAACAGGCTTCCATACATAAACACATCAGCAGCCAAAGGAAATGATAGAAAGTGTGACGACTGAGAAGAACAGCAACATGGTTACATAGCTAGACTACTAACTCAGTATTTCACCACAGTCTTTGTTATGAAGAATCCATAAAGGAAAAATACCTTCATTTTTCTGCATCCTTTGATGGACAGAAAAAGTTTCATATTGCCAACTATCCAACCTGTGATAGAAGGCGATAGCAGAAGTTGAGAGAAAACATTAAAAATTTTCTATGCAGAGGGTGATGCTTCCCCTTATTAACTTTCAGAAATAGGCAAATTACACTCTTCCTAATCCAAAAACTATTATTATCCCTAACAAAAAAAATGATTAGAGAAAGCAAGCAAGGATGATCAAAGACATGGAATGGCCTTTTTTAAAGTGAGAAATTTCTCCAACTCACAATCCAAGAAAGAAACAGCAAAGAAGATATGAAAGACATTTGTAAAGCCACAATAGTCCCAAATTGATGATTCATTATTTTTCAGTACACAAGACCTAGAACAGTAAGTGAAACTGGGAGGGCTCAGTCCTTCCTACAGTATTTTGCAGATACTGAAAAACTGATGTCAGGTCAAGGGGAGACAGAAGTTCAGGGAAGAGATGTGCACTGTGGTCAATTACATACATAAAAATGTATCTAAGCACAATGTTTGTGCAAGTTTTCCCAAACATGCAATTTTAGCCACTGCTGGAGAAGGAATATGCCCCAACATGACAATTCTTTTATTCATGTAGCTAACATAGGTAGCTTTAGTCCTTATGAATTTTTCTTACTCTGTTAACAGTTAATATTTTTGGCATCTATAAAAACCATCTGTAGACAAGAAATTAAACGTTTGCCAAACACGGATATTAGTATTTCCTTTCTTAGTCTCATATAATTGAATCAGTAGAGCAAGATGTATGGCAGTTTCTATTATACTCAGACTACACGGGTCGCTGGCATGGTGACAACTTCAAGAGAAGATAACAATACAAATTATAATAGAGGCAAAATCTTTTAAAGGTAGCCCCAGTCTTCATTCAGTGAGAATCTGTTTCGTGGAAACATTTCCGAGTAGCTCCACATAGACTTCCAGTGGCAGAAGCAGGCGGGAAAGAGGGGAAGGAGGACAAAACCAAGCCAAAATACTGCCTGTCATCTTGAAATGTTTTAATACAAAGGCAGATAGTTAAGAAAGAGACAAGGATTCATTTCAGAAGACAAAAGGTGTCAAGAGAATCGATTACACGCTATAATTGCATTGATGCTTAAAAGTCATTAGCATGAGAGCTCTGTGCACATTTCAACAGGGAAATGCAGTCTTCTGTTTATTCTTTACACTGAATACCCACACAGGCCTTTGGGGGATTATTTCAGAATTAAGACCAGAGAAGGGGTAAAGCCCTAAACTACTTGAAATGAATTTTTTTTCCTCTTACACCTTATTATATTCACTGACAATCAGCAGCTCATGCTTGAATATGCAGTTACTGTCAGTGATTTAGAGTGGACACCCAGAAAGGTGAAAAGGTCAACTTGGAGAAAAGCACTAAGCTGTTCTGTGCCTGGCCTGCTCTCAGGCTTGCTATTGAAGCAGAGACATTCCAGAGGATCTAGGCTCTGCAAACGGACAAAGATTCTAAGTGCTAAGAAGCCACTTCTGAAGCAAATTTGGAAAGCCTGCACATATCAACAAGCAAAAATTTGTTTCTGACTTGTTTCTCAGACACCTAATCATATGTGCAAAATAGCTCTCCATCATAGACACTGCTGGAAAGCAGCATACCATACTCTCAGAAAAAGAGGGAGCATGCAAGAAGAGACTTTATGAAAACATGCCACTCAGCCATTAGAAACCTACTTTGCAAGCTATATTTATGGTGCTGCCTTCTTGGTTATGTTCCAGACGTTTCTGAAGGACTCAAAAATACCCATTAACTCCAAACACAGAGTATTTCCGAAACCAGTAATCCAGGCCTTCACTTGAATGTAATTCACCAGAGTGTCCAAAGAAAGAATGAAGAGGAAAAATAAGACAAAAGGCAAGAAAGTTGAGAAAGGCTGAAAGATCTTTCCTTGGGAAAGGAACCATGTTCTAGGGGAAGACTGGGAATGGGGGGATATATGTAACCAAAAAAGTGGGATTCATGTGGTATATACAATACATAGATTGCTTACTCTGGAGCTCACCACAGAATATAGAAGTGAAAAATTAGCATGTAATGAATATTTTATTCAGCACTGTACTGTTGTTTAAACAATGCTTTCATGAAAGCAATGTGTATTCAAGCAATAAATCACTGTTTAGCACTCCATCACAAGCAAGAGATACTACTTGACAGAATTATTGAGTGATGTTACATGGCCACAAGGCTATTACAGAGATAAGGATGATGTCCTTGAATAATAGACTATGTCCCTCTTACCCTAGGGGAGAAATTGAATCTTTAGAGTAAAGCTTTAACCCTGGGGCAGTAGGGTTAGTGAAAGATATTACCATAAGTGCCTTTCATCTTCAGGTCCCCAAATTGCCTTGAAAACTCTAATTGATCAACCTTAACAACACCTCTGTGTTGGTTTTATTAAAAGCATCAAGCATGTAGAGTCTGAGTGAGTTTATTTGGTGTTTTGTGTGTTTGGGGTTTTTTTTGTTTTGTTTGTTGGGGTTTTTTTGGTCTCTGATGAACTCCTAGGTCTTAACTCTTGATATCATTCTTCTCTGTCCTTTAATGCATGGAGAGCTGGACTTCATAAGGTCTTAATCTGCTCTAACTTTAAATCATTGCTTCCACCCTGTCTAGCTCTAACAGAGCATGAGTCAAATTAAAGCTTTCTGTTCCCCTTGTCACAGTTTGAGACCCTAAAAATAGATTCATAGAATGGCTCAGGTTGGAAGGGACCTTAAAGATCATTTAGTTCCAACCCCCCTGACATGGGCAGAGATGCCAATCATTAGACCAGGTCGCCCAGGGCCACATCCAGCCTGGCCTTGAACACCGCCAAGGATGGGGCATCCACCCTTCCTGTAATCCTCCTGGTCTTTTTGCACCAACAAACACAGGAACATATACTTCAACTGATCTTTAACAGACACAAGGCATGTTTCCCAGAAACTTAGAAAACAAATAAGCTTGGTACAAAGATGATCTTTATTCAGCATAGGCTTTTGTTACACTGTGTTGGGGACACCCATTCTTCCAAACACCATTTCCCCCATAAACAGTTCTAGCATTCCCTACACATCTTACACTAACAAATGACAATAAAATATATCCCTCCATAGACAAATGTGGAAGGTCTCATCTTATGGAAAACTTGATTAACAAAGTTAAATTAGAAATCAGTTTGCCTCAGGCCTAGGATTCAGAAAGTGCTTTATGCCTTGGCTGCCAACTCCGGTTTGGTCAGTTGTTACTCCTCAATACTGCTAAGATGAAAAGATGTAAAATCAAGTCCTTGTATTCTCAGCTTCTCCCAAATCAGCAGAAATCTCAGGGCCAAATTCAGCACAACACTTTACTTTGTGTGTTAATCACATGAACAACAAAACAAAGCAAGAATTTAGTGCTCTTGGTTTGCCATGAACAAATGAGACAAACCATCCATTCAGCTTGCACTCACTAGTCACCATAGTCAAGGAAGTGGGAGGAATTAGAGTAACACAGGGCTTTCTAGCATCTATGAACAGAATCAGCACTTGCTATAGAAAGAGACAGGCAGAACATAAAGACAACTAACCTTAACTAACTGGATGTCTTTTTTACTGAAAATGTGATGAGTCCAGAACTCCAGAGAAGTGAGCCCAGTCACAAAAAGGTATTTCAGCCATCATACAGTACATTTTTTGACATCTGAGATTTGACTGATTAAACAAGATAAGTTCAGTTCCTTGAATTCTTTCACCCACTCCAGCTGCAACAAAATATGCCAACAGCAGCTGTTTGTTATAAGCTGGAAGGCATCTTGAGACCAATTGTGATGCAAAGGTCATATTTTCCAAGCTGTTTATAGACAGTAATTTGTAAAGTTGTAATGTGGCATGTTGTCAATAATTCAAGGTGGGAAATGGAAACAGTTAATAGGTCATCAATACTTCACTTTCCCACCTTATCTCTTTCTCCCCGAAGAGTTGTTAAGCCATGTTTCATCTAAGCAAATTCCTTGCACCTCAATGGTTTCATTTGTTTATGAAAAGAAACTTGGGATGGTAAGATGTAAGTAATCCCTTAACAGGCACCCAGGGATCATAACAGATACAAAGCGCACATTGCAGGTTTGGGATATAAATTCCTGTTAAAGGTCTATTCTCACTGGGTCTCTACATTCTATAGAGCAGGTTGATGCTGTCAGAATGAAAACTGTTGTATTTTAGCAAAGAAAAGAGCACTTAGTAAAAAACAACTTGTTAAAGAAAGCAAAACACATTCAAAGTAAGGCACTTCCCCAGTTGTTTTGGGAAAATTCAACGAACCAAAAGAACTCCTTGACATTAAAAGATGAATTACAAGTTGTTTCTTCTTCTCTTCCCCCCTTCCAATTTATATCCACCAGCTAAACATGAACCGGCTTCCTTGGCATTACCAACTCTGACAGCCAGTCAGGGCAACTCTAGTAGCAATCACAAGTATTGATATAACAACAGTGCACAAAGCTTGCACCTTGTGAGGCTGCACCCACTTAGTGGGTCCTCTTGCTGCATTCCCACCTAGGATACCCATCAAATTAGTGCTTGTAAAACCACACTTTGGGAAACTGAGAACATCTGCTGACTTAGAGCACTGATGCAAAATTCTTCATGAAGCAGATCACACAACTCTTAAAACAGATGCATGGTTATACTCCCACAGAAAAACTAAAATTGTGTCTATTACAACAAAATAATGCCAGTGTCCCTGGTCACAAGATAGGATTCCTAGTCCATCATTTAAGAAGTCTGAAATTAGAAATGTGATCAGGAGATATGTCCACTTGAGTATGTCCACTTTCCTCTGACAAAACTGTTAACTTACTCTCCTGATCTTATCTGGAGCACACACACGGAAGAGTGTAACAGGACTGGAAGAGAATCATAGAACCATTAACATTGGAAAAGACCTCTAAGATCATTAAGTCCAACCACTGACCCAACATCACTAAGTCCACCACTAAGCCATGTTGCAAAGTGCCATGTCTATGTGGTTTTTATTTATTTATTATGAGTTGTCTGCACCAGTTGCAGACTCACCACTGACTGGAGTCCAAAGACAGCTGTTTGTATTAAACGACACACAGCATATATGAACAGCATATCTGATATTTACCCCCAGTCCTCACAGCACATTCAGATCACATTTCCATGCCTTGGGAAAGAGTCCAACAGAAAAATTACTCTGTCTTTTAATGGGCCATGCTATTTTTAACTACTATGTAACTCAAGACATATTGATGGTAAATACTTTTAGGGCAGCAGCACTATGGCCAAAATGACAGTTGCATCAAGTTAAAAAAAAAAAACCCTAAGCTTTTTATTGTTTAAAAAGGTCCCCAAAAAAAAAAAAAAGGTGGAGAGATTAGATCTGGTGGAACAGATAGAAATTTTCCACCAAGCAATGAGGGATAGGAACTGCATCCTTTCAGCACACTGAGCAAGACAAGGAAGGATGAGGAGATAAAAAGAGCATAAAACAGAATAAAAGGAGGACAAAACAATCAAGACTTTAAGTACAAGACATTCTGACCTGTGGTCCTGCCTCTGTGTCAGGAAGAGAACTTGCTAGATTTTAGGTGCCTTGTAGTTATAAAATAAGAAAGGCACATGCCTATCCCCTTCAGAGAGTTCACCTCTAAAAATTAAGGGGCAGGATGATAACTTACACCTCCTTTCTTCTCTTCCCCTTGACACACATTTTATCAGGAAACAAAAGAAGAAGGAAGTCAAAGTGTATTACAAACCAATGGACAAAAAAAATCTTAACCTCACTAATACGTATGTCTAAGACGGTATTGTCTGATGGATAACAAACTTAAGCTGTCTTCTGCCTATATCCTTAAAGCTTTGGCAGAAAGTGTAGGAGAGGCATGGTAGTCCCATGACTGGTAACCTCCATTTTTTCTCCTCATTCATTGTCAAGTAGGATGTAGCAGGAGGTAGTCTCACTTTACTACATATATAAACTATTTCAGGTTGGGTTTTCATGCAGTCTTGTAAGCTCCTTTGTCTCTCCATAACTTCCTTCAACTGCTTTAGCTATGCTTTGGGCCAAATCACCAGCTCTTACATTAAACAAAATCAGACCAACACAGAGATGCAAAAAGGATTTCCTTATGGGGTATCATATTGATCCTGGAACTAGCCCATACATCCCCATTTCCCTGTTGGTTTTGTCATATCCCTTAAGGGGTAATTAAAAATAATAAATAAAAATTGTTAAAAATTGAAAGCAGTGCTTTAATTGTAATTTTCAAAATTCCTATAACTTTTAAAAAACTACTATTAGTGTTAAGGAACAAAATTAACCATCCTGTCTGAAGGGTGTAGCATAGAAAAATGGCCTGTTCCTCTCAACACACGCAGAGAAATGTATTGTTTCATCAGCTGCATCAGTGCAACCATGAAAACTGGAGGAAACATTGAGTTCTTCCAAGAAGTTCAGATTCTGTAATATAAATATTTTAGACTGAAAACTTCAGGGTTTCAGGATTTCTGGCTGTTCTTCCACAGCATATTAACATCATGTGAGTTCCTTCCTACAAATACAGTATTCATCCCCAAGTTCTAGGAGAAAGATTAATCCCCTTAATTAAAGTCTGTCAATGGATCCAGACCCTTGAAGCTCTGGCAAGTGACAGAATCTGGGAGTACTAAAGCATTGGTTTAGACATTTCAGAATCATTCAACAAGCTTGAAAGTTATTTCTCCATCCTCTGAATACTCCTTTCCTACAAAAGAAACTATTTCTGAATGCAAATCTACATCAAAATAAGCATCTCTCCCACTTGCACCACATTTCTAATTTTACAGCATTTTCTAATTTTATAGCATTGCATTCCCAAATTCTAGTCCACCAATCCTTCCACTCAAATCTTATTAAACACCATCCTATAGCAAACCTGTCTGCCCTTGCCCTTGACCAAGAGAGAGTTTTAGAGATCTGATTTTTGCCCCAAAGCTGGACACTGCTTCCATATCTCACTCACCTGCAAGCCATTACCCACCAAAACCACTAGATAAATATCATGGATTCACTTATAGCAGAGAATTATTTCTAACAGAAACTTTCAGCACTGTCACCAGTTCACTGACCCATCTACTAAACTAATTTGTCTTATACTTTGTCAGCCATTTATGAAGACACAGGTATAGAATGAAGCTTCATATCCCATTCCCTTTGACTTATGTTTTACATTTGACAGGTATGCCTCCAAGGAAGCACATGCAATTTTTTTCCCACCATCTCTTCTGCTTGCTCAACATATGTTCTTGGGGAGAATGGCATTTCTGCCTTTGAGGTACCCAAGCAACTGAATAAATAGGTTTTATGGAAGAAGGATATTCTCCATCATGTCATCTACCACCTTTACCCTTGACTGCCTGTTCCACAACACTCAGTAGGGAAAGTACATGATCAGCCTTTAGACCCTCAGCTTGCTGTTAACCAAGTAGCTCAGTGTTGTACCAGCACATTCTCCAAAGAGATTAGAGAGGTAGGAGACAAACTGGTACCACTCCTTAGGTTTCCAGTGGAGCCCTGACAATTTTCACCAGTTAGGGATGTTATTGAAGGAAAGCAAGACATTCTGAAAAATTCCTACAACCAATGCAAAGCACACTCCAATGACCAGATCTTTAGCTGGTGGAAAGCAGCAGAACATCATGAACTATTGCCTCTAACGACCTTCACTGAAAGATCTGCCTCACTAAGAAACACACACAACTGGGAAAGCACAAATGAAAGATGATGTACTCAAGGGCTGCAACTCTTCTGTCCAACAAACTGCACTAAGCCCAGAAGATGCTAAAAGAATTTCTTAATCTGGAGGAAACTTGGCTTTCCCAAGGATATTCCCTTTTTTTTTTTTTCTTTTCCACCACAGAGAAAGTTTAACACATACATTTGAAAGCAACCCTCTAAACTGAAATAAATTTTGTTAGTACTGAACTTAGTAATATTAAATTTCTCAGAAAAACTACTGAAAGCCACTTCCTAATTTGCAAAAGACAGCATTGGTGATTATTTGCATCAAGCTCACAGAAAACACATACCTGATCTCACAAATACACACATCTTCTACCTAGAAAAAGTTTCATGAACTTGTTATTATGATTTTTTTTTTTTTGAACAGTGAAGATGTAATACAAAGACACAGCATTACCAGACACTGGCCTCTCCTTTTTCTGTGGTAAGTTACAGCCAGCATATAAAGGTATAAGATCTGCAGATTTACTTGTGACAAACCAAAATAAAATTTGGCTTGAACTAATGAACATCCTATCATTTTAGGAGGGATCAACACTCCACAAATGCATCTAAAGATTAATGGCTACTCAGGTGCAACTGACATGTCATTAAAGCAGTAAAATCTTTCCATAAAAATTATCTCATCTTTATTCTTTTCAAACTGGTTTCTTCTTCAATAGAAATAAAGAATGTTAAGCATTTTAGAAGATGATTAAAGTAAAACCAGGCTGAAAAAGAAAATGTCACATTATTTCCAAAAGAAGACGCGCTTCTGTGTGACCTCGTCTAGGGAATCCTGCTGTGGCAGAGGGGTTGGACTAGATGATCTTTCGAGGTCCCTTCCAACTCCTAATATTCTGTGATTCTGTGAACTCTGATCCTTTTGCTCTAATTTCCTTCACAGAGAAAACATGTTATTTAATATAAGTTGCATGTTAAATTCCTAGCACAGTTGGAAAAGGTGCAGAAAATATCCGCACAAATCACAACATTCTGCTTGAGAAAAGACAGATGAAGAGGCAGTAATTCTGGTCTGCCACTAGAAAAAGGCAGACACCCTGGAGTCAAAGACAAAGAGTTTTTTGCTGTTTGTTTCCCCCCTGTTTTCCATGTTCCATCCTCCCGGTGCACACAGGAAGCAAAGCGATTGCTCATGTCAAACTAGTACAGTGGCAAGCAACTCTGCACGAGGCACAAATGGAATATAATCCTTGCTGTCAGCTACACAAAGCACAGCTCAGCCTGGCCAGCCACAGCAGAGCCACTAAGAGCACCGAGAAAAGTTTTGGTAATCAACTCCAGCCCCTCTGCAAATCCCTGTTATATACCTTCACAGAGGAACAGTTCATGTAAGAAACATCAGGTAAGAGAGCTGCAACATGCTAGTGTTTGCCTTCACTCTTGTGCAATAGGAAGCATTAAAATGTCAACATCATTTACTGGTGAAAAGTTACAGAAGCTGCAGTTACAAAGGAAAACATCTTTACTTCTGTTAATTAGGAGAACGTGTGCAAAAAGTCAAGAGGGAACAGCACTGAATGTTTAGGGGGAAACTTCTTCAATACTCATTGTCTTTTCTGGACCCACTGTGCTCTCTGCCACAGCAAAGTTCACCTGCTCCAAAGGATAAGCTATTGTAGAAGAGACCAGTATGGAAATGAAGCACAACCTATTTTCATTGAAGCTTGTCCAGGTGAGGAAATCTTTTTCATAATTTCCACACCCAATTACCCAGCCTGCATTGGCAATTACACTAATTCCATGCACGAATTAAACATGGCACTGCATGAGCACATCATTTACACAGTGATCTGCATTTCTTATTTTTATTGGCTCTAAACCTTTTTACTGTGTGATATCGAAAGACTAGCAAGCAGGAAGGGCAGTAGACCATGTCTTTTCTGGAGATGCACATTCATTTCATAGAGACACTACTGTTTTGCTCAACAACAAATTCAGATTTGAAAAAACAGTGTATAGATAGCAAGGGGATGTAGCATTATGATGACAAGCAGTTTGCATTATTACAGGAGCAAATTACTGCTTCAATTCTAGATGACTAACAAAGTTGATTAATACAGCTCCTTCTTCCATGTGTGCAAACAATAATTCACAGTAAAGATCCATATTTTTTGTTTTGGGTTATTGGGTTTTGGGGTTTTTTTGGAAGATAGAGGCTGAAGGTCAACATGGTACAAAATAAAAATCAAATATCAACAAAAATAAATAAATATCAAATGAGTCTCACCACAGAGAAAATAGAAATCAAATTATTCACATATACTTTGCCCTTCTAAAACTATTTCCTGTACTACTTGGTAGAACAGAAGATAAATATAGGAAAATGGAGCAGGAAGAAGTAGTAAAGACTCCACAGAAAAATTAAATCATGAACCACAGACACCACCACCTCTGACCGTTTCTTGTGGTTTTAGGTGCAAATCAAGACATATCTTCTGAATTTTGATGGAAAAAATAAAAATATTTATATCTCAGTTTACCTTATGATCTAATCCAGAGCACCAGATATATTTAATCTTTCTGCTTGCCTACCTACACTGACCACTGATGTGACCCTGCATAGACAGTGGTCCCCAAGGAAGCACTTAATAACTATATCAATTGTTTTGGTCAGAGCTGTTCAAAGGACAGCAAAACTAATATCACCGCAGCACAAATCCCTGTGTTGTCAACACAGCCATATGCATTCAAAAAGTACTTTACCGGTACAGTATATAAACATATCTACATGTACAAAGAACTTTCAGTATAGACTTACAGCCTCAGTTATGCAAGTATCCTATCCACGGTCTCTAGATTGAGGGCAACTGCTCTGCAATTAAATAAAATACTTTCTACTTACTAAACAAAATGCCATATTTCATTTTTTTCTTTTTCTTTTCTTCATAAGTAAATAGGCTATTATGACTGCAGGTTATTAAATTGCTTTTAAATGCTGATGACTTGGCTAGAATAGAAATAAGCAAATCTAAACTCCCTTCAAGTGCACTGTTCAGTCTCAACTGAACTTGTCTATTTTTACATTAAAAAGGCACAGTCTCATTCACTATTCCCAAAGAAAATCACAATGAATTATTCAACAGCTTTAAAACTCTCCAAACAGCTGTTTTCTCCACTTAGCCATTTCCTTTAGAACTGTTCCATCTTTCCCTCCTCCCTTCTCCAGATAAAACCCCAAACCAACAAAACATGAAAACACACAGCGAAATCCCCGGCAGCAAGAGGTTCACAATCAGTTCTCCTGTGAGCTGTCTAATTCTTAACATTTCAAACAGTTGTCTATTCCAACGTACCACTAGTTATTCCAACCACCACAGTAACAGAGACCCAGATGTTCAGCAGGATTTCAGTTCCTCATTCTCACTAGTGAATTAGGCAGCTAAAAACATTTTTGACTGAAAAACTGAGTTGTTCCACCTGGCTCTAATATGTTAAATCAGAAATTATATTATTCTCCTTTGCTTTCTACTTTCAGGACAAATCACCTCATTTTATGCAGTGTACTAAAGAAATAAACAAGTCTCATGAAGAAAATAATAGGTTCACCCTTCGTTCCGACTGCAAGACCGTGCCACTTTTTTGTCAAAATCTAGCTTCTGCAAGCCTGTCATTTGCATTTATCAGTCACCTTCTTTTGGCAGCTGTTGTCTTTCTTTCTAAGGGAACAAAGGAATCAAGTCTCCAAAATTTGTTTCTCAAAGAAAAATTAAATCAAATCTAGTCAGACAGCTTTTCCTCTCACCCTTTTTGAAGGGGTATAGCTTTAGATACCTGGGAACAAAAGAGTGGAGCTGTCCATCTAAAACCAAAAAATGAATATGAACTCACTCAGCATATCACATCTCCTTGGCAATTTGAACTCTTCAGGCATCATGCAATAGATAAGATGAGATTAAGAGTTTACAAGTGCTGCTGTTCAACGAAAATGGGGCAGCAACATCAAACAGAAAATTAAACTGTATTTGAGGACTGTTTCTTTGTGTTTCATTCCATGATATTTTCACTGGCTGTAACACTGACATTTAGTAGCTTTTGGCCTGTAAAGCAGACAAGAGACTTATCAGAGTCCTAAAAAATCAGATATCAAGAGTAATTTTTCTCCATTTAGACTGAAATCACCTCAGAAACTGTATAGCAGTGTCAGAACATCCTCTCCTTCCAAAACCAAGTTTTGAGAATGTAACTCTCTGTAGAATTCAAACTATATTTAGACCTGCAGCATCATTCACAGAGCCTTTGGAGTAACACAAGACTAACATTTTTAGGCAGCCTTGTAGTCCAAAATCTAAGCAATGGAAAAAAAAAAAAAAAATCAATCAGCCATGTAAAAATCAATGATCAGCACCATAAGCTTGTATTTTGAATCCCAAGTTTGTCATTCTCTCCAAACAGGGTGCTGTCATTACCTGAGCCTCATCATTTGGACATTAAGATGGAAAGATAAATTATTTCTGTTAGCCAGCAAAGCACTGAGTCTCATGTGGGAGATTCCGCTGAATCCTTACTTTGAAATGCAATAGTGGTTAAAATGCAAGCTTATGGTTCTCAGAAGAGGCCTTATACTTCATAGTCTCAGCAAAACAGATATGGCCATATCATCATTACAGCCAAATATATGTTCTCATACACATTAGCAGTGCTTAGATTGGGTTCTACCTCATGATCTGCATTCTTACATACACCTAGGAGCATAAAGTCTCCTACAACCTTCAGCTATTTCATGTACAAGCTATATGAAAGTGGTGCTGTTTTGTGGTGCTGCCTGCCATGAAAAGACACAGGAGGGGATATCACAGCACTCCCTACTCAGCCCACTGCTTGCAAGACATGTATTTGCCACCAGCTCCCAATTTTTTTTATTTTTTTTTTTTTGGTACCATATTGCAAGGTATCACATTATCTAACTGCCCCTAGTTACTGGGCATAACTGACTTACTCATGGCAAGAACCTTCACTGTGAACTGGAAATCTCAGGCCAGATGTTCCAATCCTCTACCTTACAGCCAAATCATTCCTAGGTCTCACACCAGAAAACATTTCTGTAGTTAGTAGCTCTGCTGAACAGGTGACTCTTAGTAACCACCTTTTATTTTCTGCACATCTGTTTGTTTTGCAAGCTCACACCATACCTACTGTTAGATTATCATCACCCTTGCCAGAAGAGAAGCAACACAATTGGTAAGTGCTTTATGCAAAAAGTCCTGAAGCTTTTTGTAAAAACTGAAATAGACATTTTTAAAGAAAATGTAATGTGGTGCTATGTAAGTAAGTTAGTTTAAAATCTCATACAACTTTAGAAATATTTCCTCTGGACTGAGTCTTTGCAACTACTACATAGAAAGTAATTAATGGACAAAACTTGATAATAAAATCTTTATATAACTTAAAATATGTCAGCTTTTAACTTTTCAGTTCTTGACACATAAAAGGTTCATTTTTATCATAGAATAAGATTGATGTTTTTAATACTTCATTAAATTGCATTCCAGTGTGCAAGTTTTGTAGAGGGAGTGATAAACTGTAACTGAAGTAAATTGTTTACAAACAAGACACAAATCCCTCCAAAATGTTTGTTTTGATTTGGAGCAAGAATAAAATACTAGGCACTATTTTATATAAAGCAATCAGCCAAGAGTTAGTGTAATGCTACAACCAAGAAGTCACACAACCAATCCCTGGTGTGCTCCCACAAAAATCACAGGAAAGTCTTTCGTTGCAGCCAGAAAAGGAAGACAGGTACGTAAAACAGTGAGTAACGCAAGAACATGAGACCACATCACACAGGAAGAAAGGCTAAACGAGTTGTGGACATAGAAAAAAAATTGCCAAGCTGTTATAAAAGTTATTTTCTCCTAAATACAGCATCAATCCAGGGCACCAAATTACCACCAGTATTTACTTCAGCATATTTTATTAAGCTGTGAATAAGAATGAACCACTCATCTCTGGACCTTGTCAGTCTAACACACTACATCTCAGCATTCACTTTTCAGCCTCCTTTTCTGTCAACCTTTTTCATCTGCACACAGACAATTACTTACAGAAATCATTCACACAACCTCCCAGAAAGGGCTTTTATCTGCAGGCAAAAATATGTTACTCAAAATTACAGTGTTTCTCAGTAAGAGTAATAACTGCTTCAGCAACAGAGGTGGGAATTAACGTCTTAAGAAGGAACAATGACAATCACAAGTATTCCCCAGGCAGAAAGTGGCAAAACCCTGTGCTAACTGGATTTGGCACATCAAACAGTACCCTCAAAGCCAAAAGGACCTTTCAGACTCTCAAAGCCCACAATATCTCCTTAATCAGAAACTGGTGTGGTATGAAGGTGACCAGCTGGAAGTAACAGAATGAAACAAATGCAACATGGTACTAGGATGAGCATATCCACAGGGCTGCAGCTCAATACCATACAACTACACTTGCTCACCTGATTACCTATGGTACTTCTAAGGTAGCACTGCCTGAGAGGCATTCTAAAGGACTCTGCACTAGGCTGTCAGTACAGGCTGGCTAATTTGTCATTGAGAACATGATTTTGAGCAAACTTGCAGTCACAAGAAGTTATTTCATTGATCCATTTTCAGCTGAACTGTTTGTTCTTTTTTGTATTCAAAAAATACCAAAAAATATGGGAGAGATTCCATGTGAATGGCATGCACTGAATGCTTTTTCGAAATAAAAGTGATGACTTCGGCTTGAAAGCTTCTTCAGTTTTGCTAAATAACACAACAGTGAATACTTCATGCTGAGTCTGGTGGTCCATCTCAAAAAAGTTAACTGCATATAAAGGATTTTGAGGGAAGGACACTGCAGCCTTTTAATATCCCTATTTTCTTTCTCAGTCAACCGATGCAATGCCCTTCTCCTGTTGTTTGCCTTTAAGGTGACTGAACAAAAATATCAGTTACTCATACAGCTGCACCTTTAAGTGAAACTCCCACTGCTTTTTTTTAAAGCAACAAAAAATAGAAAAGAAAAAACCCACTGAACAGACCACAAAACCAGCCAGTTTCCACAGGTTCCCATGGGCTATGTCCCAGCAACTCTCTCAATCATTTCAAGCAGAATTTGACTCTACTAATTAGAAGTATAAACCAGGTTTTATTCATGGAGTTTAGTATCCCTTCAAAAGGGCTCAGGGGATGACCAGACTGCTTCTAACTTTGGACCTTAGAGCTTTATTTTAGGTACCACAGTTGGAAAAGACTCTCCGTAATATATAGATAACACAAAACAAATATGGAAACACTTCAGGTTCCTCGAGTAGAAAGGAGTAGTTGATTTATCTATCAGTGACACATTTGCAACCACACTGCATAAAACATTACCCTAGGCACATGTAATATACAAGTTTATTTCAATGAATTCTGTACAACTTCATGGCAAACACTAGAGGAAAACTTTGAGGGGGAAAAAAACCCCTCAAGTAGATCTTGTCAGATTTCCTCAGCCTTGACACTACAAGGCATAGTCTGAAGATTCAAAATCTGTAAGGTCACATTATCAAGGAGACGGGAGGAAAAGCAGAACCAGTATGAAAAAGCATTAGATCACTGCAGGATTACAATAAAGTTTTCTCTGATGTAGCATAGCACTGCCAGAAGTAATTAGTACTCTTATCTGGAAGATGTATATTACCAGCAAGAGATCCATGATTACTTTTAGTTGGGGTAATGAAAGACCTGTGCTTATCCTCATTCCAATTCATTTCTACTCTCTCCTATCTGACTTTATCAGCATTGGGATTAACATCAGTAATAGGGCTGTATGCATATTTACACATTGTAATTAAGTACTGGGGGAAGTCGGAAGGGAGCTTTTTAAGTTCATTTATTAAAATGTAGGCATACTGCTAATCAGAGTCAAAATACAGAGTGAAGTTATCAGAAAATAAAAACCTACTCTGGAATGAGAAAAAACAAGAGTTCTCCAGAGCCCTTCTTGGGTAGAAGAATTAAGCAGGATTCACTGACAGCATCAAAGAGGCTCTACAGAGAATACTAGAGTACCCATCTAAAAATCTGTGTTACAGTTAAAGACTGCCTCAAAAGCTCAGTGTTTCAAGCAGCGGAGTAGTAATTCAAATGGTAGATAATACCCATCATATCAATGAAAGATGAAGATCTTGGCCATTATGGCCTGGATTCAGCAAAGCACTTAAACACATTTGTTAAGTTGAACATCTTGATATCATCCCAACCTGACAAACTGCATAAAAATATGTTTAATTCCGAGGGCAATTTCCCTTGCCCTGACAAGATTTAAGCCTCTGCTTAACTTGATTTGCTGCTAGAACTGAGTACTGCAGTTTGGAATGCACAACTGCAAAGGCAGGTTTGTTTCAGTGGGCCCCTAACACCAAGAATTTTTGTTCTACATCGTAAGGCAACTCATTCACCACAGTGTTTTTCACCAAGATCTCCCTCTTGAGCAGATTTGCATTGATTTGTTTTCCAGCAAACATTCTGAAGTCTAGAGCATTTTATTAGGTTTCACTGGATTTATGCAACTGAGAGAAAACAGTTTGGCAGAGATTACAGATGGTACAGAAATCCAGTTAAAATATCCTCTGGCCATTACACCAAGATGTGTTAAGTATTTGTTACATATCAATAGACAAGCCAAAAATCATATCAATATATATGATATAACATCTTCCACTTACTAGCATACTGTAAAAATAAGCATTTGAGGCTCAATCAAGCAACAGACTATCACAGAAGTCGATCAGATAACCAGATTTTCAGTCACTCATATCCACAAGGTTTCAGATAAGCACTGTCCAGTGTCCTAAAGACGTCTTCCCCAGAAGGTATCCTTGAGGGTCAGTTATTTTTACCCCTCCTGTTAAAACACACCATAAGCTTTTTGCTTTATTTACCTTCTTGCTTTCCACAGAGCAGTTACCTTTCAGTAGCAAAGCCAGTACCAGCTGCATTAATGCTTTAAAATCTCCAGCAATTAATTGCATTTATATAAATATCATGGAATTTTATTCTTAAGACTGCACCTTACTACCCCATTTCTGCTGGAGCCAACTTTTGTATACCAGATGCGGAGACAGGCCAAAACCCAGAAATAACTGTACTCAGCAGCAGAGCTACAAACATCATCATCAGGCAAACCACTTACATAACAAACTTTAATTAATTCAGCCACATGCCCTCCTCTGAAGTGGGTAATTACTATCCCCATTTAGCACAAGTAGGAAAACTAAAGGAGAATGATTGGCCCAGGTCAAACAAGGTGTATGGCAGAGAACAGAGTGCTCCTAACTCCAGTCTAGCACTAGCTAGAGAGCCATCCCTTTCTTCATATAACCCACGTAATTAGATGATTTCAAGTCCAGCATGCAATTCAATACAATGAAAACAAGGCTATGCTTTCTTCCTCAAACAAATAACAGGTCATCCTTCTTTTCGTATTCTCCTGAATATTCACATCAGAGCTTCTCTCTTTAAATGCTCTGGAGAAAGATAAAATCTAATTGTAATGACTTAATGACTGCAACTTGGAGTCATTTATTGGCTGTAATGTGACTAATTGCTTATGTACAGCCTGAAAGGCAAAAACGGAAGTCTGTGGACTGAGACCAAAGTGAGCCACCAGGTTCTGATGACAGAGATCTGTCCACAATAAGTGGGTTTGAAGTGGCATCTTGACAGGAGCTTATATATTCACTTCAATTGGATTTGGATTNCTGATTTCATCAGCAATATAAGCCTGCAGCTAATTTTTTTCTTCCTCTACCCTGGGGTTACAGGAAAATTTTGCTGATGGGTTAATTCAGTAGGAGTTAATATCCATAATCAAAGCTGAGGGGTGTGCAGCAGAGCACAACCAGCAGACAATTGCCACACTTGATTTCGGCCTCCATAAAGGATGAAGCACATCAAGTAGAGACAAGAGTGCTTTGCAAGATCAGATCACACCACACTGCTTCTCCTGCTCCCTTCAGAGTGGTGCTTTCCCTCAGCCTGTTTCAGTTCCTTCATCTGTTAAAGCAGAAAGTATTACGCTTTCTTTTACAAGGCTGTCTGGCATCAGGATAAAAACTGTCCGGAGCTCACTCTAGCATCACTAGAGGAAGGCAGAGCTTGAAGTACTGACACTGACTCTGTAACCAAATTTTGCCATCAGCCTCAGGAATTTCACTTCATACTTGTGTATCACTGCTTTCTCCATTTTGGCCTCTTCTGACTCTTTCTTTACACCCCCACACCTCTATAGAGAAATTCCTTCTGTTCAGGTCTTCTCAGAGCTTACTGCACTATTTCATAGCTGAGCTGCAGATCACTCATTACCTCAGCAATACTGTCAGAGGTAACTGAGGAATGTGGTGGTCATGCCATCTTGGCTTATCAGTCCCCCAGCTAATGCTTTCACATGTAGTGCCATTTCTTATTTACAATATACCCCTGACACCATTTCTATTTATATTGAATTAAAATTAATCAGTCAGGCATTTGCCACAGCAATCCATGTAACTCAACTTGGCAGCATGACATTATCACTAGCTAAGCAATACAAGCTTTGTATGATTAGGATCTCCTGGGAACTCACTCCATGAGAGGACTTCAGGTGCTGTAGTCATAAACCATTATGCTCCCTCCTAAGCCACTGTATGACAACCTTTTCCAAGGACAGCTCCAAACATGCAGCTCCAAAAACCTGGAACAGTGGCTCAAACCTGATTTATTAGTGCAACCAAAGGTATGGAAATCCTTAAATCATAATTTCATCCTCTAGTAGGAAGTCCTACAATAATTAACCCTTTCAGTATGTGTCAGTGCTGGGACTCTTACTGCGCACTGTTGGACATGAGACTGCCTGTGCACCACCACCAAGGAAGTTCACATTAGCATGTGAGGTTTTTCCCCTACTCTCCACCTCCAACAAGTTCAATTCTCCAAACTTTTGATGCATATATCTCCATGTGTTGACTAATGTTTCAGCTCCTTCTACTGTGGGAGCCACCCTGCTTTGCTGTTGTCAGGATAGTTGCCCATGCTGGGCTGCTAGATATTAGTCTGCTAGGTCTGACTAACATCTTCTGGTGACCTGCTTGTTTACTGGAAGTAAACATCTCCTTACTCTGAACAAGCATATACCAGAGAGTTCAGATAAGGCACAAGTTGCAGGACTCCACCTCTGTCAAAACCCTTCAGAAACATGAGAAAGACTTGTTCTCCTGTCATGTCTTCCACAGGATAGACAAAAAAAAAAAATCCAAAAAACCCCCCAAACCAAACCACATTCCTCAAAGTTATTTGCCAACAGACCCAAGAAAACAGGTACAATAGTGACAGCACTCTGGGTTGGTTTTGCCTGGTCTATTATGGCTGCAGACCAAACACAACACTACCCTGGCTTTGGAAAAGGAATCTTCAAAATATCCCAAAATAGCTAGAATGCTCTTTTAATGGAATCTTCAGTAAACCTTGAATAGAGGTCTCATCCTAAAATGTCTGCCCATCAAGGAAGCACTACCATAAGCAATCACTAGCAGACGGTGGCCTTTAACAAAAGTGGCTTATGTGAATCCAGAAAATCAATTACTGCAAATTTTAAATGCATCATTGACACAGACACAAAGTTGGGAAGGATTTACATTTCTGATGTTGGCCAAGTCACTGGGCCCAAAAGCCATTACCTACATAATTAATTTGGGCACCGATTTTACATCCATTAGGGAGGAAAAAAGGCAACTCTTCTTACACAATACACAGCTTTTCAATTTGTCATGGGTTTTAATTAGAAAGGTAATATATGTGATAATATTAATAGTAAAACAGTTGTGTTAGGCAACAATGAAACAGTCAAATATCCCCAGTGTTTGTCAAAAGCTAGCACAAAACTAAGCAAAAAGACAACAGCACGTAAAATAAATGCTTTAAAAACTAAGTTTGTTGTTTGCACTGCAGTCTTAAGGACTAGGATGGAAATTTCAGCCTCTTTTTAATATGGCACCAGAACGGACAGAACAAACAATGTCAGTCTTTGCATTACACCCAGACAAGTAGATTGTCCCAGCTACAGGACAGGTTGCCTAGAGGTACACTGTTGTCAGAAGAGAGAAGCTATTGTACAGTAAATAGAATCAACTTCACCATTAGACTACAACCAATACGACATGGTTTTATTTTCCCTTTACTTCCTCTGTTAGCCACAGAACATTTTTTGCACTTATATTTCATCCCATCTAAGGGCAGGCTATTAACCAGGATTGTTTCCCAGGAAAAGGGCAAAGCACACACACACAAAAAAAAAAAAAAAAACAACAACAACAAAAAACCCAACAATCAATTTTTTCCTACTACTAATTTCAGGGCAATCAGAAGAAACAAAAACCCAGCCTACACATGATTTCTTGTCTTAGAGAAAGATGTGCTTGACTCTTAACCTGCAAAAATTAGTAGACTTTCTAGACAGTTATACATATGTGTGAAAATATATATATAAACATCTTCTATACATTTGTACTTGTGTGTGAAGAATCTTCTTGTAAGTCAATGCAAAACCCAATGACATTCCCCCTTTTCTTCCAGGTATTTTACTGAGGTAGAAATTCTGGGGAAAAAAAAAAATTTACCCACTTGAAACAAAACTTCCCCCTCCTATTCAAGCACTACTGGGTTTTTTTGTTTGTTTTTCAAGACAGACTTTGTTTTACTGATGTGTAGGGATTTATAAAAATTTGATGACTCTTAAATGAACTTGAGAATCTTGAAAGTTGCCACATCAACATCATTCATGGTAGAAAAATGCAGGAAAAGAAAAGTATTTCCTTTGAGCTTTACTTGGAAGTCTGCTACTACTTTTAAGTAGTCACATCACAGTAGGTTGAATTAGTCATGGAACCTCCTAAGGACTCCCAGAAAAAGCCTCACAAAATTACTACTATTACTACACAGATTCAAAAAAGTTTGGAAGAATTTCAGATTCATAGCCCATATATTGTGATGCTAAGTAAAACTCTACACTCTGCAATCCTTAAGAGGATCCTATACCTGAAACAGCACCTACAGGTTTGAGAAAACATTTGCTAAATTTAACTGAAATTCACAATGGATAAGGGATATTAGAAGTTGTGTAGGATCTGAAGAAATGAGAAAGGCTTATTGAAAAGAGGCAGTCACAGTCATTCTCAGGCAACAAAAAATCCAAAGGATGACTTAATTGCTTTCACAAAGATCTAATTTAATCATATTCAGTGAAACTGCCGAGTTTTTCACTGCTGCTTGTGCCACCATGACTGTACAGGTAGCTGCAGGGGAACAGGCTGAAGCTGCACTCAAAACTGAGAGAGAGATGTGCCTAAGATCTTCCACATTTTTGCTGTTATCACTGAACTATCAAGGACTAAGCCACTGTGCTGCAGGCACTCTAAAATAAGAATTTACAGAAGCACAAGCAAAACAAGCATAGGATATAAATCACTCTGGTCAGAACCAAACACTTTTATTCTCATTGCTAGAGTCCTTAACAGCTGTCTCTCAGCTGTTAACTCAGCAGATCTTTCACACTACCAGCAGGAATGGTCACAGCTATTTTATTGTGGTTTAATTGTAGCATCCACTGGATTTCAATAAATCATCCATAAGCCTGAGCTGCTATGAAAGAAAATACATAATGACCAGGGAAGATCAATACAAGGAACAGGAGGTAACATAGGCCACCTACCATGAACCATGCTGAGAAACCTTAATTGCTCCCAGATTACCTGAACCATAGTGGTCTTTCCTAGCCATATTTGGAAGGGACCAGAGGGATGATGGACACCAAGGTATCTTCACTCTCCAGCTCAAGCATTTTCTCAAATATTCCCATATAGCAATTATCAACACAGAACCATCTGCTGTTGTGACACTTGAGTATATTATTCCTTTAAATATGTGTTTGAAGAATAAACCAGCTAGTACTAACAAGATCACTTGTGTAAGCAAGTGTGGAGGTGAGAGTGTTAAGAAAAGGTAACAGGGTCACAAGCAAATAAAAGGCTTCTGTTTTGGAGTCTCAATCTATCCATCACCAACTATACTTTGTGAAAGTGATATAGTCCAATAAATTCAGCACCAGCAGACCATATTCCTTTAAAATATCAAAATAACAATACTACAAGTTCCACAAACTAGATGTGAAACTACCAGAAGGCTGCATTGAAACTGGAAGAGGAAAGTGATTTGTGTTTGTCCTTGTTACTGTGCAGAAAAATATAATCAACGTAGCACATCCAAAGCCACTGTGTTTTATCATCTTGGGCTTCATTTTTGCAGCCAAGAAGGATTTATGCTGATTGATTGAAAAGTATTACCTAGAGTTTGTGCTATGCTTTATTTATTTATTTGCCAAGGAAGAAGGCTCAGTGCTCATTAGGTATTTATTGCATTGACCACTTTTATAAAGGCTTTTGAAATGCTATAAAACAGGCTAATCAGGTGAGCAACATCCATGCTTATAGAGGTTACAAATGAATTGATCAAGTCCAAGAAAGCTTTAATAGAGGATCTTCTGCAGTCCAATGCTTAGAGAAGCTAAGGCTCTTCTACACATTACTTATTAAGCCAGAATCTCCTTAAGCATAAGAAAAAAACGAAACAAATGTGACTTTTAGCAAACAGACCTCAGAACAAACCTCCTTGACGAGGAATCATTTCCAGTTTCAGTATGCAGACACCAGACTGCATTGTGGGGGACTCTGGCACCACATCCCCAACTTCAAGACAGAGACGGTGTACTTACCATCTCCTCTCCTTCAGTCTAGTTTAAGTTATTATTATGAAATTACTATTATATGTTCAGAAAAGTTATTATTCACTAAGGGTAAGCTTCAGTTCTTGGAAATTAAGTTAAACTTCAGGAATTTAAGTTGGTCATCCTGACACTTTCTCTCCTAAAGGGAAAAAAATCATCCGTTCTTACAAAAACATTTGAGACATTTTTTGTCTCATCCTTTGGAAGCTGTATCATCTCTCTGCCCAGCAGGAGCTCAGGCTCTACAGAAAAGGTGTCTTCATTTAATAGGGTATTTATTCAAAGCAAGTGTAGCAGAGACTGACCTCTCCATTCCCCAGAGCTGACAGCACAGCACCTCCAAAAAGCATGAGATGTGGTAAGTATTTAAAACAAACCAGCTGCATACAGCACATTGCATGAAACAATACTCGTTTTGCAGAGGCTTGTAAAAGTACTCCAACTCACAGAGCAATCAATTGTACATACTTTCAGATGATTTAATCACCCACTTCTGTACCCTGAGCTTTCCAAGTTCCTCCTAGACACTGATGCTTGCCAGCTATTCATCTTTGAACTCATACCATTAAATACACAGGGTGGAATGGCCTTTCCTTGACATTATTGTTTAGTGGCACAAAGTAATAACCATCAACTTACCCTATGAAATGCCAAAATATTGAAAAAAGAGAGGAAGGGCATGGGAGAAAGTCTACAAACTCTGACCTGTTAAAAGGACATTGGCTTCTGTTCAGATTTCAATAATCCACAGGCATAGGGAGTTCACTTTTCACCACTTTGAGCTGTCACAGGTCAGAGGATCCATGTCCTCGCCCTTGGGTCACCAGGCTGCAGATGCCAAATATTTCTCAGTTTCTGGGCAAGCAGCAGGTCTCTAATCTGCACACAGCATACTCATATTGCTCAGTGCATAACAAAGTACCTTCTTTTTGCAACCTCATCTCTCCATTAGGTAAAGCATGGACAATTTTAGGGAGCTATCGCACGATTTTTTCTTCCCCCCTCTCAATGCTGTGCCAGCATGGCTAATATCTCACCACTCATTTTCCTCCTTCCCATCACAGTCACAGAATTGCTCTCAGTTCCTGGGTTGTATATTATGAACAAAGGCAACTTTGAAAAACAAAACAAAAAAAATTTCAACTTCAAACCATTTGATCTCTCCTTTCATCCCCAGCCAACAGCAAACAACACTAAGCCACAACAACAAAAAAACCCAAACAGATGTTCACATATTCAACAGAAATGATCAGAGTATTTCATTGTCTTAATCCAAAAATTAAAAATGCAACAATCAAAATGAGGTATTAACAAGGGACAAAAGGACTTACATAGTCCCCAGGAGCATTATTACCCAGAAATTAAGGTTATCGTGCTTTTTGGTAGTTTAGTAACAGATCCCTAATTTGATACAGAGCAGATGCTTTCACCCAGAGACACACTATGTTTTGCATGATACTAATCTAGCTATAAAATGCCAAAATTTTTACTAAAATTTATCAAAACATTCTTTACTACTTTCCAGAAGATGAAAAACACCACAGACTGAATGCTGGATATAATTCAGTCAGTATAGATATTCATGTTCATCAGAAATTAAAGGTAGTAAATAAGGTTCAGTTTTGCACAGGATAGGTAGAAACCCATCACTTACCTGATGGGAATTGTGTAGCTATTGCTCCATCTAAAAGCACTTGCCATTTGAACACAACATGACAACTTGCTTTCCATCAGTTCTCATATGCATTTCTGCTGATGGGACTACAGGAACTGCAGCAGTGGCTGATGGTAACACATTGCCATGGATTAAAGCTTGACATGGGAAACACGGATACTGGTTTAACCTCTTTTAGAAAGAAGGTCCAAAAAAGGACTAGAGATGCTGAAACTGAAGCAGGACAAAACTCTGCTATAGATGCCACTCACACTGCCTCTGTACTTCCACAGCAGTGGCACTGATTTTGATAATTGTTTCTGCTTGATACCGGTTATAAAGTCACAATCCAAATCTCAGTGAATACCTTTTTCTTCTTCCCTTTCCCTTCCATCCTCACTAAAGCAGGTCCCAGGCATGGTCTGCCACTCCAGGGAAAAAGTTAAGAAATTTAACAAGGACAACAGGAAATACTTCCTTTTATCCTAACAACCTGGAATTAAAATGTGTGGGATAAAACCCCAGGGCTCACACACTACTACTGGCAAGCAGTACACCTATAATTTTATGATTATGAATACCCGAAATCTTACAAAGGGAAAAATCTCAAACAATGCTCATGGAAAAGGGAATGAAAATCTACCAAGAAGTTTACTGAAAGTCAATCAGTCTCAATGCTTTTGCAGTGGGTAAGATTTTGGGATGACTACATCATTGATTGGCAAACAACATTGGAGGTCAGATGCTCTGTATGCATGTCATTACCTGCAACACCATTTCACTGCAGCTGACATGTCTACAGTGAGGACTTTCAGCTGCCAATGTTTACTGAGCTGAAAAAGGTCAAAGAAATAAAATTGACCTTTTCACGTGGGCCTGCTGGGTAAACATGAGGCATTGCTAGGCTTGAAAATGGATTAAAGGGGGCAGGGGGGAAGAAAGCTCTTGCAAGAGCCTCTGTGAGTGAAATCCAGCAATGTCTCCTCTCCATCTAGCAAAATCACAGTGATCATTTGGACATGACTTTATTGGCTTTCAGGGTAGGGAGTTTGGCCAATTGTCACATCTAACAGCAGGAGAAGGTCTATGCTAAAGATTGGAAAGCTCTGCTGCTCAGTCACCTAGGAAGGCAGACCCAAATCGGGCCCACAAGCATATCCTGTACCTTGCTGCTGTCACCACTCATGCAGCACATGGGAATTGGCATTAGTTTTGCATTGGGTCCCAATTTCCCCAGGGTCCTTCTTTTAGGGAGAAGGAAGCACTCATTTTTGCACAGCCAGGTTTTTTTAAGTGAACTCCTCCCATATCCCAGCTCTTCAGTGACCAGAATTAGCCAAGCACTAGCTCTCATTTTAACACTCAGCATTGTGTTCTCTCTCCTGGCCTTAACACTACTAAGACTTCCTTAAAAAGCATCAGTACAAGAGGACTACAGAGTCATATTTACCAGAGACACAAAACAAACCAGATCAAACCAGATCGCTCTCTTCAGCTACTTGAAAGGTCATTCTAGGGAGGCGGGTGTTGGCCTCTTCTCCCTTGTGACTAGTGACAGGACTAGAGGGAATGGGCTTAAGCTGAGCCAGGGTAGGTTTAGATTAGATATTAGGAAGAATTTCTTTACTGAAAGAGTGGTGAAATATTGGAATAGGCTGCCCAGGGAGGTGGTGGAGTCACCATTCCTGGAGATTTTTAAGAAGAGGATAGATGTGTTTCTTCAGGGGATGATTTAGGGATAAGAGTAGTGTAGGGCTATCGGTTGGACTAGATGATCTTGAGGGTCCTTTCCAACTGTAATGATTTGATGATTCTGTGAAACTTCAACAGGTTGCTACTCTGTCTTTCTACGGAGAACACTGAGCAACTCAAGAAAGCTTAAACTATATAAATGCAAGCTTAGGCCAACCCTGAGCATTTCTGAAGAATACCAGCCCAAGCGTTAACATCCAGATTTTCAAGAGCTGGGTATCCACAACATTAAAGACTGTGTGCAGTTATGATAGCAACTGCTGGGTGATGACCTCATTGGAAAAGCCTGACTATGGTTAGATACCGGGAAAAGAACACAATGCCAAGAAAGCCTAGCCTTTCAATACAAAGCAGTTTTACTTTGTGCTTTCAGAAGCTTTGTTTCACTGCTTTCAGACTGTGAAGGATATGCACTGGGTAGAATTAAGATCCCTCCCCAAAAACACTACCAGTAAGAGCTGCTGTGAATTTGCAGATTCAGTGCTGAGCAACACAAACCCTAACCACGGTAGGATTTTTAGGAAGACAACCACCAATCTTGTTGTGGCCATATCAGCATGAAGCAGGTATTATGAAGCCACAATAAGTAGACAGCAGCCAACAACTGCAAGCATTGTAATTCCTTCTATTTTTTTGAGAAAAAACCTGACTCAAAAAGCTTATTTGCCATAACTGTACCAGTCTTTAATATTAATTGTATTAAAATTCATATTTTATGACTTAACAGCCTGCTAATGCAAGTGACTGGCTCCAAGTGAAATTAACATAAAATATAAACAAGAAGGAAAAGAAACAGACTGACCAGTAACATATTTATCTTTATAACTGTCTTGTCATCTGAAGAGCACACCTCTTCCTAAGCCAGAGCAATATTTCCTTTTGTGCAGATTTTTTATTTCACTTTTTTCCTAGAACATTCAAGTGCATCTTTAATGTATTATTCAAACAGAAGCAATGATTAATTAATCAAAACTCTGTTGTATAGGGAGAAGAAAACTGAGCTCTTGTGCAACACTCGGCCAGATGCTCCAACTTAAAGGGAATCATAAGGGAGGATGTGTCAGCAATAGTGCTTAATTATGCAATAAAAAATGATGGGATTTCAGAAACAGCTTTTAGGTTTTAGCAGCATCTCTTTTCAGTACTTCACTATATATAGGCTACATGTCTCCTTCCATATCCTATGTTTCAGAGTTACTGCAGCAAAGGGCTCTTGCTCAAATCTCATGCAATCTGGCTTGCATAGAACAACCAGCACCTGCATTCAAAACTGAACTAAAATAGGTTGCTTTAGATGACAAATGCCCCTCGTGTGAGTCTTAGTACTTCTTAGGTAAGGAAGACAGACCTGTGTAACAGGCAAGGAATCAAACCTGGAGTCTGGACAGATGGTCTCTACTTTCAGCTTTGTTGAACTATACAAACCAGTTCATTTCTTGGTGGTTTTCTTTTCTCTCCCATTCTACATCTTTTTAAGGCTGTGAATTTAAGATCTCCCAAGAAAGAAGTTTTTAAAAAGTTTAATACCATCCTAATACATTATCCTAATCCTGTCCAGGAGAGCTTTGAGCAGGGCCGTCTTCCAAAAGGGAAGAAGCTGAAGCATAGGAGGTTCCATGTGAATACACATGGAAATTTTTTCCCAGATCAGGTGCCAGAGCACTGGAACAGACTGCCCAGAGAGGTTGTGGAGTCTCCTCTGGAGAGATTCAAAACCCATCTGGATATGCTTCTGTGTGACCTGGTCTAGGGAATCCTGCTGCAGCAGGGGGGTTGGACTAGATGATCTTTCAAGGTCCCTTCCAACTCCTAACGTTCTGCAACTCTGTGAAACTGTTCTGCAGGTTTGTGGTGAGACTGACAGGAATCAATCTGTAATACCTACAAAGATAATGCAAGGTAGATATTAAGAGAAACATGCTCCCAGCAATAGCAATGAAGCATGACAATAGGTTGAGACTTTTTGCAGACCATCTACTCTGAGCAGCCTGGACATTTTGAAGAAGAAACTGGATGTGCTTCTGTCGGAGCTTAGGTTGACCTGTTCTTGCCACAAGACAGATACGAGCTACGTGCTCTTTCATGAACTCTTCCACCTTTACTTTTTGACAATTCCATATTTTTTATGAAGAGATATTAAAGAGTTTTAAATTGTCGTGTCTTTTCCAAAGCACTCAGCTCTTCACCATTTCCTTTCATGAAAATATCTATATTTGTTTCCATTAAACTGATACATATGGAACAGGTTTTCAGGTATTTTTAATGTTTCGTGCAACATAACTATCTTATCTTCTGGTTAATACTTACAGTCAGAAATTACAGAAAAACATCAATCCAAAGAACAGATTTACTTTTGATTTTTTGCTGTCATTTAAAATATGACATAAGGTTTCAAGCGACTAAAAATAAACAACCAGGGCTGCCCATCAGCCCTAAAGTTCAAAGAGCAAAGGCCAACACCTCATCCAACCAGTGTCCTTATCTCCCTTCAGTATCACTGTCTGAAGCCCATAACTTAGCAAAAAAAGCCCACACAACCAAACATTAAAGATCTGGAACAAATACATGTAAAATCTGAAAGCAGAAAACAATTTTGAAGCCCATATTTCTTCCTCTAACCTACTGCATCCTTCCTAAGGTCACACCTTTCTGCCTCCACAATCACATTGTCAAAATGTAGTATCGTGACATGGTAATGAAGACAACAGCTAGACAAGAAGACTCAAGGAAGAGATATACAGGAGGAACAGATCACAATAACAAAGACAGAAGGAAAAGAATAGTATTCTCTTGAATGTTTGAGAGGTACAAGAGAAAAACTGCAAAAATACGTGTAACACATTTTAGCTCTTATCTAACATTATTTAATTTTTTTTAGCTAAGAGATGCTTATTCCAGAAACCACCAAAGTCCCTTAGCTGAGCTCTCTGTTGTACCAGCACAGGAGACTACTGAGATTCTCACTGTTTATTGAGCCATTGCAATTTAATGAGACCCATAGCCTTTAAGATTATTGTAATGGTGGTATCAGCCTTTTCCTGTAATGCAATCAAAGAGCATTCTTCAGACTCTCACATTAAACCCAACAGCTCCTTTGGGCTGGAAAATACCTTGTAGAGAAGTACAAATCTTGATGAAGGCTTCATGAGACAATTAATCTACCCTATCCCTTAGATAACTTGTTCCAATGCTTACTTAGCCATACTGTTAAACTTGTTTCTAATTTAACTACCTAACTGGGCAATAGGATTTTTTCCCCAACAGAAAACCATATACCTGTATGCATTACCACACAAAACACATTTCAAATAAATACCAATAATACACACAATAGAGGTAAAGGTAACTGCTTGCTGGATACTCTTTCCAGCTGGGAAGTAATTGCCAAAGACAAAAAATCTCCCATTAAAGATGCAGCTAGCTGTCTGTTCTGAATTTAAAGAAGCAAGATGCAAGAGATTACCCTTACAGCAACAATCAGTGAAATCAGAATATGGAGAAAAAAATGTAATTACATGTTGTTGTTCGTTCTTTCCCTGAAATCTGACAATTGCTAAGGGCAAGGATAGAGAGGTATCTGAATCCACTCTACCTGAATTAGCCAACACATCCAAACAGCCTCAGGTGAAAAAAAGGGTAACAGACTCGAAGGTAGGAAGCCCTTCTGCATGACTCTACTCTTAAGCTGATTAGACCTTTCAAGAAGCAGGAATTAGGGTAAGGGCACATTACCTACAGGCACCTCTGTTTTACATTGCAGTAGGCATACCTCAAGAGCTAAACAGCTGTGTTCTGACCAGAGTTGTGTCTAACAAGTTGATGTCAGCAAACTGCTAGATCCTTTTCAGAAATTTCATTGCTTATTCTTAGTGCTTCCACATTTTCTCTGTTGTTAGAGACTAAGTATTTTAAGACCTCTGACATAAAGGCTTTGCCTAGTTTGATTTTAAACATTCACGCTGACAGTGTATGATGATATAAACTGGGTTGTTACATCATCCTTCTTTAGATCTAGACAGATGAATTTTACCTAATTCTAGTCATGACAAAAGCTACCCTAAAAGTTTACCTGTAACCTGATCTTTTTCATACCAGTGAGCCGGAAATGACTAGTTAGCAAGAACTAGCTACACTAGTCTTTTGGTCAGTTGTGAACACCTCTAGCATGTCTTAATCTTGCTAGTCTAAACCCTTCAAAAGTGGGGGATTTTTTTTTAGCAGTTGGGGATGTCCCTTAAACCTCTCTCCTTCACTTCTCTAGGGAGAGAGACATGGTGACAAGCCTAACCAAGTAATATATGACTCTGTCCTCTCCCAAGCATCCTCCTTGCTGCCCAAAAACACTGCAAAAAAGTTAGCATTCAAGTCCAGATGACCCTCAAACCAATACAGATAGTCCCAAGAAGCTTGAACTGACTTTTCTACCCCTAATCAGTGTGTAAAGCCCCTTTTACATTTGCTCAAGCAGCTCTGTGAAGTGTATGACCACAAGGGTATCTGATTTATTCCGCTTTGTGGGGCAGCTCTGCAAAAGAAAAACAAACTAAGAAGCTATCATGTTTTTCCCTTCCCAAAAGAGCTGAGAAGGGGAAAAGAAAGCCAGCAAACAGTCATTAAAAACCTAAGTCCTGCGTTCCACATTTGCACATCAAAAGTTGGGTATGAAGATGGAGGTGGTAAAAAGACAGAGTAGCTATGCTGCAGAGTCTCTAAGAAATTCAGACCATGTTGGGCTCCCTTTAAGGAAGATGAAAAAAAGGAACCCTTGTTCTTTGCTCTTGATGGCAGGGACACCATCCACTAGATAGAGTGCCCACTTCCCAAGATCTGTCTACTGTGCTCCTGTTGATACACCCCAGGATGCTTTTAACCCCTTCATTACCACAGCACATGGATGGCTCACATTCAGCTCACTACCAAGACCCCCAGGTGTTTCTCTGCAGACCTACTCCCCAGCCAGTCTTTCTCCTTATATTGCTGCAGACATTTATTTCACTCCCACACTCAGGACTTCACACTTGTGCTCACTCAGTTTCTGCAGTTTGCTCTTGTCTCACTCCTCCAGCCTGTCTAGGTCCCTTTGAATGGCAGCCCTGCCCTAGAGCTATTGACCGGTACCCTAAATCTGATGTCATTTGGGAAATGCTATCTGCAATAGTTTTTGTCACAGCCTACTTCTGGTTTGGTTTTTTTTTTTCCTACACAAACAGCTACCAAAAATCCCATATAACAGGAATAATTCAAAGTGTTAAAATACTTATGTTGCACTATGGGAGCATCAGTGAAATAAAGCACAACCCCCTCCCCAACTCATCTGCCTCTATGAGGCTAAAAACCAGCATTTTATGTATTGCCTTTTAAGGTAAGAGCTCACTTTTTCTCCATGCAACATTCATCCTGAGCAGCCAAAGACAGCTAGATGCAGTGTTGCTCAAGATTTTTTGAAACAGTCCCCTCAGCCAGGGGTGTGTAAAAGCACACCCATACCACACTGGAAACTGCCTTTAACTGTCAGAAGCTTCTCCCTACAGGGGTTTGTCAAAACTGCTCACTTTGTTCATTATCCTTTTGCCCTCATTTCTTGTGCACCTGACTGCATCACCTTTTCAGCATTTAATTATTCCCTTTTTCACCCAAGTTGAAGACTAAGGTTTGGCCTTGGACCCCTTTGTCTGTTCCACCCAAGCTCATTAAAACAGTGTTCTGTAAATGTGAGAAAGAGGACAGACAACAGGAAAAACAAAACTGGAAATGACAAAACCACTCTGTATGCAAAGAACAAGATCAGTGTTTATTTCTAACCCTTCCAGACTAACACTTTTTTGCTCATGTCTTGAAATGGTTAAATGCAAACAGCAATAGAATTCTGCTAGTCAGCAGTATTTCATAAGCTTCCTAACAGAGTTAAAAAAAATAAAAATCCAAAGAGTAGGAGCATTTCTATTAGATTCCCTTACATAAAAGGACTGAGCTTTTCTCCATTTTTCCATCTATTTCTTCTCTAAAACGGCAACAGGAAGCACTCTGATACCTCTGAAAGGACCAATACTGAGCTTTCTCAAATGCTTGTCTGTCACAGTGAAACCAACTTCCTGAGCATAAATTATTCATGTTCAAGGATAAAAGTATCAGAGTGGATAACCCAGAAGATTGGGAGATTTCTTGTATGGCACTTTCCTCCTTCTGCAGGGCAGACTGTTTCTGTTATTTGTAGCTAAGTTTTGCCAAGAAAGGTAAACTCAGCCAAGACATCTAAAGGTCTTTTTGGATGACTATTTTTCTTCTCTCCTTACTACTGTTCATCATACAAACAAAACTGCTTTGACATTTCTACACCATTCATTCAGACCAGGGACAACTCTGCAGAACTCAAGGGTTTCATACAATGAAATACCAGCAGACTCCTGACAGGGATTTCCACCAGATGCAAGATGGACACTTCAACTCACTTAGGACCTTTTTAAATGCCAGTCATGAATGTCATGATGAAACCATCTTTGGTTTTAAATTTTTAGGGGGCAGAAGGGGGTGCTTTTTTTTCCCCCATCATCTGCAGTGTTCTTTGGGTAGCTTAGGAAGTTTTTAATGCTCTGTAATTGATGCTGTTACCCAAGGATGAAAAGCGTAGTTGCTCAGGTTTACAGTATGTATGGATGAAAGGAAGAAAACTAGAAATTAATTGAGACATTTTATTTCCCTAAATTAAGAGTTATCATTTAAGGAAGAATAAGTTCTAGATTCTCCCTTTAGATGAATTAGATCATACATTTTTAGTTAAAACAGTAAATGCTGCTTTCACTTATATGCCCCTACTCAGGATGCAGATCTGCTGAAGTAGCCACCGAGGTGAATCAGTTTCTACTCTTAATAAGGAGTAAAATTCACTCATTTCTGAATTTTCTACATTTTGAGACATTGTCTATAAGTCCAGTCTAATCCCTGGCTTGGATACTCACAGCTGTCTGCAGCTAGCCTCTAGGTCACTCTTCCAAAGTTTTTCATTTTTTTTGTATTTACACAAGATATGATTTACCCTGTCATTAACTTTCCTTAAGCAGAGATGGTTGGATGCTGTTAGGTCAAAAGTATTTGAAAAATCTCCTGGTTTTTGGTTATTTTACTCAGTGAATCAATATTCTTCCTACTCAACTACTTCTGCTCTCAAGGGAAATCAGATATTCACGACCCCGACCTTAAATATTGGCCCTTAGCCCATCACTTAATATGATAGACAGTAATTACAGAATTGGTGGACAAAACTGTCAGATGAGGGAAAAAAAACACCAACAAAAAAACCAGGGAAAGTCAAATATGATTGGAAAGAAAACGAAGACTGAGATCCTGTTAGCCAAGAGCAAGAGTAACAATGTAGCTTACCTCAGATAACAAATACACTGGATCTGAGATTTTTACGAAAACCTATGTATAATTTAAAGTCATAATTTCCAGCCTAAAACATAAAGAACTTTGACTCAGTTCCTTCTATGTCAGACACATCAGCCCTTCTTCCTCAACTCTGATAGTCAAACTCTTGGAATTTCAAGAACTGCTTTGTTTATATCAATGTCACCAAAAAGACACTGCAGCTAGTTAGTAGGAATTCAGACCCCTATATTCCAAGAAGGGAGCATTTTGTAAAGTAGTTAGCATTACCACCTCATTTGAGATGCACAGAACTGTTTGGTTTGTTTTCCCTTTGGTTTTTTTTGGTTGGTTGGTTGGTTTTTTTTCTTGAGGAAAACAGGCCCTAGAGCAGTCACCTGAACTCTTCAGTATCCTAAAAGACACATTTACACACTTCAGGCTTTGGAAATCTTCGGTGTGCCCAGCTATGTACGTAATTAAGACCTGAAAAGAACTAGGCTTAGAATCATCGAATCACCACAGTTGGAAAGGACCTTCAAGATCATCAAGTCCAACCCATAGCCCTACACTACTGTTATCTCTAAACCATCCCTGTAAATGACACATCTACCCAATTGTTTTAAAGCCTCCAGGGATGGTGACTTAATGGCTTGTATATGGGAGGTGCTCATACGTCCTATAAGTCACACAGCTTCAAGGTTATTTCCTTCTATGTGTGATGAATGTAGTTTGTATTTTGCTTCAGCCATCTTGTGGGGTTTTTGTTCACTTCATTTTGCATAGGCTCATGGATATAGCACTGTTGCCATGTGACCAGGATTCTGTTAGTTGAATCCTGGAAGAACTGAATTTGATTGCAGGAACTTGGGCTCTAAATATTGCCATATAAAAGGAATAATTGGGTATGGGGAAAGTAGTTGGATGGGAAGAATGCAAGCCCCTGAGTACTAGCCAATGGGAAAATGGGGTGAGGGTCTTGCTGGTTAGGAAAAGGGTATATAAGACCTAAGATCCAAGCATGTGTGTGCTCCCATTTTGGGACACACCCGACTTAGCTGACTCATTTATCTTCAATAAAGGTGTTATGGTTTGGATTAGAACAGAATTAATTCTGTTCAGTAACTGTATTTTCTAAAAGATATTCCACCACCACATACATAGCACTGTTATTAGTTATTCCCCCCCACACACACACACCTTGCCTGAGCTGTCCCTTTAAGAAACCTGAAATTCCTGAGTTGAGGACACTGCAAACCCCCCTCCGGGGGGCGGGGNCCAATTGTTTTAAAGCCTCCAGGGATGGTGACTTAATGGCTTGTATATGGGAGGTGCTCATACGTCCTATAAGTCACACAGCTTCAAGGTTATTTCCTTCTATGTGTGATGAATGTAGTTTGTATTTTGCTTCAGCCATCTTGTGGGGTTTTTGTTCACTTCATTTTGCATAGGCTCATGGATATAGCACTGTTGCCATGTGACCAGGATTCTGTTAGTTGAATCCTGGAAGAACTGAATTTGATTGCAGGAACTTGGGCTCTAAATATTGCCATATAAAGGAATAATTGGGTATGGGGAAAGTAGTTGGATGGGAAGAATGCAAGCCCCTGAGTACTAGCCAATGGGAAAATGGGGTGAGGGTCTTGCTGGTTAGGAAAAAGGGTATATAAGACCTAAGATCCAAGCATGTGTGTGCTTCCATTTTGGGACACACCCGACTTAGCTGACTCATTTATCTTCAATAAAGGTTTTGAGAGTTCTTTACTTCAAAGGCTTTGTCCTCTATCAAAGTTTTAATTAAGAGTGGGTATTTCCTACATGTGCTTCCAGTCTTTGCTTCTGAAAAATTAAATTTCAGCTACAAATTTCTAAGCCAGAATGGAAAAGCGTTCTCTCCCAGCATTTCTCCACCTAGGAGACATATTGTTGGCATAATGCATTTTACAAAAGAGACACCCTAATCCAGCCTACAAAGCAAAAGCTGTGCCTCAGTATTGCTAGGAAGTGCAATACTGCTACAGGCATTTTAATATACAGCAATACTTTTATGTGGCTATCTGCCTCTGAGACCAACAAAACTAATCAAGGGAAATACAAAGCACGTTCAGGATATATTCCCTCCTCACCTCCAACAACATATGCCACAAAATGCCTTTCATATAATCCACGCTAGATAAAACCTTTGTTTCCTATTGGCCTGCCAGCTTACTGTCACAACAGCAAACAAGGTTTTGGAGCAGTTTAAGTCAGAAGCAGAGGCTTCAGAGAAGGCTGTTAATAAGTATTGGAAAACAAATCCCATTAGCAACTTAAGGGAGTTCTTTCAATAGGAAATGGCAAATGCAGACTTTGTTTTGATAATACCTTGAAAGACGACAGCTACAATTTTCCAAAACAATAGCTCCTTTTTTTCCAGACATTTTCTGCACACTCAAGAGAATTTCATAACAAAAGAAATTACTCTCAGATCAATACAGCCAGCCTAGTAGCGCTACTCCTGGTCAGAAAAAAGCATGGAAAACTGTCAGTTTACAGTACTCAGGTGAAAAGACAGACGTTTGTGACAATAATGTAAAGGTGTCTGGTTTTGCCATAATTATGTGTTACTAGGAGGAGAGAAAAGGCATTAGTCTTTGTGTATACTTGAAAAACAAAATTGAAGGTTCAGACAATTGTTTGAGTTGAAATGGTCCACCAGTCCTCACGGGTTTTTCAGTAAACTTTTGGTTGTGACAGTACAAGCTATAACACTGTGGACCTCAATTCACATGGACATCACCACCTCATTCATTTTTTCCTTATCTCCCACAAACAGTTTTGTACAGAAGACTGCTTTGGCAATTAACACAAACATGAATATGAAGTCCTCAAACCCTTCCTGACCCTTCCTACAGAAGGGAAATTTAGCAACGGTTAATTTACTCTTCCAAGTACTCAAAGTGAATTGAAGTTGACAGGGAAAAGAGATACTGCTTTGCTTAAAATGGATCCCCTGCCACTGCTGAAAGCTCTTCCATGGTACTTATCTCTCTGCTTTGGAATTAAGCAGACAGAGCACCACTGGAGACTGGAGCACTCTGTTGGGCACATCCAGTATTTCTAGGCAAGATACTTGTCATATGGCTTCCCCAATGTGATCTCTGTCCACTTTTTCCACAATCTGAGCAGACCAACTTTTTCAGAGTTTGCAACACATTCACCAAGTGCCCACGCATCCTTCATCTGCAAATTGTTACCACACAAATTACATAAAATAATCCATGAGTTCTTTTGATTGGACAGGTGTGTCCTGTGCTATGTCTCCATACCCTTGGCTACATAAACACAACTGCAAGGCTGAAATACTTACCAGTTCAGGGTGATGGTTTTTGACCTAATGCCAGGTTTCATTTACTTATGTAAGTCCTGACTAGTAGATAGTGGTTTTATTTCAGGGAATGCAGGCTACTTTTTTTTTTAAATAACAAAAGTTATTTAGAGAGATGATGTCACTGGTAAGATAATTTTTACAAGTATACAGTTGCATGCTTCAGATCTTCTTTTAATATATGGAATATTTGACATCTCAGGGGTGTTGGACTAGATGATCTTTCAAGGTCCCTTCCAACTCCTAATATTCTGTGATTAGTGCTGTATTAAAAATTACCTTACCTTGCACACATTTTTCCTAGGTAGCCATGTACTAATAGTGTAAACAGCAGGGTTAGTATAGCAACTTTGTGCTCCTTTTTTATTTATCTTTAAGTCTTTGACACTTGTGTCAAGGTTTATGACAGCCTCAGTTTTTCAGCAGAGAGAATTTTTTGATTCAATATCAAGCAAGTTTACCATAGGTCAGCCTAAGTATGGATTTACTTTTTTTAAAAAAAGAACAAAACTGTTTATTCATAACAAGTGCCAACTCTATTTCAAATATCTTTCATATTTACCTTTATATGGCAGGGTTATGGGATGCTGGAAAAGTTCCATTTCTAGCCTGAAGATGTATAGCCTGCTTCTGGACTGCTGTCAGCCTCACTAATGAGAGTTGGAACAGAAAACCTTTGTTGGGTGACAGATCTTTGATGACCCCTATTTTCCAACTCCACATGTAAGTGGGTGACTTAAGTTGGGCCCTGCTACAGGAAGATCTCCAAAAATCTAGATAGAATGGTGACTGAATGACCCTTTCTCTACCTGATCAAAGAGCGAAGTCAAACTCTATCTTTCAAGCAGTTGATTTTCTTCAGCTATCCACTACATGAATAAAAACCTTTGAAACAGCTGCTCCAAAAGAGGACTACATCTCACTTGTCAATACAGATGCAGCAAGAACAGGTCTGCAGACCACACAGGCTTTTAAGTGTTTGTGAGCTTTTTGTGCAAGTGAAAAAAACCACAAACATTAGACTCAGTTTCCAGATCCAGCTGTCACACAGGAAAACCTGTCTACATGGGGGAAATCATACCTGTAGACTTTAAGAAAGAAGACTCCCCTACCCTTTAAACCCAAGAACAACAACAAAAAAACATGTAAAACTTCAGGATTAATGGAATCACTGCTAACAGTGCCTCCAAAACTGGTGCCAGCGTTTCAAGGAAGAACTGTGTAGATACAATCTCTAAGAGATCTTAGGTCATTTGGAGCCTAGACATCACTATTCATTTTCCACAGTAGATTCTACTTGTTACTGAAGACAGAACTCATCCGAGATCATTTTAGCTCTCCAAGTGCTTGCTGTCCAATCTGAACTGATTGTACACACTCCCATTACACTCAATATAGAAGGACAAGCAGCTCCAAAGAGCTCTCTTGGATGTCTGTTGGCATAGTGTCTGAATGTCTCCACATCCAGCCTGCACCTAGCTAAATATTACATGTCTTAGTTGAATACAGACTGGTACTAAACACCATATGAAATATTTCTAAACAAAAAATGCTATCACTTTTGCATTGCAGAACCACTGCTGGATATTTTTACCTGATAGTTACACTTGGCAGGTTTCCCTGTTGTAGGTTTACTACTTCAGACAGCATCCCACACACAGTAATGAAACTTAAAACCAGTTGCACATCAGCAGAAGACAGCAGCTTAAATACACAGCTCAGTCTAGCAACAAGAGTACTTGATCAATAAAAGGTTTTGAGGCTAAGAAAGAGCAAGACCTTGGCACAGGACAAGGAAACAGGCTCTTCTGTATTTGATCTCAACTTGCCTTTCTTGGAGCCTCAGACAATTCAGTCAATTAGATGTCAACATACACAAGCTAAGTTTGAGGAGAATTCCCAGTTCCCACTGACTTTAGGAAAGATGCTTCTCTTACAAGGTTAATTCTTACTTCAGCACCTAACTGCACAGAATGATATTAATGCCTCATTACTTCAAATATCAAGTTTTGATATAGGTTTGGTTTTGTAATCAACATAACAAGGACAACTACATTTATTCCATGCTTTTTAGTGAGTTGTGTGGAGTCATTAATTGCTTTTTACCATGAAGATGAATGCTGTTCTGTGCTAACTTAGAATACAGGCATAAGGTCAAGCAGAAGCAGCCTTACTTAACACTGCTGTAACGGATCAGAATAGACTTGAAAACAGGAAAAACAACCCTCTGTTTGATTATTAAAATAGTCACAACACAACATTTGCAGAAGAGAGAAAAACAGAATGGAACATACAGATACAACAGAAAGAGAAGCCAGTCCTGATTTAAGTCAAAGACTACGCAGTATGGAGAACTTGCCTTAATACTCTATTTGGTAATGAGCTTTCCTGGCGAAGCTTAGTTCATCTAGTTTCCCTGTACTACTTCTCTTCTACCTTCCACTTCAGGAAAGATGACAGCACTGCCTTTGTGTTATCCACACACCAGGGGAGGATAAAAATTATTAGCCCGATTTCACATGAACTTGGATACTCATTGCAATACTACACAGAACTCTGCATAAACTCATTTTCTTGCTAAAAAAATAAATAAAATCACAGAGAAGGTGCATCTTTGCTCGTTTTTCCTCCCCTGAACACTGTACAATCCTAGAAGAAAGGGCCTGTATCTGCAGAGCCCAGGACACAAAGAACAAGCACATAGAGGCCTTTTGTGTACCAAAACTTACATAGAAGCTCCTCAAAACCTAAGTGCTTTGTATATTTCATTCAGCTACAGTTAGTTCAGCAGTAGGTAACAACACAGTAAGTTTAACTCTGATAATTAGATAAGTTTTTATTATCAAGTAATAAAATTACTTTTTGTCCCACTTCACTCCCATCATCTCATCTGCTGAGACAGAATCCCTTAGAAACATTTCTTATGAAATGTATCCACTCTATAAAAATTCTCTCAAGGAATAATTACTAAGGAATAACTTCTATATTGAATTAAAGCTGGAAAAAATCTTATCATAACCAAAGATAATTTAGACCTTCCACCAATAATTATTTAGCAGATATTGCCAATGATAAATTTAAGGGAGTAGCCTGGGCTGGGTCCATCTTCTTAAACAGAGATATGGGGAACTTTCTACTGTGTTTCAAGAGAGAAGCAGACTCAGCAATGTTTCATTCAGCCTCTTAATCTAATGAAGGCCTGATCTACAGATCATTAGGAGACAAGAAACATTCCAACAATCTTCATAAGCTTTGTATCAGTCTTTGAGAAAGCAATAATTTCTTTTTGTGACATACTTTCAGACTAGCAAGTGGAAAGCCATTTTGTCATCAGCATCAACAGGAATTTTATACCCCAAACAGGACTGGATTTCAAGGGATGTTTGTTTCTCACTCAAACTTCAAATATCTTCATGGGAAAACAGCTGTTGGAAAGATTTGACACAAGTATTGTGGCAAGAGAAGCAAGTTTAAAAATGCTAGTCTCTTCATAAGGTGTAATAGCTAAGTGCCATAGTGAAGTTAGCCCCATGTAACGTTGGGTAACACTGAGATAATAAATTAAAGGAGGTGAAATCCCATACAGCTCAACATGGATGCAGTCCAGCACTCACAAGCCCACCCCTAGGGGTGAGCACTGCAGAACTGAAGGCAGAAGAACTACAAAGCTCGAGGCATTTTGCCATTCTTTCAAAATGAACCATTTTTACCAAGAATTTGGGGGCATTTATTTCTAGTTATAGTTGAGGGGGTTCCTCCTTTCCCTTTTTTTTTTTTTTTAAGCACTACATTCTTCCTTGAGAAGTTAGCATTTTTCACATAGACTAAAAGAAAGACAGTTAAAAGTGTCTTTGTCAAATATCCAGTCAGGGTCCCTCCATCACCATGCTTTCCCTACAGCTCCAACAGTGAGGCAGACCTGGTTCAAAAACATTTACTGAGCAGCACTCCTGAAACATGCACAAGTACCTTTCTGCACATTTCCCCACACAATAAGCCTTTGTCCAGCAAGACAGATCCCACCATGTGATGGGTTCTCTTGGCTTACTGTTGCTAGCTCACTAATTTGCTGTTTTAGCATTATTCAGTACCTCACACAGAGCTGCCCTTTCTTACTGTGAAGTGCTGCTGAATTCATACTACAGCACTCCTTGGTTTCCATTTAAAAAAGAAGAAACTGAGGGGTTCATTCTGTTTTTAAAAAGACAGGCAGCTTGTATCTTCAGAAAATGAATGCTTGAACACCCTCAAAAGCAAGAGTCACTTTCTTTTTAAATAGCAAAATAGATTTTAGGATTTTTTTTTCTTTTTGCCAGAATTCATAAAGAGCATTCAGTGCTACACTAGTGAATTCAAACAGCTGCCTTGCAAAGCAGAGTGGACTGGGTGCAGAATGGGAGAACAGGAAGTAAGGGACTACTCATGATTCTGCTGTTGACATAAGTACATCACTTACCCACACTGCACTGCTTTTCTTGATCTCATCTGTATGCAAGCCCTCTGATAAAGGTTGCCTGGTCTGTGGATTTTTTATCACCTAAAGGAATTGTTCCAGTTCTCTGAGTCCCCCAAAGGTGTTTAAAGCCATCCCTTGAGGTACAGTGCAAACAACCTTTATTAAACTGTTGAAATCCCAGTTTTTGGATCCATCCTTTTCTTTGATATTTCACCCACTCTGCACATTTTACTTCCCTCTCTCCAAACATCCCCTTCTCTCTTCCTTCTGCTGATTGTCACCCTGCATGTGTCCCCTTAGCAGTCCCTTCAACTCCTGTACACACTTGGGCCACACATCCCTTTAGTTCCAAACTTTATTTAGAAGCTCTGTGTGTGCAAGAGTAGTGATATTTACAACCCAAAGGCCCATGGCAAGGCACAGCCAGGCCACGAGTCTCTGGAGGCTGTACAGACTGTTTTATTGCTAACCACAGTGTATTTTTAAATGGCTACAGGTGCTCACCTGCAGCAAGCTGAAGTCCCATCTTAAACAGTAAAAGTGCACATAGACAGCACCTGCAGATCCCTTGTCACATTCAGTAGATAATATTTATAGGCCAATTTTCTGAGCAGTTGTTTTGTTGGTAACATTTTGTTAAGTAGGTTGTACTTTCAGGCAAAAGAAGCCAACAAACACAAATGCTTCTGCAGCACCAAGTCACATGCTTTGGATATAGGATTTGCAAGACAGCTGAAATGGTAACCTCTGCTCCTCAGCTATCCTATTGATTCAAGCTGTTAATGCTGCACCTGTGTGAATGGAATCCAAAACTAAGTCCAAATCTGCCAAAGCCAAGCCAGATCCCCATCAACAGGAGGAAACTTGTACGGCTTAGGATCAACAATTTTAAGATTTTAGTTTGAACAAGCCAGGTTTTGATTTGGAGGCAGGGCAACTCTAGGGAACATGGCAGATTTTCAAAGCAAACCCCCAAATCCTAGCTCTTTAGGCTAGGAATGGTCAGCACTTGAATTTGCATGGCTATGCAGACAGAAGCACAGATAATGCAGTGTTGCCTATTCTGCCTTATATGGTGATATCTTAACCACCTAACAGCACTGCTCTATGCAGTGTTAGGTCACAAGCCCTGTACCTGGCTTCTGCCCTAATGATACAACACACTGCTTCCTTAAACTGCTCTCCTTCCCATCCACCTTGCAGGGACCATATGTATTGGTGAACATCTAATAGGCCACTGAATGCCCAAACCAGCTTCTGGATTGCACGTACCTCCAGGGGCTCCCAGCAGGCCTCCAATCCTGCTGATATTGTCACAGTGGTGGTACCTGTATGAAGATGTCTCCCAAGATGCAAGGTCATGGGGGCCAATATTGGTCCTGCAGGACCTTAGCAGTGGTCCTCTTCCTCCTTCCAATAGGACAATTAAGTCCCTGAATAGGACCAAGCTAAGCACTTTTACAAATGCTAAGCTCAGATGAAGACACACACAGGAAGTAAGCACCTTGTTCTGTTCCTAAACACAGCTCTTATTGAAGAGTTCCAACATACTTCAAGGATGGGTCATAGAACAAAAAACTGAGCATAAAGACAAAGTAGTTTGTCTTCTGCCAGACTGTAACCTAGGTCCTCTGAGCACTGCAATAACACTTCATTCAGCTGGAAGCATTCAGAAGAAAGCAAATTCTCAAAAAAAAAAGTTGTTTGATACACGTGGCATTTCTTCTATCAGTGTGCAGGAGAAGCTTTACCACAAGAGGTCAACTTGTTCACAACTGACCTGCATTACTTTAGCTAGAACACTGCTGAATAATTAGTGGGGTCTTTTTATTTAACTGGCTGAGGTTTTAATTATTTTGTATACTGTGTCCAGAAGTGCCTATCTTTAGAAAATGCTGCATCACTTCAATCTTCCAGGATTTATTTTAATAACAGAACAGAGCACTTAATTACCCCCATCTTGGGCAGGATGAGCCATCCTAATCTCTCTCAAGATGGCACTGTAAAGAAAATGAAACCTGGGCAGACATTTGCCCAATACCACATTCCATTAGATACCTACCATCTCTTCCAGAGATTTCCCTTCCTTATGTGCAAGGTCCCACGTGGCAGCTACGTGATGGGTACATGACAGAGTTGTGGGCTACTTGATATCAAGACTCTTTGGTGAGGCCAGACTTCGATTACAAGCTATTGCTTTATGTTAAGTTTCTAGGACACATCTGTGGCCTTTTTCCCCACAGTAAGATCAGTTGCTTCAGTTACAGCAGGTCAGAAGATCCCAGCTGTTTGTGTAACAGCAGTTCTGTGCTGAAATGCATGAGACTGAGGTCTGGCCAAGTTAAAGTCAGACCATACCAATAGACTTGCCTGAAGGATCATTACACCTGCTCAGGATACAGCTGAAAGGAGCAATATGGGAAAGAGCAGCATGAGCAAGACCAAGCTCATGAGCATGTGAAAAACAGTGCATTCAGAACAGTCCAATCTCCCCACTCTTGCCAACTCTCTGGTGCAGTAGTGCCCTTGCAGGCCACAGTGCAACTCTAAACCAGCCTCTGAGTGCCATTTTCCTCTCTAGGGTGCATTGTAGGACTCATCCCTCCAAGCAGACTTCAGCAGGTAAAACTACAGAGACTGCCAGCCTGGGTAATCTCTGCTCTACAAGCTATTTCATAGGACACACACAAGTCAATGACTGCTTCCCATCGACAGAAGTTCACTGTTTTGTAGGGTAACCACCCTCTCATTAAGGTGACCTGGAAGATAAAACAATTTACCATGTGGGAAAAACTAGCTTGTGTAGAAAGAATGAGTCAGACACTGTCATAGGCAGAGATCTGACCTCTCCTAGCTTCCTCCCCTGCAGAACTAAAAATGCATGGTTCTTCTGAGACAAGGACTCAAAGCAATCTCACTGTCAGTACAGAGCAATTAGATGAAACACGAAGACCAAGTTATCTGCAGATAACCTGCACCACCCCAGGGTGTAGACTATGGCTACATCTCCTCAGCATCACCAGCTTAACTGTCCATTTGTACACCAGGATTCCTGCATGAAGCAAAGTTCAGCAGTTATGTTAACACAAACAGACAATTTAAAGGCTACTAAATTTAGAAAAAATATCCAGGTAGATGTACAGCTCTGAGCACAGTGGAGACCTGTTCTAGGGCTCCTGGTTAATTCTCTGACGTAAATAACACCACCAAATGCAGCCATTCCTGCTCTGAGTATAACCAAATTCAAAATTAATACAAAGCAGTTTCTGCTGCTTCGAAGGCAGAGACATTGTAAGCAAGCCAGAAGGGAAAGTTTTCTGCCAAGTTACCAAGTCCATTTACAAGGAAAACTTTTTTCCCACTCATTTTTCCAGACTTTGTGGGCAACCTGGCACTCTCCAACCCAGCTGTCCAGCCTGAAGAGCCAACGTGAGGTGCAGCAATAAGACACCAAATGGATTTAATAAAGAATTGCAAAATGCTTCTACCAAATAAAAGCCTGCTCCTCAAATGGCTTGAAACATTTCTCATGTGCAGCTTCAATCTAGGAAATTAATCAAAACACAAAAGCAGATTCAGCTTCTGAACAGTAATACAAATATATACAGGCAATCCAAATAATTCTTGCTGCCTTACTCCCTAGAGATGCAACTGCATATATTACACAAAGCTTAGATAAAAGTCTTGTGTTTCCAAGCAATGAAATTGCTGCCATAAACATCCCTGGATCTGTTTTTAGAAGTACTCTAAGTAGCCTACCTCTATCTTGTTTTGCTGTCAGGTTTCCAGCAGTTTTATGAGCATCTTGACACTTGTCTCACCTCTCCTCTTACTTGAGGCATCACTCAGGATTCCTCAGGCTCAACAGCGAGGGTCATGATCCCAGCACATCTCAGTCACGCTGCGCAAATTAGTTCCCAGCTTGCTTCCCTTTACATCCTTCATGGCTTTACTTGCAGCTATGAGTACCTCTGAAGTATAAACCACCCCTTGTATATCATCTACCGCACTGGGTTCTTGGGTTTATCTCCTGGACACTTCCTCAATGTAAATACCAATGTAAGTCTGTGTTGTATTTCTGGCATTTCTGTTTGTGTGCAGATATTTAACAGTTAAAGAGCTGTTTTAAACTTCCACAGTTTGTACTTTGAGCCTCATTAAAGCAAAATCCTTTTCTAAGGCACTTCTTGTGATTGACTGCTCTTCAAATATTTGAAGAAAATTACTAACTGGTTGGGAATTGGTGTAAGAATAATTTGCAGGTGGAAGCACTCCTAAAATGAGCTTTCCATAGATCATTTTTAGATCCCCTTCCTTATATCCCTTCTGCATGTAAAAGGGATTTTTCTTTCAGGGAATAACAATAAAACAAATAATCAAACCAATACCTGCCTAGTTAAGCTGACAAGTGGAATCCAAGCAGGTTGATGGAAGCAGAGTGCCACCATTTCTTCATCTCAGCTACATAACCTCCTTTCTTTTAAGTGTACTCATGGATTTCTGTGGAGATGGCCCTGCCTACCTCCACCTTGGGCAACTCAGTTGGAAGGCTCTTCTTGGCCTCAATTTCTACCTGTAGACAGATTGGGAATGGGATTCAAAGCTTCTAAGTAATCAGCAAAAGAGCTGTATTTAATTGCAGTTCTCTCTCAAATTTTTAAACCCTTTGGAAAAAACCTTTTCACATACTGCTAATTATTTTAATATTAAGGAAAGAAATGCCAGCCAGCTCTACTGGCAACTGATTCTAAGTAATTCCTATATTGGCTGTGTTTAGGATATTGTCAATACTGTATCTGCAAACAAACCAATTGTCACAGCTTTTGCTCAGTAATCACATTCCGCATTAGCTTGTACGGAGCCTTTTAGAGTCAGAGGCCACAGCAGCTCCATGCAGAATACTCAAGTGTTACTGTGCTGTTGTCTGTAATCTCCCACACGAGAAAACTGTTTTCTCAGTAAAATGCTTTCCTGTTCTACACTTTTGATCAATGTGATTTGCTAAATGAGAGCATTGATACTACATATTCATTAGATAGTGTATTTAAGCATAAAAAAGCTGAGCAAGTACAAACTACTAGTCAGCAACCCAGCCAGTAGGAGCATTATTAACCACATTATTCTTTCAAGGAATGAACCTCTCAGCACTCCAAAGAATTTAAGCAGACTTAAGTAGTCCTATTCAGTCAATGAGATCTCACAAATATTTACTACTTTTCCTGACTCAACCTTTACTCTAACTATCCCAAAAGAATTTGAAAGACATTTTATTCAGACCTGTAAACCCTTCTTTATTGAAGTAGTCCTTCTAGCATCATTATTTTCTAAAGTTGCAATTACTTGAGTGAAGATTAGCCAAATTTAACTGGTACAGTGATAGAATCATGCTCCACTACTGATGCATAGCAGCAGTTTAACTGTGAGGATCAACAACGCAGGAAACTGGCATCAAAAAAAAACCCCCAAACACGGCATATAAATTCAGCTGGAAAAGGGAAAACAAACAAATATTGGAAACAAGTTGGGTCAAAGAGGCTCACTTTGAGTGATCTCACACAGATTACACATAGGAGAAAAGGCAAGACTATACTGACAGTAAATAACTACTTTAGCTTTCAATTAACTGCCTATTCATTGCTCATTTTCTCTGCAGCTGCAAGCCCAAAAGCCAGACTCTGCATCTGCGGTGTAATTCCTGCACCCATGGATTCCTCCACTGGTAAGTGATGTTACTCTGCATTTACACAGTACAGCCAGTTTATTCCCAGCTTCAACTGAGGAGCATCCAAGGAAACAGAAACATAGCTCAGAGGACTTTGTCACTGAACTTCACCCAGACTATGACTAACAGGGAGAAAGTGTGAACTTCTGAGTTGATAGCAAGCTTTACTACAGCAGGAGTACTGCCTAAAGGGTGCAAATTTAGTTGTATTTCACACACTCACATTCAAATTAAGGCCAACAGTTACCTTCCCCATTGCCTGATCCCCATCTCAAGTCCTCTCTCTTCAGAATCTTCTTTGAAATAAGCAATTCCACAGCTGCTCTCCTAGACTTGCAATGCATTCACCAGCCTAATTTTAAGTAGGGTGCCAAGGTGCATCTGCATTCTCTAGTTGTTTGTGGGAGTCTGCACAATAGCTGGAAGAGCTGAAAAAAATCCTACACAACTCTTCCAATTGGGCAACCTGTCAGCAGGAAAGAATCACAGCAAGAGAAGCTGCAGCAGAGCTATCAGCACAAGAGACCTGGGATTAGTTAACTGGTTTTGACAGGCTCTTCTTGGCCTTAAACACTGAGGAAAATCCATAAACCACACTTCCCTTCCATGAAAGTGTCCAAATGCAAATGGAATGGTTAAAAAGCAGAAACCTTAGGACAGCATCACACCTGAGCAGACAAGCAAAGCATCAAAGTGATTTCAGAGCCTCAATCACAACTCTAACACTGCCCAAGCTAGATACTTGAATCCCACTGCCTCAGTTCCTCCATCATTTCTAAGTGATAAGTCTGTGCTATCATGCCCTGGTTTCCGCATGATTTCCAAACCAAGCAAAGCTTTTGCAAGCTGTCCTGAGTATGCGCACATCCCCTCCTGCTGCTCCACTTGAACTTACTAGCTAACTTGGACCAAGTTTTACAGCTGCAGTAACACAGAAAAATATCTAAAAAAGCCAAGCAGTTGTGTAGAAGAGAAACATCCAAGAAACATCCTCTGGGATCCCCTTTCTACAGCAACAGCCCAGTTTACCTCTTACTGAACACCTGTGAATCCTGGAAAACTAAAGAGAAAGAAACTCTTGTGAAGTCCTGGCCCAGGGGAAGTTTCAATCAGAGCTGGCAACAAACCACAAGACAAAGCCATTAGAAACCAAGCTCCATTACTTCCTTTGCACACAGAACTACTTGTATAAAGTATCTGTTACCTGAAGATCTCAGCAATTTAATTAAGTAAATAGCCCTTAGAGGCAGGTAAGTATCATGATGCTTATGTTACAGATGGCTTGCACTGAAGCACAGAGCAGTTAATTGAGTTAGCCATGACCACACAGAAGTAGTGGAATGGGAACCTACCAGTCCTGCCCTTCTGGTCTTTTGCTCTAACCAATAAAGGCACTCAATTTGATTCACATTTCCAGGTCTTTACAGCAGTCCCACAGCACAAAGCACAGCCCCATCTGCACAGGAGGCCAGTTGGCACAGTGGTGAAACTGGCAAGTCTTGACTTGTCCTGAATCTCTTCCTACTTTGGCTCTATCTGCAGACTGCCATGTCTCACAGCAGGTTTGCTCATCTACCTCTGCTCTGTTTTTGCATGAAGGACCACAGCCATGTCTAGGCCAGGTTCTACCCCTAGGTGCAAAAGCAGTCATAAACATGGGGCATTCAACAGCTTACCCATCTCCAACTGTGAAGCCTGTGTCTGGCAAGCTACTTTCAGACATCCCAGTGCACAGGCTCAGGAAAGCAACCTCCAGGGCCAGTCCTTCTGACTTGTTGTGCACATGGACACTGTGTCTGGCCTTGGATGCAATCCTGCAACTCAGAGCAGATGGTAGTCCTCCTGCAGATGTCCAGGAAAGTGGTAACAAAAGCATGTCCATCTTTCAGTCAGCTGCCCCTGATAATTAGGACTTAATTTTCATTCTAAATAATTCCATCATGTCAGGTCTATTTTTTTGCCAAATTGTGCTTTTCTTCTCAGTTTCCAGTCCCATGACTTTTCTTGAGCTGCAAAGCACTCAAAGCTGAGATTTACCTGAAGACAAAGCATTGCTTCCCAGCTACCTAGAGGTAGGTGGATAACACCTTTGAAACCAAAAATAAAAATGTGAGAGGATGAAAAAATAAAACAGATCCTACCATTCCGAACTTTACATCATCTAGCACTATAAGAGATGTTAAGCGTTGTCACAATCTGTCTCTCCTAGCAGCTGGGAAGCTGGATTGCACGTAACTAAGATAAGACATATATCTTGCATGGAATAATTTCAGCCCTCATGAGAAATCAGAACTCTAGCAGGACACCCTCAGCTATGAAATCTATTGTTCATTAAAATAGTACTGCTGGTAACATCATTATGGTTAAATAATGGTTTTAGCAAAGAAAACAGCATGGTATAAAAACAGCTAAGGGATGAAATCAAAGAAAGGAAAGGGTTTGTGTATTGAGTAAATATGGGAGTGTGACAAATTATAATGATGAAACATTATAAAATAGAAGTGAAGAAATAGATTTGGATTCTATTAAACTGCATAAATTTGTTAACAAAAGTAGAGTCATCTACAGCTGGACAGGAAAACTATGGGATGACTGACAGCAGAAAACAGGCTCTTAATGAGCTATTTAAATATTAGTGTTCTGTGAAGCTATAGTGCTTCTGCAGCCCACCAGAGAAATTAACTGCTGGGTTCCTACCCTGCACACAGATCTGGAGCTAGAGACATATCCTTTCACCCACAGGCAAAGCACAGCACACAAATTCCATCATCTGGTCCCATGACAGTATGTGGAGCTCTTCTGAAGGGAAGAGCCCATTGTTAAGGCTGTAGCATAGCAACTGCAGTACGCCAGTATTTAAAATAAACAAAGAAATAAATAAAAAGCACAACACATAGAATCATAGAATTATCAGGATTGGAAGGGACCTTAGAGGTCATCTAGTCCAACCCCCTACAGTGAGTAGGCAATCTCCAACTAAACCAGGTTGCCAAGCACCCTGTCCAGCCTCGCCTTGAAACACAAAACACATCAAGCCTGTTCTCAGCTTTGTATGGTTAATTTTTTTATCAAAGCATTAATAAGCAATAAAATCCCAGCTGGATACACCCTAGTTAACACACCTCTTTAAAATTACTGAAGTGAAATTTGTTCAGTCAAATGCACCAGTTCAATTAAGCATGAGGGATGATGGTTTCTCTGCAGCTATCTTCACCTAGCTCAGTCATTCAGAAGGGGAAGATCGTTTTTTAACTTATCAAGATAGACAGAATTTTACTGTATCGTTGAGAAAAGGAAGGAAGCACATGCACCATCACTTCCAAGTAACAGCAGTAATAAGTGGAACAGAGGTTTGCACAAAGCTGGGAGCTAGGTGGCATTCCACAAAGTTGTCTCAACTCAGCTGAAAGATCAGTATGTGCATTCTGTTAGGCAGATTTTTGCTAATGATGTAAGTTTATATTCATTAGTAATTAACACATTGTTCATTATTGGTACCTTATTCATCTTATTCAAATCAAAAGTGTAGTACTTCTACGCATGACCAGAGAGGGGAGATTTAGTTGGAGGCTTCTTTTGAGCCAGAGGTCACAATCTCCCCCTGCCATCTTTATCTTTAACCCAGTTTGCTTTCTACAGTTCCTCATGACAGCATTCCAGTGACACAATTTTTCTGGGGCAAGACTGATTTTCTCTCCAAGTGCTTGGTGTTCAGCTAAACAGGCAATGCTAAAGCCAGGTTTCTATAATGGTTGACTATTCACACTGTCTGATACTGCTCAAACTAATCATCCTTAAACAATGCTATTTGTTTATCATCGAGGGGTCTTGTTTTTATTAAACCATGCTTGTGCTTCAGACAATGGCAAGTTGCTAAGTGCTCAAACTACTCTTCTACATCAGGATGCTTTAAGGCAACCTGATCTTCTGGACACACGTAATACGGGCAAGTCCAGGAACTCCGCTGCATATATGATCTGTTTCTTGTAACAAGACCCCAAATTCTCAAGAGGCTGGAGTCTGCCTGCCTGGGGAGCAGCATGCTAAGAAGGCCCAGGGGTCCTGGCAGACAGCAAGCAGAGAACAAATCAGCCCAGCATCCTGATGGTGTGGCTAGCATCCTCCCAGGGTGCAAGAACAGGAGCCCAGCCAGCAATCAAGGGAAGTGATTAGTGTCTCTTTTCAGCACTTGTGAAGTACCATGCACAGCTCTGGCACCCTCAGTGCAGGGAAGCCTTGAACAAAGTGAAGAAAGCTCTGGGGAGAGCTGATCAGACTGTAGAGCTGGAGCACCTCTGCAGAGAAGTTACAGGAGCACAGCCTGCTCAGCCCAGAGAGATGTTTTTGGAGGGAGCTCATCAACAAGAGGAGACAGGCTCATCACAGTGGGGCATGATGGGAGGATGAAAGAACAGGTGGAAACTAAAACATGAGAAGTTCAGCCTGGACACAAGGGAAAAGCATTTCCCCCTGTGAGGACGAGCAGGCAGTAGGACAGGCTGCCCGGAGAGGTTATGCAGTGTCTATCCTGGAAGGTTTACAAGATCCAGCTGGGAATAGCTCTTACCCACTTGGCTGAACCTCCTGCTTTGAGCAGTAAGTTGGACTAGAGATTTCCTGAGGTCCCTCCCACTCTGAATTACGGGGGGAGGGGGCGGGGGTTTAGCCACTCGGCTGTGAAACAGGCCATCCCAGTTCAAGCATGTAAGTATAAAACTGAAATCTCAGGACCCTCTTTGGGGTTGAATATTTAGGCTGGTGGCTTAACTTAGACTTATGACTATTCTGTGGACTCTTTTATTTGCCTGAACAGGTAGGCACACATGCATTTTTATCCAAACAGCAGCATGGGAAGCTGTTTCCTATATGTTTTTTTTTTTTCCCCCCCCGTTTTAGCATAGCTAGCACTATTGCATGTTTTGCTTACCACAGTACAGGAGTAAGCCTGCAGCACTTAAGTCCACACTTCTATCTGCTTGTAACAAGGATCAGTCACACCATTAGCCTGCCTTGTTTTTGTTCTACCTGGTCCACAGATGCTCAATTGTTTTCCCATGAATGTCTGAGTGCTGCATATTGTGAAATAACTTGGCTTAGTTCTGTATTAATTTAATGATTACATGAGCATTTGCCATTCAGATCCGAATCATACAAAATGCAAAATTCCAAGTATGTCAGCCAAAAAAATGACAGGTCACTTTGAAGCAGAATCAATCATCTAGACTATCAACACCTGCATACTTGTAATTACATAGACACATCATGACCATAGAAGTGTTTCATTTTGAAAGGACACCAACTGCATCAGAAGTGGCCAATTAGTGCAAAGGAAACGAAAGTAAGTTAGCAGGAGACCTCATTCCTTTTTCTCTGCAGTGAAAGAAGGGAAAACCTAGCTCTTCTTTTCCAAAGATGCTGAGAATCATCTGCTACTGTTAACTAAGAATAGCAAATAATCACAAGTCAAACTTTTCCTTGAATATTCAACTGCTCCTAGGTTACTTAAGTTCTTCAGCTGAGTCTTTTCCCTGTGACAATCCCTACTTCCCCTTTCCAGCAGCACCTGAACAGGCTGATGCAAGTCCAACAGCCATGGTCACAGTGATGACTTAACATGAGAGGATGGAAAACATGCAAAACACATCTTACTCCTTGCTTTTTACTCCTCCTCCACTGCAAGTCTCTGCTTTTTTAATTTCTGCCTCTCAGTCCCTCACTCCTCCTCACAGGAGCCCTGTGCAATTCATGTTGGATCATAGAGAACTGACCTCCCACAAATAGCTCAGCTGCTTCATAGCTGGGAGGCTCATGATCCTTTCTGCCTATTTCATTTTGATAGGCTATGACTCCCCAGAGTTTTACGAACATATTTATGCACTGGGTGGGTTATCCCAACAGCCACCAATAAATCTTAGTATCTTTCCTCCACAAGTCTTGATAGCACCAAGTGATTGATGCACTAAAACTTGGTATAAACATGGAAACAAACATCTGCCATTCCTTCCCTTCCTTGTCTTTACAGCACCAGCATTTTAGAAGTGACAACCCATTGTTTCACTTTTAGCACAGCTGTTCTAAAGCTGCCTGAATAACAACAGAGGCTATGCAGAAACATTTATCTTTACTTCTTGTGTGAAATAATAGCTTTACAGAGCCCATCCTCCACCACAGTCCCCCTTCTTTTTAACGGACAGTATGTGGATAACACTTTCAAATTGGGAATGATAGATGCCTAACAGCAGCATCTAAAGTAGTTGTACCCAACTCCTGAGTCCTTGAGATTGGTATACCAGGCTGAGCAGTCATGCTTTCCTTGGGAGGCAGGAAAAGATTCAGCCAGCCCAGAGTATTACATACTCTGCAACTCTACCTACTGACCAGCAAGACATGCAGACTACTGATCCAGAGACTCACAAAAAAACAAACATCCCAGAAAAGCTGCTGCCTTGAAGAACTGGCAATACAAATAGACACCAGTGGAGCAACTTGCTATAGGTTGCCCAGCAGCGTCAGCAACCAATACACCAAACCAGGTGCCCTAATTTCATTTTTGGTTTCTATTCAAGAGAGAGCAGTTGTCCCAGCATATATATATGCATCTGCAGTACATGATCCACTTGGTCTGCTAAAACAGAAATCACCTGGCAGAGGGGGAAAAAAAAAGATCTAATGAGAGCTACTGTTTCAAATCTGAAGACTTCTGTAGATTTTCCCGTCCGACTGGGGTTCTCTACAGTAGTTTCTCAGATTCTGTCCAGCCCTGGGCATGGGTAGGACTGAACATCCCTCCCCGCCCCCCAACACTGCAACCTGTAGCTCATGCTTAGGAAGAGCTGCACATGTACATACACACATAGTCCTTCAATGTCCTTTATCAGTTGTTTTTCTTTGGTACACAACACATGACAAAACCCACCCATATATTAAAGTGAATTCAAAGCATAACAGAACACACAGCAAGCAATAAAGACTAGTTTATGAAAAAGGACCAAAAGAGATAAATATGTTCTGCCAAAGCCAGATGCTGCTGTGCTCTCCACAGGATTCAAAAACCTCAAGCACAGTAAGGAACTCCAGTGTGCTGGCTACAGGATAAGCCTGGGTTAAAATATATCCCAGCTTGAGAAATTAAATTCTTTGATCCCAAGTAGGAATGCTGTGTTGGGACAGGAGATTGAACCAAAGCATCCCGAGTTCCAGTGCTGGTAGGTATCAATCGATTAGTCTGACTCAAAGGACAAAAAAAAAAAAAGTGGAAATTAAGTGAAGTATCAATATTGCTTTTCCTTATGATAGTCCTCTCTTAGTAGTAGTGAGAATTGGTCAGAAAACCTATGGCTTTCTTTCCCAGGAAAGCACATCACAGGAAAAAAAAATAATAACCCTTCTGTGAAAATGTTTATTGAAATTTCTGGACTGAATTTTGATTTGATTTCTAGTCTGAGTTTTTCAAACAGTCAAAATAAAAAGAATGTTTCTTTACAATTCATTTCAAAACAGCATTTAGAGTGTAGGTGAAAAACATTGAGAAGAAAGGGGAATAGAGACTACTTTTTCATTTTCTACTTAAGTATTTACAGCGGAAAAATTGGAAAAGCATAGAGGCAAAATCCAGAAAGAATAACAAGGTTAGGGTGAAACTTGTTTTCAATTGAAACAGGAGTTTTAGCAAAAATAAAATGAAGGAAAGTGTTTAACTGTTTTCTTCATTTGATGTGACTAAACCATATAATACTGTCAAAACAAACATGATTTTGCAGTAAATGTTATCTTCACTTCCAAACAGTATTAGTATTCGAAACATTTAATATTGGATGAAAAAAATGAATTTTTTTTTTAAATCCCTAGAAATAATTAAAACAAATGCATCAGTTCTAGACAGTCTAAAGGAAAGCAGGTATCCAGTATTCCACATTAGTTTATCACACTGGAGAAAAAAAATTAAGTCAACAGGAATTTGTTGACTAAATACCATCAACACAATTTTTCCCCCCCTTTTGCCTTGGTGATGAGTTAAATATACTAACTTGAGGAGATTAAGGAGCTTACAGAAGTACCCAGGAAGGCTAAGCATGTAAGTACATTTACTTCACCGGACTGGCAGTTTCACCAAAGTCAGAGGTTCATCAGGACAGCAGGGGATGGTGTTGCATCATGGTGAAATTCATCTCTACTTTTCTCTGCTATTTTAGGGCCACAAAAGCAGTATTTGCTGTAAATGAGAGTAATCAACAGAAAAACGTCCTGGCATTGGGAAGGAGTCTCAGCTCCCTTCCCACCATAGCAGAGACAGATGAGTGGTGGTAAGAAGCCAGTACAAGGCAGCATTACCTAGCCTACCACTCAGCACCACCTGTAATAAAACCAGACTTATTTTTAAGACACCACAAAAGATCATCATCCTGAAGTGCTTATTTCTATTCAGTTGTTTTTCAGTTTTTACTCAGGTCCCACCAGACTCTAGAGCAGCAGGGAGAAAGCACTTAAACTGTGAACTCTGTTGTGCCACACTTACACCTTTGAGAGACAGCAGAGCGCACACCTTGCTCACAACCTCAACAGAAGCAAACAGGGCACCTGAGCTGCTGGGTTTAGGGCACTGGTGGCTGAGGGGTCATTTCAACAAGACTCAAAGGATTTGCTTTGCCATCCAAAATAGTTTGCCAGGTGCATCCTCTCCCAGAGTAATCATCCACAGCATTAGCAGAAAGTTAAATGCTTTACTGTTCCATTAAAATCCACAAGATTTTAATCTATTACTGTAAAAATGAGATGCCTCTATCTATAGTATAAGAGCACAGACCCTCCCACTATAAAGCCCTTTCATTTTATGATCAGTACAATAGTTCTGTGATAGAGCGGGCTATATTTTATTAATGTTAAACTTGTCCACCTGGGAATCTATACAAATCACTGTAATTTTGTTTCACTAATGTTTGTTATTAATCTTCTCTTCTCAATAAAATGGGAACAAAATATTGCAGAAATCCCTCTCACTGAATTTATTCTTTTTCCTTAATTTTCACCCTTCTCTCTCTCCCTCTTGTCTGGGCTTCAGTCCAAAGTCACAATGAGTTGAGAATAGGATGTTCAGAAAGTATTTTATAATTCTTTAATCACCACACTTTGACACACTTTAGTCACTTGGGCCGGAGCATTTTGATATAAGCTGATCCCGTGTAGGGACAGAATCAGGTCAGCAAGGCAATTAATCATCTCTGCATTTACACTCTCAGCAAAACAATACAAAAACAAAAGAATGGATAGAGAAGAGGGGAGGAGGGCCACAATAACCTCACTCTGATGGGCAAATAATTGGCTTGGCTTTGCTTCTGCAGTCACAGCGGAAAGGTGCACAGCTCACATTTATTAATATACTTGCACTGCCAGCCTCTGGGAACAGAGCAGTACGTGGGTGGCTCAGTGTCCACTAGCATTTTGGCAGCAGGCTGCTGCAATTTTCTGCTCTTAGCTCTTCTCCTTGTATTGATAGGGGGTTTGTATCCTAAAATAGGGAGTTTGATAGCTTTTAAACACTGTGTAGTGCCTGCAGCTGGATAACTACAGTTTTGTGCTACTGTTTCAACAAACTTAATGGGAGAAGTAACAGTACAGACAAGTATATGGTGTTTTTCCACAGAATGGCTGCATTTCCCAGCCTATAGAACCCCAGGCATGCTCCCCTAACTCACGCCTACATGGGAAACAATTTCATCAGTTTTGGTTTTAAGATTCTTGTTAAGAATGCCCCTTTAATTATCCTGTTGATTTACTCCTCTATGAGCTCAGAGAAGTACACGCAAGCAGTTTCCACAAAAGCATGAGCAGGCTACCCAAAATGTCTTGCCAATTATCTTTAAATTAAATCCCACCAAAAGAAATATTATTCTCCCCATTTCCACTATAGCACTTCTGGGAAAGACATCTTGTTGCATCCAGCAGTAAACCAAAGCACAGAAAGAGTATATGCACGGAAACTTGGGAATTCAGCAACACCACAGAGCCTCTGTCTGCTTAGCCACTCAGCTGAGCAACACCCACAGAAGCAGAAAAAAACTCACCAGCACAAAACCTACGGCAAGATAATACATCTACCCAGTAGAAGACAGATCTACACAAGCTGTGAGAAGGCAATCATTCCCCTCAACTCAGGGACTTGAGCATACTCTGTGATTCTGGAATATGTAACCTAGAGTTACACTAAAATAAAAAGATCATAGGCATGAAGTTTTGGGGTCCATTCTCATGATACCTCTCTTCCAAATGGCAACAGGTTTCCTTAGTCAAACACTTGCAGAAAAGCACTTTCCCCAGCCTCCTGCCCCCACAAAACAAATTCCCATTCTGACTTACAGGGATCCAAAAATTACTACTGAGAAACCTTCCAAAGGCCAAACGCTCCCAGGTAACTTCTGATTTCAGGACACCTGCTCTGAAATTCAGTGGCCTGGATATCTGCACGCATCCCACACCCACTCATACCCCCAACGCTGTGCAAATTCAAACATCAGAAGACTTGGGTAAAACTCAGAAATCACTTTCACCACTCCATATGGCCCCTCAGAAAATATACTGAGCCAACACCAAACTCTTTCACTGCATTTGTTTCTTCCAGCCCCATGGAACAAGGAGCCAAGAAACAAGCTCTCCCCAGCGCCAGCATTGCCCTGTTACTGCCAGCAGTAAATTCAGTGAGTTAGGAATTACTTGTACAGGGACAAGATCAATAAAGCTATAGTGTGGCAGCAACAGCTCAGGCAGGTTCATGGGGGGCATAACTAGGAGTGATGGGCTGAAATTAAGCAGAAGGAAAATTTTGGCAGAATAGCAAGAGAAATTTGCTTTGCTAATGGGTCAATCAATTAGACCCAGCACGTACCTCTCAAGGGAAGAATGCAAGGAAACCTGTCACTAGGAGCACTTAGAACTGGAGTGAAGGAGCTCTGGAGGTTGTCACTGCATAAGCAATTCTGCAGTTGCATATCAAGAGCGCTGCAATTCCCTCCAGCCCATGGGATCAAAGCTGAAGCTGTCCAGCTTATAGTACCCACAGGGGTTTTAACCCTTTCGTATTTATTATGAGCCCACATTCCCAAAGGTAACAGTACAGCTCTATTCTCACCCCACCTCCTATTTAATCCCCTCACTCTCTCAGAATGGCATTCACCTAGCTGACAGTCATTGACTTTTAGGGCGTTAATTATCTGAAATCTAGCTACCTTATCACCTACCACTGATAGAACAAGCTACTACTGAAATAGAATTTTATGATAGAAAGTACTTAGGTCTCTTCAATAGCCATCTAGAGAGTCTGGAATGATAATTGCCCAATTTTTAAAAAGCTCAGCTTTTACTCACTGAGCTACCTGTGAGAGCTTACCTTCTTAAAATGGTAGTTCAGTTAGCTGCAATCATGTAGCCACGTCACAAAAGACCTTTGCTTGTTTATCAAGCAAAACAGGCTACAAAAGGATTGGACTGTGATTCTGTGACTTTTGTTTCCAAATAGAAGGTGGCAGTGCAAATACTAAAGTGAAAATTATAAGACTGTGTTGGCAGAACAGTAAATGGATAAACAAGATCTAAATATAATTATGCTAAACATTAAGGAAAGGTTTTTCAGTGGACAGATCAGAAAAAATATAAGTATTTGTCTCCAACAAATACTGTAAGGCAAACCATTTAAAAACAGCAGTATAACATATCTTGGCCCATCAGTGCAGGGGCTGTGCCTTTCCTACAGCAGCAGGGATCAGACCTTGTTGACTTAAGAGACCATTACCTATTGTGTTCTTGCAGTATCATCCCTTACCAGTAGTGGGATTTGAAAATTGGCCTGCTGGCATAGTGTACCCAGCCAGAAATTACTTCTTATTGAAGGAGGAGTGCAGGGAAGACAAAAGCACCTGCGATATACAGCAACAGCACAACAATGAAAAGGAGAAACAGGGGAAGCCCATAACATAGCAGAATAAGTGAGATTTAGGAGATGTCACACTAGATGTCTCAACAGACTGTACACATGCCAATTCCTGAAACATGCTAGGGAAGCCACTAAGCTGATCAGGAGGAGTGTACTGATCAAACCACACTTGTCCTGAAATTACTTCAGATCATGCCTACTCTTCAACCCTGAGATGTGCCTTGAAGTCAGTCTTCTGCTAACACTAATAATTCCTCTGCTTTTTCTTCATGATAGAGTTTTCTTTGTTCTGAAAAGACCAAGAAGGTCAAATATCCCAGTCTTCACCCAGATTTCTCAGACACACTAGTCTAGATTGACTTAAGGCACTAGACATGCCTATCTCCTTGGCTGCAAATCGTTTCTTGGCTGTTGCCCTTGTCCTATTGATGTGACAGAACCTGCCATGGCCAAGGTAACATTTTGACATTTGAATTTTTGTCTGCTTGCCCCCTTTAAATGGTTCAATGCTTTTCTTGAAGGTGCCTTTTGAAACAAGGCACAATCCCCCAAGCATAGACTCCAGGCTGCTATAAGATTAAAACCAAGCAGGTTGTCTAGGCACATTTTCACTTTAAATTATAGCTAGAAATCAAAAAAGCAAGGGGAAAAAACAAGAGTTTGCATATTCAAATCAGTGAAGAAACCCATACATCTGCTTCCCCACTAGATAATGCTGATAATTTCTTTCTCAGCTATTCATAAACAAAAAGGTGTGATTGTTTTGTGGCAGTGCTTCTGTGAAATGGGGCAAAGACAGCAAAGATCAGGGTCTCAGCAGGAGCCCTGGGGATTCCCGTGATAAAGATGTGAAATGAGAATTGTCTCACATCAGAGCTGGTGGTTAGTGCTTTCTAATTTCTTCGTGCTAAGTTCCTGAAACCTTTCCTGAGTCTTTGCTGCACCCTTTTCCTCATGTAACAAGGAAAACTGCCAAACCAGTAAAAGCTTTTAGGGAAAAATGTACTTGAATTATCAAGGAAGAGCAGTAGGAATAACAGCTTCCATCTTCTGTCACTCCTCTGGAATAAATACTGTAGAAACAACAGTTAACTTAGCGGTATTGGTTATCAACCAGGAGAACAGTGTGCTTTCACCAAGGATGTGTTGGACATACAAATATTTTCCAAATGTCCCTGTTTGTTTTTTTTCCCCCTCAACTTCATAAACAAGGATCTGTTTAAATATACCTCAAAGTGCTAGAAATCCACATCAGGGCTTGAGAAATGGATAATAAGAAAGATTCACTTCCTAATTTGGGCAAATACCAACACAACAGAATGTATAAGTAGAAGAAAACGACTTTATTGAGAATAATTGCCACGATAACGATTTCAGTTTCTTCAAGAGCTCTTAGGAAAACTGTTACTTTGGCTGTATCTTTTTCTTTTTTTTTTTTTTTTTTTTTTTTATNCTGTTGCATCTGTCCTATAACTTCTCATCCTAGGCTCAGGCCATTATCCTACATCCACAGCATAATTTGTCTCAATTTATATTCCCATGGGGAATATAAAACATTCCTGCTGTATTTTCCCAACTACAGCTTTGTCAGTCATAAGGGCTATTCAGTTGTTCCAGATCCAGAGCAGTGCCAAGGAAGACATCAAGAACAAATAACAGGATCAAGTAATTTTTAAGCACTATTATAGTTTACTCAACTGCACTGGTTTATGCATTAGGACTAGAAAGTAATGGGAAACTCAGACAGCTGGACATAGATGGGGTTTTAACAGCAGAGATGCCACAGTCTGAAATTAATATTTTCTTCCAGGCGAGAGAGAGCAGGAACTGGGCAAAACACATCCCCTTTTGCTTTGCAGTTCAGGAAGTGGTACTGTCTCAAGATAGACAAAAGGTCTTTGCTACTCCATATGAATATGTTGAGCACTTTGTAGCTGGTCCCAGTGTTCCTTGTACTGTGCAGTATGGCACAAATATCATGAGGAAAAGGAAGTCCAGCAGATTCAATCAGTCAGGATATATGCCTTGATACATGCAGTATTCCTCATACCACAGACATTTGCACAACTCAAACAGCTATCCTTCAGCAAGTAAGGCTACTCCTTCATTAAATACTCCACAAGATCCAAGCCTGAAAAGAAATACACTCCTGAAAGTGTTGTACACAATCTCCTCTCTAGTCTCTTCCCACTCCCACAGGCAACACTCAGGCTGTGAAACTTACCTAACCACATCAACCTGCAGGCATAGTCCCATGGCAGCCTCAGCCATCCCATCCTCTGCTGTGGTCCAACTTTCCTTATTGCTCCCAAAACAGTTCCTTGTACCAGGAAAGGACAGGACCAAGTCAGGACAGTAGGAGCTATTGCTTAGACAAGCTTGACAGAACTAACTGCTGCAGAAATGGTCCTTAGCTAATTCAGTGGACACTTCCATAAATTAAAATTAATGCTTCTCTCTGTTTAAGCTTTCATACTCTGAACAAAAAAAAAAAATCAAGGAAGCAGAAGCAACATTCAAAATAAGCCTTTGGAAAGAATTACATATCCCTTAAATAAGTGATTTGCAATGAGCACTAAGATTTCCCCCCCACTTTTGCATCTTAACAGGTTATTTTAGTGCACCACAGCCTCTGAAAAGATTTAGATTCATGGATCCCATAGGAAGCAGGGATTCAGGAAACTGAGTCATCACAAGGCACAGGGGGGTTCTAGAAAACATACAGGACCTCTGCAGCTGAGCAGATAACTGAAATGAGATTTCCCAAGCCTCAGCTTAGACCCACAAGCACATGAACAGTCCCACCTCTTTTCTGCCTACAGAAGTCATTTCTCAAATACACTTATATTCCTGGGAACGAAAGCAGAAGGAAATCCTTTGCTCAACAGAACTCAGAGGTATTCTGAAACTAACAGAGGGAAGGGGAGGATACTCTTGAACTGCAAATGAACAGAAATCAAGTTAATATATAGCATATATTCACATTCTTGAGTCCAAGCTCTGATCCACAGAGAAAATGGCTCTAAAATATTAACCACAGTCATTATGGAAGGCTCACTTTTGACAATGTGTCTTATGGTTCATTTACTAAGAAAAAAATGTGTGCAATTTTAGCCAGTGTTAAATTTAATCCATGTTTATCAGAGAAAGGAAACTAATCCCACCTGCCCAGCAGTTCTGTTCTCAGTTTTCAGGGGAGACTAACACAGAGGCAGTAGGCTTTAAGTAACCAGGCTTTTTGCTGAACCTGGGATTCTGAAGGGTTTTACTACTCTAGATTGAAAAAAAAATCTTACTGAGAGTGAGACCAATCATCTAGCCTAGACAAGCCCAACTCCTTCCAGGCCAAGTTCACCACCAGTGATGACCCTGGTATGACTCAAATTGGGTGCCAACAGCAAGACTTTTTTTCTTTGGGCAAGGTCAGTTCTCAGAAGCCAGTCAAAACTGTGAATAAAGGCAGCAGCAACATCTTATTGTGCACTCAGCATCATCCACAAAGTCCTCAGAGTCACAAACAACCCTCCAGCAGCTATATAAACCCTTTTGTACACATACTGAGTTCACTCAAACTTCTAAGCTCTTGAACTCCTACTCAAGGCACAGTTAAAACTTCAGCTGCTGCATGTCCTTGAGTCTAAAAAACGTTTCTAGGAGAAAGACAGGAGGGCCATAAGGAGGCAGAATTCTTACATAAGTTAACACCCCTACAAAACAGCACTCCAAGTGACACATCACTGATCAACTGGCACATCCCCACTGAAAGGGTCCAGAGTGGAGTTGAGTGACCCCATTCACGCCACACGATAAGCTCGCTTCAGAGACTGGAGCTGATGCCTCTAAGTTCCAGTCCATCTTCAGACTTGTTTTGCATCCAGAAAGCATTAAAGTTTTAAACTGAAATATTATCACTCATTCTCTAGGCTTGAGTTCTCTTTAGATTGTTGCCATTGACATCAAGCCCTTGGAGAATTACTGGTTTTTATTAATAGTATTATTTTCCAGTACTGCATGCATAGACATAGCTCTCTATATACAGCAAAGAGATACAAGCAAATGAATGGAACTGTAACTGCCTCATGTCTTTTCATTTAAAAGAGACTGATTTTCGTCCTTTTGTTCAGAAAAAAGTTTAACAAGAATTTATGAGTTGTGTGTTGGGGCTGAAATAAATCATGTAAATAGCAGGAGAGGGAAGTTTTCTATGACTTCAAAGTACAATGAACAAAATTACGGGACTTTGTAGAATAAGAAAACTAAGGCTGAATTTAACACAAATGGCTCCATTGTTATTAAAGGTTCAGTATGAGCTCTAATGATAATTCAATTGCATTGTTCACTGGGGAGAAGGTAGATAGATATCATCTAATGTTTTTTAATTAGCAAAATATTTCATCCTGGCTACAATTTACCTTCTGTGTGAGGGAATAAAAGTGATATCAATGGCAGGTTGCAGCTAGCTATGCTACGTGGAGAGACCTGCATTCAGCTTATACATACACTATGGGAAATACTATTCAGTTGCAATGGAAGAGTCTTGTCACGATCTCTGCATGGTTCTCATGTCTCTCCTTTGCATAATGGCTGGGATTGCTGAAGCATTTCACCTGATAATAGGACTGACCTGGAAGTAAGCACTTCTTCCACAAAATACTGGTTTTCTATTCCAAAGTGAACACTTCCAATTTATTTAGAAAGTTACATGTATTGGATTAAAAGGCACGACAAGTACCAAATCCTAACTAGAACAAGTCACTTCATAACCTGAAGAACCTGACAAGGAAAGCCTGGCATCTCTGAGGAAATGCAGCACAAGATACCATGCTAGACCGCCATCAAGACAGCCCCTTTACTCCAACACAAACAGGGCCAACCAAAAATATTAGACCTGTTCACTCTCAATCTTACTAATGGCAAAAAAAGAATGGAAAGCCTAGAAGAAAAACAACAAGACTCAAAACTTTCTAAAAGTGACCTTCAGGTTGGTCCAAGAGCTTATGCCAGCATAGTAGCTAATGCACCCTATTATATCTGCAGAGCACAGTTCTATACAACAAGTTCATCCAACAGATGAGCACTAAGCAGACAGATGATTATCCTGACTACGGTGCCTGGTCTAGCTGCACCACTGACTGCACGATGCTTTCACCCATGCAAACTGTCATGCCTGAACCTTGCTAGACTGAGAGCTACACTAGCTTCACCTTCCAGGAATGCATAATTTGTCATTTTCTTACACATAGGTTGGTGATACCATTTGGCTTGTGACACCAAAAAAGCAGTGCTGGTGTAACTGTTGGAAAAGGGGCGGTTGAGATGCTATCACCTGTTCATTATCATTCACCAATGGAAGGGGCCATCCTCACTGCCTTTCAATGTGTACAAAGATGCCTGGGACTAGACTACACCAATGTGCAAGTCAAACACATCCTTAGTGAAGATCACCACAAAGAGTCATATCTGAGTACAGATTTGTTTTCAAATCTCATACAGTAGAGAACATAAAGAAAATCCAAAATCCCTTTTGACCTCAAGGCACATATTTGAAAGTCCTCCAACTGGAATCATGAACAGCAGCATGAGAGCTGTCCCTTCTACTCCAGAAGGAACTACACAGTATGAGGATAGGTCTCCTGTCAAAATATTAACTTAAAAAAAAGATACTGTGGGTTAACATGGGCTTTGGCAGATCTTCAAGAGAAGCAAGCCAAGCTGTGCCTCACACTCACAAGTTAAAAAAGAAGGAATGAAGTGGGGAGGGGAGAATAATAAGTGGAAATGGGATAAGCCACCTTTGAAAGAAGGCAAATGGAGTCAGAACATAAGAAGGGTTGTGATTCTTGGTCAGACCAGAGAGGCCCAGCCCCTTTAAGATGATATACTGCAGGGTATCAAGTGCTAGAAGCTTTCTGTTTGTGACTTTTGTAACATACCAACCCATTTAAGATCAACCCTTTGCCACAGGTTGCCTCTACCAGTTTTAAAAAAAACAAACCCAAGAAGCAATGCCATAGTGCAAGATTCTGTGGGCAGACATGCAAAAGCTTCAGCTGGAAAACCTGAGGATTTAAATGAAGTATTTCACACTAGTACAACTTAAGGAGTTGCCACACATTAGCCTATCTGTGATAACTGTCCACAAAGGCTTTTCATCTTGAAAGAAAACTCAGTTTAAATGCCTCTTGGTATGAGCCAAGCTAAACACAGGTACACTTCAGGTAAATTTCTACAAGCCAAGCAAATGCATAACAGCACCCTCCTTCAGCTCATCAGTGACAGTCTACTGTGCCTCAAGCCTAGGCCTCGTACTTAAGCTAGACTGCAAACAGCCTGGTGCAATTGCATCATCAGCTACAAGAGAGATTTTTTTTAAGGCTGCATGCTCAAAAGGCAACAACACACCACCAGAATTCCCCACTAAGACCAGGGCAATCCGTTGTCCATGTTGGATTTTTTCACAAGGATACAGGAGGGCATAAAAAGCTCTGGTTTTGCTTACATCATCCTTCTAAAACATAAGCTGCTAAGGCTACAGGTTTTTGCAGTTCTCCCTTATTTCACTAGTTTCTGAGCCCAAACAGCAGCTTCCAGCTCCAAGAACTCATACCTCTACAAATAGCAAGGCCATTCTCTGCCAAATTCAAGAAGGTAAACAAAATACATCTCTCTGGCAAAATGTCTCCACACCAATTTGTGTAATTACCCATGTCCCTTAAGAGAGTCTTGTTCACACATTATAGCTCTGACACTAATCATTGAAATACAATTAAACCAGATGCATCAGACACAACTTGCTGGCTGGCTTGTGTCAAACCACCACAGGTGGTGGCTGAGAGACATGATTTTCATTCCAGAGATGTTGAGAACAAATAGCACAGTGTATATGCATGGAACATCACAGCATAGAGAACTACTTTGGGCAAACTCCTCCACCTATATCCCATCCTATAGAGACTGTTTCTGCCCACTGAGTACTAAATTTTAGCTAGCAATGTTAATATCTGCCAATTTATCTCCTTCCAAGTCAGACTGAGTCCTCCTCCAAGCTGCTTCACCAATAACATAGGATTCACCTGTGCATAACAAAGCTTCGTTGCTTTCACCCTGGCTCTTATCTTCCTGCTTCTTCATTACCAGCCAGTGCTTTGACATCATTTAAGTCCAAAATCCCCAACAGAAAATTGACACTCCTTCTCAAGAAATCACATTCTTCATTTTGAATGAAAACAATACAGGTATCTGCATCTCAACTTGTGAAATGTTCTTTCCCCTCTAAAGTCTCTTTTTAAGCCAATTCTGGAGCTAAAAAACGAAAAAAGTTCTTCTGATTACATTACCCCAGTCCACAAACCCTGACTCGTTTCCTGTTTTCCATTGCCTACTCTTTCACATCTCAAGGCCATGTCCAACAAACACAGTTTTCCAAAATCATGACATTATTTTGCTCTACCAGTAACTTCAATTTGCTATTCCATTCACTGGGTCTTCCAGGCAACATCTTCACACACTGTTTTTCCAGCCATACCCTTGCCTATTTTGCCAAGTCTTCTCTCATTCTTCAGTTAGCAACCCCACCACCACCACCACAACAGAGAGGCTTCCTACCTGTTTATTATGTATCTCTTCCTTGGTACTTCTTCGCTAGTAGAAAACACTAGATCACAGTGTTTTTCTTCAGTTCTTGAGGTTACTCAACATTAGGGGGTTTTTTTGATGCTCACCAACAACCACAGGTCAGATTCCATAGTAGTACAGCTATTCTTCACAAAACTACTTAAACTTCATACAGTTCCACAATACTCTTACCCTCCTACTCTCATCCCTTTTATCTCTTCTTCCTCCTCCTCCTCCTTAATTACTTATTGCTTCCCTGTGGTAAATCAGGAAATTGCAAGCAGCTGGGTCTCCTGCCCTTCAAGTGCTAATTTACCCCTTGAAGGATTCCTTCAGCTTCCTTCAAATTGCCTTCTGCTGCCTTTCAAGACAGCCTAAAATTAATGGTCATCTTTTGTGTGTCTGTGCCTGTCTATATCTTCGTTATCACTATTTTCCTTTTAGAAGTTAATTATCTAAATCACAAAAAAACCCACAAAAAAATCCAAACAAAACAAAAAAAACTTTACCAGACTGAATTGAGTGATAACATAACTGATGCATTCGTAAACTTAATGTTTCTGCTGCTTCTTGCTGCCTGTTCACATATTTCAGGAAGAACCAATTATCTAGCCTACCTCCTGCCAAAGGAAGACATCCCAGCAATCAAAGTTACCTGACTCCTATGTAAAGCAATCCAGAGCATTCCTTGTAACTGTTTCTGCAGCAGAGTGAATGTATCCACTTCCCAGATCATGGCTAACCTTAACTGTCAGTTCTTTGAGCCAGGAATCAAATAATTGTATTTAAATCATGTCAGTGCTGTAAAAGGAACATTGTACAGGATTTGCATTTATTAGGGAGAAGGCATCTCCTGTTCTGCACTAGAACAATGTCAGTGATAAACAACTTTAGGAGGCTCCTGCTTGGATGGAAATCGCACACCTTAGGATCTCAGCTGTCAATTTGCTAAGCAGTGAAAGGGGTCAGAACAGTGAAAAACAGCTATTTGGGTTTTCAAATGTTCCTTTTGCAATGCATTTTCTCCCTGAGTTTCTGGCTAGTTAAGAAATAGGCAACCTGCCACATTTCCAACTTCGCCCAGAGCTATCGTTAGTACAGCTGAGACTGTTACAGGAACAAAAAGGAATATTTGATATTCAAGTTACCTTCACCTTAACTTTATATAGCAGTATTTTATAGAAAGCAAGTACAGCCTCAGAAACACTGTATTGCCTTTGAGTCTACCAACCCCCTTGCCTCCCTGCCCAAAGAACTTGTTATCGTCAGCAAAATCTTTCATGACATCCACCAGGCAACTGAGACGTAGCAAAGAGACAACTAGAAACAAAATCCCTCCAGGAGCAAGAAAGAACACAGCTTGTTCATAGAGCCCATTCCCAGAAGAAAAGGTGAAAGAGGACAGAGGAGCAGTGAATGTTTACACCTGGGATTGAGGTGAACTATTACAAAGTGTCCTATATACTCCACATATTCTAGTAATATATTCAGTATAAATGATGCGTCCATAGTATAGAATTAATTTATTTTCATAATCTCAGTGCCAAACAAAAGCCAACTAGGAATGTTTACCACTACTGTTTTTGACACTATCAGAATGCAGAGAATTTTGGTTGATATTTTAGTGTAGAAAATGTCACTGAAAATTACATACCCCCAAGAAATTTTCTCATGTTTACTAAACTATATTTTCTAATGGAAAATTCTTCCAACAACTTACTTTCCCCAAGTGGCTCTAATACTCATGTTTAATGATTTATGTGTCTCAGTGGCATTTTCAATTTACTGATGTCATCTGTCCTTTGCAAACTCAACACAGAAGGTGACTATTTAAAACTGTATGTCATCTATCTGCTTTTGGCCTTATTGCAATACTGCATTCATTTCCTATTCTTCATTATACCATGTATTTCTGCAAGTATTTTCATCTTCTAGCAGCTGCTACTGCATAAGATATTTCTGGAGCATCTGAGTAGCTTGTTAGGACAAATGTGCTAGTGGGTTAAAGTTTAATTCATAACATATCATCTGAGTTCAGACGTCAGTCACATAGTTCCATGTTTTTAAGCAAGAGCATCAAACAACAGGTATCTCTCCTTTCCTCTGAACTCTTTCCAGCAAAGATCTCTATCTGTTTAATAATACAGTATGTCCTTATTTAAAAAAAAAATGCTTTCTATACAGAGGATTAAGTACCAGTTTCCTGAGTAACATTTCATAATGAGATGCTGATTCCTTTGTACTATATTCTGCGATCCTCGTAAAATTTCTCAAGTTATCTCTTTGCCCTGCTTGCTAATAAAGGTTTGTTTCTCACCCAAATCCACCTTGTCAAACACAAGTTTTCTCAGAAATTACTCCTCCTGCCTGGTCTTGCAATACCTCAGTCTTAGAAAGGAATAGAGATGGCTTCTCCCTCTGCTTTCTTCTTAGAAAGGAATAGAGATGGCTTCTCCTGCTTGCCATAAAGTGGTTCTTAGCTTCATCTAAGTGAATTGTGATTTACATGAGTGGAAAAGGAGCACAGACACAGACTCAACATTCCTCCTCAACTATTTCATTCTGAGACAGTGCAAGACCAACAGCAAGATGGAAAGGATAGGGCAAGACAGGCGATGCTGAATTTTGTCAGACCTCAGCTGTGATCCTGTCCAGCAGCTCCTCAGTTATCTAAGTAGCCCACTGCAACCCCAGCTCTTGGCATAATTCTGAGTTGCATTACAAGTAATGAAGGGATAGGAAGAGGAGGAAAAACAGAAACAATACACTTTCTATGGAAGTTTTTCAGGAAGTTTTTGACAGTGTAAGAGGGAACAGACTATAGAACCTGTGTCATAAGGAAACTGTAAAGACTAAATCCGCAAAGCCACAGTCTAGTTCTTGCAGAACTGGCACATTCTAAGAACTCCAGGAGGAAAAAAAAAATAAAAACCAAAACATAGCTTTCATTCTCTGAGGTTATAGTGGGATTTCTAAAGCAGTAATGATCCATTTCTTCTTAGTGTCCTGGTTTACCCAGTCTTCAAGGTGCATCTGGTCTTGTTTTCAAATTGCTCTGCAAAGACAACATTTGCTGTCGCCTGGATTTGGAAGGAAGGCTAATGAGGCAGGAGCCTCCCACCTGATGCTGGAAAGTGTGATGCACAATCCACTAAACTAGCAACTGTGGTTGTGCAGCCACATGCGTTCCCTGTCAGTGCTGAGTCCACACTGCATCACTGTTTATATGGATCTTGTCCACCTGGAAGGCAGGAAGAGAAATGTCAGGTGAACACAGTATTATCTTCATGCTGAAGCTTCAATGCATTCCTCTTTGTGCAGACAGTATTTCTGCTGGCAGTCAGTGAGAGGTTGCTGGCTTGTGCAGCCACCCCTTGCTAACACATGCAGCATCCCATTTAACTGCAGCCTTGGCCTGTCAAGAGTGGGTGAGACGTTTGACAGCATCAGCGCAGGCTGCATTGGCTCGTGGGCTGGCCTGCTCGACATGACAATTATTAGGGTTATGTTCACCTTTCATTAATAAAGAAACATGCCTCCCCTAGCCCTTCTGCATCAAGGGAAGGCATCAGCACTCACACACCTACACACTTAGGTGTGTGCAGCACTGTCCTCAAGCGTTTATTGTTTTCCATTTTTTTAGGAATCACACTCCGAATGTGTTGCTATCTCAACTGTCACATTACAATAATGATCATGGCTTTCAGAAGCCAGTTCAGGTTGCTTAATCATTGCTTCCCTCCACACTGTCCATCATATGGTGGTCGCCAAGCAACATCATCAACAGACAGGGAAGTGGGTGGCTGATGAGGTGGAGGAGGAGGAGGATGGAGCAAACCAGGGTTTGCAGGGAGGAAAAAGAATTCACGTTCCCATGGGAGAGGGAGGCACAGGATCTGCTGCGTATCTGATGGGATCTCAGCCTGCAGCATGATGAAAATAACAGGGATTTCAGTGATTGCAGAACCCAGTGTTTTGGTGAAGGAAGAGTGGATGGCAGGACCCTGGCCTACAGGACAGTAACACAGAGCTGAGTTACTTGCTCCATCTGTTAAATGTGTTTGTGCTCCAGCTCCCTCTCTAAGAGGTGGGATGGCAAGGTCCTGCTGTCCTGCCTGGCTCATAGTGATGGGTATACCCTGTGGTTAGAGACAGCTGGAATCAACCACAACCATTCCTTTAATAACCTTTAAATGACTTATTTAGCAGTGGATTACACATGTCATTTAAAAGTTTTAAATAAAATGGAAAGTAACACCAACCTTGGAGCTTTTCATCCAAAAGATGAACTGGAGAATGTTTTGGTATGGTTTGTTTCATTTTATTTTCCAGGAGGTACATAATTAATTAAACAGCCATTTGTCATTAAACAAACAGATGCAGATCTGCATCAAAGCATCTTTGAATTATGATAGCCTAAATAATTATTACTAAATTTCAGTGGCTCTGCTGCTGAGATGCTAGGTCACTGGATCTAGGCTAAGTCCAGGTCTATACAGCCCTAATTCATATTCTTCTTATCTCTAGCTCAGGCTCTGTCCCCCTTAACATATTGAGGGGAGAACGGAAACATGCACGCAAATGTAGTGGAGGAGGTGTCATGCAGTCTTTCCTATGGTGCAGTCCTCAGACAGAATGCCATCTCAGGGAGTAATTATCCTCAAAACTCTTCTAACTAGTGACATTTCACCACAGACTTATGCATTTTGGTATTAAGTTTAATGCATCTGCTGATTTGCTGGTGTGTCTTCTATTTACCTGTTTTTCCTTTCCTATTTAAAAATAAATCTACTGTTTCATGTCATCAAAGTAAGATCTAACTTTTATTTGCAGCTAACCATTTGCAAAATTTGATTTTGTTTACAATAATGACTAATTTAAAGCTTTTTTCTTTTGTCTAAAGAAATGCATTTTTTTCTTGGAAACTGAACTGAAACTCAGAGACCAAATTAATTTTCCATATCATATTCTTTGGCATATTGATTTTCACCATAAGTATGATTTTTATGCCAGGAAATTATATTTACACTTACAAATCAGTAAATTCTTCAAAAAATTAGGACCTCAAATTCAGTGGAATTCACTTTCCCTGGGTCTATTTTCAGACTATTCATTGAAAGGTACTGGCAGCATTCTTGGCTGAGACAGGGAACATTAAGCTGTTTCTAGAAGTTTATACTGACCCAGTCACACATGCAGAAAGGGAGCATATGACCTCTTTCATCTACTGAAAATATAACTTTGATTTAAAATAAAAATCTTAAAAAGAAAATAAAGTTCACCTGAGAAAACCACATATTGAACAGAATAATTTATGAAAAGAAAACAAGCCTAGATTTGTTACATAAAATTATATCCCTGGAATTATTTTCTCAACCTTAAATGTAGTGAGGGAGGTGAGAATGAAGAACGAAGAGAAACATCTGGGAACAGGCATGGAATGTCTCTGTTGGGTTGTGTGAATAGCCTAAAATTTTCTAAAGAGCCTTTAACATCCTCCTGAAGACCTGCATGAAAATGATCTGCAAGAGGTCATGGCTCTGCTGTTCTTAAATAATCACCAGCAAAGTTGATACAAATCCTGATACAAATAGTATGTGAGCACTGACACTGAACTGCAAGTTGGTGGTGTAAGGGATCAAGAGCTTCCCATGTGTAGCTGAACACCTTCTCGCGCCCTCCGCCCCCCAAAAAATCCCAGCCCTTCCATGCCTTGGGAACACATTTGCCTTGAAATGCCAACTGCAAATTATCCTCTTCCATCTCTTCTCCTTCACCTCTTGATTTAACATATCTGTGCAAAGAATGGAAGACTCTGCAAATGGGCTTTTAGGTTCCAAGAGGCAGAAAGAAGCAATGCACAGAGCATAGGGGATATATTCCTTGTGGCAGTCTGAAAACTGTCTTGATGAATGAATTTCAGACACCCTCTCTAAACACCAGCCATACCTTTATGTCCTAGATGCACTCCAGTATTTTTCCCAGCCCAGGCAGTCCAAGAGTATCTTCCCTACCCTGCTGCATCTGCATTACAGAATGCAATACTGGGACAGGAAGGTTCTTTTTTATTTTTTTTTATTTATTTCTCATAGCAGAAGCCTCTCTGAGGGTGGAGGTGGGTGGTGTTTACTGTTATCATGTACTCTGCTGCCTTATGTGCACTTTGCGGTCTCCTCATCCTTCCATACAGTTCCTCAGTCACATCTCCCAGCAGGACAGCATGGGTCAATCCCTTCATTCCACCCAAGCCACTCACTTGAGGTGAGCTTTGTCTCAGCTGCTGGGCTATCCCTGAGTTTTGCCTCCAGAAAAAGAGTGATCACAAGGCCTGTGACTCCCTTCATCCTCCTGCCCCTGCAGAGGCACTTCTGTCCCTAACCACAGCACAGACAGAATGCACTGGAGGCCCTGCCCCAGCACAGGATGCTCACGGTGGGAAACTTGGCACCAACATCCCTCCGTAGCAGCAGAAAAAGGTTCAGCTTCTCACCTGCTTCCACCACACCACCTAAATCTCCCTCTGTTTTCTCAGCTTTCTCCTGACCCCTGACCCCATGTCAGGAAGCACCTCAGCACAGCCTGCCCTACACATGTCCCTGGCACATGGGGGAGAAGTTCAGAGGCAGCTTTGAGTCCTGCTGTGCTATCATAGGAGAAAACTACTCCCCTATTTAGGGTCACAATGTGAGTTTAAATTAAGCTCTTGGAGACCCTCTAAAAGAAAGGAATTACATTTTAGGACATATCCTAAAATATCCTGTTCTTTCTCAAAGTACTTTCCTTTTATGTTCTCCAAGGAGAGAAAGTGCAATACCAAGTAAAAGCGTTATTGTGTTACCAGTGCTGAGAATTAGGGATTAAGGGCTCTCATGTTAACTGTTGTTTGATTTAAGAGACAGCCAAAAAAATTGCAAGTGGCATAAAAATCATTTTACTGCATCAACTTTAATATGCATTTAAAATTCCAAAATAATTAGTCTATCACCCAATGCTGTCATTTGAATTGGAATCAAGGCCCATTTTCATTTAACATAGAAATGTCAATTAGAGCTGTGGGAGTCATTGATTTTTTTGGTTTGCTGACCAGATATAACAAAAAAAAAAAAAGAGAGAAAAGAATTGCCTTGTGTCAGTCTGCTATTTTTTTTCTCCTCCTATGAAATGAAAACCTGAATGTAGCTTTGGTTCTGGACGAACAGAACCCAGTACACACAGCCTTTATGATAATATCAGTTGCCCAAATACAGGCAAATACAGTCTGAGATGCTCAATCATTCCCAGGCCTGGGCATTAGGTAGGATTGACAACCTAAATGTGCTTGTCCTATGAAGGACAGCTAGAGACAAGACCACGACAAATTTCACTAGATACCTCTCTCTGGGACATGGAATCAAGGGGTTTGTATCACTGAATTATTTTTTAAATATAGACTAAAAGAATCAGAAATCAATTCAAAAATGCTGCCTTGAGACAAAACCATTAAAAAAATGTTACATTTAAACATTACAGTTTTCACAGAATCACAGAATGTTAGGAGTTGGAAGTGACCTCAAAAGATCATCCAGTCCAACCCCCTGCCACAGCAGGATTCCCTAGACCAGGTCACACAGAAGCGTGTCCAGACAGGTTTTGAATACCTCCATAGAAGGAGACTCCACAACCTCTCTGGGCAGTCTGTTCCAGTGCTCTGGTACCCTCACTGTGAAAAAAAAATTTCTTGTGCTTACATGGAACTTCCTATGCTTTAACTTGCAGCCATTGCCCCTTGTCCTGTCACCGGGCATCACTGAGAAGAGCCTGACGCCATCCTCCTGACATTCGTCCTTCACATATTTATAAACATTAATGAGGTAAATTAATTTTAATTAATTTAATTAATTTTGCCTTGCTTAGGGCTATTTCTCAAGACCTTTGGGATCAAAAGGAAATCAGTGTGAACCTATGAAATGCTCCGGCCAAACTACAACAGCATTTTCCAGAGGAAATGATCTTTGATGGGGCAGTTTCACTTGCTTTTCTTCACAACGTGAGGGTTGTATTCTTTCTGGCATAGTTAGAAAGGCCCAGAGGACACGAGATAGTCCAAAGCCAATGCAAATCTTGCAGCCCTTCATATGGGAAGCCATATCACAACTGAATAGGTCAGAATTGTCTCTAACCTCTCCAGAATGAATTGAGGACTTCTGACCTCCTTGCTTCCCCCTCTGGACAGGCCTCATGATGATTGCCAGGTTAGGGAAATACAGAAGTCTTATTTGAAGTCAGGAGAAAAGAGAAAAAAATCTTTTTCTATTATAAGTACAGTATTAAGAAGATTGAACACTACAACTCCATTGCTTTATACAGTTTATAGCCTCTTAACAGTGCATGAATACCAGTTGCAACTGTCAGAGCTCTTCCATTATTCTCCTTAATCTCCTCTCATGGTGGGATTTGCATATCCTACCTGTCAGGCCAGGTGGAAGCTCCCTACTGTCTCCCAGTCTCTTTCACAGAGACCAGATTCACACAGCAACAAGCCTTTCTTCTAGTCCTCACAGATTCTCTTTCACCCACTGCTTTCCCTCAGTGCACAGCTATTCTTATTAACAATTTCTTACATATCCTATTTCATGTTCCATGGATGAAATCTAAGAAAGACTATGTCAAGAAATATATCTAGAGATGGATGGTAACACAAAAGAAAGAAATCCTACTACTCAATTTTGCAAAATCAATCACATACCAAAAAACCACCCCCCAAAAACCAAACAACAACAAAAAAATCAACCCAAGAAACCTCAAAACCAGTTTTCCTAAAGGAAGCTTCATAACTGGAATGCATGTGAAGTATTTTACAATCTATACAGTAGCAAATCTAGTTTAGAAGAGCAACATTTGAAACAGGAGACTTTTAGCAATACTTTAATTTGTCTTGATCTTTTCCTGGTTTAAATTCCCATTTTTGTTTCCTTGTTTTTATTCAGCCCTTCCTAAATATGTTATCATAAACTCTAGCAAGAGAATAGCCTGTAATAGTCTCACTATCTGGTGCATTACACTATTAATACTATTATATATTGTTGTACTATGTAAGCAATACATACTACCTCTCACTGAAGTATTTTCATGTAGGCATCCTTCTCAGAGGAATCTTTTCCAAGACCTGTTCCTTGCACCCTAAGAACCAATCTAAATGCAAAGCGACTGACAGTGGGTTCATTCCTCTCCATGAGCCTCACTGCACATCTGTCTCCAGGCTCCACATCCATATTCATTTCCTTAAATCTCCTCCTTTATAATAAATCAAGTGCCACGGGAGGAAGGGAGCAATGGGCTACTGCAGTGTCATGCAACATGATCCTGAGTGATTGGCATTATGTTGGTAGATCCTTCATCTACCCCTGGTAGTCCTACGTTGGAGCCACAGCTCTGCCAGCAAGGGAAGGACAGAGGGTACCAACTACAGCCTGTTCCATGAACACAGCATCTGAGCAAAGAAGTCTCAGAGTGAGAAGCTGTGAAAAGTGACATTCTGATTGTGATCCCCCATTCTGGTCTGAATAGAACACTGACAATTAAGATACTTTTGCCATATCTTTACTGTAAAAGGGAACACATTTCTTATCTACATGGAATTGTGATTATCAAAAGCAAAAATCTGATTCAGATTCAAGCTCTTGGGAACACAACTGCTAGAAATTCACAGTTCAGTTTTAACAATCTGTCTTACAAGTAGATACAGAAAGAACAGTGCTTGCTTGATTTAGCAAACCAGAGGCTGAAAGGGAACATAACCACTGCCTGGAAAATAATTCCAGGGGGCGTAAGTGCCAGGGAGGGAAAATAACTTTAATTAAAAGGCACATGCACAAATGGAAAAAGAAAAAAATTAATCTAAATTGCCCAATGGCAATATTAGAACAGAAATCAGAGGGAAGTTTCCAACAACCAGAAAAAATGTCTTGGAATAGCTATCCAGAAAGAAAGTAGTAGGAGGGTGAGTTGAAAGAAACCCAACTGTTTTTAAGATGCAGTTTGATCAGTTTGTGGCTGTAGGATGCAGTACCTGTTGCAGCCTTGTGCCTTTCTTGAAGTTCGTAATTTATAAAGTAGGTTTGAACACTTCAACTGAAAATCTAACAACAAGTTTTTCACAGTTTTTTCCTGGAGAAAATACACTGCATTGGAAAGATACAGGTACATTGTTATACTGCCTTACTTGTGCCTACTTTGTCCTGTCAATAACATCAAATAAAATCTTGCAAGTAATACCTAATATAGAGTCGCATCTTGCCTCAAAAGCTTTCCCGTAAGAGACCTAACTCTTCCCCTGTTGTCTACCTGACAGCAGCAATGGTGACCTCGCAGGCTTCATCCTGCACTGGACCCATCAGTTGTATTTATTTTATACTGTGGAGGCATATAAAACCTCTCTTGCCATGGTTGTTTTGCATTCTGTCCAGACTCCATCAGTCTGTAAAAGATCTTCTGTTGTAGAGAACCTATGAGAAGCTGAGCTTTGTTTTTCCAGCCAGGTTTGAACCAGCTGTTTAAAGGTATCCTGACCACTTAGAAGCTAATCTCCACGCCTCCAGCAGGGTGCACACTCAAATTCTTCACCTGACACTGAGCTCTACACCAGCATCTAGCCCAGGAGAGCACTCTGTCCAGTGCAAGGCAACAGTAAACTGCCTTATTAATAGAATGAGACATCCACGCTGATTTCCTTCACAGCACCACATTTTAGCACAAGCTACGGTATCAAGGCTCTTGCTCAGATTTCCCTACCTTCTGACCTCCTTCAATTTCTTTGCTCTTCCTCAAAGGCACTTTCAAATGTAAGACATCAATTTCACTCTAAAGCAGCCCAGGACAGAAACAGCCTTAGTTTCCTGTAAGTTCTGAGAACCATCCATATCCCAAAAGCTCATAATAGATATCTCCTAGAGATTTGGTTCTCTCCATTAAAGCCAAGTCTCTCTTTTAGCTCCACGCACAAGTCCCTGATAGCTTTTTTCTCCTGTCTATAGCATAGCATTAAGGGAGCTATGGGGACTCCAAATCTAGAGTGTTTGGATACACCACATCAGGAAGTTAAGTCTGTTACCTCCGCAAGCTAGGAAACCTGTCAGCTTCCACACTGATGATGAAATTTCTCAGCAGTGCAAAAAGGCAGGAGATCTCACTTGTGTGTCTTGTAGCAGAATTTTAAGATTTTATCTCATAGGATCTTTTACTCCAGTTTCTACAGCGGCCAGTAGAAAGACCCTCAGGATCTATCAATGCAGATAAATGAATCAATACCAGGACCCATTCACAGACTCAACAGACTACACCCTAACTGTATTGTTAAAATGGTTACAGACAGTGCTGGCATGGGCCAGTTAACACCTTCCTGGATCATTCCCAGACAGTGTGGGACTTAGTACAAGCCAAAGACCATTTCCAGCACCCAATTTAGCTGCAACTGCTCTTCTCTGTTTTGCAGACTTTCTGAAAGAGCTGAGGATTGTGGTGAAACCAGACAGGCTCACCTCCACTGGAATCAGAGAAAGCCTGAAACCCAGCTGTACTTCGATATAACACAGGATCCACTCCTGGTTTCATTCTCATTAGTCATCTGACAAACCAAGCTCCTTATACTTATGCTCTCCTCTGAGGAGCTCCTGCTCACTGCACCACTGAAAAAGCCAAGGAGGGATTAGTGCCCATTTGAAGCATGTCCTTACAGATGTGAGCTGAGCACACTCCAAATGTCTGAATATGCATATTGTGATGGAGGGTGAGATATTCAGGAAATATCTAAGGTCATTGACAGGTCAAAATAATCCCTGATGTAAGAGACTTTATGTTGGTGGAGTTATACCTGGATGACTTGGACTATGATTTATTATTCCTATTATACCTGTGGCCAAGTATAGAGCAACTTGGTCCTCAGAGCAAAATGCCATTAGTTAGACGATACACACACTCAACATGAAATCACAGCCAATCGTGAATGAAGCTGCAGACATCAAGAACAAGTCTTACAGAAATCAGGAGTCCTTTCAGGGGTCCCTTCTCCTTCATCAGAAACATTGCAGTTATATCCAATCCAATACCAAAATAAGTATACAGGGAACCAGACTGAGGCTGGCAGAATCAGGTACCTTGCAATAGAAAAACTTGGTGATAACAGTGCTTTAATTTTCCAGCTTTTCCACCTAAGGGGATCTCAAATATTTTGAGCTTTGTTTTGGATTCTGCCTGTATTCACAGAGATGCTGCAAATTGTGATAATCTTCATAGTGCCCTGTGCTTGAGTGAAAGGCAAAAGCTGCTTGACAACAGCACTTTGAGAGCACATGAGAATGAAAGTATGAAGAGGTGTTTCATCCCCCTGCCATGGCACGGAAATGCAGGCAGGAAGCCAGCAGCTACCACTGCTGGAGTGCAGCCAGGGCACCAGGGGTACACAGCATGCCTCACAGGCATCACCATGGGTTCCTCTATGACCCCCATGCAGGCAGAACTATGTTGTATTCTAAACGAAGCTTTTCACTCCAAGCCCCTCCCATTCTCAGCTACTTCACAGATGAGTGCCCAAAACTCCCATGCAGAGACATTGAGTCGATGCCACCTTGGGCAACCTACTGAACATAAACCATTGCTTCATCTGAGCCTGAACAAGCCTGCCGTGCATCCAAGTTTTTCTGGGGCCCAAATTCATTTAGTGTTGTGAGTGGGACACAAATCACAGCACAAGATAGCATGGCACTCCCAGACCCCAGCAGCAAGGTGGGAACATAATCTCACACGCAATGCAATCTGCAGTTCTTTGGGAAGGACAGCAGCAAAACACTTCTCAGCAGCTCCCTGAAAACATTTGTACACCAAGACACTTAGAAAGGAAATCAGTCCCTGGCATTAATACACCATACTACCACAGTGGTCAGAAACATATATCCATCTTTATGTATACTTAAGCACATGTATATGTATGCCTAATCTATTTTATATATATATAGTTATATACAATAACACTACCACAGTTGGCAGAAACATATTTACATGTTAAGGTCCCTTCCAACTCTGACAATTCTATGATTCTATGTGTATGTATACCGAAGCACATGTATTTGTATACCTAACCTATAAAAATATAAATAGTTATCTATAATAACAATATACGTTTTGATAAACATTGAGATGAAACATAGCTGCAGTGATGGACCACGAAAACTGTTGTCTGCTGGATGGCTTTTTGTATCAGAAGCTTTTTCTTAGCAAACGGGTCACTTTAAAAGAGTGTCAGCCTCAATTCAATTTGTAGGAGTAGACCTGCATTCTACAAGGCAGCTTCTGTTCACACAACTACGTAATAAACTAGCTGAGTTGTGAAGAAAGGGGGAAGTCCTTCAAAATGGAGATGACAAGTATTTCTGTCAATTAGTTGAATAAAAAGCTCCTGATGATACCATAAAACCATGTCCCAAATAACTAGGGCTGAGCTGAACTCCACAGTGAAATGCTCATGACATCTGTTGTAATTCTACATCAGGTGGCTGTAATATATACCTCAATACAATCCACACCAAACGAAACACATAATGATTAGACTATTATTTCAAAATGTTACCAGTCTCCTCATACTGAAAGCTGAAAGGGAGGCCTAGGATTTCTGCCAAGCAGACAGAAACCTTCTGGAATGGCAGCTGCAGACACCTTAGAGAAGACCCTGATTCCCCCTTTCTCCTGGGAAATTGCATGGGCAATGACCATCCATGTAGTTCTGGCATCCCTATCTCTCTTACTAGCATTCTGCTTGCTGTCTCTAAGATGTGAAGTGACACAAGTTGAAGCATTCAGACAGCTTGATCCCCCCACTCCTGCTGGTCCACAAGTAAGAGTTAAGGGCAGGCTGGAAGCACAACAGGCAACTCACTCTGCCGTTCCCAGGCCTCAGTTCTCCAGCTTTAGAGGTGGGAGGAATACAGGGCTCAACTTGGTTACTTTGATGCCATGACTATTGCCCCAGCCTGGAAACCAGTCACCTACTTTTCTGGCTGGTTTTGTTCTGTTTGCCTCAAGTCAGAGCCGTTCTGCTGCCAGTCCCAAGAAAGCATTACAGAGACAAGAACTGTCTCATTTTAACACCTTGGTGACAAGAGGTAGAAAGCAGTATTACCCCTGCACAGAGACACCTTGAAGATGAGGTTCTGAAGCCCTCCAGCATCTCCCCATCAGCACGGCCTGGGGATGAGTCCTTGGGCTGACGTGGGCCCCGAGGGCTGGGAGGAGGAGCAGCACTAGAGGGGCTTTCCCCAGGCCTTGCTTACAGCTGAGGCTCCCGACGGGGGTTAGCGTGGGAGGAAAGCAGGGTGTAAAGACAGCTCACTCCCAATCCGACCTTTCCCCTCCCCGTCTCAGGGTGAGGGAGAAGGTGGTTGGAAGGGACACCTCTCAGCGTGCGGGCGGCGGAAAGTTTTTTTGCCTTCAGAAGAATAGCCCCTTTGAAACACTTCTGCCCCACTGCACACTCCTAAGCGAAGCCAATCCCTGACGCCCGGAGNTCTCCCGGCTCCCGCCCCGCGGCGCCACCCGGCCTCACGGCACCCCGCGGGCTGCGGCCCCGACGCCGCCGCCGAACCGATCCCCGCCGGCCAGCCGCCAGGGGGGACCCCTGGTCCCGGAGAGGTTGGTCCTCGGTAGGAGCCGCCGCCGCTCGGGGCCCGCTTTCCTCGGTCACTTTCTCCGGCTCCCTCGTCATTCGCCGGGTCTCCCAGCCGCTGAGTTTGGTCCTCGCGGGAGCAGGGGTGAGGGTCGCTTGCAGCCCGGCATCCTCCGCGTCTCTCCCGGTCCCTTGCCCGCTCTCACCTCCCTTCTCCTTGGGGAACCTCCTCTGCTCCTTTTCTCCGCTGTCGGTCCTCAAATGTATTAATAATCCCTGCTGCGGATGTTGCTGCTGCGGCTTCACCTGGGAATGGCAGGATCTGCAAGTTATTTCTGCACCGGTAAAGCCAAAAGTGAAAAGCCATGTCCAGTACAAGAGAGCAACGTGCCAGGCTGGGTACCAGCCAGCAACTTTTTCCATCGCTGCAGACTGCTGATGAGTGCGAGGGAGAAAGAACAGGAGCGAGAGATCTGGGCGCTGCCGATTTACCCGGCGCGGGGTAAACACAGCGAGAACTCCATAAAGTTTCCGACTCTGCTGTGTTGGATGCCACCGGGTAGGAAGGGGAGATCGCTTTCTTCCCCTATCTCTTTTTTCTTTTTTCCCTTATTTTCTTTTCCTTCTTGGTACTTTTTCCTTTTGTTCTATTTTTTTCTCTTTTTTTCTTTTTTTTCTTTATTTTTTCCCCCCAAGACTGGCGTTGTTGATCAGGGTTTTGATGGAAGGCAAAGCCACAACCACACGGGGGAGGAGCCGAATCGAAATCAGAGAGAGAAAGAGAGAGAGAGGAGCAAATCCTGGCTGTGATTTCTCCCGGCTGCCTCTGTAGAAGTCACCGCTCTCTCCTCTCCCGTTCGCTCCCTCTCCGCCCGCTCTCACTTCGCCGCTTCTGCATCACACTCCCCCCGCAGCGTGTTTCGTGAGTGATTGGTTACTCACTCCCCCTCTCTCACACACACATACCACGCACATGCACTCCAAAAAGGACTTACCCCAACTTTTTAACTCAAACAATCCCATCCCCTCCTCCCCTGTTTTTCTCATCAGTTTAAACCCCTAAAAGCAGCTCCCCAACATACTAAAACCACTGCACAGGGACTGGAATCAACTGTGCAAAGTGAAGGAGCAATACATACATATAAGCATACATACATATGTGTATAGTTTTTCGGGAGGAAATATTTTAATTCTATTAATTAAGTGCCCTTAAAGGTCTGAGCAGGCTCCGAAATGTCCCTTTATTTCTCTCTCCCTGTGACTGACGTAAATGCACTGCAGCTGCTGGGAAGAGGCACCCAGGATTTCACAGAAGGAAAGTTGCATTTCTACCCCACTGTTCCCTTCTCTGTCTTTGCTTCGCTGCACTGACACTTGCAGTAGCTGCGGATGTTTAGATAAATCACTCAGCCACAGCAGAGATGTACTCACATAAATGCTGATGGAGACAGGGACAAGCTTTTGGAAATGAAATGACAGCAGCTGACGTTGGGAGAGGGGGAGAGAGAGAGTTCCCACAACTCGTTTATCAGAAAAAAAAAAAAACAAAAACAAAACAACAACAAACCAGCCGCTTTCTGCTCTAGCTGTCTCTTGTATTTCCAGCACCAGCAATTTCCCCTCAGAGCTATGCTCTTCTCTCACTGTTTCTATTCCCCAAGGAGCAGCCACTAGTGGTGGCCAGAGGAGATCACGAAACCCTGGTTGCAGCGGCTGGTATATGCTGTCTGTGGGAATCGCTGACCTCTTATTGCAGGCAGCACTGCTGGCGACTACCCGTGCAGCAGTACAGGACCCTGCCTCAGCTTTAGCATGCACTTGCAAATGCCCATGTGCTTTAAGACTGGAAAGTGTTAAAGGCTCTTCCACTGGAATTTTGTTCTATCCTCATCTGCCTGCTCTCACTTGTTCCCATCTGATTGCTAGGAGAGTTCATTTTTTAATTACTGCTCTTAACGTTTCCTTCCTTGTATAAAAGACTTTATCGTATTTTTTGGCAGGACATTCCAGACGGAGATTTACAGATTTGTTCCACATTCTTCTAGAGATTTCATTCAGACACTCACTGGTGACAATTCTTGGGGTATTAGCACAAGACCACAGGCAAAGGGAGGCACGCAGTAACTGAAGCTGGGCATAACTTCATGCTGCTTGCAACAATGATGAATTGTCTGCAATGTAACCACCAGACCTCAGCTAAATCTACTGTAAACCAATTAACTGCATACCTATTTCCATATCTCCTAGCTAAATGGTTACTATTAGTTACAGCCTGTTGGTAATAATAATTAACATTTTGCACTTAACTCCTTTCCTTCACTAAGCCCAAAGCTCTTCACAAAAGCCAATGAATTTTACTCTTGTTGTATAATTTGGGGAAACTGAGTCGCAGTGTGATCAGCAAAGCAGCAAGGATAGGAGATGGAGTTATCTTATTAGCAAACCAATCCTTTTTCTTCTATACAATGAACTGACCAGATGGATCTATCCCAAGGAATGCACTAAAGAATGACACCTTCCTAGGGCAAGTCTCTTAAAGAGGCTTCAATCTAAAGGGATGAAATTCAAAGAGATAAGTGCGTGAGACAGATGAAGTACTTGGAAGAAAGAAATTAGTAAGAGGTCAGAGGATATTTCTCCTGGGATTGTGCTAGAGATTTGCATACGAATGAGTGGCTAAGGCTAATAAGAGAAACAATCTATCTGTCTCATTTAGGCAGATGATTACCCCTGGGTTGCGATGAGTGACCAATGAGTGATATGGATGTTCCTGGAAGAGCACAGCCTATATGAGTAAACTACACCTGCAGAGCTCTTCAGCAAATGCATGTAAGAGTCAGTCACTGAGAGAAAATACTGGAGCTGACCAGATGACCACAGCCACTTTTTCTAGCATAAACCTTGTTGCGGGTGCATTTAAGACAGAGGCATACAGTAAGAGCCTTTCCCTGGTCCCCATTTCCAGGAATCATGAGTTTAGGAGATTCCAGAAGAAGAAACTGCACCTGGTCCCTTATGTTTAATAACTATATCTTCCCTAAATTTGTCTAATTCTTATTTATACTCTTGGTGTCTGAGTCATGCTGTTGTAGTCAATTTTACAATCTGATTATATGTGCTTTTGAATGCTCGTGGTCTGCACTTATCCGAGAGAGACATTGTAAATCACCATAATCTAATCTTGTTGCCAGCCACCTTTCTGCCACAGAAGACGTGATGATTGAGCCATCAGAGATAAGAAGCCAGAGTCTTTGGCACAAAAGAATAATCCTCTGTCTTCTGATGTAAGGGATAGCTTTCTGAGTAGGGAGCTAACAGTAAGCCCCTATGCTGTCATTGGAAAGGGGCTGAATTCGTATACTCAGACAAAAGAAGCATTAGTGTGAACTCCATGGCTGTGTTCATGAGAAAGGAAAGGCTGCACTCATGGGTATCCTGACCTGAGGTTACACCTGATCTGACATTTTAATAGCACAAACTACACCACATATCCAGCTCCAACTTCTGGGTTTCCATCAGAGCTACTGTACTATCTGATCAGGAGACTGCTCTTCTCTTTCAGATGGCCAATATTGCCTTGAGGAAGGGGAGAGGACGGAGCCCTGGGAGCTGTGGAACAGAATACAATCATTAGCACTATAAAACATGATGCTATGAGAGCAAATGAAAAATGCAGATCTCGGATAGCCTCTTCAGCCTCTGCTTTTACCAGGATAAGCAGTTGCACGGGGTGCTCCTCTTTGCTAGGGAGGAACTGCCACAAAGGCAGAGATCTGCACAGATATGAGAGGGTTTGAGGAGGTCCTTGCTTTTGGGATCAGGAAGCACAAGAAGAAAACTAGTGAAGGGAGCAGATACCAGTTCTGGGTAGCTATTGCACTGGAGAAAGCATCTTCCTAAGGATTTATATAGCCTTGAGGAGAGAAGCAGGAACAGAATGAAACACAGATGACTACACAAATCTTTACTTGGGACTAGACAGGTTCAGAAACAGGTGGAAATACGGGCTTGCTCAAGGATTTAAATCCTTACAGAAATGGTCACAATAATCTGCCTTCTGCAGGAGTTCTTTCTTCCAGAATATTTTACACATGCAATCAGACATTACTTGTGAAAATGTGGTCCTGAGATACTTTCTGACTCCATGGGATTCCTGTCTTCTGAAACATTCTAGATGATGTACCCTGCATGATGGAAGCACCTCGGGGACTATGCCAACATTTCTTGCACTTTGATGGAGTAGAAAGGGAGAAAGAGGAATGAAAGCGAGCAGAGAGAAAGAAACAGAACTGAGTGGGCTTAACCAGCTGAGATTTTAATATAGGGCAGGGGCATAACATAGCCTGGTCTATCTTGTGCTCAAATGTATTTTAGGCTAAGCAGTATAATCTCTCCGTAGTAAATATTTGTATAATCAGAATTTTGTGAATGTGCAGTCATTTTAAATCATCAGTTTTCTGTGTAAAGGCTGTATAATGAGGGGAGCCCAAGAAGAACACTGCTCCATTGATTCCTATCAAGCCACGGTGAGTGATGAATACTGTAGTTTGACATTGCATGTAATTCCTCCAAAAGGAATCTCTATTTGAAAAAAAAAAAAAATTACAAATCAGGATACAATAGGGCTTGTTACTGTTTTGGGGTGGTTTTTTTTTAAAAGATGGCTTTTACCTGTGAATATCACAAAGAGATATTTTATTTTACTTTTTCTAAATAGGTTCTGGATGCTTCCTTCTTTAAACAAAATGAAGACTAATTATATACATCTAAACTACTATTTCCAAGAGCCTCTTATTCTCTTATTTCACTGAACAAGTGGATTCTTTTTTCCTACATGGCTTGTTTTGTAGTAATATTTAGATAGTGGCTGCATAGGTATTATCAGAAGTAAATCCTAGGACCTTACATAGAAGCAATGCATTTGGCACTCAAAATTGAAAAAATCTGGAACTGAAATAAAATCTGCATCTTCTTTTCACTGAATTTCATTTCTCTCAGATAATTTTTTGGAAAGGTAGTTCAACTATTTATTTTTAACACTAATAATTCCTTTAATTTAATTAACATGAAAGCCTTCCTTTGTTATTCCAGGCAATCAAACCCCAAACCAGTGCCATCCCAAAATTAAGCTGCTGCAGCTTTTAACAGGGACTCCCATTCATCTGCAAATGTGAAGTGATTCTGCTTTAGTTGCCATAAATATTAACAGCAAGGGCTTTTTGCTCTTTTACTCCCTCTTGCTGCAGCCTGTTGCAAAGGATGAGGTTTAAAGTAATCTCTCAAAAATGCAAGACTTTGCCACTTTTTAATTTAAAGAGTCATTTTGCTTTGATAAATCCTCAACGAGAGATTTCAGATAGCAATTTATGTGGCAAGGAAAGCTGGGTGGCAAGCAGATTTGATCAGTGTGATTGTCTCTAAGTGCAGGAAGGTACTCAGCACCCATACCTGATGCCAGTTTTCCGTAATGCACTGCTTATACTGAAATATCTAGTGATGCCTGTCAGCCAGAAGCTTTCTGGGGATAATAGGATTTATCCAGACCTTTCTTCTCTGGAAAATCTCTCATTTAGGCTCCTATGTTTCACTTCCACTTCTGGATCCAAAGTGTTTTCACACCATCCCACAACAAAGACCAAAACTTATACCCATGGCACAGACTCCACATTTTACTCTTTGGGTCCAGACCTCCTTCTTGCTCTTCCAGCCGCAGTGACATCCTGGACCAGCTTTGCATAATTACTTCAGTGATAAACTAAGGGTGGATTTACTATGGTAGGAAGGGAGCATGTGACCCCACCCAAATAAGCTTGTACTGCAGTCATGTGTTAAAGCAATGCTCGTGTGGCTGCACAACTGCCATGTCCACACTGATGCTGAATCCAGCCCTCTTTGTCACTATGCCAGTAGATCCTGTGATTTAAACCCACCTATGCTGTTTCTTCTCTGGTGACATCTATTCCTCTGTCCTGGCATTGTAGTTCACTGATCCAGTGATCCTCTCTCCTTGTGATCTGGATGCATCAACCCATTCTCACCCTGCGCTCATGAATGCTTGCCCTCTGTCAGGGATTACCATGGGATTTAGGAGCCAAAACACCCCAGGCCAGAGAATACTGTTGATAAGAAAATCCGCTTGAAATTCCCAGCTGGCAATCTCTCTTGATAACTTTTGCAGCCTAGAAAACTTGGAAACCTGCCCTGAAAAGCTGATCTTGGATTTTTCTGGGTTTTATGGTTTAGTTAAGCATAGAATTAAGTAGAATTTCAAGGACTGCACTTATATCAGGACTGCATGTACTCATCTAGTGCTCTGAGCTTGCATCTAAGGAAAAATCTGAGCTGGAGCTCAGAGCTAGAATGAACTGTATTATCACAACTTTTAAACTAGTAAACACTGGCAGAAGGAGGAAGCCTGAGGTGTACCTTGTAGTCAAGGCATTCACCACCACCAATATGAATGATAACCACAGGGATGAACCAGCAATTGTCACATTTCATGCTGACTGTTTTAAGGCAACCCCATAATACCCAGAAGGTTGTTGCCATTAGTAACTGTAATGTACACTGTAGACATTTCCAACCACATGAAAGGGAATAATGTAACCAGGAAAAAAGAAAATGGCTTTAGCAAGAGCAAATAATGCTTGAGCAACCTGACCGTCTTGTATTTCTAAGTAGCTGATTATTGTAACATCGGCTCCCATGGTGGTTTTGGTAAACTGAGGAGGTCAAAGCAATTGACAGAGTTTGGAAAGTGTGTTGGACCACTAGTTTCAAAAGTTGAGAATCAAGTGACTGGAAAAGGTCTGAGGATTGCATTGGGGTCTCTCTTTGCAAATAAGGCAAACTGTGTATTCATCTGCCTTTGGCAAAGCATCATCAGAAGACCAGAAGAAGTTGTAATCTCCTCCTTCTTACCACCAGGGAGGCTGTTTCTATTTCCAGTTCAAGAAGGACATGGAGAAACTGAGTAAAGTTACCACGTGGAGAGCTAGGTGGTGAGCACACAACTTTATGAGGAGACAGTTCACAACTGGGTTTGTTTAGCCTGGCAAAGAGGAGGCTAAGAGGCAATCAAATATCAGCCTACAGCTACTTGAGGAGGAGGTACAAAGATGAAGAAGCCAAACACTTTATGGTTGTGGTAAGTCCTAAAACAAAGAGAAGACAAAATTGGTGTTTAAAATGCTCAGACTGAAAATTAGGAAAAACTTAACCTAGAAGATAGTGCCTCTCTAGGACAGGTTCTTTAGATTGTACAATCTCCCTCAGGAAGAAAAAACAATGGCCAATCTGATCTAAGAATCATGACAACCTGGCTTCAAGTGGAAAGTTGTTCTTTGACAATCCACATTTCTCTGAATTTTTGAATGTATGAGAAGTAAAAATCTCAGGAAGACATGTCTAAAGCTAAAGGCAGGAATAAATCTCAGCTTTCCCCTAGATAAAGCCAGTAACCTGTTCCAATGATGAATGAATCCCAGATTCAGTATGAACTTAGATACCATCCTACAGTGACATTCATACTCCTCAAGATACCAGTCCAGTTCTCCTTTCATTAGATGCCTGTGCCTCCAGCACCAATTTAATGAACCAGTGGGAACTCTTAGGCAATTTCATCCTCTTGGATGCCATCTCACCTACCTTAAGCATTGCTACCAAGTATTGTTGCCAAACCTTTGCAGAGTCCTACAGTACTCCCAGTATTTATTGACAGTGGGGTAAAGGGGAGTTCTAAGTCTAATGTAATGCTGCTGCCAATGGTGACATCCATTGGCAAACAACAGTCAGGGACAGTTGTGCTATAACAGCCTAGATTTACCCATACAAAAAGACTTGGACTTTACCTTACTTTCTTTGTTGTTCCCCCAGGCATGTGTCTGTTCTATATCTGACTCACAGCATGTTCCTCTCGCTTCTTTTTGTGGAGATGCAAACCTTCCTTTCCATGACCAACAGTGGATCTTTGCAGCTATTCAAAATCAATTGCAAGCTCCTTAGCTCTGTCCACTGAGTCATTTTCGTTACATAATTTTCTAGGCTTTCCAGTTCCTCAAAAGAATCATGGCTGTGGGATGCCTCTGGTTTTCTTGCAAGCTTGAAAATCTGCAATTTGAAGCAGACTTATCAAGTGCAGATAATAGTTTCCTGTGAACAATAAATATCACTCAAAGCATCTTCCATAGAGCCAGGATATTTCAGTAATATAAATCTTCTTAAAAGCCTAACAGGCATAAAAATCATTTGTACTTTCTCCCTCTTTCAAAGATTACTGAACTTTAGTCATCACTGGGGAAGTTTGCCTGACATTCTATCAGCTCGGAGTTTATCTGTATTGACAGGACAATAAAAATTCTTGTCTATCACTCTACCACTGTCACCTTTGGCTTCTTCACTTGGTAGTGGAAGAATTTAATGGGAGTTAGAGAATAATAATGAAGAGAAAAAGATTACAAACTTAATGGCCTGTGAATGCTTTTTATAGTTTATCATCATTACAGATGGTGGCTTCTTGCTTGTGCACCTTGCTTGATTTCTCTTAGCCGGAAGTGTTGACAAAGTTCCAGGTACAACTAAAGATAAAATTTCCAGTGGAAGAAAGAGAAGACATAGAAAAAAAAAATTATTCTTCTATCCTACCTTTTTGCTGCAAGAAAAAGAAATATGAAAAAACAAGAACCCCTGAGGCAGACTGAAGATGTGAGCTTGCTCAATGACAATATTTTACTTCAGAACTGAAAAAATGACCAGGCAAAGATTTCTGTGAGGCAACTCTGTCCTGCTTCACTGATGCATCATTTCTTTACTCACAATCAGAAATCCTTCTCTGGAGACAGCAGTATCACTCACAGATCAACCAGCAGAGCTTGTCATACACACACCCCCATGGTACAAAATCAGGAGAGACAGATCTGGCTATTACAGAATCACAGAAACACAGAATGTTAGGGGTTGGAAGGGACCTCAAATAACTTAAAACTGTTTACACTAACCCAGCTCTTTTCTGCCTAAAACAAGCTAGAAGATACTCACATGAATTTTTCTGCTAGGTCATAAGCAGCGTGATACTTTCCAACAGACATCCACGCCTGAACATTAGTAGTCAGAGACACTGTTCCCATTGGAGTAGCTGGTTAGAAGGTTAGTGGCTTCATAGGATCTAACTGTCTAGAAACAAGGGCAGATGAAGAGAACAAAACTTCCTCTGACATTTTCTCCTTTCAGTCTTGTACCTTCGTCAACTGCTTCTCAGATCTGTGGCATCTGTCTACTATTTTGTATCTTGATGGGACAGAGAGAGATGCACCCTCTGAAGAGGACAGAATAAGTCGTCATGAGAGACAGCATGTTAATTCCACATTTGGAGAGAAACTGCAGTTTCCTGACCAAAGGATCAAAGGAAGGATTTGGAATGAGTGCTGGAAAATCAGGAGAAAATGCAAAGGAAATCTGTGTTTCTGTTTTGTTAGTCTTCACTGTGAATCAGGTAGTGAATTTCAAGCTCCTGATGTCATGGTTTTGTATGAGATTGTCCACAGCCTTCCTTTGTTTTCTTTTCTTAAAAAAATTAAGAAAGAGACTAGTCTTCCCAAGTGTGGAGAGCAGCATGAAGTCAAGGCTCCCACAGGATCAAAATCTAAACTGAAGTGTTTCAAAATACAAAGCCATAAAGCAGTCAATTTTAAATATTCCATTTCACAGAATCACAGAATGTTAGGAGATGGAAGGGACTTCGAAAGATCATCTAGTCCAAGCCCTCTGCCAGAGCAGGATTCCCTAGACCATGTCACACAGAAGCACGTCCAGATGGGTTTTGAATATCTCCAGAGAAGGAGACTCCATGGCCTCTCTGGGCAGTCTGTTCCAGTGCTTTGGCACCTGAACTGGGAAAAAATTTTTCTTGTATTCACATGGAACCTCCTATGCTTCACCTTACTGCCATTGTCCCTTGCCCTATCACTGGGCTTCACTAAGAAGAGCCTGACCCCATCCTCCTGACACCCACCCTTCACATATTTACAAGCATAAATGAGGTCACCCCTTGAGCACTTTGAAAATGAAGGGGATTTGTTTTGTTTTGGTCTTGTTTTTTTGGTTGGTTGGTTGATTGGGGTCTGGTGGTGTGAGGTTTTATGTTTATTTATTTTAAATGGTGTTCTGGACCTGATATTACCTGCTTGAGAGATCTTTTTTTTTAAATAAGTCTATTCTAAGTAAATATGTGCATATATGGGTAAAAGGAAAACAAAATAGTGTTTTGCAAGCTGAACAAACTTTTGCATTCCTCTTGAAATGAATCTTTGATTTCTGAAGCTCTTTCATCCCTTCTTTAAATTCAGTTTGGCCAGGGAATTAAAGAGATCAGCTTTCATACAGCTTTAATTACTTGAGATGCTTGCTGGAACACCTTGCCACATAAAAAATTATTTCTATAAGTTTGGTACTGGGTTCATTTTTTCCCAGACCATTTAGCAATTTACTTGGGACATTGGTGAATGTAAGCATCTGGAAGACTAAGCTATATAGAGCACTTGTACAGCATTTGTTCCTGCTTAACAAGACATTGGCAGTGATAATTTATTTTAGGGTTAAATTTGATATTATGTATAAAATAATTTCAAAATGAATGGAAATTTTGTCAATTTTCAATGAATGCCTTAAAAAAAAGGAAAAAAAAAGAAATCCATTCATCCTTCCAGAGAAAAGGTTTTCTTCTAGAAGAATCAGATTTCTGAAATAAGGGTGATGAAAAAAACAATGTCTGTTTTGTATACATACACAAAGGTCAATAAATAACCCAAGAAGTAAAAGAAACTCATAGGCAATGTTTCTGCTGATTTCATTGCAAGCATTCCCTGAGATTCTTCTTGTTTTCAGGAGTTTTTGCATGTTGATGGTTCTGTGCATTTCATATCTATTCTCATAGTAAGGAAGCATGGGGGGAAAAAGCTCCATTTTGATGTATTTTCATGAAATTAATAATAAATCAGGGTTTGTGCCTTTTTTATGCCAAAACTGTTCTTGCTGGTGTTTGGAGCCCTACTAATGCATATTCAGTCCAAGTCTGAATCTCTCTGATTTTCTCCTCTGTTTGAAACAATGTTTGTTCAAAAGATATTGTGTGCTTTACTTTTATCTTCATTCAATCCAAAGTAATTTTTCACATTTTTGTCAAGACTCCTTGATATCCTGTTTTAAAATGGCTTCAGTTTTCTGGTCTGGCCAAGTCTCTGCATATATTGAAATTCATTTTTGCCTGATTGCAATCAGCAGGAGTCTCCTCATTGATTTCAATGGCATTTGGATCAGGTTCATTTGCAGCATAACTTACATATGTTTGCTGTCATTGAATAAGCTGGTTATCACAGCAGCGACATCCAGGGAACTTGAGAGAACAAGAAATAAACCCAGGATCTCAGACCTTGCTTGGGAGGAGCTTAAGCAAGTCCTGGTTTATTAGTGGTGACTGCTCTAAATAACACATCTTGAGCATCTACTCTTTCACAGCAGTCAGAGCTTCTTTTCTGATTCAGTCTCTCCCAGCAGTCAGCTCATTTTAATATTTAATATGGTGCCTTGATCTCATGCAAGATTCCCTTATCATGATTTCAAATCCTCATTGAGATACTCCAGGCATTTCACTGCCTTCAACATCTGCCAAAGGACTCTTTGAGGAGAAAATTCAACATCTTTTATACACCTTGGTTCTTTTTGCTGTTTCCAAAAGAAGCAAAAATAAACAACCAAGGCATGGGGCTGGGCTGGTTTACTGTTTTGTTTTGCCACATAGGTGCATCTCTCTGCACAATCTTATTTTGTCTTTGTTGCTGTTGTTTTTTTTGCTAGACAATGTAATTATCTTGATTGGTGGGTGGCCAACAAAGTTTTAATTAGATCCAGGGGGATTTGAGCAAGACTATGTATTTAAAAAAAGGCAAAACAATGTTGTTAGAATTATTGTATGCTTATGTTGTGAGTCATTGTCTGTGAAATATGATGTCGCCTCTTCGCTTTTCCAGTTCTGTCCTCTCTTCCCCTGCCTTGGTTTTCTTTTGCTTGGTTGACAGGGAATGGTGTACTGACATTAACATCTGTGTACTGAGGCAACACTGTCAAGCTGTTGCTGCTGCAAAACGTCCAGCATCTGAGCCCCTGCCAAACAGAGCCATTGATCCACATGCTTGTGCCAGTTCAAAGTAACATTGGATGCATATCCAGCTTTGTGGAAGGAGTGACAAGTGATTTGGGACAGGCGTTTGGCAGGGACAAAATAAGCAACCTTGAAGGCAAGGAAAGGGCTGCATTTGGGAGTTCTTTCTGGCTTGTTATAGTTATTAATTTTTGACTTGAAAAGGGTGGTTTTTATTTTTTCAGCTGTCTAAAAATATCTGGATAATGAATTAACCTGAGTAGGGAGAAGGGGACGGAAAAATGCATATTGATTTTCTAAAAGCAGCCAGGAATGCTGTTATTTTCCAATTAACGTTCAGCATCAGAGAATAACCCAATAGGAAAGAACTAGCTAAGCAGTACCAAGTTTTTCGCTTTCTGCACTTTTCCTAGTGATATTTTTTTCTCATTTAACTTCTTAAAAAAGATGCTAATAACAACTTAGGCCATTTCTTTGGCTAATGGAGATTAACTTGTTGTGGACTCCACTGGGCTGACTATGAAATAACTGTGGTGGGGATCCAACAGTTCATGTTGAAGTAGAAGGTATGCTCATCTAATGAAGGCTGCTCCTGCTCTGGTATTGGAGAGAAGTGTGACAGGAAAACAATCTGAATGCAGTATTGTCTGCAAGGATGTTTCTCTATAAATTGCAGAGCAGGTCTGGGATTCTGGTCAAATTAGTAATGATTTAAGTCTGATTTTGGCTGAGTCACCCTTTACTTTCCATTTCTATTTTTTGTTCTGTCATACTCTGCATGCTTCTTCCTTCTTATGGCTTAACATACTTGAGATTTCCAGATTCAACAGCAAGTGAATGACAAATGAAAATGTTACTATCACATCTAGCCACCTTCAAGTCCCTCTTAGTGACCACTGATTGAATGGGTACATGTGAATGATGTGACCAGGAGTAGCCTTCAGCATGAATCCAACAGGCAGCTCAAGGTCACACCAGTGGCTCTCCAATAAGACACAGAAAGCATTAGAACCTGCAGGTCATGTTACACACTCAGACCAATGAGCACTTATAATAGGAAAGCTGATGGAAAGCAGAGGAATTGCCATATTTCTGAGTAGATCTATGCACGCAGATAAATGTACACTCACGTAAATTGAGATGCTTAAATTTTTAACAAGGTTCTCAGGTTTTATCTGAATTTTCAAGACTTCTAGGCTTTCTGAATTTTGACTTTTCTCTCTTGCAATTTGCCCTTTTCAAATTATTAACTTGTGCTAGGGTGAAATCTGCTGAGTTTAATCAATGTCAGAGCTTGTCTGACCAACAGCATCCACTGTATTTCCATATATTTTGTCCCTCTCCTCCCAAATGCTCAGGGGAATCTGGCTGTAGAAAGTCCATGTTGGGACTTTCCCCAATACATGAGTTATGGAAAGAAGTGTCCAAACTGAATCCTGCTCTTTTTCATCCTGGGCTTGGCAAAGCTTATGCAAAGCTACAAACAGCCTTTGCTACTGTACAGAGATGGAAATTTTCCAGATATTTCTCAACACTTTTTGCATAAATTTCAATATATATGTTCTTATTTAGCAAATATTTATTTAGCTATCACTGCAGTTTTCCTTTAAGGGTCTAGAAAGGGCCCAGGGAGAGTGACAAACACACCAGCTTTTGCTGATAAATTATATGCCCTGCAGTCATACTGTGTTTTTAGAGTCTGGAGACAAATTTTAGGGCCTGGATATATTTATAGTGTTTAATACATGCTTTGATAATTATGTTCATGGGAATGGAAAACAAATTCTCTAGATTAAAAAGCATAAAGGAAGCTTGTTTAGATTAGCATGATGAACTGAAAACATCCATTTGATTCTTGGTATATATATCATTTATTGAGATGCAAAATAAACATAGTCTACTGTTCCTCTGCTGAAGGCTCCAGCTGTAAATATTTCATTACTTTAAAAATGTATTGCTATTAGATAGGTCTTTTAGTATTCAGCAGAATCAAGTTTTAAGTAATAAAGTAAAACTGTTTCTGTTTCCTAAAGGACCTTTTGTAAATCTACAATTTCAATTGAGTGAAAATTGCTCTGCCATCTGTTGGATGGTGGCTGAATTTTCCCACAAGTGTGGGGGTTTATTAGCTTTGAAGGGATAAATCAATTCATGCTCTCAAGAGTGCAGGTGTAATTATGTCATGACCTGGTCTGTCTCTCCCTGTCCTGATGCTCACAGGTCATCATTGTCTTTAAGGAAAATGGGTTTGCTTCCTATATTATGCAAGGGAACAAAGACTAGATGAAGAAAGAAGAAAGTTCATCAGGCAAATAGAAACATCATCTACTAAAGAAGATAGAGGGAGAACACAAACTCAGATCTCATAAAATACCTGGAAATAGTCACAAACAGCTAGAGGAAAAAGCTTGTGACAAATGTTAGGGTTTTCATAGCATGAAAATGCCATATAACCATTATAGAAAGATGGGTAGTGACCTACATTATAGCTTTTTGCACAACCAGGACACTTCTGGTGATTTTCCTGCCTTTACTTGAAAGAAACACATATTTTTGTAGAGATTTTCAGGATGGTTTTATCCTGAATTTCAGGCAAGGAAAAAAAAGTATGGAATTCTTCAGTGTTTTTCCAGTCTTGGAATGTTTTTCATGGAAGAAGCCCAAACATCTGAGGCTTTTGTGGAATGATTTGGTAATGTTGAAGTGGCTTTTTTTAATTGGGAATTGACAGGGTTTGCTGTTCAATAATCTGACGTTCTAAGCACAGGATTAAATGTGGCTGTATAGATACCTGACAAGATTTTTCTACTCTGTGTGATGTACTAAAGCCACATAAAATCCCACAGCTGGAAGGAATGAATTTGCTGCCCAGGTAAAACTTTGGTACTGGGTGTACTGACCATTTCATGTCTCGAGAATAGCTGCTCCAAAACAATCAGTGTGCCTGAACAACACAAAGTACCATTTTTTCTAATTTATCTTTGTGTTTCTAGAAGTCCTTAAGGAGCCCCAAAGTGAGCATGGAACAAAGATGACAGTCCCTTCCCCTAAAATGTTACTGTCTAAGGTAGCCAAGCGTTAAGAGATGTTAGCCTATGCACAGTCTTGGAGAATCTAGTCTTAGAGAATCCTGCTGTGGCAGGGGGGTTGTACTAGATGATCTTTCGAGGTCCCTTCCAACTCCTAACATACTGTGATACAGAGGAGTTGAAAGCTGTCCAACATTTTAAAAAGTGTAAATTAGACAGCTGGGGCAAAAATTCACCCATCAAAATTGCAGGATTAAGCCTTCAGATTCCATTGCTAATGTTGGTTGTTTTCAAAACATAGCAACAGATTCTCCCTCTTTCTCCACTGAGCATTCAGGCCAGAAAAAGCTGAGAAAGGCACTGCTTTGCAGACTTGCTATCTCTCATGAAACTCGTTTTCTCTTTCTAACAGTCCTGAAGAATTGTTTGGATCCTAAGCTCTGAATTAACTTTGCAAAGGCAATTCCTTACGTAGGAACAGCTGCACAGGTTGGAGTTTCTAAGGTTGACATGAGAGTACTTCGTGTCACTTGAAGAGCTATCGAAAGCTCTCATGAAATACTGACATTTCAAGACAGTCTTGCAGAAATCTGAAAATAACTTCAACCAATTTTACACCTCATCAAAACTCAGAAAATAGATTGCTGCAATTTTTATCATGATTTTCTCCTTTCTAAAAAGTGTTATGGTTGTTCTGACAAAAAAAATGAGCTGTTGTAATAAGTTGGGTTGTTTTAATCAAAATATATATTTAGTTACATGTAAAGTTCCATGGCTTTGGAAAACTACACACAATCTTCATGTGCACATTCTGAGTCTTCATTTGAACTAAGAATCTGAAAGTTAGATAATATGCTCATGTATGTAAATTTGACACAGGCTACCTGAGCTGAAATTATGAACTGAGAACTGATAATAAACATCACATATGGTATGATTCATTCAAAAATTAATGTATTTATGGAGCATTTAAGGAGTCTGGAAGGGCTGTCAAGAGTATGCCTGGACAGTTTCCTGTGGCAGTATCAGGTAATTTACCACCACTTCAGCTACATCCTGTTCACAGCAACACTTGTTGGAAGTGCTAACGTAGAATATTGTTGAACTAACTTCTCTGATTCCTCAACTACTCTCTCAAGAGCTGATGGAAAAAAATATGATGAACGGAATGACACTATTGCTCTGACTGCATTAAAGTATCCAGCTCACACTTCACCACTTCTTCAGGTTCAGTTCAGACATGGTATTTGTTACTTACTTCACAGCAATAAAGTCTGAGAGTGTATCTTGGGGAAAGGAGTGACTTCATGAGCTAGCTGAATGCTCAGCTAGTTACCCTGTGGCACTGCAGCTGGATTATGCATGCTGTATAATCTCTACAGCAGTTTGGTGAGCCTATCTGTGTCAACAATAGTGTAGGTCTGATATTCAGCTGATATAGGGCAAGGTTGACTCCAGTAGGGCCACTCTGATTTTCCTCTGGGACATGGCCTCATGAATGCCATCTAAGAGTTTACTCTGTAACCGCAAAAAACGCAACTGGTTTTGGTTCAGCCTAGCACTGAGCAATGCCTCACCGTAAATACCTACAGCAATGAAAGAATGTTCTCAAGAAAGACCATGATGTTGGCAAGCCCTGTTCTCTCATCCAGGTTTCTGCTGTCTCCTGTGGGTGGACTGCTTCCAAGCAACATGCAAAAATCATTTTGGGGTGTGCATGTGGCACAGTAAACCAATGGAGTCCTTGTGATCCAAAGAATAATCTTTAATCACACCTAAAAACATTGTGGTTCCTGTCTTGAGGCCAGTAATCTTCACAATGAAGGTAGTGAGTCAGGGTCACTTGGGACTGCATGCCTGAGAGCAACAACAAGCAGATGCCAAGGAAGGAATTATAATGCTTGGACAGTCATGAAGTAATACTTCAGAACACTCTCCGACCTCCAGCAATTTGCAGCTCAAGGACTTCCTAAACCAAACATTGTTCATATATGTACAGTAATTCTCAGCGGATTTCCCTTCATGAACTCATCCAGTCTCTGCTGAAAGCTCTGCAAACTCCATGTACCCCCAATGTCCTGCAGAAAGGATTTTCACAGCTACAACCCCTAAGAAAAATTGCCTCTTCTGGTTTCTTTCGAATGTGCTAATTGTTGGCTATTCTTGTATCGGAGAAGAAGGAAAATAAGTGATCAAAACTTTTCTCACTACTCAGGAAAGAAAACATTTCTCTACTTGGAGTTATGCATGTCTACTAGAATCCAGCCAAGCACTGGATAAATATGACATAAAACTAATCAATATTTCTTACCTTTTCAGGTGAAAGTTTAGAAAATCCAAAGAATTATTTTTTACTCCAAATCATCCCAATTTCAAGGACATTTATAACCTGCCTTTCCACACAGCATCCAGCTAAAGCATGCCTCATTAGCTCACACACAAGCATTCATGCCTGCATAACCCAAATTTCTTTTCTTACCTTCCTCAGATTTTATTTTTTTTTCCCTCTCACTGCTGACTCTTAAATTGATATACTGCCCCCAAACATAGTTCAGATGGTCTGCAGTTTCATGGCCCTTTTAAACTCTCCTCTATAGCAACGGATATAGGAGCACTGTTCAGGTCCTTGCGTTTAACATCATTTGATTCTTCTCTCCCTGTCCTCTGTCTCCCTCACTTCCTCTTATTTGTATTCTCATCAGTGTCACATTAAATGCCGTGGAACACGCTTTTAGGGTAATAACAGGCCTGAAGTTTATGAAATAAAAGATTGATATCAGCTTCATAAAACTCAGGGGAAGCAATATCTTTTCTGTGTCTCGCCATCCCTTTAACTGCAGATACCTTTACACATCGTGGAGGGAGAATGGAGTTTTAAAGAAAAAGAGAAAAAAGGAGATATCTCCAAACAGCAGTGGGATTTTGGAACCTGATGTACTGTTAATTTCTTTATCACTTTAACAGCAAGGAAGTTGTGCCTGCTTCTTTCTGTATATCAGCGGTGTGTTTCTTTCAAGGGCTTGGCAATCTTTTCCTTTAAATGTCACTAGATTCTGAACCGTTCAGGTTCTGTAAGCAGTGGTTTATAGCCATCACACACCAAAAGGGCAATGGATGAAGAAACTGTCTATCACTGTGGATAAATGGAACATATGCCAGTTATCAGGATGGGATGAGAAACAGGATGGTGAAATCAAGCTGGAGTTTTACATTGATGCCCAAGCTGGTGGCATCCGTGTACCAGCTGTGAAACCTGCACCATCAGACTGAATCATCTCCCTTACTTCTTTTATCAGTAAATTGGTTCTGAATGTGGACCCGAAGTTGTGTTTGGATTAGGGTCATACTCACAGTATGCATTAGAGGCTTTGGATAGGACTTGCTTCAGCTTCTACTCTATCAGACCTAATCCCTACAAAATAGAAACTTTGCAAACACAGCCTTCTGCATCTGCAGAGGGTGATAATGGACTGCACATCTGACAAAGCTCAAGGATTTCTAGCTATTCTTTTTACTGTTGTACACCAATTAAACAGCATAAAGATTTTGAGCAAAACCTGCTTGCATTTATTCCAGAACACACTTGGAGAGGCAAAGAAAGGAAGTAGACAGCCAGGCCACTCAGCCTTACAGATCCTGGGGACTCTGACTCTCCTGGAAACGTACATATGCCTTAAAGGAGTGTACCCCATGCCCCTGTATCTCTCTGAATCAGTACTGTGTAAACCTTGGCAAATATTTTGCCAAAGATTTTCTCTTTTGCTGGCCTGTTTTGCTATTGCCAATTCACAGCTTAATGTTTAGTTTTGCAGGTTGGAAGACTGACACAGGTACATTTAAAGCATGCTTTAGGTTGCAGAGCAACAGGACACCGAAGAGCTGAGTTAACCATCAAAACAGAACAGAGGAGCCCGAACTGAGTGGTCAACCATTAGAATGAGAGCAGGTCCTTCCTTTCTGAAAAATACTGAAGAATGAAGTACTTTTTCCACCCAGGAGAGAGGACTTCTCTGGGCATAAGAGAGGCTGACACAAGTGAAATAAAATAGTTCTGCAAATGCTATGTGTTTGTCATAGGAATTTGGTAATGCCCCAACCCAAAATCAGATCCAAACTTTGGGAAAATGCATAAGTAGACTGAATGAACCTTGGTGACTGGAGAAATATCTCTGAACTGGTGAATTAATATTGCAGACCAGAGGATTTTTCACAGAAAAGCTAAGGTGTTTTTGCATGGATATATAATTACTTGGTTTAATCTCTAGCCTGTATTGCCTTTGCTCTCCCAGCCCACCTCCTGCAGCTGTCAGGATTTGGCTCTTTCTCTGCTTTACAGTCTAACGGAGTTAGAAGCACTTCAGGAGCCATTTCTGGCACTTGATAAACAGCTCTGGATGCAGCATTGTTAATGTGTCTGGAGACACGCACTCGGTGAGCGTTGCCTCAAGAGTAACCACTCTTCCTGGGTGTGCTTCACTCTGCCTGGATATCCAGGCTGCATTCATCTGGTGTCAGAGGCAATGGCTGTTTTATAACAAGACATATCAAGAGGGAGCAGATGAGGGGAAGATACATGGTTTACTGAATAATAATGCCAAAATTCAATACACCTGAGTATTTTGATTTAGCCATTTCAGGGGCTGGCAACCCACAAAGCAGCACTTCACTTGCTACAAGAACATTGCAAATCTGAGTAAGAACAGGGAGAAAGCACACAGATAATACCCTGGGCATAGAACAGAAAAATATTTAAACCCTTAGCCAACTGCTGCTAAAAACAGTCCTTCTCCTGCCACCACAGACCCTTCTCTCACTGCTATTTATCTGAAAAGAAGAAACAGAAAAATAACAGAGGAAGAAAGACATTTGCTAGGTCTTTGGTCCATTGACAGTGACCAGAACCAGCAGAAGCAATCTCTTGATCCCATCTTGATGGGAAGCAGAAGTGGAGACCTGGAAGGTCAACAATTATATGTGAAAGTATGGACAAGGAAATAGTTTTCTCAAGGAAAATGTTGAAAAATCACTGTAGTAGAAGTTCTTTCTATCTAAAAGATGAGTTTGATCACCCTGAAGCAGGGTGGCTGGATTCAGTCCCATATGGCTACCAAAACAACTTGAACCTTGCTTAGTCATGAAGACACTTAGCTCCAAAAAATGGTTAAAATTACCTGGGAACCAGGCAGCACAGATGGATACTTAACAGTTGGCTGTTCGTGAGAAAGCCTTTGCGATTATTGCAGCTTGACAACAACTGCAAGATATTCTTTAAGACATTTCTACTCTTTGTTTCTGCTTCCTGAGGACAGAAACAGTCACCCTTTTTACAGCTTTACAAGCAGACATGAGTTATTAACTGCTTGTTTTACTACTCAGTTCAGACTGGCTGAAGATTTCAGATATAAACTTAAGGACCATCTATGGATGCAACAAGAAGCACAGTCATGAAGATCATTTCACAACTCACTTTGGTGATCTTGTTCTTTCTGCCACTTTGACCTTTCAGAAATGTTTCAACTTGGAAGGAAAGTGCAGATTTATGGCAAATGTTTTGTCTTCTGCACCCCATTCCACCCTGCCTTTTGAAGATTCCCAGTGCTCAGATTTTATCTCCAGCACTGTACTTCACCTGTGTGCCATTAGAATTTTTTCACATTATAATTTTTTACCTGCTCATAAGAACACCCACTTTGATGCAATCCAGTAGGAACCCAGTTATATAGGTGTACAGAAGTCAAAATGAACAAGGAAAACTCTTTAATCCATCTGAAGATGGATATATAAATCATACCCAGTTTCCTGTATCTACACAGCAGAACATCAGATTACTTTTTTGAGCATTGGACATACATATTAATATATATATATATATATACACACACACATATATAAACCCCACCCATACATGATTTGTATAGATGTAAGTGCACATACTACATGCATGTTGCTATATGAAGTATATGCATGTTAATGACTCCCTGGGTTCCCTGATTTTTCATTATTATCACTCTTTTTTTCTGATAACAGCAGTTAGGAGCTGTGAAAATGGGTATTTTGGAATAAAAGGCATTCCACTTTCCCAAATTTGTCTGGACACAAATCCTGAGCAACATGTTCTAGGGGACCCTAGATAACACTAGGGACCTCCTATGGTCCCTTCCAACCTTAGCCATTCTGTGTTTCTGTGAAGCTTCAGTCTGTGTAAGACATATGTGTGAGTTTACAGCTGTTGGCACCTTAATATTTACTCTTCTAATGCTGTAGTTAAACATCTTGAATTTGATTTTGTTTATGATTCAATAAAGACTGGCTACAAAAGATAAAAAAAAGAGTTTCTACTTCCTCCTTCTTTGTAACTGAAGTCCCATCTGGCACACCGTAATTTCTATCAAGAACCCTACAGGCATGGGTTTGACTTGTCTTTTTCCTTACAAAATTATGTTGGAGGCAGCTTGAGTCTGGCTAAATTTCCATATGGAATGGAAGAGACACAAAAGAAAATGCTGGAACCTGAATGCCCTTTGCAAATGTCCATTGATTAATTCAGTTAACTTCATGGCTCTAGGATGTTCTGATTTCATTATACCACTGCAACATAATAAAAAGTTAGGTTACTGGTATTTATTTATTTATTACTGGTGGCAGAAAGGCACCAACACAGTGGAAAAAGAGGAAATTGTCTCTTGGTAAAGATTAAAACTGTGATTTGGGATATTGTTCAAAGACATAGTCTAATTAAAAAAGAATGTATATGCCTAGTTGTCAGTCATACATTATTAAAATAGTTCAAGGTACTGTTTTTTATTTTTTCATCCTTAGGAACTTTAAAAAAAAAACAATATCCAAAAAACAGTCCTAAAATGAAGAAGTGATCAAAAGCTTTGAAATTTAGTCTTAGCAGAATGTGTTCCTTACGTTGCTTTTTGACACCAGAACATTTTAAAATACTTTCATAAGTCATACAGAGAGAGAGAGAAACATAAACATTGGGCATCCAGTTTCACAGAATTGCTAAATAAAACATCTCAAAGGTCCTTCATTGCAGCAAAAATGCTGGCTTTGTTGGCTCTGATTCTGCAAAATCTCATCTCAACACTAGATTTTAGATTTCACCTTAGTGTGCCAGAAATCTCATGAGGAATTCCTGAGAGAGATAGCACTTCTTCAGTACTCAGGCAAACGTTCAACAGTTTTGGTATGGGGGAAGAAAATCTTAGTATCAAGGGTCAGGGCTGGGCTCTAAGCAGCTGCAGGGTCTGCTGTATTATCTGTTGCTGAAGTTTGTGTAACTGCAGAGGCAGAGCTAGTGCAGGGGAACGAGGAGGCTCCTGGGCTCTGAGCAGCTGCAGAGTCTACTGCCGAAATGCCGGGCAACCCGGCCCTGGCTAGGCAGAGCCTATCACTGAGATGTGCGGGGCTCCGGGCCAGCTGCTACGGAAACAGCGCGCACTCCATGAAAGGAGGTGGAGGTGGCTGCCTGACACATGTACTTACACTGATGTTTAATCTGATGCCACACAAAAAAGAGAATCAGGATAATGGATAAAAAATTCAATTATAAGAGTAATGATAAAGGTAACATATTTTGAATGTGATGACTATAAGTGAAATCCTCACCATTTAATGGAATCTCACAGTTTCACAGTATCTGCCAAGCTGGAAGGGACCCACAAGGATCATTGAGTCCAGCTCCTTGACCTGTGCAGGACACCCCAAAAATCACACCATATGCCTGAGAACGATGTCCAAACACTTTTTGAACTCTGTCAGTCTTGGTGCTGAGACAACTTCCCTGGGGAAGCTGTTCCAGATCCCAATCACCCTCTGGGTGAAAAACCTTTTCCTAATCTCTAGCTTGAACCTTCCCTGACTCAACTTCATCCCATTTCCCTTAGTCCTATCACTGTCCACTGGACTGAGAAGATCAGTATCTACCTCTCTGCTATACCTTGTGAGGATGTTGAAGACCGCAATGAGGTGTCCCCTCAACCTCAAATTCTGGTGGAGTCAGATTAGCATAAATAAAAATATAATAGCCTGGGGAAGGACTGAAAGTATACTTAGTAGCTAAATCTATCAGGTGACCCCTGTAGTACTGAGACAGTTTCACTAACCAATTAAATGCAGTATAAATCAGTGATGAACAACCTAACAAAGTGGCAAAGGTCACACAATGGCAGCAATGGATAAATCTAAAACAGTTAGAACAAATAAACAAAACACAAGACATAGGAATAGGAAGGGAACACTACAAGAGATAACTTAGAAATTGACTCTGAAATTGACTCCAGAAGGGCATGGAATGTTTCTGATTTCATGGAAGACAGCATGATCTAAGCAGTTTGTTTCAGTTTCCAAACCTTAAAGGCTCTTGGAGAAAAAGGTTTGAGACCTTCTCAACTGAAGGAGCTGGAATTTGATTTGGGGCAATTTATCAAAACTTTCGATGCCCCATGCTGGGCATCGAAAGCTGTTGAGGGTCAGGGCTGGGCTGGCCACCAACCCAATGACAGATGCTTTCTAGTATCCCCTCTTCCCCCTTCCACAAGAAGGGAAAGGGAATAAGAGAGAGAGAGAGAGAGAGAAACATCTGTGGATTGGAAAATAAACTTAAAACTATTTTAATGAGAATAATAATAATAATAATAAAATGAAATTTATACAAATATACACAAAACCAATACCAGACCCAAACCCCCCTTGATGGCAACTACATCACCATCACCACTGATAGCATGCCAGAAGGCCTCAGTAGCAGACAGGAACCAGGCTCAGGGGCTGGATCCTGGTACTGAATGAAGGAACCTATGAATCAAGTTCGAAGGCAGAACAGATAGAGTTCTTCTCAGATGCTGGCCATCGGAGAAGAGAAAGAGGAGAGAGAAAGAAGGATCTGACCCTCAGCTTTATATTGAGTATGATGTATATGGGGTGGAATACTTAGTTGGTCAGTTTAGGGTCACCTATCCTTTCCTCTCCTCCCTGTAGGTGTAGCCTTTAGTCTGAGCTTAATCTAAAAGCTTACAAATAATGGATTAATCAGGAAGGAACAAGCCTGCACCATATAGTAGAAAACAATCACTTTCCCATCATTTGCCAGACTACACTAATGGAAAACCTTAAAGAAAACAAACTTCTGATATTGGGCAAAATTATGCTTATGGTTTTTTTTCCTCTCCATGCAAAACCAGTTTTACTTCCCTTAAGTTCTGTGTTCATTTTTCTCTTTAAATACAGAATAAATAAATATTGTACCAGAGCCCAAAACAACAGTTAATTAAAAAGACCACAATAATTGACAATTCAATAGTAAACTGCTATCACAAGCACTGAAGTTTAAATTGGAGTTTAAAACTCCTCCAGCTTTTGCTAATCTTTGATGCTCAAGGGAACAAAGGAAGTTTTTGGTTTGGAAAAATTTACTATTTTTGCATGACAATGCCCTCCTTTTTTTTTTTTCCCTGATTTCCTAAGGAAATAAGGCACTTTGTCAAACTGTCTGTCATTCCTCCCTTAATTACTTTTGAACACACTTGCCAATTTAACCATATTTGACAGAGGAGTTCAGGAACAGTGGTATTTTACAAGCTTCACTGAACTGCCTGCACAGAAAAGTGAGACCTGAAGGACTGGCTCCATCTGAAGATGGGCAGGGAGCCCTCAGCTGCTGCATAACCTGGCTGGGAAGGAGCACGGGCATGGGTCCAAGAAAGCCACAGGCACGCAGCGAACTGAGGTGGGTAAAGGGAGCTGCTACTGTTGTAGTGGGAGAGGTGACAACTACAAACGCACATTTAACCTGACTGCTCTGACTCTACCACTTATGAAATTCCCAGTTAATTTTCCTGATCCCAAAATTCATGCTCTTTTTTTTTGCCTTTCAGGTGGTTTTGTGTCACAGATTCAAGATACCAGAGGTTTTCAGTGAGTCCAGGAAGAAAACAGCCATTTGTGAAATGCCATGTTGTGTGGAGAAGGATTATTACTGATTGTTCATTATTATTGTTATTATTGGTTTATGATTTAGAAGTTTTCTGTTCACATACAACTAAGACATGATTACTTAAAACAAAACAAAACAAAGTTTTGAGCAAACCTTTCTAATTCTTTGGGTTTGATGTTGGTCAAACTCACTTCTGCCACATCACAAGGTAGACTAGACTGGCAAATTTGTAAAATCCATGGAGAATAGAGGTTAGAGGTAGACAGAGAAGGGATAGGGAGATAAAACCCATGTTGTAGCTTGCAAAAATCGTACTCTCATATAGAAAATGACAGGTATATTAGGGGGATAAAAAAAGGATTCATTTCTTTAAAGCTGCAAAGGGTCTCACAGTCTATTACCATCAGCTTGTGGAAGGCAGTAGCCATCATGGCAGACACTTTTTCTTTTCTGGTACTTCAAGAAATTAAACTGTCAGTCTTAATTTCAGCTGGTGGCTTCACCATGATATGATGCTGTGTTTAAGAGGGTTTGAACTCAAAACAATTCTTTTGGCTTCTCTGTCTCCCATATCAGATAGGAATCTCTTGCTGAAACCCAGGATATTGCATTTGAGACATCAAACCAAATGAGTGTCAGCAAGCGTGAGGCTGTCTTGTAGTTTTGGCAATGAAACACTCCTACCGGAAAACCTGGAGGACATCCAGTGCCTAAAGCTCAATTTTATCATTTATCACAAGCTGGGGAGCAAGTATTTTAAGCAATTTGAAGATAAGACCCCACAGTTACATAGAGATAACATCACAAGGGACAAACTCCCAGCACAAGTCTACATAGTTTGGCAGAGTTACACCCAAGATAAATCCCTTCTGAGAAAGGCAACAGAAAATGACTAGAGCGTCATTACAGTACAATCTTGCTTCACTTAGTCTTTCCATGAATGTTGGGTATACTGACAATAACACCACAGTTGTGCAAACTGTCAGTGACTCTTTGTTTCACCAGAGTGTATAACCTTGCTGGTAGAAGAGGACAGAAGATGCCAGTACCTGGATGTGGAGCTCATTTTTCAGGTGGAAGTGTGTACAGCTTTAGCAAGGGAGGACTTTCCTCACAATGCTTCAGGAATTAGTGGTGACTTAATACAATGCTCACCAGGCCAAAGGTGGGAAATAAAACGGTTTCATGTATTTAAATCTGAGGGAAACCTGACAGAGACCCTTACCACACTTAAAGAATTATTGCCCAGTTAGCAACAGCAATGCACATTTCAGTGTTTCTTAGAAACACAGCCAAAAACAGTCCCTGTGTAAGGACGAGTGGAGATCAGTGGGGAATGCCAGCCCTTCTGCCTTTCTAACCTTCTGAAGAAACTCATTCCACCTCACCCTGGGTTTTGTTGTGACTTTCGTTCCAAGTCACTCTAAGAAGCTTTAGAGGCTGGAGTCATACATCGTGGCCTCTGTGGATTAAGGGCTATATAGGCAAGAAAATATTTCTTCCTAGAAATAGCCCTATGCTCTGAAGCAAAAAGATAGATAACCCCTGTAAATTTTCTCTTTGCCAGTGCAATTGCTGATGTTATTCATATTCATGTAAGTGCCTAACCCTTTCCTGAATTATTTGCCTTATATCAACTTGAGTTCACAAAATAACTTCATAGGTAGCTGCCATTTTCACCTCTAAACTTTCCAGAATACTCTTGCCAGTGGACTTTTATCAAAGTACTGATTTAAGGCTGATGGTTTGTACTTTGAAAACCACAGGCTCACTTTTTATGGAGAAAAGAGACCAGACAGGTTTGATGACTTGCATTCCAGTAACAACAAAACCCATTGACCAGAGACAAAAACGACCTGATTGCAGAGAAAAATTCCAAAGTGACTACAAAACTGTCTTCTAAAGAGATTTAAAAAGTGTACTGGAGAAAGTAGCTGGGATTTTGAACCCCTCCTGGACATATCCCTCCCTGTCCTGCAGAATCCTCATCCATTGGTTGAAGTAGATAAGAATATGTTACTTTTCTTTTAAGGGCTACAATCTATTTTTCTGCACTTCTAGAGCAAATAAAGAAGACATTTTAATTCTCTGAAGTCTCTTTGGACCCTAAAAGAGGAAGGCGTATACCTCATATCATGGCAAGCCTCATTGCTTTTCCCATTGGACTACACTAGCAGAGTTATCACTTCACTTTTTGCTTCAGCATCCAGTAACCTTAAGTCTGCCCTTACAACTATTTATACAATTACTGCACAGTCCTGTATAATTAGGAAAGCCTCTCATGTGCTTAGACACTACATATGTCTGCATTTTGTTATGTTGTCTGTTAACAATGATATTTACCAGTACTAAATTAGTTCAGAGAAAAATTAAACAAATGGAAAGAGTTAACAGAAAGTAGGTTACCAAGAAATGAGAAAATCTGCTCATTTAGTATTTCAGGTATGTTTAGTGGCTGCTAGCACAAGCGCTCTTAAGAAATGCAGAGCAGGAAATGATTAGCAGTGCTTCTATTGCAGGACTGTCCAAAACTGACACTCTTGTCACACACAGTGTTCAGTGTTTTATTGGAAAAGGAGATAGCTACCATATATTTTTCTTATAAAAAAAGACTTTTGAAAGTGGGATTTAGGAACACTCAGGTTATATCAGCATAGATTCTAATCCCGGCCTCAAGTGCTTCAAGAAGATAAGGGGATGAACTCCTTTTGAAGGCATTTGGCATCTTCAAATTTGGCAGCTTTATTGGAAATGAATCTGCTCAGCCCAAAAGATCTGTTTTCCTTGTGTTTTGTACTGTGATCCGTTATCTGGTGTGCTGGAGATTCATTCACACTAAGAGAAAAATAAAAGCACCAGTGATATGAAACTGGTACTCTCTTCAGTGTATACACTTCTATTTAAAAAAAAGCATGCTACCAGGCTCTGTTATTCCTAAGCAGTATAGCAATAAATCAAAGTAATGTCCTTGGTCAAAAATCACTGCCAGAAATCAGACACCCTGTCAGTTTATGGGTCTTATTCCCTGCCTCCCCCAATTTCCTTTTACTCTCCCTTTGCTAGTCCTCTTCTTCTCTTTCCTGTTTTCTCAAGCCCTACAGCCTGCAGACCTGAAATATCTTTACTCTTTCTGCAGAAAGTACACCTCACTCCAATTAATTTATTCTGACTTACCTACAGCTCAATGCTATGGACAATATTTTCAGGGTCTGAAGCTCCTTCATTACTTCAAGCACTTAACTGGCTTTTCCACAGAACTTGACTCCCTGTAGCATCCATGATTCTTGACCAGTTCAAACACTACTGCTGTCCTTCATCATTAGAACATCTACCAAAATGACATTCTGAGGTGCAGGAGAGAAGAGTGAAACTGTCTCCCTGCTCAGCTAGCAAAAGCCTAGAAAGGACAATCCTGTGCTGCCTGTTTCTCATTCTTTATAAAAGTCCATGGGGTTATTTGTTAGCTCTGATGGATTGATCAGCTTCTAGGACTGAAATTGTTCTTTGTCTCCAATTAAATTTGCACATACAGTGAGTTCTTACACCTGCCCTCTTTTTCAGGCTTTCATCCTTTCTCTGTGGGCAGGTCAGAGAGTGAGACTAAGATTATACAGAAGAGGGAAATCAATCCAAAGAGAGAACTGACATTGAAGTAGTGGAAAAAATCTGTTTGCAGGAATATGACTGCTCTTTCTGCACATATTCACAGAATCCTAGAAAGTGATAAATTGCCAACTGAAAACAAATTCTCTCTGAAAGGCTTATCACAGACAGAAAGAACAGAGAATTTACACTAACACAATCGCTAACCCAACTGGTGTTTTTACAGTTTTCTATACTTGTTCTTGAAACTAGAATGAACAAATAAATATTTCTATGCTCCAATCAAACATGTAAATTCATTTGTATTTTTCCTCACCAAGTGCCAGAGTGAATAAGGGGAAATTAAATGTAATTTTACTGTTCAATCAGTCAAAACTGACAACCAACAATGAAAGACATTAATCTGAATTAGCAGCATAGGGAAAAAAATGACACAACACTGTCTGTAGGATCGGATGGAATTGATACCTATCACTAAAGGCGACCTGATGAATTCTGACTCACTCTTTGCAGTGATCATGATTGCAATTTACTATTGTACAAGATACTTCCTGCTTTTCAGGGCAAATTCTCCAAGTATGTGTCACCAATCAGAAAATGCCTTCAGAAGATGAGGCTGTAAGCTGAAAGAATTAAGTCTTTTCATGGGGTAAGTAGTCAGCTTCTTAAAACAATCAGTTATTTTTCCATTCCTCTTCCAACAACCTCGCTGTTTTTTATGGGTTGTATTCTGTGTGATTCTGTGATCTCTGTTCCAGTGTCCTCTAGGACAACTTTCCAAATCAGTCTTACTGCCTTCCAAGAGCTTCTATGTGGTAGACAGTGATCAGGTATCTCCTGCTCCCCCGTGGACATCCACCTAGACTGGTTTAGATGTTTCCTTGCCGTAGACAAAAGCAGTGGGGGAACAGACCACTTCTTTGCAAACTCTCTGACTTCAAAGGATTCTCCTAGAGCTCCTGCAGCTGCATCTTAGAGCCTCTCCCAGAGACTTGCTATGCAGTTTCTTAGGGCATCATTCCGTGTCTGGTGAACCGAGTCAGGTGTGGGCTGCCTGCCTGACAACCTGGAAATACCCTGTGCAATACAAAAAAAACCACAGGAGAAATCCAGTATCACCTTCTCGTCTAAATCATTCCTTCTTCACAAGTGCCCTCTTCAACAATATCCACCTATGCTCCTCTGTGAGTTGCCTGTAACGACCCTCTCAGACACGTTTACTCTTTGAAATGCAAATGTAGTCGTTTAAGGTGCTCAGCCCTGACAAACCTCAACAAATGTTTGTTTGTTTCTCCACACGAAAATGTACAGTGAAAATCTCTTGTGATCTAAGTACTCTGATTAGAAGGTTAAAGAACTATTGTTGAAGGGATTCCTTCTCTAAGACATTGCAATTTTGTGATTAATGTCAGAGAACAGACAGACAACCTTTGGCTATCCATATTTCAAAGTATCTAGGCTTCTAACACCTGCATAAGAGCATCGAAACTTCCTGTGACATAAGAGGAAAACAGTTGCCCAAGAAGATGTCGTGTAACAAAATTCCTAGGACTCAGGACACTTTGTACAAAGTGAGAGACCTCCTCTCCTTACAGCAAATGAAAGCTGCTCAGTATCACCTCTGGAGTTTAAGCAATGATTTGCTGCATCCTGAGTGGATACCTCTCTTAATATGTGGACGAGTTGATGACATCTAACTGACCAATCTTAGCAGAGCGACACTGATTTAATGGGAACCTGGACACTGAGTGAAGTTATAAATGCTTCATTAAGCTGTTGTGATGAAAATCATCTTGGGTTTCAACCTGACTCTTTATAAACCCTGGAGATAAACAGGTACTTCCAGATTATGCTTTATTTAATTTTAAAATATTCCTTCAGAGTAGCATGTATAAAATATATTCTCAAAGTACTCCTTCTGTCCATAGACTTCAGAGGATGTACAGTTTAAGAGGCAGACGTCTACAGTGTAGATATTTAGATGAGTACCATTTCAAGTGTTTTGGGCCAAGAAGGGCATCAAGAAGGCCATTTAGTCAATAACATCTACTGAGTATGGAAAGGTGCTCAGCTCCCTCTCAAGTTTATACCTATATTTAGTCAGCTGAACAGCTCTCTTGACTCCACTCCCTGTAGCAACTATATCTCCACTGACTGCATAGGCAGTGAAACTCTGGCTATGCAAACAACTAAATGAATGTGAATAACATCTAACTGAATCCTGCCTTAGGAGCATAAGACTTTCAGAGACCTTACAATGAGCAGTATGCCTGGGAAATACAGCTGTCCTAACAGCTGCTGTAAAAAATAGGGGCAAAACCTCTGCAGACTTCCAGGAAGAAATTCCCCTAGTGCAGTCTGTTTAGAACATCTGTGATTTCTGTAATTATTGCCTGGTTTCCCTGCTCACATGTGCCCATGCCCAGATGAACCAGTTGTTTCCATAATGATAAAGAGATGAATAAAAGGCTGAGAAGATACTTGCTGTTAATTATTTGCATTTAGGGAGGGGTATAATTAGTTTTACAATTCCTAATGCTATCTCCATCCATAAACAAGAGTCCATATTAGTTAGTAGTTAGAAGAGACCACATATGCCACAGATTACTGTAGCTCTGTAACGGACTTTTCCTTTGCTTTTTGTTTCTGGCTTTTGGTTTGTTTGTTCGGTTTTTTTCAGTGCTTTGTGATTTCTTGCTCATCTATTCTATTCAGCACTCCTGAGTTCAGAACTTCCTTTATTGGAAATAGGAAGTTCACATTGATCATAAGATCTGAAAGAGACCATTGAGGATGACAGCTAATGATATTTTAGAGGTTCTTAAATTAGAATTCAGCCCATTCCTAATAGAAAGGAAAAAGTCAACACACTGCCAATTATAGCAAGGCGACATTCTTCCACACATCATTAGCTGCAGATGCATGGATTTAAGTGAGAATTTGGACTTCTTTCTTAGGTTGCCAGTTTGACATACATTTGTCTTCGAAAGGAAAGTACAGACACTGATTTCCCATTTACGAGTGAGTCTGGTCTTCTGGAAGGAGCGTTAGCAGTAGGCAATTGGTTTCTAGCACTCTTCCAAAGGTGAGGAGGTGCTGGCAGAAGTGACAACAATGTTAAGATCACAGAGCCACAGAATGTTAGGAGTTGGAAGGGACCTTGAAAGATCATCTAGTCCAACTCCCCTTCCACACCAGGATTCCCTAGACCAGGTCACACAGAAGCACGTCCAGATAAACTCATATTGAACAACTGATATTCAAAATACAGAGGATGACTTTGCTTGTATTGTTGAAATAGAGAGATTCCATAATTCAGCAAAAGCTAAAGGGTCCTCAATTTTAATTATGTCTTTTAACTCTGAAAAGCTCATTAAAAATGTCTTCTTATGCTAGGAAAAGACAGTTTTTAAGTGGCACAAAAATACAAAACCCTCCCAGCAGGTTCTAACTGTATCAAAAGAGGCCATTTCAATCTCTCATCCAACAATAGTTAGAAGCTGGTGTCAGTAGTGCTTAAGCAATTTTAGATATCCGCTCTCCATGCCTGTCTGTTTGCTCTAATCCCTACTGTGTACCATCCATGGCTACATCATGAGAATTTGTGTGGCCAGGTGGAGAACCAGAATGGAAAACTAGTTCAACTGAAAAACAAATATATTGGCTGTGGACCAATGGGAAAAGTATAGAAGCTACATGTGTCACCAAAGAAAGACAAGTGTGCGCATTAACAAAGTATAGATGTATTTCTAAGTACCCCTCTCATTCACAGTAACAAATACATGTACTGATGCAGAACTTGGTTGACTTGCTACCTTCAGTCTCCACCTGTCTGTATACACTAGTCTCCCCAAATCATATGTACTGTGATTCCTACCTTTTGTTTCATGACCTAGTGAGTACTCCAGGATGCCAGATAAAATTGCCAGGGCTGAAGAGCAGGGCATTTGTCAGGAGTGCCTGAAGGGATCCTTCTGAAAGCAGTAAGGTGCCTGCCACTGCAACACACTTCTTGTACTTCATTGCCTGTCCACAGTGCTTCTTATCTGAAGATTACGATCATTCACTGATGGGAACTCCCTGTCTTCTTGTTAGACCTCCTCACAGAGAAGGTCTTCTGCTTTATCAGAAGCATCCCTCTTCAGAAGCTCACTGTACCACCAGCTAGCATGGCTACATCCACAAGGCATTCACAGACACAGTGAGAATGTTTCCCTTATTTACATGCAGCCCTCCATCTGGACAGAACCTCAGCTGAAGATACCCATCAGTTCCCTCTGTAAATCATAGAACCATTAGAGTTGAAAGGGACCTCAAAGATCATCTAGTTCCAACCCCCTGCCTGGCAGGGACACCATCCACTAGATCAGGTTGCTCAGGGCCCCATCAAGCCTTGTCTTAGAAGCTTCCAGGGATGAGGCTTCCACAACCTCTCTGGGCAACCTGTTCCACTATCTCACCACCCTCATAGTGAAGAACTTCCTCCTAATGTCTAATCTAAACCTGCCCTCCTCTAGCTTACACCCATTTCCCCTGTTTCTATCACTGTCCGACCTCCTAAAAAGTCACTCCCCAGCTTTCTTGTAGGCCCCCTTCAGATACTGGAAGGCCACAAGAAGGTCTCCTCGGAGCCTTCTCCTCTGCAGATTGAACAATCCCAACTCAAGAGAAAAACTCTGGAGAATGCGGGCATCGATCCCGCTACCTCTCGCATGCTAAGCGAGCGCTCTACCATTTGAGCTAATTCCCCTGCAATGCATGATGCAGCAACATGCTGAGGTCTTTCTGTTTGGTGTCTCTCTCTGTACTCCTGAGCTCTTTCTGAACCTTCCACTTCTTTCCTCAGTCTGTAATTTTTGTTTGTTTACAATTAGCTGAAACCTGGAATTTTTCTACTCTTGCTGTCTTCTCTGTGTTAATCACTGCTGAAGTTTTAAGGGCCTCCTCTCTAGCTAATTGCTGGAGAGCTAATGGCATAGTGTTAGCACTCTCTAGAAATGTGCTAGTATGCTTAACATACACACAGACACAGATGCAAATGCCACCACCACTATATGTAGACATTTTATCATGTTATCTTTATAATACCTACAATAGGTAGGAGCAAGTGCCTTAGGAATATTCAATTATAAATACATAATTTTTGTAGCTATGAAAGTTTTATAGTTTAAAAACTTTCAACTCTGCTCATGCAGATACATTCTTTAATAAAGCTGTTTGTTAATGCTTCATGGCCTGCTGGCAAAAAAACTGATGTAGGAACAAGTTACTAGGCCAATACATTCTGGTTTAGGAGATTACAGGTTTTTCTTAAAAGAGGATTAACACAAAAGCATGCTTATGCTTTCAATTGCATTATTACATTTATCATAGCATAATGTAGAGTAACTAAACGGACCTACATATTTTTTGTTGTCTTTGGTTAACCTGGAGATTACAGAGGAAACTGCAGAGATTGAGGAACACAGGTTAAAAGAAAGGAAGCAAATTTGCTAAAGCCACACAAATTGGAAGGTCTAGGAATGGATTGCAGTTTCTTATTCCTCATTTAGAGTATTACCAATTGCAACATGTATTTTCCTCTCTGTAAGCAGCTTTTTGACCCTTATGACAGTTCACTAATAAAACAGCCTATTTTATAGATGTATGTATTGGTGCTCCCACCTTTTACCTTGCACTTGCAGGTCAACTAATTACATAAGGGACACTATCTCTTATTTCTCCCTAGTATGAGATGAAAGTAAGTTTTCTGGAGCTTTTTTTTTTTCAATTTCCAAGAACATGCTCTTGCATTCTACATCCAGAACTCCAAGTCTGCAGAACAATGAAAGATCATTTTTATATTGTGTAGGAAAATTATCCTTTTTTTACACCCTGCTGGCATATTACTGTGAAGAGAAATATATCCCTAGCTTCATGTAAGTATAAATGAGGATATTAACTCCCTGCCTCATAAGCCAGTCCTGCACTGAGGTGGCAAAGCATGTCAATGCTCCGTAAAATACCAGCATGAGGAGGAATAAGCTCTGCCCTGTAATAAAAATCAGCATACAACTGAAAGTGATACAAACTAGGGGATGGTAGGCTTAGGAAAGAAAACTGGTTGCAGTATACTACTGCTAGGGGAGAAGACAGGTATATCAACTTAACAGTACTGAGTTGATGAAGGTAAAAAATATGTTGTTCCCCTCTGCTTCCTGAATGGAAGTGCTCAGGGTTTCAAATGGAAGATCCCTCTTATGTCCCCGAAGCCCCTCTGGAGATGATGCTGCCCTCTAACAATGGACTCTCAGTTCCCAGTGGCATGGTGGTTATTCATACAGGGCAGAGGATGGTCACAGCCACCCTGCATTCCTGATGAGTCACACCCTGTTTTAAAATTCAAAAAATCATAGAATGGACTGGGTTGGAAGAGACCCTAAAGATCTAGCTCCAACCCCCCTACCATGGGCAGGGATGCCACCCATTAGACCAGGTTGCCCAGGGCTGCATCCAATCTGGCCTTGAACACAGTCAGGGACGGGGCAGCCACAACCTCTCTGGGCAACCTGTTCCAGTAACTCAACACCATCTGGGTAAAGAATTTCTTCCTAAGATCCAAAAGATGCATGACTAGAGCTTAAAAATACTTGATGGCTGTCACCGTAGGGACGGACACGACATCCAGATTCAGCAACAGATAGCAATTTTATTAGTGGCTACACTACTTTTATACTTCTGCAGAAAGGATAATGACCAACTACCTTCATACAGAAAGGGCACTAACCAATTAGTAACTAACACCTTCATACAAAAAGTATACTGACAAATTAGCAAGTGACACTTACATATACAAATTATACTGACCAATTAAGAAGCAACACTTACTAGGAAAAAACAGCTACCATAAATGGCATAAAAACAGTGCACTATAAAACATGTGAATGTGATAAGACTGACACTGTTAGCTGTGCAGAGGGTGGCATGCCAAGACTGTGGGTCTCTGAGTACCAGCTGCAAAGCTCCTGGTTAGCTGACTCCCACCTTTTCTCTCAGGCTACCTAACTACTTCTTGTGAGAAACTGACCTCTGCCTTGTCCAGCCTCCCCTCTGTAGCCCCTGCAGCCCACAATAACACACCACAGATGGCAATCTCCAGGGTGGAACTGCGCAGGTGAAAGATATTGCAGAAGGGACATCTCTTTTTTTCTATCACGAAAAGTTTTTGTGGAAAATGGAGAGAAGGGGGTAAAAAGTAACAAGAAGAAACAAGATGTCCATCTACTTAAGCAAATTCACTACACTCAAAAATCTGTCACAGTTACTACTGTGTTGGTTACTATACCATTCAAAGGGTCTTTCATGTCTTTTACCATCCACCAACTTCATGCTCAGCACTTCTATCATCTCCAATGTTTTATCTGATATTGAGTTTGTCATTTGCACCTACAATCCCCTTCATTTCCTGCTTGGTTCCACCCATTGCTCATTGTCTACCAATGTGAAAGTAGAAGACATACAGTCATCTTCCTTTCACTATTTTCTTTGCTGTTACTGTTCCTTGTGATTCCTGCCTCCTGTGTGAATAAGTTAATGCCTTCTTTGTGGGGATTTCTTATTGTGTTTTGTCTTTGTTCATCAAATCTCAACACATTTCTTTTTTCATTGCTGGTGTTCCATATTGGGACTCTTGGAAATATATCCTTACCCCTTCTATCACAGAAGATCTTTTCAAAGCTATTTCAACACAATCAGATCCCAGTTTCACCAGAAGAAAGGACATTTCCTTTGAGAATCCTAGCATAGGAAATAACCACAATCAATCCATACCCCTTTCACAGAGCCTGCTACCTGAAAACACTTCACAAAACAGGAATTATGATTCCCATTGACCAACAAAGAGAACAAGACACAAAATGTAAAGGTAACTGCTGGAATAAACCAGATCATCACTGGATGAAGGTTCTCCATTATGCCAGTGCTCAAATGACCAAAATACCTACATTGAAAAAGAATGCAGAATTTAGTGCTTATCATTACATTATATCAGAAAGTTAAGAGAAAATTCCTCACTCATTTTTAATCCTTTTGTTAATGTCTGGATGTGCTTGTAACAGTTAGATGTCCAGAGCTTCATGAGAGGTGTATTTTAGTTCAGCCCCTGTGTATCACTGGGATACAAAGCATTTGAAGTCAGTATCAGTGAGGAACCACAGGTGAAGAAAGCACAATCAGAATGGGTGAGAAGCAAATTCTCCCACACTCAGCTGTCTAAATTAAATATATGTAATCAGAAACAATGAAGTGTTATGTTATTCAAAACAACTCAAACATAAGATGTCACTGTTCCCAAGTACAGACCTTCAGATAGATCCTTGGAGATCTTATAGAGGATTGTGGCTTCCTATGGAGGCCACAAAAAAGGAGGTCTAACCCAGATTCTCAAAGCTTAACTAGCAATATATTTTCCTTTTCTTTAAAAATGTCTAGGAAATCTCCCTTTGGACTTGTCTCTGCCAAAACCAGTGCTCATGAAACACCAAAAAATCTTATCACAGAATCACAGAATGTTAGGAGTCAGAAGGGACCTTGAAAGATCATCTAGTACAAACACCCTGCCACAGCAGAATTCCCTACATCAACATTTCTCTCTGATCTTGTTTCTCCTGCAGTCTATAGGCAAATTCTGCTACTCACATTCAGCTCTCCCTTTGTGAGCTCAGATTAATCTCATAAATTAAAAGGCAGCTTACAGCAGATATTGCCCATAAGACAGAAGCCCACCCTATACAACTTATTGGAAGAGAGAAAGAATTATTTTTCATTTGTAGAACTCCACTAGGGAAAAGCAGATATATCTCAGTTAGCAGACACCAGTGCCTGCATATTAAAAATACATTAAGATCAATAAATGGATAACTGAAACATCTATTAAAACATTTCCACCTATTATAAAAGACATGCATAGCTGTGTAATTGAAATATATTCTGTCCACAATACTACAAGATAAAGAATTTCAATGAAAATATAAAGCACAGAATGACATTTCTTACTGTTAATTATCCAGCAAATAGGATTATTGCTTTCTTTCCATGTAATTTTTGTGTGACTGTGTACTAGTATATAACTTCAGATTTACAGCTGCAGGATGAAAGTCGATCAATCTGCCAAAAATCTGGAAAAAGGGAAAGCAGGCTCCCCTCCTCATTCCTTCAAACAAGGTGCTCTTCACTCTTGTTTCGAAAGGACCTTCTTTTTAGGACTGCCAGCAAAATTTTATTTCCATAACTCTTTCCATCCCTAGCCTCCTTATCCTTATCTTCCCATCATTACCTCTATGACTATTCCCATGATTTATTCCCTGAGGCATTAAAGCTGTGAGCATATCTTACTGCCCAGAAACTGGAGCACAGAATCATTTTACTTATATCATGAAGCAGATTTATGATCAGTGCTGGCATAATCAGGAAAACAGAAACATAAGGTTTCCTGAACTAAAAATAGAGTTGTACATGACTAAGCAAACTTTTGTACTACCTATAGTGCATAGAGATATAGTGTAAAGGAACATATTTAGTAAACTAACATTGGAACTGGGCTCATGTACATTTTTTATGTACAAGCTTTAGACTTGAGTTCTGCTTCAAGCATTGTGGTAGGAACCTTCCTCTAAGCATGCTCAGGACCCGCACTGAAGCACAGAATAACTTCCAACAAGTCAAACATAGTACTGAAAAGATAGTGTTTTGTACTTTTTTGAAAGCAACACTGATCTACAGAGTTGGATCTCTATTTCTGAGGAGGCTGATGTCATACTCCAAAAAAGGGCAAAGAGAAGGGTGCACAGCTTTGGGGAACTCTGATATGATAAATGTCTTAATTTCCTTCTCTTTACAGTCAAAAAGGGTGGTGAAATACAGTAGGTCTTACCAGAAACTGTCAGCTTTTCACTCTATCATTCCAGAAAATGAAAGGATTAAAGCTGAGAGGGCTACATTTAGATCTATCCCCAAAACATCACTAGAGGTACCAGGACATGAGGGGCAGGATTAAGGATGGATGTGTATTACACAAAATGCCTAGCAACAAGAGACCTGAGGTGGATGATCAAAGGACATCCTTCCTGGCACTATTCTAATTGTCCTGGGTAGCCTGGGGAAGCTCTGCAAAGCTGGTCCCTGGAGTTATGCAGAAAAGCCACCTTAGAGGAAAGTCACATTCCAAGCCATGGTGCTACCACACTGCCATTATAAGATGTCTGCAGGGATGGAAAATCATGTTTGTTTGTTTGACTTCAGAAGCCAAAGTGAAGGAAAAAAAGTGAGAAAAAAGAAATCAATTTGGCTTTGGAAAGATTTTGATGATTCAGAGACGTGCTTGCTGCAGAGACACTGGGAGAGTCGAAAATACCCTGTCCTTGAAAAGCAATTGACTAAAGCTCAGACTTAAAATATTTTGCCATTGCTACACTCCATATTGAAATAGCCTGCTCCCTAAGGAGATTCACCCTCACTAAGGGTGTAAATCACATACATTTTAACTGCACAGGGCAGAAGCTCTTGAGTTACCATGCAGCAAAACCAGTACATCCCCACAAAGCGCAGCTCCTGGGCAGTGAGCCTAAAACCAGCTGTGATCCTAAGCTGACTGTTGCAGGGTTCTTGGTATCTACATTTTCACTTCTCTCAAGAAAGGGGATGGAAAAGTATTCAAGACCATACCTAAGTGTCACCAGTGTCTGATGGGTATTGAGTTACACTGATTCTCAGCTGGAGCCAAATCCAATCCTAATGCTGGAGTCTAGTGAACAAGGTGACCTACCAACCTGCCACACTGAAGTGACTTAAACATGCTTTGAAAGGGAGAAAAAAACCCATTGACACAGACAAAGACTGTGATCCTTTCATTCCCCCCCACCCTTGAGGTATTTACTACTCAGTGTTATTTGGGTGTTCTTGCTGTTCATAAAGGCCATGTATTTTTTGGCTTGAGATTGAAGGAGAGCTGGCATTAGCCCACGATGCAGTCGACTGTGGTGAGGGCTCTGCTTATGCTCAGAACATGATGTTAATGCAGCAAACCCTGCTCTTCAATTAAACCTCATCAACAGCAAGTTAATACTGTAGCCTCAGTCAATTAGTTGCAGAACTAAAAACACTGCAACTTCCCCTGGAGCACAAGCCAGCAGAGCTAAGCAAGCCATAGAATCCAGGGTTAAAGCATACCGGTACCGGTGACTTTCAGTAAATATTGTTCAGCACTTCCTTAATAACTGTCATTCAAGAAATCTCAACCCTGGGTAAAATTCCAAGTCCCTAATCACAGGTGTTCTACTGCTTTTGGGGGAGCCACCAATACTCAGAATTCCTAAAATTCAGACAACAACTGTCACAGCCTCAACACATAACAACTTTGGATTTTTTTTTTCCTTTTCAGAGAAAAATGGCCTCTTAGTTCAACACACAATTTTTTTTTCTCCTTCAAGAGAAAACCAAGCAGATAGAAACCTAAAGGTCTGGCAATTTATATTGTAAGGATCATAAAAACTGAACATGTTTTCAGGCTTTATGGTCATAAAATGAATTTCGGCAAAGTGATATGTTTGTTTCTTCTTAAATTTTTTGGGGAAATTTATTTTCCTCTCACTGCAAAGACTGCTCTTAACACATATGGTTTCTGGAGTTAATTTTGAAATTCCAGCTTTCTGGTACACCAGAATTTTTACCACTTTATAAACTGCAAGCACATAATTTCTGCCGCTTATTTCTATGTCCAGGTTCATCACTCTGCTCTTGATAAATAGAAACATGCAGGAGTCCTATTAGTGAATTTGGATTTATGAGCAGGCTTGAATGACAGATGCTTGCATGTCATGAATATGAGAGCAGTGAGTTTCTAAATATGACAGGCAGGATTAGACTTTTGGATTTATACTGTACAAGAAATACCCAGCCACTAGAGACTTCCTGAAGGAGAAGAAAATGTAATGTAAAGTTAGAAATGAAGGTATGTTCACAGAAACATGGAACCTGAAAGAGTCTCAGCCATATTGTTTCTTTGATACTGCAGGTGATCACTTGATAAAAATATCAGGATCTGTCTTAAAGCTATTTAGGCTTTTCATTCTCTGGATTCTGCAAGACCACTGCAGAAAATTGGCTGTGGAAAATTTGTATTCATTCATTTCTGGGGGAATATTTACTTTTAACTGAAATAGCCAGTCCTCCTCCACAATGTTTACCTATTGAGACACAAACTCAGAGCAACACACTCCAGACATTGTACTACAAGCCTAAACTAGACATGTTGTTTTAATGTCACTCCAAAAGGACAGACTTCTCACAAAGGAAGAGATGGCAGCACATGGAAAAATATCTTAAAAGGAACAAGTTAGGACAGGGTGGGAGGTGAAGAATTACTGGGAGGATAATGAGAGGGGGAGGTTTCAAACAATCCCCCAGTCAACATAGGGCAGAGAAACACTCTTAATGCCCTCATTTCTTCCTTGGCTGCTCATGTTTCTGCTAGGAAGGCATCTGTCCAACTCCACCTTTCAGTTCTCAATTTAAGGTATAAAGTAGTGGTGAGACCAGTGGTCACCACTAGGCCACCAGAAAGGTGAGCTCCTAACAGGACACACAAACATCTGACACTAACAGCTTTAAGGAATAAAACAGGTTTCAAAGACAGTATGCTTCATTTCCAGCTGTGGCTCAGTTAGATGCTCAACAGTATAAAAAACATGTTAAGAAAAGATGCCTGAGCTTATTACCCTGGTTACTGTCTTAATGTTGAGATATTACTTCCTTTATATTTACCACCTTCCTTTTAAATAAGCTAGTAAGCCCCTGCACCACATCTCTTGGGAGACCATTTCAGAAATTAATGGAAGTCACTGCTGGAGAGTTTTACTTTATATTCTGGCTCTATTTTTCTTGGCTCAATTTCATCCCCTGAAGTCAGCATAGAGAAAAAGATTCATAGATTTTCTTAAGGGCAGAAAGGACCCCAGTGATTGTCTAGCATGACATGTGTAACACAAGACGTAAGTCTTCACACTACTCAATTTGATTCCAAATCCATGAACCAGTGTTTTTTTCTTGTCTTATTTATGTGGGGGGTTTTTTGTTTTGTTTTTAGTAAAGATAAATCCAATGCTGAATTTAAAACTTTCAGTGATAGGAAACATACTTCAGCCCTTAGTAGGTTTAGTTTGCTCACTGCTCAAACTCACACTTCATTTTTAGTTGGAATTCGTCTTGTTTGAACTATCAGTCATTGTTTCACCTTTGTTTGGTATACTGCAGAGCCTTATCAAATTTATTCCTTCTGCCCTTTCCCTTCCCCCTGCAGATACATTTAGAATGCAATCAGGTCACCCTGTAAGTCTTCTTTGATAACTAAATTGAGTTGCTCGAGTCTTTCAGAACAAGGCATGTTTCCCAAGCCTGTAAGCATTCATGTGGCTTTTCTCTGAATCCCTTCCAATTCATCAATACCCATCTGAAGCGTAGACACCAGAACCAAAGAGTATTCCAGCAGCAATCTCACCAGTGCCAAATGCAGAGTTAATTTAACCTCACTATTTCTACAGAGTTCTCTCACATTTAAGCATTCAAAGATTACACTAACTTTCTGAACCATGCTCATTGAACATGAAAACCATAATCTCTGTGAATTTTTTCTTCCTTTGCCTTCAAGTCTTCCATGCTATGTGCATATTGTATATTTTTATTTTCCATACATATAGACCTAGATCTGGCTTAGCTGAAAGACATATTTCCTTGTTATCTTCAAAGTGGCAGATCATTCAGTGATCTATTCTCTTTCATGCTCCCCTCTAAGCCTGTATTACTTATAGACTTAATCCATGAGGAGGTGGTCTACTCGTTAGGATTCACCGCTATCACATCCAGGACCTGGGTTCAAATGCCAGTCAGGGAAGCTTTATTGTGACCTAGTCTTAGGGAATCCTGCTCTGGCAAGAGGGTTGGACTAGATGATCTTTCAAGGTCCCTTCCAACTCCTAACAACATTCTGTGATACTGTGATAATTATGTTCTAATTTTTAGTTCCAAGTTGTTGCTATATTTGTTGAATAGTGCAGGTCTGAGCAGATTCTTGTGGGAAACACAGGCATTTGACAAAAGTTCTCTTGTAATTAGATTTTAAGATCCATTTTTTAATGAGGTTTCAATACATTCAGTGTGTACCCCATCGATTTTGTATCGCTCTGGCCTATAAGTCAATATATCATGTGAGTATCATTCCCAATGTCTAAAAAAAATCTACTATATCAACAATATTACACTGATAAAATAGACATGAAGTTTCACTCTAAAGAAATAGTATCAATTCAGTGAACTAAGACCATTTTTCATAAAATCCTGTTGATTGGCATTTGCTATTTCCCCCTCATTAACACTTTTATTACTAGAGTCATGTCTCAGACATGCCTTTATTTTGCCCAGAACTAATGGTTGCCTGACAAACTTGTAATTACCTAAATCAGCCTGTTCTCTTTTTTCAAATATTGTTATTCTGGTGATTTTATTCAAGTTCTCTGGAATATGCTCTGGATTCCTAAAACAAATCAATATTAATGGTCATTGACTACTTTTTGTTAGATGCAAGCCATCTATATCTGCTGATTTTAAAAGTTCTGCTTGACTCCAGCCTGGATTCTTGTTCAAGTTGAAATTATTTCTTCATTGTGATCATCATATGATGTTAATATTCATTAATTCTGAGACCTGGAGCAGAAAACCTTACTAAACTTTATTCCAGTATTATTATGAGGTCCCAGCAATGTAATAATGCTATTGTTATGTTTCTCATAGTTTTGACATACTTAACACCAACATTTCTACTTATTTTATCTTTACATCTGCTGATTGCAAATTTCTACATGTATGTTTTTGCTTCTATTTACCACTCATATATATGTATATACACACACAAATTCAGAGTTGGCTACTTTTCATTCTAAGCAGAATGAGAGGCTTTTTTAAAGCAATATAGTGTTTCCTCAAATATGCAATTGTGACTTTTCGGCATTTACTGAAATATTCATAAACAAGTCCCACTTATTTTTTATATTTTTCCATTTAAATTCTTTCTCCATGCAAATTTAGCTCATAATTGTTTCTGTCTCTGAGAATCTGACCTTTTTAAAGCACAAGGTATAAATACAAATGATTTTAAATGCATTGAAGACATGACCATGTACACCTCACTCATGGTTCCCAGGTAATTTTCTCTTTGACAGTGAATATAAAGCATAATACAGATTTTCCCAGTGTTGCATGCAATATAATTCTTGTATGCTAAAAAGGATATTTTAGTACTGTCAATTTAAAACATTGAAAATACTGGTCTCCTCAAAATAATTTTCACCCCATATAACTTACAGAGGTATCTTTAAGGAAGTCTTTACACTGTTCTCTTGTGCTTTGGTGATTGGTAGTTGTTAGTGGCAACAAATGTCCACTTTATTCTTTGTCTATTTTAATGTGATCTATAAGTGTAGAAGATCATTTGCAAAGCTCTTGATGGCACAGCTGATAGTATTCTTGAGTAAGTCAGTGTTGTCAATTTGAGCCTTCCTAAACTGATTATAAAGAATGATTGTCATAATTTCAGCATGTTAACATTCTCCCTAGACTTGATTAATACCCATCAAACCAAATCTGGGTTCATAAATGTTCATAAACATTTTTTTATTACCAAAGATCCCAGTACTGAAGTATGGATAATTACACAGTCCAGTTTCTTTAGTTCTCTTTGTGTTTAATTTTTTTCTTAATATCTTAATTTTGTGCAAAACAATGCACTTTGATCCTTTCCCTCCTTCCTATGTTGTTTCTTCAGTCTGTTCCTGATCAGCTTGTCTAGTACAACTACCTTTAGTGAATTGATTCCCCATTTACCAAGATAGGAGAAGATGATGCCAAATTGATGGTTGCTACCAAAAAAACACAGTCCAAGTTTTCAAAACTCCTTATCTAGCCATCAGTCCCTTTCCAAAATTTTCTCTCCTGTTTTCCATCTGTTGAAGCCTCCAAAGAAGACTCATCATTCTTTCTTCTCTGGTGCCAATACTGAAAGATCTATGAGTCGTCACCTAAATCACACAGAAATGCATAAATGAATCCCCCAAAAGGCCGGTGCCACTTCTTGTCCCTTAACTTTGAATCCTAAGCAGTTCTGCTTCACTCATCAGCTATGGGAACTTCATACTCCATCAAGTGGAGGTCTTTTACAGCTCATCTAGGATAAATTCCTAAAAAACTATTGACTTGGATTATGACTTTTTTGCAGTTAAGCCTGGTCTTATCAGGCCTTCTCTGGAGGGTTCCCAGCAATTCTCCACTCTAGTCTACTCACTGGAAAAGAGCACCATTTTTGAGACAGAATTAGGAAAAAGCAGTAAGGGTTCCATAAACATATAACACACGAGTAAACAGTGTGAGGAAAATATCAAGCCACTCAGATTTGAGCAATAATGGGATGGCCACAGAAGACAGCCCAGAATCAATAGCAAATTCTTTTTTTAATTCCTAAAACTATCTGTCCTTAAATGTGTCTTTTGATGTTTGTTGCAGTAATGTCTGTGGATTTGGCCAATTCTCAGGTTGTTAACTTCAAATTGATACTTGATCCATTTTTTAAAATCCATTTCTACCCATGTTAACTTATCCATCAATGGTTCAGTTTTGAACGAGTCTTGCAAAGAAAACAAGAGAGAAAGAAATAAAAATTAGACATACAAGTTCCATCCCTACTGCTTTTTTTATTATCTTAAAAGAATAACCTCCATCTCTACTCTTTTTCACCAGAGCTTTTTGCCTTCAAGAATCTGAGATTTTTCAAAAGGTTAAAAAATATCGAGGTACCAAGTAGTAATGAATGGCACAAATATTTTCTTTCTTAAACACATTAACAGTAGGAGGGTGTATGCATGTAAAAGGAGGGCATACACTTAATATAGTATATTCATTATTCTCTAGTGTACTATGTACTGCAGAAAAGAGTTATTTACATGCATGCAAACAGAAATGTGTGTACACAGATCTGTGATGACACCACTGTATATAGTATGAAAGAAAATTTGAACTGACAACCTCAGTAGCTAGAAGCACAACACTCAGTACCAGAAGTCAGACTCTCAATCCAGCATTAGAGCTGGTAATACCAGGGTAGGTCTTACACACACTGTGAGTTACATAAATGTGTGAAAGAGAACGTATTTTGGTATGAGTTCAGATTTTCTCATACAAAGGCTTAGTGATTATTTGGGAAATACTACAACTCTGTCCTAGATATTGTCGAGAAAGATTGATTTTCTGAATACAAAAGACAGAGTCATGCCGATGTCTTAATAAGGCTGGGACAACTAGTGGGACTGGATACATAATTTGCTACATAAACAATGAGAAGCAGTGGCTAAATAAGTACTATTTACCCTCACTGAAAATTAGGAATTATAAAATATTTTTTATTCCCTGAAATTGGAGAGGTTACAGATTTTTTGCTAAAGACTTGATTGAAACAAAACCCACTTTATACCTCTGCTGCACTTTCTGGAATGAAATGCAGCTGCAATTTTGAAGAAGCAGCTAGGTCAGGTAAGATGAAATACAAAACAAGAGTAGACTGCCTACATTGTCCAAGTCAATCAGTTTCCCCAGGCTATGCCTGCATTTCTGCTTCACACTTTTGAAGTTTGTTCTTACAGTTGTGGCAGCCAGAAAGCCATCTAGTGCCAGGTACAGTTTTGCAGACATGAGTCTCTTGATATTAAAAGTGCTCCTGAGACTCCTAAAACTGTACATAACAGAAAGACACTGACTCCTCCTAATTCATTTCCATTCTTTCTGCAAGTTGTATGACTTCTGGGTTGATGAATTTTAACATGTTCTCTGTGATGTGCAATGATCTCTTATTTCAGTTTTAGTTTCCTTATTGCTTCTGTGCTGAGGGTACATTTTTATTAATGCATCAGCAGTGTCTCTCCTTAGTATGGTAAGCAGAGGTTTATGTGGATCATTATGTTTCTTTATAAAAAAATGGGGATAGAAGATGTATTTTTGAATTGTAAGTGTACAAAATTGTTATTATTGTTTATGTTGTTTATCACATGTTGGACTTAAATTTTTCACATTTTCTCTCAAGTCCTGGCCTCCCGGTAATGTCTTGCATGTATCAGTCACATGAGGACTCCAGGTGAGTCTCAATTGCAAAATTAAAGTCCCAATCTGAGTTCCAGCTAAACTGCTGAGCATGAAAGCCTCTCGTGCAGAACTAGATATTTTAATACATCACACTATGAAGTCACAAACCAAAAGAGGCACTTGGATTGTGGATTCAAGGTTTTGTGCACCAGGAGGCCTATTGCCTAGGTGGTGTTCAATCAGACAGCTCCTAAGCTTCACAAACTAAATGGACAAGGTCATTGCCATTGTCATTTTACAGAATTAAGACAAAGATTTTAAATGAGTTGCTGAGCATCTTATGAGGTACCTATGTCAGACTCTGGAACCGTACACTGACTTGTTGTCCTTAGCTGCAAAAGTGTTTATACAAGCCTTTCTAATGGCCATACTGAAAACAAACTTCCTGTGTAGTGATTCCTCAAAAGTATGTCCATTAAGGTGTATGATCAAAAGCTCAATCAATCCATAACTGCAATAATCTTTCCAGTGGCCCAGACCCCCTGTTAGGACAATGCTTCATTGCTCATGCTCACTCCATCTTCTGTGTTGTTTTTAGCCCACTACTGACTTTCATTTGCATTTCATTAAAACAAGTCAACATCTGATTTACTACAGCTATATTTCTGCTGGGGCTTGAGGTTTGAGATGAGAGTTCAGACTTCCCAATTACACGAAATGTGGAGAAAGTATCGCCTTCTATATAGCTGTTTAAGAGGTGGCCCTGGGGTTGATCATCTCTTTGCAATCCCTAACAAAAGACATCCCACTCTATCATGTCACATGCAGCCCAGAAGTGCAAGACATGAAGCAGGGAAGGCAGGGAGGTCAGAGGAAGGAAGGTATTTCCACTGAATGATGAGAGGACACAGTTGCAGCAGGACAAGACTAAATAATAATAATAATAATAATAAAGAGTAAACTAAAAGACAGGCAGACAAGCTCAAGAATTATTTACTGTCCAGGAAGAGAAAGGATTTTTTTTAGGCAGCAGAGCAGAACAGGCTGACTACATTAAAACCTTAGCCCCCAGCAACAATCAAAGAACAAAAGAGGAAAAAAGAAACTCTGGGGGGAAGGAAGAAATGTGGAAGAAATAGAAATTCATAAAGAGCCTGTATCAACATGGGAAAGAAAGCAAGGAACTTGAGGAGTGAAATCAGAGGACAGAAACAAGTTAGAAGAAAATGAGAAATACTTGAAAAAATGACAAGCCCTGGATACATTCAAATGAAGGGCATTTTTGTAAAAATTCTCAAAAACATTCACAATGTGCACAGTATGAGGCTGTGCTGGTCAGATGAACTGGAATCACAAAGGAGAAAGTATTACTGAAAGCTTTGATTTTATGCATGGTTCTTATTCAAACACAAGCAACCACACCAATCAGCTCTTTGGGGATTCAGCAAGAGATTTCCATACCCAGTCTAGGATTTGACTAGACAAACATGTTCCAGTAAATAAAATAGAAAAAAATAGCATTAAAAATACAGAAAACATGCAGTGGAAATAACTCCAGTCATGTGCCAAATCTGTGTAAATGTCTGTTCTCAGAGGACTAGTTAAAAAGAGGCATGGAGTTTAATATTAGCTTAAACTGAACCTTTACTAAATGACACTATGTACACACTGTCAATGAACCTTAGTATGGACCTTTCCCTTGGAAGCTTTTGTTAAGTTCCTACTTGCCCTCACATTATAAAAGGTTTAATAATATTAAACCAAATCATAATGAGCAGCAATTGTCTAAAATGTTTCTGAGAGGGGTGTGGTAAACTTAGTGAATTACATATGCTTACTGACAGCATAAATCAACAGTTGTAATGGTCTCTTTGGCCTTAAAGTACTTGAGAGGTATCTTAAGACTTAGTTACATTCATGATATAAACTGAATGTCATGTAGGAGGATGGAAGCTCTGTCTACCAGATACTTGCTTTTATCAGCATCAGTTGGTTAATTAAACTGCCTGGCTATGGTAAACCCGTAGCTTTGTAATACTATTGTTACCATGGAGGAGAAATTTCAAATGCTGCAAAGCATGTGCACTGTAACCAGCTCTGTATGCTTTAACCACTCACTGTATTGTTGGTTTTTTTTAAAAAAAGCAACCACAAGTTCCTCTAAAGAGGCCCCACAAAAGTAGGGTCCATCATGAGAACCTTCAAAATGATGTAGAATCCTAGAAAGGTTAGAGTTGGAAGACACCTTCACAGGTCATCTAATCTAATCTAACCTTCCCATGGCTGCAGGCAGGGACACCTATAGCTAGATCAGGTTTCTCAGAACCCTGTTCAACCTGACCTTGAACATCTTCAGGGATGAGGCATCCACCAACTCTCTGGGCAATCAATCCCAGTGCCTCACCATCACTACCTTATTATTTCCAAGAAAAATATTCTTAGACTCTCTCTCACAGTTCTGCTTCTGCACACCTAGAGATGGTCCTAAAAAATGTCAAATATTGAAAGTAGATCCATATACCAAAAGTATGTGTCTGGAGTAAACTGACTTCTGATGTATCTGACAAGGTGAGGTCTCTCTTGGGATTAATTAGTGGCCCCTGAAGGATCCACACCATTTTTTACAGAAAACTCCACTGGTAAAAGGGGTGAACAGTCCCTCAGGGATTCTTTATGTCAGTTTATATATTTTTAGCACCACAAAAAATGGATCCAATGCAGATCCCCTCTGGGTATATGTACAAGAATGATAAAACATCAATTAACAAGACACAAAATTGACTAAGAACCAACTCAAATAAATTCCCTCACACCTATAAAATAAAATTCAACCTTCTCAAACTCCTGGCCTCCAGCAAAAGCCTGAATGAGTAGATAAGGTTTACAATATGTCAAGGAAGCTTAAAAAATAACTTGGCCAGATCAATAGAATGAGAAAGAAAATCCCAGTGCTGAAGACACCTACTTGGAAGGATTAGCGTACGCAGTGGAACCATTACGGACAGTACTGGGAAGGATATTGTGCTCTTTCATGGTACCTCATGAGACTTGTAGCTGAAATGCCTCAAATGCCTTTGTAAATGAAGCATCTTGAGGGTAATGAATTTTCTATGATGCACCTTTAGTGCTTCTCTGGAAAGGAAATGCTCTATCAGGTGCCCACGAGAGTAGGTGCAGATACTGGAGATGCAGCTAGTGGTAGAGTGGCACATCAGAGAAGAGAGACAGGCTGAAGGCTTTGCTCAGGGCACACAGTTTCTTGGTTTAAATATTTAAGACTCTGGACTTTAAAAGTTTTGAACAAAAGATTACATTTTCCCAACTAACAGACACATTTTCTGACACAAATGTAGCATTTAATTGAAAATTGAGTTTTCGGTTTAAAAATGTCCTTTTTTGCCATTATTTTACAGAAATTGTTCAACCAGCTATATAGCTGTTATAAAACACCTGCAATACAAATAAAAAGGGCAAGGGCTGTTGCTTCAGCTCCAGATCTCAGCAGGACTGATAAAAAAAAAATAAAAAAATCAGGAAATATCTCCACTGCTAGGAAAGTCAATAGTAAATATGCAGACTTCAAAGGAAATCTATAGTGTGACAACACCCCTGCAGAACAGACCTGACCATTAAAAGTGATACCTCTTTGCCTGCTGGCATGCCTAATATTTTTAATCTAATGATTTCACCAACAAGGAATCAAAATCAAAAATTTTGAATGGAAAATGATAGCATGAGTTTAAAAGGAGGAAAGTTAAAACTTTTTGCAGTTTGGTGCTTTGTGTTTTTGTGGTTTATTTTTTCAGAAAAGAACGTGCCTTGTAGCTTTTTGCTCAAGGCATACATATTCACTTTTCATTGTGACTATGAGGAGTCAAAAACATATTTTGTTTTTAATGAAAGCTGATGTTAGTCATAACAATATTTCAGAGATGACTGTTAAAACAAAATGTCAGTGGAGATAAGTTTGTAATATTGAATACCTATTACTTCATTCTTTCCTTTTCGACTACTGTCCATCAGAGTACAAATTCAGTCAAAAATATAGCTTATAAAGCTATTTAACCTATTATTTATTCTGTTGCAGTTAGCCTCTTTTCAAATGAGTAAATAGCTCTAATAAGAGCAGAAGTCACCTAACGAAGTGATCACTGTAGACCTGATCACTTTGCAGCAAAATAAGTTTGTGAGCATGCTGTAGGATTGGTTGCAAGCAGTTTGCACCAGTCCCTTGCTAACAGCTGTTGCATTTGTTCCCTTCAGATTAGGGCCAAGGAATACATTCCTCTGATGATCTGATGTATTTTTGGGCAAGAACAGACCAGGTTCAGGTCAGTGTGCATTAACCTTCCTTTATTTCCTGCGGTTAAATTCACTGTCTAGTACCTATACACAATTCCTGCCCTCCAGAAAATATTTGGAAGGATGCAGACAATTCCTGACTCCTGGAACTGCCACCTATGGCATAGGAAGGAATAGAAAAAGGCAGACACTGTGGAGAGTGAGCTATAAAGCATTTGTAAGAGACAGTTAGTACAAATCTCAGCACTAACTCTTTCAAGGATCATAGACTTAACTTGGATATCTTGCTCTGCAATGCAAGCCCACAATCCCTTGTCCTCTCCACAGCAGACACACAAATCAAGCTCCTTTCTCTGTGCAAGGTGCTCTCAGATGTCTTTAGATGTTTGTGTTATCCCCATGCTACCATTTCCATGTTACTTCTGAAGCAACTAACCAAAAAAAACCACACCTCATGTCAGGGACTAGCAGTCTGGGCTACCCTTACAGAGACCTGTTGGGTCATTTGGTTGAGCTGGGCAGAGATCCAAAGACTTACTTTAATGAACAGGGAGTATTTTCTGGTGACTGATTGCTTCCTCAATAAATTAGGCAAACGCTTCTCCACTGAAACCAATGACTTATTGAGGAGCCCTTAAAACAGTAAATCCATTCCTCTGTCATTTTTCTGGACAGTAATGGTACTGCTGTAGTCACAGAAAAATATAGAGCTGCCCTTTGCATTGATGACATCCTCTTTTAAAGCAGAAGTTACAGTTGCTAAAGCAGCACTTTTGTGGACACAGTAAAAAAAAAAATCATTATTCTCAGTGTCTTCTCAGTCATTATTACCAATGAGGACATCAAGCAAGGCTTGAGGAATACAAGCATTCAAGAGTTCAGCATACTGTGGAGGTCATACATGAATAACGATAAATTTCCTGAGAGTTTTTAAGTCTAAACCTTTTGGTTCCCAAAAGAATGCCAGAGGACAGTTATTTATGTGTAGGTTCCCAAACTGGTTTATGTTTGTGCTGTCGGGCACATTAGAAACTAAAAATATCCATGGAAATCTCACAGTCTAACAGAAAACAAAGCATCATCTTGGGTAGCAAACAAATTTGAGAGGCAACCACCAGAGACAGATGAAAAATCATCTTGTTTCCACATCAAACAGGTGACATACTGCATTAAACAATCTCAGGGAGCATGTTTTCCTCCCTATAACCTTCAAATTATAAGTTTAAACAAATTAATTCTGTACTGTAAGAGAAGAATAACAAAGAATACACCCCAAAGATAGTCTCTTCACTAATAATTTTGCTCCCTCTAATCTCCCACAGTCTTTACTGTTTCTTCTAATAGTTCCCTACCTCTGTGTCCACCTTGGCTCTGTTTGCATAAAGACTTTCTGAATCTATTAAAGGGGTGTGGTTTGCCAGAAGTGCAGTGTGCACACATGAAAATACATAAAATTCCATTAAATGATAGTACAGTATCCGCATATTCCTTTCAAGGACCAATTTTCAGACTGTAACCGCAAACATCATCCTTTTGTGCCAGGCACTGCACAAATGTATCAGAAAATGCAGACCTCATAACAAAGCTCTCCTCTACCTCCAGGAGATAATTCTTTTAACTTGAAAAAAGTATCAAAAAGTCTTTATATTTACATGAAATCAAAGAAAGAAAAGAAATCCAAAAACCATATCAAGGGGAAATATAATTCAAGAGTAGAACAATTTTCTATTATTCTTATGACTAGAAAATAAGCTGAATGACTTTGAGTGCCATTGGGTTCTCAAGAGAGACATCGGTCTACTTGATTGACAGAGAAAATTATATCCTTTAATTCCCCTTTCCCTCAGAGAGGGAACTTGCAAGAGAGCAAGCAATGGAAAATGAGAACATGTACAGAGCACCGTGACACCTGAAGAGTCCAGTCAATCATGGACCAGAGTTCCTCTAGCATGACCTGACGAGACTCTATCTAGCATCTGTATTTCCATACACATTGAGGCCAAGCTTGCCAACAGAGGTGGCTAATTTCTCCTCTGATATTAAACCTGTAGGTGTCTAGTGAAATGGAGGCTCAGCTGAGGTCACCAGTTCTTGCCACTGCTGAACAAAGCAGGGAAAAGTCGCTCGCATCGTTCCATCCCTACTGATTTGATCCAGATTCAAACCAGGACCTACAGGAAAGGCTGAAGGCACCTGAAGCCATTACGAATCTGCATTTCTGAAAGCCTTGATTAAATAAACTAGAAGCTCTAGTGATTGTTTCTCTGTACGTGCCAGTGAGGTTAAATGAGGAAGGATTTACAGGCACTTCTCCTATGTCATTGTGCTAAAGCAGACACAATTTTCTTTCTTGCTGGTGACTATTTTACCAAGCATATTGTTCTCAGTTGGTACCAAAATGATGTCCTGTTCATCTTTAAATTAAAAGCCACTATGTGAAGGGCTGGCTTAAAGATGAACACAGGTGAAGTCAACTATAATAGCTAGCCAGATCCCAGAATTAAACAGGATTCCAGCAGATCCTTATGGAAGTTGGAAAATCAGCATGCAGAAAAGTCACAGAAGAAATGTTCTTGGTGATTTGAGAGACATGGACCTTCTCTTGAGGCAATAGCCCTGCAGCCAATATTAGCAGACGTGATTCTTCTGCCTGGAAACAATAAAACCATGTACCTTAGTCCATAGTGTCAACATACTTTGAAGTAACCTGAGAATGGATATCAAGATACTAGTTGGTATAGGTGGGGAAACTGAGGGACAACAAAACTAAACAAGCTACAAATTTAAAACATTTTTTTCTGAATTAAAGAATAATCTGCAGGTTTCCTCCTATGTCTAAAAGAATCCAGATGCAGAAAAAGTGCACTGCAGCAAATACTATGGTTGTTGAAGACAAAATCAAACGAGGAAATTGTTCTGCTGCTTCCATCTCTTGCCTTTGAAATTTCACCTGGGTACACCACCCTTCTTCACTTCCCATTTGAAATAGGTGCTTTCATTTGTTATGTTCTGCCTTTTGTTTTCTGGTTTTTTGTTTTCCCTTGTTAGTCACATTTTTTAATACTGAGTTAACACACGAACCTGGGCTGAAAATAGTGCTACGTGGGTCAGCCCTCTTCTCTGCTAGTAATTTATAATACATTACCTTTGTAGCTTGATCATTGTAGCTTGATGCTTATTAAGAGTCTGACCCACATTATCTAGAATTAAGGTTTAATGTTCTCAAGCTGTTGCAGCTTCAACAAAATACCCCTAAGTCCACCCAGAACTGATCTTGTGACTTAAGATATGTGGGGAAGGAAGTCACAGTACAAATGTCAGGGATTCCATAATAGTCAATAGTTTGGCAGTGGATTACCATGAAGTAATAACATCAGATATTTTTAGTAATTACAACTAACTCTCAGTTCCTACCACATGCATAAGTGAAATACATGTTCACACTATGATGCAAAGTTAATCTCATAATTAATAATTCCTCTCATATTTATCTTAATAGTGTTAATTACATGGAACTCACTGGGTATGAGTACAAGACTCTATGTAATTTGTCTTTTTTCCAAGACTTTCCAGTGCAATTTACCATTAATTACTTGCTGCTTAATACAACAACCTCCCCCAAAGAATAATTCCAGCATTATTGTGGCATCTTAGAACAGTTGCTAAGGCTTTTTATTCTGCATAATGTTTCAGTACCAAGCAGGGTGAAAAAAACCCTACAGCCATTTTACATTCTAAATGGTATGCTAATAGACAGGAAAATTTGGATAATTTAACAAGATAAAGGCTGTCCTTGAACTTTACTTATTAATGATAAATCCTATCTTAATTTTAATGATTTATGAGCATGCTTATGTTGCATATTCTCTAGTGTGGGCCTTATCCAGTGCCTATTTGAGTCTTTGGATAGATTTCCTTTGGCTTTAATGTCCTTTTAATAAGCACTTTATGACCTAAGTGTTAAAAAAGAACATATTCTGTCCAGAAGCTGCTTGGTATTACTAAGAGTGTTTAGCAAGCATCTGGAGGGAGTATTCCAGATCTAATGTGGAGGAAGAACATGTTGCATAATGTAAATAGTGCTAAGTTTTGAGGCCTGTATAGCCTATAGAAGACTGAGGTCTTTGTAGATTCTAGATGGAGCCATTACATGAAAAAACTGTGGTGCATGTGATCACGACTTGATTATGTTTAAAATGAATAAAAGGATTATCAAAAGTAGGTTTATGACAAAAACTTCCAAGAATTAATTTTGAGAAATCATACCTATGTCTAAATAAAAAAGTAAGCTTGAGCACACACTGATAATGTAGCTCCCTGATGATCCAGGCAGGAGAGATGATGGAAGATAATTCTGGCTCCTTTCTGATCCCTGTGTGTGACCTTTCTTCCTATGGAAGAAATGTCATGCACATCATGTATTGAGAGACAATACATGTCCAGGGCATGCTCCAACTTGGATAGAGGTCAATGAAATTAAAAGCATTCTTTGGTTCAAAAATACAGATAAACAAGGTCTGTTGGGACCTCAGGATCTTGCTCTTGGGAAATTCACAGGTTGTTTTTAACATTTAGCTGTCTTTAATCTGTATCCCAAGCAAGGAGAAAAAGTCTTCTGGACACCTGTGGGTTTTTATGTCCCCCCAGAAGATACTCTCTGAACAGACACTAACACATGGAAAATCCCTTTGTTTCTCTCTGAATCTGTCCGTTGAGCTCCAGTTTCAATAGTGGAAAAATAGCTGGAACAAAAGAAGTAAGGAGCTTTCTAACGTCACCAAAACCTATCCAGAGAAACTGTAGCCCTGCCAAAAATCCAGCTAAGAAATAAGGAGTGTGCAGGATCAGAACACCATCATGTAAAACAGAGCAAGATCATTTCCCATTTGCTCTGTTCTCAGCTCTCCAATGTCTTTTTGAACTGATTCCTCTTCCCCCCATAGAGCAATCACTAGTAATAATTGCAAGCAATAATAAAAGCAAACATAAGAGAGTAGCAAGAGAGCTAGGAGTGCTGCTGAGATTCCTTAAGTACTCATCAGACACCGATATGGCTCCCAGGTTTCTCCAACTGCAAATGATCTAACAAACTGACAGCCACAATAGGAGATATCAGTCTGATCTGTTGTACACCATGTCTCAATCATTCTTATTCTTTACTTTCTTGTTTTAAACTTGCATTATAAACCTAACTGTAGCTGCAATCAGACCAACCAGTAATTTCTGTGATTCTAAATTTCCATGTTGAAATAACAACCAACAGATTGTAAATAACTGAAAAGGCACCAAAATTTTGCTTAACCTCAGCATACTATATATCCTCCCATATTACAACTGGCTAAAGCTCAGCATTTCAAACATTTGGGTTATTCCCAGAGATGAGCAAAATGTTGAAGCTTTGAGGTTTTCCAGAAAGCAGAAGTTTCCAACTTCTAGGTAATACCACAATGCCTTTGTAAAAGTGCTTGCAATGGATTGGATTACACTGTGGTAACAGAATTGCATGCTATTATGCTGTGAAGCTGAAGTACTGCTCTTGAGCCTCTCAGAAATGAAGCACAGAAAAGTTCTGTGCAATCAAGACTCGCCTGTGAAAAATAGCAGCTTATTCAGATCAACAGTTCCTCACAGAAAACTTTTCCATTAGAAAAATACTTCAGTGGCACCCAGTTAGTCCCACAGCAACAGTTTTTCCAGAACTGAAGGTGGTTCTGATGAGAAAGAGGCATATTTAGTCCTGCAAAACCCACAGTGAGAAGAGCTAGTGATATGTTTTTGTTCTGCTTTGGTCTTGCCTACTCCAGAACTTCAAATATTTTACTCAACAACTTCTATGTAAAATGAAAAAATTTAAAAAAAAGTCTAAAAAAAAAGAGTCTAAACCCAAATGTATTGTGGAACAAATATCTTGGAAGCACTGGAGATGTAAGGCTGTCAGATCCTATGAGAAGAAGAAACTCAAAAGAACAAACATTTGTGCATTTGCAGAGTTTCATTTTGTAAGAAACACGAAACACCTTACTTTGACTCAAGATCTGTCTTAACACAGGGTAACTAAATGTGGTGCATAGGCAACTTGTCCCTCAAAAATGGGAAGGGAAGATGTCTGAATTGTATTGATACGAAAACCAACCAACACAAACCTCCCCCCCCCCATCTCCATTTTGTTAAAATGAGGATGATATTTGCAAATTACCCAGATGCAGTCATCCTTGAACAAAGCCACCATTGTCTAGGAACCTTCCCATTGCATGAATCCACTACAGGATTCACAGGAACTCTGAAGAGATATTGGTGTGATGCTGAAATCATCCTACTTATGAAGCTAAAAACTTTGAGCTAAAGGGGAATTTCCAGCAGTTTTGCTACTCTGAAAAGCTTCTGACATTCAGTTGATCTTATGATGTGAAGTTGATTGTTTCTGACCCCATCCATTAAAGGTCACTGGTTTGTATTCTCTTTCTTGCTCACTCTGTCTCACACATGCATGCACACACACTAATATTTTCTCTTGTTGTCTGCATATTTTCTGTGGTATAGAGCAAAGCCAGACACCAGCTCAGTATATATCAGAGGATATGACAACATTCCTGAGAAGGATTATGCTGAAATGTTGCTATCAGTCAACACTTGTAGCATCTCTGGGTATTTGGTGTTCACTTATCACATTTTTCCTTGGGTTCTGCCAAGTCAGTTGCTATACATCTTGAATCTTCCAAATACATAAGTCATCTGCACTGTCAAGCACTTCCCAGAGTTACTTTTCCTATGGTAATGTCTTTCATATGAGTTACCCCATTTTTTAGAAGCCATCATCTCATCTTAAACTGCTACTGTGACCAAACATTGAATAAGCGTGACTTAAAATGTATAGCATGAACTCTGTAATTAGTTACAATGGCCCAATTAGATTTACAATAAGAATGAAAGACTCCTAAGTTGATTTCACAGAATTTCAAGGTTAGAAGAAACCTCTAAGATCAAGTCCAACCTTAAACTTATCACTGTCAACCACTAGACCGTGTCCCTAAGACTAAATCATGTCCCTAAGTACCTCAGCTATGCACTTTTTAACCAACACCAGGGATGATGACTCCATCACTTCCCTGGGCAGCCTGTGCCAATGCCTAACAACTCTTTCAGTGAAGACATTTTTCCTGATATTTAAACTAAACCTCACAAAGTGGGGAAGGTATGACTGTTAGAAACACATGGGTTTTAATTAGTCAGGCTCATATTAGATTTGGTTCTGAATCAGAGCTCTTTTCTCATGAACAGTAATGTTCAGGCTGGATATTGTTTGTCTCTGGATACATATAATTACTGTTTACATTTGCATGCGATGCAGCAAAGTAAGCAGATGTGCAAAGCACACACTTGTTTCTAATGCAAAGGTATCATAACTGAGGTACAGTCCTGATCTCTTGTGGAGTATTTTACCTTTGGAGGATGAAATGGAGATTGCCTTTTTGAGTTGCAGGTGGATAATTTTTCACTAAGTCATGCAGTCAGGAAAATCATTCAAAAAGGAATAATTACAAGCCATGGAGAGATGATGGGGTTTGTTCTTCATCGATAGATGCCAAATGTCCTTGCATTCAAGATCACTAGACACATCACCACTTAATGGTGCTTAGACAGAAACAGCTTTTTAAGTTTAACAGAGAAGTAATGTATTGTGGGGTTTAGAGCTAAAACCTACCACAGATGATCATTAGTAGTGCATAAAATACATATTAATCAGGCTTGCACTGTCTATTCTTCAATGAACTCACAGACAGTTTATGCAGAACAGTCAGCCTTCTACAAAGTCTCTCCCAACAAGAGGCTTGAAAAATGGCTTTCTTGTGGACAGTTCTTCCCATAGACTTTTTTCTACTGAAACATTTTACATCAGTGACCAGGATGGAGCACAATACACAGACAGATAAGTTTGATTTGCAAGGAACACAACAAAGAACAGGATTATAGTGCATGGCTGTTTTTCCTCTGATAACGTTTTGTTGTTGTGAAGACTTCTTTTTTCCCTTAGCTGTACAGAAACTTCATCATCTCATTGAAATGCATCCCACTAAAATATGCTTTATGTTTTGGTGTTTTCTCTGTAGGCTTTCCTATTCTGCTGAAATTTCCCAAGGTTGCCGAACAGCCTGAGTGAGCTGAACTGAACCAATGGTGCGATTGGTAACACAGGTTTGGGTATGTCTTGACACTTTTTGCTGGTTTTACACAGAGCATCTATTTAAGAGACATTCTGACTGAATATTTGTAATATCTCTGTGTCCATGGGCTTCTTTCCTTTAAAGACCTTGCTATTTACTCACTAACACCACCAGCTATAGGTACAGGGAATTGTGCTTTTCTTTGGATCCATAGGCTTTGCAACATACAGCAATGAGAGAAGTTCAGAGTCAGTTGCACAAATGCTGATGCATTAAGCATGCACAGGGCTACAAGGTATGATTTTTTAGATGTGATCTTCTGGAAGTCAGAAGGCAAGTACAACGCCCTAGGATATCTAAAATGACACAATGTACTTGTTTATGCAAGTGAATCCCATCTAAGGTTATTGTAATGCTAATTGGCAACAGGAGAGAAGGAATCTGAGGGAAGGAGATATCTTGGATAAACTTCCTTTCCAGCTGTATAAAATCCAGACTTTGAACAGACACCATTTGCATCCCATCCCTTCGAACTAGAGAAGATCAAGTTGCAAAATTCAGATTTAACTCAAATCCAGAGATTTGGAGAAGTTCTTTAATAAAATAGATTCCACAGTCTCTGGTCTTAGTCCTTCCAGACTCCAATTGGTACTATTTATATCTGAATATTTGTTTGGTGCCTTACAGTGGTTTGAGGCACATCTTAGAGTTAACTCTGGAAATCTGACACTGTCTGACTCTGTACAGTGTCCTCTGGGTCATATAAATTTAATGCTTTCAAATGTTTTATCATTGGATATTCCTCTGATTGATGGCACCAATTTCAGAAAGAATTTTCCTACAAGACCAATGCTTTTTTGATCCTCTTAAATGCTGAGGGGTCACATTAGAGGACAGAAAGGAGAAGTATGCTAATAGTCCATTTCCAGGCTCCTCCCAGAAAAAAAACTCACCATCTTGCATGCCCTTCCCCTTTCACCCATCTAAGTTTTTAAAATGCAGTCTGTCTTTTATGGTCTTCTGGCATACAATTCTTTCAGGTGAGAAGAACGCATTTCTATTAGCTACTGAGTATCTTCTGCTGAAAAAGGCACAAGAAAATGTTCCTTGTATCATCATTACTTGCTCCTAGTGTGTGTTTCAAACTCCATGCATCAATGCTGCTGTTCTATCGTAGACTTCATTCAAGAGGCATTCCTATTGCCAGTAGTGCATGACAATGTCTTATTTTCCCTTTAGTGGAAAGCAGTTGAGGCCAAGCAAACTTCAAAAGCTTTGTTCCTTGCTTTGTGGTAGATGTGATCTATGCTACCCATAGCTGCATCTTTCTGCTAACTGAATACACGTCACACTGTTTTGGATCATTCTTATGGATTCAGATGAAAAAAAAATTTACAATTCAAACTAAAAGAGCAATTTTGGGACTCAAAATGTTGTCATTTCTGTTTACTTGAAGACACTTAGGCTTGTCAAAAACCATTGAGAAAGCAAGCACATCTAGTCTACCATGAGAAAATGTAAATCCTGCTTTGCTACAGATGAAGTAGAGGGTTTCCTTTTCAATATCTGCTATTACAGCAGTTACTACAAAATATTTTTTCATCTCTAAAGCTACCGGTCCTACAACGTGCCTCAAGGTCTCTGTGATTAACTAAGCATGCAAATTTTGTCATCCCAGCCTGCCTGCTCTTACAGCAGCTGCCAGTTCAGGTGATCCATCCCAGGGGAGCTGGCTGTGCTATTTTAACATTCCTCCAAATTTCAAGGGAGAGACCACAGTCATAAAAGGCTCAGTAAACAGGCTGGAGCTAAAGACAGGAGCTACATTCTGAGATGCAACAGAGAGCACTTACTGTCAGAGTACTCATACCCTTCAAGCTCATTATGTCTTTTCCCTTATACCCCAGATGAGCAACACAGCCACACTACTTCACTTTATCTCTAGAAGCTAAAGTAGCTTGCCAAAAGTCATCTGAGAATTCCAGTCATGCCTTCATGCCTGCCTGCATTGTCTTTCCTTCAGTCTTTAGGTCGCATTGCTATTTACAATTATCATTAATTCAGTACTTCTCTTTGATGTACAGAACTTTTCCCTAGGAGGAAGTTTCATTTGCTTTCTAACTTGGTGCTTCCACCAACTCTCAACTTGTCAATGCTCTAACAATCATATCTGTTGTTCTGTATCTCTAATTTTGAGTAGTTTCATCATTTAGTCTAAATTTCCTTTCTGAGCTTCTCCAGAGACTTCTGATTAAATAAACTCCCATGGAAACAGCTCACATTACTGATTAATATGAATACAGTCTTTCTTTTTCTAGCACTTTGTTATTTAATGGATTTTGCTGTTAGTTAGGACTGTGATTGGAAAGTTTCAAAGCTGTGTTCCTTTTGATGTAGGAAGGGCAGACAAGGCCAGTGGCTGAAGTTTAAGCCCATGAAAGTTGAGTACCTGATTAAAAGTGGGTAGCTGTATTCAAAGAGAAAGTCACTGGCCAACACAGAGCTCTGCTTTCCAATCCTCAATAGAGTGGCTACAAATGAAGGGGAAAAAAAACTACCTGAAAACCAGATTTGAGAAATGTAGAAGGAGTTAGACTCCTTTTCAGATATGTTTTTCCATCTAATACTCTTGCGTGGCTTAAAATTACCCTGACAGAAAAACAATTGAGGTAGCTTTTAAACTAATGATATAATCGCATGGATAATTTCCCCTAAATAGCTCAGAGATGTGATTGAATAAATCATATACTATCATGGGAAGCAATTTTCCTCAATGACTTCTACCTGCTGGATATCACAATGCATTACAGATAGAGTAAAAGCCTTCACCTGAAATCAGATTGAAACTGACTTTGGAGGAAAACTTAAACTCTGAGGGTGAAAGAAGTATGAATATATTTAACACTTCTCTCTGATTTGCAGGTTCCATATGCCCCTCCCCACCCAGGCAACTCACTGTGTGAGGCATTCCCATGAGCTGCATGACTTTCAGCCTGTCTTCACAGGTGTTATTAACTTTAATACAGCCTTTACTGCTCCTTGATATGTTGCACAGCACCTGACAGATGCCTTAACAGTGTTCCCTAGCATTAGAATTTTTAGCTTCTCAGGCTGCCAGACTTATTTAACAGCAAAAAATTGCCCCTGCTTATGGGCCAAATCCTGATTTTTGGGGAATTAAAACAGAAGGCATGATCCATTTTGAAGCAAATGTGAAAATGGCTGAGACACTGAAGCTCAGGTAAAACACTTAATGTAAATTAATTATATCTACAGTGAGTATCTGATTCAAAGCTCTTTGAATCCAGAAAATTCCTGCTGATTTTAGTGAAATCTGGAGCAGGTTCTGCAATAGCAATTAGTGCAGCACAATTGATGGCAGATCCAGACTACATTACTGGAAGTCACAAACTGGAGTCTGCTGGCTTACATCTAGCATAATGTCTGAACTTTTAGATAATCCTGCACTGAGCTACCTGAAAGATCAAACTCCCATTATAAACCACCAGTTGATTTTAAAAGTGATGGAAAACTAGGATTTGACTACTGAGAGACAGCAATATATAAAAACTTTTGTTTGTGCCCATAAACCTACAAGCCAAATACTACTGGTTTTCTTGAAATATCCTGGACTTAATGCAAATCCTATGCTACATATCTCAGGAAAAGATTCTTCACTGATGCTCCAAAGTCCACCTCAACATGATAGAAAAGTTTCATAACAACATCCTTCTGGAAGAAGAAATGTATGCTTATTTCCACCCTGTGAGGGCAAAATATACTTATTTGTACATGTTGATATTCTTTCTGATCTTTGAAAAATTCCCCCAGGGTTTAGTAGTGAAGTGTCATTTTATTTTCGTGATACTTAAATGTCTGTGCTGAACTTGACTTTTTCCAGATTACAAAGTGTTCCTAAAGATTTTGTCATTAAAGCATAACTAGGTTTTTCTGTCCAGTTTCCAATCCATTTCATACTGGTAAAAGCTTCCAGACTGCCCTCATTCAAGTCCAATAGCTAACAAAACAGTAGTAAGTATTGTTTTGGTGCCCGAGTGCAAAACACAGCCTTGCCAATAAATTTGGACTTGCTTTAGATTGAATTATCCCCTCTTTAGAGGACACATAGTATTTAATGGGATCCAGTCTTTCTCAGGTGGAAACATATTTATTTGTCATCTATTAGGTTTAAATTCATTGTCTCACTTTCTAATTAATACACATTTTATTATGCATAGCTGTTCCAATCGTTTTCTTAGCCAGCTCAAGGTAGGTGATAACCTTCTGGATGATTGTTTTATATACTGCAGAACACCACATACTTTTTTATATATATGCATATACACCTCAGATATTTTTGTCTTCTCTTGCAACTGTCTGTCCAAGCCAAGCAGCAGAGACCTCACTACATCCTGCTGTAGTTGTCAACTCCCAGAAACCTCTTCTGGGTTTTGTGCTTCTTTTGCCCTGACCAACATACTCAAAGTGGACAGGGCTGTTGGGCCCAGACCAGGAGAGTCACCTCTGTGACAAACATCCTGCCATGCAACATCACCCTCACCAGCATTTACCCCTATTCTGCCATCCACAGACAAGTCTTTTGCAGCTTTGCTGCCCAGGGGAAGTGCTGCTTGTCATATGGATGGAAAACCCTTCAAACTGTAGGTATGGGTTAGCAATCATTGATGTGTGGTGGTGACCAGATCCATTTCAAATGGAGTAGTGAACTATCCTCCAGTAGAAAAGACTTCTACATCAATCTGCAACAAAGGGCTAAGGGTTAAAAATGTGCCTATAAACCAACAGCACCAACTCAAGAATCACACCTGCATTAAGCAAGATACTTATTTAGAAAACAAACAAGCAGGGCACTGTTTGCATTTCCATAGGCTGAAACAGTAGAAAAAGCTCAAAGGGGCAAGGACAAAAGGTAAATAAACCGACTCATTTTCTGGCAGAAAGAGAGATCAGAAGGCCAAGACAGCTGAGCCCAAGGTTTTACAAACTCACCTTTCACGCTGCACATTTCAATGGCTACGACAAAAAAAAACACTACAAACAAGTTTGTGTCTTTGCCAGCTTGCAAGCTTCATTCCTGGCTATTCTCTTTGAGTCACAAATAAACAGTAATGAATGTTTAGAGGACTTGTCCCAGCAAATACAACCATACAAAAAGTTCCCAGCTATTTCTTTGTATTTATATTTTTTTCTAATCTTAGCATTTATTTTAGATGACACTTGTTTCCCCCTTAGCTGAGATAGGATATTTTCTTCTTGCCTTTTATCAAACTGGCAGGTGGTATTGCTTTAAATTGGGCGTTGCATCGTCAACAAGGCTTTCTCATTTCAGTCCTGAAGAGTCGAGTGGGTGGGTGAGAGCTCATTTCACCCTTTATTTACTAAATGCAGATTGGGATTTCAGGAGCAGGAAGAGAAGAGGGGGAAAGGGATGCCCTGGGTGATAATGGGAATGAATGAGAGAGGACAGCAATAGAACCACATAGCATGAAGCAGGCAGAAATTTATGATGGGGTGATTAGATGTTATCCATCTTCTTGTCTATAAACCATTCCCACAAGCACAGCTTTCGAATCCACTTTGTCCCCTGTCATGGATCCTTCCCTATTAACAGGTGAAAAGGTGACAGGGGGTTAAGGGGATTTTCCTGGTGGATCTCAGTGCACTGTGAATGTAGCTAAGGGGGTTACAGATCAGAGGTGAAATATGATTTCAGACTGAAAACCTGGATCCTCCAGTTTCTCTTTCATACAACACCCAGTTTGGGACCGAGCAATAAGCAGTTTTATGAAGAAAGGAGGGAGACCGCTTGGCTACTCTGATGACCTGCCTAGTTAGTCCTCAGTATCTGCAGGATCCTAACAGCACATTAAACAGAAAAGGAGATGAATATAAATTCTTGAGCTTACACTAAAAAAGAGAAAATTTCTGGACAATGTGGATATATGCATATATTTGTTAAGCTGGAAATACATAACACTTCATTTGGGAAACAGCCTGTCAGAGAACATTGTGTCTGTCTCAGTAATATATCAACAGTTATCAACCCTGAAATTTTAACATACATTTTCAAGGCACTTTCTTTTAAGCATGTTCCTTATGATTGTCTGTAAGAGGCTGGCAACTTTAAGTGAAACAATAAAACCACACAGGCTTTGGTGTCCCTTTGTGCATTTCAACCAATTACTGTCTAGACTCACCTCTATAACATCTAAACACCATATTGAAAATACATTTGTGAGTAACTACAGATGCTGAACAAGCAGGGAATTCTGCTGCTTCTGCACATGATCTCCTGCTGCTAGAGCACCAATTAGCCAGAAGGAGGTAAGACGTTTCACTGTCACAAAAATGGAAGCAGATTTCAAGCACAGCAACTGTTACTGAAAATTAAGGGGAAGGGGGAGGAAAGGAGACCTGCCTTTGTTTTGCCTTACAGAAGTAATAAAGTAGCATCTTTGGCAACACAGTGCTGGAAACTAGAGACACTCAATCCAAATTCATGCCAAAATCTTCTTTGTGCTTCTGTACACTGCTTTCTGACAGGTGCCACTAGAACTGGGATGCACATGAGTATACTAAAGGAGCCTGTTGCCCATTTTCTTAGTTAGAATGCATATATCTGTCATGGACACTACAAGACACTCAGTCCCCATCTCAAAAGTAATACAAAGTTTGTCAAGGTTTGACTTCAAGGCAAGTAAACAATTACACCTAAAAGATTATGATTATGTTTAGCTTTTAATCTGAAGGTGAGCCAGAACAGGCATTAAGAGTTCACAGTGATTAGTTGCAAAGATAAGTGAGAGAGGGTTTCCTAAAATTGTCTTAATTTAGACAAGATTATGGGAACAAGGAAGGCCTATGGCTGAAAGGTCTGTGATACTGTCAGATCTTATACCACATCAACATCTAGAAAGATTCAGGTACATGTATTGTGAGGAATGTCAAAAGAATCCAGGTAGATGAGATGTCATGACAGGCAGAGAAATTCACTTAAAAAAAAAAAACAAAACAAAACCACAAAAAACCTAAAAATCAGCCCAGAAAACAATAAACAAACCTGGATGCCACAGAAAACCAGCAATGCTAAAGATAAAAATGAAATAATAAACACTTGCTAACAAATATTTAAAATAGCAAAACAAAATGTTTTTTCACCTATTTCAAAACTTAGAGTTATCCTGTTATGCGTAAGAGAGGCACAGAGCTGATATACATGTACAAGAGAGCTGCAAGGGCACTCCACTCAGTTCAGACTGGCTTCTGGAGAAAGCTCTCATCTGTATTCTGGTCAGAAAACTTTCTTTTTCCAAGTCTGGAAAAGCTGTATGCAGAAAAACAAAGGAGTGGGATAAGATTTCTCCCCAGAGTTCACAATACTCTGTGCATTGATACTGGCCTTCCTCTGCCACCCCAAACTTCTATTTACATTCTACTTTGATTACATAGAGTCACTGGTTGAACTGGTGGTTATCCCACAAAGTTGTCTTAGCCAGGGACTCTTGAATTTTAACAGAACTCTTAGCAGAAAGTGATGCTTCCCAATGGCAAGAAGGAAACAAAAGCACAAAGGCAGGTTAGTATATGTAATGTACCAAGGAATTAGACAGGACACGCGACAGAGGAATCTCTTCATGAGTGGCTCATGCCCTGGAGAGACTAAGCAGTTTCGAGACAGTGGGAGATCCTTTGTAAGAGTCTTTAAGAGATAACATATGCTCCTGTAATAGCTGAGTTAAAAAAAGGCCACTCAGCTACTCAGAGTGAGATGACAGCAGCAAACCAGTTTGGCCCTTTCTCCATTTTTCTTTGTTGAGCTCTCATCTCCCACGTTCACTGACTACCAGTAGTAACACTGAACACCGTTGCCTCTCATCACAACGACCCAGAGCCTGAGCTCTCTGAGCAAGGAACTGTCTGTCCTGGCCATTAATAAAGTCTATTCAGATGAAGGCTAAATTTCTCCTGAAATTGCAAAGAGCCAGCCATATTTTTTAGAATTTGTCCCAGAGCTAAGATGACTCATTGTTACCAAATTCATCAACACCCACTTCCTTCCTCCTCTTGACATCTTTAGGACCCTCTTAGAAACTGCCAAGGAAAAAAAACCCCAGTGCCTCAGCTAACAATGTTTCCAATTCAGAATGTGAAGGATTTCATCACAATATGTTTTAACATAGTGTTGCCCAACAATGATTTACATATGCATTCCTATAACAAAGCAGATAATTTTCCATTCAGAAAACAGCTGCCTTACACATGCTATTTTACAGGGATTGAGCTTTTAAACTGATGTATTTCCACAGGAGAGAAAAACAGTCAGAAAGATACCATTTAATGAGCACAAACCCATTACAGATGCAATCCTCAGGAGAAACACAATAGGATATACTTATACTGGTGTGCCATTTCTTCAATGATGATGGAGCAATACCTCTTGACACCAACTGAGGATCTGATCCTGTTAACCTTCATTGACTCAGACATGCATTTCCCAAAGCACTTCACTAACTGGAGAAATAAAACGCAGCTAAGACTGGAAGATGAGGATGTAGCTCTTGAGGAAAAGGTGGGCAAAGGGAAACTATAGGCTGACTTTCTGTTCACCTCTGAAATGGCAATTCAGTGGCACAGCTCAAACACACAGAAGACAAATATGAGCTGCCTCTTATTGCTGACCTTTGCAAATTCTGTGGTCTTTGTCATCTCCTAAACAAAAGCACAGTGTGCACCTGACATTCTCAAACAGAGTAACCGTTCTCAGCCTCATCTCCTCTGTAGCAGTCCTTCTAACACTTTAACACTGCTAAGTGTTCCCAGGGCAACACCTCTGGTATCCTTTAAGGCCCTGCAGTATCTAGTTCACTAAAGAGAACTTTAGTAGTTAGCCCCATGCATCTGGATTTAGGGAAGACAAAGACATGTAGTGACCTGTGTTAGATCTCCATTAGGTGGCTTGTGCAGAGATTTGGAACTCCCCTAAAGTATATACGATTGCCTCCAACTTTGGATGGGCTTTTAGGGACAGAAAGGCATGAGATAGATACAGGTCATCTTTGGACCCCGGGCACATCAGCTGTCATCTATGCAACTCATTCTACATGTCAACTTTTTTAGTTACAAAGATGAAAGTGGATTCAAAAATCCCAAATCTTTCTCCAAACACATTCATCAGATGTCTCTGTCACCAGGAAGCACCCACAACACAAGCATAAAGCTTCCACTTTACAAAGACTTTCTAAATCAATTACAAATACCTACTTTTGTAAGTAATCACCAGGTAAAACTTCGAGATTAAATATAAGAGCTGAATAAAGCAAGAACTGTGTTTTACAAAAACTTCATTTCTAGCCTCCAGATAATTTGTGAGAAAGAAGAGACTAGACACAAAAAAGATACAAGGGAGAAAACAAGAAGAAATACAGACAGATTTGCTCAGAATCATGTGGAAGTGGCAAGACTAAAAAGAGAACTGAGGAGGTCTCTCAGTTTTTAGAGGACCACTGAGCCATACAATCTCATTATTATTTAACAGCCACAACTTGCAGCAGGTAATGATACCAAAGCTCCTGTTTTCAGGTGTTTTAGCAGGACACTCACAGACTTTTAATGTTTTCTTAGCTGAGGACTACATATGATAAACAGAAACACTGCAGTCTACCACACAGAACATACCAGCCACATTTAGAACACCCTCAACCACAGGACTGCAAATAAACACTGAGAGCAGGTAATCAAAGATGATTGTTGATTTTTCTACCATGAAAGTCTTCCTCTCAGTATAAGCTAATGGGCAAACCACAGTTACTTTCACTTTAAATTGGGGTTTTTTGGTATTTTCTTTTTTCCTTACACCACTACAAGAAGAGATTGTATGGGTGTTAAGTTTTAATATAAGGTATGTCTCAGAACCCGTTCATCTGAGGGAACAAGGTCTTTTCTAATTTCAGCATCAGTCTGTAAGCAAATAGCTCTAGGTTAATAAATCTGGTTTATTGTGATGCTATATTTTTTCCCCCTTCACAGTCTTGTTTGTGCATCAGGGAGTAACAGCAGTTTAATCTCACAGTCTACCAAAATAAAGTATGTTCATAATGTCAGTTAACAGCCTAGGAAAATGTTTTCCCTTGTTATGAGGAGCACACCAGTGTGCAGTATAACCAGAGCTAAAAAAAAAAATAAATAAAAATCTCTGTGTCTCCTGAAATGGATTTTGGTTTCCTCTCTTTTTAAGAACAATAACCATATCAGACTTTGTTCTGACATCTCAATGCATTCAGCATACAGATTGTCATTAGAACTCTAACAATGATAACTTTTCCATTATAAAACCAGCCTGGTGATTTGTTATGGAAATCCAGACCAAGAAACAAGGCCAGAGTGTGATGTTGCCCATCTTCCTCCTCCTATCCAGAGCTTTAAAGACAATCTACTTGCCTTGCTATGGAGAGATAATGAAAGGGTAGGGGAACACTGCCAAGACACAGCTCCTCAAAAGTCATTAGCAATGGAACATTATGAAGGTTCCCTCTGCTAGCCGAGAATATTTTTCTTTCACCCACCTTTGATAGCTGGTATTTTCAAGATACCTTGCTATCTAAAATTAAGATACAGACTTATCCCAAGTATTGACTTACCTCCACAGTGCTGGAGGGACACAGGATTTATTGAAAATAATGCAGACATGCAGCCTTCCCTTTGTCATGGCAAAACAGACTTCTGCACACACTAAAAAGGAAAGGAAAACAACTTCATACACACAGGCTCAACACAAGAATTGCTTCCAACAGCAATAGATACATTCCAAATAACACAAGAAATTCCACGTAACCCTGTAAAACTATCATTTGAAGCCCAGAGATAACTAGAGTCACCAAAGCATTATTCCATTTCATATATCATTCCATACTTCCTTAGTATGGAACATCAATATTTTACAGCTACTTAAAGTCCTATTTAGCATATACAGGAACACATCAATGTCTAGATTCAGGCACCTACAGTTTGCATCTATGCTTAAGAGACTAATGAAAGGTTTAGACTACTTACCATCCAGAGCCTTAAAGATCTTACTTATATATCTAATTTTATGGGAAAAAGAGCATACTGCAAAGTCTAAGACTAATACTCAGCTTTTCTTTCTCTTAAAAAAAAGCAACAGCATATCTGATAGATGCAGCAAGAAAACACACCCCAAAACACAGCTACAAAGACAGCTGAAGAAAGTCAGAGTGAGAATTAGTAAACTGCGACTCACAAACTGGGCATCAGCTGAAGAAGCTTCTTCCTCGTTAACCACTTTTCATCCTGGAATACTTCTCTTATTCCCACAGCTGTTGGAGCAAGCTAACAGCATTAAAGTCAAGGTTTTACTAGGCCCCAAATCTTGCATTCAACTAGGCATGATGAAATTTTAGATTTCTTAGTCCTTTTTGCTTTTGAAAGGACAGGACATAGAGATAATTTTCCCAGTGACTTGCAGAATATAAAGAATAGGAAGATTTATTGAGTTCCAAACTTAAAATATAATGTTTCTGAGGGCCACCATGGCATTATCATATTGCAAGAACAATTTACCTAAAAACATTACACCCATAGATGACAATTAAAAAAGTCACTATTAGGTGAGGGCAAACTTTCCCACTGCAAATGGGTATACATTCTTTCTCTGGACTGAAAGGAACAAGTAATGAATTCATCAGCTGTGAAAATCACTATGTGATATTTAGAAGAAAATTACTACCACTAAATTACTTCAAGGTCCAAACCTCAGGGGGAAAACCCAATGAAGACAGTGAGAAAATTTTAAAATGTTTGTTCCTTAGTACTTCAATAATGTTTGGATCAGGTGTTCAGATTTATTCATTAGGCACACAATTAGGAATTTTGGTGGTTGTGCTGTATGAATTCTCACATACTTTTCCAAGAAAGCCCTGTTTTTCTTCTTCGTAGAATGGAAAGAAGGAAGCACTAGAGTTTAATTTGCTGAAATCCTTTACAATTCTGGTTCATATGTCTGCATTGTGATGATTGCAGTCAAGTTTCTGGCAGTTGGTTTTCCCAGGTGTGAAGTGTGAAGTAGAGAGCTAACTGATGGAGGCCACAGATCCACCTGGCATGCAGTGTTTTCTGGTAGTGTTTAAACATGGGCTTTAACTTTGGCTCAACCAGGAAGAAAACCACTCTGAGGATACCAGCACTGCACTCAAGTGCATACCAAAAGACCACAAGTATAACCATAAGGCAAATTCCCACCTAAAAGTATCCTCTCCAGTGGACTAAATCAATGTATATGGATCCAGTGTAAAATCTGAGGTGGATTCTAAGATATTTTTGGTTTCTTTTAATTTGGAATATGGCCAGCCTAGTTTATACTAAGTCTTCACACAGAGACTTTTCAGAAAACTGTCTCAATTGATCCAGCTGGCTGAAAATCCAACAAAATTTCTCTCTCTGTCCCCTGAGAGATCAGCGAGACAAGCTAAAGAATTCCACCAGCTCAAAATAGATTGATGCATATGTTCATTTTTCTCAGATTTTTTCTAAATCCCACCTCACTGGCAGAGATTCCTTTGGTTGTTCCTAAGAAGAACAATTTGCTATGGCACAGTAAGCAGCAGTGTTTAGGCCAGGACAGATTGTTGGCCAGCTAGTAAGTGTGGGCATACTGAAAACCATGTTTTTACCCATATGGCCAACAGATGGGATAAGGGGAACTTTTTCAAAGGAAACACAAGCCACTTATGCTATGGCTACTTGGAATAACGACAGCAGATGATACCAGTCACTTCTCACTGTGCCCTTCATGCCCTCACAGCTTCTTCTAGATTACATTTCCATCCTTCACTCCCTCTGTGCTTGCATCAAGGTATATATGTCCACATGCCAAAATAAAAGAAATTAAAAAGAAAGAGTATCCTTGGGGAAATAATCACCAGGAGTGCTTAGCAATGAGGTTACTTGCTCACATTTCTGAACTGTTATGTGCAAAATAAAAAATTTTCCTTATGTTTTCTCTGTAAAGGGTGTCCTGGTCTTCAGGAAGCACTTAGGTAGATGGGGAATTTGGATACACCAAGAAACTTTGAGAAGTTTCATGTTTGTATTGCTCTATGTGTGGTCAAACAAAAATATTCAGAACAAACCCTCCTTCTAACTGCAAAATGATATTGATACTCTGGATTGTAAATATTCAATAGAGCCTACTGCTTTACAGTTGCTAGTGAAGACTGCTGAAGGGGAAACTTATCATGTGAAGTAACAAATAGTGCAAAATTCGCAACCATGCTTTCCGAAACCATAATTCATTAAGTGATGAACATGTCTTTTCAGGTCACAATCAAAGTGTGTGAGGACTGGTTTTAAACAAACCTGAGCTGATTTGAAGTTTGACGCCAACAAAGGTGGTAGGTCTGGGTCAGAATTTCAAACCTCAACTTTGACTTTTTAATTTTTTATCTGGATTTCACTTCTAGATGAGACCCCACACTGAAGCAGACTTGTGGTAATTTCCCTCTCTGATGTTTTCCTAGGCATTCCCCAAGAGAAGTTATTAAAAATGTTGGCTTTTAGAGAGTCAGGTATTTGACATGGTCCTGAAAAGCCCATCAGTGTTAAGCTCACTGTGGGCACTGCATATATGCCAGACAAGATGTCATGTGATAGGATGGAAGATAGCTGTAAACCAGTTGTAGTCTAGGAACATAGTTCCTTAATCAGTCATCAAGCAAAAGGACAAATCACAGACCAGAACACCATTAGGGACAAGCTTTTGTCCCTTATCCAGCCTTCTAAGATAAAATAAGCTTGATGAAACTTAACCTATGTATTATCGGATCTCTCCCACCATTCCTTCCTTATCAAAATGCCTTTTCCTTTTGCACCAAAACCAGCACAAGTGCAATCCACATCAGAGTAAATCAGGTAAGTGATCATGGATTTCTGCAGAGCCACACTGAAGCCTATACCTAATTTCTCATTGCATTTCCACCGAAGTGTTTACAAAGCTCATGCATTTTATGTTAAAGAAGCATGCAAAAAGACTTCTTACACCATAGCTGTTTCTTTAACCATGCAAGCTGGAAAATGATAAAAGTGTCATTACACTTGGCACCATCTGGTGATTTAGGGCACAATATGGCTGTGGAAAAAACAAGAACTCACCATCTTGGGCAGTTCAAAATGATCAGGAATTTTCTTTGTATAAAACAATGCACAGCACAACAGCATCTTTACTGGTTCAGAGTAAAGGATCATCTTGCACAATATTGTGTTTCCAATAACAACCTGATCTCTGTAACAGAGTATAAGAAGAGAATCTAAGAACAGTATCCTGGTTTTATATGCTCCCAGCTTTTAAGGATTTGCAGATCCTGTGACAGAGATGATGTCTTTGTATTTAGCAGCCATTTTGCAATATTCCTGTTATGCTTTTATTGTGTCTTAGAAGCCCCAAGTGATGCTACAAACATGAGAAGTTCAGCCTAACCCCTTGCCTGGAATAATTCAGGATATAGGAACAAACTCCTTTTGAGAATAAACTTCTGATTTTGTGGTTCATAAAACCTTTAAGAGAGGGAAAAACCATGTTTTACTCTGTGCATGACCTGGCATCTGGGACACCAATGCTGGATTCAAGCATTTATGAACTATTGCAGTACATTAAGAGTATTAGGCCATCATCCCTTGTGGAGTTGACCTCATCTCCCAGATTCCTAAAGGAGGGAGAAAGTGCCATTCAGCTTTAGGAAACAGAATTTTTGTAGGTCATATGTAGATGGAAATGTGCAAGGAAGCACCCTCAGCTTGTGCTTCCAGTGGGTCACCTTCTGGTCACTGTCTGCCTACCTTTATGAACAATAAAGAAGAGTTTATTAGATTAAGAAAGACTTGTTCTTTTTCACTCTTGAGCTCCATGAGTCCCTTTCACTCTCTGACACTCCCCATCAAAAACTAATTTTCTGATTTTGCCAATTTAATTCTGAAATCTATGGCTTTCCCTTGAAATTCTCTTCCTTCACACATCTGGCCAAGCATTCCCATTTGTAGGTTATTTAAATAATGTAATTGGATCACATTTTCTCAGGCTTCTTTAGCGATTTTATCAGAAATGTGTAGGTCTCCATGGAGTTCTCTCTTATCTTTACCAGGGAGAAATAAGTCTGACTCTTTTTACTCTTCAGGGTGGTTGAATCTTGGAAATCATGACTAATCTGTGATTGCTCAGCACTGCTTTCCCTTCAACAGTGATTAAATGTTTTCTCAATTTTAATCACCAAACCTGAACATTCTGCTGTGAGCAAGGTCCTCGTCCCTCAAGTCTTCCAGCAATAACAGTATATTCTTTGATTTTTACTACATTTATCTTACAAAACTACTTAGACTACTTATGGTATCTGAAATGCACCTGAATACAGGGTAGCTTTTTATTTTTTACTTTGGTTAAACTCCCAAGTCTCTTCCCTTTTCAGTATGAAGCTTTCAACATCTCTTCTGAAAGTTACTTTTTTTTCTTTACATCACTGCATCTTTTTAATCTGCTAATATTCTATACTAAGCTGCTTTCCAAATTTGCAGCCATTAGAGTTGATCTAGAATACAGTTTTTCATATGCCTGTTTCAAAATTTCAATTATCCATTCCTATGTGGTGCTTTTTTTTGTTTGATTGGTTTTCCTTCATCTCTGACTTCAGAATTTACCTTTGGGCTGCTGGCATGCATGTCATTTACTGAGTTAACAAAAGCCTGGGGAGTTCTGCACTGATCTCCACAGTACTTCATGTTTTCCTTTAGTTTGCCATGTTCCCTTTCTCCATGAAGTCACACTGTTCCTGAGCAGATTCAAAGAAGCTATTGAACCAGAAGGGGAATAAGGAAAACAAAAAAAAAGAAACTCAATAGCTGTGCAAGATTACTTGCTTGATGGTTTCACACCAACCCTTGGTTCTTTGACCAGAAGTAGGTTAGACCAGTACCAGATGTAAATTGCCTTCCTTTATGCTATTACATCAGGAATAGCCAGTTCTCTTTAAGGAGCCACAGAATTTACTCGTGTTTGCAAGCCAGCCTATTGCATCTTAAGTTCCCATCTCCAGGCAGCACAAAGTAATTGGGATGGTGACTTCTATCTCACCCCTGTTATGGGGCAAAATGGGTTTACTGTAACCAAACTTGATCTGTCTCACTTTGCAGCCACGCTGTGCTGAAAGCATCTGTGTGAACTGGTACTTTGTCTAAACTCATGTCCACACATGCAGCAAATTGATAACTCGCAGTGGTGGCAAAACCAGTTCCAGAGCAGAGTACACTGCCAGTCTGGAATTGTTTGTTGTAGCATTTGATTTAGTCTAAAGGAACAATCTGTAAGTGGACAAACCCATTAAATGAACAGTCTTACAGAAACCTTACCAAAGAAACACACAGCAGAAACCAGTACCATATTTCAGGAGAAAACTATTCAATGCATATATTTAATTGAGAGTATCTGTACAACACAGTACTCTGTATTCAGAAAACAAGGAAAGCGTTTGATTTCAGATCCAACACACAACAGAAACACACTCCTCTGTAACTTTGTGGTATTTGTCTAAGTGCAACTACGATAGTTTCTCCTGACAAAAGTATAACCACACTGAGTTTGTTCCATCACTCAAATGTAATGTGCAAGCAGGTCACCACAACCAAAGTCTGTGTTATATTGAGATAATATTGTGCTGAAATACAACGTATTTCATAAGTTGAATTGTTAGATGCAGACAAGAAAAAGTACTAGCTCACCTTCTGTATCCAGTTCAAATTCAGCCAAACCCTTATGAGTCCTTTTATAGATTTAAAAGATAATTATAGTAGAAATATAAAAAGCTGTAGTATAAATTAGAAGTGTTATGCTAAAGAACATGGAGAAAAAAAAAATATTTTATTATAATATTCCAAAAGCTCTCTTACTCCTCCCCTCCTATATGTTGTAAATCTTTTCTATTTGAATTGGTGTAGCTGGGTGCTATCTAAGCATTTGCTTTGCCATCCAATAAAAAGTTTCTTTCTTGATAGCAAAAAGATACAATGCAACCTTAATTTCCAGAAATGCTGACCCTTTAATCCTAAGTCTCCACTTAGACTATTTCTTATTCTTCTACAACTCCTTCCACTCTGAAAGTGCAACCCTAGGCAGGCAGGCTGGACAAAAGATACACACCAGTGATATGTTGTCTCTGTGACATGTACATGTATGGGTACCACTGGCTGTAGAAATTGGTGTTCCTTTACCAAAATACACTGATGATTTGGTTGTGCTCTTGAAGATCTTTTGGGGTATTTTTGCACAACATCCCAACATATTCATTCTCTGTGTTAAACATTGCACCTATGGAGTAGTATACAAAGGTGCCTAGTCCTGCTCATCCACATTTAGAACCTTTATATACCTTCTATGGTTTGGTAGAGAGGGGGAAAGAAGAGCTGAAAGTTTTTGATTTCCAAAATAATCCATCACTTTATCCTTTTCCTCACCTATGCATCACATGATTAAGGAATAGATGCAAATTAGAGGAATTGAATGTTTAGACCAGATATGTAGCAAGGGTTAGAGAAGCAATTCATCTAGTTATAACAGGATATTAGAAGAGTTGTCAGCAAGCAATAACAATTCCATTTTTATAGAAATACTTCCATTATCAGTGATTTGGATTTAACGCTTGGCCTAGCAAAGCAAAACGCCACCTAGTAAAGATGTATCCTGGATTAGGATTCAGTGGAAAAGACCTTTTAGTGGTGTCAGCACTTGCCTCTCTGACTTCTTAATAGCAGTTTTCTGTCCAACCAAGGCAGAAGATAGAAGGATGTTCCCCATTCACCCTGCAGTTTTCTTCAACATGTTGACAGTCATTCTCCTCTATCCTTGAAGATTAGGATGACTGAATGTTTTCTGTGTGGGCCAAATATCCTTAAGAAACTCTCTAGACCACATATTTCAAGGCTGGATATCACAGAATCATGGAATGTTAGGGGTGGAAGAGACATCTGGAGATCATCTAGTCCAACCTCCCTAGTATGCTGTGTAGTCTCTTGGTAAATGTGCTTTATAGGTCTGGAAGAATGTCTCTTTTTTACTGCTGGTGTCTGAAGAAAACCTTTATATTTGATGGCTCCACATCTTTAAAGGGACACATACCAAGGTCAGTGCTATCTCACTCAACTCCAACTCAGGCAAGAGATTTTCTCTAGGAAGCAGCATGGTGTGTTTGTCCAGATGCTTCTGATTGTACACAACTTTTTTTTCTAATTGGAGTGAAGTAATGCATTGAAAGATGCAGAATAATATGCTGAAAGATCCAGCATGTTTCTGGCAGGATATAAACCAGCAGTGGCCACTGTGGGGTGGATGGGAGGTTAGAATAGTCCAAAGTCAAGCTTGTCACTCATCCCATATACATAAGAACCAACACATATGAACACAGCTGTAATGGAAAATACTGCCTCTGTGAGCTGACAACATGTCTCTTTCCAGGAGTTTCACTTCACCTGGAACCAGATTTTCCAAAGAATACAGATCTGTGCTTGCATATCAGCAGCTACCAAAGTTCAGCTTTCCACGCTGGTTTCTGTGCTAACACAAACAGGACACAGGTGGGAAAGTCACCCACTTACCACAGTCAGATAAGATCCTTTTTCTAAGTTTTTCTCTACTTCTGAATCAGGTGACCTATCTCCAAAAAAGTGATTCATACCCCGACAAATTTTATGTATTGCGTTCCATTGTTGTATCATCTGATAAGTACTAAAAAAAAAAAAAAAGATAGCAAAATTCAAGTCACACATAATTTTAGGTAAAGAAAAGTAATCTAATCCTCTGGAAGTAAGAATCTAAACTTCCTATCTGGGAAACGGAGAGAAACACTTTCAAATGCTTCTTGAAGGAAGTCTTGTCTGCTAAAATCTCCCACTCACCACTGCTATTGGTACTTACCTTTTCTGTGATGTATGATTTACACTGCCTCCTCCTGAGATTCAGAGACAAACACATAAAAAAATGAGCCTGTCATACAAAGCACTTAGATTTTCAAATGCAACAACAATCCTCCATCCCAGGCTGAGCAATTTTGTGCATTTGACTATTGGTGGCATTCAGCTTCAGCTAGACAACAGCACATCGTCTGCACTGCATTAATCTATCATCTGTGCAAAGCAGAAGACCCAGACTGACGGGTGTCTCAGGAACTGCTGTAGACAGAGGCGATATGCATCCCTTAATTCTGCTTAATTCTCAGAATCACAGAATGTTAAGAGTTGGAAGGGACCTCAAAGGATCATCTAGACCAACACCCTGACACAGCAGAAACACATCCAGACGGGTTTTGAATATCTCCAGAAAAGGAGACTCCACAACCTCTCTGGGCAGTCTGTGCCAGTGCTCTGGCACCTGAACTGGGGAAAATTTTTTCTTGCATTCACATGGAACCTCCTATGCTTCAGCTTACAGGCATTGCCTCTTGTCTTGTCACTGGGCTTCACTGAGAAGAGCCTGACCCCATCCCCCTGATACCCACCCTTCATATATTTATAAGCATAGATGAGGTCACCCCTTAGCCTCCTCTTCTGCAAGCTAAAGAGACCCAGCTCCCTCAGCCTTTCCTCATAAGGAAGATGTTCCAGCCCCTTCATCATCTTTGTGGCTCTGTGCTGGACTCTTTCCAGCAGTTCCCTGTCCTTCTTCAACTGAGGGGCCCAGAACTGGACACAATATTCCAGATGCAGCCTCATCAGGGTAAAGAGGAAGAAGAACCTCTCTTGACCTACTAACCACACCCCTTCTAATACACCCCAGAATCCCATTGGCCCTCCTGGCCACAAGAGCACACTGCTGGCTCATGGTCATCCTTCCATCCACCAGGATGGCCAGGTCCCTTTCCCCTTCAGTGCTCTCCAACAGCTCAGTCCCCAATCTATACTGATCCATGGGGTTGGTCTTTCCCAAGTGCAAAACTCGACACTTGGCCTTGTTGAATTTCATTAGATTTCTCCCTGCCCAACTCTCCAGACTGTTATACTCTTCTATAGACCAGTGAAAAATTAAGTGGTGTTACAGTTCTTTTCTCTGAGAATCAATGAGGCTAACTTGGCAATGGTGTCAAAGACAGAGTAAGAACATTTGCAATGTCAAGGAGTAAATATTTAAGCTCCCATGGAAGGCACTTCAGAAAAAATCTTTTATTTACTCAATCTTATCCATATTTCTCTCTGACTTCCCAGACTGAGATCTGAGCCTAAGTGATGTCCTAAAATGCTACTTATTGGATATTTATTCCCTCCAAATCTAGTCACACAACAGCAAGACTTCACGTCACTTTGTTTTTTTCAGAGTGACTGGTAAGTTAGGTGAAAAGAAGCTCAGGGACATACATATTACACTTAATTAAATACCTGTGTGTGTATGTATGCATAGTAAAACACATTCATCTTAATTTGTATTTGTCTCTAGGGAAAGAGTCCCATCCAGGCTTCTAGCTAGCATGCATTTATGAATGGAAAAAAATCAAATTAATTCTCTCTCTAAGGATATTATTGTTATTATATTATTATTATTATTATGTTTCCCCCACAAGTCTTCCATATTATGACATGTACCCTGAATCATTTGTTGCTTCCAAATCAGGAAAAAAATCTTTGAACTAGTGAAAGAAACTTTGTCATATTCACAGTGAAAGCCAGACTTCTTTCCAGTTTTTAAGGCCTCTATCAAAAACTGATTTTATTACTTCCCCAAAGAATAGATATACTGACCATGTGTTACACATTACATGTGTGGTTTTTGTGTCAATGGAATTGGGATAACCTGAAAAACAAAACTTGAAGAGAAGGATTAATTAAATAGATTTTTTCTAATGAGGTCAGAGATACAGGAAGGCAAAGGAAGTATAAGGGCAGAAAACTGGTTATGAATCTCAGGACAGGATGATACTGAAGAAGGTGACCATCTATCTTCTGCAGGGTAGTTTTAACTACTGCTTGAAATCCAGGATTATCAAGCTTGAGAGAGTTTGGCATAAATATCAACTTTAAGGCAAAAAGGAAAAGTTTTAATGCCCTTCATGCAATGTCTGATGAGGGTATCAGATACATCTGTTGAATTAGCCATTTTTTAATATAAAAGTTCCTAAATTATTAACTTTTTCTAAAGTGATATTTGATGGGAAAAGTAATATCCGTATGAAGTATTAAGTGTTTCTTATGAAAGAGCTGTATAAATCTGACAGAGCATAATAATTATGCTGTCAAATATACAAGATTCCATTTTCCCTGAACTATCCAGACCACCAAATTTCAGACTCTTTCAGAGAGTATCATCAGGCTACTAAGATTTATTTTGCCACCAAAGGCTCAGAAGACACTTTTGCTGAAAACACACACATCTAGCAGTTATTTAATTTTTTTCCCCCAGTACTGCTGCAGTTAGGTTTTGAATGATGGCTTTCGCTGTTCACAGGCAGGGAAATGTTAACTGATGTTTATTCAATCTTGTGTTATCAGCTTGCCTAAGAGAAAGGTTTTTTGTGGTTTGCAGAAAACAGACTAGAAGATCTGCACTGTGTGTGCCCACTTGCCTATTTGCATCCTGCAACCCCTCACTGCATCTCTGGATCCCTCCCTGCAGCTAATGCAATTCCTTCATTTGAAATAAGCCTTTTTTTTTTTTTTTTTCTGCTATATGTGCCCTGGTGATGATGGAATTTCACTTCCATATTACAATTTAGCTGAGTCACTGTTATACTTATTTAAGGAGTGTGTGGGCAAGTAATATCCAAAGTTATCTGTCTTCCCTTTTCTCACTGCGAAGTTAACATGTCCACCTCCAAAACTCCAAACTAGACCCAGACAAATGCACTTTTGTCAAGGACTGCCTAGCTAGATTGCTAGATGAGTTACAGTAGCTATGGGGACTATAATTTTAAATTGTCTTGGATTTATGCATATTAATTTTTAGCCGGAATATTACATTACATAAAGTTTTTGCATTAATTACTTTAAGAAGTTGTGCAAACCATTAATTCCTTCATTTCTGTCATTTATATTGAAATTTAAATCCTTTTACTACAGGAATTATCTAGAAGAATTTAATTTGTAAATGTCTTGAACACAACTGAGTAATGTTGTCATCAATGGTGTGGAGTCCAGCTGGAAATCTGTAATGAGTGCTATTCTCCAGGGGTTAGTACTAGGTCCAGTCCTGTTCAATATATTCATCAATGACCTGGATGAAGGAATTGAGTGTATAATCAGCAAATTTGCTGATGACACTAAACTGGAAGGAGTAGCTGACACACCAGAAGGTTGTGCTGTCATTCAGCATGACCTGGACAGGCTGGAGAGTTGGGATGAGAAATACATGAAATTCAGCAAGGGCAAGGGGTAATGCACCTGGGGAGGACCAGCCCCATGTACCAATACAAGTTAGGGACTGGGCTGCTGGAAAGCAGTAAAAGACTTGGGAGTCCTGATGGACAATAGGATGACCTTAAGCCATCAACGTGCCCTTGTGGCCAAGAAGATCAATGGCACCCTGGGGTGCATCAAGAATACTGTGGCAAGCAGGTCAAGGGAGGTTATCCTCCCCCTGTACTCTGCCCTAGTGAGGCCAGCTGTGTCCAGTTCTGGTCTCCCCTGTTCAAGATGGACAAGGAACTTCTGGAGAGGGTACAAAAAAGGGCTGCAAAAATGATTAGGGGGCTTGGACATCTTTCGTACAGGAAAAGGCTGAGAGAGCTGGGTCTGTTTAGTTTAGAGAAGACTGAGAGGGGATCTTATTAATACTTACAAATACTTAAAGGGTGAGTGTCATGAGAGTGAAGCTAGTCTTTTTAGAGTGGTGACCAGTAACTGGACAAGAGGTAATGGCCACAAACTGGAACATAGGAAGTTCCATCTAAACATAAAAGGAACTTTACTTTGAGGCTTGTATTGGAACAGGCTGCACAGAGAGGTGGTGGAGTCTCCATCTCTGGAGACATTCAAAAGAGGCCTGGATACCATCCTGTGCAACCTGCTCTAGGTGAAGCTGCTCAGACAGTGGGGTTGGACTAGATGATATCCAGAGGTCCCTTCCAACCCCTAACATTCTGTGATTCTGTGATCTCTTTTCAACCATCAAGGAAATAAAAGGAGGACATAGTTAAGTATTGAAATAAGGATTCATTCTGAGATAACATGCAGCATCAGTTTTAGCTCAGCAGAGCTGAACTTTACTACCCTATCTTTGGCCTTGATTCTGGACATTATCAGGCTAGTATTGCTAGTATCTCCATAAAATTAGGAGGATTTTGAAAGCTCCAATCAAAATGTTCTTCTAGTACACATTCGGGGTCATAAAACATAAGGCAGTACTGTAAATGTGAAGAGATTTCACTAAAGAAACGGCAGAAAGTCAATGTATTCAAAAACTGTCCTCCAAGGATAAGCTCCCTTTTCCTCTCCCTAAAGACAGTTTCATTTCAATAGTTAGAGATATCTCAGATCCTCTCAGGTTAATTACCATTTCTGAGACTAGAAGAGCCAGCTAGTCATTAAACACCTACCATGTCAACTGCTTCCTCATCCTCTATTTAACTTAATTGCAACTGAATTCTCATTGTACATAATGTTCAAAATACAAAGCTCTCACTAGTATCACAAAATTATTCATACATCAAATAAGAAGATATCAATCACATTTTAATTTCATGTTCAGGTAAATTTAATAAACCATTTCCCTAAGATGACAGTTTGTGGGGCTAAAAAGAGTCTGAATTAATCTAGTTCCTGCAGAGTAAAACCACTTAAGTATGTACATGTCATGTCAGCATTTGCAAAAAGCTGTCAAATTGTCAGTTCCTCTAATAACTTTACAAAACAATTTGTTTTTGTAATTTAATGATATGATTTTTGATCTCTCAGATCTTGAAGTTACACTTATTTAGATTAAAAATAAGAAGATAAAACTGTCTAAACTTGCCTTCAGATTTATTTAACAAAACCTTCCATTATGCTACAGTTTTCTAAATAATTACAATAATGAATATCCCTTCTCTCATAGTAATTCACATTGCAATTACCTTTGCACAGTCAACAGTTGCTATTAATAACAATAAATGGTGATTTGTATTCCTTCTATGTGACAAATGCAAGATCATCATGAAAGCATGATAGGACATCCTTTATTGCCAATCTCTGCATACATGAAAGGTCAAAATTTACAATGGAGATAATTTTAAGCAGTAAAACCCTAGAGGAGACTAAGAGACCACAGCAGTGGTCTGTCACTAGAAGGCAGTATCAAAGCCTTGCATCTACAGTAAGTTGTTAAAACAGTGTTAACCTCCTGCTTAGCCCCACTTACAGAATTTTTATTTACATCACCACATAGCCTTGGAACACTTGAATTAGATTCCTTTAGCCTGAAACCAAGCCACTCCATCTGCTAATAGTTTTTCAGCTCATGGGACACTGTTAAAGATGATCCAAAGTAAAACTCACTAAAATACCAGCATGATCTACATACCTGTTAAGCACCATTTCCCTCTGCAGATCCAACCTTCTTTCAACACACTGCTTCCTAGTGAACAGCTTCTCTAACAGGTTTTCTTGAAAATTATACTGCTGAGAAAGGGTTAGCACTAGGATGAGGCACAGCAAGAATGCTATTAAAACAACTGAATTCCCATCTTACCCCATGTTTGTGAGTGTCTGTGTGTGAGTGTTTCCTGAATTGTTTCAGTCCTGAATCAGAGCAGGACAACAATATTTCAAGTGGAGAAAAAAAAACAGAAGGAGAGTTTTCTTCTGAAAAACTAAAAGCAAAAGGTTTTAGCTCAAAAGCTATAAAAACCTCCAGGTAAACAGAGAAAACATTTAATATCACATGAAAAAATTCTTGACCATGTTATTAACACGCAGGTTAGGACAAAATTTGGGGAAACCAAAATGCACCAGGAAAAAAAAAATGAGAGCAAGATGCTGTGTCACAACAAAGCAGTTACTATTTCCCAAGAAAGGAGTTCAGCCATGTTAAGTCACAAAAAAACCCCAAAACAAAACAAACAACCCAGAAAAAAAAAAACAAACCAGGTTTGTCTGCCATCTTTTAAATGACATTTTCAAATGAAAGTCCCACTAACAATGTCTTATGTGTGCTGTGTTCAGCCATCCACCAAGGAGCAGAAACTATAGGTTGTTACTTAGAGGGTCAATTGTGAAATAGTAGCAGGGAGTGGGGTTTTTTTAAATATCCCATAGAGAGGTGATTTCTTTCTCAGATGCTTAGGGAAAAGGTATACCTTTGCCATCAGGAAAATGAGTTCATGAGTAACACATAAGCTATAACAAGTTAGGTTTGGTATGGGTGTTAGTCTGGATGAAAATGCTGGAACAATGCTGACTGATGGAAACCTGTTCTTGAGGCAGTTTTGCACTGCCTTCATCCCATGGGGCCAACAATGGCATGACCAAAAGGTTTTGCTGCATCTGCCAGCCAGTGTGAGAAAAGTCAAACAGAGCAGATCCTTAGCGTTCAGACCTGTGTCTCCATCCTGCCCCTCCATCAAGGCAGACTCCAACCTGCATTCAGATGAGTGAAACAGCAGAGCAGCAGGAGTACTCCCTGTACTAGTAGGCTTCCCTATGCCTGCCTGCCACAGGCAGTGGACAGTCTTTCTTATGGGTGGGTCTTAACTGTTAATGGAGGAAACATGCACAAAAAACCAGAGAACAAAAGTTAAATAGCTGCTGAGGCTTGGAGGAAAACCTGCACAACACTAATTTTAGGAATACTTCTGCTGAAATATCGTATCTTGAAGGAAGCTGAGCTATGCCTCCTTTTAATTATTATTCTTAATGACAGTAGGGAAAAAAAGAGCTTTGTGGCTCAGAAGTTCATCTGCCCTTGATGCTTGCTTTCCAACCTGAAATCAATCATGTTTGATTCCAATTATGCCCCTAGAAAATAATTGTGACAATACCAGAGGAAAAGAACAGTCTTTTCATTAAAAGCTGATGCTGAAAATTATTGTAACTTTGTTTCACTTCTGATATTATCATATATCTTTGAGGTGACTTGTAGCTGATGAGGAAATTAGTTTTTTTCTTCCTCTTCACCGTAGTTTTGTAAAATAAATAAATAAAAATTAAAAATTATTATTTCCATTCATAACTTCTTTAGCAATGTTTGACTCACCAGCTAGAACCTCTCTGTTCTTTAACCACTCCTCCAGGAGGTGATAGATATACATAATTGTAATGCTAAGTGAAGTTCCATTGCTATAAAAGCTGGCAATGGAGTGGAGAGTCAGATCCAGTATTTTAATTATTTACTAAAATGTTGCAATGGGTCTAGAGATGTGATAGCAAATGGCAGATCTGGCTGAGAAATACATGAACTGCTAAGCCACAAAATTCCCATTTTTCTGCAAATGCACTCTGTGTAATAATTGCTAAACATATTGAGCCCTCCCATACATAAGCAAGGCTCTCTTTAATGAGTATGTTTTCAAAGTTCTCTGTGAGGCTAAAGTACATCTTTATGTCTGGGAGGATAATAGGACAAACTTCTTCTCCATTGTAGATAAAGAAGATGTGTTTTAAACTTGCCCAAGGGAAATTTCCAGCTGGCCAATTACTGCTAGTAAAGATCTCCTTTATAAAATGGTATTCCTCCAGGGTCAGCTGGCTACTAAACATGTCTTCTAAAGACCAAAAGTATGTAATTACTGAAAAGGACTTTTGGACCTTCCTGGTCGTTAGTGTTGCTAAAATAGACTTTTTTGGGGTAGCACATAAACAGAAACAGATGGGCTGGCTCCCAGGATCTAATTATCAGAAGAGGTTCCAGTGCTTGTTGCTGTTCCACTTGAAAAAAAATATAACGAAAGGACAATAACAACAAAAAGACCCCATGAACAAACCCCCACAAAGCCCCCAAAAGAAAGCCTTAAATATTTTTATGGGGCTATATCACCTAAGACTTGGCAACAACCCCTAGTGTGTGGGTAAAATAAGACAGAGGAAGGAAAGGGGCATATTTATAACTCCTCATATTGTGAGAAACCATATCAAAAGGATGTTTGTAAATATTCACAATCACAGTAGTGTCTTGAATAGCCTCAGCTTTTTCAGAGTTACTTTTCTCACTAACAGTGCCACATATTGCCAAAGGGAGTTCTGAATAGCAAAGCTTCCCAGCTAGAAGATACCTCATGAGGTCTGCTGAAGGAGTGGATGTGACCAGACAGGAACTAATTATTTATATAAGCACTTGCATTTTGGGGCTGTTGTAATATTTCCTTCTGAGAATTTTTGAGCAAAACAGGAAATTTTCATGCAGACTAGTTCAAGGGCTCCCCTCAGATAAACCAGAGGTGAACTTTCACTTACTTCTGTCTGGAAACTGAAGAGCAACAAATTCAAGGACCAAGTAACTTTTGCTTGCCATTTCCCATTTTAAGGCTCCTGGAATTTGATTCCTTACAGAAATTAAAGAATTAGTGGCTACGGTCATCTTGTGAACTGAAAAGCCAAAAGGTATCAAAAATTCTTAAATCCACTAAGAGCTTAACACTGACACAACAGACTTCTTCTGTATGCTGCTTTTTGTTGGCACAAAGAGGAGAGGGAATAGCTAAAAGCATCCCTTTAACCCATCTAAACCTTCCATATCGCAGAAAAAGCTGTGCAGTGTCTCTTAATATTTATGCCTGACTGCAGCACAATTTTTTTGTGCATGCAAAACTGTGGCTAGACCAGCTTCTTGGAATATGGATGCTGTTGATTAAATGATGTCTGTGTATTCCTTAGCTCTCACAGATCACATGTAACTTCCTCGTCCCTCCCAGCCTAATAGGCAAAAAACAAGATGCCAAGATATTTAAAATCACATCTACACTTTGTAAGAAGTTCCACTCCTCTTCTTTCAAGTAAAACTAGACCAAAAGGTGAAGTAGCTTAAAATCAGGAATCAGCATCTATGCTAAGATGTGAAACAAGGATGGAATAACTCAAAAAAGAAAGAAAGAAAAAAAAAAGAAACTTAGTCATGCTGAGCATTTAGGAAGGCAACACTGATAAATACCATTCTACTTGTTTTATCCACATCCCTATGGTCCATTTTATTACTCAAAAAATTTCTCTAGGCAGAAACTCAGTTTCTCCTTCATGTTCCAAAGGTTATTTCAGCCTTGTTTATTTGGGGTCTTTTTGTTGTTGTTTTTTGGTTGGTTGGTTGGGTTTTTTTGAGGGGTGTCGTTATTTTTGTTTGATTTGGTTTAGATTTTGTTTTCTGGAACTCGTTCTTTGCTAACTAGAAGTTTTAACTATGGAGGAAAGGAGAAGAAAGAACTCATGTTTTGGAAGTCCTTCCATAAAGGTCAAAAGATAAAAGCATCCATTGTAAAATCTCTCTATTAATATTGTCTGTTTGGAAGAAGAGAGGAATGATAAAAAGTTTCTGAGAAGTTGGGGGGCTTTCCCTATAAAGCACTAATTTTATTGTTTCCAATGGCAAGATTTCCAGCTGCATTCAAGGTATAGAAGCAAAGCCAAACAGCATACAAAATATGGCTTTCTGAAGCCATTGAGGTCACTATCATCAATGCTCTGGATATACGTTGCCCTTTCAAATCCCTTTTGGGTCTCCCAGTAAGGCCAAACTACTTTCTGGATGAAAAACCTTGATAAGTTTATGAAAGAAATTAAATTATATGGCTGCTTGTGGTGCCAGGGGACAGCACTGGGTGACCTAAAAGTCTCTTCTAGTCCTCATTTTATACCTTCCTATGGAAATAAATTATTTTACAGACACTTAGTGGGATTCAGAAGAATTTTCTTTGGAGGTCAGAATATGCCCATCAAACTGAAAGAGATATCAGAGGAACAGCCCAGGATATATTATGGCTAGGAACTGGATATGTGTTTTGAGGTCTTTCTTAGGCTGTTGAGTTGATTTCAAATACGTAATACAACTCTAATTAGTCTTAGTACTCTAAGCAGAGTGACAACACTGCACAGACTCAAATGGTGACTAGAAAATGGAGTGTGTAATATCTGTAAGATCACAGGTGAAGTAAAAATAGGTTTGCATGACCAGAAGCCAGGTCCATATATGAGCTGAGTTGTTTGGGCTCAAGGTAGCTTCAGAATAGAAACCATGCAGGGGAAAAAAAATGTACATTAGCTAATCCTACCACCTGAGGGTATAACACCACTACCTGAGGGCTATACTGTTAATTTTAACAAAAAATATTGTAAACAGAGATATGAAAATCAAAGGTTTCAATGCAGATTGTCCAAACTACTATATCCCACCTTGGTTTGTACAGACAAGATGAAGCTCTGAGATGTTCCTCCTGTGTCTGTGGCAGCTGTAATCTGTTGGTCCTCTGAGGGAGTTGTGGTGGGAAGGAGACAGATCAAAAGAACAAAATAAAGGAAAACTCTTCCACCTCAAGGTCTGTTTGAGCAGTTCCCCCTTACAGCTGGATGAAGTTAGAAGGAATTCTTTTGCTAGACCTTTATCTTTTCCACCCCATGACCATCGAGATGGATCCTAGATTTAATACATGCTTCAGTAAGTCCAACCTAATTTGATTTCCCATTTGAAGAAATAGCTAGATAACACAAAATAAGCCAAGGATGGAGAATAATCTCTTCTGATGCATTCAAGGGCTCCTGACCCACACCTGAGAACCACTTTGGAGTCATTACCTACAGCTTGGACAAATCATGGCATCTATTGCCTCAGTGAGGGGAATAGACACAGAAGGAGCTAGGAACAGTGCCATCCCTTGGCTGCCACATTGTTCTTCAGTAGCTAAGAATTTGGTCCAAAATCTTTGTTTGATAGAAATTATGCCCTCTTCCATCTCCTTTTTCTTTCTCTCTTTTTTTCCAAGATGATGCTGCAATAGGTGTTATTTGTGAAATTACAGGTTCAGTGGGAACAGTGGATGGTGAATCCAACACTAGTAACTATCCATCAAAAACAGACACGCTGATTGAGAATGCCCTGTTAAAAAAAAAAAAGAAAGAAGCCACTTGTATATGGGAGCAGTGCCTGGGGCTGTAAATTGGTGAAGACACTTGGGAAAAAGACACTTAAGTTTAATTTGTCGAGTTATTTGTGACTTTATCCCTGTCCATGCCAATTGGGCATACCTTTTACATTAATTGCTAGACACAAAGTACTGCCATCAAAAATTCATTGATGGTATTGTTTTTTTCTTCTCTTTTTTTCTTTTTCCTGGGACCTGCTGATCCTCCCCCGCCTCTGGCCTTCTGAATTTTCAGTCTTCTTTCACCATCTCTTTGGCAGCAGCAGCTGGGGTACTGATGCCAAAGCACACTGGATTTAAACAAGCATGCCAGCTTGATGTGCCAATGCCAGCTCAGCCTCCTAATAGCACCTTGCTTGCTATGTGAAGTTCAGGAACTCATCTGCAGACAGCATTAGCTGGACAAAGATACACACACCCAAACCCTCTTGTTACACAAAAGGAAGGTGGGCTGGTGGCCCACCGGGGTATACAACAGGTCAGAGCTTGTCTTAGGTATTTGACACTCAGCTTTCACACCACTTCTACTTATTAGTACCATTCATCTGCTTCCCAGACTTGAAGAAAGATTCTCATAAGCAGATATAGGACAGAGGAAGCTTCCATCACACTCCATAAGAATCAGTCCCCTCAGTATGAAAACAGTCATCTACTTTTGAACTTGTCTTTGCCAAGCTACCTTACTTCCATCTTCCAAAGGAATTGGATGAAACCTGATCATTTCCAGGTTGTTGGAACTCTGGAAGGTGATACAGTCTTTACACTTTGCACAAATTCTAAAGTGTGAGTAGGGCTAGAAAATCTCATTTTGTACAACTGAAAATTGGTCCCAGGAACTCCAGCTGAGGGTTGGACACAATATTGCACAGACTTGTAATAATGTTATGAAAGCTGGCTCCATTAAAGATGACAACCATAAAAAAGATGTAAACAAGGACTGGAGTAGAAGTATGCAAAAGCTTTGAGTTTTTCTGTGGAAAATAACAGAGATGAGATGTTAAAGGGTTCTTTTAATAGGAGGGATGCAAAGGGATGGGAGTAACTCCCCTTTGTCAGGGGCTTCAGTGAACTGAAATATTCCTTTGCTTGCTCAAACTCTTCTGTCTTAGCTGTAGCCTCTCTGCAGAGAAGGCTGTTCTACCATTTTTCCCTTAAAACTTTACTGTAGGAACTGCTAACACAGCTTTGATATCACCACGTTTGAGATCCTGAGCTGTGTTAGCTGGCTCCTAAATTACTGTGACAAAGTAGTGACAACTGACAATTCCCTGCCTTTTGAAATGCCTCAGTCAATGAAAATCAAACAAATAGAAAATGTGTGAAGATCAGGTTTCTTGGGCTGATTATATATACCTATCTGTGCCTGTAAGCTCCAAGCACTTAGTGTTTGATCAAGTGCAGTACTAAGTGAGTTAATGAAAAAGGAGTAGTTATCCTCTACTAATGTAGTAAACCATTTGGGGAAACAAAAGTATTGTGGTTACATGGAGGGGCTGAGAATGAGATCTTTGCAGTTGAAACAGAGGCAAAAGCAAGACAATGATAGCCTACCAACCCAAAGTCAGTGGAAACAAGACAAAGGAGAATTAAGTTCCCATCTTTGTGCAATTATATCTCTTTCCATTTTCCATCCTGATGCTATTCCCAACAGAAATGGCAAAAGTCTATTTGCCAGGAGTAGGACTGGATCTCAACCTTTTTTCTGAGCTCTGACCTGGCAGACCAGACCATGTGCCTTACTTTTTTATTTTGAGCTTGGAAGATTCAGGATCACCTGGTGCATGTGACAATAACACAGTGGTACAACTGAAACCGGATGTTTAATTTGCTGAAAGAGAAGAAGAAAAAAACATTCACTTTTCCAAAGTGAAGACTCACCTAGAAAAATATTTCTATAAAGCTACATTTCTAGGTTAAGTTAATATATAGAGGGTTTGGGAAGAGGACGGAGAACAATAAAAGTAAACAAATGAAAGAGCAAAAATTTCTGTGGAAAATGGTAGATATCAAATGTGAGTACATATTTGCCAGAGGTGGGATATTTATTTATTTACTCTAGCATCATCAGGAAAATAGATCAGATCCTATAACAGCTGGCATTTCAAGAGCAAGATGTTCAAAGAGCTAGCACTAATGAGCTCACAGATAATTCTCACATTGGCAAGCACTGAATTCTCCAAGCTGACAGAAATGCTGGCATCACTAGACTAAGACTCAGAAAGCAGTAAGGAGGTTATTTAAGGAAGAACAGTGGTGCGGTCACAATGTTGTACATCATCAGCTGTGAACAACACGCATAATGTGGAAATATTTCTCATAGTCAGTCCTATTTATGTCAGAAGCTATCATAACTCAAAACTGTAACTGTGGAGTTTCCCCAGCCCTGTGCATGATACCAGCTGCTACTATGAAAGCAATACTTTCAGAAGAGTTTTCTTTACATTTCAGGATCAAATAAGCTACCAGATTTTCTGTTCCTTTCTAATAGAGTGCATATAAAATGTTAAGACCTTCCAAAACCAAGAGAAAACAAAATGAAACAAAACCCTGAAAGAGATGCCAAAACTGCAGCCAAATCTATCAATAACCTGGAAGCTAAACTATCAATTTAAATGTAAATATAATGTCTAAAGATCTTTTACTTTCTAGCATGGGAAGTTTCTTCCCTTGGCTCCCTTTCCTCCAGGCTAGCATTCCCTAATTGTGTTTCTCTTTGAAACAAAAGAACTGTTTGGATTTGTGACAGAAACACTTCTTTGGAAAGCTGAAGGGATATCACTATTTAAATGTAAGATGTTCCAAGATGCTGCCTCTCACTTCCAGAGCACTCCCACTGGCAAGTAAGCTCTGCATTTGATTGACAACTAGTTAGCATTTAATAAGCAGGAGCCTTAACAAAATTCACAAATCTACAAAGCGAAGTGAAAAATTGATGGATCTTGTTTTTGCTAGGTATGGGGTTTTCATGCCTGTTCAATGCCTTACTTGATTTTAAATGGACAGAAATTTTTATACACATGTGCATTTAGTTGAAAGGCAGACTGTGAAGGCTGCAGCAGTATCAGTAGTTGATTATAGAAATTTATTTATTCACAGCACAAATCCCACTAGGAAATGCAATCCATTTGCCAAAGAATCCTTTAAGCAGCTGTATCAAGCTAGAGCCGCTCAAGAGGGGAAATTTGCAATACTTAACTACTTCAATCTAATTTCCAAAATCCCCACTATCTACAGTCTTTAAAAGCCCAAAAGCATGGATTTTGTATAATTGATCTGCAGGATGCCCGAGTAGGGGAGTACATTTCTCTTTTGGCATCATCTCTGAAAAATAGATGCATACCAAGACGACAGACAAAGGCAGGAAGAGCACCTATAGACACCAAAAGGATATTTAATAAAAAATGGAGTTTCAAGCAATAGGCTGGAAGTTATTTTCTCTTATCATCTTCCTCCAAGAACATAACAAGCCTTTAGAAATTCCCAAAAGCTAAGACTGTGCTGAATATTTGAAGCAGCTCTGGGGTGTAACTGATAGTCTGCATCACAGCAGCTTCACCTCCAGATGTTCCTCTAAAAGCAAAGTCTAAATGGATGCCTCCAGCTAGGAGAGCAGAGGGACAGCCCACTTTTCACTACTTTGTACACTGCTGAGCTTACTGGTCTAATGATCATGGTTTATCCTTCACACATCCTTATTCAGTGGCCAAGAGGTTTCATTCAAACCTGTTTTGTATAGTACCTTGTGCTTTAGTACCATGATTTTTCTTCATTTTCTTAGTGTTGTTGTGCTACAAATAACAATATGTAAACTGGATGTGATTTGACAACCTAATTCTTTATGTTTGGGTATCAGACACTCATCCTATCTAATTCTAACTATGGTATAGGTATTTTCTAAAATGCTGCATGGATTTCTTCCAGTTTTTGGATCAAAGTTGCATTTAGGATACTTGGCTAATTTTCCTTCACAGAAAGTCACACTTTTCTTTTACACTAATTTTAAGCACAAAAAAATAATCCTTTCTTTTAAGGTGGAGTCTAGAACCATTGCAGCTGAGATTTTTGTAACACACAACACACCTTCCTCTACATTTAGGTAAAAACTCTCTGGGCTTCCTGCATCTGTGTGATATTCCTGGTTCTTGCTGTTTTGTAACCTCATAGAAGCTTTAGATCCACTCCTGCAGAAAGCCTGCTGAGCCAGGTAATCCTCAACTTCTGTGTGATACTTTGCATTTGCTCTTACTGAATCAAGGACCTTTTTCTTGCACAGTTCTCTGATTTATAAAGCTCATTTTGAATTCTTCTCAGTGTCTGTGGCACCTGCAGACTTTCTGAGTTTCATACAATCAGTAAGCTGTACCACTGCTGAAGCTATATAGCAAGCATCACGGAAGATGTTAATAAAATAGTTATTAATTTTAGTTCATTAATAAATTATTAATAAAATTAGTAGTATCAGTCCTAATGCACCTCCCTGTGCACCCAGTGTAACACTTCCTTCCAATTTGATGGGGAACCACTAGCAGGTACTTTGAGAGGATATTCCAGTAACTAACTTGTTCACTTTGCATAAGTTTCATTTGGAAATTTTTTCGTAGCCTGCTTCTTTGAATGTCATAGGGAGCCTGCTTGTTTCAGGGAACAGAGTCATTATCTTAAAGTGTTTTCTAAAAGGATGGTTTGTATTTTCACCTAGTTCAGGTATCCAACATACATGCAGCATCCTTAACCTTAACATGTTCCAAAGATCAAAGGTTCTTTCGGTCTCAGGAAGAAAGGACGTAACAGTGTAGCATACTGAGGCGGTGGGAAGCCATCATGAATGTTTTAGACTGATACAATAGCCAGAACAGATGTCTTTCTATCATCAGAAAAGCACAGCTGCTTTGAGAAAAAAAAAAAAAAAAAAAAAGATGGACTTTTTACAAACTAGAAAGAGATTTACAGCACAAAACCCCCACATCATTCATTTGCAACCATAGAGACAGGAGGATAATTGGATCTAATCTAGAGCAGATTTGCCCTTTTGCAAAACAAGAAATGCTCACATGGCTTGAAAACAGACTAGTCTTTGGTTCCTACTTCATGTCATCCTAGGATCTTTGTTCAGGGATCTCCAGGTCCCTGTCTGCATTTACAACGGCCAGAATTTCTGTGGATATAAGTGTCATTATCGTAAGTCAGCATCACTAATTTAATCATTAATTATCTGGTCTATTTTTTTCCTAACAATTCATTGCTTTTCAACCCTCTGTTTGGGTTTGTGTGGTAAGGTTTGGGGGAGAAAGGAACTACAGGAATGGCTTCTGTGAGAAGCTACTAGAAGCTACCCCTGTGTTTGATAAAGCCAATGCCAGCTGGCTTCAAGATGTACTCATCACTGGCCAAGGCCAAGCCCATGCACATCAGAGGTGGTGGTAACACCTCTGGGATAACACATTTAAGAATGGGAAAAATATCTGGGCATTCAGAAATTTAGCTGGAGAAAGGAATGAAAATATGTAAGAAACAACTCTGCAGACATTGAGGTCAGAAGGAGGAGTGGGAGGAGATGCTTGAGTTGCCGGAGCAGAGATTCCCCTCAAGCCCATGGGGAAGAACATTGGTGAGGCAGGATTTCCCCCTGCAGACCATGGAGGTTAACAGTGGAACAGGTGTTCACTTGCAGCCTATGGAATACCTCTCACTGGAGTTGGTGGATGCCCCAAGGAGGCTGTGACCCTCTGGGATGCCCACACTAGAACAGTCTTCTGGCAGGACCCGTAGACCTGTGAAGAAAGGAGCCCATGCTGGAGCAGGTTTGCTGAAAAGACTCATGAATTCATGGGGGACCCAGTCTGTTCCTGAAGGACTGCACCTTGTGGAAGGGACACACACTGGAGCAGTTTATGAAGAACTGCAGTAGTGGGAAGGACTGACACTGGAAAAGTTCAGGAACGACTGTCTACCTTGAAGAGACCCCACACTGGAGCAGCGGAAGAGTGTGAAGAGGAAGGAGTAGCAGAAACAACATGTGATGAACTGACCAGAACCACTTTCGCTGTCACTCTGTGCCATTCAGAGGAGGCAGAGAACATAGGGAGTAAAGTTGAGCCTGGGAAGAAGGGAGGAGTGGGGGAAAGCTGTGTTAAAATTTGGTTTTATTTTCTCATTACCCTACTCTGATTTGAATGGTAATAAAATAAGCTAACTTCCCCAAGACAAGTCTGTTTTCTCTGGGACAGTAATTGTTGCATGACCTCTCCTTTTCTTTGTCTTGGTCCTTGAGCCTTTCTTTGCATTTTCTCTCCCCTATCCAGATGAGAAGCAGGAGTGATAGAGGCTTTGGTGGACACCCTGTGTCCAGCCAGGGTCAGCACACCACACCCTCCCTTCCTCTCTCCCTCCAATTCTATCTGGTGATTTTTTAATAGCTATTTTGTGCTATATCACAGCGCTGTGAAAGTATTTTATATGAAGATTTAGGTAATAACACAGTTAAGGATTCCTCACCATGAGGGACAAAACTGATTAATCCTCCTCTGTGACTTTGTCCTCTCTGTAATGCTCCACACGTTTATCTCATACAAGCAAAATATAGCTGGCTAAAAAATACCCAGAAAAGAAAGGTCACATTTAAAAAGCAGGAAATATTGCCTTCCCTACAAGAACACCGAAGCATCCAGTAAATCCTTAGTAATAAAGAAACAATAAATTTCTGCCAGTATATACTAGTCTTCTAGGAGATTAAAGGTAAGTTACTGCTGTCTGGTCTGGTGACCTGATCACCAGATGGCTGGATGAAGATTTTTCCTGGTTGCTCATTCTCATTCTTTAGTTTCAGTGGAAGATGAATTAGGAACAGATGGGAGGTCCAGTTTTAAAACCATCATTCACCAGCCCCTTTTCCAAACAAAACTTATTAGGTCACCTTCAGGATTCCTCAGCACTTGCCAGTTGGTCTGGAAGCCCAGTCATGTTGTTGGGAGTCCCTCTGCAAGCTACCACCACTGCACTCCTACCCTGCTCCACGTGCCCTGGCGCAATGGGTTGAATTTGAATCAACCATCTCTAAACATTTGTGCAAACGCTGACACACACTTTCCCCTCAGACATTTGCAGAATAATGGAAGAAAGCCTAATCTATATGTGGTCAAATTCCCTCTCTCTGGCTTTGTGTGCCACAGAGTGCTACAATAAATAGAGGAGCAGGCACTGCATATCTGGTTCTGCCAGAGAAATGCAAGCCATTTGTACACTTAGGATGTGATTTGAGATATTGTATGAGTTTCCCAAGTGAATTAAACATTGTAAGTATCAAATATAGATCTACACAGATGAAAAAGCAAACATCAGGAAACAAAAATCCTTTGCAACATCACCTGGAAAACAGATGGATATGTTGGAAACAGTCTGTGGGAGTCAGTCATCTGTCTCAAGTGAATCATAAGAGATTTCCTAGGTCCATTAAAAATACCATAAGGAAGATGACATAATCAGTTTCCTAATCCACAGTTAGCTGCCATACCTGTTAACCTGACTTTCACAAGATAGAAAGGAATTTCAGCTGGTGGAAAAAAGCTTTGTTTGTGGCTTTTTCCCTATGTAGTTAGATGCATGTAGACAAGTCCTCCAAGCAAAAAAGCAAGCAAGCCTAATAGTGGCAATTTCTTTAAGTTATGAAGTCTTTTAAAATAGCACTAAGACTTGATTCACTGAACTAGTAAAGCAAACACTGCATGTGCATGTCGTTTTCATTTTCTTGACTTTGCCAAGGATTTACAGCAGCCTGAAAGATCAAGTTATTAGAAACAAACTTACCTAAGGTGGGAGATTCTGTTGATTTAATCACACAATTATCCTTCCTGAACTATTAGCAGCTGTATTTCATCCTAATTTAGTTAATACACAGTATTTGATAATCAATAAGATAGTCCCCAGCTTTAGACAGCTGAGACAGATAGACCCTGTTTTGCATCTGTGTTTCTCATATGTGCCATGCTTTACACTTTTCTTCACTGCATTTTATCCTATGATTCTTGAGCCTAAGAGATTAATCCAGAGAAAGATCAAGTGGCAGTAGATTTTGCCTATCCAATAGTTGGAAACTGTTGTGTAATTCTTGTATCTTAACTATACCAAGAGACTGATATTTGTCAAGCTGTGACTAATTTGATGTTTAATCAATTTTTAGCAGTAAAAATGACTCAGACTGAGATTATGTTGTCCCTATTTTAAATCTTTGACATAGAGGTGAGCGGTGTGACACCTTATGACATGCCAGATAACACAAAACAGAGCTGACTCTTGATATTTGAAAGTGTAGTTAAATACAAAATCAAGCTTTCTCCATGTGTAGAGAAGTTCACATGTGATGCCTGAGGCCTGGCACAGTCTGGCAGTTGATCAGACATATCATGATGGGTGCAGCATACGTCCTGAGACTCATCACATTGGAGGCAAGAGAAAACTAGAGCAGAATCATGATTAGCCCACAAGGATGAAAGTTAATAGCATAAAAAACTGGAAAGAAAACTAGCAGTTGGAAATAGGAGTTATTGTAGGAGCATATTCAAGCCTAACATCACTTAGTACAGCAATTATCATGGACACTGTCTCTTGGTCTACTCTGTACTTATAATACACTACTTGTCACAATGAGAGAATCAATCACTTCAGATTGGAGGAAAGTGGAGAGCACATCCCAGTCTCACTGGTCCCTGTATGATGTGCATATTGTACTACTGCTGTCCATTGGATCCACTATACAGGCATGCAGTAATATATACCTACTTGGATAGAAAAACATTAACTTCAACAGTTCTGGTCCATGTTCCTTTCACATAGGGCAAGTCCAGCCTGAACAAGTTTCCTTGACCTTCTCCCATGTACACAGGCCTTCCTCAGTCACCACCACGGCTGCCAAACCAGCCTGTGTCAGTTTTCCCTAACTTATCCTCTTGGTACACTTTACCTGCAGCTGTTCCAGCCCTGGTGGTTCCTCCTCTGGGAGGCATCTGGGCTCAACACGGTATTCCAGATAAAGTCTCACCACTGCTTTGTAGTCAGTAATGATTTGGTATGGATCACTGCCTTGTGCCATGGAATTCGGGTTTTTCTGTCTCTGTTGGCTATTGCATACCTTTACAGGCTGAAGGGTCCTCTCTCTTTTCTGAGGTACTGCAAGAGGAAGGCTCACAGTTATCCTATGCTCGATTACTCCGTTTGCTTTTCCTCCTCTGTCATTTCCACTGCAGAGTTCCCAGGCTAAATGAGTAAAAAAATATGATTAGTCCCGAAGTGTATGAACTTGCCCTTTGTTAGCTTGAATTTTATTCCATTTCTATTGCTTCCTCTTGAAGGTCATTGAGTTCATTTGACCAATATCCCAATGCTCCTCTGTACTGCTATCTCTAAATTTTGTACCATCAGCAAATTCCTACAGCACCAAAGTCCCTAATGAAAATATTACACAAAACTGATCCTAAGAACAGTCCTTAAGTAACTTGGCTAGGAGCCTACTTCCAGTCCAACCCTTCCCCATTTAATATTCTCTTTTATCCAGTTCTCACCTCATTTTTCAGCTCTATCTTCATCTTTTTAACTCTTAACTCTTCATGTACTCCTCCATCAAATACTTTACTAAAGAAGGAAAATTAGATCTGCTTTTTTTATGGACAGAAAAATGTTTCTTAAACAAACAAACAAAAAAACACACAAAAAACCCAAAAGACCAGAAAGTGCCCACCATTTGCTTAGTATAACAAACATTCTAGTAAACCTAGTGTGTGTTGCCCTGTTTTCTATTTAAATTCAGGCCTTGATTAGTTCATTTTCTTGAATATGTTTTATATCTTTATACATAGTTGGGATTAGACCAATAGAACTACAGTCACTTGGAACACATTTTTTCCTCCTTGTTTTAAATACAATAGAACATCTCCACATCAAAAGACATATCTGTAATTGCCCTTGCTGGAGGTCTTAGCTTTACTAGACAACTGACTACTGCACCAACTAATAGATGTGACTCTATCTCCATTTGCTCTTTCTTTATTCTTGTATCAAAATGACTCAAGAATGTTTCATTGCTTTTTCCATATCACATGTTGCATCTGCATCACAGAATCACAGAATCACAGAATATTAGGAGTTGGAAGGGACCTTGAAAGATCATCTAGTCCAACCCCCTGCTGCAGCAGGATTTCCTATCCTGCATCTGGTCTCAAGTTAAATCTGTTATTTTGTGCTGCTGCTGGTACTCTTGGTGGCACTGCATCATTTCATAGCAGATGAACTTCTGACACATATTTGTACCCTTCTCTTTTTGGTACGCATGTATTTTAACCTAGTTACTAGGAACTTACTTTATGTCCCTATGATACTCTATCAGTTCTTTCCTCCTCCCTCAAAAAAACCCAAAAAAACAACAACAACAAAAAAAATCAACAAATCCTTCTTTATAGATAGTTACAGGCAGGTTAATCTTGTTTCAAGCATTAAAATGAATGAATCCAACAATTAAGACATTTCCAAAACAATATGCTGCTTTATTTGTAGTAAAAGCTTTAACAAAACAGTCTGGTATGTTACCTTATGATGTCTGTTCAGGTGGGTAGATATTTCTTTCGGTGTAAATGGCTATGCCATTCACAAAAGAAAGGAGTATCTGCTCTATGGCAATTTCAATAACTTCCTATAAGTTTGATTTTATGTGTTTTGAAGATGGTTTATGCCTCTTCAAGTTATGATATTGTATATTACACTATGTTATAGTTACTCAGTAAAGAATAAGGGTTTTTATTTCTTTTAATAAGGCATGGAAGGGATTTATGGTATCTCTCCCTGGTTTCTGATATAGAATATACTTCCTTGTGTATTTCAGTCTCTTTCTACCTTTGGAGAAAAAAGATAGATTTTCTAAGGGGAAAAAAAACCCAAAACCCAACACCAAGACAACCTCAAAGCAAAGAAGACACAGAGAGGACTTGGTCTGGAATTAGTGCATATTAATACAATCACCACTGATCTGACAAAGTTAATTTTTTCTCAAAAACATTGTAATCAAGCGATAGAGTAAGTTTTTATTTGTGTTTTATTCCTGTTATTATTTTGTGTTCTGTTACTCTAGATTAGGATTTCAATAGAATAAACTAAAATCTCAAACAAATAGACATTCTTCAATCTAGGAATTGAGACAAGTCTAGAAACTGCTAACTGGAAAAAACATTCTATGAAGGGAACAATAGAAGTTCAATAAAACCTTGTAAGTCATTGCAAAAATAGCAAAGAAGTGACTTTTTTTGGACTAGGAACCTCTGAATTTTTCCAACAAGCCTATGCTTTTGACATGTCTCTGCTCTTGTATCATAGATATTCCAAAGTTGATGATACTCTGTAAAAATCACAATCTTCACAACATACAAAATTCTGCCTCTGTTTTATTTTATTTGATACTAAAGAATAACATTAAGGTTATTTAAATTTCATCCTGATTGTAAATTAGGTATGTATTCTCAAGTAAATTCTTAAGAGACTGCGTAGTCTCCTCCTCTAGACATGTTCAAAACCCTTCTGGATGCTCCTCTGTGTGACCTGGTCTAGGGAATCCTGCCGTGGCAGGGGGGTTGGACTAGATGATCTTTCAAGGTCCCTTACAACTCCTAACATTCTGTAATTCTGTGTGATCACATGAATATTTACATACCCAACAGTTACACCTGGATGTATCCACCAGAGTTTAGCAGTCATTGTTTTGCAAGTAGTTTCACAGGTAACAACAGTCTTGTTAGTCAGATATATCCTTGCACTTCAAGTGGAAAGCATTTTGAATTTGTCCTTCATTTTACCTGACTATAAAATTAGGATTCAAAATCACAGTGCATCCAGTGGTAAGACTCCCGTGATGAAATTAAAAAGATACCAGCAAGCAAATCAGAAACATTTAACCTGTTTTTAAAAACAATAAAAATATAACATCATCTCCATGAAAGTGAAAGCCTAAAAGATAACCTTCCTTGAAGATGACCTTCAAAGGGAGAAAAGAAACAAACCTGAGAAGTACAAGCACAGAATGCCCTCAACAGGCAAGACTTGCAGAGGTCATTTGGCAGATGTATCAGTATAAATTAACCTTTAAATAACTGTTCCTAGTTCTTGCTATATAGTTTCTCATTTACTACTGTTACCCAGGAAAGCACTGAACAGCTAAGGCAGATTATATTTAATAGCAATCTGGAGAGATTCACAAAGTTCTGGGGTTTAAAAGAAAATGTTTTAAACTGATTCACGTAACTTACCAGCACAATCCTCTTGCAATGTGTCTGTGTGGAGTTGCTACAGACCTTGTGTCCATCATGCAAATTAAAATGGTCATCTGAAGAAAAGTTAATACAATGATATGTGAGTGTCTCTTGACTGCTGATGCTAACCTTTGGTGGCCTGTGTGGATTTAAATATCAGACTGCTCTCTGAAGGTTCTGAATTTAAAGTAAAAAAGTAATGACAGTAAAGTATTAAATCTCAGATGGGAACAGAAAAGTCTACATAAAATTTGGCTTTGTAACTGAGAACTTCAGATGTGTATATGCACACATGCATGTATATAAATGTATATATTCACATACATAAATATGTGATTACCTCTCCTCAATCCTTGAATTCAAGTATCCTTGTACTTCCCTCCTCGAATCCTTTACATGAAACATTTAAATACAGCACTGAACAAACAGGAACTGAGAACATAAGAAATAGAAAAGGAGCGACACTTTGGTATCAAATATACAATAAAAGTAAAATGAATAGGCTGTTGCAAGCAAAGGTAAACTGTGGGCATTTCTTTCATCCTCCAGATTCCCCTTTTATTTGGCCAGCTAAAACTGTATTCCTAAAACATTATAAAAGCTTCTACTCCAACTATGTGATCTATGCTGTCATTGAACTATTCAGCTAAGTTTAAGGGTAGGACATTTCCTAAGGACATTACTGCTCTTTTAGAAACAGGGCTCCATTTTCTGCTGAGTCCTTTTTCATTTTTCTTCTAGCTGAGGAAAGGAGAAAAAGATTAGCATGAAGACAACTCATTTCTTCTTTCAGTTACCTCTAAGAAAGGATAAGGGAAAGGCCTGAGCAAATTGTTACCTTTGAAACTACTACTGTTGAAAGATATGTTATAATTAGTTAGAGATTGATAATATCCACAGGCTGGGAGACTGAGTTGATGGATGCTTTACAAATATGCAAAAAGCAAGGTCATCCAATGCTGCTGTATTCACAGAGTAAGTCCTTCTGCCCTCTCTAGGAATGGGGAGCCCACACAATAAAAGCATTTGACCCTCAGGATGGCTTACAGAATTGCTAGTCTCCTCAATTACCCTGCTCACATATGGGGAGCACAAAGAAATGCATCAGACTATAATATGATTGTTCCTCATTCAGTCTAGCAAGATCATTATCTCTGGAGTTAATAGTACAATATTTAACCCACCAGAATGTATTTAGAGTTGCTATTAAACAGCAATATTGAACTAAGCAATAACCAGCTCTTGTCTCAGCTATTTATGATTCCAGCAATAGATTATATGCATCGCTGGCTTTCTCTTCTGGCATCTGTAAACTCTTCTGACTAGTTAAATGCTCCAGCATTGATACTAGAAGCAGCAATCACTACGTGCCGATTTGCTGCTAATGAAGGAAACAGATCCAAGACCTAGGGTCACCTTCCTTTATCCACAATGCATTCTAATGTTTCTAAAACAAGGTTTATTTGATAGGAAGAGAGAAGGAGGAGGGAGAGGAGGGTTCAGCTGATTTTATTGTACTGCTCTGAAAAAAAAGCGAGATAAATAGATAATCATTTCTGTTTTCAATTTACATGAGACCTCCCCTGGTACTTTTGCCTGTAAAGGCAGAAAAAATTGAAGTGAACGAAGCAAAGCCTCAGTGTTTCTTTATCCTGAGTCAAGCCACGCTGTGTGCATGCACGTAGGTCACTGCTAGAAGCTTCTATCTACACACAACCACCATGTTTTTCAACTCTTAACAGTTTATGCTACAAAGCAGATGATAGAAGACTCATCAGGTAAGCCCACTCCAGGAAATGAAAACAATTGCATTTCTGTGTTCTGTCACAGTGTTTACTTACAGTCCCTAGTAGCTGTCAAGGAACAACACCGGCAGGCAAAACAGTTGTTGATACAGCCTAGTGGGTTCTCCCACCAGCCTCCCCAAAAGAAAAATTATTCCTGTGAATTAAGGATATGGGAATCTTGAAGAGTGTGGCTAAAAAGCCTATACTGGTACTTCCTAAAGCTAGACACATGTAGAACGTGTTAGGTCACACAAGGGTATTGTGTTTAAACACTGGTTAGGTGGCATGCACAAATGGTGTTGCAATGTTTTTACTTCCCTAGTTTTCCCTGGGCTGCAGACAAACCTGTTGTTTTTCCTTTCTTCAGCTTCTGAAATGTCATGTTGTCTGGTTGGTGCTTAAATATCTGTCTCTCTCCACCACGGAGATGGCCATCTTTCAGGAGAAAGGATGGACAGAATTCTTTCATCGTGAAGAACCACATATACAAATGAATCAATAAAGTGGGTTAGGAAGAGTTCAGAAGCACATATATTAGTGCTAAGCTGACAAACTGTAGGTGAAGAAAGCTTTCATTTAATTCTCTTTCCTTCCTTGTCTTGCCATAAACATCCCCAGTCCCATCCACAACCCAATGTCTCACAGAAGTGATGAAAGTTAACAGATCTTTCCTTGAGCAACCTACTGCTGGGGAATACGATGGAAATGGCAGGTGCAGAAATCTCAGCTGTCATTTTCCTAATGAAAGTCTGCAGTGATGATGAACACAGATAAATTCATCACAAAAATGAGCATTGAGTCCTGATATGGATGCTAAATAGATACCTTGGTTTATCTCATCTCCTTTTTCCTGCCCTAGAAAACTCCTTGCTCTGCTCATCATCTGTAACAGGGCAGCACCTCCACTTGCAGATGATATTGAATGAGGATACTTGATTAGCATGGAAGATCATTTAGATCTTCATCGGACTGATGCCAGAGATATGAGCCCATGGAGAAGGGAAAGTCATTGAAAGAGCTTATAGATTTACAGGGAGAGGACAATACAAAAAAAGTCTAGAAATCAAAAGGGCAATAAGGATGGGCTAATAAAAGCCCCAGAGACTTCAATACTTTCTTCCTACAAATATGTGGATTTAAGACACATTTGTATCTGTTAGAAGGGACTTCAAACAGTTTCAGAAAGAGACCTAAGGATGAGTTACAACCAGGACCACAACAACCTGTACATTTCTGCTATTTTACTCATTTCTAGCAGTGGTGTTAAGGAGGTATAGTTTATTGTACAGTTAAAAGTGAGCTTAAGAAGACTGCACAAATAGCCTGAAAGAGGTGTACATACATGCAGAAAGGTGGAGGTAAAATATTATAAAAGCTCAACCATTAAAGAAACTGGTTTTGAAAGGTTACACTATAGAGAGCTGTTTATAGATATATTTTTTAAGGCACAGAAGATTCATGCTTTTTCTGCAGCATCAAAGTCTTTATAGTATTAATGGCAACACTTCACCTAGGAATTCCTCTACTCAGCTCAGTAACTTCTATAGTGGTTAAAACTCTCCTTTAATAAGAAAATCTCATCGCAATTTAAAGATTGAAAGTGATAGAAAAATCTTCCTTTTCATCTGAGCAGTCAGCCAAGGTTGTTAATTATCTCTGCTGTTAAGAAAACAAACAAAACAGAAATAAAAAGATCTTACTTTCATTTTTAATTAATCTAGTTTCAATTTCCAGCTATTATTTCTTGTTACGTCTGTGCCTAAAATTAATGAGCCCTCTCCCACCTCTGCACTATATATACTAGACATCCCCACTGAAAATACTTAGAGAATGTGATCAAGTTACTTTTTAACCTTACTATGGATAGGAGCAGCGAAATCTCTCTTATGATGCCTGCCCATTCACTTCTTAATGTTGAACTTTAAGGACCACTTCTACATGTGAGGGAGCAATTTATTCGCTTTGACAACACAGAGCTCTCTTGGGGAATTCTGCAGTAAGTGCCAGGAATGGTGGGTGTTCTCAGACAAAGATTTCTGCAATGTAGGTGAGGGCTGAAACTACCTACTCAATTTTACGTACATCTACATTCAACTTGTGGACACAACTTTTTCATGCTCAGCTCACAGGAACCCCTAACCTAGACATGAATATCCAAGGCTCAGCTCTCGCATCTCTTGTCCAGCCATTCTTCAGCTGCTTCAGCAGAAAGAAAACATGGACACAGGAAATGAAGTAAAGAGAGAGTGAATGTGGGTTTCTTTTCCTCCTTTTGAAATAAGAATTACACCTGGACTAAGAGAACCAATAAGTGTACAGGATCAACCCATAAACTTAGGCACATAAAATATTGGCAGAGGAATGTGAGCTGGCAGTCTCATTCATTTTAAATAAGTTTACAACATAGAATTACATCCTTAGTCTACATTCTAGATTGCACTGAATAATGTGAATACCAAACCTGCTATCAGAGGGCAAAATGAGCTTAGTGGGTTCCTTGTTTGTTTTCTTTTCTATTTTTCCACTTCTCTAACCTTCCCTCTAGTAGGTAACAATTTTTTCAATTCCTTTTTTTTTTTTCCTTAAATCTCACCAATGTTATTCCACTTGCACTGTGACTGAGTTTTAGCAAGGGCTCAAGAGACAGAGATGTAAAGAGATGCTGGAAAAAGTCTAAAGAGTATCTCTCTGAAGCATTTCTTATTTTCAGATTTTTTCTTTTTGAGTCATCCATATAACATCCACCTACAAGATGCTTTTCAGCTACTACAAATAGAAAGCACTTTCAATGCCATGTTTGTGTTTGACTGTAGATCTTCTTACCAACAAAGAAGAAACCATTTAAAGTCAGAAGGGATTTAAGGGTAAAAACCTCATCAACTGTGAGAGGAAATTAGGACCTTAGCTGTCTGTTGTGATGCTTACAGCCCCCAAAGAAAAACATCATGCTGTATCCAGGTACAGCAGCAAGAGTAGAGCCCTTTTGCTAAAGCAGATTGAAGAACTGTAGAACCAAATAAGCAAATAATATCCATGCATGAATTTTTTCAGACTCACAGCACTCCATACTGGTCCAAGTAATAGTCCCTTGTCCTGTGACTACCTGTCTGTTAGAATTATTTAAAGGTTTCAGACCTAAAGTAGTTTCTCCACAGCTATAATGGATTTGCTTTTGTGGCAATGTCACGTTAACTTGTGAGACCCCGACCCAGCAGTTTGCCTGTCCCTGTGTTTCAGACCTTTCCTGAAACCCATCAGACAAAAGTGCCTAATGGTGCCCAGTATGGACTTTCTCTCTGAAATGATCTGGACAAATTAAAATTAATGATCCAATTGATTTATTGCAGTAACAGATAACAGATTCAGAATTGCTGGTGATAAGTTGAATAACTGCAAGGAATTTGAGCTCAAGCTAATAATTATACTCCCGGGGAAGCATCCAACAAAGCTGGGAAAGTAAAAAGCTTTAAAACAACACTAAGATATAATAAAGAGTAATGCTAGCAGAGATGTTAGGCTGTATATTGAATGTGCATTTCCTACCAAGAAAGCATCCCTTCCTGGTGATTGGAGGAGAAGCAGTGTCCTGTTGGTCATTCTGTGTGACAGTTAAATCCTAAGGTCTTCAGTCTGCCCACTCCTCCTTTCCCCCTCAAGGAAATATTCTTTTGCATGGGTTTCTAATATTCTAATTCTAACTGTCTTTACCTTGTAGGTGACCTTTAGCATGGGCACAGGCACCCTGAGAAAGCAGAATCTTTCTGATCTCAGAAGCTAAACAAGATCCAGCCCGGTTAGTACTTGAATGGGAGACTGCCTGGGAATACAGGGTGCTGTAGGCTTTCCTGCTCTGGCAGGGGGTTGGACTAGGTGATCTTTTGAGGTCCCTTCCAACTCCTAACATTCTGTGATTCTGTGATTTCGGTGGAGAGTTGAGTAACAATCATATATGTATAGCATGTACTCAACATGACTCATTAGCATACTGAGGGTTGTCAACTTTAACAATAAAATCACTGTTAATTAGGCAAAGGTCTCAATTTGGTCACTATAGCCTTCAGAATATTCTCTGAAGCAGTGTGTTTTGTTATTTCAGCCTTGCTTCATTAATTTTAGCCAAAACAGGGCCGTCTTATCTTCACAAGACTCTGCTCTGATAGTGGGGGTTGGACTAGATGATCTTTTGAGGTCCCTTCCAACTCCTAACATTCTGTGATTGTGTGATTCTGTGACTTCCACCTTCAGCCACCTGGCAGATCCAGCTTTGTGGATCCCATTTGCAGAGATAACAAACATCTCTTGATGTTAAGCATCTCAGCCTTTCTCAAGGAGCACACTAAAATGACCTGCATTTCTATCACACAGAAAACTAGGCCTTAATGCCACAGGTAAATCACTGGAAAGTCCAACCAACAGTAGTAGACAGCGTAGTGGAACTAAGAACAAAAAAAACATAAAATTCTTTGAACCAGAGTAGCCAGCTCCTAGCCTTTACAGCTCTTTAGAAAAGAGACATGGAATTCTTAAACACACCAAAAATCGGATTCACACACCAATTTAAGCTGTATAAAACCATATAAAAATTACATATCAAACTTCTTAGCCCAGCATCCAAGTTTCCTTTCCCTACAAAGGAGAGACAACTGACTTCCAGAGGGCAGTTCATTCTAAAACTGATACCTAAAATAGGTGGATTGAATTGCCGTGTGATTTACATAAGGCAGAGAAGGATCCTAGCTAATTAACCTGTTTTAGAGACATACATATTTGTTTAAATTACAAGATGTAAATCCTCATTGCCATCAGTTTAGGTTTTACATTGCGCACTGGATTTTCATCCTGGGAAAAGGATTTTACTGAAGATAGAATCATGCATCTATCAAACAATTAAGAAAAAAAACCAAACAAAAAGAGCATGCAACAAGGGTGATGCACTTTCACTTCCCCAAGAACAGGTGGTAAGTCATAGATATCTACCCATCAAGTCATTATAGTCCCTAGTACTATGCTAAGAAACCACAGATACAAGGAAGAAAATTACTTATTTTCGCACTTTGTGACTTTTATGAAATGTTCCAAAGCTAATATTGTGGGGAAACTTCACAACTGCTTGAATATGTCTTTCCAAGAGTATTAACAAAATGTCAAATGAAGACCCAGGGTGGGAAGTTCTTAATCATTACTATGATCTTAATTGGCATTGATTTGTCATCCAGCTGAGAGCTCTTCATTTCCACAGGGAATACCTATTTTCACAGGAGTAGGAATTACATCAATCCAAAAAGCAAATGAAGATAATATTAAGCATTTTTTTTTAGCTTGCTTCCAAATAAGCCAGTAATTGACAGGAGCACTACTCATCACAGAGTCTGAGGAGAAAGTGTTCTGAGAGCAATCCTTTTTTTCTCCTACTAAAAATGCACACGTCTCCTCTCATTCTTTCCTCTGGGCATAAAGCGTCAAAAAGGAATAGAGCTTCCTTAAACATGTTCACAGCTTAAAAGCAACTGTATGCTTAGGTACGAAATCAGCAGCTCCAAGTAATTGTAAGCAGACTGTACACATTCATACACAGTAAGTGACAGACTGTAAAAATAGATATCTCCTGGAGGAAAGAAAACTTTAACAGGTATCTCAGGATTATGCACAGAGTATGTAGATGCACAAGAGCAAGTCAATGTAATCCAGCCACACTTAACTTTGCAATGTCTCATGGAAATGTTGATGTCACAAAGCTAGTTTTATGAGCTAACAGGAAGTAGAGCCTTATCTGAAAACTTAAATAATACTGCAGGTTAATCCAAATTAAACCAAAAGATTTTCAGTGAATCTTGGTCTATTTTTCATTCAGCTCCTAGAGATGCTTAGCTGTCACCTAGGCACAACCATGGGTAAGTCCTATAATCATAGAATCATAGAATAGTCACAACTGGCCCTCTGAAACTGAAGGCAGGGTTTAGATGTAGTCCACTGGGCTTTGAAGAAATTCACCACGACTTGATGACCTGGAAAAAAAGGAATAATAAATCTGGCCTGGCTCAGCTGTGCAGCTGGTGTTTTGATTGCAGAGAGCACTCACTTTTCCCTGTGAATGAGATGAACCTGTGACCTGGTGCGTATCAACCAAGCATTTCAATTCATCTGAAAGTCAGAATGGATTAGCAGCTGTAGCTCCATTCTCTAACTGTACATGGCTTGTAATTAGATGGAGTAGATGCCCAGGGTATGTTGCAGTTCTTGGCATTTGTAATCTTCACAAGCACTCATTACAAGGAATAAAACTAAATAAACCAAGGGGAAAGCTCACCAGGAAAAAAAAAAAACCAACAACAATTACTTTCAGCCAATACAGTTGCTTTTCCTAGTGCCCTTTCACACTGACCCACTCTCTGTTGGATGACCCAAAGGGAATTGGACTACTGGCGAGTTATTTTATTCAGATTTGTCCCGTTCTGACTCCTCCAGTGATACAGAGAACATAATTTAATTCCTTGGATTGAGTAACAAACCATAAAGGGCCTAATTTCACCGAGACATCTGGTGAAGAAAGATCTGTAGAACTTAAGGCAGCAAAGAAAAGAAAAATAGCTTTCTTACAGAAAGTAAGAAATTTGGCTTCTGGCTGGAAGCAGCCTTGACTCCTGCTGCAAAACCTAATTCATAGTAGGTCTTTTCACCAGGTTTAGTGGATCTCACTCCAGAGACAAAGTACTCAGAGTGTCCCAGGATTAAGCATTTATTCACAGAGTCACCATCAGTGGGTTAGAAAAAAATTGATCTGTACTGATAACACATATACAAAAAGTAAAACGAAATAATCTTCTGTCTCTTTTGATCTAGTTTCAACCTTGATCTAATGTGCTTTGCTATTTTCCTTGACTTCAATTCATCTAGCTGCTTTTCTTTCCCATCTCCAGGGCTTGCATTTCCTGAAAGGCTGGGAAGATGTAGATAATAAGCAAATCACTAGCAAAATATCATGTTTCAGCTCACACTCTGCCCTCATCTGTGCTGATATGGATTGTGCCAGTCTGCATCTGACACCTTGGTAATTTCACACACTGAAGATCAAAGAGAGAGGGTCTAGCCCATCATGGAAAGATGATCAAATCAATACTGTTGGTTTTACAGACATAGGGTTCAATCAATTCCTATGTCTGGCCAGCTGCATGCCAGTGGGAAGTTTAACACTGTATTAAACGACTAATTTTCAGGGTGGCAAAGGGAGATTTAGGCAGAAACATAAAATAAAAAAACCTGCTATATTTTAAAACTTCAGAACATCCAGAACAACCTAGTTTCTTATTTAGTCAAACTCTGAAGAATTTCAGTACCTGAGATCAGAGATTGTCTGGTTAGTGACAATAGGATTATTTGAAAAGGGAATAATTTAAATTTATTCCATTAAATATATATTGATACTGTACAATAATTTCACATTCTTTCCATTATATATTAGTCTATCCCATCCCAGAATGAGAAGCTACAAATCATCAGTGCCACATGGGTATCAGTATTTAAAATAGCTGTTGATTTCTTTGCAGAGTTTCTCTTGTCTTTGTGAAAGGCCTGGACCCAGCAATTAATCAGGCTCCTGGCTTTTTCTTAATGGTGTGACAAAGAAGCAACCATTTTGATTTAAGGAAACCAGAGCTTCCTAGTTAGGATCCACTGGGATATGTAATCAAGTTGGTATCCAGGAGAGGATCCACTTTCAATCCAAGTGTATCTATAGTCCCATTATACTAATATTTGTAGGACTAAGCTGTCATTATAAAAACCAAACTCATTTTAAGAGAAGAAAATTCACTGAATTTAATGTGACAAGGGAGTGATTATGCTCTTATGAAGAAGTAATTTATTTTTTGACAACAGAACACAGGCTTTCAGTGCTGTATCTCCTTCTTCAAACCCCACAGGTTATCATAGTGGGTTTTTACTGGTGTTGCATCGATCAGAGAGCAAAACTGCTGCATTGCAGTCAGTCCAGGTATAAGGGTCCTACTATACCATAGGTGATAAAATCAGTGTTGCCATAGAGTGGAATTCAGCTGTGAAACACACTGCCATTCCTGCTGCACTGAAACAGAATACCTTTGAAAGGATAATTTAATAATTTGCACTAACACTTCACAAGCTAGACACCTTTAATCTGAGCACTCTAACATCTCAGGCACAAACCACAGTCTTAATCTTCAGAACTTGTATTTAATGACAGACTTGAGGCTTTTGAAAGGTAAGCCCTGTTACTGATCCCCAGGTGTATGAACCCATCACATCTGACCTCCACAGCCTGCTTGCTCCCTAAAGACTCTCTTGGAAGGCATGGATTGAGATGAGATTCATTATGATGTAGACACCTGTCTTTGAAAAACTGGACAAGAGCCATTAGCTCATTTTACTCAGATAAACGAACAGCGATTGGTGACAGCTTTCAGGTAGTGTCAACAAAGCTGGCTCTAAACTGATGACTTATGTAGAGGTCTCTTCATCCTGAACCTTATGTTCTTAGTTTGAGGGACTAAATGACAAGATGACAAACCATTTCACTCTTTCCTTTGTTATTAATGGGCAACAATTTAATGAGTGGTTAATTGAGACTTCAGCCACATTCATTATCCATCTACTATTAGTGAACTTACCTAAAGTAACACATGTATTTTTTGCCCTCAGCCTTCACCTTAACTTAAATGTTTCATAGTAGATGCCTGAGCAGACTCAACTTTACTGACTCAGGACCCTTGGTAAGATTCATTGGCAAATCTGGTTTGCAGCATAGAAAAGAGTCCCACAGATTGTTTAATAAAGGTAGTGTCATTTTCAATTATACAGCACAAACATTCTATAAATTCTATGTCACATCACCAAGGAAACTCACTGAAATAATTCAGTCAAAGCCAAAGAGAGGATTTTTACAACAGTTTAATAATAACAATGTGTTCTTCTCTGTTGCCCTTTACCCAAGGATATCAGTGCTTTTCACCCATATTAATTCATTTTCTTAACACATCTTCAGTGTGCAATTTCAGGAAATTAATTGAGTATGACACTCCTACATATCCTAACAATTGATCCCTTGCCATCTCCCTGCAGAGCAAGAAAAATCCCCATGAACATCTCCAAATCATGTGGAGAGAAATTCCTTCCCTCACCCTATGCTCTTTGCAACTAGCATCTTGGACATGAAAAATGTAAAAATTAAGTATAATATTCTTGCGCCTCCTTTGCAGCTCATCCAAATACATAAAGCCAAGAGATGCAAAGTCTGCTGGGTAACAAGAACATAAATAGTTGGGTTGTTTTTCAGCCATGGCTCTTACCTTAGGTGTCTATGCCAAGCTCCTGCAATGACCTGAAACAGTGGATCATCATGTCCACCCAAAGGATATAATGTCTGTGACATGCAACCAGAGAGAAAAAAAGTCATTTTATGGTAACTAACCAAACAGGCACAGGCTCACAAGACCTTACTTTCCCCAGGCACACTGTATCACATATCTCATGACAGCATGTTTTCATGACTCTGTTTCCCTGTCCAGGAAAAACAAATCTGTTCTGTTTACTGCAATACTACTGCACAGGCTGCTTCTCTCCTGTGCTTTTACATCCTCACACCAGAAACAAAGAAAGGCAAAAATGTTGCCCAAGCACTTTGGGAACTGACAGCACTGCAACTAATGGTTGCAGTTCATATTTTTAGTGCTGCCTTTTCCTCTCACTGGTTTTGGTTTTATTTTTTTCCTCTCTATTCTCACATATGTCAACTTGACCTATGCTCAGGTCATTGCAAGTCTTGTTATTGACTTTGTATCTTCAGTGAAGATTCATCCTCCCCCTTTTCTAAATGTTAGTACTCTCTCTTTTCTTGGCAAATATAGATTTTTAACACTGCCTTTGGCATATTCAGATATAAATCCTTATGTATTGAAGGGGACACTGCAGAGGGAAAATGGGAAGTATATCCTGCCTGGACAAATGGACTGACCCACTGCACACAGTTTGAGAACATTTCCCCAAAACCAGCAAATGAACACACAAGCTACAACTGAGCTTTTAGTGAAACAACTGTGTTTTCATATACAGAGATAACTATTGATTTGATCATGACTGGAAGGGTGAAGGTGCAACTTCTCCCTTTCCCACCCTCTTCACCATAGCCCATTACCTTTCCAAAACTTGATGTACATAACTAGCACAGAGCTGAAATGCCACAGCTGACACAAAGAGCATTTTGTCACACATGGCTTGCACAAGAAATACAAACTTATCAACTTATTTCTCAGCTGTGAGACATTTAATCCACACTAGCACTTGCTCTCAGATGAGTCTGATCAGTGTTTATTAAATATTAACTACAGTTCACTAGTTGCAGAGCCAGCCCTCCTGGTTTTCTTCACTGTTAGTTTATGCATAATAAAATCATACTGGATCAAAGAAAAGATTTTTAGTTCAATGCCCTGTGCCCAGCTCCACCCAACAGCAGATGGTTAAGTAAGAAGGCAAGCAGTAATTGTATCCCTTAAGAAATGCTCCTCCAGATCCAGAAATCTGTGGATCAGGGCTTTCCAGACAAAGAATTGAGGTTTTTGTGATCAGTCACCCATACTGGATTCTCGATTTATAAATGATCTAGTTAATTTCTGGATCTGTTGGAAGGTCTTTACACCCATAAACTTCTGAAATTATGTTTGATATCACAGCCTATACAAAAGGGCCACTTGTGGTTTGCTGGGAACATGATAGCTAGCAACTTTACAGCTTGCTTCCAGTGGTCCTGGGAGGGGCAGTGCATACACTGAGGTCTGGTAAGAAGAGTTGCACATGTTAGTCTGATGGGTGGTTTCCATGAGGCAGTGTGCAAGCATAATTTTAGGACCACTTAGAAGTTTCTAGTGTGGTTCCTGAACGTTTAAAGAGCCCAAGAGTGTTTGCAGTTACGCATTTTGCCATTTCTCCACATCACAATTAAAATAAAGGGAAAGGAAAGTAGCAGGTGGTCTCAAGTTTGTCTGCTACATGGAAAATTTTAAGTAGACAGCAGAGATTGCTCTCTGTAGAGTGCTATTAGTATTGCTTCTTTTGTTCAGTAAATGAAGCTGCTATCCATCACCCCTGTGTTTTTCTGGTTTCCCTTTCCACCAAGACAGATGTTCTTCCCTCTCCAAATTGCAATGGCTAAAGCAGGCAGTGTAGCTGCCTTTTTCTACAGAGGTGAAAAAAAAAAGGAGTAACTTAAAGCATAATGAATTCTTACAAGATATAATCTTTGACTGACAGATGCCAGTATGAGTAACAGCAGTGCTGCTGTTCTACAGGACTTTGAAGAGAACTCTCTAGAGGAAATTTTTGGTAGGAAGATGAGACTGCAGAGCTATGAGGCTGTCAGTGCTGGGCTAAAGAGTAGAGCATAGCATCCAGAGAGGTTTAAAATCCAGTAGTGAAACCTGTGCTCAAATCCTGGATCAGAAGTAGGTAGAGCTAAAAATTAAAACAAAACTATCCCTTCTGTGAAAGGTCAGTTTCTTTCTCATTAACTGAAGGACTATTACTCATGCCTGGTCTTTCCTCCTGTAGTCTAAATACTATTTATTGATCTCCTGTTGCTTGCATTTTATAGCATATATATTTTTTAGCACCAATAAAATACCATATACTTTAGAACTTATGGAAAATAGCTGAGACATAACAAAGATGTAGAAAATTACTGAAATACAGCCAGATCTGATTATCTTTTACAAGAGTATATATTCACACACAGACATGCATAACTTAACAGGAATGAAATTTCCAGCAATACAATTTCTTCTAGTTTTTAAAAAATCTTAAGTTAGACTCGACTTGAGTGCTAGCAATAGCAACTTCTCAAAGAGTTTGGCCTTATTACTAAGCCACTCTGTTAATAATAATGCCTGAATCCAAAGGCTTGTTTACATGGTCTGCTGCCTCCTGACATGAACTATTCACCATCTGGTAAGAGTTTCCTGGGTGATGGACTGAACTCAAAAATGTGATGATCTCATACAGGCAATAATTTAAAAAAAAAAAAAAAAAAGGCCTCAGAATCAAAGGCTTAAGTTAGCTCAACTTGAGGTAGATTGTGTTATCATGAAATCTAGGGGGCAGAGTGAATATTAAAAGATTTTTAAGGGTATATTTTCATTTACATAAAAGTTTCATAGGAGAAGAAAAAGCATAAGAATGGGAAAAAAGACTGAAATAGTGAATGACATGTATTAATACTTTACAACAAATAGAAAGCCATTGCAGCTCAAATATCAAAGGTATGGGTTTCTAGAGCAACATCCTAATTTCTGAAGTCTCTTTTGACATCAGCAGTGTATTGTAAGTGTCATGGCTACTCAGAAGTGTGTTAAAGGCACTTAGATCCTGTGTGTAGACAGGCAGGGGGCTAAAGGTTTTATGAGATTTTTATTAAACTTTGGGAGTGTGCTTCTATTACATGGCTCTCCAGTGAACTGTGAATTTAACAAAATTTACACTGTGATTGCTGTGAGCTGAGAATGTGCATACAATTTTTGCCATTTGGCTAACAAACATTCACTCTGTAAGTTATATTAAACTAGTGACTTCCCATCCCCAGCCTACAAGACTGAAGTTTGTGAGGTTCAGGTGATTGTAGGCTGATGATCCTGTTAAACTGATGTAAGCCTATTGTAAATGCTTCTGCATGAAAATGCTCCAGACTGAATGATTCCTTTCAATTTACTTATCATCTCTAACACACACAAACACATACTGATGCCAAAGAGCAGGAGCAGATCTCACTGGCTTTTTGCTTGTCCCATTGCCAGAGATCACTGGCCACTACTTCAGGAAGACCAAAAAGAAATTTGGACACATCTCTCAATTGCTTCTGTTCCTAATTTGAGATTTTAGAATAAAATAACTTTGCTAGACAGTTTAATCTAGGAGTCTGCAAAATGCAGCAATGGAGGGATGGAGACATACAGGTTTTGTCACTTTGTCCTGGGCACAGTGATCTTCAGGACGGGCAAGGAGACCAACAAGGGCAGCAGTGCCTTTAGCTCTGACTAGCTTTAGCAAAATTTGTCTCTCAAGCCTCAGCCCTACCCTTTTATCAAATGCATTTATGAAAATTCCAGATGAGTTTAATCCAATCAATTTCAAATCACTTTCAAGTCTGTATCAGTGCAACTTTGCATCTACGAAAACCTTTGATGAGCTCTTTACCAAGGCCTTGACTCTACAAGCTCTCAAGTACACTCTTCATTTTAAGCACATCCCTCAAACCTATTGATCTCAATCCACTTCAGTGGATTATAAACACGTACTTATATCAGTGCTTGCTTAATACAAATTTGTCAATGCTAAAGTGAACTAGATTTAGAAACATTAAAAATGAAGCTAAACCTTTAAGATTTTCCTCCACAGACTTCTCACAGATGTTGTTAAACATATTTGGGACCTTTGCTGTATTGGAAACCAAAGCACTGACATCAAATTGGGTCTGAAATTATAGATTGGATGGTCAGATCAGAGCTTCTATGTTTATGTCTCCTATGTGACTGTCATAAATTTGTAAGCATTCATGAGTCAGCAGCAGCTCAAGAGGCTTCCTGGGAACAGAAGGAGAGAAGGGACATTTCCAGATCAGACAAGCAAATTCTGGTCACATATTGAAAAATTCAGCATGTTTCAGGACAAAAGAGCTAGGACACCCTGATCTGGTGGCACACCATCAGTATAGCTCCGTGTTTCAGCTGGAGATGTACCACAGTGCTTGCAGATTTTAAAGTCTCAGTAGCATCACAGGGAGGAAGAGCTACCTCATGCAGCTATCGGCATGAACAACAAAAAACATTCTCAGGTATATATGAAATCCAGCCTCTTCCAGATTTTCTGATGACATCTCCAGCCACTCATTGATTTAGCAATGTGGGTGTGGCTTTTGATCCTCTCCCACTTTTACTCCTTGCATGTGAGAATCAGTGCCTCAACATCTAGCTGTATGCAAAAAGAAGCAGCAACCTGCAGTTCACACTCTGGTGAAGTGCACATACAATTGCTCTCAGTCACAGTATCATCCTTCCAAATGACTCCTTTTCTCCCATCTCTCCCTTCAGAAGTAAAGGCAGACACTCTGCCATACTGAGGCAAAGCCAGCAGTCCAGTTCAGTATCTGAGAGAGCACAGTTACAAACCAAAGACAGGAAGATGGAAGAGCACACAACAAATATATATGTCATGATTTCCCATCTTTTCCAAGGTAGTTCTCATCCCAATGCCTCACGTGGAAGAAAACAGCATGAAAGACTGGTTTAAGATATGAATCACCAAGATCATTATCACTCTTTGCAAATGTTATTTAACATTTAACTCCATCACTTCTGCATTTGATATAAGTGGCCAATCTATGGCCTGCGGCTTCATATTGTCTAAACTTTAGTAATTTCCTGTGACAATGAGTTCAAAAGTCTGACTACATGACATGCAAAAAAGGTATTTCTTTCAACAAGTTTTGAGTTGCCAATCTTCTGGTTGAATTGAATGGCCATGTCATAAGAGAGTTTTATCTATCTTTTCTGGATTATTGTGTTGGGTTTGCATGGTGAGGTTTTGGTCACATGGGGGCTAGAGGGGTCTCTTCTGTGAGAAGCTACTACTTCCTCTGTGCCCAACAGAGCCAACACCTTCCAGGTCCAAGATGGACCCACCACTGGTCAAGGCCAAACCAATCAGCAATGATGGAAGCACCTCTAGGACAACATGTTTAAGAAAAGGGAACGAAAACCTAGGCAACTGGGGTCAGAGAAAGGAGTAAGAATGTGAGAGAAACCACTCTGCAGACACCAAGGTTAGTGAAGGACTATCTCTTTTCCAAGCTATCACACTCTTCTCTTGCCTCTTCACAGAGGAGTCTGCAGTGCTTGCTAATTTGCTCAGCCCTTTCTGAATCCAGTACCATGTTCAAAACAAGAGAGGACTGCAGTGCTTTTTGTTTATTAAGTGCTAGTCTTTTAAAAGCACAAAATTAGTTAACTTGGCCATTTTTTTTAGCACAAAGTCACCAATTGCCTAATAGACAAAAAAAAAATAAAATCCAGAGTTGTAACTGTATAAAATTACAGCAGAATGTATCAATTTCATTTCAGAGAGCAGAAGATAATAGTAGCTGCTGAAAAGTAGATGTGCTGCACAGAAGGGGACAGTGGTGGTGGAGAAGGACTTATTGCTATTGATTTATCTTTTTTTTGGTTTTGTTTTGTTTTTTCCTACTTGTTACCACAATGTAGTTATAATTCACCAACTCTCAGATGGAAAATTTTGAAGAAGGAGTCTTGGTTGATATGGCAAATCTATATTATTCTAAGTATTATTCCCGTAGTGATTTCTTATCAACATCAACCAGTTAGTGGTCAAAAATGGATGCTTTAGAATTGTCAGTGTGAAGGAAATTCCTCCAAAAACACTCAAAGCACAATAAGGAATAATTAGTTTCTGCTTCTCTTAATGCAAGAATTAGAGGACTTCACATGAAATTTCCAGAGCAGCCAGGACTTTAGTGCATAGCTCAGAGTTAAACTTGGGAACTCCTTTCCACAGCAACTCTGAACATGCCAAAACGTTACACAGCTCGACATTTAAACAATAAAAATCTATAAAGGATTATGAAAAACAAAGATGCTCTCTGTGGCTCAGAAAATTCCCAAACCACAAGTTACTGGGTCTGAGAACATGTACAAGAAAAGCACTGCCTGCTTTTCCTGCCCTTAAGCTCTGCCTTATAAATGGAGATACATATCTAGTAACTACTGCCAAAAGCAAGATAAAGGTCTAAGCAGCCACTGGCCTCACTCAGTGTGTCTCTTTCTATCATTTATGCAATACAGTAGAGAGCATTTGAATCCTAGAAGAGGTTTCTCTTTTTTCCTCATCTTTTTCCACTACTACTATCATTGATATTACTAGCACTTTTACTATTAATCATACCATTATTATGAATCACAACAGACTTTGACATATTGCCTTTCATTTCTATTAATTTTGCTATAACTTATTTCAAATAACATCATACATCGGGGGAGACTGTACAGAACTGTTGTGTTCACTGCTGAATACTCACCTTCAAATCTTTGACAAGCATATAATCAGTACAGACTGAGCACACAAGCAGTAAACACAAAGTGAAGATGCAGTGAAAAGTGGTGTAATCACCTGAGACGTTATACCAGGTTGTTTCAGTCCCAACTAATTGACAGCATTGCCAGATGCTAGCACATTTTGTAACACAGCCTTGGCTTGCCTCAGGTTCACTGCTAGCATCTTTCACTCTTGGATTTTTTTCTTAATACTGGGAAGAAGGGTGCATGTGATTGCTACCCTCCTAGTCCCTGATTTCCAGGGGGGGAAAGGATGAAGTCAGATGCATAATGGAACAGAATGAACTGAAACTACTGAGACCACAGAATCATAGAAAGTTAGGAGTTGGAAAGGACCTCGGAAGATCACCTAATCCAACACCCTGACACAGCAGGATTCCCTAGACCACGTCACACAGAAGAGTGTCCAGACAGGTTTTGAATATCTCCATAGAAGGAGACTCCACAACCCCTCTGAGCAGTCTGTTCCAGTGGTCTGGCACCTCAACTGGGGAAAATTTTTTTCTTGTATTCACATGGAACCTCCTATGTTTCAGCTTACAACCATTGCCCCTTGTCTTATCACTGGGCTTCACTGAGAAGAGCCTGACACCATCCTCCCAATAGCCACTTTTCACATATTTAAAAGCATAGATGAGGTCACCCCTTAGTCTCCTCTTTTCCAAGGTAAAGAGACCCAACTCCCTCAGCCTTTCCTCATCAGCAAGATGTTCCACCCCCTTCATCATCTTGGTGGCTCTGCACTGGATTTTTTCCAGCAGTTCCCTATGCTTCTTCAACTGAGGGGCCCAGAACTGGACACAATATTCCAGATGCAGCCTCACCAGCGTAAAGGGGGAGAAGACCCTCCCTCGACCTACTAACCACACCCCTTTTAATACACCCCCGAATCCCATTGGCCCTCCTGGCCACAAGAGCACACTGCTGGCTCATGGTTATCCTTCCATCTACCAGGACCCCCAGATCTCTCTCCCCTTCACTGCTCTCCAGCAGGTCATTCCCCAACCTATACTGATACATGGGGTTGAGGATAAAGGTGCCAAAAGGAGGTCCTTCAGGTGCAGAAAGCAGGGAAAGATCACATTTCCCTCCAGTTCAGAGCAGCTGAGGAAATACTCCCAAATCAACCACTTCTGTGAAGCTGAGCAATCTGTTAACAACTGCACATTTCACTTCCATGTCCACTTGTCTCAGATCATTCAAGCAAGCTGCTCTTTAGTTGTCAGAACAGCAACTTTTGTGAGCTATTAATCCTTAATCATCCTCACCCAACTATTTTTAATTTTTATTTGTAGGTTGTTTAAGGGGGTTTATTTTGTTGTGGGTTTTGGTTTTGGGTTTTGATTTTTTGTTGGTTTTTTTTTTTAAATGAAGTGTGACAAGCAGCACAAAGACTTGTCAGAGGCATGAGGGGAAGAATTATTTTCTCCCATTGCTCTAACAGAACAGGAATGAGGCAGTGCCACAGCATTTGCAATATCTCTCTAAATTGACCAAGATAGCTCTACCACAGCTCAACAAGTTGAGCTAAGACCTTTCACATGAGATTAAAAAATATGTTTCTGACAATTCTTTAACTTGAATTTATACACCAATAAGTTGTCACATGTCCTTCTCAAAGGTTCTGGTCCAAAGTCCATGGATAGTAAACAGAAAATTTTCCCCTTGTCTTCAGTAAATGTTGTATCAATGCTCAACTGCTTCATAAACACTAAAAGAGCTTCCAGAGCAACTCCAGTAAAACTGGATTTTATGAAAACAAGTTTGAGAATTGAAAAACTCTAGGTGAATCTAAGAGAAAAAAGGTTCCCAATGTCCCCTGATGTGTCAGAACCTTCACAGGCTTTTCTGTATGAGTGAAGGAAATCTACTCTGACCAGATAAAAGAAGAAAGAAGCACTCAAAGCAGCAGCACTCAAATTAAACAATTGGTCCCATGAAACAGTCTGTTATTCTTGTAAGGGTTGTGTCTAATATGAGTTTTGCTTAGCTGTTTAACCAGAATAACTTGTAAAAGACAGTGACGGAGAGAGAGAAAGAAAGAGAGAGCGCGCGAGAGAGAGAGAGTTCTATGATCCTTACTTTACTTTTTGTTGCAGGTCTCTCACTATTTCCACAATAGCTCTTCAGCTACTACCACATTTTAATTCTGAACCCACAAGGAATTAAACGTAGCCTCAGCATAGAGCATCAGTTCATCTTGCATTCCAGAGCAGGGCTTGGTTTGAGCATTACTGGGTCACCATACAGTGCTCACACTTGCAGAGTGAGCATCACACCCTGCCCTGCCAATCAATCTTTTCATCAACATTAAAGAGTTCAGGTCTGAGCATCAAGACAGACTTTTAATCAGGATCTATTTTCTTTTCATTTTGCTTCAGAGGCTGACAAGTAGGCTTGAGCACATTTCAATATGCTGATTCTTCTTTATAAAAGCAATTACTTGCAGAGAAGCACAGAACAACCTCAACTGCTGGAAAAGCCCTGTTGGATGTCTGATTTAATAAGAAGTGTTTAGCACCATTAGTGAGAGTACTAAGCACCCTGCAGAATTTTATCTTATAGTACTCTAACACAGCCCTGAATTAAAATACAAACATCTTTTTAATTACTATTTTTACCTGCAATCACATCTTTATGAGTCTCAAGACCAAAATCTATAAATTTCTTCTATATTGATAAAAAATAGAAGTTAACTTTTTAATATTGCAGAAGTATCAGACATATTCATATCAGCCCAGACAAAGGCTACTCCAGATAAGAACATTTATTCCATTCCCCTTGGTTGGTAGACCATTTTGTCCAGTGTATTATCTTTGGTAATGCTGAATACAATCAGAGACTATTTCAGTTTGCTTTCTCACTAGGGTGTTAATCTCAACAGTGATTTTTGAAGATAGGGAATGAGCAGATTATACTATTCCACTGAACCTCCTTTAGGATTAACGAAGACAGGGTGCCTTCAACTGTGTGACAACCCCTTGAAAGACGCCTATGAGTAAAGCTGTAGTAATTCATTTTCACACCTACGCATTTCCCTCAGGCCCTGATCACTGTCTACTATTTCAGCTGTGCTTTTCCCAGGCTTTTTATAGCCCCTTAGAGCTGCCACCCAGCCACTCTTGACCTATAGTCAGTCTCATGCTTCTAACACATTCTCCTTCCTACACTTTCAGTGTTGTTTATAAAATAAGCAGCAGTGTCCTATTCCAGTAAGGCACGTATGACCTTTAATTGTTCTGTCCGTGATACTAACACAAGGTCCCTCAGAGCAAAAAAAGATGAGCTACTATACTTAGTCACACATAGCTCTCTTGCTGTGCTTTGTACTGAGTCACACTGCTTCTGGGTCTAGTGTAGGAGGAGGTGTGTGTAAGAACTGTGTCACACATTTACCACTAGATCCTGCCTTAATTTCTTCTCAGGTCCTTGGACTCTTGCTTGTAGCTATGGTACAGCATGAGTGGCTTCCACTCAAGGCCAAGGTGACATGCAGGATACAAATGGAGGAGAGAGAAAATATTTTCTAATTTATTTTCAAAAGCAAAAAATTCTATATTTCTTTTCTCAACTAAGCCTCCTGCACATTAGATATTCCATGGCATCCCTTTTATAATGGTTGACAAGTTGACTCAAGGCATATAAATACCTTGGGGAGTATTTTTCAAGGGAAAAGAAAAAAGGAGCCCATCTTAGTAGTCCTCCAGCATGCATATTGATAAGAGAACATCAGCAATCTCTTCCTGGGTGTAATTACATACATCTGCATCTGTGACTAAGTGACCTGTCAAAGTGTCAGTGAATCTAGTTAGGGAGTAAAATTTCCTGCTCATAACAACAGCCCATGTCAATACTTGCACTTCTCTTATTTTCATTCTAGTTGTAAAGACATTGTCTAGGCTTGAAGTTAAACAATGTCTATGGTATATATTGCAAAGCTATCTATCCTAAGCATGCAAGATCAAGTCCTAGCATGATGATATTAAATCTGAGCTAAACATCCTTGGAAGATTTGAGCAAATCTAGGTTAATAAAGCTCCAAAAAGGGTTGAATTTCACCATGCAGGGGAAGAAGGTAGTGTATTAGCATGTTGGGGTAATGTGAATAGAAAATACTTTCACATTAGTGCAAATGTATAATGATTATGCTGGCAGCAAGAATTTTTCTGCACAGGTCAATTTATGATGGTCAAAGGCCATAAATTGCAAATTAGGCTAATATCACAAGCTAACCTCAATAAATTAAGAATCACTTCTTCCACCTCTATGACACCACTTGACATCACCCTGGATAAATGCCACTGATATGTGACAGCCACTGGTGAATCCCAAATGGGAATTTCCCCTTCATTTAACCTGAGTTCCACTCCTGAATGGACAAGAGAGAAGGAATAATGGTATTAACAGACAGCAGCTCCCTACTATAGAATATAATAAGCATAAGAAATGTTTAGAGGTGTCAGAGGTTAGTTGTGATCCGAACTACAAGGCTTATGGGAACTTGTACACTTGGAAACCACTGTTCTTGGTTGCTCAGAACATGGTTACCTTAAGATAAAACTTACTAGCTTCCTTCTACTTTCCCTTGATCTCCATGGGATGGCATTGGGATCTAAAAATTCTTTTTCATTATCTTTAAGGTCAGGCACACTAAGGTATTGGGAGTGTAGTTTGTACAACCAAAACATTCTCCTGTGCCATCCCTTGGGCTCCTAAACAGACCAAGAACCAACATGGCTTGTGTGGCACCTCCCAAGTTCAGAAAAACTGTTTTCTGATGTCATTTCTCTATATCATATATAGCCTGAAAATGCCTGAAAAACTGTCAGTGTGACCCACAGTTGGGAAAGTATGAATATCCCTGACAGAGAACAGATGAACCCAGAAGAAACTAACATAGCTTCATAAATAATTTTACTCCGGACTCAGAGCATCCTATATAAAAAGCTCATTTTCCCTCTACATAATTTTCCAGCAAGATTGCAGATATATACCTTACACCCTATTCTGGACAGAGAAGAAATTTTGCTCAAGACCCACAACAAATGACCTGTTGGAAAGGGGGAAAAAAAGGGGGTTAAAAAAGTACTGACTGCTGTGCAGGAAAGAGCATCTTCATAAAATATAGCTAGGTTGGGCTGATTCTGAGCACATGGTGTCATATAAGGGGACATAAAATTGCTTTCTGCATAAGTAGAGATACTAGAGTTTGTTGTGCCACTTAAAATGTTCCCCATCACTCATTGATGTGATGTGAGCAGGCAAAAAACTTCTGCTTAGGTGAGCTCAACCTGACAGTAAAAGAATGCACTTCATGTCACAACAGTCACAAATAAAGTTGAGGTGAAAGTACAACAAGATGTCTTCTGCCTCAAAGCCAGGTGAACTTATATTTCTAAAAATATTTTCTTTGCTGAAACCTGGAGGTGACAGGAAGTTATGACACCAAAAGCATTTTTGATCAAAGTGTCAGGTTTGGTACAACTGAAGCACGTTGCAAGTGGATGATGATTCTGTTAATACTTTAACTACACACTGAATTGATCTGAATGGTCATTATTGTGTTTTGGGTTTTTCTAAACACTACTTTTTTCTTTTATTCAGAATGACATTTTCCTAACTATTTTTTTATTTTATTTCTAAATGCTGAACAGATAACTGGAATATTTAGAGTTCTCTTAGAACAGAGTTTTGTTTAGTTATAAGTAACATTTATGTATTTACCATTTTACCATGTCCACTGAAATTCTGCTTTAACTGAAAAAATGTGATCCTTCCCTAATATTGAATTTGGCATGGCATAGAAGGAGTTTTCTATTCAGATCTTATTATAAGAGGAACTTTACCAAAAACTCACTGATATTTTCTTCCTTGAAGGAGGTTTTGTGAAGGCATCGAGTCTTAACCAAAAAGAAATTGCCACTTCAACATGGTTCCACCATGACTAGTAGTGCACAGGTTGTATGACAGTTGTTGCTTTCAGCTTTGCTTTGCTGCTCTTCCACTGTTGTGCCCTGCTCAGAGATGCTGTGACCCACACAGACTACTTTCTAGAATTACCACCATAGTTATTTATCAGTCTAGTTCATGTTTTTTCAGTGAACAATCATCTAAATTAATACCAACACTGCCTGTGAAAGATTTTAAATATGCCGGGTTTGTCTACCATTTTCCATTTGTTCAAGATGAAGTCATTTATGATCTGGTTCTACTCAATATTATGAGAACTTCTGTTGGCAATTACCGTGCTCAAGTAAATGGTTTTTTTGCACAAAGTATGCATGAATTGTTCTGCAGTCACTCCACACAGAGCATCATTTTCTCATTTGAGTTCACACATCTTTATGTCAAAATACATAAAACTATACCTCCATGCAAACACAAATATATAGTCAAGATCATACATTGACAAGAGAACAATATTTATGTGTGGATACAGACAGCTACCAAAGAGACCATAAACTCATCTACAGGTACACTCCTGGTTGCACATATTCTGATGCAAACACATTCACACACAAGCCACAGTCAAACACAATCAGAGCTACACATGAAAACAACAAAAACCTACACTCTGTTCTATGTATGAAGCCAGAAAGTCACATCATAGCACTTCTACTGTCCAACTGAACTACATTTAAATTTCATTCCATTTCAGTTCTATCTTGAACCTCTGAGCATAGTAAATAATCCATTTCAACCCTGTGAGACATGAGCAATGAAGACAACAATGTCAATGATATAAAATTAATAGTGTAGAATGGCAATAAAATAGGAAAATCCCAACACTGCCCATAAAAGCATATTAGCCTGAGCTGTATTTACTCTTCTTTTCTGGAGAAATAAGTTGGTTTCTCAACTCTTATGGGAAACACTAACAGTAATGAAGCAGAAAAGTGATGAATGTTAAAAAATTAGGGTGATCCGTAAATGGTTATAAACTTGCCCCTTTTTGTTGCCCATACACTTTTGATGAGCTTGCAAACTTTTAAACCTCTTAAATTTAAGACAGAGCAGTTTTATTTCTTTCAAGCTACAGCGGAAATAATTTCCTTATCTATCATTTAGAATGGTTTAATACTTTCATTAATCCACACATCATAAAGCAGAAAGTGATTTTTATACCTATCCCAATCATTCATTGTGCCTCCCTGCAAAAGCAAAATGGCTGTTTTCTGCTGATTCTGAAGTTAAATTTCAGGCCAGTATCTTCATAAGCCAGGCTAGTTGTGAGGGCAAAGATTTAAAGGCAGACAGAACAGGTGCTATTTCTGCTCTGTCTGTAGTGGACACACTGCTGGCCTTTGATATCTACCAGGACTGCTGATTCACCTGCAAGGAAGCATTGCCCTGTCACATTTGATGGAAGCCACGGAGGACACTGGTTAGAATAAGAGTGATCTTGTTAGCCACATGAGCCGGGCATTCTCCTTACCAATGCCTGTGTCCTTTTCCCTAGATGCAGAGGCCTCACTCAAGCAAAACATGACAAATCATTTCCAAAATATTAATAGAACTGAAGTGTGTCTGGGTACAAACATTCAAGATCTAGCTACCTGAAAAGATAGTTTGTATAGGCCTCAAATACACAATCCAGTTGTAATCAGTGATATAGGTAATAATCATAGAATCACAAAATGTTAGGTGTTGGAAAGGACCTCTGGAGATCATCTAGTCTAATGCCCCTGCTAAAGCAGATCCACCTAGATTAGGTTGCACAGGATTGTGTCCAGGAGGGTTCTGAAAGTCTCCAGAGAAGGACACCCCACAATATCTCTGGGCAGCTTGTGCCAGTGCTCCGTCACCCGCAAAGGAAATAAGTTTTTCCTTACGTTGCCAACTAAGGCTTTATTTTATAAGTATTAGGCATTTATTTTCCATCCAGCCATTCCATGAATCTCTACGTTAACAATGGATTTTTGATAAAAAAGTCTTTTCTTGTCCTTAAAAAAAGAGCCATATCTTCACCAGGTATCTACTGAGCCATCAATGTGATGATTTCAAAAGCTGTTGAGTTGCTCAACTTCTACTTTTTCTAGCTTTATATCTGACAGGCAGCAATTCTTCCATACTGTGGGCTTTGGCAGCCTCAGAACTGATGGATGATTTAATAGACAGGACCTTGTTATTAATGTCTCACGATGGTATCAGTTTAAGCCTGGATCTATAGAGCATCAAGGTCTAAGTACTTACCACAGAACCAGTTATCAAGCATCCTCAGTAATGTCAATAGGATTTTGGTCAGCTCTGTTAATGCATCCAGAGCTGGCTCAACATTTCTTAGAAACATACAAAATTCAATTTGCCACCCCATGGATGAGCTGTAAATACCACAAGAAGAGCAGGGTTCCATGAAGAGCTCAAAAAAGAAACTCCGAGAGTTGGACTTGCATGCACTTGTTGACAGTATAGAGATGAAAAAAATATGCAGAGAATTGTCCTCTCCCCAACAGCAGATTTTACCCCTCACATTAGCCACTCCCTCAGGGGCAGTCAGACTTTCTTTTGCTATACTCTGAAGATGAGTATCAAGATCTCTGCCATTTTGTTTCTCCCAGTAGGCTGCAAGTCTTGGTCTAAATTAAGACCTACCCTTGTCTGCCCTTGTTATGATTTGTATCAGGTTGGAATTAGGCTAATAATTGTTGAATATTTTGCCTACAGTGAGACATAATAAATTCAGTATTATTATTTTCAGTGTATGAGAGCAGAAGTTGCACAGGCAGCTCATTGCAATCCTCATTTGCAGTCTAGCTTTATTGTGTTTTGTCAGTGACTCAGAGAAGATGAGAAAAGGCTGATGAGAAAACAGGATGAGGGACAAGGCTATTTCCTTTCAACCCTCCAAGCTACACACATACACACACTTAATCAGGAGACTAGGCTTTCTGGACCAGTTTTTTGAACTTAGGTGCCAGAGAGGTGACCTTCCTACTCAGCCTGGAAGTTCCCTAAGGCTGAACATTTCTCCGCAAAGGTGCTTTGGCTTGCACAGTTAAGCACCTATTTCCCTTCAGAGTACAAGAAGTCTTCCATTTCACAAAGCTAAATGAACAATATTTAGATACTTTTAGTTGATTAGGTGGGAATCAATGTCCATCTCCTCATGCTTTCTTGCTACCATCTCCAGACAATTAAAATATTAGAGACAGTTACCTGTTCCTAAGCACATCAAGAAATAGATGTGCCAAACAAGAGTCTATTTGGGGGTATACCAAATCTGACTGTATTAAATGCTCATAAGTCATTCCTGTTCAGTGGCAAGCATCCTTTGAAACCATGAACCATCCCAAAGAACCTTGTGAAGTTGCCAGCCTGCTGATTTTTCATGCATCAGATTTAGAAGCTCACTAGTTTGGGCCCTCCATGATATTAGTTTGTGAGTGTCTGTGATACAAGACAGGATTTCCAACTGGAGAATCAGCTTCATTCTGCCCAATTTTCAAGGTTTTGATGGACTTACTGGCAGAGTTAGAAGGGGGGGGTCACATCCTTTTATCATGCAGTTAGAAAGCCTCTCAATGTCTTCCCCATTTCCTAAGTTCAAAGAATTTGTCAGTGGCAATGTTATACCTTTTCAAAAGGTCTAATCAGGATGGCACCTGGATTATTAGTAAGACAAATCCACCAGCGCAGGTTGTAAACCTAATATTTTTTTGCCAAAGCTTCTTCCCCTTCTGATAAATTTCTCATTTACTCTTCCAGTACATAGCAACCATTCTATTTTTTTTCTCCCTAAATGTTGAGGTAGCAAAGGTTTATTTGTTTTTCCTGAGTGAGAGGTGGTATTTTTAGTGCTCTTCACTGGTATGATAATGCAGGGAACAGCACAGAGATGAAAAACGGTTTCTTTCCTTAGAAGTACTGGAGGGAACAACTATCATTACAATATGTTGGTGAAAAAATAGCTTTTCTACCTCCCCCACTAATATTTAAGAATCTTTGGTGAAAGTCATAAGCATGAGAGGTAAATTTTTCCAATTTAGTCCTTGCTGAAATGCTGCAGGCAACAGAAACAGGCAGCCACATCCTTTATGGCAGACACATTGCCATTTCAGCACTTGTGCATTTTCTGCTTTTCAAATGGTCCACCCATGTCTCTGCCCCATATCACAGGTCTCTGCCAAGTGTCCCACCCTAAAATCCAGTCCACATTCACTCAAAATGACCCTGAAAATCAATAGTGGGCACTTAACCTGCAGAGATCTCAATGTGGCTCGACCTCCTTAGCTTCTTGTTAATCTCAAACTGCTTCTGTGTTGTATGATCTTGCCGAACATGGCAACGATCTTTCCAGTACTTCATGCAAAGGATGTATCTCTTCCCAGCACCATTTCATGTCATTTGAAGTTAATTGCAGCCATCTTGAACTGCTGACTAGCAAGCAAGATGATCAGCACATTTGGAAATTCAATGTATTACGTGAAAATCCACCAGAAGTCTTCAATATTGATATCCTTTCAGGATAACTAGTCTATTTTAAAGTTGGAGGTTTTTCTAATGTTTAAGAGTTTTCTTAGTTCTCTACTAAAGTGAAGGTAAAAGTTTTCAAAGGTCTTTGTCAAAGCATTTTTCTTCAGATTACAAATGCATCTGTTTTATTGTTGTTCTCTCTTAATTGCTCCCACACTTCTCCCAACATGCAGACCTCCCTGCGAACAAAATGTTTCCAAGCAATTTTTCAGCCTTGACAAATATAGGATTTTTTTCTATAAAATGAGACTTTTTGCAGAATATTACACCCACCCTTAAAAATACAAACAATTATTTATTAGAAAAAAATCTTAGTAATTCAAACTCTATCTGGAAAATTTCTCATAGTTTTAAGAGCCAAAATTTGGTCTGCATGAATAAAAGGTCACTTTCCAGACATAAACACACGGACATATTTAAGTAAATATATAAAGCTATCCACACAGGCATATATGCACAAACACCTACATGCTCAGTATTACAGAGAAATACCTCATCACTGACTTTCAGGTGCCATAAATTTTTGACAACAGTACTGGTTATTATATCTCATGATTCGGCAGATAGATCATGGCACTAATTGTCACACTTCAAAAGTGCATCCAAGCTTGGTAGTTTGCTTTCCTACCTACCATCAAGACAGGGACTTTATTGTCCAGAGAGATGCTTCAGGCTAGTTCTCAGGTCTAGCCTGACACATATTTGCCATATCCTTGGATGGTGGCTCATCTAATCCCTCCTGCTAGGCGCGACAGGAAGAAAAGCAGACTTGTTTTCCAAAAGAGTTGCTGAGGAAATTCCTTACTGACTGCCACAAAAGCATTCCTGAGAAACAGAAACTTCCAAGTATCAGTCTCTGCCCTTTGCGCCACCAATGCAATGCAAAAGATCGAAAAGCCATTCCAGAAATGGACTTAAGAATTAATTTCATGTCCAACTCCTAACATTCTGCGATTCTGTGGGTAAAGAAACCTGCCTGATAGATTTACCCCTTGGACAAATATCTGTTCCCAATATAACGGTGGCATCCACAAAAAAGACAATAGGCATAGAACAAAACAAGGTAATGCACCTGATCACTACCACACAGAATGAGCTACAGTGTTCAAGAGAGATACAACACCAATTGCCATAATACATTATCATCACTGAGATCCAGGGTTACTGGGCAACCCCAGTTACAGAGAGGATTTGGAGAACCATTCCCAGCAACTGGGAGGTCCTACACAATATGTCCACTCATAGGTGAGGCTCCAAAGTTGCTGTAAAAGGGTCCAGCTTTTATACTATTGAATAAACAAGCTTACATAAATTCAAAGGCAAAATCTGGCTTTATTGTCCTTGTTGGTTTCACCTAGAGCCTGGCCAGAGCTCAAGAAGGAACCAAGAGAATTTCCCTACCTATTTGGGTTCGACTGCCTGTTCCCAGGCAAGGCTAGCCACCTGGTCTGATCTCACGACATAAGCAACAAAACATAAATACATTCATGTGATAAGCAAGGATAAATAGGTATATTCTCAGGACAGTTTATCCTCACTAATAGTTACATTATATCTTAGCTATCTCTTTTTGATACTGACCATGCATATTTCACTAATGATTAAATACCCACATGACGAACATGGCTGGGAAACTTATCCAGAGACCAATTTTGGTTCAAGACATATTGCTCAGGCCTCAGCTAGTCCGGAGATTCACTCGTAGGTCAACTTTAGTTTGAGGCCTATAATTTAGGCCTTGTCATAACAACTCTTTCAAACAAAATTAAATTACAATTTCAGATGTCAGTTGGAATATACTACTACACAACTAACTCTTAAACTTTAAGGAATATTCTTTCTAGAAAGATGAACTAAGATGTGCACACACTTACCCAAATGGAAACATTCCACTCAAGGGTACTCAAAATATATGCTCATCAAAGGAGGGGTAAGGACTCACTCAATCCATGGAAGTATCCTTAGATGGTGTCCCAGTTTAAGGGGAGGCTTCAGAACTGCAAGGCCTGCTTACTCTGAGGGGAACCAACTCCAAATGGTTCTTCAATGGGGCTCACTTTACACCTTAGATAAGCCTGCACTCCAGTCATTCTAATTAGTTGGAGGGGCAAGCCCACAACAAAAGCAGGGTAAGAGCTTGGATGCTGAGGCCCTGCTTAATTGCCGTGAGGTATCAAGCTGATCTTCATCAGGCCTCTGGCCAGCCCTGATCCTTTGTTAGGTGCCTGTCAGCATTTTGTGTTTCTCTCAGGTTTTTCTGGTTTTTTCCATCAAGGCAGTTGCACCTGCCACACCTAAACAGGAGAGTGCCTAGAGTTAAAGACCTTCACTTTTACCCCCTAAATACATGAAAACAAATGCAAAGACCCCACTGATGCCAGAAAGCTTCAGCTCAGCTATTGTATTTATCTCAAGCAGTGTAACCTGACAGGACACCTTTCTCCTACCTACCCTTGCTTTCTTTTGGCATGCATTTCCTTTCAGTATATGAATAACAAAAAAAACACAGGTAGATAAGTATTTACTTTCAATCATTAAAGTTAGATGAGATAAATCCCACCCAGAGAGATTTAACAGTTTGTCAGGGAGAAAGAGCTGAGGCTCAGCAGGTGCCTGATCCGAATTCTCCTCATTCCCAGTGCATCACCTGCATCACCCACCATTTGTTTATCACCTCAAGCTGTCAGTGCTGAGCACTCTGGTTCAATTCCTCCCAACGGCCACACCAGGAGTCATTACCCAGGCTCACCCACTCTTCCCTTATTCCCACCTCCCCTCCCTCTGCTCTGCCATCTGTGTCCATCTCCACACAAGAGCAAGGCTTGACAACTGCATTTCACTTCTTAATTGTGATAGGTTTTCCACCAATCTTACATTTGAAGCAAATGATGTCTCAAATCTCTTCAGAATGTAAAACATAATCAGTCATAACTCTCATTTGACTCAGGCACATGGAAAGTGTAACTATTTAGTGCATATTTAGACATAGTTTATTGCATCAAGCTTTGTCCTTCCAATATGATAAAGTTGCAATCTGACAGTGATGTTGAGATTAGAAATTGGTGAAAGAGAAGCAGAGATTGATTTAAAAGAGTTTTTTCATTGAACTGTAGCCTCACCACATGACATATGCTAATGAGCAAGCTTCTATTTTGTCTTTTTAAGTAACTATTGCTCATGCATTAATTCTGCTTCAATGTATCTTCTCTTAAATGACAGAGGTGTACAAGCAATATTGTAGTTGTTGAAAGACTGCACAAAATAGGTGATTCTGGACTTGAGATTTTCATGGTTCTATTAATGGTCTGTCCACAGGCACAGGAAGTATTTAGTAGTAATAATAGAAATGGTAGACTTTTTGGTAGACTTCAAGAATCATTAACAGAGCTAAGAAAACATTCCTGAGAGCTTTAAAGTAGCTGGAGATTGTAAGGAAAAGGTTTTCAGATACTGAACTAGAAAAAGTCCATAGAAAGACTCATTTTCAGAAGGTAAACACAAGATATTTGTTTTAAGGTTGTTCAGATTTTTCAGTAAAAGAAATGAAACAACCATGGCTACCTTGAAAATCCTAGTGAGGAGCTTTATCTCAAAGAACTTTTAGTATTTTCTTCTGAAGTATTAAGAATATATAACAGTAAAATTTGGACGGGAAGAATAAGAACTCAACTTTGACACAACCTATGGAGAAACAAAAGCAAGATTCCCAAATGGTCTGGTTATGGGAAGAGAAAGAGCTTTACAACCTCTGAGTTACAGATAAACAGAAGAGATACATATTCTATCAAGAAAGAATTAAAAGGAAATCATTCAAGCAGGGGGAAAAAAGTAATCACTTTCAAAAGAGCAAGAAATTTATCTTGAGTAAAGCCAGATCAGCATCTGATATGTTGAGTTTTACATAGTCTGACTGAATTACTTGCTGATATAACAATTACACATTTCCAGTTAAAAAACAGCAATTACAAGCCAGCTGTAATTAAATCTCCACAACAGACTTAGTGCAAAAAGAGGGGAATATGAATCAAACGATAAAAGAAGTTGCATAATTTAATACTGAAAAGATCTACAGTGGAAAAATTAATCAGAAAAAGGAGAAAATTAAGATTTTTGTAAATCACTACCCTGCAAGCTTTCAGAGAACTGCAAGATAAAAGACAGAATGCGAAGTCATTGTCACTTAGACAAAATGATTTCTCACATCATTTCAAACTGCTACATGGTTTCTTTGACAGTTAAACAAAAGAACACTCAGAAGTCATGTACATCTGAAAGACTGATGTCTCCTTGAACCAGAATTGGTTGAGATTTTCCAAAGCCACAAAAATTGCATACGCCACGTTGGAAGAAGGATGAAACCTATGTCAGATATATATACATCTGCTACTCAAGACTTCTAATGGTCTATAATATTAGATTTTTTTCTGTAAATCCAACCCATTGCTTTTCTGCAACTATCCAAGTCTCCTTCATTCTTGCATTCCAAAAAAACCTGAAGAGGCAAAGATTACTTATTATTCTTCATGCCTTACAAGCCTGTTTATCTCTATGTCATTTCTAATGTACAGTAGTTCAAAAACAATCCAAAAAAAAGGAATCACAAAAGCAGGAGAAGATGCTGCTCAAAGGCAGCTTCATTGAATATAGAAAGGTGCTAGTGCCAGACAACATGGATAAGTCTCTGCCTTAATCATCATGGCCCAACCCTGCGTGATAAAAGAAGTAAAATTAGAGGGGCAAAGCCAGAAGTGAGAAAGCACCAAAAGGAACTTTTTGAAAAGGACTGGGTAAGAGTTATTGTTGATGGAGTTGGACACCACCCCTTTGCACCAGTAAGTATGTTGAGACACTGCCTCAAGTTGTCCCTTTGACTTCGCATCCCTCCCAAAGGTCAGATCGTAGCAGCAGTAAATCCACCCACTTTAGCAGACACACTCGAGTCTTCACACACAATAGCATTTCTACACAGACATGCCAACACAACACAGCTGTCTACACCCTGTCATACTTGCTTGCACAAACTACTGAGCACACATGTACACACAAATGCATCCTTCCTAAAATTCCAAGTATAAGTTAATGTTTCCTTTAACAAGTTCTGCAAGTTCTTGAATGTTGTGGCTTAGCCCTGACAGGAAGCTAAGCCCCACACAGTCACTTGCTCACCCTCCTGCTCTGGTGAGACAGGGAGAGAATCTGTAGGGTAAAAGTGAGAAAACTTGTGGGTTGACATAAAGACAATTTAATAGCTAAAGCAAAAGCTGTGCATACAAGCACAGCAAAATAAGGAATTAATTTCCTACTAGACATCAGTAGGCAGATGTTCAGTCAGCTTCAGGAAAACAGGACTCCATCATATGTAACTGTGACTTGGGGTAGACAAGAATCATCATTCTGAATATCCCTCTATCCCTTCTTCTTCCCTCAGCTTTTACTGCTAAACATGACATCATATGGTATGGGATATCCCTCTGGACAGTTGTGGCCAGCTGTCCCAGCCATGTCCTCTCCCAACATCTTGTGCTTCTCCAGCCAACTCGCTAGTGGGAATGTAAGGGAAACAGAAAAGACTTTCCTGCATGTGTAAGTACTGTTCAGCAATAGCTAAAACATCCCTGTGTTATCAGCACTGTTTGGTCACAAACACAAAACACAGCACCATACAAACTACTGTGAAGAAAATCAGTTCTACCCCAGCCAACACAGCTCTGCTGAATAACTGCACTTTCTGAATGAAGTAAACTGCAAAGAAGAAAAAGTTAAAATCTTTTTGCAGTTTATTCTGATGAAAACTGATGTTACTGATGGACATGTTAACACTGCTGACAGCTGCTCACTGTCTACAAGGCAGACAGAGTTGGCTGTGAAGTTCCACCATTTCACTTCATGTGTCATTGCAGTTCATGTAGGCTTTGGAGTTGCATTCTTCCAAGGCAAAGAGTAACTCAGTCTCTACATCCGATTCCCAGCCTCATGGCTGAGCATGTCAATAGAGATTACTGTGAGCTGTAAGGTCAGGTTTCAAGATGTGGCTATTTAGAATGGGAGTCACATCTCAGATGCCATCCAAGAGCCAGAGGGTAAAGACTGTGTGTAGTCTCTCTAGAGTTATTCCCAATGAAAGCCCGGTTCAATACTAGTCACTTACAGCTGAAAGGTGCCACCGTTCATTACAAATCTTGAGAGACAATCTGTCCATCAAGCAGGGAAAATATTGAACAGGAAAGAAGGAGAAAGATTAACTCTTCATCAGAGTCAGTACCCAAGAAGAGTAGCTGTCAACAGAGCTTCCAGAAAGCAAAATAACTTAATGCAACAACTCTCCACTCCAAAGGAGAAACTGAGGTTTGCAACAGACACAGAATTCAGTTGCCTCAAAAGTGAAAACTACCATTTGTGTTTTCATTAAAGTGAATAATAATATAGCTTTGCTTTTACAGAAGAGCATAAAATTTCTTAGGTCTCTAAAAGGGGGCAAGGACAGAAATACAGATAAGAATCCAGAGGGAAATCAGAAAATATCACCTATTTCTAGAAACTTCTTTGGGGATGTGGAGAGGAAGAAGGCAAATAGATGAAAAATATTTAAGACCATTCATCTCTAAATTAAACAAAACACTCTTCAAACATTAATAGTTATACCTGTGCATCTACTGACTAAATTTTATTATATTTCCACTCTTAAACAAGCAGAAGCAAGTTATCACATCTTTCTTCTCTGTTTGTTGTTGAGGTTAGCTTTATGTACTTATGCTGACTTGTGCTGCCTACGTGGGCTTGTCTGTCTTCCTAACAGCATATGAATATGCTGGCTTTCCTTAACCCAGCTAAGACAGAGGAAATCAGCAAGATACTGCATCCCTACCAGTAGCACAAGCTAAGCTGAGATGTGGGTTAATGCCTCTTCCAATGAAAAGCGTGTCCCCTCCAAAAGCAAAAGAGAACTCATTTGGATGGCTAAAATCCAAAGGGGCTGGGGTCCCACAACCCACAGAAACCCATTTCATAACCAACTGGAATTTTTCCAATGAGATCAGCACAGATTTAATTTGTGTCTTTCCACACCAATTCTTTGCCTAGCCCTTGGGGCAATGCAGAGCAGACACTGACACCACCAGCCTTTTTTGAGAGGCACAAGGAATCCGCAGGCTGCACATCTGACTCAAAGAGTTATATGCTCACTCGGTGCCAGGCCAATTATTTTTGTGTTGCAGGCTGTAATTCCTCTTGATTATAAAGAGCTAGACTCTAGCTTCTTTCCAATCAACTGAAAACAAATTGATTATTTTTGATTCTGCAGAAGACATATTTTGACATATTTTGTGCAGAAATCTTGTGTTGCAAATCATGCATAAATCTAACTTTCTGCAGCATAAATAGCATACTAATAAAAAAATCGTATTTATTTCAGCAGTAGAAGGTTTTTGTATCAAGTCTGTGCTGCTGAGTATACACTTGTTTTGATCTTTTTCTTTTATGCCACAAACATTAACAATATTGTAAAAAAAAATTAATATTTTATCAGAGATGAGCTGAATTTTTTCCCTCCTTTGTGTATAAGCAGCTTGGCAACAAACCTGTCTAACTTCAGGATCAGTCTCATCCTTATTATCTATTATGTCCTTCCTGTTGTTCCCAAACAAGATTAATTTTGTATTATGCAAGTCACTGAGCAGTCTACACTAATATAAGATTGATTTTGAAATTCTTTTCCCTCTCTCTTCTTCTCTCCTTCACTTCATTTTATTTTATCAGTATTAATAAAACCACAGTGACTCATAAAATTCAATTTAGAATTATATTCCACCTGGAGAGGTTTAGATACTTTCCCCCCCTTTTTCTTCAATGCAGTTATTTCTCACACACAGTGGTTAGAAAGTAGATCTTTTATGCAATAGTTTTGTAAAACAAATATTCTGGAAGGACCTAAAGAAGGAAAAGCATCATACTTCTGACAGAAATAATCTCAACAAAGTAGACAGAAACAAATATTCTTCAGCAAATCTCTTTTTTTTCATTCATGAACTTAATTCAGAATGAAAGAGATATCATGAGCTATTTCCATACTGTTTGCAGAAATTGTTATGTTTTTCCTGGGAGAATTTTGAAGATTTTTCTTATTTAACATTATTAAAGGACTCTTGTGGAAAAAAATGTTACTGATGTAAAGAATGGGAATTTTCTTTACCTGGGATATAGCTTGGCATGAAACTGTACAGGGAGAGAAGTCTGAGGGTTTGTTTGATTTGTTTAGGGGTTTTGGGGAGTGTTGTTTGTTTGTTGGGGTTTTTTTGTTGTTTCTTTTTAAATCTAATTTATTATGCATTTATGATATTCACTATATTTTCTCACTTCACTCATGGTTGACTACAAAACTAGAATATCTAGTTGATTTAGAGTTGCTTGGATTTTCATAGTTTTCAAATTCAGTTTCTATTATTTTAGGTTCCAGGTCTTACTCCCTGAGGTTGACACTTCTCCACAAAGTGTGGCACTAACTGGAGCATGTTTGTATGAAAGAAAACTACTCTCCATTTAAATAGCCATCATTTATATATCTAAACACTGATATGAGTACCTCAAAAATATCTGCAGTGAGAATATAGAACTGGTTTGAACTATTCAGGCAAAAATATAGATATTAATGTATTTATCTGAAGAACACATTGTCAACTCTGGCACATAACTGAAAAAAGAACCCATGTATTATAACCCTGTGGGGAAAACATTACAGGAAATGAGTATGCTCACAATGATTTTGTGGCATTGAAGTCAAGGTAGCTGATGATTTGGTGAGAACACCTCCAGATGCATGGATACTGACCTAAAGCTCACTGATTTTCCAGTGAGACTACTGCTAGTTCAAAATTCCAGATGAACTGAAGTATTGACAAAATCATCTCTTGTTCTTCAACTGTTACTTCTTCCACCCTGGAGCTACAGGTCAGGAATTACATTGCTTCCAAAGGCGTTTTTAAGCAACAAGAGAAAGCAATCTCTGACCTGGAAAGGATATAATTGTTTTGTGAATGATCAAGGAGAGGTCTGACCTGGAAGTTGGCACTGAGCAGAATCATCCTGACAGAAGAGTTTCCCTGGACAAAATGCCTGCTTAGTGTGAGTGGCTGCAGGAGCACATTCCTTTGTGGAAAGATTCAGTGAAAACTTATTGAAGCATTTCATTCTGAGGCAGTCAAAATATTTGCATTTTCAAATGTAATATCACAGAATCACAGAATGTTAGGGGTTGGAAGAGACCTCGAAAGATCATCTAGTCCAACCCCAGTGATTAAAGGGAAATGACATTTCCCATCAGATCGAAATGGAACATTTAGAGGGATGCTTCCACTTCACAAAAATGAAATGTTTCTGCTCTCCCCTAGAGCAGAAAGAAACCAAATCTTTAACTCTCAGCATGCTGTAGTAGATCAACATCCTGATTTGTTTGGATGAAATCTAATGGCGATCAGTCTGGAAATTTGACACTGCCAAGGTTCTGATGATCTGGAAAATGAAGAGGGAAAGGCTTTACTGCAAGAATTGCAGGTAGTTGATGATTCTACCCAATTTAGAAACACTAGCAGACAGCTTTTTCATTGTTATATTTCCTCTTTAGTCTCTAGAATAGCAGGTCAATAGAAGCACCGAGGGACAGGAAAGAATTACTGCCATTCTGAACAGGCATGAGCAGCCCACATCTGTAAACCACCCCATAAAAGTATATGCAGCCAGTATTGTCTATATAAGGGCTTTGATTCACATCCAGATATAAGGATTTTCTCTTGACTTTGCTGAAAGACAGGCTAGATACTGCAGTCAGCTCAATTATAGGGAAACATCACTCCCAGGAAGCTCAGTTTGAGAGATACAGCTGTTAATACATTGAATAGCACTGGAAAAATTACAAATGTTTAAATTATTTCACTGCCAACTTCAGCAGAATTCAATGCAAAGCCATCTTAACCATGTGTAGCGTAGAAACGCATGCTGAGTGTACATTAGACATCAGTTTTTGTTGATTTTAGCTTTACAGACAAAGTATTCTCTTTGTTAATGGGGAAAATAACCTATTTTTCACTTCAGCCAAGCAAATTGCTTTTTATTTCCAAAAACCAAGGGGATCTAGAGAAACAAGAGGAACACATAAACAGGTAGGGCTGTCAGCAGAATATGGCTTAGAGCAGGAAAAGGGAGGCTATTTCTGAACTTGTGAGGCTGGGAGAACATCTTTTATCAAGATAAAATACAAAACTTGTTTTGAAAACTTTACAATATTTCATCCGGGTTCAAACAAAAGCTGCCGACAACAGACACAAAGAATTTACATCTTCAGAGCTAGGTGTGGGAACTGCAAAGCGAGCAACACAGCTGTTGACTCTGGGTTATTCAACATGAGCCATTCCTCTCCAAAGACATACACAAGTGTCCTTCCCATTTACAGAATGCTTGAGAAAAAAAAGCCTTCCTCTCTCTGCATATTTCTCACCACTTTTCAAGCAAACACTGTACATTTATATCTCTTCTTACAGAAACAGAGAGGAGAGAGCTGAGCTACTCACTAAGACTGGGTGGTAGTCTTGTGTGATGCTCTTTTTGTATGCTTCTGCGTTTCGCAAATCCAGTTGCTGGCCTGATATTCTGAGAAGGGATTTAAGGACCTTATTTCAATTAATACTTGAGCCTTAAAAATTCATATGGTTAGGAAAAAGTGTTCAAAATCCTGTTTACCTTTCCAAATCAATCCCATATTCCAAATCCTCAGTTGATATCCAGAGAAAATATTATCAGACTCAGGAATATCTAGCTTAGCAACTATCTAGCATTTTCTTCTAATGAACTCCTTGAATGTTTTACACCAGGCATAGAAAGCAAAATATAAAGAGTTACCTGCCACAGGTCCACTTGTGAGAGTCTGGTATCTAAATAACACAGCATAGAAGCATATTGGTTAGAAAGTGTTTTGAATATTTCAGAAGCACTTGTAAAGCTGTTCAGTAGGTGAAGATTTATAAGCACACTGAGAGCAGGTGAACTTTTCTGCAGATAAATGATGAGCTCACCTGCTTCACAGGTTTTCAGTGTTTCCTTTAGGATACAAAGGCAGATGATTACATTTACAGCTGTAACCACTCCTGGCAATACTCTTTTGACAAATCTCAGAAAACCTATAGAAGTGCTTCATTAACTTAAAGTTGAAAATACCAAAATGCATGTTTGGGCAATGTAGTGGTTAAAAAATACAAGTGAAGACAAACTTCATATGCATACTTCAATCTCCTAACATCACACTTTTCCAAGGACACTTCTCTTCATGCTCCACTAGGTTTTGAGCATAGGACCAAAGAAAATGCATCATTTTTTCCCTCAAGCACAGACACATATGACCATTACTCTATTATTTTACACTCCAATGTATGAGCATAGCTTTTTTTGCACAAAGCAGCTATTTACCCTTGCTTAGTGCTGATGTATCACAGAGAACACACAAGTTATTAGAACAGGCTGAAAAATCCAGCCCCATGAGCACTGTGGTCCTCCTTTACATCCAAAAAAGGTTATTCCTCTGATAAAACATGCTAGATATGGACTCAAGAAGCTAAAAGCTAGCATCTCATCCTACCCTGTAGACCCCAAATGAACATGCATACATCATGGCATTAGTTTAGCACAGAGGAAGTTCACAGGCACCTTCTGTATGGGCTACCTTTGCTGAAAGTTATTTATCAGGCACAAGTTCAAAGAGCATGTCCACAGGTTTTTATGCATCTTTAGGATTATTTCATTCCCTTTCTTTTCATTTCTGTTGCTTTTTCGTTCTGGTGCTGCAGAGGGTGGTGCTGGCTCCCATCAAACAGTTTCACCAGACATTTGCATGAGGATTGCACCCTGCCATGGCCATGCCAGACGTTTCAAGCTGAAATACATTTTATTTATTCTTTTTCTAAAGGCATTAAAACTAAAATAGGAGTCAAAGTTAGGGCCTTGTAATCAGGCTTTGAGAAAGGTTTCTTTTGCTTGTGTTTTTAATGAAAACAGATTTCCACTGCAGTTCTTTTCTGGGCAGTAGTCAGAAATCAAACCTCCTAAGCCTTGCTCTCCAGCTCAGGGGAGCTCAGGACTCACATATTTCTTTGTAATTTTACAAGTGTGACATTCACACTCTCATTTATAAAAATACATCTCCTGCATGTCATTAGTAAGCTACCTGAGGGTTTTTCCTGTGTTTATTATTACCATTATTTATGTTCCCGGAGGGGAAAGGAAGCAACAAAAAGCAAGGGAGGAAAATGAAATAAAACAAATCTTTCACCTTTCACAGTGCTCCTGCATTTGGCAATGATTATCATCAAGTATCAAACTAAAACAAGTATTTCCTTTAAAGAGTTACCACTAGCTGGCAGAAACTTTCAATAAAGAACAGATACTAATTCCAAAGCAACCCAGATTCTATGGCTGAGCATTTTGCATTTTCCCTCCCTTCGTCTTTATTTCAGTTACCATCAGCATAAAAACAAGGCCTCTGTTTCTTGGAAATCTACTATTGCCTTAAAGAAACTCCTGAGAAACATACCATTTAGAGGTAATTTCCTGATGTGACATATAGATATTTCTCCTTTTCTCCTTTCCTCCTTTCCTTTTTAAGTGTTTTATAAATGGAGAGATTTTATTGAAAGAGGTGTTCTGTTCTCCAGGAGCTCTCTGAATCCTGCTGTTTATGTTTAACCTGGAGTCATGATAATCCCCTTCATTTTACTTTAATTTGGCACTTCATCTTTTTATTTTAATAAAATCAGAGTAACACACAGCATGCTCATTTGAGTTAATGCAATAAGCAATTATAAAGCCTATAGTGGCTTGCATCTCAGCTTCTCCATATTCAGCTAGCAGCAGCTCCAGCTTGGTGTGCTATGTTCTGTGCTCAGGCTGAGAAAGCAGTTGGCAGGCTCTCTCACAACAAAATGCTCCTCCTAACCATGTGTGTCAAGGGTTCCTGCCACTATTAGCATAGCAAAGGTGGCAGGCATCACAGGAAAAATCAGACCAGTGTGAGCAAGGATTTTTCAAGAAACCCAACAGTTCTCAGCAGCAAGATGACATCAGCTTTGCCTATGAGGGACTATTAACAAATCAGAAGATTAAGTCCACATTCCTGCTACCATATTCACATGCAAGGTGTTTTCAGGCCCCCTTGACTTCTCACAGCATTCAGGTATGACCACAACCTAGAGGTCCCCTCCCAACACTCCCCCCATCTCCTTACACAGCCCCAGCAGAATTCCTTAGTCCTAATTCTACAATGAGCAAATTGTGCAGCAACACCTGCTAAGGAGCTCCTCCACCAACCTGCACAAACATTCTGCACCAAAAGCTAGATAATAACAACATAGGCACAAAAAAATGCCCCAAATTATACATACTATTTCTGATACACTTAACATGCAGCAGCTTAAAAAGAATATTTACAAGGCTTATGAAACCAAACAGCTATTCTCCTTGCTTCAGAACCCAGCCAAGAAGAAATGTATTACTTACTAGGACCAGCTGAAGGAAGTTAATATAGCCAGAAAGCCTATAAATGAGAGACAAGTAGAATGAGCTTATTTTCTAGGGTTGGTTGAACTAAGGGTGAAGAGCACCCAGAAAGGCTGGCTGGGAAGCATGAGGATTTCTATTAAGGGCTGTCTAGAGTGTGAGAAATCCCTGTGATTTCACAATGAAAATTTTACTTGCAGAAACTCCCTTTGTTGCTTTAGTTGTATGAGCTTCAAACTTGGAAGTCTTTTTCTTTCTTTACTGCTTAGTTTCTTCCTACAAAATGCAGGCTAAGATTAGGTTCTCAAATACTCTGAGCACAAATTATTCAGACAATACTTTAGTTCTGGGTCATTGGCAGCCTTTGAAGGGAGACTTATGCCTGTCAGAGCTTGGATTTTGGTTCAGTCCCTGGGTCTTTTTAATCACTGCAGTTTCTATGCTATCCAGCAGGCACTCTTCCAGTCTAGATGAAAATGCAAATAATACAAAGCAGCTTCTCACTACAGGCATTAAAGCAGAAGAGAAGAAAACATCTTTCAAAAATTTCACCAGAATCTCAGTAGCTTGCAGTATGTAAGTAGTCAATAGGGCTACATGTCTGAAGCTAATCATAATGCTTGCTGTAATGTTAGGCAGTTATGCCCTGATGTCCTCATGACCATTGTACAGCAGCTCTCATTTTAATTACATTTCTGACGATGAAGGGTATGCAGTTCTGATCTGAAAGTGTTGGCTTACGTGATGTTAAGGTACCAGAGAAAGAAAACTTTCTTTACATACAGAAAATGAACTTCAACAAACAGAAAGCTATTTAGCAGTAAAAAAAAAGCACAACAACAACAAAAAACCCAGAACCATCACTCACCTACACACAATGTTTTCTTCTGCAGACAATAAAAGATGGCATGTTTTGTGTTTTACATGGCTGGGGGAGGAGAGTGGGGGAATATAAACGTTATGCTATTTTCAGTGTGAAAGTCTGAATACTGGTGAAAAATACTGGCTTTTCACCCCACATTAGTGAATAAAAGTAACATCGGAACTTTTGTAAAATGCATATAACAATGAACCAGAAGGTACTTCTGATTGGTATTACTTTTGTGAAGAAAACACTAAAAGCAATCTAAAGCAATGGAGTTTATTTAGAGAAGAGATAGGTGAGAAATCACAAGCAGAAGTAGCAACTGTGTTTCTGCTATGGTGGCAAAGGTCAGACAAACCTTCTTTCTTCCATGGCTCAGATTTCTCTGCCCAAAGACATGTTCTCCAGAGACCTTGATTGTTCTCATTGACCAGGCTATTGTATAATGATTATATTTATGCTCCTCCTATGTGAAATGAGTTTGTTAGTTCTCATCCACATTAGCTGAGCTACCCACTCAGGCATCTCAACACAATTCCCAGTGGTTGAATAGAGAATAGTATCTGACTCGTTCCAAAGACCTAGAGCTTGCTGCCCCATGTTATAAGTAAAATGTTTTCCTCCTGTATATTCTGTATCCTTCTGCCAAGACTTACTCTCAGAAACACAGAAGTTACAAACTAGTAGAATCAAACATATCTCAAATATATCAAAATGTCAACAAGTTCTGGGCATTGTTTAAGCGGGGAGAGACTATAATAATCATAATCCTTGGTTAGAAAAATTATCTACATAATTAAATTACTTGCAAATAGGCTGTGAAACATACACAATTAGTACAGTAGTATTGGAAAACTATTTACAAAAATTGCCTTGACTCAGGGTCTGGAATATGCTGACATAACAGTTGTTGCATCAATAGGCTTGGAGGCCAGAAAAGAGGGTGAGATGAAGCAATGTAGATGTATGGAGGTCTTTTAAATAAATTGGGAGAAGGGGAACCAAATCATTGTATGAGCTCTTGCTCATGTGACTCCTATTTCTGTGGAAATCAAACATGCCATGGATGTTTTATGCATAAAGAGAAACAATGCTAAAAATGCCTTTTTGGAAATCAATTGTCCACTGAGTAACCTCACATGTAGGAAGAAAAGAAGATTGAAAGCACTAAAGTGAAGGCAACCAAACTCATTTCAAACTGGAAAAATGCTTCCATTTACTGGATTTCCAAAGCATATTAAAAGGCAGAAGGAGAGAGGAACACTCATTCAGACAATGCAGATCAGGCTGTCCCCACCAGTTTCTCAACTCTAGATTTACTTCCTTTCCAAGCTGCCTCTCCTGCTTGTTCATTCACTCCCCATATCTGTGAATATCTGAGCACCTTCTCTCCATCATCTTTTCCTCTTTTCCCTCCATGTCTCAACACACAGGGAAGACAATAAACTGAAAGGGAGCCAAGCTTAAAATTCTTGAGAAGAAATACCACTTCCTTCACTTAAAGCACAAATCACTTGTACAAAACACCCCTGAGGCCATGGATCACAAAAGGACAAGATATACACTTTGTATATAGCAAAGACAGGGAAAGATTTCAATGTTTGAGGCTTTCAGGTGCAGGGCAACAATTCCTCACAAATTCACTGGTAAAAGTTCTTGTATGTTTTTATTATTTTTCGGCATATTTCTCTGTTGCCTCCTGGTGGGGTTTTTAAACCTCTTTTGGAAACAGGTAGAACCTTGTCACAGGCAAAGGTTAAGATGACTTTGCAGGCAAGCTCTATCTCCCCTTCCCTTCCTAAATTATAGTGTCTATTAGGTGACCTCTCTTCTCTTCTTGAATGTAAACTCAGCAGGATAAAGATTAGCATAGTGTTCACCTTAGGTTTGAAACAAATCTAGACAGCATAAACCAAACCAAACCAAAGTAATACTAAGGCAGATAACACTGGCATGGATGATATGAGAGCTCATTCCTCTAAGTTTCAGTCCAGGACAATATTTGGACAATGACTGTTTGTCAGCCACCAATATCACTTGAAATGATACAGACTGAGACAAAATAATACCTCTGTGATGCAAATGCATCTTGAACAGAAATAGTGCAGCTGGTATATTAATAGCAGTAGGGGAAATTAATTGGACAAATTTGTTGAGACAAGAAAGTTGCACCTTGTGTTTCTATCTTGTATGGTCAACGTGGGCAGCATAAGGCTGTGAATAACATCACACACTGGCTTTTAATGTAAGCCTTTTAAATATATAGTTCCCTGCAACAAAAATATCAAAAAGCATTGGAAGATCCCTTTCTTCTCTTCCATATTAAGTAAAAAATAATAAAATAAATTTTAAAAATCAATGGATTAATTCTATGAGTTGTATTGCTGCTTGTGTAAAGGAAAGCATCATCAAATCTATCAGTGCTTAGTATCAATTTTGGACTTCAATTAACGGGAAACAACAATATAGACTTTTTTTTCGTAACAGCTTTCTGACCTTCTGACTGCAATTCCCACTCTGAGTGACTGCAGCTCAGAAAAATCGCATGCTCTGAAGAGACTGGCGGCAGCAGAGAATCTCATCAATTTTAATCCCTGAAAGGTTCACAGGGTTTGAGGCTGACAACAAAACATTGCACAACATGGCTGAGCAGAGCAGATCTGCTCCCTCCTTACAGCATTAACAAAGCTCAGCACCTCTCTGCCCGGTATGACTTTTGCCCCTCGATTCTGGGAGAGGAGCAGGAGAACAATTTGGCTGAACACAGAGATGCCCTGTGTAAAGATAGGTATCAGACGTGAAATACCGAGTGGCAGCTCCCAGTATGGAAGGGACAAAGGTCTGCTCTTTTTAAATGAAGGTGTAGCACTAGAACCCTGGACTTCTGAATCTAATCCATCTCAGGGGAGAGAAGAGTAAGGCAGAAACTGATGCATTTATTATTCTTTTTATCTGTGTGATTTTGTTGCAGTCACCTTGATGGAATGGAAACCCAGTTCTTAGCCAGCTCACAGTCCTTAGCCAGCTCCCCAGCATTCTGAGATAACAGAAGGTCCAGCCACTTGCCATTCTCTGAATGAAATGGAGATGTAGGAATGAAGTGCTGTTGGTAATAAAATCAAGTTGCTTGGGTGCAGCAAGCTCAGCTTCATTGTCTCTCTCCTTGTAGCTTAGACATGCATGCAAAATCTTAGCAAAACCTGTAGGCTTTGGTGGGCTACATACCCAGGAATCTCCCCTCTGCTAATGCTTGGCAAACGGTAGATCCAGGAAATAGAGGCCTTGGTTAGAGTCTGCCCTTCAGAGCTTGTTAGCAAAATTTCATTTCCAGCCCTGAGAACTCAAATCCTTCTTCCTTCCAAGCCTTTTTCTGGAGCCGGAGCAGACACAAAAAGGACCATAATCAAATTTTGAGGAGTCTCTATTAGAACAGCCTCTTGAATCCCTGCTAATAGTATGATAACTTTTCACTCTCCCATGCTGCATAAGCTCATTTTTCCCACCCACAAGTATGTGACTAGTTTTAATAAAGCATTGTGTTTAAGTAGAAAGGACAAATGCTTTCACAAGGAAGACAGAATAATGCTCAATACACAATTCCACACTATAATGTTGCATCCCTGTAAGCATATTCCATTCATACTTCTCCAAAACTTGCTGAAAAACGTTTCATTGCACAAAGGAAAATAGATTTTCTTTTGCTACTCTGACCCACAGCTTTTAACACCATTTAAACCAAAATCAAATATTTTATGGCCTTTTTCAGTAAGGGTGTAACATGTTGGTCCAGATATCCCAAAGGCTGATACAGCATGGACATCAGCAAGATGCCTGGATGCACATTTCCGCTGCCTTGAAAATTCTAGCACAGGGTAAAGAGTTGCCTTATTGTGCTAGCATCTGCTCAAAGCCAGGCTACTTTACTCCACCTTATTGCTGCATTACGGAGGAGCACCCGCACAGCTGCAATAGCTCTATTTACACCTCCGCCTGTTTGCGCATCACTGGAGATATCAGCATTATCCTGAACTGGCAATTCCTTAAAAGCTTTTGGAAGCAGCAGTAGATAGATGTATTGATTAAGAGAACCACCAAGTCCTCATCCACATCTCACAAGTAAATAGAGAAAAATGCATTGCTAAATCTGTGCTCTAATTAGCTAGAATCAACTAAGGGAAAATAGTGATGTGAAGAAATATTAAACTGTGAACAATATGATCAAGCAGGAGGAAGCCATTGAAAACAAAATAGGTAATAACCCTCTAGTAGACTGTAGGGTACATAGTTAAGTTGAGATATTTGCTCATACAGTAACAGAAATTCAGATTTCATTTACTTTGTGAATCACAGGTCTGTTTTCTTTACCCAGATCACACTAGGTGGGTATAATTCAGTATACCTGCATCTTCCCTTTGAATAGACACAGTGTAGATATAACTAGCAGAACATATTTTTAGTGGAGAAACATTCCTCTCACCCTTCTTTAGATAAGACTCTCGCCTTGAGTGATGCAGTTTTATACACATTACAAGCATGCTGATGCCAAAGATCAGTGGCTTAAAATTTGTCCTGTGTTCTCTCCCCCAGTATTCTTCTGATTGAACTTTAGAAAAGTACTTTTTAAATTATGACCCAGATCCTTTATATCTCCTGAAGATGTAGTCCTTCTTCCAAAAGAAATTCCCTTTGGACAGGAGTTCAGTGTTAGACATAATGTACCAGATGAGAAGCTTGATGTATATCAGCAGCAGACCTAAGAGACTGAGACCATGGATCCATCAGGAAGGAACATAATGTGAAATTGCTTGTACAGGCTGTTCCTCAGCTTGCTGGAAAAGCTCTGTTCTTGTGACACTTCAGGGGATTAAGCTGATGAGTGTGCTATGCAACCAGGAACTAATACTGTTTAAAACCGCCTTTCTTAACCTTTTTTTTAAAATTCTTTTTTTCCCAGGCTGGAGGCCTCTCAGCCAAAGTTCAAGTTACTGCTACCTCTTTAGAGTAATGTGAAAACACAAATAACACATGCTTCATTGTGAAAAGTCATGTCTGTAGGGAATGGGAGAAGCAATGAGGGGGCTGCTTGTTTCCAGGCTGAAATGCAACAGCTGACAAACCTCAGCTCCTTTTCATTATCCCAGAACACTGGCATCCTTCCTAAGCAGAGAAGGAGCAACAATCTGGATCTCAAACCCAGGGCCATTCTTCTTTGGTATCCTTGGGCAAGTCATTTCACCTGTGGTTCCTGCAGGGACTACTCAGAACCACCTTCCCTAGTCCACAGTTAAGCAAACCAAGAAAAAACAAAGCCTCCTGGAGAACAGTGATGATATCATTTTTCCTTCATATGACTAAACTGCTGTCCTCAGTTGAACATTCCCAGCATATCAGTTGATAAATGTATCTTTTGATTGGGTAACCCACATGAAATTGTCTAAATGAAGGCTGGATTTTCGCCATAGTCACAAAAGGTAGAGTTCAGCCTTAAGTGCTCTGCTGTGGAAACACTGAGTACAGTTGCCTTCCAAATTTGTAACATTGGATTGTCATGAACTTCTAAAAATCTTGTTTTGGAACAAAAGCTTTCTCATTCAGAAGGAAGAATCTCCACTCTTGCTAATATGCTGCATACTGCATATGATGTAGTTATGGTTCTACAAAAGGAGAGTTGAATTATTTAAGAGATAGGCATCCCAACCTGGCTCAAAAGAATGAAATTTATCGTTGTCTGTTCATCTGAATCCTTCCTTCTAGAGGGAAGAGGAGAGACCAAGTGATCTTTAAAAATGATTAAAGCCAGTATTATTTTTCCCTCAGTTGTTCTAAGGAAGGCAAAGAGAATACAAAGTGCAAAGTAAATTGGCATAAACAGTGAGAAATTATGTCTGTAGATCGTTCTTACCTGTAATCTTGCTCCACACAGAAAAAAAAATCAGCCCATTTGAGATGCCAATATTGCTTGGGCTGACATATTACTCATTTTCCGAGCCTGAAGTTAGTTGCCATAGCAAGATCCATTGTTGCATTGAATCAGGGACAACTGGCATCTCCCTTAGAAATATTAATTCTGGGTTCTGGGCAACAGCTGACGGGTGCTCTTTGCCACCTCCCTAGCTAAATATTGAGGACCTCATCTGAAGAAAATGACAGCCTGCCAGGGTGCATCTAGTCCACAGATTTTAGAAGTGGGAGACGATAGACACTCATCAACAGGAGTAGCTTGCTTGAGCTCTGCCAACTGGACTAATGACTTTTCAACATAGAGGCTAAGATCCCTGACACAGCCAGGGAGAAGGTGCATGCAAGCCCCAGACCCTTGAAAAACCTGATCTGCCATGGTGTCTCTCAGCAGGATGCACAAATCTGAGTTCAAGCCGCTGGAGAAAAAATTGCTTAACAGCTTGCCATTTCTTTTGCCACAGAATGGCAGATTTGGGAATTGTTTGAGTTGAGATAGGTACCTGTCACTTGGCTTGGAGAGGCTTGGAGAGACAGACTTGCCATTTCTATGGGTAGAATGAGATATAATGATTACAGCTATTGTCATCCACTGCCCTCCCTCCCTCCAAAGAAATCACGATTTTCTGAGTTCTTAGCATAGAGAAGAGCAAGAAAGCAGGTCCCTGCTGTTGTGACACCCCCAAAGTCAGCTGCCTCAGACTGTGCACACCTCTCAGCTGGATCCAACTGAATGGGACAAGTCCTTCCCTTCGCCAGTCTCACAAAGAGAGCCTCTGAACTTTAAATACTGTAACAGTCAGTTGTTTTTCCCCATCAAATTAACATTTTATGAGGTAGTCTGGAACTTAAATACAATGAACTTTATTGCCAATCTGACATTTATTTGCAATGTATATTTACTGTCTGAAGAGCAAGGGCGAGCAGTATGTTTTCTCCTCTGTCAAACAGAGGAAAGATGCAGCAGGACTCTCCCCATTATCTCCGCTAAGAAGAATCAGATTTATCTACCTTGACTTGAGAGAGTAATTTTTACTGGATATCTCTATACATCTACAAGCTAAGTGAGATCTACCTTGTTCTTAATATGGTATAAATACATCCCTCCTCTTTGACTGTAATACTCTTGATATGGGAGGGAAGTGCTGAAAGAGAAAGATGTTTGTTATTTTACAAGCTTTTTACAATACCAGCCTAATGAGATAATGTATTTATTTATTATAACAATAAACACAGCTGTAAAATGGACCATAAAAAATAATAGATGACTCACACATTTCTATACCCAACATGTCAGCTGTAATTGGGGAATAAATTAAATGATCCATCTGCTTGCCATCTTCTACATTATTTTCCCTAGTATCCTCAATATTTAAATACAGTCAGCATTATTTATATTAATTACTCACTAACAACAGCAACAACAAAAACTCTGCAAGGAAATTGATTGGTCCTGTAATATAATTCCCCAGCCACATCACACACACACTATATTCTTTCCCTTACACTTAAAACTAATGAAGATGATAGACTTGCTTTTCTTTATTAATAGTTTTCACTTTATCATGCCAATACTATTGAATCTTCTCTTTATTAGTGTCTTGGAGACAATGCTAGCAATGATATATCATATAAAAGGCTGAGAGACAATTCAATCCATTAAGCTGGGAAAGAAATCTTCACCTCCCTTCCAAAAGCAGCAGTTTCAGAAATACAGAACTCTAACATAGCCCTAAAATTGGAATAATATCAGTTGAAGATCCCAAAAAGGGTGAAGGATTTGGGGTAGTAGATACACAAGCAGATCTGGAGAAATATTTCCTTTCTCAAATGTGTGAAAGTTTATATATGCAAATACTGATATTTATATAAACAAGACAATAGAGAGAAATTGATACACAGCAGGATACAGACTTGGACACAAAGAGAACTCAAATTTCTCCCATGTCCTTGCCCAATGTTAGATTCACCAGGGCACAGTGCCATTACTTTGGGGAACCTTAATTGATCAGTGACAACTTAAGTAATTGCCATCAAGTTTCTTCATTCTTTAGACTGTACATCGAATCTCTAATTAGTGTAATATTACTTTAGGAGCTGACTAAGAAGAAGATGATGCAAAAACCTTTGTTTTGAAAATTTTTTTCTACTTTCCACCTAAATATAAAGATGTCATATCTGGTACAGAAGTTCCTATTTTCATGACCTAGTCTGTGTGTAAGAATTATTTTAATTTTTTTTTTAAATAAGAAAATCACAGTAGATTGGAAAATCTTGAAACTTTGGGATTCTTCATTCTAGGAGATCCAACTTTAAAGGCTACTTAATGATCTGTAGAAACTGTTGATTAAGAAAGATTAAATAGCAGAGAATATTTAACAGGACACTGGGGGTTTTCACCAGTTTAACCATTTTCTGGAGAATTCTAGACTGGACCGTAACCACTCTGGACACTGAACTGGGTCCAGATTTCCTCCTTTGCCCAACATGTTTAAAGTATTTCAGCCTAACAGTATTGAAAACTTCATTATCACCTAGTCCTTCTGTCACCATCAAAGAAACACAGAAATTTAAAATATTTACTGGTAATATAATAATACAATGTAACAATATTGAAATAACTCAAAAGTCATATAATTAAATGACTACAAAAATCTGTCTACAACTAAAACAAATTCCAGCCATTTTTTAGTCAGTCATATTGCCAGTAATTTATCTGTCTCAAGATTAGCTCTAAGATTAAAATTTTTAAATACTAATCAGTAAGGAAATACAGTTGGAAATTCATAGATATCCCCTAACATAAATTCAGCTTGTTTGGAATGATTCATATTTTTCTCTTTCCAACTCCCAAATACCTCTAGCTTGCACCTTCTGCAGGTAAAAAAATAATGTTGCCTGCTAGGTTTAATGGACTTTTTAAAAATACATTACCCATTGCTGTTCTCCATTGGACTTTGGAGTTGTCTGACAGGCTGTATTTTTCCATACAACTGAGAGTTAAATAGTGGACTACATGGAGTAGTTTGGAGTTGGGTTTTTTTATTTTGGTGGGTTACTGCATGCTTTTTTGGCAGAAAAACCTCTCAAACAAACAAGAGAGCAAAACATTTCAGCCTTCACTAAAAGGGTTTGAAATGCAGTGCACAGAAGGTGCATCTGCAGTGAGCAGTTCTTTAGCAGGCAACAGTAGCATCTTGGTGATGGGAATTCTGTTTACAAGCTGTTTTGTCTAAATAAAAGAAGATGGTCAGGCAGCTATATTTCAAAACCAGTCAACAGATTTTCTACCTACTTTGAATTTTCGTTGTTCTCTCATCCATCTTTTCCAGAGTACATGAAGTAACCTGCTGCAGAAAACCTGCGCGAGTATCATATTGATTCATAGGGGCACAGCTTTTTCTTCCTGTTAGCAATTAAAAAGGTTTGAGTGCCTGTGGTACCTGGTTATAGAGGTTATTGCTAGTTAGTGCTATTAAGAGATTCCACTTTCTCTATTTTCTATTTCAGTCCATTTTCTGTCATTATTCCAAAGGGTTCAATAGCAAAGCACCACTTAGGTAAGACAGGAAATCTGAATAATAGGCATTATCCTATTTTATGAAAAAGAAAAAGCAATATGGGTTCTGGAAGCAGCTTAGTGTGACATTTTTATCAAAAATAATCAAAAGGATATCTCATTTTCTGTTCTGTGTCCATCATTTCACCAGCTGCAGTAATAACCCATAATTCTTGGAGTGCTTTACTTTTGGATTAGCACGTTGTTCTGCTCGTCTAAACAGATTCACCTCTGGTGAAACTGCACTAACAGCTACAGAACTGACACAGGAGAGTATTTGACAGACCTTTCATGTGTAGATACTTTTTTCCAACTGTTTTTCTTGGAGGATTTCTCAGCCAGAAACTAGCCCAGAAACAGCTCCTTTTATTAATACAACTCCAGATCTTTGCAAGACAAAATTCGTGTCATAGGTTAGAGAAAGAAGAAACATCTCTCACTTGCACTTGATTTGTTTTCTACTAACTGGGCCCTTTCAAGACTGTTATTCTCTTTTTCAGTCTGCTGTAAAATGAAAACTACCTTTATAATGGACAGCTCAGTGCCATCAAGTGCTTTAACTGTTACATCAGAAAGCTAATCTTTCTCAAGTCAAGGTGCCTTGCTTAAGAAAAGCTCTGCAAGCATAACATAGTCCTCTGGATCAATCTGACACTACCTAACCACAATTAGTTAATACTACCCCTGAGTAAATTTGCAGAAATTTCTCTCACAATCCAATACCTGGTTTTGACTGCAATGGTTTCCAAGGGAATCAGTCAGTTTTATTTTTCACTGATATATTTCCATAGCCTCAATAAAGATTAAGATTTTAGTTTCTTGGGTTTTTTCCTTTTCGCATAGATTAGGAATAAATGTTGTATTCTGACAGACAGTTTCGTTTTTAATATCTTTGAAACATTGTCACTGTGATTTACTCCAATACAATAGAGGTAGTACTGAGGCATCCAACACTTCCCTGGATTCCCAGCCAGAGGAACAGTGGACTTGGGTTTTTCTCCCCAAAGCTCTTGAAACATAATAAGTCTTCCTGTTGCCACATGTAACCGATTCTGTGCAATCTTGTTATCAAACCCCCTACAAAACAATGGCCATGTGCAGAATTATCTCTCCACTAATGTAACACATCTATATCTAGGGGCAGGGACATAATGGCTGTTTTAATTATTCAGAACAAATGCAGTAACATTTTAGGACAGGAAGAAGAATTTTGTTGTACATAATAGGCCCTGGAGGAAGAATCTGAGAAAACAGCATTATCATATTCTGAATCTTGCTCATAGAGTAAGAACTAATCTGCATCATAAGCTTCTGTATGTATATATTTTGGATTCTTTAACGTCTGCAAGAATTCAGGACTTAGTATTTTGCACATCTTCTGAATGATGGATACTTGTGCTCTAAGACACTGAATGAAACATAAGGAATTTCACCACCTGTGTAAATCACCCCATGTTGGATAACATCTGTGTGCCACTGGGAAAAGTTCTACTTGCAGTTTGACTCCTTAAGACCAGTCCCTTGTTCTAATAAGAACAAGTATTAAGTTATTTAGAACAAGTAAAATATTGTCCCCACCATCAGTCCTGTTTGTGACTGATGTTACACAGTTTCACAAGGGGAAGAGAGTCTGGAGGAAAGTGGAATATTGTTTAGATGTTGTGATAGGGAAGATTTTCTAAATGTATCACCGTTATCAATGGAGAAAGATGTCAGCAACTGGACAAATGCTTAACCACTAACTTGAAAGTGTATAGTCATAATGCAAAATTCACAGGGTTCTTGGAAAACCTTACTCAAGAAGCAAATACACAGAACTTCCCAGAGAAGATTCAGACATGTTATAGCAGGCAAATAAACTGGCTTATAAGAACTAAGTGAAATGGAATATAAAGCAACCCTGAAAGCAAGCGTTGCTGGGTGGGATTTACAGCAAATGAGGTTACATCTAAGTCCACATTCATTACAGACAGCTGTTGGTAGTCACTAAATATCACATATGGAGGCAGTCTAAACAAGAAAGCTAAGTTTCCAAAAAGGATCACTGAATGTAATCAGTGTTTTTGCAGGTGATGAATGCAGCTCTTAGGCACATTCTTCCCCATTAGAGTCAACAGGTACAACTACACTCATAACCTATCATATTACATACTTCTGCACAGCTACACTCCAGCCACCTCATCCATTCCTTATTTTATCTATGGACTGACAGACCTAAAGATGGAAGTATCTAGATCACCAACTGGATGGACTACAAGGTATCCAGGTGCAAATCTGGAAAAATGCAAGGACCTGGTGTTAAACAAACAATTAAACAAGGACCTTACAAATTATTTATACTAGAACATTTCCCAGTCTTGCCAGCAATAGCCTAGCAATAGCCTTTCTAGAGTAAAGATGGCATACAATTGTTTGGACCATCCTTACCCATAATCTCTGGTTAGAGGATCTTTGAGCTGACCATCCAACTCTCCTTGCCATCAGTGATGAAAGATGAAATTATTTATCCATGTCCAGTGTAAGAAGCAATCTATTTGTTGTGTATTTCTTTCACCATAAGGAGAACACATTTGAACAAGAGTGGGAGACTGACATTGGACATTGAGTATCTGCAGCTTCCTTTAGTAAATATTCATCAGAGGGAATTTTTGTACACATTTTTCTATTATGTAAAAATAATAACTAAAGAAATTTCTTCCTTTTATTAAATTGGGATTAACAAAACATTACCCTGAAAAACTTATTCCTGCTGCTTCTTGTTGTTATTGTTAATTACTTAAACATGTGTTTTTAATTTTTTCTGTTATGTTTCTTAGATCTCTTTGAATCCAAAACTAGAACACCTGCTGTGTTACCATGCCAATCTGACTTACAGAGAGACCTGAATGTCAGCATGTGATGAGCTTTCATTTACAGCCTGATGCCACTCTAGTTCCAGAGACAATGCCAGTTCAAGCTTGCATTCAGACCCAAAACCCCATGCTGTACAAATAAATTAAACATTTTTATAGCTAATAATAGCAGGCAGAAGTGTCTGAATACTGTTCTATCAGAGTTGAATGTAGTAAAGGCAAAGAAAGCCCAAGTAAGTTCTCCTTCAAAAATAATAAAATCAGTCCATCAATTACCAAATCATGTGTTTTCAACATCATGACAGACAAGAGTTTTGGGATAAACGTTGAAGTCCAACAACATAACTTTGTCATCGGCTTCTCAATAAGCCATGTGGTTGACAACAGTAGTCGTCCAAAATGGGAGGAAAAACCCAGCAGGACCCAGGAAAAGTGAGAACCTAAGAGAAAATGAGAAGCCGTGTTCTTGAAAAACGTTAACAACAAATAAGGGTGGAAACAGTATCAGGCAGAAAAAAGCCAGATGTTAGGTCATGGGAGTCTCTCATGCTCATTGAATAAAGGGCAGAAAGCCGATGATGCCTGGGAATGATGGTACAATACAGTCCACGAGCTAGCTGCTCTGAACAAAATATATTGAACAAAACTACATCTTTCAAAGGGCTTAGAAAAAAAGGCCTCAAAATCTGAGGTGCAAGGTCAGAACAGTTTTAGCCAGAAGAAAGTATTGTTGGACACCTCAAAGCATTTCACTCTGCCAAATGCTAGGCAATGCCACTAACCTGCATTTCAAACTTAGAAATAGGAGTAGAAATGAATTTTAGACTGCTAACTGGAGTTAAATCCATGTATCAGAGAGATATTAAAATCACCTTTTGAATGGTTGGGCCCATATAATCATTTAGCAATGATGAGCCAATACCCCACAATAATCTTTCCAAAGGTCTCAGCAGCAGTGGACTTCTCTGTACATAGCTTCCATTGTATTTAGTGAGGCTCTCCACACCCACATCCCTCAAATATCCACCAGTGTCAGAAAGGACAACATCATCAAAGCTTGGGAAACTCTAGTTTCACCTGTGTGTTTACAGACACTGGAAAAGTATTACATTTTCTGAGTCATAATTTTCACTGTTCCTGTACCAGTATCTCCACAAGAACAAATGATAAGAGGCCCCTTCCAACTCTTAACATTCTGTGATTCTCTGATAAAGCTTGTCTCTCCCCAGGGAAAATTGGTTTGTCAGCACATCTGGAGAAAGCTGGAGTTGACTGGAGTCACAGTAGTGGAAAAGCCAATGTCTGTCTCAGTCTGAGCCACACACCCCAATACACTGCAACACTTTACTTGTGTGGTTGTTATTATCCAGGGCCTTACTCAGATGACAACTTAACCTCCATTGCAATTAGGTTAAGAATGCAGTTCCAATTATCATGCTGATTTCACTTTAACAACCTGCTCACTGAGTGATCCAAACTGTCTCTGCTAACAGGAGGACACTCTGCCTTGCACGACATTAATAAATCTTTCATCAGTACATTTCAGATTCATTGCAGTTACAAGCAAAGTTGTTTGAACTCATGTTGTGCTGTTGATGTATCTTTTAAAGATGCTTACGGCAGAGAGAGGCTAGAACTGGGGCAGTCTCCTGAAAGCTACAAATGCAAACCCTAGTTTTGTACTATCTGCTGAATCTTTGAGGATTATGATTAAGGCTGGAAACAGAATATCTGTTCTAACATGCTTCCAGAGAATTCAGATTCAACCTGCTACTATCCAGTATGGTCTGTTTGATCATCTGGGCTTAGAAAACAGGTAAGTTCATAGCATGATATATGAACATGGCCAATTGAAAAAAATCTAAAAGTGACAATTTTCTAGCATTTTATTTAATAGATATCTTCTTGTGATACTGAGAAATGTTTTTTAGTAGATGATAACTATTTAAAAATTTACCTTTAAATGTGAATGCAAAGTGATCAAAAATGAATAATCACAGAATCACAAAATGTTAGGAGTTGGAAGGGACCTCGAAAGATCATCTAGTCCAAGCCCCCTGCCACAGCAGGATTCCTTAGACCATGTCACACAGAAGCGCGTCCAGATGGGTTTTGAATATCTCCATAGAAGGAGACTCCACAACCTCTCCAGACAGTCTGTTCCAGTGCTCTGCCACCTGAACTGGGAAAAAATTTCTATGTGCATCCACACGGAACCTCCTATGCTTCAGCTTATAACCATTGCCCCTTGTCTTATCACTGGGCTTCACTGCGAAAAGCCTGACCCCATCCTCTCGACAGCCACCCTTCACATATTTATAAGCATAAATGAGGTCACCCCTTAGTATCCTCTTCTGCAAGCTAAAGAGACCCAGCTCCTTCAGCCTTTCCTCATTAGGAAGATGTTCCAGCCCCTTCATCATCTTTGTGGCTTTGTGCTGGACTCTTTCCAGCAGTTCCCTATGCTTCTTAAACTGAGGGGCCCAGAACTGGACACAATATTCCAGATGCGGCCTCACCAGGGTAGAGTAAAGGGGAAGAAGAACCTCTCTTGACCTACTAACCACACCCCTTCTAATACACCCCAAAATCCCATTGGCTCTCCTGGCCACAAGAGCACACTGCTGGCTCATGGTCATCCTTCCATCTACCAAGACCCCCAGATCTGTCTCCTCTTCACTACTCTCCAGCAGGTCAGTCCCCAACCTATACTGATCCATGGGGTTTGCCTTTCCCAGGTGCAAGACTCGACATTTGGCCTTGTTGAATTTCATTAAATTTCTCCCTGTCCAACTCTCCAGCCCGTCTAAATGGCAGCACAACCCTCTGGCGTGTCTGTCACTCCACCCAGTTTAGTGTCATCAGCAAACTTGCTGACAGTGCACTCTGTTCCCTCAGCCAGGTCATTAACGAATGGATTGAAAAGTACTGGTCCCAGTACTGACTCCTGAAGGACTCCACTAGACACAGGCCTCCAACTAGAGTCCATCCCATTGACCATGACTCTCTGACTTCTGTCCTTCAACCAGTTCACAATCCACCTCACTACCCACTACTCTTGGGTCATCCTTTTGCAGGCAGCAAGAGGGCATGGGATTCCCTCCTTCTTGTGCAGCCCTCACCTGCTGCGCCTCTTTCAGGGATGGCAGAGCCTGGCCGCACCACTCTATCTCCCTTTCACACTCCTCTGTAGTCTGTAACCTCGTGATTTCTTCCTTCAGCTCAGCCACCAGACTGAGCAGATCATTCACCTGTTCACAGTGTTATTTCTGCTACCTTCCTTTGCAAATGCCAGGCTCTGGCACTCTCCACAGCCAAGGACCTGGACACCAAAATGTTTGTGTGGGACCTCAGACTGCGTGCCCACAGTTTTTGTAACAGCAGCCCTCAGTCAAGTTACAACCATGCCCGGAGATTTACAGAAGTCTGACCTCACAGACAGCAACAACACCCCCAGATGACTCACCTCACAGACAGCAACACCCCCAGATGACTCACCTCACAGACAGCAACAACACCCCCAGATGACTCACCTCACAGACAGCAGCAACACCCCCAGATGACTCACTTCACAGACAGCAAGGACACACCCAGGTAACTCACCTCACAGACCACAGATTAGGTCTTTATCAATTAGCAGGAGACTGACCACCGAGGAGAATCAAATTTGCTAATCATAATTGGGTATTAACTTCATGTCCAAGTCCCTGAGAAAAACAATGTAATACTTCAGGACTCCTTACCCACGAACATACCTAAAGAAACTACCCTCCTCCAACCCATGCCCATATAAATGCTGCACTGCAAATAATTCTACTGTCTTCCCAGGCATGGGGACAAGTCTACAGCATGAGACTTCTAGAAGTGTTTCTTTTCCTGGATTTAGTCCAAATGTACTGAGGAGACCATCAGAAAGAGAGCACAAATCATATTGTCATTTTGATCTAGATGGAGACTTCCTGAAACACCATTCTCTCTTCACAAGTACCAATGATCCACTCCTTTATCCATTTCATTCATAATCAAGGAAATTTTATCATCCACCAGAACTAAGAGTTTAAAGTTCTGATTAGATGGATTTTTTACATCCTTCTGCTTCAGCACAATTGTGAAACATTTTTATTCTGGATAATTGCCCTGCTTTTCTTCTTTTTACAAAGTCTTTGTTCAGATATCAATCTCTGATTTCTTTTCTATGCTGTACCTCTCACAGTATGTAGATAAAAACAAAATCCTCTTTTACCTGTCAGCAAGTACCAATTGTTGATAGATTAAGAGCTAGCTCTATTTTTTTGAGAGCAGAATGCAGTTCAGTGGTGACTGGAGTGCCTGACAGGGAAACAGGAAGTGTTGCTACTGTTTATTGCTGTTATTTGTTATTTTATCTGTATATATACTATGTGTATTGTTATGTATTTAGTATTGTTAACTCTGTATAATAAGTATACTTATCATCATTACTTTTAAAAGTACATGTTAAGCTCACCTTTGGATGCAGACAGAAAATCCCTGTCAAAGAGTGAAATACCCTTGTTTAGCTAGAAAAATAACTAATTCTCATCAGATACCTGGCATAAGGCTATCCCCTAAAACTAGTGGCCTAGGAGAGCTGGGAATAAACCACCTTGCAAAGCCCCCAAAGGTACTGTCCACTGAGCTGCTACCTCAAGGGATGGCATTGTGAAACATTTGGGAGCCCTGAAGAACTTGCATGGTTTTTCTAATCCTCCATTTCCCAACAGGACAAAAGCACTGAAGAAGTGAAATCAAGTACAAGCAGGACTACTTTTGACCTTAAATCTTGCATTTAAAAACATTTCCAATTTGGAGCAGAAATTATGCCAGAGGCATTTGAATGGATTCTCTTGACAGAACTCAAGCTTCTGCTCAACTAACAGCATGAACTATCGCATAGTCACTGCTGCATGTAACTTCTTGAAAAATTCTGAGACTCAGGAAAGCTAATGGAAATGAGAGTAGAGAAATACAATCAGATCTGTACAACCAATGTAATTATAAATTTGGGGGGCAGACACAGAACAATAAAGGCAGATAGAAGGTTGACTGAATTCAGTTGTTGAAATTTTACTTTTCCAACAGATGACCAAATATATTTGAGCAAGGTCCACACACCATCACAACCGACAAAATGGTCTTCTGTTGTTTACTAAAACACATGCTGAAGTTGCAGCATTTTACCTCCCATCTTCAGAAAGCTGCTGACCCCCTTGGGAAACATTTCACTATTCTTCAGGCTCACTGAGGCTACAGAAGGGGAATAGTGCCATAACACTCCCTTAGTGGAAAGAGAAACTCTCCGTGGACTATTCAAAAGCAGGGGCAGTCCTGGCGTTGTTACAAGCATGCACAGGCATCATTTTGTGAGGATGATGAATGACAGTGGTTACTGCCAACAGCATTTGTTTGTCTGGTATTTTGACCACTGGCTGTCGCCTTTCACTTGTTTGTAAGGCATTTTCAAAGCCTTTGAGGGACTCTACACAGGCTGGCTGGACTCTGTTAAGGATTAGTTAAGCTATTTGCCTGAGGCCAGCTGTCAATCCTGTCCCTAAACCAAAGGCACCTCTTCCACACTAGATGTGCTTCTGTGCTAGAGTGATTAGTATTTCTCCTCAACAAAGGCTCTTATCCCTAAGCCACAACCAGCGGTTGGTTGACCACCTGGGAGGAGGCTATGAAAAAACCTGGTAACCAGCAGCCTGCAGCAGCAAGACTGTAAAATGTTTAGCTGTATTAACTAAGGTGAATGCATCAACATCTGTCTGCAGCTGTATTGGAGCTTCATGCAGCAGGTCACAGGCCACAACAGAGAGCATGGCAGCACAAAACTGTCTTTCTCCCTACACTGGGAACACTTCTCAAGGAAAGAGCTGTGTATTTTACTGGATGACTATTTATATAACCACACACACATGCAAGACATTTTCCCAGACACACAAAACACCTCTAGGGTTTTTGTACTCCGAGGAATGTGGTATATCTTTTGGAAGCAATACTTGCTCATGTTGGTTAATCTTGCCCAATAGCTTGTTTATGCCTTCACCATATGCTCACTATGTGCTTGCAGAAGCTCTGTGGCTCTTTGTAATCTCCAGCACCCTTTTTGTTTTCCAAAGGATGTTTATTACCTTTTATTTTTTGACATTTACTCTCTCTTGCACCTGGGAACCTGCTCCCCTTTGCTTCCCCAGGACTGCTCAGACCATCACAAGCTCTTCAGAATACCCTTTCTGTCACCAAACCTGCAGTTTACTTACTGAGTCTCAGCTGTTTGCCTGCACTTTTTTCACCATCAACATCTTAAATTTAAACAACCCCTCCAGCTCTCTTATAGACAGAAATGACACCTACATGACGTTTATTTTTGTGTTCTTCTACTCTCTTCCATTTCTTTCTCTCATTCAGTCCTCTCTTTTCTCTTTACTTTGTTTGATTGTCTATGATTAACCTACAGGATTCCTCCTTTCATTATCTGACATCTTCCATTCCTCTCATTTACCTGGAGTTAGTCTGTTCTCCTTCAGCTTGGCTTTCCCACTTTGGTTAGTGGCTAGCACACCAACTCTGCCATAATTTGTCTTTCACTTTTGCTCCAGGTCTTTTGAATATTCACTCTTCTTTCAGCACAGATGTAAAGGTTTTTTCTCCTTGATGTCTACATATCTGTGGCAGGAATCACCTTTGTTTTCCCTTTTACTTCACATTAGCCCAAACCACTTGTAGGTTTAATGATTCTAGGTTTGCTGAAAATCATTTGTCCTCAAAATTTTCAATATTACAAGCCTTTCTTCTCATGGCAATTATAGCTGAGACAAATGCATGCTTTACATTCCTTCCTGCCAAAAAATGACCACAGCTGCTTCATTTTTCTACCAACCACCACATCAAGACTTCACTTTACCAAGATTAGGCAGTACCTTTGCTCTAAGCTATTCAATTCCATTCCCCAATATTATTGACTTGAATGACATACATTGATGCAGCCAGCGAGAGTTCCACAGTAAATGCTGAGGGTGCTACCAATGCCCTGTCTTTCTACATGTACAGCCTTGTGCTATGGAAGAAGGAGGTGACCAGAGAGGTTGTGGAGTCTCTGTCTCTGGAGACATTCAAAAGCCTCCTAGACGCCATCCTGTGCAACCTGCTCCAGGTGATCTTGCTCTGACAGGGGGGTAAGATTAGATGATCTCCAGAGGTCCCTCCTAACCCCTAATATTCTGTGATTCTGTGACATGTTTCCGCTTTCTGCAGAGCAAAAGAGAGGAGCAGCAGAACTCTGGTCAGCAGCTGTGGGACATGCTGCTAAGGCAATGAGTGAATCTTTTAATGAGATTAGCACACAGAGGAGAAAAGAAGCAAGCAAGTAAGAATTACAGAGAAATCCCTGTACCAGGAAAAAAAATTCACCAGGATGTTGCTGAGGGCAACAAAAAAGTACAAGAGAGCAGTGTTTTTCAGGTGAACAGGCTAGATTTAGACCAGCACAAAGCACAATCAATCAATTTTTGTGCTAGCAGCAGTTCCGGAAAAGTGCGGAGCATAACTGAACTTGGTTTGCTTGTTTTATAGACTTTTAACAGGCTTTTCAGAGCATCTGGCAGAGAGGAATATGGCAAATTTTAACACTATTCATCATTCTCAAGGAACTGATCAAGCTTATAGCAAGCTGATGGGTAGGCCATGAGAGTGAGAGATTTACTTTGTGGTAACACATTGCACACAACAGTTTTGCCTTATTATCTTTTAAATATACACTAAGTATCTAGAAACTGTTAGTATACTGAATATCTGAGGCCTCAAGAAACCTAGTTCCAAGGATAGGACTAGACTGTGATTCTTCTGAATCCACTAAAGGCAGTAGAGGTGATGTGGTGTCACGAGAGATGAAGATGAACTCTCAGAATATTAGCAGTATTGAAGTGTAGGATGCATAAGAAATCACTTTGTTTTACACTGACAGAGAATAGAAACCATTACATTGTATGGTTTCTATAACAAAACATAAGAAGTGGAAATTCAGCATATCTGGATGATATTAAGAAGAAAGCTAAGATTTTTTTGAAGAGGAAATAAAACCAAATAATGGGAGTACCTCTGCAGTCTCTATTGCATAAACACACTCATTTATGGTATGTAAAGCTAACATAAATAGACTACCACATGCTACAGCTAATATAAATGAGAGGAAAAAAATCTGACCTAAGGTTGCTTTATACCTACATTGCACTCTGTTTCTGTTGCTGCAAATGACAACATAAGACATCATGAAAATTGAGACAATATTTTAGGTTGGAGTGTAAAACTATGATGTGTGCTGCCCCAGTGATGCTCCTTTCATTTTCATGAGACTTCTTCTACTTACTCCAGTGAGGATGGAATTAGGCCATTTAAAAATCTTGCTCTTCCTTTTTACTAGACAATAAGAAAATTTCTCACAATGCAAAGCTTTCAATACATTAATAAATCTGTATCCTTCACCTTGTTTTCAATCCTAGTATGCACCCACTGAAATGATTTTTATTACCTCTGTTCAAACAAAATGCATATTCTTATTGAGAAGTCCTATTATCTAACTTAAATGTCCATTAGCATGCACCTAATTACAGAAAAGAGAAGTGTAAAATGTGACAAAATACTTTCAGAGAAACACGGGGAGTTTTTCTGGATAAAAGATGAATATTTGTACTAGCCAGAGGACAGCATAACAAGGGCTAGTGAGAAGAATTTTAAAACCAGATTGGTTGAAGCTAGAAGTTAGACATCAAGTGGAGATCTGCTAGCTTCTAAGAAAAGGAACTAGTTCCTAGCTAGGTTGTATTTTATGAAGTTCTTCAAAACAAAACTGGAAATGGACTTGGAATCCAATGTGTATTACCAGCTTCCGTGTAATAGTAAGTGGGTGAAACTGCAACAGGAATCACACCGAATCCAACTCACATACTCACATGAGTCAAATTAAAAGACATTTCTCTGTTTTCTTACTGAAATATCTCAGGCCACCCAATTATCCAGCCCCAAGTCCAATAACTTGTATTTAACTAAAGCATTCTTTGTCTTGGATTAAAGCTTGTGTCCTAAAAAAGCTTTCAGACTTTGCTGTAAAATCTGAAGAGACTTTGTCTCTATCCTTTTCCTTGTACTTTGTTCTGGTGGTTAATCACCATTACCATGTATTCTGAAAAGCTTCTTTTGAGTCTTAATTCAGCTTCAGCCTTTGCTTCTTGTGGTCCATCTCTCCTCCAGGCAAAAGAAGTTTGTAATACCTCCCATTTTTTTCTCTTTGTGAATGCAGTTTATAAAAAGCATAATGAAATTTCCACCCACACACATATAACACACAAGCAGTGATAGCTTTGAATCTGCTGTAGTTGTATCCATCTTGCCTTAATTCTTGCAGCACCCAAACCTGGAGGTTTTCTCATCTTTTTCAGAAAAAAATCACTGCAGATTTAGATGTAGCTGTTGGAACACTCGTCACAGCCTTTAGTATTTGTAACCATTAATAGCCTTGTTTAAATAAAATATGTTTTTCCATCTTCTTTAAATTGTTCTTCAAACTTCCTAGCTTTGGTTGTTGCTTAACCTTTGTCTACAATGATGAAGGAGCATCTCTGTTATCAGACTTCTCTTCCTCTCACAAATACTTCTGTTCTTCTCACTTACAAAGGAGAATGTTAGATTTTATTCTCTGTCTCTTTCACTCCTTAATGATTTCCTTTTATACAATCATTAACTCCCTAAAATTTAGCAAATAACTTCTTAATTGTGGGCAATTATATTCCTTTCTTTTCAGTGTTTATTGCCTGAGAACCTAGTATAGACCTTCCACAAGTACACACAGAGCCACGTGAAGTTAGCTAAGCAGACTAGTTATTGCAGCTGTCTTTGCCTTCTGCAGTTTCCCTAGCCAGTTAGTTAATTACACACTAAGATCAGGTGGACAGATGTTCCTGTGTTACCTCTTTTTTGTTGTTTTGGTTTGTTTGTTTGTTTTAAAAAAACCCAAAACCTCGTAGACTCTATTATCATACAGAAAATATTCTCTAAGAGAAACCTCTTAACATCCTCATTTTATTCATGGATTGGAAAGTTCTTCATCTTTGTGTGATAAGTTCATCACCTGCATCTTTCCAGCTGCAGGACAAAAGTAGTGTCTGAAAAAAAATCTGCTTTCTCTGTAGCAGAAAGAGTTTCATTATCTCTCTCTACCAATGAAAGGAATACATCTTGCAGGGATTTTAATTCTTAACATAACTGACAGGGAAGAAGTCTGTATGACTTAAAAGCATGGATTTTTCTTTAATATTTGTAGCTTCCTGTTATTTTCTCCTGCACATTGCAATTTCCTAGGGTTATTGATTGCCATCTGTTTCCTTTTTTCAATGTTAACCATAAATTGCCTTGAAAAAAACTTAACTGCCTCCCTTACCCATTAAACCAGAATCAGGTTCTAACCAAAGTCATTGTTTTTCCTGATTTGTCAATTCCCAAAATTAAAAAAAGCTCTCAATTTTCCTTTTCATTCTTCTTTTTATTCCTTTTTATTCAAACTGTTCAGCTAATGATTTTCAGTTTGCTCGGTGAAGCTGTGTTTTCTCTTGCAGGACTGTGTCTTTTTGCAAGTGTAATCATTTCTTCTATCCTCCCTTTGTTCATGTGGATGCAAAGAGGTGAGGAGTACTAATCTCTAGCCAACCACCACCTTCCAGTCCAATGAGTAACTCCCCTTCATCCATTGCAGTGAACCCTAGAATGAAATAATTGTGTTGCTTGCAACAGTTCTGATATTAGAAAACGATTCTGTCTTTTTTGTCAAAGGATGTCCGTGCATGGGGATGTGAGGGTTCCCGAGTGCAACTCCCAGCTGAAGAACATGATGTTTCTTTCCATCCAAACACAAAAATGTGTCCATCTGCTGGGTGGCTCCCAAAGACTTGGTTTACACTGGGTCAAACCTGCAAGCCCCAAATATCAGATTTTGGATACATGGACAGAAAGCAACTGAGAAGCCTTTTGTGATGACACATTCGTGTCATCAGGATGTAGAAAAGGTGTTTACCAAAGATTGAGTAACAAAAATGGTGTATTTAAAAAAATAATGTAAGAACATCAAAAGATACATGCCAACTCTGTTCTGCTTAATGACACACTGGGCTGCTCGGTATTAATCTTTCACTGTCATTTCCAATCGACAACCTAAAACCAAGCTGCACCTTGTTATCTGCTCAGTTTTCTTTATTTAAATTGGCTTTCTTTTACCACTTTAATTATTATTCACTTAGATCAAACCCCAATAAAAACAATCTCCTTAAGTGAGAATTACACAGACTTTTTGATATATTTTTGGTTGTTTATTATCTTTAATTGTTGCTTTTTTAATATCTTTCCTAAAACAAAAGATGTGAAGAACACTGTCTAATAAATTCAGTACAACATCAATTGATCTCCACATATTGAAGTCACCAATTTGCCCACAAATGCCATGGATGAAATCTTAGTTCCGTTAAGGATCATTAGTTTCTTAAATGCATTCATTATTCAAAACCACTTGCTAGTTATTTTCCAAATAATTCCACCTCTGAAGTTTCTGGGATGTGTGTGTCTTCTTTACTCACTTAACATTAAAATGTCCTTCCTGCCTTTGATAAGATAAAAGTTTCATTGATTTGAGCAGAGATTAATTCCCTCATCTGAATACCTACTCTCAAACTAACATCTCTACAGCTTTTCAACACTTAAAATGAATTGTGAGTTAATCTGGGCTATCCCATTTTAGGACTTACAGTGATTAACAAGAGATTAATTTTTTCTCATTAATCACTGAGCTCTTTGGTAAAACCAGAAAATCTCTACAACCATCACTCACACTTTGAAAATTAATTTTTCAAAATACTTCCTTTGTAATCACAGGTTCTATTCTCAAATAGACAGTAGGATAGTTGTATTACTTCAGAAGCTTCAGTAGCTGAGAATTTCAATAGCTGCATTTATGATCTGTACATAAAAATGATGCCTATCATGTAGCTGCATTTCTCAAATTATTTCCTTTGGATCATAAAGGAAACATCAATATACAGAGCCAGCCACACAAATCTGGAGCAGCCTGACAGCGCTCTCACTTCTATGAGTTGCAATTAAACTTCAGTTTTCCATGGAGTAATGGGCAACAGGTAAAGAGGACCAAAGTATCCTCTACAGGTTACAGCATGGTCAACCTCCAAGCTGCACTAACCTGCCTTACCCAGACAGGGTTGTACTTAATGACAGGTAGTCCTATAAATCTAATGGGAAGGGAAACCTCTCCATTTTGGCATACCTTGAGCTCAGATTTGGTTGCTTTTGTTTAGCAAAGCTCTACTCTACACTTCATCAAGACTGGACCTGAGTCAATAATGATTTTTCAGATAGCAGCTGAAAATAAAACAGACCAAAATCATTTACCCACACTCAAGCTATTTGGATTTTGGTGCTTATTTATTTGTATTTTAGGGAAGGCAGGAGGTTGATTGTTTTAATTTTTCACAAACAGAAAAAAATGGGAATGAAGCAAAATCAGGTCTTACAAACCCTTTAGTTTGAAAGCTCCCCTGATGGAACATCCTCCTTTTACTTTGAAAAACTGAAATTGTTTGTTGGATTTTTTTTTTCCAAGTAAAAGTTAAGGCTATTGTCACTTAGTGATCTTTATAGTTTAGGGGGAGGGGGGAAATTTTGTTTCTTTTCCTTGAAAAGCATAAAAAAGAATAATTCCAGAATGTGAAGAGATGTTTGGAACCAAACCACTCATGAATATCAATGTGGAACTGCAGCGATTCTGAACTGATATTTTCCTCCAAAAATGAGGGGAAAGGTTTGCTTGGCAAGCCTTGCTCAGCTGTAATCACAGGTTGTCAAGGGCACAAGGAGACCAGAGCCAAGAGGTCCAGAGGGCCACAACTGTAACACTTCATGCATCCTGTGACCATTGTATGGCTCAAAGAGGTTCACTTTGAACCACCCCACACTGACACTGCCATTGGGCCCAAGCCACATCAAGAGGTCTGTCCACACAGAAGTGAGTGCCATGCCTGGAGATTGCCATGTCTCCCCTTTCCCAAGGCTCATTTATTCTCTTCCTTCCAATCCTTGAACGTGTCATGAGAACCCACATGAAATTCCTTAATAAACCTCTCACAGTTCAGAGGCTTATCACGGCCTTTCAGAAGCTTTTGAAGTTCCCCTGTTACTGATTTTCATATCAAGAGACCAAATGAAGCTGCTTTTGTACAGATTTGACAAAAATCAGGTTGTTTAAAGGAAAGAGAAGCTTATAAGGAAATAATCAAGCAAAAAGCAAAGTCAAATTCAGCTCAAAACTGCAGATATAAAAGTCCTGACATAGCTTTTTGGAACCATTTAGAAAAATCCAACACACTTGGAATTAATGTGAACTAGGACTCTAAAAAAAAAAGCTGTAGCAAAATTGTTTTGCATATTGCCCCATCCTGGGGTCTGACATATGAATTCAAAGCCAAATTTAGAGGAAGAGGATTTTTCACAAAAGACTTCATCAATCAAAACTGTGCAGGACGACATTCCTTTGTTTTATTCTCTTTTTTCTCAAAGCCTTACAAACATTTAGTCCTAGCAGAACTTTTCATAACCTTGAACTTATTCTATAAGACATAGAAACTTAGTAAAATATCCCAAACAATCTGAATGCAACCAATTCTTTGACATGCAAAATGTATTTTGGTTTTACCCTACTGTGGTCTTACACTTCATTATCATCAAGAATGTCAGCAGTATTTTGCCTGCTGGGAGAATATTTTTTCTTCTTTTTTAATCTTACTCGAAGTCTGTTTCAGCGTATTTTACTGTTTGGATCAGCAGAGGCTGGCAGGGAGGTGGGGGGATGAGATCTTTTCAACAAACAGGTGTTTTTTGCTGCATGTTTCTGTACAAGTGGGAGTCATAGGAGAGCTTGCAGTGAGATGAGCACCTGACACTTCCAATGAGTTTGGTCCAGAGGAGGGTTACAAACGTCATCTGGGGGGCTGAAGCATCTCCCCTGTGTGAACAAACTGAGAGAACTGAGGTTGTTCAGCCTGGAGAAGAGCTACTTTGAATGACATCTTCCAATATAATTCCAAATATCTCTAAATAGTCAGAATGAAGCATATTTTCTTCTAAACACATATCCCATAACCCATTTCAAAAGCCCATATCCTAATTCCTTTGAAGTCCATGGGAATCTTTCCCACTGACATTGACAGTAGACAAATTAAGGATAAATATTTTTTCTGTTACAGGGGATCCAGATAGAGGTGATCATGGTACAGAAATGGTGAGTGACGCTTGTTTCTGGATAGAAAAAGAAAATTGATTTTATATTTATCTAGAACATTTTCTTGGCTCTCTTAGAGGCTTATATTTCCTTACTTTGTTTTTTCCCAAATTAAAGACTCAAGAAGAAAGGAATATCTTAACATAAAGAGGGAGGTTGTCTTCATGCAATCTGTGACAGAAGAAGAAATATTTACCTCTTTATGAATGTTAAAAACTGCATAATTTGACACACACATACCTGCTTTGTCTGCTTTGTAACAAATTGCATAGAATTGTCACCATTTCCTGGGTCCGCAAAAATCCCTCCTGGGTTTCTTGTATTTCTTTTATTCAAAAATTAAAATAAGGGACATATATTATTTGATCTTTGTTTAAAATTCATTGACTTTATACATATTCTCACCTCACAGTTGTGTACTAGAAAGCAAACACAAATAAGCATAAACAAAACAAAATACCATTTTTTCATATTCTAACAAATATTTACTGTGAAGTATTACAGCTCAATAAACAGTTGAACTGTTTATACATCTTTAAAGTCAAACATGACTAGATCTGTTATTCCACTATCCAAGCAGTATATAATGTAAGCAAAAGTGACCTTCAACGGAGTCACACAGCCAAACCTCCCAATTAAGCCACCTGTTATATCAGTTACAATCCTAAAATACGAAATGCCAATTCTTGTAACAGTAGCATGTTTCTCTTATCTCTGTGAGTTATTGTACTGTAGGCAATGTTCTTTCTAAGATGGTAAGTCTCCACTGAGTTGGAATTTAATGTACTCCATAGCCTCGAAGTACTGTAGGTATAAATATCCTGGAGTCCTTGTGCTACAACATGCAGAAAGCAAAGCATCGTCACACAGCCATGATGCAAAATAAGCTTTTAATATAGAAATAATATCCCAGATTAACTGTGGTGTGAACATTATAAAACATGAAGGATTAATTTCACCAATAGCACCTTTTCTTTGGCTAAATATATTGATCTTGGTTTCTGTACAAGATTCCTCATTCAGCAGCTCTAAATGATTTTAAAAAGTGTTACAACTGGTGAAGGGAAGGAGCATGTTTTGGGCTATGACCCAGAAGAGCTTGGATCTGTCCCCAGCTGCTCCAGTACCCTGGTAGTTCCACCAGGTCAGTAAAAGCTGTCTCCCTGGCAGCCTCAGAGCCCATGACCTAAGGTTTACATGACTTTTGTTCTTCCACAGTGGTTAAGCAACAGCCTCTTTTGTACTCAATGACAGAAGCATCCCAGTTGGCCACCTTTTGTCTCATCAACCCAAATTATCAGATCCCTTCTTCCAACTTGCCAATTGGATTGGGGCTTGTTCCAAATTTAAATCAAGGCATGAACTCCACTTTAAACCCAGAAGTGGATCTTCCTTATCGATTCTACCACTATTTACCTGTGAATGTCATGCTGGTAGGATTAATAGAGGAATACTTAACTCAGGTGGAATTTGTTTGAATTTCTGGGTGGCTGGAAATATTCTGAGACCAGAATTCTTGGAATCTTCTGTGAGTCTATGTTTCTGTGAAAATGGATTCAAGTGTGTCCACAGAGACAGTAAAACATACCAGATCCACCAAAGAGTATGATTCCATTAATCACTCAAATTCAGGAGTAGAATTCCCTCTTTACACTCATCAGAAAACTTGCACAGGCAGCATAAAGGAGGCTAAAAGCAATCAGTAAATGATGTCAGCCTTGGGCCAAAGGACACTGCCACCAGAGTTCAAACAAAAAGAAGCAAAATATTGAGATAACTAAATTCATTTCACACCAATGACTAAGCATAACTTTAGGGGATGGGAAAATCATTTTTATGGAACTGAAAGTGGGAGTCATTGCATTTCCAGTCAAAAAAAGGAATTTTTTTTTAAATTACATTTTAACTTTGTGGTGGAATTTTTGTGCAAAACAAGTATTGCTGGGATTGCCCTGCACTGACATTGAAAGATGCCCCATTCATTCATAGTCAAAACAGGATGATTCAACTCTGTACAATTTGAATGGCAGAATTCCCTGTGCAGATGCAACTCATTTTAGAAAAATAGCCCTTTTGTCGGTAGAGCCTATGTCACTTAAGGAAATGGGTTTACTACCAGGAAAGAATTATTTCAGCTACACAACTTGTATCTCCTCCACCAGAACTTTGCCACTATAAATATACTAACCAGACCTTTGTAACGAAGAGTAGTCCTCAGTGAGCCATTCATTGAGAGATTGTGACTTTGGAGACAAACAAGCTTACAAAACTGATTAGTAACCACCAACACAATGAGTCTGTAGATTTGTCTGTTTTCCATATCCATCCATTAATTACATTAATTATATTATCACTGATCTTGCAACTGAATATCAGAGCTACAAAACGCTCTGGAACAATTAAGTTTTATTTTCCACATTACTTGCCTGCCTACAAAGAGGATAAATTCCTTTGAGCCATAAGGAAATAAGCTTCACTTAGAATAGAATGTGAGTCTGTGTAGTTGAATGAGGCATGGTTTGGGGAGAAATCTGTCTTGTGAAGGACTGTGGTGAGTCAGTCTCTGGAATTTCCCACATCTAAGGAATGTCTTTGGATGAGATACACTTTGGTCACACTTGCTTGGCATAATAGAGCAGGTTGTTCTGCCTCATACAGACTTGTGTATAAACTCACACCTACACAAAATCTACCTCTCAGTTTACCAAAATTTAAATGTAGGACACAACATGATCTATTTAAAAACTGATAAACAAAGTGGATAAAAAACTCCATTCAGGACATGAACTTGAATTGTCCATGGGGTAATTCTTCTGCTCAAGAAAAGAACTCTTCTGGTAAACTGAAGCTAGTGATTCAGCAATTGCCAGGGAAAAGTCCTTCCAGCAGTGAAAACTGTGTGGCGCAAAGGTCATTTTGAGCAGGGCTGCCCATGAGTGGCAGCGACTGGTAATGGTCCCATTTTCTATGTGACTGTGAAAAGAGTCCAACAAGCACTCTTAGCCTTCCTTAACCCAGGGGGTGGTTTCTGGTCTACAAGTGATTCACATAGGTCTTTGGGTGAGAAGGGAACCCTCTTCTGCCCTGTTTTTGAGGTCAGAAACTCTTTCTAGAAACCTGCCTCCACATGAAGATGAACTCTTCTCCAGGCATATCTGCTGAGGAATTCACAATTACCTGCAGCTCATTTTCCTCCCAGCTCTATCCTGATTTGTCTGCAATCCATACAAATTGGAGTTGTTTAAACCTCATCAAATATCAGGTTTCTATTAGATTGGTAGAAGGTAGCCCTTGGCAAATTGAAGGAAACCTTAGATTCCTTGCTTTTGAACTCCTGAAATTTAGCAATGTGCCTCATACCTTAAAATGACATGAAAAAGATGCACTGCAAGGGAGAAACACTAGAAAAATAAACAAACTCCCTCCACCCTGCTGTTAATCGAGAGGACATGATAATTCCAGGTCTGGCACTGACAAGTCTTTGGATACCTCCATGGCAGAGGCAGTTTCATTTCTTCAGTTCTCATGAAAATTCCTAAACCTATTCAGTTCAAGAAAACAAAGTCCTTAAAATCCATGCTTTAAAGCTCCACATGTCTCTTTGACACAAAGATTTGTGGCTGTGTCTCAGAAAGGAAATGCAGGACTCTGTGTAAGATTAAACTGAATACTAAGAGGAAGCATGATCCCTGACAAAAGGAGGGAGGGATACTTCATGAACTGGTTCATCAAGCGCAGGAATGTTTTTTTTTACCTATGAGACTTTCACTCAAGTTGCTCATGTTGCTATTTATATATTTTAGAGCCCATGAAATAAAAAACCAAGAGATTCTGTCTAAACAGATTGCAACACTGTTTGCTGGCATGATGTCTGGGTACTGTTCAGGTCTGGGTCATTGTGATTATGAACGGAACATGAAGTCAGAAACCATGTGCACACATTCATAAGATAGAGTCTGGTTTTCTACCTGAATTCAGAGTAGTTGCACTGTCTGTTTATATTCATTTTGACAGGAAACATTTATTTTCAGTGCCTGAATCTGTTACAGACCACTGCTGTGGGCTGCTGATCACTTACTGCTTTCCATTCCAACTGACTGTTAAGAAAGAGACTAATTATTCTACATGTCTGCTTTAAAAGACATTCACTTTCCTCTTTTCTTGAAGATCCTTCAGAAAGAGGTGACACTGACCGATCCCTTAAGCAAGCAATGGTTTCACTATTCTTACCACTTCTTACTCTGAAAACACTTACTTTGTTTTCATCCCATACAGTCATTTTCACATTCTTAAGTTGTTCATAAATCATCTGTATGTTTGCAAGCCCTCAGGAAGCTGGAGTGATTGAGTCTCTCACTGAAGGCTTTATCTACCCTGCAGAATCTCTATCATGGCCAGTGTAGCACTGCGTGACAAAACACTACGTGTCCCTGAGTCCAGGCTCACCTGTCAGTTGTGATACATGTTTTGAAGTCAGAAGAAAACATCTTTTCTCTGGTCACCTAGCATTAGTTGTTATGGCAGTTCATTGGCAGATTGTAAAAGTGAATCTTCTTTGTGACCTTACTTCAGCATAAATTCTCATTTTCCAAAAGATTCTGCAAAGTGTATACCTTTGCTTTGCAGCTTGGCAGGCTGAAGTACTGCTTTTCACAGTGCACTCTGCACAGTCCTTTGGGCCCACAGGCAGCCTGTGTCTCCATACTTGATGAGTGTAAAGACAAGTTTCGGTGAAAACCTGATCTGATTCTACCTTCTCATGGCTGAACTCACCAAGAGCAATACACAACACCTCAGCAGTTTAATATTGCTACCTCACTGCACACAGATTGCAATCCCTGCCAGATGTTTCTACATCACCTTGATAGATAATATATCAAGTAAGGTTCATTTATTACAGGTTTACTGTGAACTTCATCAGCCCAAAATGTTACAACTCTAACAAGGGAAATCAAAGTCCTTACTGTAATTTTGTTCTCCCAGATCATTGTTAAAATGAAAAGGTGGGCTGCTGCACTTCAGTACTGATTTCTGTCTGAACTTAAATGTCGGTACTTGTCAACATGGTAATATTGGGGAAAAAAAAGGATGGATGTCTCTGTAAGACCAATATCATAAAATAATAATGATAATCATAGAATGGCTCAGGTTGGAAGGGACCTTAAAGATCATCTAGTTCCAACACCCCTGCCATGGGCAGGGATGCCACACAGTAGACCAGGTTGCCCAGGGCCACATTCAGCCTGGCCTTTAACACTGCCAGAGATGGGACAACCACAACCTCTCTGGCCAACCTGTTCCAGTGCCTCAACACCCTCTGGGTAAAAACCTCCTTCTAATTCCTAGTCTAAATCTCCCCTCCTTCAGCTTATAACCATCCCCCCATGTCTGACGAGCTGAAAAGTCTCTCCCCTTCTATCTTGTAATCCCCCTTTAGGTATTGAAAGTCTGTTCTAAGGTCCCCTTGAAGCCTTCTCTTTTCCAGGCTGAGCAATCCCAACTCCTTCAGCCTATCATCATAGGGGAGGTGTTCCAGTCCTCTGAGCATCATTTTGGCCCTGCTCTGGACTCTCTCCAACAGGTTCACATCCTTTCTATCCTTTCTATGCTGAGGACCCCAGAACTGGACACAGTACTTCAGGAGGGGCCTCATGAAGGCAGAATAGATAAGCAGAACGACCTCCCTAAACTTATGTATGGAAGGGGAGAAAAATAGCAGATATACACAAGTGATATGGCAGATGCAAAAATGAAAATGACTTTTCAAGGAATTTATGCAGGCTCAAACAAGAAGCTAGTAACAGACTGGAAAGTCGCCCAGTAAATAAATTCAGTAACCAAATCAAACTCCATAGGGATTTCACAGAGCGTGTGTTAACCTCTGTTGCACCAGACTTTATACCTTCTTCATTCTGTGTGCAAGAATTGCCTCTTTCTGGCTTTCTCCCACAGATCTTAGGCTCAGAGCATTCATAATTAATGACTTCAAACCCAGTCCTCTGGCAGGTAGAGTAAGTCCAAGAAAGTACTAGGACCCCTTGAGCTCCTCTTGAATTGTCAGCACAAAAGTCCTAGACGGAGTGAAAAACATGATCCTTTTCATACACAGCTATGAGATCTAGTGAGAAAAACATAATTACTCACAATGAAAGCAGCCTAGGGCACAGAGGTAACTCTTCACTGCCTGAGCTGGTGGTCTCTAACTCGTTATCTGTGCTTGGCAACTTTATCATGTTCAAAGATATCATAGTATATCTTATCCCTTTGGAATGGTGGTGTAAGTCTTTCAAATCATACTCTTCAATATCTTACACCAGCAGCTTCTTGTAGAGTTGTGTCAAACTCTCAAAATGTACAGGAAAACAGATTTGGCATGGTGAAGGTTAACAGACAGGCTGGCTCCACGTAAACTTATTATCCACATAAATGTCCAGTCTTATTTTCAAATCTTAGTAAGCTCTTGGCCTTAAAAGCTTCTTGTGTGATTTGGGTTGATTCTGTTATTATCAGAATCAATTTGCTCATTACCAAAAGATCATATCATTGAACTAAGTACATTAAGGGCCAGATTCTTTGGTAGTATGAATTAATCTTCCTTCAAGCCAGCAGGACTGCAATTTTACACCCCTACAAAGTGAATATAAACTGCTACTAAATCAGAATGTTTGCAATTTGCAGACTAACGGAAAATCAGGCCCAGTAGCTGTGTAATTTCTTTCACATTATCTCCCCATAATTAGTGATGTAGCCCGAGTAAAGCCAGAACTGATCCAATGATTTGGAATTTGGCAGCACTGAAGAATTTGCTTTGTTACTATTTGAAATGGCACCAAAACTTGTTTTCCCAGACATTTTATAATATATCAGTCATCTTTTACATTTATTTTGAGAAGGAAGGAGGAGTCCAGAACTGTAAAAACATTTAATAACTCATAAGGGAACAAATAAAGATTTTTCTCAAGATTGTATAAAAGTAAGTAGGAACAACAAAATTGTGCAGTTTGTTTTGCTGTTGGTGAGTTCATTTTAAGCTGCTTGCCATGCCAAGCCTGGATGAAGACATTACTGGGAGGGCAGTGGCTCTTATTATGTTACTTGGGACAAATATTAGTTACCCTGCATATTACCCTGTATTATCTGCATGCTGTGAAATTCCTGAGCCTGGAGACAGAGCATTGCAGTATTTCCAGAAGGTATATCAACTCAAGAATTTTGGAACTGTAAGGAAATTTCTTAGGGAAAGGTTAATTACATTTTTTTGTGTGTTAACAAAAATGAAAGAATTCCAGAGGACTATTGTATCGAAAACCTGGACATGACCAAAATAGTGAGTTCTCCCATTCATGAGTTCTCCTATTTCTAAATCTCAGTTTGAGGAGACAGTATTGATTTTTTTAATGTCTCTCATAAAGAGCATAGTTCATTTGAATATATATTTGTTTCTTGAAGCAGTTTAGGGATGTGTCCCTTCTCCACATAGCTGGATGGGGCTTGGATGACAAAGTCCTTGATTCACCCATCTTTGCAGCTTGAGAGATGGCTGAACCCAGATAAGCACATTTCCACTCTGTATAATGAATATTAAGAACCCCAAAACTTCCTCTTTGCTCTATTTGTTCTGATGCCTGAAAACACTGACTAAAAGTGTGCATACATGAGTGCATGTGTGTCTGGAAGGACTAGGTCAGGGTACAAGAACGTGGGCAGAAATTCGTGTAGCAATTATTCAGCATTAAGTAGCACTTCTCACCATGGGGTTTCCTCAACAATAAGCTATTTTTAAAGAATGTGGGTAAAAATGAAAATTCTGATGGCAAAGCTAGGAAAATGAAGTTGGTGGCTGTCCCATTGAAAAACTCAAATGATTAACATGAAATGTAAAATGATAGATAAAGGACAGAAAAAACACTGAGAACAACAGCAATACTCCTGCCTACAGTGCTGTGGGAGGCTGGATGTAACACTGACCATCTAGTCAATGTAATAACTAAAAATAATCAGCAGAGAAGGTCCTACTGCTTGAAAGAAGTTCAAAAGAGATCAAATTAAGTTTTTAACCCTTCAAAATGGCATTATCCCTCAGTCAAATGAAAGTTGAGAAAGGTCTAAAAATGTCAACTGTATTAAGGAGACAATTATTTCAGACTTGGAGGTTTGGAATCAGTGGATTTCTTGCTGAGTTGCAAATAAAGATGTTATTTTCAGAGATAGTGTAGAACTCTAAGGTGAGTCCTATGTACAGTGGAAGTGATTATGTTTTTAAAATGGTACCAGTTTTGATGACTCTTTCATCTATATTAAGTTCAGATAATTAAGATTAACTACTGCTTATTTAGTCACTGCAGATTATAGCTACTTCTCATCATACAGGGAAATTAAAGGCTTAGCCACACAGCACAAGTCTACCTGATAGAAAAGTCAGATGAACACCCTGATCTGTTTCATTTCTTTATTATGGCACATATAGAGAAAATGCATTAGTATCAGTCTTAAACTAATGGGATTTCTGTCAGAGACTTAGTCAGTTTTGGCTGGATGCAAACATTGGCTTTGAGGTAAGTTGTTCAGGAATAAATCACTTTATTCAGAGTGTGCATGTCTCCATGTGTGTGCCCATGTCCATGTGTGCCATGTCCTTATATGTCTGTGTTTATTCACATATGCATAACCATTAAAACTTACTTGTCTGTCACCAGAAGTTATTTATTAGTTTTGTTCTTTGCTTTGTTTTCAGAGCTTTTGTTGTTGTTCTCCTAGTTCATTGTTGTTTGTCCTCTTTGAGGCCTGAACTATGATTGCCTGTGGGTTTGGATCAAACTTTAGTTCTGCATATGTCAAAAGAAACGTTCTTACTCAACAGGTACTCTGAGACTGATTGATTGATTGATTGGATGCCTCACAAGTTCCCTACACTGTGCAAGGACAAAACATTAAATACATCCAAAATTTTCACTTTAGGATAGATGAGAAAGATGATTTTCAAGCCTCAATATCTCACATACATCATCAAATCCAGCAATTAGAACCCAAATGCCACAAATTCCATGTCAGTTAATGGGAAGTGAAATTACAACACCCACACCACTAAATAACTTTAATGCAAGCTTCAAACTCTTGCACTATATCTTTGCTGGACAATAAAGTAAAAATCATTCTTTGCCTCGAGGCAAAAAAATCCCATTGTATTTCCCTCCATGAAGGACTATCTTGTCTGCCTCTTCTCCTAGTCCTGCAGTTAGGGGGGGAGGAGGGCATTTTGATTCAAGCATAAAAAGTCATCTTTGGCCAGCAGAGATGAGAGGCACAATGCATTGCAGGGGATGCAAGAAGCAAACATTGTAGTGCTTCAGGAGGATAATAGCTCCCAGTACTGTGTGTTCATGGAGGATTTGGAGAGCAAGAGTGGAACTATTCAGTAGACTCCGGAGGACTACATTTCCCCAGTTCACTTCATTCCAACATTTAGGAGCCTAAACAAATCTCTGACAGGAGGGCATCTCTCTGCCCATATAGACACACCCAAGGTTAAGCCCTATGCAATGGGGCAGAAGGAGAGGCAGGGAAAGGTTTTCCAGAAATTTCCTTCTTTCCACCTAAAGTAAAGGGACAGATTGCTGTGCCACGTTCGCCTGGGCCTTGAGAGCAATAGCAAAGAAAAGCCCAAATTAGAGAGAAGAAAATGAGACAGAGAAAATGCCTGGTTCTTTGAAGGAACACATCCTCCCAAACACAAGGAAATAGTCCCTTTATGTGCACAAGTACAAGTAGTTATTCCTTTTATCTCATATGTGTCTTCATAAGCAAAACATCTGACTCTTCTTTGGCACAAATAACTTCCAATATAACTTGCATTTGTCCTCTTTGTGTTCATAATATCTAACCGACTTATTCACTGGGGTTTCATCAGTGAGCTGTCTTTTTTCACACATCTTTTGTTGGTTCTCTCTTTTTACTTTTACCTTTACCCCCACTTTCTGTATGCAGAGGCTTTCTTTGAAGACTCAGTATCAAAAGACCCTATGCTTTTTCTATACTTATGGAGTCAAAGCTCAGATCCTTCTCTTTTTTATTGCCATTGTCTGCACATCCTCAGAGAGTAGGATGTTTTTATCAGTCTTTGTTATCAAATCTCAGTTGCAAATGTGCCGAGTGAAACTGGAGAGGAACTGAATCGTCTTTCACATGCATGTACCCACACACGTGCACATCTAGACTGGCAGCAGTGTAATCCTCAGAGGCCTGCTAGTAATACGTCTAAGGTATCATCGATTACAACAGGCCTCCTATTATAATATCAGTATGATGCTCATCACACGTAACTAGAATATATGCACTAAGGTATAAAGCATGGAATTTTTACACATAGAGATCTAGACAAGATCTAGAGAGCTGAGAGCTGTGACTAAAATGCCTTTACACGCCCAGTAGAGTCTACTGCAGCAACACTGCTCAGGTCCTAGCAGTTGCCACATGGTCATTTTCGTGACCTCATTCCCAAAAGACTTCCCAGTCTAGTGTGAAAGTTTGACTCTTTTTTCTAATGCCTAAAATCTCTCCCCATACTCTTAGTTTTTTTTAAGTCTAGCCCTCATCTGATACTAGCCAGGGCTGTACTTTGGAACATTCTGACTGAAGAAAACACTTCCTAGGATCAAGAGGGGAAGGAGAGGAACCTTCAGAGGTGAGTCAGTGAAATGTGCCCTATGTAACACACCCATACTCACTTTCCAGCATTTGAACTTCATGAACGCAAATCTACTTTAAAAAATCCATGAAGTAAAGAGCATGTAAAACTGCCCTTGTTCTTTCTCCTTCTTTCCTCTCACTTTATCCTGTCAGCACTGCATATATCAAACTGGAGCTCTGGGTTTTAACTAGGCTTTACTGTTTCATTCTGCTTCATGAATTTTTCAGTGTTTACACTTATGCTTAATATAATAAGATTGATAATGCAGCTGCCTGATAGATTCTCATCCAGGCTTCTCAGCTAGAGGGATGTTTATTTTTTTTCCCTAATTTCTGTTATATCCAAAAGTTCATTTTCACCTTTTGCATCTTGATGCTGGTTTTCATCTTTCAGATATATATCTCCTGAAATAATGCGTTCAAGGTAACAACATTTGCCCAGTGGATTTATGTGACTGAGACTCAGCATGTTGCCTATGCTGCTGCAGCCAGGTAGCTTCCTCAGACCCACAGGTACTTTGGTAAAGCAGGCAAAGGACCTCACCATGTAAGCCGCAGTGCCGCTGCATTCTGCTGACTGTGTTGTTCCAACAGAGGAGGACTGCATCATCCATATGCTCAAAGTCCCACTAACTCCCACTAGTGAGCAAAAGAAAAAAACCTAACAGAAAAAAAAAAACCACACAGAGGCATAAAAGAGGGGGATAAGTAAATAAGTAAGTGATTTACAATCCAGAGGATTGCATGCTTTGCCTCTTTTATCCTTGTGATCCAGAAGCAATGGTAAACGAAAATGACTGGCAGCAAAATTAAAACAATATATAAAAAGGAATAAGTCTTTTATGCAGCATGTGTTGACTTTGCTGCCATGGGAAATCAATGAGATGCACAGTTTAGTGGAATTAGAAAGAGGACCGGGTTGTTCACATAATCAAAGTGCAGAATAAACAGCAGGAGGATGTTAGATGCAGTATTTTAGGGCTCAGCATACTCAGACCTCTCCCCATCACTATCATCACCATAAACCCTTTCCTTTCCTTTCCTTTCCTTTCCTCTTTCCTTTCCTTTCCTTTCCTTTCCTTTCCTTTCCTTTCCTTTCCTTTCCTTTCCTTTCCTTTCCTTTCCTTTCCTTTCCTTTCCTTTCCTTCCCTTTTCCCTTTCCTTTTTCCTTTCCTTTCCTTTTCCCTTTTCTTTTTCCTTTCCTCTCCTTTCCTTTTTCTCTTCCCTTCCCTTTCCATTTCAATTTCTTTTCTTTTTTTCCAGATGGACTGAAGTGAGCAAGACATTGACTAGATAGGAATTAAAGACTTTGTGTAATGAGACAGAGCAAGGGAAATCCTACCTCAACATGCAACTTCCCAGATATATTTGTCGAAACATATAATTCTTTCACTGGAAGCATTAAAGATTTGGGACCTTGGACTTTATAATACATGGAGGAAAATAACCCAAACCCCCAAACATTTAAAATATTGCATTATGATCAAAGAGATGCAAAATTAGGTCTCATTTCTTACTCATTTCTGATCAGAGAAGCCCTACTTGATTCTTAAAAAGAAAAAAAAGCCACAATAAAATGAATGCAAATCATAACTCATTACTGAGATATTCTTCAGTACCCAGCTCTAGAACTGGCAAAAGTACTTGCACACTTGCCCAGCCCTCAGTTTCCTAGGAATTTCCTATATGTAGCAAGACTAGTCATCTGCATGTTAAATGCATGCTTGAGTGAAATTCTGCCCAAAGGGTCTTCAAGTAAGGAGATTCAGCTGTCTTTTTCCAAAGAAACTCATGACTCTTGCATGGTCACTATTCCTGTGAGACATTCAAACTAAAAAATAACATAGATGGAGCACTTGGATCTGGAATCTTTTCAATTATTTATGGATCAAACACAGCACTTCTTGCTAACAACACACCTGTCACAGCAATACTCTCAGTATCTGAGAACCAATTGTTTTAAATTTGTTGGGCAAAAAAATTTTGGCTTTTTTTTTTCTCTCTCAGTTGTTACCACTTCAGAATGTAAGTTTTTTCTTGGTTTACATGATCTGATGGAGACCAAAGTTTAAAAAAAGTTAAACAATGCTAAATTTGCTTTAATAATGTCATAAAAGCTCTAAACATTTTTAAGGGAAGACAGCTGAAGGTATGGATTCATTGACTGTAAAGAACCAAGAAAATATCCTGGATAAAAATCAGGAATTTTTGTTTGTTCACTAGAGCTGATATGAGACTGGATGCCCTCTTCCCTTCTCTCATTACCTTGGTTAGGGCTTCTGGCCCCACAGTGTAAAGCTGAAAACACTGAAAAGTGCTTTGTGGTCATTGGTACCTGGACTACATGTCCTGAGTTGCGTGGTGCTGCAAGGTTTGTCAATGGAGAAACAAATGTCTCCTGAATCCTTTTGTAAGCCATTCCCACAGCCATTAACCACATATGCTTCTTCCTGGGGCTGCATACAGCTGTTCTTCCTTTGGAGAAGAGAAGACGGTCCAACAAACAGGAAAAAGATAAATGCATCCCCATGCACCACAGAAGAAAAAGATGCAAGGAAATGAAACATATAGCAAAAGCTTGCTTTTTATTTAGTTGCAACAGAAAGCCTGCGGCTCAGATGTGTAAGATAGATTATGTTTTTACTCAATTGTATTTAAGGGTTGGAAGTTACTAAGAACAGTAATATTTTTATTTTTATTCTTCAAAAATTCTGATGTACTGTATATCATTTACACAACATCAGACGACTTTGCTTCTCAATGTAATGCCTGTGTCAGGGTCTGAATTAAAGAACTCAGGAAAACTGCAGGCAAAATGTTTGGTGATCCTCAGATAAGTATTGATGTGTACATAAACATCTTGTCAACCTCCTGCTTAAAGGAAAAAAACCAAATCCTGATTAAAATAGTCAAGGGTTTTAATTCCAAATTTTATCTCTGTATTTATTCTTGTCACAGTGAGCTTGTAAAAGCAGCTTAAGATGTGCTTTTAAAAATTATATCTGAGTGCTGATATTTTCTAATATGTTTGAGGATAATTGAAGCTGTCACCTATTATTATTAATCACACCCTTGGGTAAATGTTTTGACAATACTATTGCAGGGCCAATTAAAAAACATAAGAAGTTGCAACTCTGACACTTTCCTGTCACTGCTGTTAATGATGGCATCACTGCTAATCTAGTCATTTGAGACTCCAAATATTTACAGTGTTTGCTTAAGACTCTCTGTAACAAGAAAGCTTATTCTCCTAGAGGGGTGAGAAATGTTGAAAGAAATACAAAGAACACTATAAAGATATCTTGATATATAAAGATTTGTTATTGGGAATTTTTTTGAATGTTAGGGTATTTTTAGGTATTAGATTCAAAAATTTAGGTATTGGAACGAAAATTTGGAGTATCTGTAATATATTTCATAGTATTTTTACTTTCAAAAATACTAGATTATGGTAACTGAGCTAGAACATCAAACAGAAGTTCACTCTGACATAACAACACTCTTTGCAAGATTGGAACAGAACATGCTGGACAATAAAAATATATACGTTCCAAAAAGTCCTCTGGGAGAAATTCACCTGAACTGCTGCTGCTGAAGGACTGTTTAATCTAAGCATCCATGAGTTCAAGTGTGTCAGTTCTTTCTAGCAAAAAGCTAATACTCCAAACCCTCCTCACCGTCCCTGTCTGCACATTTACACCTCACTTCGCTCATGGGAATCCTGCTCAGGGACTCTCACATCCTGCCACCAGCAACATCATGCCTGACACTGTGACACATCCTGGATTGCTAGGAAAGAACAAGCTCAGATTTCGTATCTGCAGCCCACTTGGACATCAGACTTTCTCCATGACACAGGGCCACCTGCTAACACAAGCAGTGACCATGTCACTCTCTGCTCATCCCCAGCTGGGCCACTGGTGAGCAAACAATAATGCAACTCCATCTAGCAGTCTAACACTCTGCCTACTCCTCACATCTCCAGTTACATTGTTCCCTCTGACCTCTGCCACAGAAACTGAGGGGTAGGTGTCTGCCATGGAAATGCAGTGTTGAGAGTGAGGGAAGAGGACACGCCAGCACACTCCTGCTAGGCATTCTCCTTCCCTTGGGCTTTGCAGACAAAGCCCCTCCAAGTTCCTTCCCCTATTCTGCTACAAATTCTTTCCTTGTCCTTCCTTCCTTCTTTCCTTTCCTCTTTATTTCTTATTTTCTTTCCTCTTTCCTTCCTCTGATTTATTTCCCTGTTTCCATTTATGTTCTTTTTCTCTAATTCTGTATGTCTCTTTTCTGGTTTTCGTGCAGAGTCTAGTGGCACATTATCCATGGGGTTCTTGCAGAGATGGGAAGCCCAAATACCATTCCATCTTCTGAGAGTGCTTGGGGCTGCAGCAGCACAGCTTGTCCTGTGAAATGTTGAGTAGGACAAGTAGCCCTTCGTGGTCAAAAAGCACTCTGGCAGGCATTGAGGCTAGAAGGACACTCTTAGTGCCCTTTCTCCTAAACACTCTGAGTTCTTTCCACAGGGTGATGTACTCCTAGGACAAAGCAGAGGTGAGCTACTTATGGAACTCCCCTCACTGTCTTCCTCCTTAGAGCTTCACTGCTGTTGGAGAAGTCCAAACCCTATTAAGTTAAATTTACATGAAACATTTTGCAGCCAATTTAGAAAGGTTGTTAATATCAACTTGTGTGGATGAAATCAACTTCTATTTCAAAGATGAAGGTTAGGCTCTCACACAGTGAATATCAGCTGTAGGACTGCTTACTGTGGGTCATACTTCAATCACATGGCTCACAAGGTCACAAGACAAAACCAGCCCTAGCCTTGTTGTGTAATGCACAGAAGCACTGTTCCCTTCTCCAGTGCAAGATCTGGTCCAGTCCAGGGTGGACATGCTAATCCAGAAACATTTTCCTTCAGTTAGTAAGTGTCAGCTCAATTTCAGCTCTCAGAGGCAGAGGGAATGTCGTGAGCTCCTCCCCATCCATCACTCTTCTGAACATTCTGTAGTAATTCCCCCACTGCCAACACCCAGGTACAAACATGGAAAATTCAAACTAGGCAGATCTAGAATTTTCACTGGAAATGTTTTCTTGCCTCTGTGTCTCTGTTCACTAAAAGCAGGCAGGTTTCCAACCTGTCCTCCACCTGATCTCTGTACTGCTTTGCCCTCCCTAATATCTTCTCTTTTCTGACATTAAATAAGACCAGAGCACTTTCTTCTATAGGAAGCTGTAGTTAACAGTTACAGTTGCCTTCTCGGTGTGTGTTTCTGCTAGAAAGACTTAACTGCTCCCTGGGGCCAGTTTTTTGCACTGGCGCATATGTATTACTTGTAGCACAAGCAGACCTGGCCAAGCATAGCCTTCCCTGCTGTTAGGTTTCTGTTTGCATTATGACTTCATTTACTGCTGAAATTAAACCTGTGTGTATGTATGTGTGTGAGTTGTGATTTCCCTGGGAATATTATCAGAGGCTGAAATTCAAGTGTAACTGTGGAAAGCATTAACAATGCAGTCCTGCATCAGAACTCTTTTTTCTACCCCACCCCCTTATCAAGTTCAAATAGTAATCATAGACAGCATCTTTTCCTTCTCCCACACTGTACTGTCCCAATTTGCTTCAGACCTGCTCCAAAGTCAGTTGAAAGACACTCAGGGATATGCACATTCTCTCATTTGGGAGTGCCTATGAAAGGTGAAAACTGAGGCAAGTACATGCTGCTGCAGCTATCACACTCAAAGGAGAGATTGTTGCAGCTAGCTTTGGGGTGGAGGGATAAGGCAATTGCAGAGCACAGAGGCCATCAGAGATGGTCCACACCCTGCAACTCATGCAATTTGCAAGAGGCAAATCCTAGTGATGTGAAAAAACAGCTATATATCATAATATTTATAGATAACTGCTTAAAAGCAGCAGAAAGAAAATGCAAAGCATCAGCTGAATAATAATGGAGAATCCTAAGAGTTTAAGCCAACATTTTTAAGCCAAAACTTGGCTAAGTGAAGGTGGCTTCTCTGTTCCACAATGTCAGCTTTGCACTTTCTTCTGGAGCTAATGAGCCTTGCTTCCATCAGGTACTTGCTTGCTGAAGTAGCTAGGCTTCAGGTCAGACCCTCACTACCTAAGAGTCCTTCCCCTCTTGTGATGACAAAAAAGCAATTATCATAGAATAGTTTGGGTTGGAAGAGTCCGACCACGTTACAATATACAAGGACATCTTCAACAAGATCAGGTTGCTCATTACTCTAGATACGGACAGATGGATACAAGGCCTGACAGTCAGTTCTCCACATCAGACTCCAGAAGATATGTTTTTGGAAAGCTTTTAAGGGAACAATGGAAATAGATTTGTCTGATACACAGTATGGTATAAATTACAAAATCTCCATTGCAAAAGACCTTGCAGAAATCAATGTTAGAGTGAAAATCAGCTTACCCTCACCCCACCAGGCAATGGAAGTCCTTGCAACACCCAGGAACTTGGTTTAGTGCAGGTTCTCGTTCCATATGTTGCAAAGAAAACAGGGCAGCCTGATCCAGAGTCTATGATAGCCAGCTTGGATTTGAGGCATTTAAAACCTAAAGGCTCAATCACTTTTGCTCTGCAGACTCGGCAAGTAGGAAAGGAATTGCTTCCTTCCCCCTCTCTGTTTAAAGGAATTAATAATATTTTCTGTCCTGCCTATCTTGAGAGAGCAAATAATTGGAAGAGAATTGATCTTTTGAAGTAACAAGGTAGTCACAGCCTTCTTTCTCCTACACCCTTTCTGCCCAATCCTACTTCAGCAGAAGGAAGGCTTATGAAGGAAATTAGTTTCACCATTTGCATACACCAATATATTTAGCTGGTGGCTGTGCAGGTCCAATTAACTCAACTAAAAATATGGGTGAAATGAAGTTATTGGATTATACTTGTAGTCAATTAGAGTTGCCACGGTTGAATTACTCCCTTTCTTAACCTTATTTAAAGCTAAGAAAACACGTTGATGGTGCAACTAGATGGTTTTGCTCCCTCTGGCTCCAAGAATAAAGTATTTTTATTTTCCCCAGATACACCTTAGAATCAAAGAAAATCTGCATATGTGGACAGGTCATTCTGTGATCAGGCTAAATTTGTACATTTGGTCAGATCCAGACTAATGTTTGAAGGCAAGCTGACTCCATTTGTGTACTTCTCTGGACTACTTCCAAAAAAAAACAAAACTAAAGAATGCACTTACTGCACCCCTGTCGAAAATAGCTTCTTCCTGCATGGAACTTGAAGCAGGGTCAGTATGAATTTCAGCTCCTTAGCACCAAAGTCTTAACGGATCCTGTCCTAATACAGTGTAAACATGGCTTAATGTTTTCTTAACTGAGTACTTTTGGGTTTTTTTTCTCTTGTAAATGATAAAGGCTATTTGGGTTCACAAACCCATTTCTCTATTGCAAGGAGATTTTCCTGAAAAAAATCAAGTCCATCTCATATTCAAGTCCTTGCTAACAAGAACTAAGGACAAATTCTCAGTATGAAGTCCTAGGTATATTTGTACCATATTTCTGACAAGGACCTTTTCCTACTCCACAAAACCTCCTCAACATCATACCAGTATTTCATGTATTCTTCTTAGAAAAGACCCCAGAAGATGAAAGACACAAAAGAAAGCTCTCTCCTGAGAAAAGCCAAAATCTTTTGGCCTTGTGCAGAGGTGGTGATGATTTCTCAAAATAAATTAGTGATTCAAAAAGGGGAAAAATAATTTTGGATCAGAGAAAATGGTTACTGGATGAAAAAATATATTGGACATTTATGTAGAGTTTGAGAAATCTGTGAATGATTTTAAAGTTAATTAAATTTGTTTCAAGAAAGGAAAACTCCAGTGTGCCTTGAAATGGACGAAACACCTGCCTTTTTAAAACATAACCAAGCTTCTCAGTATCTTTCAGAATGAGCAAATTAGCTGAAACCATTATAAACAGAGAAAAATATTCAATGCTTTCTAACTGCATTTCAGTCCTATTCAGGAAATGTTGGCACTCTTTTTTCCCCTAAAACATTTTTTCACTCAGGTCTGTTTTGGAGACTGTATAAACTTGTGCCAAGAAAGAGTTAATTATTCACCCTCAGTCAGAGTTCCACATGAAGATGATCTGGGCTCCCTTCCTTCCAGTATTGTGTCCATCCTGAGAGCTCCATCCAGCCAAAACCCAAGGACAGGAGCAAGTGGGGTTGAGTCTGCAGAGGGAATTCACACCATTTACCACTGGGTTTCCCTTAGACAAGCCTTTCCTCACTTGCCTGCTGCACAGTCAGAGGTCAGAAAGGTAATGAATATCCCAGATTAGCCCAGCAGTGACAACCCCCCCACTGTGGTCTCTCCTTGCCAGTGGGATGATGAGGCTGCTTGCCGTGAATCAGAGCATTCAGGCTTTGTCCCGTGTAGCAGTACCATTCTGCCAGAGACAGATAGAGGCCACCAGCAAGGCCACATTCTCCTCCTCTCCACCACACATGGCCATTGTCCTCCACAGATGCTAATGGACTGGGAAGTTTCATGAGCTATAAGTCCTCTCATTGTTTCCAGAAAGTGCTTTCCCTTGTTGTTCTCTTTCAGCTGGAACCAACTACAAAAAATTCACATTCCAGACATAATGCTGCCCTTTGTGGCTGTCTCCAACATGGTTTTGGGAATGCTGCAATAAGGACAGACCTAGATCATGAAAGGAAGGGATTGTGTTAACCAAAATGTCTGGCTTTCTGAAGAAGGCCAAGGGGCCAAGAAGCCGCCAAGGGCCAAGAGCTTCACTGGTTGCCTCTTCTCACTTCCCCCTCCCTCCTAAGCCATACCCTCTTCTTCCAACTCCCAGTCTAAATATAAGAGGAATTTTAATTTTGTACTTAATACATCTCCTGCATGCTTCTCAGCTTCAGAATAAGTAAATTTTGTACGGGCAAGCTATGGACAACTACCTATTGCACACTGAGTGACTTGTTAAACCACCAATGTTGTGAGCAAAAATGGTTTTCACTAGGGAGCTTCTGCATTGATAAGGGGACAAAAAACTCTGTCTTCTTAAGGTTTGATGTTCTTGCTGCTCCTGGGACTGCCAGAACGACTCCTACCAGGGGTCTGCCCTGTCTTTCAAGCTGATGGAGCCCCTGTTGTGTCCTCCAATCAAAGAGATGGTACCACAACACATGCTGACCTCACAGGGGATCCAGACAGACCCTGATGTAAAAAATGCCTTTGTACACAAATAATGAATAAGGATGTTGTTCCCTGGAAGCAATTCTACTCCCTTGATAAGTGAAATTACTCCAGTGTGATTCATGGTAGGGAGAAGTACAATCAACCATCCATCTGCAGTACTGACAGACAGCACGTTAACTGGCTAATTTCTCACTGCCTTTTCCTAGATGTTATCTAAAGAGAACACCAAGGACACATTCAACCCTTTTATTGTTTATTAACGACAGTTTATTAATCACTCACACTAATGGCTCCATCAGGAGAATAAACAGTGGAAAATAATATGTCTTTTCCTAAAACTGACTTAATTCATCCCGGTTTCATGGGCATATGGCATGGTTTTGTTTCCATATGTAGGTATAATTTTATGAAAGTGTTCCGGTTTTGTGAAATCCAGCAATAACAACCCTTGTTCTTTAGATGTTAAGCTCATTACTCTCTGGAGGAGACCTCATAGTGCAGCAGGGATTGCTGTACTGGTGCCTTCTTCTGCATTGTACTGCATTGGAAACCAGCATGGGGAAGGAAATGCATTCACCTCTGAATTGCTGTGGCACATAGCAAAACAAGCAAATTTTGGCAGGACAGGGAGTTAATACCTGGGCTCTTTGTCTAGAATCATGTTCTCCCTGGGTTAAAGTAGAAATAAATTATGTTGCCTTCTGGACCTGGTTTTCTTCTAATCTTTAACTTCCTGGGGTCAGAAAGCTGACTTCCTCTGGTGGGTCCCCCTTTATTCCTCTCTTCAAACATTTTCCAGTGGAAAGGCTGGAATTTGCACCAAAACCTTCAAACTGCACTTCTAAAGGGCCACCTTTTCCTTGATGCCACTTGATGAGAACTGGCATTTGTTTTCTCTGTTATGCCAGTACACGAGTGAAGTGCAGCTCATAGCTACCTCAATGCTGGAGAAAACAAAGAACATCCCAGACCATTTTCAAAGCATCTTAGTAAGATGCTAATCTATTTATATATGGTTGGCTTTCTATTTTCTAAAAGGTTGCTTCTTAAATCTGAATGTTTTCCCTCTTCTGTTTGTAAACACAAACAAAGATTCATGAAATATTGTGCTAGGAGTCCCTTCCCAGGCAGATTTTGCAATGCTGCACCTTAAAGGGCTTTGCTTCTTCTTTCTTCCCACTGTGAAATATGCCATGGACATTAAGATCTTTCCAGTAGACTTGATCAGCTCCTGCCCTTCAGAAGGCATCCTTTGTCTCTAGAGGCTATTTTGAATACTGCAGTGCTTGCTGAATGATGGTTTAGCCCAGCACTCCTCTGCCTGTTTGCCGTTACCAGCTTGGGTTTTGTTTCAAGTGGCTTAGTGTAATGATCCAAGTGACCTAAGCCTCTTGCTAAAGGAGATTAAGATGATGTCTGGGGACCCTACAATATGAATGTAAGTGAAATGCAAGCTTGATAATTTGGGCATGTTTTATTTTTCCTGCACTCAGATAGAAAAATACCATCTGGGGCATCAGATATTCACTGTTCAAGTGATAAGTTTGAACCCATCTGAATAATTCTTTCACCCTGAGGAAAGAACATGAACAAGAAGACTCGTAGTGCACTACTACCCAGCTACATCTTCCCATCTGCTGCTGTAAAAGCTGTGGCCCTGAAGGTCCTTCTTTTAGACACTACAACTAAGGAAAGGAAGGTAAGAGGAATTCCATTTTGTTTTCCTCATGTCCCCAGCCTAACTCCTCAAAAGGAAGCCTGAAGGAAGCAGAATGCTCTTCCAGCTGACCTTGGGGAGAAGAATTGCTCAAGAAGCCTGGGGTGGTGTCTCTTGCCTTTACACTGTGCCAAAGCAATTCTTGCTTTGAACTTCTTGAAAGCATGGAGGCTGACGTTGGGTTTAATCTCTGCCCAGAGGGAAATACAGTATGAAAGCAGAAGAGCTGGAAGGGTCTGTGAGAGAGTAGAGAGTGACAGGTACTTTTGAAGTCTCCTGTGATTGCTCTTGCTCAGCACATGGCACAGGCTGCTGTGTGCAATCTCCAAACTCACTTGGTAGGTATGAAGGTCCTTTTAATTACAGTGGCACATATGTTCTTGTATCAGAATATCCCAGAAGCAAAACACATCACACAAATTGCCACCTGGTTTTTTGAGTAGTATCAGAAAGATCTGGTAAAAATCAGATAAGAGAATGACTGCAAGTGGGTACATAGAAAATAGACATCTGGGCTTGCTTTTCTAAGCATAGTTTACTATAGGCTGTGTCCCAATTTAAGTCCTGAACAGCATCAAGCTACTGAAGTATTCAATGGGTCAATGATGGGATAATAGAAAGTTAGGGGTGGTGAAAATTTAATATCCCCCTGCAAGATTAAATGGGACTCTTTATTTCTTACTGTGATTTGTAATGTTCCCTTATGTTGGCACTCAACATAACATAGGCAAAAAACCTCAGTTTAATAACAAAGGAAGACTAAGAAATAAACCACTTTAGTAGACTTTCAAATGTCGTCTTTATATGGTGTTGCACTATCCATGGAGTGACTTACTGAACACAGAAATTTGTTAGCCTTATATACCTTTTGATCTTGATATGTGATGTTGTACTCTTAAGTATGTCATCCAAACTGCTTTTCATGCAAAAATAAGAGGTGTGAAGAGCTAGAATCTAATACCTCTTGCTCCTTTGACCCTGCTTGATTTATCGGTATTTTGCCAGTCTTCCCAGAATCTGAACTGATTTTGCATATGAGAAACAGAGTGCACCATGGTGGAGGTCAGGATCTTTCTTGATCATCTCGTCCCAGTGAGCTGATACAGGTAAACATCTGCATTCTGTGGTGAGTCTGGTCTTGAGCAGCGTAGCTCCACTCACATCTGTGAAGCTGTTATGTTTTTTTTGTCCCAGGGACACCAAGATCACATTAACAGCCAAAAAAGCATGGCTCTTAATTGCTGTGTGGAAAATTACATATGAACAACTGTATTCAAAATCATAACCAACATTTATGTAAATTGAAGGAAAATTGGAGCTCTGATGTCAGGCCTGTTAAAGGCAAGCAGATCTGAGATTTCTTGTTCCTTCAGTGTATATATATACACACCTCCCTAGGTTTCAAAGTGGTTTACCATGAAATTAGTAGCATTATTGTCAGGTACTGTAGAATTTTATTTCTTTACTTAGAAATCTGAGGCTCTATAAGGTAAAGTGATCCATTTGAGATTACTTGTGAGCCAACTGTATGAACAGAAATGAGTCTCTGCAGTTCCAAACTACCTTCTTTGTCAAAAAGAACATGGACTAATTTATGTGGGGTTTTTGAAGCATTCAACCCACTTCAGCTTCAGGTCTTAATTTTTTTCATTGGATTGTTCAAAATGATGGGAATTTGCAAACCATAATATGTAGTAGAAAATAGAGAGTAAGGAAGCACTTTTTATGCCTACTATCAATTCAGTAGGATTGTCACTTTCTCCACGACCAGGTGGTTTTTATTTTAATTGCTGATTGCACTGCTGCTTGGTGGGCAGATGGGTGATCCATGTGTTTGTCTGATAGTCAAAAATTTCCTTTTCCAGAAAAGAAGGTGACAATTTAAAGGAATCCGTGGTTTTCTGAAAGGAGCCACAAGGCAACATGAACTCCCACAGGACCCAAAGAGATTAGAGGAATTGGAGAAGAGAAATGGTGTTTCTGGCACTTCCTGCAGCAGATCTCCATTTTGAGGCTTCTAATTCCCACTCAGGTGTTCAAGGGCTAGGTTGCTATTTGCACAGCACTGCCTTTGACATAACAAACTCTGCCAGACCCAGTCACATAAAAACATAACGTGCAATTTTTAAGCCTCCTGCTAGCTAGTGTTCTCAGCAGTCAAATAACACTGCTGCACTGCATACATCCAGCCCCTCATCCTCCTGCTGTCAAAAAAGGAGTGGAAATGTTTAAAGTAGTTTAAGTGGGAGTAGGCTGAGAGAAAAGTAGATAAAATTCATGACATGGTTATGCTGCAGCCACAGTGAGAATCACTATAATATGGACAAATCTAAGGTAGCTTTAAAATTACTAGGTATCTACCTGACAGTCCAGAGCTCAGCAGGGGCTGTGAAGCCTTTTGTAAAATCAGAGCAGTGTCTATGTAGATGCTACCAGCACCTTGAAAACTAAGGCTAATATGTCTATAGTAAGTGCAGAAAAAGATCAAGACTGAAAGAGGAAGCGTTTTGTGACTGAAAGGGGAGATGCAGTACAGTGAAGTGCAGTTAATTACAGCTTCAAAATCCTACCTGGGAAAAGGACATCAGACTCTAACCCTGGTACTCACATGATAATTAAGAAAATATTGTCCAATCCATGAAGGAGGTTGAAATTGACAAATTTTAGGGGGAAAGGGAGCAGGCACTCATGTGCAGCTCATAGGCAAGATCACATGCTCTAAAGTTCGCAATGCCAGGGCATAGAAAGTAAATGCCCTGAAGTCTGCTGTTGATAAATGATTGTGCTTTTGAAATGGTAATACAAATGCACTGAGTCGTGAAATGCAGCTAATATAATTAATCTTGCAATATTGTAAATCTGTTGGAGACAGATAACATGAGAATTTTACCCTACTGTTTCACACTACAGCAAAAACCAATAAAGGGGTGTTTAGAAGCAAGCCTGGAGCCTAAATATTTCCAGGTGACTTTGGTGATTTAAAAAAAAAAATCTGTTTACATAACCTTCCACAAAAAACATGCATTATGCATAACATCAGCCTTCTCCACCCTAGAATTGCTACAAGAACAACCTGAAAAATAAAGATATACTCTATATTATAGTCATTTTTTTGAAGAAATGTCGAGCAATTGTATGAACCTCTGAGAGCTTGGGAGATTTGGATCTCTGCAAGTGAGTTTGTTTAGGTTTTGAGCCATTACTGTTCTAACACTTAACAGCAACTATACTCCAGTTATGGATCTCAAAATCAATGGCCACTCTTTTATATAAACTGGATTTAGGGATATCTCAGTCTATTTCACAGTCAGTAAGTCCTCCTATTTCCCACATCACAAACTACCTTTCTGTAACTCCTCTTCCTACTAGCCAAAAGGAACATCCAGCTACCTGCATAAAGGCTGGACAACTCTTATCTTCCCAGCTGTTGATAAAACTTGCTCAGATCAGAGACAAATCAATATGAAGAAAACTTAACACTGGCATCACAAAGGAAATATGCTGGAGAAGCCTGTTGCAAAGTGGTCTTAAAGCTCAAATCAGCTACAATGTGGAAATAAATATACTATGCATCATGAATACAAATGTTTCATAAGGCATTTCGAAAGACACTTGCCCTGACTACCAGAGGACAAGACTGGTCCACGTCAGGCATGCAGAGCTCTGAGTAACATAGAGGGCAACAAATCTCTGGCACTGTCTGGGAGATGTCTCACATGGACTGGTCTGGGGCTCTGAGCAAGGGGATCTTCACTGAATCAAGGTCTTTCTTTAGGTCTGTCCCAATCAGGAAAATTCTCATCCCCTCTGTGCCACTCCTAGTTCCCAGTGCCACCTTCTTTGCCTTACAAAACAAGAGCAAGTGAAGGTTTGCTGCTTGGTATGTCTGGATTTTAGCATTTAAAATATATTTTCTGTCAGGGGTTGGAGTGACAAAATAGGAATTGTGTTACAAGCTCCAGAAAGCTGGACAAGACAGATTAATTAACAGTTTTGTAAACAACTAGCATCAGGTTGGCCACAATAATGTCATATAAAAAAGGTGACTGAAACACAGAACTATGGCATTAAGTTCTTATTTACAAACATTTTTACTTGAGAAGCTTTCAGCTAACTGAAGCTAGTCAATTATTTGAACTGAGATCCATTCCAGCAGCATGGTGCAAAGTGAGGGGTTATAACTAACTGGATTGCATGGACCTGATGATGCTACTGACAAGTCAACACATCTTATCAGCCACAGACCCAAAGCAAAGAATCTGTCCCATGAAACATCCCTTCCTGGACTCCACAAAAGGAGAGGATTTCCTCTATAATGGTCCATATGTAATACACTCCCAGTTCAGCCTTGCAGAGCCATTTCTGTAAGCAGCAAAACACACATTATGGCTATTGGCATAACTTTTACATGATCAGAAGACAGCCCTGCTCAGAGCCTTTTTCCAGACTATTTTTAACTCTCTCTAAGTCTCATTTTGGGACTTAAAAATTCATCCAGATAAAACAAGGAAAGCTAACAAAATACCTTGACTTCAGGTCACTCCCTTTCTTTTGAGAAAGGAAACCAACTTTAACCACTATGAGCTGCAATTTAGCAGTCAGACAGCAAAATATTTTTGTTGAAAAAAAGTATGTTCATTTTGATAAGAATTGTTGGAACAATTTTTTCTTCTGTTATGAAAGCTGAGAGGGAACTTCTTTTAGCCTGTCGCTCAGTCAAAACTCTAGCTGCAAGATGTGATTATTTATCTTCATTGGCAAGTTGAGAACTTTGGAGGGAAAAGTTCCCAAAAGCATCCCCAGAAGCAGACTGTATAGATGAATTTCAGTTCATGACAGTAGGAATTGTTTCACTGGGAACTTATTGAAAAGGGAAAAAAAAATATATATATACTAAAAAAATAAGCCTCATTATGAATCTGGCCCAGAAAGAGAGCAATCATGTTGAAAGCAGAAACTGCAATTTAATATATGCAGAAGATGGGACTTTATTCCACACTCAGAAAAGGGAATATGCTGCTAATGAAAGTGTATTTTAAAAAGAGCTAAAAAGGTTATAAAGAGACCCTTTTTACATATGTGTAGAATGTGCCTCATCTTTATTGAAATTCCCTGTTAAGAGAAGTAGCAGTCCTCTCCCTCATTTTCTTCTCTGACCTGTAAGAGCTTCAGATTGGTCTGTTCTTTTGGCCCTTTAATGACAGAGAAAAAGCAGCGAGGATCCATTCTTATTAAAGAAGGCAGCAGTTTCCCAACGGCTGCTTGTCCGAGATGCCCATGAAGAAAAGCATGGAGGATACCTCACAACTATTTCAATCCAACTCCAATCCTGTATTTAGATTTGGAACTTCTGATAAAAACTGACGGATTAGCAGTGAGGTCATCTAGACTGTGCTGTGTGGTCCTGGAGTGAGGGACACCACGATTGCCTTTCCCCTGTGGGGCATGAACAATCCCAGGCCAACAACTGGAGGCATGACACAGGGTCCTTCAGTCCTGTAGCTTCAGCACAGAGAAGGAAATCAAGATGCAATATTGGCTGCTTTGCCAGAAACCTGCAAACTAATACTCTAGGGCAGCCCTCCCAAACACACTGATATGCTCTTCTTAGGATAAGTAGGACATATGGAAAGGCCAGAAAGTTACACATGCCTATGTGATAGCCAAATTCCCTGGGGCTAAGAAAAATACCCAAAAGCATCTCAAATGGCACTGGACAACTGAAATCCACCTTTCTGGTGGGAAGAGGTACAAATTAAATAGTAACTATCAACACTTTCATGAGGTATTCAAATGACACAGTAGAAGATTCAGAAATTTATAAAATAATTGTTATGTTTATTACTTATTAGGTGAGAAAGGAGATTTGAGGAGTTGTTAAGATTTCTGTCTGCATCCAAAAATGTATGTTGAGGCCCTGGTTTGCATCGATGGTAGTGGCTGCCTTAATCGTCACAACAACTAATGCATCCCTGGTCTCTCAAGCTGCAGAATGAAGCATATCCTGGTCACATCACTTCATGTACACCATAGGATACATCGTAGGCAACCAGTGTTGCCATGCCTCCCCTGTGGGCAATCTGAGAGGGATGATGTAAGCCTCTAAAAAGAAATATTATCCATGCTCACAGCAGAAGTCAGCACCAGCCTCCAAAACATTATGATCTAGATTGAAAATGCTGATGTTTTAGAAAAAAAAGCAGATAACTTCTTCTAGGAGAGTGATGAACAGAAAGTGGGGGAAACACATAGAAACTAGGGTTCCAAGGCCATAGGAGTAAAACAACAGTAGGGGGGAAATTGGACTTCAACTTCCTCTTTACAAAGGGATCAAGAATTAATTTTTAAATCCATGAACAATTTTGAAAGTTGTAAAATAATTTTATTTGAAGATTAATTAAACCATTCATCCTGAGCCAATAAATATTTTATTTCAGTGTTGATGACAAAGGAAAATATGAAAACAAATAAGATCTGTACCAAAATTTTGGAATCTTTAATGCAAAAATGTTGGAAAGATGCTATTGCTTTAAATGGATTTCAGGGGTTCTTATTTTTTACTCCAATCCTAAACAGCTGTGGAAAGTAATACAGATATGTTCATTGTGTCTGTGCCATGAAATATGCATTCTTTCCTCTGTTGTGAAATTCTAAGAGTGAATAATAAGTTTCATTTTACAGGACCACCTTAGATAGTAAAGACTGGTCCCTTGTAATGACCAAAATTATATTTCAGCTTCAGCTGCTTGTTTTGCTATGTGTTTGCTCTCAATGCTTTTGTTGCTATAGAATATTTTTTTAAAAAAATCTTCCAACTGAAGGTTAATTAGATTCAAACTATGTCAGAAGATGAGGTATTTCAGCTGGTGAAGAACACAAAGCAGAAAATTATTATAATTTTAAACAGAAGAAAGAATGGAACAGCAAGGCTTTCAACTTAAAACTCTGACTGCTGCAAACCAAATCTTTTTAGAAATAATTGCCTATGATTAGTGTTTTAAAATCTGCAAAATCACTGTCTTGCAATTAAGCAGATACAATGCTGGGTTGAAATATAAATGTGTAAAGGAAAGAAAAGCATTTGGATCATTTTATTTCTATACTTAAACCTGGACACATTGAAGCTGTGTGTGTGTCTTGGACAGTGCTGCCAGCTGGAGGGCTTTTCCTGCTGCAAAGGCATATCCAGCAGACCTCCAGAAAGAACCGAGAGATGTTGGCCTGCTTTTTTGGAAGAGAATCTCTCGGTGATTGTGTGAATCTCTTCTCCTCTCTGAGTGAACCAGAAGTGCTATTCAGTGTGTCAGAATTCAAAGATCCCAGTCACATTTTAATCATTGCCTTGTTCGCAGGGCATGTGCACAGTGGGCATTTGGGCTTCCTTGAGGGTTACTGGGCCCCTGACAGAAAACCAGGGATTGGACCAAGGGTATTCCCACACAGTAACCTGCCTTTGACATTGGCTAGTAGCAGACACTTAGGGAACTGGTATGTCAACCAAATTAAAATGTATCATTTCCTGAGAACCTTTTTCAGCTTCTGGCAAACCCCAGTTTTGAGAATTTCTGAGCAAGGGTTTGCCTCAAGACTGTGATGAATTAAGGATGAACTGATCTCCAGGGGTATTTATCACACTCTAGAAATACTCCTTTTATGCATCTTCCCACTGCTAAAATGAATCCCACACTTTGGCTTCATCTTTGGCACATTTTACACCATTGCCTTCACTGACATCCACCACAAACCAGAATCACAGCCTTCTCCAGGTTAAGTTTTCAGATGTACCCCCATGGCTTAAACTGATACATTAAGGGATGTCACACTCTTTTCCATTCAATGATATCTGACATTATTCATTATCAAATTAGCAAGTCTGAAACAATGAAAGAATACTGTAATCCTGTAGAGTTCTTTAGTGGCATTTGGATTATCCCCTGAATTTTGGTAGTATAATTTGAGGTTGGATGTAGCCAGGCTACATCATGAAGAAAAGCAGCCTGATTCTGTGTGTCTGAATACATACACCACACTGGGCAGCAATAATGAGCATCCACAGTCCCCTCAACCCAAGTGGTGCATGCATTACTTTGCAAAACCCTAAGCAGTTATTCTTTGTTATTTTCCTGACTCAAAGAAGCACCTGTGGATAATGTGGTAAAGGATCAAGAGAGAAAATGAGCCACAGCCAGCCTGTGGAGTCTGTAAATGCATCCGAACAGTGAGGCAGTGGAAGAGAGAAAGTGACAGCTGTAACAGCTGCAGTGGCTGTGCCTGTATAATCAAACATATAGCAGGAAACATGTAAGATTTCCACAAGTTATCTAGTATTTCTGCTTTCAACAGTTAACAAATAATTAATACTGTCCCAAACACAAAGGAAGCCATAGTTACCAGTGGAAATTGTATTATTTGCTATATCTCTGATGGACATGAATGCAAAAGTGTAAAAACTGCATAGTTTATTTATGCTTTTATTATATGTGCTCCATATTATTATAGGTGCTCCATGGACCAGATCAGAGATTCCCCTGCAGCCCATGGTGAAGTAATGTGGTATTTCTTGACTTCAGCAAAACTTTGATACTGTCTTCAGTGGTATCCTCACAGCCAAGCTTAGGAAGTTCAGACTGGGCAATTGTGCAGTGAGGTGGATTGGGAACTGGCTGAAGGACAGAGCCCAGAGAGTTGTGATCAGTGGAGAAGAGTCTAGCTGGAGGCCTGTGATTAGTGGTGTCCCCCAAGGGTCGGCACTGGGTCCAATGCTATTTAATATATTCATCAATGACCTGGACAAAGGGATAGAGTGCACCCTCAGCAAGTTTGCTGATGATACAAAACTGGGAGGAGTGGCTGACACACCAGAAGGTTGTGTTGTCATCCTGTTTGCCCTGGACAGGCTGGAGAGCTGGGCAGGGAGAAATTTCATACGTTTTAATAAGAGCAAGTGTGAAGTCCTGCATTTGTGGAAGAACAACCTCATGTATCAGTACAGGCTGGGGGCTGATTTGTTGGAGAGCAGCTCTGGGGAAAGAGACCTAGGTGTCCCGATGGACAAGAGGATCACAATGAGCCAACAATGTGCCCTCATGGCCAAGAAGGCCAATGGCATCCTAGGATGCATTAGGAAGAGCGTGGCCAGCAGGTCGAGGGAGGTTATCCTCCCCCTCTACTCTGCCCTGGTGAGGTCCCCCCTGGAATTCTATGTCCAGTTCTGGGCTCCTTAGTTCAAGAAGGACAGGGAACTACTGGAGAGAGTCCAGGGCAGGGCCACCGAGTTGATCAGGGGAGTGGAGCATCTACCCTATGAGGACAGGCTGAGAGAGCTGGGTCTCTTTAGTCTGGAGAAGAGGAGACTGAAGGGAGATCTCATCAATGTTTACAAATATGTTAAGAGTGAGCGTCAGGAAGAAGGAGCCAGGCTCTTCTCAGTGTCGTCCAATGTTAGGACAAGAGGCAATGGGAGCAAGGTGGAGCATAGCAGGCTTAGTATAAACATGAAGAAAAACTTTTTCCCAGTTCAGGTGCCAGAGCACTGGAACAGGCTGCCCAGGGAGGTTGTGGAGTCTCCTACTCTGGAGACATTCAAAACCCACCTGGATTTGTTCCTGTATGACCTCATCTGGGTGATCCTGCTCTGGCCAGCGTGTTGGTCTAGATGATCTTTCTAGGTCCCTTCCAACTCCTAACATTCTATGATTCTATAATAAAGAGGCTTTGGTGGGGACCTGGATAAGAAGTTGCATTTCAGGTCTTGAAGTCCTGAACTGACCTCCCAGTTTAAGTACACATATAGTCTAATGAGTGTCAGCTGGGCTCAGAGACGCTTTTGGATCCCTCCCAGCCTGCAGGCAGAGCTGCAGGTAGGTAGCAAAAGTACTCAGTGAGAAATAGGTTTCCCAGGGTATTTCACAGAAGCAGCTAAAGGGATTGCAAGCTTCTTCTCCTGAGATAAACACCTCTTTTCATAGCCTGATCTTCAGCTATGAAGTATTTTGAAGTAATCAGCAGCAATCAGTCAGGAGAATACTGTTTCAGGCAGCTTTAAGTCTAAGAAAGATGATATCCTTCAGCTCAGGACAGCGAGCAGGCGTCCAGCCCAGCCCATCCCAAACACAGGGGTGTGGTGGCATGGAGTGCAGCATACTACACCACTACATTCCCATGAACGGCAGTACTCACATTGCACCTCTCTGTGCCAAGGGATGAGACCTTACATCCTTGAAAATATTCATTAGTTTAGTACCTAACGTTTTCCTTGAGCTCTGGATACCGAAGGGAAATGTATGAGCTGCAATACAAATTAAACAAGAAACAATGCCATCTTGGCAGTAAGAAGCATGAAGATCATTAAAAGCAGGTGGGGATGGTGAGACTTTTTTTTTCCCACAGCCATATCATGATTTTTTTGCAGTAAGACTGAAAACTCTTAAAAAAAAAAGAAAAAAAAAAGAAAAAATAATAGATCAAGACAAGAATATTTTCTTTTAAATCTTCTCGGAGACAAGGCTTTCCTTGCAAACCAGGTGGTTGTTGGATCTGCCTTTCAGCAATTTGCACAACCCATTTTAGCATCCTTGTATGGTATCTGCACATACCATTTGCTGGGACTTTTAAGAGTGTGCAGAGTCATCTGTTTTCCCAGAATTGCTCTTGTAGCAGAGACAATTTGAGAGAACCATTTATTAAGAAGAAATTGAAATGGCTGACCAAAAGGTTTTCTTGAAAAAAAAAAAACAAACAAAAAACCCTAGGTAGGATTTGTGGCTAGGGAAAAAAACCTCACCATGAGCAGAAAGACCCCTGCGGGTTTCACCAGAGCAAAGCAACGGGAAGAACTAAGACCTGGCAAACTCTCATCAGTAATGTCTTCTCTCTTGTCTGGGTATTTTTCCTGTGTTTGGAAAACTTGTCCTTTAAAGTGTTGTCATCAACAGTATGGGCCCACGGGTCTGTGGAGGCTGGAGGAGAAGTGGGAGGTTTGCTATGGGTCAGGAATGTTATGTCCTATTTTAAGTTCATAACTGAGCAAAGCTAACAGCAAGGGGAAAGCAGGACATGCTATTTTGAACCATCCTGGCTCTGGCAGTTCCTTTCTACAGTCCTGAGGCTCTTGGGCAGCTCCTGTCCTGTGTGAGGTCTATCAGATTGCCACCACCAAGAGAGGCACAAATTCAGTTTGGGATACTGTAAGGTGTCATTGTTGGTTGGCCACACCTGCACTAACAAATCTGGAGGCTTTCTCTTCCCAGGTCTCACTTCCAAAGCTTAGGCTTGGGTCGTATTTCATTCATGTGGTCATGGCACAGCATTCTTCATCTGCCTAAGCAGGGCAAATTAAACCAAACTCAAATAAAAAAAAAACCTATGTAAAAACAGTTCCCTTGAATTAAATCCTTAAACTTCTAAATACAGAAAGCATCAGAAAAACAGCCAGAATTGATTATACTAAAACCTTGTCAGTTTAAGTTATAGTTGCTGATTTTGATAGAATCTGACTCATAATTTGTTTTATATTTTGCATGAATGTTGCCATAAAGTCACTTTCATAAAAAGAATGTGAAAAATATCAGAAACACAAAGGCAAATTTAACCAAGAAATCTGTCTTCATAGACCTGCTGTACTTTAGATACACGGTTTCTGAATGGCTGAAAAGAAGTAAATGGCTGTCAATAAATTACCCTGAAAGCACTCTAAAATGTCAACACACACCAGTGAAGAAACTAAATTCAATCTAAAAACATAATCTGAACTAGTAATGCAGGCTAATGACCTTCTACTTCACTGTCTAATGGAGCACATATCTTACAAGAATAAATGGATTGTAGAACGCAACTACATACACCAGAATTTTATAAATAAATTATTATAAAGCTAATTGGGACTAAATTATGATGTTTCAAAGTCATCTAGTAATTAAACTTTCTAGTGGCTCAGTGCATAGGGGGTTTTTGTTGTTTTTGTTGTGGAAAAATATTTTCTCTCATTACTTGCAAATTTTGCTGACATAATTTCTGCCTCACTGTTTTGATCCCAAAAACCCCCAAATTCCCTCCAAATCCACAGCCTTACATCGAAAGTATCTTGGGGTTTGAAGGAAGAGATTGAATGCTAACCCTTTAAGTCTTCTTAGGGAGAGATGAATTACCCTGCTTTAATGCAGCAGTAAGATGTCCATTATAACATCATTCTTTCAAAAACCCTGGGTAGAATTTAAAATACAAAATTTGGTCCTATTTCTGTGTTGCTCAAATGCAGCACTGCTGATGACATGGGAGGGTCAGAGAAGATGTAGGCAGGTGCAAAGTAGGGTATGTGAGTTCTAATGTCCAGTTCCACTCTACCTTCACACTGTTAGGTCCTGCCTGGCTCTGATTTCTCCCAGAGTTCATGAAAGCTCACATTTAGCAGCTGTGCTTTGAGCTTTAATGTCTGGATATCATCACAGACTCATTCATTTTGGTTACTTCAGTGAGATCTACTCGCTGGTTTATTCTTTAGAGGCCACATTAAAAAGGCCACCATGCAGAGAAAGATGTGCAGCTCAGCCTGAGATCTGAAGCTTTTCTTGATTTATTTCTTTTTGTTGTTTCTGGGGTTTTTTTTTATTTTGGTTTTGTTTTGTTTTTTTTAAACCAATACAGAGTTTATTCTGTTTAATCAGTAGGAAAGGATTCAGGGTTTATAAAATGAAGCATTAGCATTATAAGCCACATCAAAATACTATTACCTGTGACACCCAGATTATCCCCAGATTTCCTCAGGAGGACTGTTCTCACCATGGCAGACCTGACATCCCTCCCACTCCAATGGTTTTCCACAGTTTTCTTTTCAGTGCTGGAGCTTCTGCTGAAGCTGTGCAGACAGTGACATGCTCTAGAGAAAGTTCCCTCTGTTTTGTAAAGGCAAACATGACTAGCCCAAAGAAAGCAGAAGAGAAATGTAATATCTTTTACTCCTAAATACAGCATTAGGAGGTAGAGGAAGCACCCAGCTTTCTGAGACAGCCTTCATGCACAAAGGGAAGGGGTCAAGAGGAGAATAGCCTTCACTCCTAAGGGGTCTAGATCATATTGTGACTTCACTTAGAGACATACAAAGAGGCAAAGCAAAGGCTGTGTGATTATTGACACTTTGTAAATGTAGATGTGAGACTGGAGGAATGATTAATCCAGGCACACAACAAACTGCAATAACTGGTTTTCCTCCAGTTAGCATAGGCTATCTCAAAGTGTAAGCTTCATCAGTTATTCCATGAAGACCCTTCTGAATCTAGGGCAATAAATCAATTACTATTTTTTGAAGCCTGAGTTTCTTCCATGGCTGCAGTTCCCTCAGTGTTAGCCCCTTGCCTCTGCAGAACTGCAGTGTTTCAGCAGAGCTTCAGTCCTGGTTCTGCTTCCCTTACCTTCAGGAAAGCAGAGCTGACAACACGCCCACCAGCAGTGATCATGAGATGTAATCCTTAAAGCCCACAATGTGGATATCACAGCTCTTTGGTTCTGCGGGTCAACCAATGTGTTTAGCCTGACTTACCTACCTTAAGCAAGCCTTTTTTTCTCTATTTCATTGTCATATTTTCTCTCACCTCAATTCCTAAGTCTTTAGACAACTGGGAATATACAAGAAAAGCATCAAACACTACAAAGATTTATTTATCGGTTTTCTTTTCAATGCTAACACCTCATGACAGCACAAGCTTGATATGTGTCAGAGGATTTATTCAGTAAAAGTGTCCAGAAGTTTGGAGACTTATCTGGATTTCTTGGGTATGCAAAATTGGGTTGCCAGTCTCACGAGAGTAATCTCACATGGGAATTTTAATCCTTCTGTTGGCAGCTCCAGCCTGCAAATGAATAGGAGTTGAAGGCTGTTAACTCAAAGCTATTTAAATCTTGAAAGCTTTAGCCTCTACCAGTGTGGCTATCTCTGAGAGCAAACTCCTCCTGGTATCACAAAGCATTCACAGCACTTCATGCACAAATACAACAGTTTCAAAAACATGATTGCAGCTTGCTGGTTGTCCACCTCCACACAGGTGTATCTGCTTTACTACTGGTGTGTAACGGGTTTCCAGGAACAGGGCACTAGGAAGGATGTTCTGCTTTGCACAGAAAGCTTTTCAAGGAGGAAGGTGCTCTGATGGTTACTGACTTGCTTCTAATTCTGGCCACACACTTATTCACACCCCTTTGTTCTGAAAACCAGACATTTTCCTTGAGCTAAAGTAACACATTTTCTTTGGCAGTAAATAAGGAGGAGTTTTGCAAAGAGCCTTTATGACAGAAGGCAGCTTTAGGCATCCATTTATTAGTCATTAGTTGTTTGGTTGTAAGTGGCTAAAAAAACTCCTCTTCCCTTGCCAGGATATAATTCAACTCTTCTGAAATAATTAGCAAATTTTTATCTCCAAAAAGGTGTAATTCTGATTAAGTGAGTCTGTTTTTCTCCTACACTGTGCTAATCACTGCCTTTCACTCAGGAGCAGATACAACCACCTCGGATATTGAAATCATATTGCTGCATCAGATCCCAAAGAGTGCAGCAGGAAAAGCATTCACATGCTTATCTTCATTTTCTCTGCAGAGCTCCCCGGTCGGTGGAAATTGTCAAGCCTTTCCCCTCCTTCTTCCATTCAGGACCAAATCGCTTGCGAATCAATAGTTATTCCAGACATTGTAGTCTTAGTTAACAACCTATTTTATTATATTTGGGAACCTACCAGTGGAGCTCCTCTTTATTTTTTTTTTTAACACAAAATTATGAAAGTGTTTTCTTTTTGGCTTGTGTTTCCAAATTAAAATGAAGACATATTTTTTTCTCAGAGGTAAAATCCTTCACATTACTGCTCCTGCTCCTGTCAAGCTACGTCTATGAGTCAGAATGGAGTGGAGGAGAGAGCTCTCCCAAGCCTAGCAAAGAGGGACTGGAGCCGCAGGGGGCAGGAGGACCTTTCTCTAAAGCCCTACACTTCTGGGTTTTCTATTTGAATCTGAAAACTTTCAGGGCTGGATTCCAATAATTTTTAGGAAATTAGTTATTCTAAAAAATAATCCACAGAAAAACAAGGAGTTAGAAATCTTCTAGGAAGGTGCAGCACTGTAAAATAGATGAGAAAATCTGCACATAATCCTACATGAAAGGGTACTGGAGTTTTACTGTTTGTGTTCACAAGGTCCTCAATGTAATGAAGCTCTGGTGACAGATATGGCACTGCTATAAGCCATACCTGTTTAAGAGATCTCTCTCTCTCAGCCTTTTCCATCTCCTGTTCTTCCTACCATAAGAAGTCATCAGGCAGCTGAGTAATTCTGGTAGCTGGATAATTCAGCTACCCGGATTTTCCCAAATAGATAGCAATAAAACTTCTGTCAGAACTCACTGAAATGGGCTCCCTTAAGCTGTGTTCACTCATAGTAATTGCATAGCATGTTTTGTGTAATCATGACAGAATTTTTCTCTGAAGAAGGAAGCAAAATGTTAACACTGTCAGATGTAGTTCCTGAAGATGAAATAAGGCAGCTTTCATACTACTGAATTCATGCTCGATGCCTGTGTTGATATATTGGATTAATGGCACTTCAACAGAATGTCAGCAGCTTCATAACTTCGTATGCTGAGTTTCAGGGTCTGTTCTTCGACTCACTGTAATTATAATTAGCAGAGGGAAATGCTTTACAGATGACCCTTCTCCCGAAGTGACACTCCCACAAATAGACCTGAGCTGAGAGTAGTTTGCAGCACTTAGGCAGAGCTCTGGACTGTATCACAAAGTCTTCTTTAATAGGTTTGCCTCAGCAGATGTAAAGTCCTATTGAATCTTAAAGTAAAGATCATTTGAAAGGCCTATAGACATTTCACTGATTGCCTGTCACTGAAAGGCAGACAGTAAAAGATTTGAGTGAAAGGGTCCTTAAGAGTCTCATATCTGTAAATCTTTCAAGCTACATAGCCTCTGTATATTTAAAATTAGGGTAGTTTAAAGAATTCATCTCTCTTAGAAGAATGCTGTGCACATTATGCATAACATCCTCTGATATGCTGCTGGTACTCTGCTTTTTTCATGACAGAATCTATTCATTTAATCCTTTCCCCTCTGATTTAGAGCTTGATAACATATGGCAAGTCATCAAACAGAAATTATAGCTAATAGATAACTGTCAATCAATTTCCATTATGCCCAACAAGATGTGACTGAGCCTTCTCTTTTTTTTTTTTACAAGATATATTGATTTGCAGAGCTGATTTCCCTGTCATTTCAAACGTCTCCATGCGGAATTTCTATTGAATTTGATGTATGCATTTACTACAATGACCCAGATGCTTATTTTCTTTCTGGCCTAAAGATTATTTGTTTTGCTTTTGGAGTTAATTTAAAGATCATATATCAAAAGATTCTATATGTTAAATAAGAAAAAGTCAAAAAGGATAAACAGAGGAGGATGACACAGATTTACTACTGAAATTATTTAAGATTATATCATTTCATAGTGTTCCACCCAAGCTGCAAGACTTTTCCATTCAACATGAGATTAATTGCTTCCTGGAGCATGGATTAAGGCAAAACATGGGCACAGCTACATTCATTGTGGATGCTTTTCCACCTGTGGCAAGAGTGCTCCAGGGGGTTTGGGAAGGTGATGCCAACAACCTGTCCCCTGCTATAGGACTGTGTCCAGAAAAACACCCCTTGGATGGAGACGATCTTGTGTATCTAAACAGCTTCCCAAATAGGAATGACTCTTGGCCTGCTTCTTGGGTGCACAGCTGGTGCTGCAATAAGGAAGAACAGTCATAATATCCCTAAGTCGTCACACAAATAAGAAAACCCTGTCCATAGGGAGCATTTGGGACAGAAAAACATGTAGAGTGTTCACCTTCCTTTACCAGATTTCAGACAGCACTTCAGTGCAAACTGTGCTTCAGAGTGAACAGAAAATGAGAGATGCCATTATCACCCGTGCATTAGGACAGTAATGTATTTTGTTGGAGAGTTATCTAGGAAAGTAGCCAGCACTTATCAGACATTGAAACAATCCAGTGGGGTGCTGCCATGGTATGATGGTCATGTCTCTGCTTTACTTGAGATGGCTCGGTCAAAGTTAGTGAGTGTGACAGACTATACTTTTGCTATCTTAAGGTATATCTCAAAACTTGCTCTTGTCATGATTTACCAGAAGCAAAACTACTGCTTAACTGAAGCAGAACTACTGCCTAACTGAGGCAAGACAGCTGCGGTGAAGAAGGGAGCTAAGACAATTCAAGGACATTTCAAGGTGAGAGTGAACACTCCAACTAGACCCTGGAGACATTCTGACATGTCCCAGCCAGACACTGACTGTGTATGCGGTGCACATTGGTTCGGCCTGGCTATCCATGTGACCATCATGAGAAAGAAAAGGCCTAGACATGTGGGCGTGACGTGAAAGATTTATGCATGTGATAAGCCCAAGAAACATGCAAAATATTCCATTGCCTTGGGAATGATCAGGGAAACATCCCACATATTCCATATAAAAACTGTGAAAAAACGCCCCCTTAATCATGATCACCCACTGCCACTAAAGGAGCTGAAGACTTCGGACCCTCAGGACACCACAGGATCTGATACATGGTGGTGTAAATTTACTGCTATTGCTCTCTTCCTTATCATCTGCTTGATTTTCTCCTCTTTTCCTCCATCCCCCTGTCCTTTCACTTTAACTCTCCTGTTTCAGTAAACTCTGATTGATGTGCAGCATATGACCTCGTTTGTGTTTTAATTTCCCTCTCAGAAATCACCTCAAATAGCCCCTGTGTCTGTTAACTGGACCAGGACAGTGTGATCTAGGACTATGCAAATTCCATTATGTCAAAAGTGCAAGATTTTACCCACTAAATCCAACACTAAACAACACCTTAGGTGAGGAGGAGTGGAAAAAGAAGTCTTCCAAGCTCTCAGCAGTAGACAATTTCACCTTTGAAAAACAAAATGGATATGACCATCCTCTCTAGGCAAACCTGTAAACCTCTCCAAGTAAACGGTGTGCTTTTAATGTAACACTATCTCTAGCCCTTCTAAAATCTACTAACAGCATTTGACTCAGTGACTCTCTTAGGAAGTGAGTTTTACAGCCTGACTACTTTATCATTCTTTGAAACCTGCAAGTCATTAATTTAATCAAATGAACCATTATTCTTCAGTTCTAGGACTTACTTAGAAGAGAGGACTGATCAGTTTTTCACCCTGTCCATCAAACTTGCAAAGGAAATTACTGTAGAATTTCAATTAGAGGTAGCCATACTGCTTAACACTTTTTAGAGTGAGACTAGGGAAAACCATGGCAAAAATGTAACATGGGGATATACTGGCTGAGTTTTGGGGCTTCTCCATCACTGAAATTAGTGGAAGCAAAACCATGTCTGTGAATGGTGCTGCTTTTTTATTTCTACCATATTCTTTATTTCTGTCTGTCTAAGATTATTCTGGGAAATCTCACACACTAATAAAATTACTTCCAAAATGCAGACATCAATCCAAAATCTAGAAAAGACTGGAAAAAAAACAGATACAAGAATACAGTGTGAGAATATATTATAACCTAAGTAAAAAGGGAGTGGGGCAGTGGGCAGTAGATGAAAGTATGTTGGATAACCATGATGCAATCTGACAGTGTGTGTGCCAGGGCCTCTTATTCTGTGGCTTTTTACGTAAGTACCCAAATTATATGTCCAACACATAATTTATCATACAGTTTACTTCTTCAGTTATTTTGGAAAACACCTTTATTCTGCAAAAGGTAAATCTTAAAATATGTGTGCCCAACGAAGACTGAAACAGCTTTCAGGACTAAACAGTCCATGATCAAACAGCATCTCCGATAAAAATTCAAGATCCAGAAATGCTAAGAATATATCTTCAGTGCAAGTTCTCAGGGAACTGGAAAAGATGTGAAATTATCTGAAGAAACTAAGTGTTCTTTTCCCCGTGTGTAACTGGACTGTGTTTATATACATATGTATGTACGCGTACATATATTTCAGCACTGCAAAACCTAGATGTGTTACAGGAAGAAAGGTTGTGCTGAAAGAAAACTGAAAATGAAGTTACTAGGGAGAGCAGTAGAAGAGCTGAAGTATTGAATGGGGACTTCATTAATGTCCTTGCACATGGATGCACTGAAAACATTACACTGGAATCATTGCATCTAAAATAAGGCTAGCTGTGTTTCTGCTAATGTAAATAAATCAAGGATGAGTAAGGCAGTCTTTTAGTTTAGAAAGTATTATCAAACAGTAAAATCATTAGGAAAAGAATGGGAATTAACTTAAAGTAATAAATGTGTTATTAGGGAAGAAAAAAGAAGGATAAAAAATCCTTGCATTCTAGTGTGCTCCTTCATAAGAATGATGGAAAAGCAAAATAAGGGGAAGGGTTTATAATACTGTGGAATACTGTCAGATAAAATCGTGGGAGTCTACAAAATAACAGTGGAGGTGCCCTTGAGATGGCAGCATCTGTCTTACTCTCCAGTTCACCTCCCCAGGTGACAATGTTCCGTGACGCATTGGAAGTGGATGATGAAAAGCTGGACACCTGGCTATCTTACAAACAGGCCTGGGAACAAGCAAGGAATTAGATCTGGGTTTGAGCTATGATTTGCTAGATCTGACTTTAAGCTGTATGTGGTTTCCCAGGTACAAAGTGGTGGCGTCAGCTGCAACTCCAGAACCGCTGTTAGGCTGTGATTTGTGCACTAAAATAGGACCAGACGTACTTTGTTTTACAACATTTAACTAGAGATTGAATGCAGACCTTTGAGGACAAGGATATATTGATTTTGGTAAGCTTTTTACTGTCGTGTTTTGAGATTTTTCCAAGAATCAGACTTCTGAGAGAAGAAACAGATCCAGAATCCTAGCAAGTGTCTTCCCCACAGATCTCAAACCACCTACGCAGCTACTTTATTCTGTTGCATTTCACACAAAAACAACCCACGGGTTACTCTTGTCATCGTGATTGAGTTATCAGAAGGAAAGGTGGCAGGTACCTCCCTTATTCATTGCCACTTTTCTCATGGCAAGGTACCAGGCACTGGCTTCACACATCTCACTGTTGACTTGACTTGGGAAACAAGATCTGTTTATATGATGGTTCTCTCAATTACAGGAATTTGATTTTATAGTAAATTACTTGGAGTACCCATGTAAGTGGCATATTTTTAAACCACAACTACAGGGAATCACATCTCGTGTCTTTCAATTTCTGATGCTAAAGACACTAGAATCATCTTTTTCCTCTTATATAGACTCTCTACTCCTTTGGTTACCTGTGTAGACCTTGTCTGTTGAATTCTTCTGCTTAGTATCTGGGATGCTCCAGATAGGGGTCCTTATAGGATTCTCTGATAGTCCTCTCCAAAAAACTTTGTAAAAGATTTTGGGAAAACCTTGCCTAATAGGCTTGCATTTACTTTTTTGTAGGCACATCTCATTGCTGGTTTATAGGTATCCTGCAATTAAGGCACCCAGACCTTTCTCTTTGCCTCTTAATTACAGCTAGTGACCTCCCCAACTGGTCCATCAAAAGACAAAATACCTTTCATTAGTCCCTATATATATGACCTTCCAATGTGGGCAATAATCTTTCATCCCATTATACTATTCCAGCCTGGTTATTCCAAAATACCAATTCTGGCTTCCTCCACACTGCAAAGTTTCTCATCTGTGTATCACCAACACCAACCCACTCTTCATGCCAAGACTGTTATGGAAAATATCAAATACCATCAATTCCCAGAATGACCCTAGAAAAAATTTCACCCAACCCAATTAGCTCCACTTCCAGCACAACTTTTCTCATCAGATTCTTTATGCAGCTGCAATTCACCTATTCATCCCCCTCTTCTCTGGTTTGCCTACTCTTGTCCCATACAACCTTGACTGCAGCACTTTGTTGCAGTTCAGACAAATAAGTTCTACTGAATTACTCTGGCCTAAAAAAATCAAGTTGAGCAAATAGGTCCCACTGGTCTCTGCAGCACTCACCTTCAGTAAACCCCAGTTACCTTTTTGTATTATATTCCCATTTATCCCCACATTTTTTCACTCAGATTTGCCCCAATTTTTTCCACATCTTCAAGGACAGAGTAACATGCTGTTGCCTTCACCCTTTCCTCTCCCTGCCCACCCTCTTCTGGACACCATGTGTGTCAGTAGCTGAATGTTTGGCACCAACACACTCTCCTCCTTTAAAAGTCCATAAGTGTATTTTCTGTGCCAAAATCTGTCTTTTCTCTGATAGAGAGAGTGCCAGATGTCCCAAAGCTCCATCATATTGAGCTCTTCCAAATTCTTGCTTCCACCACAGACATAATGATTTCCACTTCCTGTATGCTCATTCTCTGCAGGAGCCCTAACCTTGCCTCCATATTTTGGTCTACCAAAGAATTAAGCCAAAATAGCTACTATACTTGAGACTATGTCCCAGTTACGTCTAACCTTGTCCCCATTGTGTCATAAACTGTGTCCTCATTGCTTGTTATCTTTTTTATTTAAAATTTTTTTTTCTTTTTAAGAATCTATTTTATTCTAATGTGAAGAAAAAAGATTGTCAGATTCTGAAGAAAGTAATGTAAATTCTATTAAACAATCTGAGCATATGAGCTAAACCAGTCCAAATTCATCTAAATTAATAATATTTAATTTCCTGGCACTCATCAATTTTGATGTTTAAGAATAATTTGAGATATGAAATATCCTTCTTTTTATTTATTTTAAGATACAAAATCTCTCCTCTAGAGAGGTAGATTTTATTAGCCAATATTTATAAAAATTCTACATTGTAAAGTTACCCCTTGGAACTGCCTTAATCCTGAGAGAGACTTAGAAGCCAAGGAAGCTTTCAGATGCATCCTGTATGTGCCATCAAACTCAGCTCTACATACTCTGCTTGGCCTATTAATTACCTCAGTCTCAATAACCAGAAGTTCTTATGAAATAATAATGTGTTGCTCAAGCAAGCTGATATGTTTTAACCATGTGTGTGCCAGCCCACTGGCATATTAGTATTTCTCAATAGAACCACTACTTCTGCAGCTTATCCAGCACTGATTTATCAGTGATCCTTTTCTTTTTAATCCAGTTTGGCATCATTTTGTACCTGACAGAAAAAAAAATGAGAAGCATCTAAAACTGAAAGGCTCACACCATAACTATAACCACTATAATCATAACCAGCACACAGAAAAAGGCCAATTCCTCAAACCAAATTTCAGTTGAATTCAATTTATAAATAAAGAGTGGCCACGTGGGGTTATTGAGTGGGGAAGAGGATTTAGGGGAGGTGAGGAAGCAAAATCTCTCCTGAGGGCTGAGATTTCATCTGCTCATTTTGGCAGATATCTGACAACTGACAAACACTGGGAAAACAGAGCTGACAGTAAGAAACCGTGAACACAACTTTTTAAGCAGAAGACCAAATGACACTGCTGTAATTTTCCAGCATGTATTTAAAGAAGGACTTACAAAGACTTTTCATAGCCTTTGATAGGGGACTCTGGAAGAGTGTCATCCCTGGGTTTCCCTTCTGTTCTTTCTAGAAATACTGTTTCCAGGTGTTGAGATTGCATTAAGTTAACAGTGTTGAAGATTAGAACTGTGAGAGAAAGCTAGAGGTTGGGGAAGTGTCTTGAGGTATCTTGTTGGAGAAAGAGAATAGGGAAAAAGCGTATGAGCATGTTAGGAAATTAGACCTCTTATCCCACAGAAAACCTTCTCTTTCCGCTAATATCCAATACCAGTAACTCTTCCTAACAGTTGTTGGGGATAGCCCTCAACTCACTGCAGTGCAACTTCATGCAGCTAAAAAGGATTCTTTCATCCCCCTCTTCTCCCCAAAATTTCATTTTTATTATTTTTGCCCTTTTTTCCCTGTGAAAAATGAGAGTTTTACACCCATAATAGTAGCCTCTTGCACCCACTTTGTTCCCAGGACGGGTGGATAATTTGTCCTCATCTATGCTTGGATCTGTTTTCCATCAACTCATAGAAGAATAGGTCTTGGTGCATCGCAGCCTAGACATGTTGCTATTTTCATTTAAGCAAGCTGGCGTCAGGAACTAGGATCCTGGGCACCAGGCATTAACATTCAGCACCTGTGAAGGCAGCTGTCAACACTCACTGCTCCACATGTGAGGGACAATAGGTTCCTCTGTTTTACAGTCGTGTGTGGTTGAGTTCAATCTGGTCTTAAAAAGCAAAGAGAATACCAAGGGGAAAGGGGAAGATCAGACACTGAATTGCGTAGGTCTGAGTACCCCTGAGAGCATAGTCCTAAGTGAGTTGAATATGTCATGCCTTGGTCACATCGTAATTTATGGTAATCCTGAAGCTGTAGTGGAAAGTGCCACATCCTATGCTTATGATATGAAAGAAATGGGTTTAATTTTCTGTATTGACAGAGTAGTCTTCTTTTCTTCCCTCTGTAGGTGCTTATTTTACGGCCAAAGTGCTTAGAAAAGATAAGAACCAATTTCTTTTCCCTTTCTTTTCACAGAATCTCAGAATGTTAGGAGTTGGAAGGGACCTCAAAAGATCATCTAGTCCAACCCCCCTGCCACAGCAGGATTCCCTAGACACAGAAGAGCATCCAGATGGGTTTTGAATACCTCCAGAGAAGGAGGCTCCACAACCTCTCTGGGCAGTCTGTTCCAGTGCCCTGTCAACCTCGCTGTGGAAAAATTTCTACTTGTTTTCACATGGAACCTCCTATGCTTCATCTTACAACCATTGCCCCTTGTCCTGTCACTGGGCTTCACTGAGAAGAGCCTGACCCCATCCTCCTGACACCCACCCTTCACATATTTAAAAACATAAATGAGGTCACCCCTTAGTCTCCTCTTCTCCAAACTAAATGGACCCAGCTCCCTCTTTTCCTCTCTTCCTTCCTACCTACCACCAGGCTACTCAAAGAACCAAATTCACTTGTAGTAAATCCAGCCCTCACTTTGGGAAAATTCTGCTCCTCCTGTTCCCCTGAACAACTGACATCTAGGACAGAATTTTGCTGTGACTTTTAAGCTGTCTCTGCAATGAAGCAAGAAGTAAAACACCCTGAAACAGCTGAAAGGACTCTGAGTGAAAGAACGGGCCCCGAGCCATGCACACAGGGACTTGACCATCCAGACATACAAGTGTGAGACAAAAGGTTATTACGCATCTACCATATCAGCATAGTCAGCTGAAAGTTCAGGTTTCCCTCCAAATTTCACATTACATGCAAAGTTTTAAAGTCTTTCTACCCTCACCCCCTGAAAAAGACTGTCAAATGTTTTTGCATAACAGCAAAAATTAGGCTGTGATTCTAAAAATACTGGGAAGCTAAACCCATGGTTTTTCACTGAATATGATGAAACTGAAAGTATTTAAACTTATGCTTATCTCTGCAGTTCTAAAATTGCTGGGAGTAGGATCAAAGTTCAAAATGATAAGCTATAGCAAGAATTGGTCCTTGTCATATGTTTGCATAACACCTAGCAAAATGGAGGCCTCATCCTGCTTAACCTCCTAAGATTCAGCATGAAAAGAAACACTTTTATCAAATATAAATCCATATGTATATAATATGAAGTGTCCAGTCCTACTGGTATGGAATACTACAAATTCCACATGAAATAGCTTAAAAGGGAGACTATTGCAGGATCAAGCCCTAATTAATTTTTTATTCCTATTTATTGAAAATAAATGACAGGTAGACCATCCATAAGTTTTTTAAGGTGCTAATCATTAATTTTAGCATTGTGCTTCTAAACAAGATAAGCATTGCCTTCCATTTTACAGATTGAAAAGCTGAAAAAGGGAAGTGAAATTAGTTTCCCTGAGCTACAGAAGGAGATGTTGCTAAAACATGAATGCAAGGCTTAGGGGGTTGCTGTGAATGACAGACCAGGGACAAATTTTTAAGGTCAGTATAGTAAGTGTAATGACTATCTGAATTCTTTTGCATATAAATTCCTTCTTTCAGACTCATTATTTCCACAGTTAATGAGCTGAGATACTTCACCATGGCCATGGCAGGATGCTTTCAGACCTTGATCAGACCCAGGTTTCTTCAGTCCTCATAGGCAAAATGTGACACTTGTCTTCAAAGCCCAGCCTCAGGGTAAAACAGTTTGCTTTTATTACCTGCAGGCAGCAAATTACCTATTGAAGCTATACAATATGTTGGGAGAAGGGAGGGACAGGATTTTTTTTTTTTCACATATCTCCACATGCCATATTTCCTTGTGCTTTGCTGTGTTCCCAGTAGTCTTAATTTTGCCAGCTTTCTTTCACCAAGAGATTACCTTCATCCTCTCCTGCCTCTGGGGTTCTCTGGTAACTCTGTGGTTCCCCACAACATGCGGTTTGTCCACACTATCCGTTTTCTCTTGCTCCCCACCTCTATACTTGTTGTTTTACTTTGTAGATGGTTGCTCATTCATTGATTCAAGGCCATCAATAGAAAAGTTATCAAATATAAAGACCCCAGGAATAAACATGACAAGAGAAAAAAGAAAAAAGCAAAAAGCTGCACAGAAATTTTCTAAAATCATTTTATTCCAGTGGCACAGTACAGTTTCTGACCTTAAGCAAAGGAAAGTTGATGACTTTAATAGAGTTTCTCCATGAAGCTTTGCCTTTCTTTTCATTCCTGAAAATTAAACACCTATTCCTGCTAATATATTTTTTCATTCTTTCTTTTTAAGGAAGACACTCCCTCCCCCTGTCAGAGTAATCACATCTGTGATTTACAGGGTTGGCTTCAAGCTACTAGCCTGGGCACTAAACAGCACTTAAAGGAAATTAATCTGAATTTTCCTTCATAGAAAGGGCATATTTTCACTTTATTTTTAAATTAAAGAAGGAAAAGGAGAAAGAAGGGGGAACAGAGAAGGATGAAGAAGGGTGGGGCTCATTATGAAACTGCAGGGCAAAATTGGTTCGCATTAGAAATGCTTCAGAGCTCAACATTAACTTTGTTCCTTCACAGTAAATAACCTAGTGAGCAATAAGAAATGTATAAGTACTGCCAAGGGGGTTGTAGATTGGTAGACACAGGGGTTTGCTTAATGTATCCCTCTACATGCATATTGTAGTTGATATTAAAAATTGGATATTAAAGTTTGCCTTGGACTATTCTATTTATTATTTGTGCTGTGATGGAGAATTAAATTCTGCATCCTGTGTTTTATGGGTGGTTAAACTAGATAATCTAATCATCCCTCCTGGCCCTACACTCTACACAGCCGGAGGTTGCAATAGGGATTGGAAGGCTCCATCTTATTAAATACCAAAGCAAATTCACCATTATTATTTCTTGCTTGTAAGAATGCATCAAAAGGAAGGCCTTGTTAGATGATCTACAAACACAAAGTCAAGGTACAGTCTCTGCTGAGAAGTCTTTGCAGCTTAAGGTCTTAGAAACAGACCACAGGGGAGGAAGGAGACAAATTAATGTCCTCTTTGATGCCAGTCAGTATGATAAGCCTGGATCCTGGCTTCATAAAAGTCCTTTCACAGAAACTGTTACCATTCATGAGATGCTTAACTCTTCGATAGACTAAGGATGGCTATCCTGTACCTCAAGGGCTACAGCTGGACTTTGGGAGAAAGGGATCACACAACTAACAAGGTTGGATGGACATGTGTTGGCCTCTGCAGAGCCACCCAGAAGTCTCTGCTGCTCTGGAATCTACAGGCTAAAGCCCACCCCTCCTTTTCCTCTGATATCCAAGGGTGGGAGACATAGCCATCCCACTGGCTTGTTCTGCCTCTGTAGGACTGGCTGCAGATGAACCATAGTGCCGAGAGGCTTACCCCTGGTCAGGAACAGAGAATAAATGAGCTGAACCATGTTTGATTAGAGGTCTGTGGATTGTCTTTTAGCTGAAGTTCCCCAAGAACAGAGAAAATGGACAGGTTTAAACTTGGTTAAATGGCAACTGCAATGAGTGAAAGTGTCAAACAGCCACAAAAAACAAGTAAAGTTCCCCCCCCCAAAATGAGTGAATGCTGCTCACAGTAATCATAAAATCATAGTAAATCATAGCAGTCTTTATTGGGGCTTTGGTGTGTGCTATCTAGTTCTTCCTAATGAATTTGTGATGCTGCCAGGTGATTTCAGTGTTTTCTCCATGCCTCTGTGTAAATCTGTTTAGGACTGCGAAGGCCAAAAAAATTATATCCAAACTGCTGGATTCTTAATTTGGGGATGTCAGATGCTCATTCACAGTCTGTGTCCATTATCCCATTTGGGACCTGTAATGGATGACTGAGATCCATGATATCTGTGTCTCCTGTCCTGTAGCCTTGCCCGCAGCCCTTCCCAGCCTTTGTTTCAGTTGTGCTCTCTAGGAAAAGCACATTACCTGTTGTGTGCTGTGCTATTCACATCTAAGTGGTGACCTTTTAGGAGTTAACAGTTTCACTGAAGGAGGGGGAAAGAAAAGAAAAAAAAAAAAAAATGGTTTGGTTGGGGGTTTTTTTGTTGGGTTTTTTTTTTTAAAGTTTCACAGATGGAGATCATATGTGCCATGTTATTAACACTTGGGAAGATGGGGAAGGGCTGGTATTTGAACAGGCTTTTGCTTTTTTCTCTACAATGGCAAAGAACCCAAATTCCAGATTCTCGTGCTGCTAAAGGTCAAACAACTTCAACAAAAAACCATGGGAATGGCCATATTGTCAGACACCATTTAGCACACAAGCCCTTAGGGAAAAGTAAAACTAAGCAATTAAATATGATGTTTCCCCTGTGCCTCCTGTGGTCTGTCTGTTTAATAAGTCCAAAAAGCTCTCTTTTCCAAGTATTTCTCTAGCCTTCCTTTAGACCCATGTACATCTGCATCCAAAATATCACCAGGAAATCAAATATACAGGTCTATCACAAATTTTGTGAAGAACTGGTTCCTCTTGCTCATTTTAAATCTGGCTCCCACTACAATGGGAATCTTGGACTCTTAGTCTTTGGCCCCTTATTTCAAAGCAGATGGTAAACACTACATCCCTCTCCTCTGTTTCTAGATATTTAGACTCACTTCTGTTACTACTTGTTCTCAATATACTTCCCAGCATTTTAGTTTTGGAAACATCTGTCTGGCCTCTCCTCCCTAACTGCTTGCTTAGCCGGGCCTTGAAAGATTTGAGGCAGCTTTGATTCTCTCATTTCTCTCAGATATTGTCTCCCTCTCTCAAAGGTTGATTGTTCATAATTTATTTTCTGTCCTTTTTTAATTGTAATTATACTTCTCATAAGACAGCTATTGTGTTTTATGTACACAAAAACTTAACTGGAAATGTAATGTCAGCATAGCAATGGACATGTCACCATGCATTCATTTCCCTTCCACTGCTCATAAATTCATACAACAACAAAAATTACCAAGTTGACTACATTTAAAAGTCACCTCTTATCAACTCTTTCTTTATTTTGTCTTCAATCAGGAATTATGTCCTGGTTTCCAGGGAAAGGAAAAGTCTTTTGTAGATGGGGAAGGAAATGGGATGCTGGCTAGATTTTCTCTTCTATTTTGTTTTAAATATCCTTTATATTTTATATGGCAGAAAACAGGCCTGCTTTATACAACAGGCCAGGACAAAATATGCAGTGTTATTCCTTTCCCTTTTCTCATTTGTGCAAAAGCAGGAGGGTGCTACATTTTCTGAAAGGCAGAACAGATTTATCTGTCACTCGCAGAGCTTGTCTATTATATGCTGCTGTTGTCCCAGGGATAGTGCCTCAATAATATAAATGTAATAGAGGCAGTACAAATACATGGCATTAAATCAAAAGTCAACTCTGACCTTTAGAGGTCAAAGAATCCAAAGCAGAGAGTCACAGATGTTCTTTTTGAAGCTCCCTGGAGATTCCCTATATCATGTCCAAGAAAAGCTCATGATACTTGAAGCATGTTTTCAGACTGTAGGGTGTTGACGCCATATGCTTGCTGGCTCTTGAGGGAGCTGGTGGATCCCCCTCAACCCAGGGCAACAGCACCCCTGTCCCAAGAACCCCACCCACTGCTGCCCCCTTGAGCAGTAAGTTTGTCCTTACTGCAAAAAGCAGGAAGGAGGCTGCAGTTACTGTGTTTTGGCTATGAAAGTCATGCACCTCCTTTTGCTGTACAGTGTTTTCATAGTCTTGCATCCATTTTGTGATAAGAAATAGCAGTACCTTGAAGGAACCCTGAGAAGAAAGCTTCTGTTTTCAGAGCACATACTGGAGAAGGGACTAACTTAGAAATGGGGGGAGGGTTCTTCTGTTCTCTCCCTGGTAGAGACGCGTCTTGAAAGCCCTGAGCCTGCTTAAGACACAGTACAAGTCTGTGTCCTGAAACAACATGTGCTCCATGGACACAGCAAAACTTGAAATACTTGAAGGCCACAGCAGGCCTGAAATAATGGAGAGAATTGGAGCAATGCCACCCAGGAAAGACTCCCCAGACCAAGTGAGGTCTTGGGATTAAGGTGAAGTTTGACTGAGGAAAGATACCATCCCACCAGCACATCAGTACACATCCATGCTTTGACCCGGAGTGCTACCGAACAGCAGTCTTAAGGACCAAAAAATGAATGCCATGTCCTGCCTGGAGGGTGGTCCAGGGATCAGCAAAGCTGGACCCTGAGGTGACATTGCAGGGAATCCGCCCCATCACTGCAAAGTCACCCCTGTGAGGACACAGCCTTACCAAGGTGTTGTATTTATTTTTTAGTTTCCTCATTGCTGTTTTTCTGTCAGGTCAAGAAGCTGAACTGGTGACATCCAGGACCATTACAAGGGAAGTGTGGAAAGGTGTCACTGGAGCCTGCAATGCCTCTGTTGGCATTGACCTATGTCATTATAGCCAGGTATTGAAACAAGCATCACAGAAGTATCTGAACAAAGAGAAACATGGGATTTCCCAGGAAGTTTTCTTATCCAAGTGTAGCATTAATTAAATCTGACCCTCCTTATCTTGTGGAAATAACAGATTTTGCTCCTTGAGGTGTCAGGTCTTTAGGTTAAACAAATTAACAGACAGGTAAGATGTAAAATATTGTGTGGCCCAGAAGGGCTAATACTCAGTTTAATGTTAACTGTGCCATTCCAAAGCAGGTTAATTAAAGTAATAGTTTAGTTTTCTCCTTTTTATATACATTTGTTCAAAGAAAATTATTACTTTGAATATTTCCCTGTGTTTTCATTAATTATGCAACCTATTACAACAAGGAATTAATTAGGAAATATATCTGGGTTTGAAACTTCAGCACTGTGTTTTCACAAAGGGTTTTCATCTTCTTGAGACAAAGATCGCTTTCAGCTATAATTAAGGCTGATAAACCTGGTAAAAAGGAAATTAACAAAAGTCACAGTGTGCTGAGTATCTCAAAGGGCTTCTGAAAATATTCTTGTGGAAATCTAAAGAAAAACCAAACACAAACACACATAAGCAAATACTCCTCAGGAAATTCTTAATTATACCAAAAATCATGAACTTCTTATCAAATTGAACATTCCCTCTTACTTTCCACACTTTGATCTTTCATGCCATTGAAGCACTGCTGAGTGAGAGGGGAAGTCACTTTTCCACTTGTATTAAGGAAAGCAGCAATCAGCAATAAATTCCTAGAAAACAGCTTGTACAAATCATTTCCTTAATCAAGAGACCTCGGAAGCACTACCTGATTTACTGCTCCTTTTTTTAATGCATGTTTGTCTTTGGGAATAGGTGTCAGTACCCCAATGTCTTCTCCCAGGTTCTGCCATTGATTTATTCTCAAGCTCTGAACAAGTCGCTTAACCTATTTCAAACTCATTTTTTCTTCCTATAAAATGAACATATGAATTTCTTTATCTGACTCTGAAGTTGACTCTGCCTATAGCAAATGTTTATAAAGTTCTCTCAGAACTAGTACAAAAAGTGGGCTACCATACAAATCACAAGTATTGACATATAAGGATGTTTCAATTCCAGCCAAGTTCCTATGGGAACCTCCTTGTTCAGTGCCCTGAAATAGTGAAGGATCTTGTGCCATATTTAGCATCACCTATGGACTGTCCATGAAGAGTAATCACCTGCATTTAGTCTGTAACCCTACAAGGTAGGTTCAGATTGAAAAGTCTCTTAAAACGACCAAAAAAAAAAAGTTCAAAATACCATCGGACAAGATGTTATAACTCTTACACATGACATCTTTACCATTCCAGCAAGAAGCATTCTGTTCCAACTGACAACAAGGTGCAATCCCACCAGCCATTTTCCTCTCTCAGGTAAGCACTTTCTAGAAGACCATGAATCTTCCCTAAAACATTGTCAGACTCCACTCTCCAAAAACTTAGGGACTAAATTTGAAATGTTGCAGTCTTCATGTTGTCAATCCTGACAGAGTACTGGATGTGACACATTGGGGTAAGTGAAGAGAGCCTGTAAAGCAAGACTGATGTGATGCAGAACTAATGGGATGCTGACATGGCCCATATGCTTAACAGGCACATCACCTACTGAGTCATTAATAGGGGTAACAAATGGCACTCCTAGAGGGCCTCATCCCCTAGTTCCATAAGCCTGGGAAAATGTACAGATCCACCTCAAGTTTGACAAAAAGGATAAATACAATGATTTCCTTACTCATTATTGAGTTTGAAATTACTATTAGCCTGCCCCAGCAGATGTTGCTGTCTATCCAGAAAGACAGGGGCAGATGGCTTCTCTACTGATGCTACAGAGAAAATTGATTCCCTGCTATTTCCTTAAATAGTAACTGTTGTTGTTAAGAGGAGGAAGTAATCACACTGCCTTAGGAGTAAAACGTTGAAATTCAAAATACCATTGAGTTTCCCAGTTCCCCAGTTTGTTTTGTGGAAGCTGCACCTTTAGACAAACTGACCAACACAAGGGGCCAAGATACACTGTTAGCTTCTCAGAGGGAAGCTGTGGTTATGCAAAGTGCACTCTGGCAGGTCTCCTCCAGACTGTTTCTGCCACCTAATATTATGGTAGGAGTTAGAAGCTTTGTGCAGCACAAGTCAGAGACCAGAACTGCACCAACTGTTGTTTTTGTCACAGCTTTCAAGAAGACAAGAAATAACGCCCAGGAAAATCAAGGAATTTAGGAGACAAAGACATGAGAGTGCCTTCCATTCTGATAAGAATAGACCAGAAAATAATAGGGTTTTTTTTTCTTCTAATAATGTGTATCTGTTGACAAGAAGGTTATTAACCACCCCATTGAAACTCTTTTTCTCTGTCCATATTTAAATGCTCCATGTGTTGATCAAAGGATGACATAACTAAATGTTCTTCAAATACTCAAGCCACATTAGCTGAAAGCCTTATTTTGTTCTTGTTGGTTTTGCATTGTATTTCAAACAAATCATGAGCTAATTAATTATTTAGCAAGTACTAACTTCCCAACCATCCTCTGTACACAAAGTGATTCTGATTCAAGCAAATGTCTTTTTGACAAATGGCTTCAGCCTGCCTGATTTATCAGCATAATGTAAATGGGTACTCTGACAATGTGATATGTACCTTTCTTTGTGTTGGTGGTCTTATATTCTTGGATGCTTGCAAGGACATGAAGGGAAAAGGTTTTGTCTGAGAAGAAAAAATGTGATCTATATCAGTTTGGACATATGTGTCTTGACAGCACCCATTCCCAAAGAAGCAATAAGACATAGAATTTTGGCTGTGTGTTCCATAGTGAAAGACATATGTTGACTCTAAGGCAAGAAAATAAAGAATATAATTGCAGCTAAGTGAGACTATTAAATTACCAAACACAAAATAACTCCTCAAATCATAAATTTCTTCCAAAGATGCTCATGTGAAATGAGATTTTATACAGGGCATGATAACATGACAGTAGGTTAAATTCCACAAACAAAACCTTTCCCCCTCTTGTGCACATGGAGACAGGAGGTCCCACAGCAATAAGTCACTTCCTACAGCAAGAATCTGTCCTTTTCACTCTCGTTTTGCAATATTGTTGCTTTGGCTGAGATGAAGACCCTCTGCCCATTGGACATAGATTTCACTGTTGTGGGTGGGTTTGGCATACTGTCCAGCCACCTAGATAAAGACCTGTTCTGACTCAAGCCTCATGTAGGAGTTCATGACTGTGTCCTCCTCTCAAATCTCAGACCACAGGCACAGCACGTGGCATTACATATGTGACAAATGCCAGATCTTCCTTCCTGACCTTCAGCTGATTAGTTTCTCTTTATTGTAACCCAGTGTAAACCTCTTCCTTCAGCTGAACTAGCAGCTTTAATTAGAAAAATAAAATTAAAAAATTGTGTTTGGTTTCCCAGAAAGAAAACATTTCCAAATTCTGTTACTTTGTCTTAAATATACAACTACAGGTCCCCGAAATTCTGTTCTCTCTGTTTCCATCTAGACTGTCAGATCATACAATAAATGCAAAAGAAAAATAAAAGTCTCTCTTAACTTTTCAGAACCCTTATTTTTAAAAAAAATACAAAGGGCTTGAAAGGGACTGGGCTTACTCTGTTGTCAAGGTACCAGTATTTTATAAGAATTACTGCCCATATTCATCCTAAGAGAACTGTGACTGAAAATACAGAATCTCATTCATACGCATAGTTGAAAAGATTTCAAGGTTTAACAAGAAGCATCACAGTAGCATGAAAACAAATTTGCTACCCTTTCTCAAAGGATTTTATTATTTTTATCAGCTCTAGTTGCCTCAGGATGTCACTGTGTGAGATACTGTGTAAACATGGAGCAGGTTTCTGTTAGAAAAGATTATGTTAAAGCAGATTCCAAAAGGTGAAGCATCAAAGGAGGGAAATAAGAAGGAAATCAGGGCATAGGGAAATAGTTAGATGTTGAAAAAGAAATATTCTAGTAAAAGGCTGCACCATAACTCCAGAGTTCCTAAGAAGCAACTGAGGACTGAAAACATGATAGCTTTTTCCTCTGTCGGTACACAAACTGTGTGCCACATTTCCCTTGTCCATGAGACATATTTGGCCATTGTTCTATTTGTCAGTTAGGAGCTAAAGACATGTGATATCAGACCACTGGGAATAACAGTCCAACCCCTTGCATAGTGGCTGGAGGGAGGCCAGGCAAATTCTCCTGGGGGACACCGCGAGGGTAACAATAGAAGCTTTTTCCCATGGTCAGAAAGGTGTCAAACTGCACCTCAATGAGGCATTTTACTTAACCACAACTCTTTCCAGTTAGTGGAGATGTGCTTATTTTCTGCCTCTCGCCTTGGAATCACCTGGGGACGCCTTCTCCACATCAATTTCCCTACATCATTTTTCCTTCATTACTTGTTTAGGTACTTTGAGGACTGCTGGTGAAAATTGTTCTATAAGACAGATAGCATTATTCTTAAAAACATGCTTTTAAAGTATTGGGAAAGGTTCATAAATGGAGGGTGATCTTATGCAGGTGGAGATGCAAGGGATGAGGATTTCCTCAAGTTCATCCAGTGATATACTGGTAAATTAGCAATAAAACAGGATTCAGCTGGTAAAGGCAGAAAAAGAAACACAGTTGACAGTGTATTTGAATCACAGATTTTCATTCAGGCCAGTCTTTATGAATAAGACAGGTTATTCTCTGCTTAATGGTTTAAACTGAACCAATGGAGCAGAATTTTTGCATACAAACGTCTTCTGGAAAGCAATTTCTCCATAAACAATCCTTCATTCCTTATCATTTACACATGAGAAACACATCCCACTAGGTCAGGACAAAAAAAAAAAAAGAAAAAAGAAAAACATCACAAACACAAAGAACAAGCTCAAAATGTTCTACTGGTTCTGAGATATATGCTGTTGTTCTTCCTAATTATTCTTCTAGTTGCAAACATCGTTAGTTGCAAATGTCTCTTTCCCTGGAGTACAGAAATGAGAAGCAAGTCTATTTTGAACAAACATTAAAAAAACCCCAACAAAATAAAACAAAAAAAAAAAACCCAGCTATAATATATGAATGATGCTTTTCTCTTGAATTCCATCTGCATGTATTGGCAGCATTTCCACAAGCTTATTTTTTTAATTTCCCTAATTTTCCATTGGGAAAATGATACAACTGAACGGGCCTTAGTACATTAATGAGATTGGAGGCAATTCTTCCTGTATTCCTGTCAGATAGAGATACTGAGGAAAAGATAAGCAAGTGTACTTCTTTTCCAGAGGTTGGGACAGCAATAGTTGGATTGAATTTAATATGCATTTCTTGTTTCTGTACAGGCTTAGCTCCACAGAAACAGGTGTCATGTTAGGAGCATGGAAACATCTAACCATCTCTCAATATGGTCTCCAGCTGTTAGCTTTTAACATTTTTCTTATTTTCTACTAATCATTGTCTTGCCACAATGGCATAAGGAACCTGCAATTTGGGCTATGAATGACAATTTTGGAAGCTTCCATTTTAGAAGCAAAAAGATTAACCTACCAGAGAAAACATCTGTTCAACTTGGGGAGAGGTCATTAAATCTTTTGAGGACTGCTTCTATTTCGAATAGGAATACTGTGTACAGTGGTCTGAGCCTTTATAATCTTTTTTTTTAAATTGCTTATGCCATTAAAATCCTGGTGTAAAAGACTTGAGTGCTTCTGTCATTGGCTCTGTGCTTAGAGAAAATGAAGATACTGTTCTTTGGTCTTTAAAGAAAAGCATCATTGAACTGTTCTAATATCTTGCAGACCATACTGCAATTCTTCCACTCCCTGAATTAATGGCAACATGAACAAGGGCAATTATCAAAAAAATGTTAGGATCATGCAGCATAAGATGCACTTTATTTCTTTGACAAGCATAGTTTATTTTTAATTATTTCTTTTGCTTTACAGTACATTAATAAATGCTCTGGAGTATATTTAGTTTAAGTAATGAAATCTTAGTAATACCAGGCTTCACTACAAGCTTCTGATGCTTGCTGACAAAGAGGCAGGGACCTTGGGGGAGATTTTGTTCACAAAAGATTCTTCTATGGAAATTAGCAGCCCATAAATTAATGAGATTCTCCCAGAAGGGGGGATGCTGCTCAGCTAATATGAGCTTTCAGGATTTGGGAACCCTTTTCAAGTTAGTATACAAACTTCTTTGAAATTCAGTGTAGAAAGAGACTGACTTGTCCTCATCCCTTCCTAATAGAGGAAACCAGGCTGCAGAGGCAGCAGAAAACACCTCCAGCCTGATTATAAATAGTCCCAGAATGGTGTTAAAAGCTAAAACAGTAACCTCTATGGCACTATCATTAGTGTGAGTCAGTACCCATCAAGGTCTGATTATAATGACAGCGGCAGAATCCCTACACCTTTCCTACAAGGATCCCAGCAGAACAAATATGTTGCTGGATGAGAAGAGGGTTAGGTTTTCCCAGCCCCAGGATCTGGTATATCACTACTCTAAGGTGACCTCTAGGACAGAAACCTCCAGGGTTTCAGCAGGATTTCACTGCCAGATCCCATGGCTCACACCGCATGACTTCAGTCACTGTTGGCTGGACATGCCAAATATTGTAAAACCACTACAACTCAAAACAACCGCCTTTTGCCCCTGACTTCCTGACCTCTCCCCAGTGGAGGAGGAGAAAAGGGAGAAAGGACTGTCCAAAGCAGGTGGAATACACACAGAATCAAGTGTTGGCAGTAATTTGGAGGACCCATCCATGCAATAGCACACCAATTTGTTTTCTTTCAACAGCAATGATGGGTTGCCTGAGGGTGGAATAAAGGGAAGGAGACTGCAGTAATAGAAGGAAAATGAAAAGGAGATGGAGAACAACTATGAAAACAACTCTGTGGTTGAATTTCTAGTCACAAGAGAGATAAATTACAGCCTTCTGCTTAATGCAGACAGTAAGGCACTGAAGTCAAAGTGAAAACTGAAGCTTGATAGAGACAGCAATAGACCTACCAACCTCCTTATCTTTGAACTGACATCATTCGATTTCCACCAGTGTGATGGAGGAGTTTGACACATCTCTGTGGGGGATGGATGCACCTGCAGCTTAATAGCCATTCCTTCAGCTGCACAACTCCCTCTGCATCAGCCTGCTTTCAGCTCCACTTTACATAGGTTATTTCTTGTGCTGAGATGAGTCAGACTTGTATTTCAGGGTGGAAAGCCTTGTTTTAAATCCCTTCAGGTTATATTTCATGATCCATGAGAATATATGTAATTATAAAATTATGCACTGAAGGCTGGTGCTTTTACAGCACCTAACATGATAAGGTTGTCATCCATAAGCAGATATCTGAGAAATTACCATGTGCCAGCAGCAGTGGTAAAAGTGCAAGCTAGCTATTCTTGCATAAGTTTCTGAAGAGTTCAAAGGAAAAATGCAGTTCATGCATGAACTTCTACCAGATACTTTCTCCTAGCCTCCCCACAAAAAAATGGAGAGGCTTTCTGCCCCTCTTCTTCATTCCCTTATGAAAAGTCTGTGAAGGGGATAGATAGTACAGTCAAGTATCTAACTGAAGACTACCCATCCTCCATCTCCCTCACTAACCAATTCAGCCTGATTTCTTAAACTGTGTAAGCATGTTCCCTTGCTAACTGCAGCTAAAATCAGTCACAAAGAGATGGCAATCACTCAAGACAAAGTCAGGGCAAAGACTATCCTGCACTTCATAGCTTTCAATGCAGCAGAGAGTCTCTGAAAAAAAAAATGAAGTCCTCTGAACTGCAGGATGGTTCACAACAATCAGATCAAAGGATCATTTTCTATGTCTGACAGTTGCCACTCTTCTACCAGTCAAAAAGTGGGAGGTACAGGATTAGTCCCATAATGCTTGCTGTTAAATTATTCCAGTCCAAAGTTTCTTATACTAGCAAGAAGTCTCCTTTGCTCTCAGTTTGCTTCTTTGAGGCATGGACCTGGCTAATGCCTTTAGCAAGTGTTGTGGCATTGAACATAGTGCAGTTTGAGGAGGGCTATGAAGTGAGGCAGGGAGAAGCCATACTTTGCCTTCAGCTTTTGGAGAGAAAATGTGAAATGGGAAATTATACTTAGCACTTTGTTGTTCAAGATTTCCTATCCAATTTCAGCTTATAACATGATTTACATGGCCTGGAGCACATGTATAGGAGGCAGCATGCTTTTTCTTACTTCTGATTTTGAGGTAATTATGTTTAAAGTGGAAAGTTTTTTACTGTCCTTTGTATAACTTCCAGCAATAAAGATATTGTATAACAAAAGCATCTTAAATAAAAATGAGGAAAAAAGTCAATCAAGAAGCAAACTAAGGGACATCTTCTCCATGGAAGGATATGACACCCAAGGGCCAGATTCACACACTCTGTGTCACTGTAGAAGCCCTGCAGGTACAGCTAAATGTTGTTGAATAGCATGTATAGATTTCCCTCACATGGAAGACAACCATCAAAGCTTCCAAATTCCTCCTAAACACAGCCCTCTCCAAGGTACAGCTGTGGAGGAAGAGCATGGCAACAGATGTGAAGCTGTGAGACATTATGCATTAATTAAAATAGCCTTGAGTTACTATTATGTCTAACAACTCATGTTATTAATGTCTCTATCCTTCCCAAACAACATCCTTCCCAGCACAGCCCTTTCTGTCACAACATAAGCAATCTTCCTCAGCTTTTGTTTTCCTGTTCTAGGGCCACAGCCTCCCAGGTCTTATATCATACAATGCAGAAACATGCTTAAGTGAGAGGAGGATTAAATACAAAGCATGGTTTTCCACATTAAAGTAAGTCTAGACCTACTCAGAAGTAGACTCACAGGTACCTAAAGCACTGTGCAAGAGAAATACAGTGATGTTTGGTAACTTTCAAACAAATGATCAGCTGAGCACAGGTTACACATGCAACTTCCTGTCACTTAAATTCAGCAAAACCAAAACAGTTTTGCCTGAACTGGGACTTGAATCTTATGTCACACACCTGTAGCCCTGGAGGGATTTAGAAACAGATGATGATGCTATGATGAACATTTCCAAGTCCCAGGCATAGATAACCATGTTGTAATCCTATGTCACAGAGCCACTACCCCAAGTGTTCTACCACATTATTCATCAGAGCTTGGCTTTTGGAGAGCTTCTGTGAGAGACCTCTCCATAATGATATGCAATTATCTCTAAAGTCTTATTCCAGTTCTCTGGCTGGAGAAAAGACCAACCTAGGATGATACTGATTGAATGTTATTCAGTGACTCTCACATTCAGTGAAATTTAACAGCAGGATGAAAAATTTGGTTGATTCACCCTAGACTAGTAGTGTGTCCACTATAAACATGGTTTTAAACCCTGCTGTGACTTTCTGAATAATGATACATCCAGTACTTTTTTTGGTTTTGAACAGTATTTAACCTGTCCTCTATTTGGTTTTAAAAGCAAACAAGAATTGGACTAAAATGCAGAGGATATGTAATCTGTGATTTAAATTCAATAAAGAAATGAAAGAATAAAGATCATGTGTAGGCCATACAGTTAAGCTTAAAAGCTTTGCATAAAAGCAATAGCACAGTATCACACTGTTGTATTATATAGTAGTAGATAGGAAAACAGAAGAATCTTCTTTGTCATAGTTTGACATATTGTTAATACCAATATGATAAAAGAAACTGCATGCATACATATGATTTGAAGGGCACAAGTAGTTCCCTCTTGGATCTGCTAGGAAGAGGTTGTACACCCATCTGCATCAACCATAGTCTTACATTTATGTTTTGCAGCTGTTGTTCTTAGTCCTTATCTGAGATAGAAAAGAAGAAGAGGTCTGAATAAATCCCCTCTGATTTGTAATTTAGAAATATATTACATGTTCATCACACACTCTCTGAGAGGATTCCGGTGTAGCTTGATTGCTCTTCCCAACCTTTGAGCAACAGGTCAAGGATTAAGTATTCCAGATCTCAGACTTGTTACTTTCTAATTCTTCCACCAATTTATTTTATATCATAATCTCATTTCTCTGCTACAATGAGAAGTTGCTCCTGACTAAATCCATCCTTCTAAAGCCTCTTGCAGTTCCCTCAGCCCAGACTGTAATGCAGACATGAACATGTGTATGTGCCTACAATAAAATAAACATGTCATTCAAAGATGACTTTTCATGGTAGACCTCTGGACTTGTCTTGGTTCAGCTCTCCAAGCAAAAAATGGCCTGTGCTGTCTCTAGAGAAGACCTGGATTTACAGTATTTTAACTCCAGCCACAGGATAAAGCTGAGAATGAAATTCATATCAACCAAGATGAAGCAATAACAGTGTGTCTTATACAACAGTGATATTTCTGCCTGGCTTTCACAGAGCTGTCTGGGGTTTGTGGGGGTTTTCATTTATTTTTTTTCCCATACAAATATATAGGCGCAAGTATCCAAGAGTAATTTGAATTCTTCAAGTTTCTGAGTGCAGTCAGTTGCTTAAATATTTGAATGACCTCCAGTGGAGAAGTTATTCAATTCCCCAAAGGAAAACGTAGCTTGTTATGCCAGGTAAAGAGACGATATTATTGGAAAGTTGACACCAAATTCTAGGCTCCTTGGTTGCCATGATACCTGACTGATAATGCTGTCATTTTCTCTGTTAAATCTAAGGCTTGCTGCTCACCTTCATCAACACTGGTATAATTTTCATTTTCTTCATTTCACTTAAGAAACAACTTGAGCATTTATCACATCTTTCATTGCACATGGTTGTAGACCTTGAAAATCCTGTTGTACTCAGAGGATCTAAATGCATTTTGAACAGCAACTCAGTGCCAGTCAGCTGAAAGGCAGGCAGAAATTGTAGGCACCGGGAATAGGTGAAACACTAACATTTTTGCATGTGTATGGGTATCCTTATTCAATCAAAGAACAATCATTGATTACCATAATCTTACTGCCCACTATGCAAAAACCAGGGGTGTAACACAGTCTCTGTTTGAAAGACAGGGAAACTAAACCACATGAACTGATATATGACACATGGAAAGCATAAATCAACACTGTGACTAAAATCCTAATTGACAACTTATAGTTCATACTAACTTTTTTTTTAAATCAAAGTTTGAAAGAAAATAAAATCATCATGAGAAACTGAGGCTACTAGTATACAACTTAGGATGTTTTAATTAAAAAACTTGATGATGACCAAGTGAAATATTTCCATAAAGACAATTATCAAAAGACAGTATGGGAGAGAAGAAGGGAGGACATGAGTGGGTGTTTTTCAAACATATATAATTCCTTAATGTATTGGTAAGACAGAGATGCAAGAAGAATGTTTTGTGTCAGACCTGAAAGAAGGGAGACGCTTGTCACAGAGCATTGGGATGGTTAGGAGAAATCACAATCACAGAACCACAGAATCCCAGAATGTTAGGAGTTGGAAGGGACCTTGAAAGATCATCTGATCCAACCCCCCTGCCAGAGCAAACCAATCATATCAGTTAACTGCAAGCATAGAATCAGTGAGGAGCTCTCAGGAGCTCCTGCCAGACATTACATCATCAGCTGGTCCTTCCCTCCATGTAGGCTGAGCTGCAACAAGATGAAATAGTACATGAGCTCTGTGAATATTCACCAACAGAGTGGTCATGCTGGACAATGAGGTCTCTAGTAGTGTCACAGAAAAGACTCATCTCCTATACAGGTAAGAATGAAAGAGTATGAGTTGGATCCAAAAATACCCCGACTCCACAATTCAGAGCTCTTCTGAATCAGATACACTAGCATCACTATTCATTTCCCTTTCTCCTTTTTCTTACCAAATTAGCACCTCATTTAGCATCTGCCACATTTAGCCCCTCATTACATGACACACAGCCTGGTAATCATCACTGCAGGGGAATCTGCAGATGTTCTACAGAAAAATCTAACTTCTCCACCCATGACACTGAGCTCTCCTGGAGACAATCTCTTTGTTATGAATTTGTACATATGCAAACAGCCACAGGCAACATAATCCGTTTTCAGGTTGTATTTCCTTGACAACAGAAGTGCAGCCACCTCTGCTGCAGGAGGAAGAAATATGTGACTGCAGATAGTGGAACACCTTTCAATTTTTTTACCCCATCTACTTAGACTGTGTTAGCAGCACAGATTTATGGTCCTTCCCTTAGTTTCTACCAGGACACCTAAGTGCTATCTTTTAGGAGTATAAAATTGATCAGTTCTGGAGGATGAAGACAATGGTGATATGGACCATGTTCCACCATTGTACAGGAGCTCAGAGGAGGATATAGGACAAGTTTGAGTCTGATATGGGTCAAAAGTGTTTGCTGTTTTATTTTTTAAAGGAATAATATGTAGAGTACAGCCCTTGAAATAAATATCCTGAAATCTGTGCCAGCTGTTTGTTTGGAGGTCTTTCACAGACATTGGTAATCCATTCCAGCAATCATACAGTTAGATAAGACAGGAAAGCCTAAAGGCTAAAGAAAACCCACAGACAAGCAACAACCGTCAATATTTCTCAAGCTCATATGTCAGAATACGCTCATTTATCATCACACAAGTGAAACACATGTATATCAGTCTGAAAACAAAGCCTGCTTCATTATCAGGAGATCAGCAGAAAGATGCCTCAGTTTCCCAGGAAGACACCAATCTAAGTGTTTCTCAGTGAGGAGTTTCCTGCAGAAACTTGTGACTTGTGCATCTAGACAGACAGTAAAACACAGTATGATACAAAGATGACTCTTTGCTCACTTCCAGGCTGAATTCAAAGACATTGCCTCCTGCGTACACAGTGAGAAACCATCACACCTTCAGAGACCAGCTCTGCCTGCTGAGTTACTGAACTCTTAACCTGCAGAGATCTGTGTCATGCAACCTTGTCCATGTCTGGGGGGGAATACTACATCTGTATTTTTCTATTGCTGTTGTCTATATGTAGCAGTTGTTTTCTGAGGTGATGTAACAAGGGGGAAAAAAGAATACAAACTGAAAAAAAGAAAAGAGAAAATAAAGATACATAGAGAGCAAAAGGAGAGGAAGATATTAGTTAACAGACCATTACTTAATCAACAGAAAGCTGACTGAAAGTCAAAATATGATACTACAGCTACATGGAAAAAAAACATCATTAGGGCAGACACTGATGTAAATACACATGAAATCACCAATTTACACTACATCTTCTTTACAATGCTTAGAATCACAGGGGTAAGGAAAGTGCTTGGGAATGCAAAATAGGGATTACCTATTGATAACAAACCTTTATGTCCTGCCTACACATACAGGGCATCTAACCTGAGAGTCAATTGCCACAACTCTAGAAACTCATGAATAATGTATTATGGTATTAAATATTCAGGAGAATATGGGTTAATAATGCCAGTACAAACCAGGAGAGACAGCCCCAAATTCATCATTTGCTAATGTTCAGCCTTGAGCCAGATCAGAGTGGGAGGCACAAGATAAATTACAAAGACCCAGACAAGTCCGTAGTTAAAAACATGATACCACAGTCTTCCACTGGTGCTGGGCTGGAAAGGAGGGAAGATGATTTATTGGCATTATCTTGGTTTATTTTTGTTTTAAAGCTTGACAATGGAGAGTAAAGTGATACTGAAAAGATTGCAAGGTCCTGGTAGGAGGCTACATATATCCTCCTAAAACAGAGTTAACAAAGGTCTTTGTGCAGTCTTTTAAGCAAAATGGTGATCAAGGAAGGAAATGATCTTTTATTGAACAGTCTTTTACCAATGCTTTCACCTCTATGGGGAAAGGAAGTGGAAGGAAGTGAAAACTAGTAAAATGGGATAGTGTGAGAGCACTCTAAAGTTAAGCCTTTCTTCAGTGCACCAAGCTAGAGATGCTGTATCAAGGCATCCATTAATTTTGTAGTCCAAGTTAACTGTTGTGGTGAAAATTGTGTCCCCTACGTCCAGACAGGATGCATATTTGACAGGATATTGAAGGAGAACCAAAGGGAAGCCAAGCGAGCTTGGCATCAGGCAGACATATCCACTGGCAAAAATTTTTACAATTAATTTTTCTTCCGTGAGAGTGAATTCTTGGTTTTCTTTAAAATAGTCCATACAAACTTTTAGACTCCAGACTTACCTTAGAACAACCTGAAGAAAATTACACAAGTCCCAGGGTGTCTTTTGTAAAAGGAGATGAACAACAAACATTCACAAGAGAAAATGCTGAGAAATGGCTAAGTAAAAAGCCTTAGCCTTGGTCACACAGGCTAAGTATGGGGAGACATTTTGAGGTGGAAAAACTGCCTTTGAATCAATGCTTTCTTGGTAAGCCAACTCCCAGTGCCTGCTACTGAGGGCAAACATAAGCTAGGAAGGCAAGGCAGAACCAAGAGAAAAATTATTGAGGAAAAGGATGTAATATATTCTTTAAATCCCAAGATGACTTGATATGGATTAACTGTGGTGGTTTGGACCTGGCTCCCTGCCAAATGCCCAAACTCACAGTGAAATCCTTCCCCCCCTTTCCCTCTCAGAGTTTTAAAAAAAAACTATGAGAGAAACTAAAGAGCCTGAAACAACCCTAACTATATCAGAAGTATTTATATTTACATATATAGCAGCTATATACAATTAAAATACTATGTACACAGTAGAGGGAAGCCCCCAAGGGAAAGGGAAAAGGGAAGGAAAAAGGGAAAAAAGGGGGAAAAGGGAAGAGGGAAACTAAAACAGGTATGTACACTCAAAACCCAGGATAGAACTAATAAAAACAGAATCTTACAGCTCTCCTTAAGACAGCAGAGTCACACTGACCGACCTCAGCAATCGCTGCCTCTCAAGGCCTGCAAGGCCTGCAAGGCCCGACTCCTCCGCACGGGTGAGACCCATAGCAGAGAACCTGCGTCTTCGGATCCACCGGAAGGGAAAAGAGAATGAGGGCCTCTCCCCCTCTGTATTTATACCCCCACTTACGTAAAATCGCATGGAATACTGGGTAAACATGATCACTTCCCTGGTTACAAACCGGTTACCAGGAAAAGCCTGGGTCAAACCATTACATTAACATAAAAATCCACTTCCTCAAGTTGAAGCTGTCTGGGTATTTTATTGTTATTATTTGTAAGAAAAGAAAAAAATATCTGAGTTAAACCTCTTCATTTTATCTGGTTCCATTCAAACACAGCAAAAGGTTTATGTAAATTTGTTATTTTCTCCAGAAGTGCCATCTGGTTTTGCTTTTTATTAAATATTAATACATTCATCTTGGGGAAAAAAAATTAAATTCTTTCCTTGGCAAATCCTCCAGAAGTAGAAAGTTAAACTGAAGGAATTAGAGCTAGTGTTGTCTTCTGGGGAATCTCATCAAAACAGATCCTTTTCCTGGGCTAACTTTCATTGCTTAAAAGTTTTTCTGTATGAAAATACAGAAAAAAGTTACAGTAGGAAACAGGTGAAGTAATAAAGTGGGAACAGGCACTGACCATGGAATCAAAGCTTACAGTAATCCTCTTTCTGTGCTGGGAGGAGAGGGTGGAAGGGAAGTCAAGATGTAGTTTTGCAGACACTTTCTTTGTCATTTTACTTTGAGCGGTAACCTGGAACTTTCTGCTTTGAAAAATGTGGAAATATCAGATTACTCCCACTTTTTCTTTCCTTCCCTCTCCATGACTAAATAGAAAATGACCACAGCTCTAAGGATTCCCTTCTTTCACTGACCCTTGGTGCTCCATTGCACCACACTTACCTGATGGACACATGGAGGAATAGATCCTTCCCCATCTATTGGCCACATGGACCTTCAAGTTTTTCCCAGCCACCCTCAACAGCATTGGGGGTGGACATCTCCATCCTCAGATGGGGACACTCAACCACACTCCTACATGTCAGGGCTCCCTCTTCCCTTCCCCATATCAACCTCTGCCTTGCTTCTGGTGGGCACTCCATTTCACCACACTGTTGTTCTCAACACCATGCTCTCCCACACATATCATTTTCTGTGCCATCCTGCTCCTCCTTGGCCTTTGTCCAACATTAGGACAGAGAAGGTAATGCCAAAGAAACTCATTGACCATATCCAAGCTGTCTTGTCACAATCCAGAGCCAGGGCATTTATGGAAAGTCTTTGTTCTGTGTCACCTGCAGCTGGTAACTACATTGAGAAGAAAATAAAGTTTTCTTCAAACTGGAATTTAAATTTTGTTCACACGTTCAAGTTCAAAATTGCAAATTTGCAGAGTCTGTATCCAAGATTTGCTAATATCTATTTGTAAAAAAATAAAAATAAATTTCATAGCATGTTGTAGATGAAGGTGATTTTCATTCTTTCAATGAATTTTCAAGAACAAACAAACTATTTCCCATTCATTTTGAGACTCCAGACAGGATTCCCCAGCCCACAAACATACAGCTATTTGATTCTCTGTAAGGACATTTCTGTGTTACCCACAGAAACCCAGACATGCCCATCTTATTCACCTCCACACTCTCAGTGTCCCTTCAACTTAGCCACTTTATAGGCTTCTCCCATTTCAGCTTTTGTTTCTTTGCACAGCTGTTCCCTTTCTATTTTTAGCTGTCTCATTTTCTTTCCCCACACACACATGCACCTCTTTCCACAGCCAAGTGGCCATTTTCTGGACCAGCAATTAGGTTTCCATGTGAGGTTTCCATGTGGAGGATCTCTCTGCTTTGTCTGTCACATATCATTACAACAATGTCTGTATTGCCAAAATAATCTCCACATCTCATGCCTGACCTTTCTCTTTGTTCTGATGAGAGGGGCAGAAAAAAATTAGAGAGCAGTAAAAAACATATCTTCTTGTGCTTTTCTTGCTCACTGGATACCTTCTTTTCAGTTCTCAAATCCTTTCTGCATTAGAAATTCTGTATTGTTGTGATCTACAATAAAAGACCCATTTTCAGTGCCTGTGATGTGACTCTATTTCAGTCTCTCTTCCTTTTCAACTCACATATTTTGTCCCCTTTCTTCTTGCCATTTTTTCAACAAAAGGAGCTCTCTCTGTTATATCAAAGCAAGATCTTCCTAGGGAACCATTCATCTGGCTTCCTTAAAGCCTCACATTGTGAGTATGCATGTAGAGGCTCTTGGAAAGTGACACTAATATTTTAGAAGAGCTCCCTCTCCCACTCTTTCCCACTGGTTCTGGTCAAGGAATCTGGACAGTGTAAGGAGTCAGATATTCTTGCTCTTCTCTTTGTAAACAGCTAATAGGGAATAGGGCTCAAGTGTGCAAACCTGCAGTAGGCACTGAATAGAAATGGGACACAAGCCTGGATTCAAATATCAGCAATATCTGGAGAAGACTGGATCAAAACCCAACTGCAGAGAGAATTTTCTCGTGCTTGCATTGTTAGGAAACACATGTTGCCCAGTCAGGCATTAAGTCTCTTCCATTTTGCTTCCCCAGTGCAATAAGAGCACTCTCACATTTGGATCCCTGACACTGAAGTAGAAATCAGATGGTTCACAAGGACTAGGAGAAACAGGACTTAGAGCTAAACTCAAATAACATTTTTCATAAGTCTTCCTGTCACTGCAACAATTTCCTTCCACCAGCACATATTTGTCACTGTGAATACATCCTGCCTTCTGAAGGTCTCATTTTTATAAGTTGATTCTTTTGGATAAGTAAACAAATGCACTCTCCTGAGCTCTGGCTGACAAGCCAACAGTCATGGGTTTTGCCCATAAAGGAGACCCTGATGCAAAAAAGCCCCCCTTCTTCTGAGGTTACCACTGTACAGGGTGACTTTTGGCTGTAGTCAGCAAGTAGCAGAATAAGACTCAACTCCCTCTTATTCTAAAGAGAGAGAATATATCATATCCAGGTATGTGAGAGTGTGTGTGTGTGTGTTAATATCAAAAGAATTAAAATACTTATAGAAAATGAATATGGATATTTGTAATAGAACAATTTGATTATTCTGGGAAAACACATCACTCATTTTTAATCATGGAAATTAATTTCAAAGATTAAGAGAATTCATAGATGAAAATAAAACATTAATATTATAAGAAGGATATACATTTTATTGGGCATTTGGGTATAGGATCTTTTCATATTAATTTTAAAGCATAGGTGATTAAGATATAAAAATAATACTTAATATTTATATACTGTAGTGCTTTTCATCCTCAAAACGTTTTGCAAACATTACCTCAATTGCAGAAGACTTGAGAAGAAACGGCTTTCACTTCATAAAAGTAAATGTTTCATTCACCTCCATCTTAAACTGCAGACAAAGGATGTCTCTGCCATTCATGTCAAGTTCCCGGGAAGTATTAAACTGGAAACAGATGTACATCAGGGAAAGTTACTGCTTAAAAGAAAAAATCTAGCTATTTGAAACTATAAAAATGAAGTCCTAAGGAAAGTGAGATAAGTATTCGCAGATCTTCAGGGGTCAAACAAGATGAAATCCATTCCTGTGCACAAAGGTTTGAGTGGGATGTAATTGGTGTATAGATCCTATCTGGCCTTCTGATGAATTTCACCCGAAGTCTCCAAACAAATGGATGCATGTTAGCTACTGCAGTGCTCATTGCAAGACCAACCTATCTTTCTCCTTGGCTCCTCTCTCAGCCCAACCACAAAAGTGCACAACCTAAACCATTTCTGCCCATTGTCCCTGTTAAAATGGACATGCAGACCACTTCATGAGGAACTGAATTTCTGCTCAGCACATTCTAACTGCCACAATTTGGCAACCTCCATTCAAGAAGATCTTCTCCAAATATTTTCCTTCCTCTCTATGATTTGTTGTAAAAACCAGTGTGAAATTGTCTTTTGTGCCATTCACAAAACAAACTGCACACATGTTCCCCACCATACTTCAACAACACTGGGCTCACCTTCTCATTTTGTTGTCCTGATGTAACACAATAGATTTTGGAAATTTTGTGACTAGAGCAATGGAGCCAAGATGTCAACCTGGAAGTGCCCCTTTCAATTTTTATGAGTCCTTTGATACCTGAACTCCCTCATATCCCAAGAGAGGTGGTGCTGTAGGTGGTGCTGTCGATGGTGTCACACTACCTCATCATCTTTTACCTCAAAATATCCCTTTTTTTCACCCAGCCTTAAATTCATTCCTGAGCAACTTGTTGGAGAAGCTCCTGTTTGTCTCTGGAAAGCCCTTGCTCAGGTTGAGAATAGCAGTGGTGCACACTGAAATAATCTATCTGCATCCTCCAAAACTGCATGCTAAACATCCTATGATAACTACTAACCTCTTGAGGTACTCTGCCTTGGGCAGTGCCCAAGCACTGACCTCAGAGCAGCACAGCCCACAATGATACATGCCAAGCAGCCTGAGGGTCTTGCAGCAGCACCTGGTTCATAACCACAGATCCTGAAGAACAGCTGTGAATACTGCATCCTGCAAACTCTATAAGCATGTAGCTTAAGTAACCAAGGTGGGGAGGGAAGGGGAAATAGCACCCAAGCCCTGTAATTACTTCAGTCTCTAAAGCGCAGGAACAATAAGAAAGAGTCAGCCCTCTGAACTGTTTACTTACAGATATGGATGCATTTAGCCTATTGCATACACTAGTCTGTGCTTCCTAAAATCTCTTCTTATTAAGAACTCAAGCAAATTACCACTGAAGAGCTCTTATCCACACTGTCTCATAAGAAGTCAGCAAAAGACTGATTTAGCCCTGATGGAGAAGAAGTGCCTTGCAGCTTTGCCTGAGCATGCAAGGCAGGTTCAAACAGGCTGGAATAATTGTAATGAGTTGTTTGCAGTTCTGCTTGGCTGGGAGGTTTTTGTTGTTGTGCTTTTTTAATTGCTAAGTCCTTCTGTAGTAGAATTTACTTTCATCTGATCTTTACCATCTCTGATGACATTTGGAAAGAAATTTGTGTGAGAGATGGTGACTACTGGCACAGTTACTGTCTAGTGAGCAGAATTATATGTTGAGGAAAAAGGAAAATTCAAAAGTGGCTGCATCTATGACACATGAACATAAAGCCTCATTGCAACAGTTAAGGACAAACCCTCAAGCACCTGAAAGTTAGCTAGTGACACAGTGCAGTAACTCTAATTTGATCACATTTTCCATATGCAGTGAAAATATACAACCCAAACCAGGACTCCACCTACCTGCTGCTTTAAAAAGCAGTGTAGTAAATTCCCCTGTACTGAAAATGGTTATGTGCCAAATAACCCAGAAGGAAGCATGTGAACTGGGGTACAGCGAAAAATGGAGATTTGGAACCATTTAACATTCTACAACAACACCTAAAAGCCACACTCCTACTATCAGAAAGTTTGCTAACTAAAAAATAACTTCTCTTAACTGAACAATGAGAGCAGCTACAATGTATGTGAGTATGCATGCATGTAAACCACATGTACCTACCCACTCAAAGGTAGTGTGCATACAAGGATACACATTATAGATATATTGCATATACATATGCTCTCAGTGGACCAGAAAAAAGGTGATAATAACAAACACATCATTCAGACTTATTTATGAAAACTGCTAAGAGAAGGAAAATAACACACTGTACAAAAGTTCATGATGTTTCCTACTCTCTTTTAGGAGTTTTTGAGGGGTTTGGTCTAATATTTCCAAAAGGTCTTTAGCTTGTCATGGGATGCTGACAAGTATTTTCTGGACTGTGTTAGGCTGAAGACATAGAGTTTTTGCTCTTGTGGGTGCTTCTGACTTTAGTTTTTGCTCCATGGTTTCCTGAGATTGAGGGGAACTGGGATGAATTATCAGATTGTCCTCTTTAGTCCTGGGTAGCCCAACAAAAAGAATCCTAACCACAGTGTTAATTCATTATTACAGGACAATACTGTCACAAATGATCCTAGAATTGTTTGATATATATTTTTTCCAATGTTTGGGATAATGAGTCAAGGACATCTTTGTAATCTAATATTAATGTTCCAGGACATTAAACAACAGCTATTTAAAGTTCAGCCTTTTCAAATCAATAAGAACAGATCACTTGCATTCAAGAGTTTTAATTCTGAATAAGAAATGTACCCTAGAATGTGACAACAAGCACAGGGCATCAAGACACAGGAGCAAAATCAGGACTGATGATTCAGCCTTGGCCATAGCACAGCACCCAAGCTCTGACACCCTGGAGAGGGGTCATAAGTACCACCAGGGTCAGGGTAAATCTCCTGTTCAGTGAAAGGCACAAGGGGAGCAATGTTTCCTACTTCAGAGAGAATGTTCAGGCCTGACTTGCTTTTGCTGACAAGGGCAGGATTCTCCTCTCTGCATGTTACCTGTCCAATATTTACTACCTGATTCCAGAGGGTCTCCAAGCAGTAGAGAGGGAGAGTCTAGTTCATGCAACCTGCAGCAGCAGTTGGAGCATCTGCAAGGGTGAGACCCTCACTGCTCCCAGCCAGCCCCAGGGAGGACCCAAGATGTCTGCCAGGGGTCAGGGATCTTGCAGCACTTGTGTTGCCTTTCTCCTGCATATATCCTTCAGCATTTAACACTGATAAGCTCTGCAGACCTCTTCCTCTGCTCAGCTACCTGTTTCCCATGAAAATGTGAAAGCTCAATAATATCACCCTCCCTGAAATTTGACTGAGACAAACCTAGGCAACCAGGACAGAGGTGTTTTTTTTGTTTTGGAAATGAGACAAAAGTGGATTAGCAGCTATAGGTAACTGAAGCAGAAGACAGTCTTATTTAGAAAGGGATTTTTGTTGATTACATTTTAATTCTGGGACAACAGAAGGGGATATCCTATATCTTCCGCTTCCATAATTATCTTTGCTATACAGCCTGCAATGAGTCAGAGTGGATTCTGACATCTTACTGAATGGGCTTCAAATCAAATACATGTTGCCTGTATAAGGAAAAGAGGGAAAGAAATTGTCTTTTTACTAGACCCATTAATTATGCCAAAAACCACCAAACATGCCTTGGTGGGTGAGCAGCTTGAAAGCTTCTCTGATCCTTCAATTATATCACCTAGCTTACCAGAAGTTAAGGCCTGCCCTTGAAATCCTTGTCATGATTATAGTAGCTCCAAAAGTCTGTTATGAATGCTGATGTCAATATCTACTGTAAACCTGACAAATAGATTAAAAGGAAGGGAAGTCACAAAATTAAGGTGAGCTTACAGCAAAAAAGTATGTCCACATCTGTTTCAGAGTGGGACAGATGAGTTCACTGCATCCCAACTAGAAAAAAACTTGGCAGCACAGTGACTACATTATTTCACTTCTACAAACACAAAATAAATAGATATGTGAAACTGCATTAAAAACTGAATAACTGGAGAGCAAAGATGTAAGAAACGTTAATAACAAATTCTGTTCAAGTTTTTACCTCAGAAAACTCAGTCTCATCTTAATCCAAATATTCCAGAGGAAAAGCATTTTGAAATCATTTCATATAAAGAAAAGAACAATATTTTATTAGACTAGGTCAACCTAAAACTCTGCATCTGAGTGATCAGACTGAGCCCTTACTCATTAGAGCTTTTTTGCTTTCATTGAACTACAAGCCCCATGAAGCACTGAGATCCAGCTCTGAGTATCAAGAGTGTGGACTTACACCCCAAAATGTTACAGTGCCAACAGAGGTACAGAGATTACCAATAACCATATCCCAACACTCAAAACAAATTCCATCCATCAGAGACAGTCAAAACATCTTAGAATAAAACTTGTTGAAACAATGCAACTTGACATTTATAGATCAATACCTGCTTGAGCTTTTGTTTTCCAAAAGGTTTGATCTTTTAATTTTTCATCCCGATTTGTAATGAAAACAAGTGTTTAAATATCAGAATTCCTCAAGGGAAACTCAATTTTTAAGTCTTCTTTTTTAACAAGACCAAACTTTTCATCATGAAACACAGATATGCAGACGGGATCAGCATTTACTTTCTATTTCTCAGGTAGAAGTCTGATTAGAGACCCAGAAGACTTCACAGGTATACAACAAATTCCAGATTTGCACTTCCCAACAAAGCCTGAACTCAGTCTGGTTCAAACTGAGTCTCAGACACAGGAGCAGAAGTTTCCAAACCCTTGTCTTCTTCCTCTTACAAACCCAGATGGCACTGCAGAGGAACTGCTATAGGAAAGGGTGTTGTCTGCAGACACGGCCCAAGTGTCAAGGTCCCCAGCATCACCTGGGTGTTGCACTACACCCAAATCTGTCATACTATATCTGCCCCCAGATGAACTAAAGGCTAGTTTCCTCAGCAAACTCCATGTGTTAAACAAAAGTCTTCCACTTTAAAAATAGATTAGTTCTGCTTTACTGAACATCCAAAGCTTATGATATTTAACATGCTGAAAATTTATTGCTTTCAACCATCATATTATTAATACACAAAGTTTCAGAAAAATGAAATGAAAACTGTTTATTCTAAGAAATGCTTGGGTTGGCAATACAATAAACTCTTTAATAAGCTGTAAATTTAAGTTGTCACTGGGCCACATGGTTGTATCATTAGCCTGGTGTAAACCTCAGCTCTTAATCGTTGCACAAAGACCCTGTGATGCAAAGCTGAGTCTAACTCTTCGAAGGACAGGACTGCAAGGTAGGTTCTCAAAAAAACAAAGTTTTGTATCTTCAGTGATGCAGTCCCACATTGCTATTATTTTCCATTTCTGCCTGGTATTATTATTATTGTTGTTCATTGAAGCTGATTTCTATAACAAAAAATCCAGTGGAGATGAGCCCACTACTGCCTCATGAAGACACGTAGCAAGGACAGTTCCAGTTCCCAAAGAACAAAGAACAAAGTAAAAGAATGAAAGGGGAGAGAAAGGCAATAAGAGAAGAGAGAATTACCTATGCTGACTTGGTGAATCCCTGGCCTTCACCTTGGAGTTGGTATTTTCATATGTGTGCAAGCAGACCATGCCCTCACAAAACCAGAGCAGATTTAATAATTCACTTCATTACACTATTGACTGCTAGGGAACAGAACACTTGAAGTGCCATGACTTTTGTGGCATACATACCTATCATCATCAGCTGTTAAGGGCAAGGTGCTATAGAAGGCATCTTGCAACTTTTCTCCATCTCATGTTAAGATGTTGAAAAGTTTAGGGGATAGTACAGTGTCCTCTTCTTTTCTGCACAACCATCTCTTAAAGCAAGAACCTGAGTTTCTTTTTGGGAAAAATTAACATAAATGTACAAGGAACATAAAAGACCTCTGCTGTCTTCCACCCGCTTTACACTAGATAAAATCTGTTGGGTTTTTTTGCACCCTTTTTTATATCCATGTAAGTTAAAAGAGAACCAGATTCTCTCAGAGAAAATGTCAGAATGCTAATGGTGCTCATTTTAAGTGTAGAAATAATGAGGGAATATCTGGCACTGAATTTCACTGACATAAGAAATAATACATAAAAATGAGATCCATCTCAGACATTACTACCCACCCAAAAGTCATATCCTGTCACCTTACAGGGCAGATACAGAGAGGGATGTTCATGAAGGATCCAATCTCTTTTAGATACTTGTCTTGGGATGAGAGAAATCTTCACTGGAAATGTTCTTCCCTCTTTCCATTGACTGCAAAGGAAATCTATATTAGTAGCTGAGGCTAGAAAACTAAATTGACACGAATCCCATCACTGATCCCTGCATTTGTAAAGGATCTGCCAAGCTTCAAATGTTCAGCTTCATTGTGAGACAGCGTTTCAACCATTCAACATCCATGGGGAGCCCAACACAGGGAGCCTACACCAACATACCAGCTAAGGAGATGAGGGAGACTCCCTGTCTTTCAGAAACACCTTCTAAAGACCCAGCAACCCCAACTCTCTGAGAAATTTTTTTTTATGATAACCATACAGAAAAATGTCCCAGATGTTTGTTTGGTCCCAGATGTTGTTTTACTTCACGAGCTGTCTGGTGGATTACAATATTGTCTTTACCCAGGAAATTAATAATTTATTTGCTTTATTTTATTTGGTTTTTAGATAAGCACAGCCAGGGTTGTTCCCATCAAATTGAAAATTTGATGCCTTCTGTGCATAACAGAACTAACATTTTTCTTCTTTTTTTCACCAAAACCAATCCTCAGCCAAGCAGGAATAGTTTGATTAATATGAAGTTTCAGTTTTCAATGAAATTATTAATCCAAAGAGACTCAAGACATTAGGATCTTTAGCTAATTACAGCTTGAGATACCCCCAGAGCAGTGGTAAGAGGACATTTTCCATGTTATTAAATCTGGCCAGGCTGGAATCAATGTGTTTGCAAAAACTGGCGAAGCATCAGATCTTCTGAACATGAATCCTTGCAGCATTTTCCAAGGCAGCAATTTACTGGAAAGATCAGATGCTTTCTTTTTTACCATTGTTTCCTGGTTACTGCATGTGTTTAATCATTTTGCACGCTGTGACATTTGGTGACACAAGGGCTCTGAGATCATGGAGATTGTGTTGCTTCATATCACTGAGACCAACTACTCCTTTAACCACCAAACTACCCTACAATGTTCTCAAACACATCTGGCGTGGTCTTGACGGTGTGTGACATGCAATGTCCACTTCATCTAGTTTAAACTGTCATTATGCAAGCTACATATCAATATGCTCTGTAGAGATAAATACTATTGCAGGTTAAAACAGAAATCTATCAGATGGAGGTCCAGGAGAGGAGAAAAGATGCTTTCATCTTGGAAAAACTCAGTGTGACTGTATTCTTCATGTCAGAAGCAGCCCATAAGGAGAGTCTTTCACTATAAAGGAGAAAGTGCTTATCAGTGTCACTACACATCTCATCAATTTACAGTAGTGTGAAGCCTTTCTGCTGGTGAGGGTTAGGGCAACACACAAGACACTTTTACAGGCAGATACAAAACACAAATCACAAACACGTATCTACTCTGATCTCTTAGGCACCAGTATTGTCTCCTTCACCCTGAGCAGGTGTTCATGTTTCTAAACTCTGATCAAGTTCTAACATTCTTTGAATTTGATCCTGAAAATCTCTGTCTGCTCAGCTGTCTCTAAATCTGCCACTGCCTACTGCTTGCAAGAGTATTCTTCTAGAATAAGGAAATCAAGACCTTAAATCAAACTTCTTTGAGCTATGTTTTTACACATTCTCTGTTACATGCTTGAATAGTTCCGAGCAAAACATTTTTTGCTGAGGTCTGCAGCATATAACTTGACCATTGAAGTAGTGATGCAGAAGATAGAGGAAAAGGTGTACTGGATTAATGAACCATGCCCATATCTATACTTTCTACAAAAGACCTTCCAAGTGGAAATTATTGAGGTTTCCTTTGTGTCATTCTATTTATCAGAAGACCTTAATCCTTCCAAATGTTTCACCATTGAGGTTTGATGTTACAATGATGTCACAAAAAACATTTTGGAGTGCAAGGTTTCAAGAGGTTCTGAACATTAAAAGATAATATTCCATTTTACTAAAAAAAATCATATGGACTAAGAAGCATCATATGCAGAGACAGTTCTACCTAACCTGTCATGATCTTCACACTCCAAATGTATACCCAAACATTTTTTCCAGTTGAGTAATTCATACTTTAACAGTTTGTAAGAATGATATGCAAACCCAAATTTTTTCATATATCACATTAGTCAATTATTTGTATTCCTGATAATGATTTTTTTTCTTTTTGTTTTACTGCGTGTACATGATCAAAGGCTACCAGACAGATAGCTTAGATGGTAGAAGAGGTGTGTGTTCATAGGTATTTTTAGCTCTAGCAGGATTATATGACATTCTGTTGAATACTTTCCATTTATTTGATGATAAATGAGAAGGCATTGTCAGATAGTTGCTTCCCGTTATAATCTGTCACAAACACTTGAAGTTACCAGCCTGAGAACTAGGTCCTGGTGCTCTAAGAATCCTACTAAGAAGTACAATAGTTTGCCCTGCCCTGATGAACTTCTTTCAAGAACTGAAAGTAAAAATACACATTTTGTCAGAAAGAAGTACACTGTGGTAATAAAACTGGAGAAGGACAGAAGTATTTCAGTAAAGTGTTTTACTGAATATGAGGTGGGCTCGATTTGGATGAAAACCTTAAAGATGGGCTAGAGAGAAGGAAGGCATATGTCATTGGTAGCTCAAAATAACTGCTACACAGGAAGCAGAAATCATCCCTGGCTGCACCTGCATCTCATTTTACTGCCCAATTTGGACAAGCAAAAAAAAAAGCCTTATAATAGTTTTTCAAATTTCAGATCATTATTTGGGTGCAAACTAGTTTCCATGTGAGACTACTGACTCCCTGTCTGCTCCATTAATCCTGCCAGCAAGATTACCAGTGGAGCTGGTGGGTTTGCAATACACCTGTGCTAGTGCCTGGGTGATAATCTCGGACTCTCTTCTCTGCCAGCAGCTAATGGGTTTTCCTGTCATCACCACCCACACAGACTAGTCAGACATCACTGAACCAGATGCTCAGTGCTCTTCATTACATTGCCATTCTCTAAGCCATCTATGTTTGACTGTTTTCCAATTTTTCTTTTAATAAAACATCTCTTTCTTCCTGTTTGTGCAGACCTGTCATGGAAAACAATATTATTTACATTATACTCTGAATATAGGCTATGCCCAAAAATAGTGCTTAAGAACAGGAGGTAAACATCTGCCACTAGTAACTCTGTGGAAAGTGCTACATCTAATGCCAGCCATATAATTACTGCTCTTTCCACCTTCAGTAAAATTTATAGTCAGTGCTGTCATTTAGGGTTTCATGAGGATGGACTTTTATGCTTTATGATGAGTACATTAATAGCTTCTAACTACTGAAGTTTCTAATCATCCATATTGAAAAAAAGAAATTTATTACCACCCTATTAGAGCCATCTTAATGTTCTACAAGCATATTATTTGCACATTTGAGTATAAGTCATCAATAAGTCCTTGCTAAGGAGGTTACTTTAATGTAACTAAATAACATAATAATTCTGCAGACTGTGGGTAAATGTCAGCCCCTTGCTAACACCAGAAAAATTCCTGGAGGCAGAAGACTCTGGAGGTGTTTTTGGGGTGAATGCTGTCTTGGTTAACTGAGCAAGAATTGGGTTTGTGGTATCTGTCACCAAGGAGATATAAAGTCAATAGTTTACAGGCAATGAAGGAGGTTTATAACTTCTATAGAAAAAAAAGCCCAAAATACTCTGTATAGACCCTATTCTGGCCTCTCTAGAAAAAGTTTATAGAAGTTCTTCACAAAGAAAATTTGGAGGAGGGAGAAGAGCCTTGTTGCCGTTCTTGTTGCTGCAGAAGTCCATCTGAACTGTGACAGTTCAGGAATCTAATGTTGCTGTGCACAACAGTGGTAGACTTGTGAGGTCTCCAGTCCAAGCTGCTGTAGATGACAGAGCAAGCTCTGAGCTGGTGCTTAAGGCTGTGTCTAATCAAGGTTTGAATATCTCTGATGATGGAGACTCTTAACCTTCTTGGACATTTGTTCCCGTGTTTGAGAGTCATTGGGGAAAAAAACTTTACGCAACTTATGCCCACAGCATCCCTTCTCATTGCTGTGCACTGCTGTGAAGAGTCTGGCTCTGCCTTCTTTACACCCTCTGTCAAGCAACTGAAGCCAGCAGTGAGATCTCCCGTGACAGTAAGTTTTTCCCCCACTTTCTCCCCTGGAAACACTGAGTGTTTCCTCAGTGTTTCCAGGAAGCACAAAGGAGTTCATCAGACACTCCAGGAGGACCATTTCTTTAGTCTATCACCCTGATTACAGTTCCCAAGACACATGGGAAAAGCAGGTCACAGTTGCCACAGCCTCTTTACTTCAGGTGCGGGAACATCAGCAGATAAAAAACTTAAAGTTTCCTATTGATGTTATCTCATCTTTTCTCACAAATAAATGCAGCCTCCCTATAAAGATGTGATAACACACTCGGTGCCAGCAATAAGAGACTTCCAAGTGAGACATCTGTGTCAGCTGCTGTGCAGCACCTCACCATTGTTGGCGTCTAATTATGTGTCTGGGCACTTTCATCTGGTACCCATGTGTGGCACAGCTGAAGATCTCTCTGTCACTTCACACAGCTTTAAGAGTTTCTGTGACTTACTCAAAAAATGCTGCCTTAGTCCCTCTGGCAGGAGCAGCACCCCATGGCATGAGCAGAGGAAGAAAGAGAAGGGCAAGCACCCAGCAATGGTTGGTCCCTGCACATCCCTTCCTCTCCCTCTCACCCCTCTGGGCTCTGCCAGCAGACATTGCTGCTGGATGGGAGCAGAGATGTTGATGGACACTGCTGAAGCCAGTATCCCCCACAAAGTGTCCCTCCCTCCATGATGGTGTTTTTCAATCTCATGTGCCTTCAACCACAGCTGAGGCATGTTGTACTGGGCCACTGTTCGAATTACCAGGTCTCCTTGTAATTGACTATCTCTTTGAGTTCCCTTTTGATTATCTCCCTGAAACCAAAACTCCATAGCTAAGCATTACTTCTTTTTTATGTCACTGCTGTTGCTGCTGTGTCAGGGCAATGGTATTCATTCTGGACACTTCATCAAAAACTCTCCTTTTGGGTTTCCTTCTTGCAGTCTCAAGTCAAGGAAAGCAAACAATGAAACTATTGGGACTGAAGAAAGGAACAAAGTATTAGGCTTTTTATTAGTTACAAAATTTATTTCACTGCTGTTTCAGCTTGCTCCCATCCTTGCCATAAGGCAAACGTCTGGATATATTTTATGGAAACAAATGCTAGGGATCCTGTGGCCACATCCCAGCACTGTGTAGCAGTGCCTGAAAAGTCTGCAACCCCTTCATATGCATTTCAAAAGTACAAATAAGGAACAGAAGGATTTGTACATGGTGCTGATTTCATCACCTCTATAAATATGGTCATTGATTCACATGTAGCTCAGTACTTCTGGTGAATTTGCCAAAATTGCAAAGGATGCCAGGAAAAGGCCATTTGCAGCCCACCTCCAAATCTTTAAATTTTTTTTTTCACTTGAGAGGTGTTAAACAACTGTTCCTTTATAAATGTAATTTTTTTTGAGGGGAGTTGCAGAAATCTAAAATAAAAAAATGAGAAAAGAAATTATCCAACTGCTTTGAAGCAATAATCGATTGTATCAGTTCACTAAAATACTCACTTTACATCTTTACCTGAAATTGCTCTGGTAAATTGTTTCAATCTCAGAAATTAGTCTGGGATGGGAAAGTCAGGTTGTCTGCAATCTCAAGCACATCTCACAATCCCCTTCACTGTTATTTGAAGGAAGACCTGAATCAACACTTGCTGTCTGCTAATGGAATTACTCCATGTAGACAGTTTTATCTGAATAGATATCTGCACTATCAGAGAACAGAAGTTTAAATCTGGACCATCTCCCAGTGAGGGAATTGCCATGCAAAAACACACATGTAAACATGCCTCCAATTTTATTTCGCCTTCTAAATGTATCGAGTAGGGTTTAAAGGAGTGATAAAAATCAGGTACACAAATCTTATATTGCTCCTGCATGAGGGCAGAGTGGATTTTTATTGTCTAGGAACCTGTAATATGGGAAATTGAATACATGGAAAAGAACTCTTTAAAGGAAAGATATAAATGGAAGCTGCAACAAAAAGTATTCACCGTTATTCAGAAACGCCACATCCACCTACCCACTTTCACTTCCAGACAGTAAACTTGCTTTTAAGCCAATTACATGAAGAAAAATACATACATATTTCTGAAAGTTTGAAGGCAGTGTTCCATTGTGCTAGCTACAGCCAAACTACTCTGATTGGGCAGATCTTTAGAAAAGGCTCACGTTTACATCAAATAGAAACTTTTTTGTGCTGTGCAGAATGTTTAAGGATAATCCACTTCCCCTACCCAAACATATTGATTCCTTCTTCTTTCCTCATGAGCAACCAAATGCCCTGTGTCTTTACAAAATATACATTGATCTTTTCTTTGTAGATATGAACATAAATGTAAGCATAAACACAAATTTTGTGTTTACATATGCGTATATGTGCACATGTATGAGTGTGTATATGTGGGTATATGAGACATCTGTTTACATTAGAAAACTACATGCCACCAAAAAAAGATAGCTGATCCTTTCAGAAATGGTATCTCTTTCATACACAGTACAAACCATGGTGATACCCAGAGCCAGAGGAAAAGGAGGAGTTTCATGAGCAGTTACCTCACAGGTAACTGTTTTCTATTCAGACCATTTGCATTCTCCAGAGAGCTTGTCAGGAGAGAGGTCAGTCCCTGTCCTTAAGTGACAAAGGGGCACAAGCCAGGGGTTGTTGCCAGGCTGCAGGAAAGTCTCTCTGGAGACCAAACTGTGATAACAAACAGCAGCCACAGCCGGAGCCGCTTTTCCTGCTGCAACTTCCACCAGGGCAATAAGAAATGTATTTGCATCATTTCACATCACTGTGCCTGGACAGTTTGGTCACAGCAACCTGACATTTACAGGTGAGAGAAGAAAACAAAATCCACCTCCTGCAAATCACCATTGCTGCTCTCTGTCTGCTGCTTAAGGCTGAGATTGCTAATTAATATCTTCTTACTAACAGAGACAGGCAGGAAGCCCCCAACAAAATATAATTTGAAGAACTGGGGGAAAAGGAGAGGGGTTGAAGTTTTATTCCATTGAAAATTGTAGTTTAGAGAAATTAAAGGTTGGAAAATGTCAAGAGCTTAAAATGAAGTGTTTGAAATTAGGTTTTTATGTATTTATTTACAGCTCATTGCTTTGATGGGAAAAATACACTTCAGGATTTTTCCATCTTAGAACAGGAAAAAATTGTTCTAATCTCAGAAATCCTCCAAGGATGAAAAGATATTTCTTTCTGATCTTTGGCTGAGCAAGGGTCATTGCTGATTTCCCATGATACTTTCCATGGATTCTTTACATTCATATATCTCACATCCATCCACTGCTATAGATGGTATAGCAAGCTGTTGAAAGGTAGCCTCAGTGTCCTGTGTGTATCCACGGTGCTAATACATCCAGTCAGCACAAAGTAAGCTTTTGCAAATCAAGATCTGATAATTACACCTTAGTATAAGGAATAAATTATATTTTTCTACACCAGACTTACAAGCTTTGATCTCACTTTCAGTGAGTGATCAAAGCTGGACAACAGTTTCGCCTTTGACATCCAGGCACAATCGATGTAGCAGGCCCAGATTTTGGCAAGCGTTCACATGAGTCCTGAGGTCCCAATAAAGAGTCAGATGCTTTGTCACAAGGTAACTATGTTGTGTGGCACCAGGTAACTCTCTCTCCCCCTTCTACCCATTTCCTGCATGCTTTAACAAGATTAAGAGTCCTCATCTGAAAAACTGAAAGCTGTAAATGATACTGTACCATAGAAACATAGCAGGGAAAGTCAGGAACATTTTTAATGTCCAAGAGTTTATTTTGGTGATGAAGTAATGTTTTTTTCAGTCAAATAATTTTCCCTATACTATTAATATCCTTTTTATAAGCACATTTTTATCAATAGTTGGTGCTTCAAAAGTTGCTTTCTATCACATATTCAGATATCTTCTCAGGTGCAACAAGACTACCAGCAACTTGTCTTCTGGGGACATCCTCTCACTGCACTGAAAAGATTGTGTGTAATTGGAAAATTAGTCAAGTGCAAACAGGTGTTGGTGGGTGATTGTACAGGGAGATACAGCTGTGTTATCCCAGCGTTTGCAAACCTTTCCCAGCTCCCAACAAAGGATTTACTAGTCTCAATGGTAAAGAAAATAATAGCTTTGAAACATGTCTGAACAATAGCATTGCTATAGGAATCCCAGAAGGCACTGGCAGTGTCCCGGGCTGAGTCTACTAGATTTGCATACTATTTAGCTCTCTAAGCTAACTCAGTGCAAAGCTCTGTTACATCTATTGCCCCCAGAAAACAACTACACAATAAGAATGTTATGAGAAAAAAATTAATTTGCCACTTACCACTACACTGATCAATAGCAGTGGACTGTACCACAATTTATGGTCAATCATTTGAACTTTCATTCCTCCAGAGTTAAAATAACTCTGATAAACTCATGATAAAACAAAATAGGTAGATTAACAGTGGACAGAAACTAAACATTTAGCTTTTACACAGAGGCTTAATATTAAACTTCACCCAATGCATTTATCCTTTCTGTTCCATGTCACATAGGATGATAACATCTGCTGCTCAAGTTTTAAAAGTTATTGACCCATGTTTCATTTTTTTCAGTATTGACTTTAGGGGATGGCATGAAATGACAAAGAAACAAGGGGTCATTTGTAGAAACAACTCCTGGGAAATAACTCATACTTTCTGTTGTAAAAGCCATTACTCCTTAAGGTCCATTCCTGCCACACTTACACATTGTCTGAACACTTAGAAAGCCAAAGTATCTAATGCCACATTCAAGGTCAGTGTCAGGTCACTGAGAAGTGTCTTATACCATTACAATTTAATATCATGCTATTATTCCAAAATAGGAGCTTCATTGCAATAAGTCACCTCTATCCTGGAGTAATGCCTCCATGCTGAGAGGCACTAACTGTATTGAATAGCAGGACGTGCACTGGTGAATTGTGACAGTCAGATTGTTGTCCTGCTGAGTACTTTCTTGTGGCATTCTTTATACCATTGCATAGTGAGTAATGGGAATAGGGATGTTAGTCTTGGACTTGTCATGGGAATTGTATAGGCTCTTGAAAACAAGGTCCATCTTTGTTTTCCTTTCACTACAAGAAACATGTTGCTTGCCTTCAGTCTGTACCAAAGGCAGGTCACCCCCTGATCTATTCCCTTTAGTGGCTATCTATTAGGCCTTTCTTGGGAATCAGGTCCACAGCTTTCACGGGCAGTGAAAATCCTGCTTCTGACCTGCTGTTGACAGGTGCAGAAAGAATTACTCTGATGTGCCAAAGGCTGGACTGCAGCAAGTGTCATCAAGATTAATGACTTCATCATGGCAGGCAGGACAAATCAACCAGAATCCTTGATGACAGTGAGAAAGACCAGACACCATTACCCATCCAACCCATCTGTCACCAAGAGCTCCAGACACTGTTCAGAGCTAGCTGGGCAGGATGGACCTCACATCTCATTGCTGCTTTCATCTACTGAGACACCCTGAAAAGGCCACTGTCCCTGAACACTATTTCCTGCACCACATACTCTTCACAGCTCACTGAGGGCATCCCAGCCAGCTCTGCAAAGTCATCTCACCAATGCTAATGAAGAGCTGAGCAATAGTGCTTGTCATGAGCATGGCCAGATGAACTGCCTCCACTGCAAATAGACTTTCTAGGGAGCCTCTACTCAGATTCCAATAGTTCTCAGTTCATCCTATCTACTTTCCTTTACCTGGAAATCAGCCAGAGAAACACACATTTGTAAACACTAAAAGGGTGCAATACCTACTGTTAGCTGAGCAAGTGGCAAGGGAGGCTAAACAGGGGGAAAAAGAGAAAAAAACAAACAAACAAACAAACAAAAAGTCAAGCACTGGTGAAACTTTTTAGTGCAAGATTAGACATGGCTTTTCTGACATGCCAGAGAGACTAGGAAGGAGGAAGGCTATCAAGCAAAGTCAATGCATCATCTCTTCCCCATTCTTCTGATATTCTGCCTGTGATGATGTGAGATTCTCCAGACAAGAAAGAAACACTCCCACCACCACAGGGCACCGTGTCCTTGAAAGGAAGGAGCATGTGCAGGTGTGTGATTCATTCCTCCAGTTAGGTACAGACTGAAGAACTCTTTTGCTCTCCAAAGCAGCCCACTCCACAGAGAGGCACCTGCTAAATCCTACATGAGCTAACCTCGTGCCACAACCTTGCAAACACACCCAAATGAAACCAGGTCCCTCCTGCTGGCAGCTTCTCTACATAGGAATGAATGACAAACCTTGTTCTCGAAAGGTGATTACTCTGAGACGTGGAACAGAGCTCCCCCTAGGACAGGGACTTGTCCCCCTGTAGAGAGATGCATCAATGCTTGTCAATGAGCCTTCTAACGATGGATGAACAGAATTTGCTGTAGTATATTTATACCTGGTGGAAATTGAAGAGACCTTGGCCAAAGCAAGAATGCTTGCTGGAGGTGGAGGGTGATCCAAAAAGTTCCTCTCCTTTTGCTCCACCCTCTACCAGAGACCTGAAGAGGACCTTCCTGCTTTGGAGACGCTGCAGCTGTTCTCTGGAGGATCATTCTCCCAGGGAATACAACCCTATGTGTCCAGTCTGAGCACTGTTAATACTCCTAGCAGCTCTGTGTCTCACCTCCTTAAAGAAAAGTGAAAAGAATAAGATCACAATACTTCCTGAGTAAAATATGCTGCAGTTAAATATCAACAGACCAGGCCTTGTCAGTACAGGAGAGACAGAAGACTCTTAAAAGCGCTTAAGTTTCTACCCTCTAAGTGCTAACCTCTGGCTTTACTTATCGAAAAATCTTTGAGGATCTAAGGTTTCTCTGGAAGCTTCTTGTTTATGATTTAACAGGATCCACATCTAGTCCTATGGCATATCCCAGGGCAAATTCCCAGTGGTTCAATATTTTAACAAATCAATCAGTTCTCACATCTCACACTTTGCTAGTAAGATGCTAAAAGTCAGACATGTAGAAGGGCTCATGCTTTGCACTCTGATACAGGCCATCATTTATACACACATTGTTTTTTCCACAGAGAAATGTCTGAACTCAAATGTTTCTTGAGGCCCAGAGAGAAAGAGGACTGGGTCTTGTGAGTTGCCTCCATACAGGCGAGGGTTAAACTGATGGCATTGATGAAATGTAAATGGAAGACAGTATATAAAAAGAATTGCATAACGTTCCCAGATGTTTTCAATTTTCTGAGTACTTCTAAAAATAAATTGAACTTTTAATACTTAATCAACTTAGTTATTCATTCCCTTTTACCCAAGATGAAATTTCCTATGAATTTTTTATGGATGCATGTTCATTATTATTGCCTTCAGTTTCTTGGTTCAGACAAAGTTCTGCCCTCTGTTCCACCGGTTGCACAAATTACCCCCACTGCATAGGCTAGTTATGATCTTAAATCCTTAGGAAAGCTCTTCAATTGATTTTATAAGTCTGTTTAGGTTTGGCTAGACTTAACTTCACAAGGGGAAGATTTAAGATGAGTGCTTAGCTACCTAATGGGGACATAGTTCACCCGTTAGTATCACCTGGTTGCAGACCCATGTAATCCTCCTACCCCAAAGTTGCAGCCAACTCTCCAGAGCCTGGAGCAGCCTGACATCATGGGTAGAATGTGATGTGGCTAATCACTGGTGCCCATCCACTGTTTTGCTACTTTCATGTCATCCTGCACTCATAGATGCTGGTGGTAAAGATACTTCGGGCATGGTGAAACAAAAACCTAATCAGATGGTGCCTGGCTGGATTTCCCTTTGCATCCAGGGCTAGTAAGAAAGTCCACTGAAAGGAGGAGGGGGTTTTAGGTTCATTAAATCATTTTATTTGGGACTTAAATGACTCTGTGGTTTTTATTCCTATGTTATTGCATAGCATTCAACAACACAAGTCCTTAAAGATGAGAGTGTTTTCCTGATATACCAGAGACAAAATCCCAGCTGATTTGTGCCTGAGGTTCTTGTGTAAATGTGTTGGATGCATCTTGCTGAAGAAATGATTTGAAAAGAAAAGGAACACAGAGAAAGCCTGAATGACCACCAAGTGGCTGACTTGGTTGTCTGAACAAATAAGAATGCCTGCATGACAACCTCCTAAAAGCGAAGTGCTGTGAACAACAGCCAAAGAAAATGACAACAGAGAGGACACTCAAGTGGTATGTCAGCTTCATGTAAAAATAAAAGCTTGTGGCTTCCAAATGTTTCTGTGAGTGCTGTAGCTTGTTATGCCATCTCACATCTCTAAGGAAATTATGAACCATCACCAGGGAGGACTTCACATCAGGTACAGGTGAAAGGCAGGAAAATGTGACATTGGTATCAATCCAAACACACCTACTGCTTGGCTCAATATCAGCACCAGTCTCTGTTCAGCACATCCCACTCATAAAGCAGGAGATTTCCCAACAGCACTGAGTAGCCACAATATCAAAGCTGAAAGGCAATAGCCCATTACGTTGTTTTCAGCACCTTTGGTACACTCTTGTATAGCATTTAGCAAAGGCAAGTCTAGTGCCTTGTACCTCTTTTTCTGCCAATGTTGGGAACACATTTAGAACAACTCATTGAACTTTATTTTTGTTTTACTTAATTTTTTTCCAAATGCATTAAGATAAATACCTATATTAACAGCCACTAGAGCAAGCAGAAAATATTCGTTTGTGTTTATCACAGACAGTTAGGTCCTACCACATTTTACCTCTCATAGAGGAAATTTCTCCTGTGAAGAATTAATCCTTATAAGCTAGATCTCATTTCCTTAATTTCTTCACAGCTACCATTATTTTTTTGGAAAGAAAATGAGTGTTAATTTTTTCTTTTTGGTTATTCAAAGCGCATTTTCTGGTAAACACTTTTTATAAAAAGGGTGCCCGATCCTCAGCCAAAGCACTCCAACTCAGAAATCTAAGAAGACCAGAACATTTACCTTTGTCATGTACTCAGCCCTAAATATTGCCACTGAATTTTCAGAAGCCCTTGAAAGGAAAACATTGTCACAATAACCCAGCACGGTCACCAAGAGCTATTACATTCTGAAATTAGCAACATGCTCTCTCCAGATTGCTCCATTTGTTCTTAGTTCATGGAAACCACCCAACAGATTGTTCTGGTGTGCCATCACACTCATTATAAAGGGTTATGGGAAGAACAGGAGAGTAAGCACAGGCTCCAAAAGACTTTGGTGGGGCGTGCAGCTTTGTTAAAGTGTATCACCCACATGCTGCAAGAACTACAGTCAGCAAGCAGCCATTCCAACATGCACTGAACCCTACTGCCTCCATCCTTTCTCTTATCCTCTGCCCATTATCACACAGAGACATTTCTCTTTTCCAAACCTTACAGGTTTGTTTGGGTTTTTTTGTTTTCTGGTTTTTAAGAAGACTCTTTTCTTTTCATGTCACAATTCTTCAGGTGCCAAATCCACCTGGGTAATCTGCAGGGACCTCTGGGGACAGCAGAAGGCAATAAAGATCAGCCCTGGATGTCCCCTAGGAGCACCACTGGGACCCTTTGGGAGGCACTGTATCTGTAGTGGAAGAGCTATGACTTCCATGCCTCTGCTGCATCTCAGTTGAAAAACCCAGGGTCTGAAAGCCAATTAATTGACATTATTTAAAGACTGCATTTCAGGGGAGTCCTTTGTTGGAGGAACTGAATCTCAGCTCTGTGCTAAATTATGCACAGGAGTTAAGGGAGGTGAGAGTAAGAAATCCACTGAGTAATCATAATCACTATGCAATTAGGTTTGATATCATAATAGAAAGTTACTCTCCTAGGAGTAATGCAGTGAGGGTGAACTTTAAAAGGCCAGATTTTAAAACTATGAGAAAAATTATTAACAAAAGGCTCAAGGGCATAGAGAAACTCTTTAACAACTTATAGCATATTTATTCCTCGAGTAACTCTTCTGGCAGTCCCAGTAGTTGTGCCAAGGGTGAGCTTGGCTAATGTAATCAGTCCAGAGGCTATTTAAGAATCTGTGCTGGAGAAGCAGATAATGGTTAAACCTTTGAGCTGAAAATAGAAACAGGAAGGATAAAATCTGCATGGCTGAGAAAAGTTTATTGAGAATAAACATCTTTTTAAAAATTAAAAGGGGTATCTGACCAAAGAGCAGAAGAGAGGCTAGCATAAATGCAGACAAGCTAGAAAGAAAACACAGACATGGAAACATAGGACAATTTAAAAAAAAAAAAATTAAAAAGACATTTCTGATACAGTAGAGAAGAAAAAAATTAAGCCCACAACCAGGTATGCCAGGAATGTAATGAGTGAAACTTAGAAAGAGCTGTTGTTATGTGACAGCTTTATTGTACCTAATTAACTTAAATATCTGTATCTGCTGGAAGACACCACTCTTTGTGGTTACTTTCTATCAGATGTACAAAAGCAAGTGTTTCTTCTGCAGAACCTGTATTTTTGTAAGAAGAGGGGGAGGCTGAAAATCAGAGGATGCTGAAGCAGGGAAAAAACCCTTGGCCTGAGTTATTTTTATGGATGTAACTAAAGAGATTCCTTGTCTGTGCTACTTTCTATGGGAAATTAGAGAGTGACTTCAGCAATGATTTACTTTTAACTCTGCAGAAGGTGAACAGGACCTGAGGAAGGAGCTATATGGCACCAGTTCACCAGGGCAGTAAATCTCCCAAACTAGCTAGTACCCAGTCCAGGCTGCAGAGAAAACAAACAACACAACAGTGAACCTGTCAAGCAAGGTGCCCCACTCACCTTACAGGGTGAAATGCCCTCTTGAAAATGAAAGAAGGGATTCAGTGCTGGCTCCTGTTGCACATTAACAGCAAAGGGAAACTCACAGCAAGCTAATGCAGAAACACTGTCCACGCAGGCAGTGCCCCGATCACAGCCAGCACCAGCTCTGTGGGGAATGGCACAGGGCCTCTGGGGCTGGCTCATACCCCCAGAGTGGAAGAGACACCCTGGCTAGAAGATGATCCCCCCCTCTCTAGGAACCCCTATCTAGCTGGTGCCATGTAGGACACGAGGGCATGGATCTCAGCATGGCCAAAATCAGCAAGTTTATTTACATTTTAAGTTTTCCAAAATGTCACAGTCTCTCCTTTCATGTTTGTGCAGCCTCAAGCACAATGGGGCCCTGACCTCAGCTGTAACCTGTAATGTCACCATAATGGAGGCAAATAAATGACAATAGGGAGTAAACCCACTTCAGTCTCCATAAGGAAATATGGTTCTTTCAAACCAATTCCTCATCTGAAAAGTTAATAAAATGGTACATAAAGGTGACCTGGTAGATATCATTTACTTGGGTTTTCAAAATGCTTTTGATAAGGTCCCTCATAAAAGAATATTAATGAGAATGAGAATGATCTTACATTTATGGCAGTACCTTTCATTCAGCTGAATCCCAAAGTGCTTTACAAAGTTTTTATTAACTGATCATACAAATCATGTGTCATATATATCCCCAAAGTGCTGCTAGGTCTGGGAGATGGCATGACAGCTATTTAATTGCCTAGGATGCTGCTGTTCAATATTTTAGGGTAGGATGTAAAAGTAAAAACTCCAACCATGTGCAATTAGAGTGAATTTAGGCAGGTAAAAATACTTTCCAAAGTTGAGATTTGGCTGACAACCAAGCCTGTTTTCTCCCTCTGCCCTCATCCAAATATTGAGGGATGCCTGAGGCTGAACAGATGAATGGCTGACCTGGAAGAAATGCATTTTTTTGGTATTGCTCCTGAACATACAATTTCAGGTGCTCCCAGACATACAGTGGACAATTTATGGGTGCCTATACTTGGTGATCTAACTCCAGAGAAGCACCATCTTTAAATTTTCTTTTCCTAATTTTCCATAGGTTTTTAACTTGTGTACTTCAGCTTCATAAGCAGTTGCCAATGCTGACAGCCACTAGCAGAACATCTTCACCTCTCATTAGTGTTTGGGAAGCAATCTCTGACTCTATTCTGTAGTTGGTTTTGCTTTGAGGTGCACATCTGAAGCACTGCTAATCCAGACAATTATAATATTGAAGATAGGCCCAGCCATAAGCATATTTTGTTTAAAGAGTGTCAGCACACTTAATTTAAAGGCAGAAAATGTCTCATTTAATTGCCTGAAATCAAAGGTTTCATATTTTAATTACACTTTTAAGAGGACTTATTTCATTGCTCTGATTTTTTTTTTGCTTTTTTTATTCCCTTCAGTTATGAAGGTCATTAGTGAATATCTTTACTGGATAAGCAATAGTAACAATAATTTCATCAAATGTCTTTTACTGTGTGGATACTACCCCAGACCTGAGCTTCACACATTATTAGTAACCAGTAGATGAACATCATTCATTTACTATGCCTTGCTTAGTGCAAATGAGCACCTGAAATTCTATGTCCTCTTTTTCTTGTCATTTGCAAAGGAAGAAGATGCTAAGAAAGCTGAATCATAGCTTCTCCCTAGATACAAATTCCTCCATGGTTAGGCTGGTTTTGCAGCTTTTCTTCTGTCTCTTAATGAGCAGTCATTAAGCCTGACCAGCTTAAAATCAAAGGAATTATCTTACAGATGGGGGCTGAAGGGGACCTTGGAGGTGCCAAGGTGTTACCTTGTTGTGTAGGCAGGAAGATTTCAGCTCAGTTGTAATACCCTTGGGTACACTTTTGAAATGCTCCATCCAGGCCTCTGCCTGAGGCAGCATGAATCTCATGTATATCACCATCTCACTCGAGTGCTGCTGGTCTTCTTTTGCAGAGTTAAACAAAGGAGGGGGTTCCTTCCTCCATTATGACAGCTTATCAGACTTTACAGTACAATCCATATGTCATATCAAAAGAGTCCCCCCCCAAATGCAAGTTATATAAATGATATATTCCTAGGTAAACACAACCTCCTTCTGCCAATTCTTTCAGGCTAGAGCCAGAAGCCAAAACAAAAATCTTGCGAGGACAGGCATCCAGGACCAAGCTGTCAAAAATCTCCAACAAGAAGCTGATTTGTCAACAGAAGTCACCATTTCACAGGGAGTTCAGTTCCTGCTCCAGGAATTTTGCCTCCTCTGGCCAAATTGCTGGCAGATTTTTGCTGAAGAATCCCTTGTCCTCACATTACAGCCTTTTAGTTCCCACATAACCCTTCTCAGAGGGTAAGAAAGTCTCATTTTTAGCACAGTCTTTTAGGAACAAGAGAGAACAGCAATGATTATATGAAAACATGGTCCCACAGCTTATCCCACAGTGCAGCCGGAGCTTCCTCAGCCTCCTAGCAGTAAATTCACATTCCCTTGGAGAAGCTCTGTCTCGCCCTCTATTTCCCATAGGCTCTGTTGAGCAGTTTAATTTTGACTATGAATAAGCATTCATGCACTTGTGTCCTATTCAAGGAGGCTCTTTAGGTAAAATAACAGTTTTAAACTTCTTTCTGCAGCCAAGAACAACATAAAGAGGCCTCAGCATACAGCAGGGCTGTTGTATATGTAACATATTAGTTTAAACTTTTGTCTTCAGTAAGCACTTTTCCTGTGTGGTGAACACTTGGCCACTCTAACCTAATCAACATTTATTGCTTTCTTTCTTTACAATAGGCTTCAGTCCCCTCAGTAAAAACATTCTTAATACAATGAGTCTGCAAGAGGCCCTTGAAAGCCATAGAAGTAAGGAAAGGGAAGTTTTCCAAACACACACGAAGACAGCCAGTTTTCCACACCCTCTGGATACTGATATGCTAGGAGACACAGGTGCAGGCTGGTGAAAATGGGGACATAAGAAGGGGAGAGAAGGCAGATGTGTCCCCAGTCCCCCCTACCCTGATGCAAGGCACACTTACACCTCAGGCTTCAAGATACAGATCTCATCTCGGGTGTTCTTTTGCTTTTGAAAGTCAGTGGCACTGCAGGCAACAGAGGAATCTTTTTTCCAGGGTAAAGTTACAAGAAACACTACTAGCCAGGCATTGATTGCTACTGGCATTTATCTTTCAGCAGCTGTCACAGCAGGCTTCTTGGAAGGTGTGGGAAATGTCTGGCAATTATGTGCTTTATGATACAGCTGAGAGAAACATTTGGCCATATGTGTTTGTATATGGATGCACATATCCTGTGTACAAGAGGGTTCATGCTGGATGCTATCACCCTAACAAAATTACTCTCCCTTTCATCTCTCTTCCTGTTTCTGTTGCACCTGACCACTCTCTTACACAGATTCAGGGGGTGAAAATGCTAATCTTAAGGAAGAAGGTCTTTAGCTCTGTCTGATTTTCCCTTGCTTTGTGTCTTGTTTCGTCCTGCCTTCTGTCTTTCCTACAACCAGTTGAATCCCCCTTTCTGTGAGCTGTATATCAGCTCTTCTCAGACATTTGGAGTGGCTGGGAACTAGGCTCTCTGCCCATATCACAATACCTGTGACTGACTCCTAGGCATCATGTGCAAGTGTGTCAGACACAGGCAGTCCTGGAAGCTCACTGAGCTCTTGAGTCTATGAAACAGTCCTCAGGGATGACTTTATTTGTTTTAATCACTGTGTTCCCCTTTTCAGAGCATCACCAAAAGGGCTATGGGGATGGAAGTTTCCAGCATTCCTTGGGAAAGTATCTGTGGTTAAAAAATCATATTTGCTCTCCATTAGACTTTTTTTTTTTTCAAATTGAGGTAGATCAGAGTCCCAAAAAGATCCAAAATCTTTTCCAAGTTTTGCCCTGGACACATAGATTTGGGACACATGGAAACTCGTTTCTGCCTATTACCAAAATCTCCCCCAGCAGGATTGTCAGAAAGCCTAACAGGGCAGGAGCTAACACCACCAACTCTCCACACATTTTTGTAACATTTCTGCTTATTCTTTTGGCTCTTTCACAAGACTACTTGTACAAGTAAACTGCACTTTGTAACACTAGGAGTTACTCAACTATGTTCACTAAAAGTTGCTACAAAAGCAGGCTGAGCAAGCCAACCAGAATTGCTTAGTCTTGATCGCCTAAATGTGTCATTTTATAATATTTTTTTTTCCTTTCTATCATCCCAGGGGAAAGCAAAAGAAGGTCTGAATATGTCACAAGAACTGTTAAATTCCTGAACTAAAGTCTTTTGCACATTACCCAGTGGTAAAGCCTGCAATAGGCCTGCAGGATACCCTGGCAGGTGGAAATGGAGAGTCAGTAGAGTTCTGTCCTCTCATGAAAGTCAAACAAACTACTTCCCCACCTCTAGTACACTGTGGTATTCTCTCATCATTAAACATAGTTTCATTCTTTCTTTTTTTTTATTTCTGGTGTGTTGGTTTTTTTCTTTTGCTCCCTTTGAAGGTCCTAGAAGGACCTCCTGTGGCTTTCACAAAGTGGCTCAGAGAGGCTTGACTCAATTAAAATGGCAAGTGGCTCCACACTATTGTAACAAGATTAGAAAAATCCAGTTGGCATATACAAAAATTCTAATTTTGGGGACTAAAAGGACAGAAGTTAAAGCTTTTTAACCTTCTCAACTTTCCACCCACCCTTCCAAACAGCAGGTGTTAAGTGGTATATGCTTTGTTTTACAAGAAAGCAAGGGAAATTGTTTCAGTTCAAAAGTCTCTTTTCAGACTTACTTAGGTAACCATTGTTACTCATTTTAGAGGAGTTTTATAGCAGCCCAAGTCCTGGAGAAGAACAATGCTTAACTGATGTTAGTAATACAACATTACTGGTGCCACTAATTGCACAACCATTGTTTTTTGGTTGGGATTTTTTTTCCTAGGACAAGGGATGTAATTTTCCTAAAATTATGTTGTTTTCTAAAACAGCTCCACTCAGTGTTATACATCTACCTTCTAGCAGTATAGTTTAATTTGCATTTAAATAATTTCCTGATATCTTTGGAAAAGCAATTATACATAACACTAAACAATTTTCAAGCCTTAGCTTTTAATTGGTCCATGACCAAATCTCTCTCCTAGATTCTAAAACAACCTCCCCAAAATGTGTAATTCCTAAGAAAACAGAACCTGTCTCCTTTTCTTAAGGTGCTTCCATTTGCTCATTCATCTCATGCTGAATTCAGATCAGTAGAAAACCATGTTGGTACTTCTGTCCTGGTTTCTCTTTAGGGTTGTGTCACTTTGGTTAGTTGGCTTTTCCCTGGCAGAAAGGTCCAACTGTCTGCTCTCTGAACAGAAAATCTTTTGGAGTTTTTGTGCTTTTGAAATTAAAAGCATGACAGTGCACCAAAATTTTACAGTAGTGAAACATTGGATCATGGCCTGATTCTGAGATTGTTATCACAGTTAATGCAGGGTATTGATGTAGTTTCAGGCAAGGAAATAGCAGGACATCTGTTTTTGATCTGGAGTGTCTTGGACCTTAGATTTTGGGTTAGTTCTAGAAGATGTTTGTCACACTTAAATCCAGACACTCTTGTTCTTGAATTTTGCAGACTTTTGACTCAGGTGAATTATACAACCAAAAAATCAGTCCACTGGAGATGTAGATCACTCTTAACAAAACTCCATACAATATTAAAAGAAACTATACCTAAAAACTGTTCAACATGCTACAGATCTTTTTCCCTTAAGAAGGATAATGTCTATAGAAGATGAGATGTATTTTTCAGTGCTCTGATTTTTGCTCATGAGCCATGTGAAGAGAAATACAATCCTCTCTACTAAAAGTGCCAACTCAAAAGCATTAAGCCATTAACTGTAGAACAAGTCCGATATGAAAGAGAGAATAACACATCATAGGGGCCATCATATGGCCCATAAAGTCCATATTGAAGCCATGAAATTCAGATATTAGTGCAGTTTTCCTCAAGGTTTAGGATCAGCCTTGACCTAACCTGTTAGCCAAGCCTCCTCTCTACCATTAAAAGTGATTCAACCATTAAGATAATTGAAGACCAAAATTGCTAATGACATGCTGTGGATACGCCTTATAATCAACTCATACCTGGTGCTTGAAGAACCATCCATGCAGGCAAGGAGTCCTAAGGAGATTGGTCTGTCTAAAAGAGTTAGCACACTGTACTAGTTAAAGCTAGGAAATCAGATGTTTTGCAAGGCTGTACACTGAACCTAGAATGATATTCAAAAAGGTTGGTTGGCACTAACCCTTTAGTATCATACACCGTATCTCATCAGTGAGATGATACTGAGCCAACAGGAGAATTTTCAGATTAAACTTCCATGGCTGGTCAGACTGGAAGGTGACAGATAGTAGTGATCTCTGTTACTTTCACTTCCCAACATGTTTTTAATTTGTTCTCAAGCTTGCAACTATTCCACAGATGCCTGCAGCAGATCACTCTGGATGATTCCTCCTCAGGATGACAGTGGCAAGTGAAAGGTCTTTAGCATAAAAAAACTAAAGAATCAGTTTTCACTAAGATCTGAACTAGAAGGTGGATACAAATGAATAGATCAGTGTGACAGTCCAGTTCAAGTGAATGAAAGATTTGTTAGCCTGAGAAGATTGTCAGTAAAACAACTCCTGAGAGCTATTTAAAAGGCAATTGCTCTGGACTGGGATGAGAGCTAGGAAGCATTAGATCCACAGCACAAAATACTAAACAAACTAAACTACACTCTGAACTCATGAAAGTCATTGCTGCAACAGTGTCTCGGTATAATGTCTCCCTATGGCTTTCCTGTCCTGCTGATTTTCATTCAGATCATGATGAAAAATTTCCTGAGAAGAAAAGAGTTTCAACATCTGTCTCACAGCTGGGTCTGTAGCAACAGATCCTCTCCCAGAATCAGTACACTTATGATAATCTAACTCTGCAAATTGACTGCAAAGTTTCTTGGTGTTTTGGTTTTTGGATTTTGGGTTTCATTGTCCTAACTTAAAAAGTAAAAACAGTGGGAAAAAACATGAACAACCATATGAGAAAAAAGGCACAGCCTGGTACTAGTGATAGGCCTATTTAGAAGTGTAGAAGCAACACAAATGTCAAGGCAGTAATGGTGCTGCACAACACATCCAAGCAATAGCCAGAGAATTATGTCAATAAAAAGAGAGAGAAAAGAAGTTATTTTGAGATAGGAATTGTTGTAAAATGAATAATATTTTGTTATTGTGATTTAATTTATTTATGAATATATATAAAAATAAATAAAATCTTTTTCTCTTTTTGTGCAATATAAATATTTAACAGTAACCCAAAGTCTTAGTGAGCTGATCACTGTACAAAATCAATCAAATTTCTTACCTTCCATTATTCCAGCAAGTTATCTTCATTGTATCCATCCCTGTCCTCCCAGTACTCTGCAGTTAAGGAACTGATTGCTATTTCTGTTTGAGCTGTTTCCTTCCAGACAAAGATGTGGCCAGTTTTCTAAAAATACAGTCATGGGCATCCTACAGACTGTCTAACTTCTAATAAGTCACTTCACCCTAATCATATCTCCCAGCTTGAAAAAATATCAGACAAATACCTCTTTTTCTATCCAAAAAAGGTCTTTAGGGTAGAGCTTATGATTCATTATGTTTTTGCACATCATTTAGATTTCTGATACTCCCATTTCTTGCTCCCGCTTCCTCTGCTTACTTCCATAGTACAAAATATTGCAAAATACAGCCCTTGTGCTATCATTGCTTTCATTCTTGTTATGTTTTTGTCCTTCATTAATAAAGGTAATCACTTTAATTTCTTCTTTTTTTGTTGTTGTTCTAACAGAGCTCCAAAATTGAGTACATATTTAGTGATTTTTTATAGGAAGAGCTGAGCCCCAGACCTCCTTTGGCCTTTCCACCAGCTGGAAAGAATTATACTGGTATGAACCTGACCTGATATTTTATGGAGTTTTAATTTTTTTAATATAGCCTTTGTAAAAGCAGTGAACACACATATACTTCCAAACTGTTTTGGCCCTCACTGGGTTGATGGAAAGGAGGTTAATAACATATCTATATAAAACAAATAGTTCAATGGATAGCACACATTGATTAATATCCGCTGCAGTGCCAGCAACACTGGGGGAACTACACATCATAATTGTGTTATAACAGAAGATGCGTCACCAGTGGAAAGGAAAATATTACCACACTGCTTTGTTCTCTGTGTCTGGCAGCTCAGTGTAATACATAGATATAGGGTCAATCTCTCCCCTTTGCTCCTGTTTTCAGGGATGGTGGAAGATCTGCTCCACAACACCGCAGAGCACCTGAAGTTCAATACGTGCCCTACATTTGAACGTGCATTACCACTAAACCCCTTCTGGCATGTGCCTGAAGAGGAGATGGGGGCAGATTAAAGGCAGGACAATATGTTTGAGGAATATGAAGCTGACATCTTGCATACCAGCAGAAGGATCCTTGCACTGCAGGGCACTGACAAGGCTGCAGAGAACCCTCCCTGGTGCTCAGCCCTGGGCTGGCCAACAAGGGTCAGCCTATAGGAGAAGAGAAGCTGCTATGTGAGAGGCTGAATTTTCTCAGCTCCGTTCATACCACCAGAGCATCATCACTAAATGCCCTCACTTTTTGTTTGTCAGTAAATAATTCATTTTCCTGAGCTATAGGTGGGATATGTTTCAGGCAGAAAGGGATGATGCCAACGAGCAAATCTTTAAATATACATTGCCTCCTGTATGCAGGCACAATGTGTGGGAGCAATTGTAAGCTGAAATGGTCCTGTGTTTGTTGGCACCTCTGAATACAAAATTACCACTGTGGCTATTTATGGGGTGGAGGGGAAGGGAGGATTCAAGAAGAAAAATCAGGCTTTCTAAACCCAATACCTTTTTTTAAATAGAAACAATTGGCATTTCTGTGGCAGCTTTGTATCCTCAGTGGGGGAAAGAGTTACAGGCATTTTAATTATATATTAGTACAGCATTAAGCTAGTTTTATTTGCTGAACATTCTGTCAATTACTGTTGTTACTTGAGAAGCATGACTGCTCCCAGGTTGATCATGTATTTAACTAGCCAGTCAATGCTATTAATCACCAAGCATTTTCAGCCAACGATATTAACATTGAAACCTATCCAGGAGGACTTATAAATGGATACTGGCATACTTCAGAAGGAAACACTATTTTCCAATGCAAGAGAGGTTCTCCCAAGTCCCTTTTTGTCTTTTTTTTTTTTTCAAATTGCAATCTAAATTCAAAAGGGGAATGAATAATTGTCCTTAATGAAATAACTGCCATCCCAGAAAATTAGTAAATATGTGATCACCTCATTATCATATGAACAGAGGGCAGGAGGTCTGTTTCTGCAGTGCAGCTGCTGCAAAAACCAGTGAAGTGTAACAAAGCAGACATGGAAACCAAACAGGGACATCCTCCATTCTGGGGACTGGAGCAGGGAGAGAAAGGATCCAGACAAAGCTGAAAAACAGTTTGCATTTAGGGACTGGAAATGGTACTCTGTAGTCTTATTCTTGATCATGATACCCTAACCTTTGGGGCAGAAAAGACACAGCTTTTTCCTACCTCCTGACCTTAGAAGCAGGAGAAGAGAACATGACCTGAAGCTAGAGGCTTCAATACAATACACACCATTTGGAATTAAATGCTCTAGAGATGTGCTTTACATTCTCCATTGCACTTAGTTGACACACAGAATATATTTATTTCTACATTGTGAATAATCAACTGAAAACTCACTTTCGTTAGCTTTATCTCCCCATTGTTGGCTCACATCCTGAAGTTTTCATACAACATCTGCAAAAGTAATAAACTAATTATAGAAGCCATCTGGAACAAGAAGAGAGTGGAATAATTATTTTCTTCTTTTTTAAAAAAAATAAGTAAATGGTGCCATAATAGATGGGATGTCAGAAGAACAATGATCACTACAAACTCAGTATCATTAAGGAGGGATGCAAGGAGATTTACATCAAGAAACTCATGATTGTTCATTAGCAGAGACACAGCAGAAAGGCATTGTGATCTATTGATGACATAGCCTCCATACTGAAAGTGAAGTCCTACCAGAGACCAGAGGCTACTACATGGATAGACCAGCTGACAAAGAAGATGAGGAGTAATTGCTGTTTCATCCTTGTCTTCTCTGTTCAAGACGAGGGGACAGACCCCTGTGGGGGGGAGGGTGATCTATCATGGACAGCCACTTCTCTGTCACCTTCCACTGACGCTGATGCTGATGCTGAATGGTGTTGCACAACACTGATGTGTGATGCAGATGAGCTACTAGAGTGAGTGGTGAGAGAGCTGTGACATCAGAAGAAAACATATCAAATCTTGGCTCTCATACTTCTGTGAGGTAGTTCTCTCTTTTTTTGAAGACATTTCCCTTACTCTTCCAGTTCTGTGAAGAACTTTCCACCAGAGAAAGACATTGCTTCATTCTTTTGAGATACCCTTGGTATTTTATTTGGTTTATCTCCCTAGCCTTGCACCAAGTGTTCAGCTGCAGGTCAGCTTGTGGTAAGAAGGGGGTTTGTATTTATTACTAAAATCTTTTTTACTGATTAGCGGTGATTGCTTTGATATAGAAGAGCTTGGTTGTTATCTGCTTACTGTGTGGCTTCTGTTAGCAGCATTTTTGGGGCAACCAGTGTTGTAGGAGGATGATGACGCTGTGGTAACATGCCTGAAGTTTACATGCTTGAAACATGCACACAAATTCAGAAAAGTGGCATATATATTAATATCTTCTGATGGCCTAAATGGCAAAAAACGCATTTGCATGTTCATTCTACCACCCAAATAATAATTAAATAAATATATAGGTAGGTGGATGATAGACAGATAGATAGATAGATAGATACATAGATACATGGATGGATGGATTTTTCTCCCTGGAGAAAAGTGCAGCTTTAAAGAGTTTCTTTATCTGTATTCTGACTAATTACCTTTGGCCTGAACTTACCTAGAGAAAGGTCTGAGATCCTGTTAGATACCAGCTGCTGAACCAACAGCATCCTGCTTTAACGCATTTCAACACGTCATTAATTCTGATTAAAAAGCATCACCTAGTTATGATTCTTACTAGAACTCTATTAATGTCTCTGCTAACAGATGCCATCTCCGTTATTATCATAATTATTGTTATTTATCACTTATGTTACTGCAGCAGTGTTTTGAGGGCTCATTCATAAGCCATGCCCTTATTGGATCATTTGCAAATTCAGAATTAAAAAAAAGTTTCTTGCTCTCAGTGCTTTTCTTGGCAAGACAAGAGGTAGAAGACAGAGGAATATAAAGAGACAAAGAAACCATCTGGGTCAGCACAGAGACATTGCTTTCAACACATCAGGAGCCTAAGTATATCCAAGCTTCCATTAGACAAATCCAAAGAATGGTACTCGAAGTTCACCACTTGCTTCTTGATTTTGGCATTGTCCGTGTCTTCAGATGCTGAGGGTGCCACGGCCAGAGGCTTCAGAGGGCATGACTGTGGGGATTCAGAAGAAGTGAATCACACAACATCACTGCCACTTACCAAATGAATATGGGCATCCAAGTAAACTTGAACTCCTACACACCTGGGGCTCATAGGATACATTCAGGTAATGCCTAAGATGATAAAACTTATAGCAGTGTTAATATTAGCAACAGCTTTCTATTTTTCATCTTATACCTAAGCAATCTAATTTTCAAAGTGCCACAGCCTGAAGTCCCAATACTCTGAATAGCAAACTTTATATTTGATGTTTCAGCTGTGGGCAGCCATGTAAGGAGCCACAGTCCCTGAATACCTTCTGGAATGCCAATTGAATAGGTGGCCAAAAAGTCCAGCATGTGGAAGGGGTACAGAACAGTTAGGATGAAATGAGTGAGCAAGCATCTTTTCAAGCAATAAATAGAGCAGAAAGTGTAAGAAAAGTGAGTCTGGTGAAGGAGACCAGAGTCTACTCTCCCTAGCTCCTCTGACACTCCCAACTGTGTGGAATCAACCATTTCTCTCTATGTGGCCTTGTAATATTAAGGAGAACATTAGCAGTCTTTTGAGGCTTGTGAGATGCTTTGTAATCCCAAGACAAAAGGTATCAAAGAACTGCAGTATGCTTATTAAAAATGTTTTCATTCTGGATTATAGCACTGTTGCAGAGAGATCTTGCATTCCTGCATCCCTGTAGCCCTGGGCTGTCTTCTTTCCAGAAATTCTTTTGCAACTTAGCTCTGAAGATTCATATTTTAAGGGCATGTAAAGCTGCTAATTGAACAGAGAAACAGATGTGTCAACCTTCGTTTTCCACAGGACTCACTTCAGAAACAAGAATAACAAATGCACCCCAAGAGACATTATCATAATCATCACTCCAAATAAATTTTTCAGACAATGGAGTTCACGGCCATTAACTTTTAGTGAGATGCAGAAAATACTCAATGCTAAGCTACTTCCTAAACATATGAATATGGATTTTGTCTTGTTATAGCAAACCAATACCATTTAGATGAGAAGGACCGTGACTACGTATAGGCAAGATGGAGTAAGCTTAAAGCCAGGAGAGATATTGAATTAGCAATCACATTTAGCCTGTGCACTCACTGTGGATCTCCACATTTAATGTCTCAATAAGACCATACAGCCAATGGTTCCTGCAGCAGCTTTTGGCAGTGAAACAGGAGAGTGGTCTTGTTATCAAAGAATGGCAGATATTTGTTGCTGTGGGATGGAGAGTTTTAATTCCCAGTTTAAAATGTTCCACTGGACCTGAGAAAAATTGGGGGGAAAAAAAATAGCTGGCTTTGTTGTATCGATAGGCACCAATGATATAAGGTGACTTCTTTTCAAGTATATTCCTCCTCAGCTCTAAATTTAATGTTGTATTTTGGAAGGTGTTTCTCTGGGTTGTGTTTTACCAGACAGAAGTGATACTCTGAGCCAGATGTCATATCCCCAGCATACATGTATGAGGATCTCTGACTTGGGGTTGGTAAGTTGTTAACTGTGCGACAGAAATCCACATCCTGCCCTGAACACCCAGAAATTCCAGGGTGTCTGCGGTTTCATAATGCAGTTGTGATCTTTGGTGTAGGACATTGTCACCCCAACTTTTGAAAATTAATTGTTTTGGATAAGATGCTTCCCATTCCTCTGTCCCTGATGCTTTTGTCAATTAAAAAGAGTTTTTCTTGAATGGAAGAAAAACAGAAAACACATTTCTTTTCCTGATCTTTAATGAAGAAGGACATTTTCTTTAGAAATTACTTGGTAGCAACTTTTATATCAATCCCACTCAAAGGTTCTTTGCACTGGGAGGCACATAGCTGCTTTCTCAATTACATTGCATTTCTTTGTAGTTTCAGCTGAAGGAAAACATGTTAAATAAATTATTTGCTTCCAATTACTCACTCAGCTCTAAAAACAAATATGCTCATATGTCTTTACATGCAGAAATAGCAGGCAGACCAAAATATTTGCTGTTTTATGAGCTTATTGGGGAATGAAACAGACAAATGTCTCTTCTGATCATGAGCAGGTATGTTATGACTCCTTGTGCATAACATAGAGGGCAGGTGATTTTTCCTGTATGACAGGTAACTGAAATAAGATAAAATTGCAAACCTATAAATACCACTCCCTAAGTGTTTTATTTATTTTGAATGTAAAAATGAAGGCACATACCGGTTATACATTATCTTTGCCTTCAGAACTGTAATCTATCAGAGTAAAGAGATTCTGATGGTGACTTCCAACAGCTGTGTGATCATTCTTCCTAGTATCTTGCATCATCATCATCTAAATAGTAGAGATGAAACTATGAGAGAAATGAGCATATGAGAGAACATGTATTAATCCTGGAAGATATGCATTAACATATTTGCTGTTTCATTATGCTTTGAAGTTGTTTCACTGTGTATGCTTGGTATCTTCAGAGTCATCTTTGTTCCAGAAAGAAAGAGCTTGTGAAATCCTAGAGTTTACTTTATTTAACAAGTCCCTGAAGCTTATTATGCCTCAACTCATGCTTAAGCATTTTTTTACGAGTTAATGAGTGCAGATTCAGCAATTCATCTAAGTACTCTCTTAACACTGGTTTTAGCTTCACAGATTTCCCAGCAGGCTGCCGGCCTTCTCCTACTAATTGACCTAGCCTCTACTTCATAAAAAAGAAAGACCGATAAACAGGGAAGCATTTATTTCCTACAGCAGAAGAGGCCTCCATCATCTAGCAATCCTTGCTGAATTGATTGAGCAAGAGCTGGTAACTGCCCTGGCATGAAAGTCCTTGGGAGTCTTTACCATGAGAGAGCTCAACCTTGTCTCTGCTAAGGTCGCTCAGCCTCCCACACACATATGTGTGCATCCATTTTCTTGACCTTTCATGCCAAAGAGAGGAGATGAGTGAGGCAGCACTTTTTATGCAAGTGATTTCTGACACTGCAGCATGTGGACATTTATTTTGCCAATTGGAATCAAATCCTAACACCTTCACACTGAGTATCTTGTCCTAACTCCTATAAACTCAGAAATGGTGCAAAATTATTTCACAATAAAAACTTGTCATGACCACTGTCAGAGGACTAGTTAAAAAATTCCTCACATCAGCAAAACTTTAAGTCAACTCCCACTTGAGTCAAGCTCGGAGAAGCTTAAAAGAAGATGATCCACATCTGCTTGAAAAGAAGCTACAGCTGCTCTGACTCCCAGAAAGGTTACAGCTGAGGCTTCCCCATCCTTTTGCTTGCTGGGGAATGAAGCTATCTTGTTTGACTCCCTTAGTTTTTGAAGAGGACATGGCAAAGTAAGCAAAGGTGACAGGAAAGCCTCTCCTGTCTTTTACCATACCCAGTAATGGTTGTTTCAGAAGAAGGTGAAGTGGGCAATTACAGGATAACGTAAGAAGTCTCTTCTGACCCATATTTCATTAATGACATTTCAGTACAAGCACAACATGTTGGCTTAAAGTAGGGGTAAGTACTTTTCTATGAGCCCTATTTGGCAATGGCTGTGCAATGCTCAGGCCAGGGCTTCCCAGCCTGCAGGGCTTGCAGGTAGGTCCAACAGATGAAGCCTTACTGATTTATAAGACAAACTACTGCTGTTTTTTAAATCCATATAATGGAGAAGCAAACACTGCAGAGCTGGAGAATTCCTTTCCTTTTCCTATATGAGAAATTCAGGGAAAAAAACTCCTAGGCTGAGATTCCTATTCCCATCCAAACCACCTACTCCCTATCCAAAGAGAGCTCTTGAATTTAAATATTTCCTTTTATGGGGTGACATGAAGGACAAATTTGCCCCGAGCTGTCTAAATGTACTATCAACAGTTTCTTACTTCTGGGAACAAACAGGAAAAGGAAATATGATCCTGTGATTAGAATTCCAGCTTGAGACTCTGGGTATCTCAGTTTACTCCTTGCTCATTATTCGCTTTCTGCATGATACTGGAAAGGCCACTTAAATTTGCTGTAAGTAAGTTCATCATCTGTAAAAGATGCATAACCATATTTCCTTTTCTCTGCTTTACTTATTAGAATGTAATTAGTTTGTATCATCTCCCAGTAGTGAGGAGTATTTAGTTATTGCAGCATTAAAATAACACTCTGAAATTAAAATAAATAAATAAAATTTTAAAATAAAAAATCTGCTAGAAATGCATAATTTCTCTTATTCCCCAACATCAGAATGGCTCTAAGTCCACCATGAATGAACCATTTGGTGGTTCCTGGCCTTCCTGGCAGCTCTGAGGGCTGCCCTCCCCCACGGAGGGCAAATGGATCACATACAATGAGAGGACAACCTTGCTGGTTTATCAGGCTTCACACAATGCTCTCACAGGTTGTAAGACACGACTGGTGAACTGTCTGCACATGAGGAGATTATTAAATAGAGTATTAATTATGTCTACAAAGAATGTAAGTTTTAAAAGGATATGATGTAAGACCATGTATCAATCAGGTATCAATGTCAGATATCTGAGGGACTGGCATTTTCACCTTAACATGGCATTTTTCCAGTCAGTCTGCAACGCTATATATGTATAAAATTTATGTGAGTGTTTGTGCATACATACATATGCGTGTGTGTGTGTGCTGGCTTGGGCTGGGATACAGAAAATGTCCTTCACAGTAGCTAGTATGGATGTTTTGGATTTATGCTGGAAACAGTGTTGATAATTCAGGGATTACTTAGTTACTGCTCAGCAGTGTTTACACAGCGTCAAGGCCTTTTCTTCCTCCCACACCAACCCACCCGTGAGGAGGCTGGGAGCGCACAAAAAGCTGGGAGGAGACACAGCTGGGACAGATGACCACAACTGCCCAAAGGGATATCCCATACCATATGATGTCATGCTCAGCTTATAAAACTGGGAGAAGAAGGAAGAGAGGGACATTCGGAGTGATATTGTTCGTCTTCCCAAGTCAGTGTTACATGTGGTGGAGCCCTGCTTTCCTGGAGGTGGCTGAACACCTGCCTGCTGATGGGAAAGTATTTTTTGCTTTGCTTTGTGTGTTCAGCTTTCGCTTCACCTATTAAACTGTCTTTCAACCCATGAGTTTTCCCACCTTACTCTTCTGATTCTCTCTCCCCCACCCCACTGTGAGGGCAGGGAGTGAGTGATTGTGTAGGGCTGAGCTGCTGGCTGGGGTTAAACAATGACTGCCTGTGTACATGCTGTAAAATTTCCCCTTCTGAAGAAAAAGAATAAAAGAAATAAAAAATTTTAAAAACCCATCGTATCTAAAAGAAGGTCTTGGAAAAAATGAATGAACTCTTAAAATCAAAGAGCCACAGGAATTTCTTGAAGTCATCTGAGTTGGACATAAGGTTAAAAAGAGATACAAAACCTCTGTGAATTCAGCAGGGCTGTACCTGCAATGTCTTCATCTATTTACTGCAGAATGCTTCCACAGTGACCCTGCACAAGAAGAGACAAGGATTTCAGCACATATGATACATAAGAAAGAAGAATCATCAAAATAAAGTTAGTGATGTGAAATATAACTCTTTAGTATTAGACACTGAGGAGAGTATTGAGACCTGGTAACATTTGGAAGAACATAATTGTAGTAAAGATTTTGCTCTATAAATGACCGAGAATTTCTCTGTACAGAGAGTTCATGAAACCAAGGATGAAATTTTTGACAGCTGGGGGCAAAACCTTTTCTGCTAACAAGACATGGCTTGAAAATCATCTCCCAGGGAAGGTAAACTTGAAAAGCTGTACTACCACCTTTAGGAAAAGTTGCCAGATTACAGTTTGAGCTCTGTAATAGGCTAACAGTAGATTAATATCATAGGCTTGGCAAAAAGTATGAGTAATTCCATGAAAATCTCTGGCCTTTGCACAGCTGTTTTCAAAATGCATCCTATAGAAGTAGATTGTTATGTAAATATATGTTAGCCTAGCCCCATATATATATGTTTAGGGCTAGAGGTAGTCTTCATCTTCCTGCTGATCCATGGTAAATTGCTGAAGTGCAATCAATTAATCATATGCATGAACCCTTTTTGACAAATGACCTCTCCTTTTCCTAAGGAGACTTAAAGACTAGAAATTTAATGGTAAGTAAAGAAAAGCCAGTAAACAATTCCTTCTAGCCCTAGACATAAAATTTTGGATCTATGGTTATATTATGTGTAGAAAACACTGTGCTGCCCTGATTAACAGAAGCTTTTGTGGTTGATTCACTCCTTTGGCAACACACATGTATGGTGCCATAGGTGTAAGACACATGGGGTGCTGTACTAAAGCACAGTCTGCAAATAACTACTGCTGCCATTCAGCAGTGCCTTTTACCTACACAGTAGGAATGTGACCAGATCTGAGCCCCTGCCAGGGCAGGTCAGCCTTTTCAGAGATAACCTCGGTCAATGAGGCACCCGATCCTTCCCATGGCAGTAAGGAGCTTGCTCACTTTTAAATCCAATCTGGAGCAATTTCCCCCCACTGCCAACAGAGCAATCATTTCAGCAGGAGCCGTGTACAGCTTGACCCCATTTAGTATCTGCAGACACAGAGCCTTGTGCTCATGCCCCTGCTGATATCAGGTCAAGCATCAGCCAAGAGCATTTCTTGCTGTGGGTGGTCTCATCCTCCTCACACCGTGAGGCTGCCCCTGTGCCAGCAGGAAGCTGCCAGCCAAGCTTCCCTCTGCAGGGATAGCTGGGAAAGAGAGAGAAAAGTTCTCCAGCCAAAGCTGAAAGCAAAAAGAAGCTTTTTCTCACCCAAGGCATGAGAAAACTGTAAAGCAGCACTGTATGTGTGGGAAGGAAATGGAGCCTGACAGCTTCATATCATGAAAGCACCGAGCATAGCCCATTAAGAGATTTCGCTATTACTTAGTGCAGTTGTAGTGCGAAGATACTGCAGTGTGGGAATCCTTGGTCTGACCACACTGCCATAGCACCAGAGAGAGAGACAGACCTGCTCCTTGAGGAAGGGGTGGAGGTCTGTCTGTGTGTGCTATGTGTCAGTGTTCTTTCAGAATGCATGTACTGTGTGTTCACCATTCCTCTCCTCCTTTCCTCTCAGAAAGGGGATAAAAAACAAGAAAGAGAAATTTATTTGTCCATGAGGACTTTTTAAACAGACAAGGTAATTACCTGGGTACATCTATTATATGCAGAGCTGGTCCAATTATCATAAAGCATGATTGCCAAACTATAATTAACTGAGAGGGAAAAAAAAGCAACAAACAAAAAAAAAAAACAATCCCAGCCTTATCTAACTAACTGTAATGCAGGGACACAGACCAAAAATCTCTATTGTCAATCACATCATGCCATGTCACTGAGAGGGCTGGAGGCCAAGAGCAAGACTTTGCCCTGAAATACATATCCTTGGCTTTTCAGCTCCCTGTGTCAAAAATTCTTAACACTGTTTTTTTTGGAACTAGTCTACTATGGAGAGTTACTAAACATACATCACCAGCCCAACAGAGCACTAACAGGAGTATGCAGCAATCAACTAAATGGACCGAGCAAGAACTGAGAAGAAGATAGTGTGGGAGAATTTTAAGTGAATTGGTGTGTTCATAAAAAATGACAAATGGCCCAAAAGACTCAAGGTTCCTGTTCATTCAGGAAAGACAGAGAAGCAGTGCAAACTCATAGAGGGGGAAGTGTTAAAGTGTGCTGAGAATGAAGAGCTTGTGAAGCTAAAAGGACACAAACCCCATGTTGCCCCTGCCCACCCCCACCCCCATTTCTGTGCAGATGTTGGGATAAGCACAGGAATTTCTCAAGACCAAGTGCTGTCACTTGTTTCTCTCATTCACAACTGCCTCTATGGAAAGAAGATATATCAGTAGGAGCTAGGCATTTCCCCCAGGTCAGCAGTACCAACACAATAGCAGTGGTGCTTTCATGGGAGCCCCAGTTCTTTCCTTTCCCATAGCTGTTTGGGGCCCCTCCTGGCAATGGAATAAGTAGCTGAACTGTGGTCCTCTGCCCCATTTCTTCTCCAGGCCCTAAATATTACCATGGCAAACCCTGAAAATACAAGGTTCAATACCTTCTGAGATGGCAGCTCAGTCCCAGTAGTCCCTCAGTTGTCCACATCATCCAGTACTGTGTAGGGTAGGAATAATGGAGCAGGCTATGATTCTTTTTTCCCTTCCTTTCAGATCTGCCCAGTTCAGTTTTTACAGCTTCAGATAAGCTCGTTTTGTTTCTTGTGCCTTTGTCATCTGTGCCCAGAAAAGGCAGGAATTCAGCAGGCTGCAGCCCTATTGACCATACAGAGAGAGTTCAGCTGGGACCCAGTCCTGCCCCACTTCTCCTCTTTCTCATTTGAGGAACTGGTGCAAAGCCAAAGCCAACACCTAAGCGGGGTAGATAACTGGGGAGTTTGAGCATACTTAAATTCCAACTTGATGTGACAGTGTAGACACAACATCATTCACAAGCCTAGAGGACCTCCAAGGCTGCAGGGAGTGTCTCTGAGAAGAGAGAGGTTGCCTGGGAAAAAAATTTCCTTCCTTTTCAGCCTTGCTCTGCCCTTCCCATATGGCAGCACATTCCCACTGAACAGCAGAGGCTGTTCCAGACAGATCTGCACCAGCAGAGACTGGCAACTTGGGCAGATGTCTGTGACCATGGTCCCCACAGCTCCTCACACAGCACCAGGAACTGTTCCACAGCCTCTCACCAAGGAACCTCTGGAGTTTGTAGAAACATAATTGTCTAGAGGGGAAAGATGCCTGTGAAGAACTGAGTGGGAGTGGCTAGTTAATGAAGCACTGCTAGAGGTGCTTCTACATCCATAGGCTGAATACTGTCACTGTTCAGAGGCATTGAAGTTGGCAGGTTCTTATGTTGTCATTACTCCGTTAGCATTAATTTAGGCACTTTTCAGACCTACTGGGATAATTGATCATGGCCACCATTTAATTCTGTTTAGAAACACACATACCTACAACAGAGCAAGTGAGTTGCCCATACAGCTGCATAGCAGCCAGCATACTGTGCCCATAGAACAGCTATGCTAGCTCTCTTTGCAGGCAAGAGTAGCAGCAGCAGCAAAATCAGGTCACCATGGCTTGTTCTCTAACCCATATCCAAGAATCCAGCCACTGGGGAGAATTACAGAAGACCAGAGGAGGCAGAAAGAGAAACATCTAATTTCCTCATCCTCATTCCCATGTAATTCTAAAAGCAATTTGTCCTGTTTTCCACAAGCTTGGAAGGAGAACCAGGAGTCACATATCTCTTTATTATAGCATTAAAAGGGAAGAAATCAAGCAGATGGTAAAGCAATGGGTTGGGGTTTGTTTTTTTTTCTTTCTCCACCCTTAAAATTATTGGGACATGTATTCAAGGAAGCCTCCTGAGACAGCCCAGTCCTACAGTTGACTTCCCCCATTGAGCAGATGGCTTAGTTGCATTTACACTACCTGACACAGTTCTCATCTTTCTGTTTGAAGAGAAAACAAAAATCATACAGAAAACAAAGCACAGCCCAGATGCATTTAGAGAGGCTTTGGACTTTGAATCACATTGATAGGAAACTTGAGAAAAAGAGAGACCTCAGTTTACCCTCTGTACAAAAAGGGCTGATATCATATTTACTCGCACAATGACTTAGCCTCCCCACTGTCTTCCTCCTTCTGCCAGATGTCACCCACTCTAACCAGGTTATAACCACACACTCTAAAGCTGATGGAACTTCATGCAGGTTGTAAGTCAAGGTAAGTCGCATGTGAGCAAATTATCATATACACTGTACATTTACTTCTGGCAGGGAAGAATTCTTAACCTTGAGATGTCTGTCTACAAGAAACCCAAAGCCATCTGCCAAAATAAGGAACTTCTCAAAAGTTAAGATCACTAACAGCAACATTGGAAACCTAGAAATCCCTCTACTTCACACATCTCACAACTTTTTCTGTAGACAAAGATCCAGTCCCCAGACCTTCAGGTTACAGCAAAGTGCAGATACATTTTTTTGGAGGGTGACACTGGCAGAGAGAGATCAGCTTTCCCATCAATTCAGACAAGCCCTACAAACCTCCACAAACCCAAGCTAAATTTACTCGAGTCATTCTGCACAGCAAGCTTTATGAATGACCACAGCCTGGGGGACTATTCCCAAAGTTCTGCCCCATGAATGTCACAATATGTCCTCATAATTAATTTTTGATCCCAATGAGAATGAATGGACTTGGGCTTCAACTGAGAAATAGCTTCCAGTTGTCTCAGGAGGAAAAGCTCCACTTCACATATATGTGTGTGCACATGTATGCACACTTACTTGCACACCCAACAGACCAAATTTTGCCTATTTGCAAACAAAACAGACAAATTTCAAGCAGCTCCCTCAAGAGTTTCTGCCTCTACCTTGCATGTGTTAACAAAACACATCCTAGAGTCCTATTTTCCCTTGCATTTTTTAAAGTGAGAGCTCTAGAGTAATGTCCCCATTTACCACACTTGTTATTGAATATAGAAATCAATAACAAACTGCTAGTCAACAAAGTGCTGCTTATGGAAGGGAAAATCAAAAAAAAAAATAGAGGAATAATTAATATCTGTTTGACAGTGACAACCAGTCTGTAATTAATAAGGGGAATAGAATCACAGAATGTTAGGGTTTGGAAGGGACCTCAAAAGATCATCTATTCCAACCCCCCTGCCACAGCAGGATTTCCTAGACCAGGCCACACAGAAGTGTGTCCAGGTAAGTTTTGAATATCTCCAGAGGAGGAGACTCCACAGCTTCTCTGGGCAGTCTGTGCCAGTGCTCTGGCACCTGAACTGGGAAAAAATTTCTACGTGTATTCACAAAGAACCTCCTGTGCTTCAGCTTACAGCCATTGCCTCTTGTCCTGTCACAGGGATCCACTGAGAAGAGCCTAACCCCATCCTCCTGACACCCACACTTTTTATAAGTACAGATTTATAAGTACAGATATTTATAAGTACATATGAGGTCACCCCTTAGTCTCCCTTCTCCAGGCTAAAGAGACACAGCTCCCTCAGCCTTTCCTCATAAGGAAGATGTTCCAGCCCCTTCATCATCTTTGTGACTCTGCACTTGACTCTTTCAAGCAGTTCCCTATCCTTCTTTCTTAAGCATCGTCTGTTAGGAGACATTTTTCATTTCACAGCTGCCTCAAAGACCCTTTCTCTGGCTGCCTGCAAGAGCCAGGCATAGGAAGTAACCATCTCAGATAGGTGTTTTAGAGAAGCAAACATTTTTGAATCTCTCTGAAAGTAGCTACTTCTTGCACAGAATCATTTCACAGAATCACAGAATCAAGTCAAAAGCCACTTTTACTTTCCTGAGAAGTAGGATGGAGATCTTAATGCCTTAATGCCCTCATCATCATGTGGCTGTATCTGTTGTCTCATTAGGGTTGTGATCATGCTTCCTCATTGACACAGATCTTCTAATCTTTACTTTGTGACCTAAAATGAGACGGTAACTGCAGCCTATCAACCGTGGTCTTGGTATCATCTAAATCCTGTTCAGTTCACTACGGAAGTGATTTAATTCTGTCTCCATTGAACTGGAGAGGACCTTGGTCACTTCCAACAGGCTCTCTTCAGCCCATGGGAAAAAAGTAAAAGGGAGAAGAAGAGAAATGTTATGGTGGCTGCACTGTAAAATAACAGTGCCCATAAAAACTGAGCCCTCAAAATGATGGTGGAGTAAACACATCAACTGAAATTCACAAATTAGTTACTACATTTTAGAAGCTGCTTCTATTCCCTTCAGTTTCCTAATCCTGCAGCAAACTGCTTCAAATAATCAGGGTGCAAGAATCACCTCTCTTCAACCTCATTTTAGTGACCAAGAGATCCAAACGGCACTGAATTCACACAGACCCAGATGCTGTGCACTAACTTTATTTAGACAGATTTTAACCTGATTTCCTTTTTTGAGATGAAAACAGAAAGATGACAGAAGGGGTTTGCAACAGGAGATAGTGAGTCTACAAAGTGGGTTTCAAATCTTTTGCCTTGACAGCCAGGGTCTGTCAGTAAGGTTTCATGGACATATTCCTGCTGTGTTATATCACTATCCAAACAATTCAAATGCACCTTCTGCCTTCTTTTGCTCCATAAGCTTTTATTTTCTCCTTCAGTGTTAACCTATATTAGTTAGAAGTCATCACTTTACATTATCCCACTGTTCTGACCCCTCAGGTGCCTCAGTTATTAGATTGGACTGTCCCATCATGAAGACAAGGATATCGATATTATCTATACATCCACCCTGATGAACCAATAACCACTACAAGATCACCTTGGGGGAAGAGACTTTTAAAATGCCCAAGAAATGAAATTTAGAGGTGAAAAAAGACAAAGCCAAAAAGAAATGAGGTGTTTGCCTGCATAAGGTACAAGTCTGTGGAATAACATCCTTCAGCAAAGATTACCTCCTTCCAAGCAGGTGAAGTTACTGCTGTAGTTTTTACAGAAGTGACTATGAGTAAAGGACTGAGCTGTTCAGGTAGAAGAAATAATTGAGTCTGTAATCACTAATATGTCTCCAGATGGAAGCTCATTAGCTTTTCAAGAAACATACATTAAAATTCTGACAAGTTCATACCAAAGTCCAAACAACTCAAACACCTCCCTGACATGTCTGTGGCCTATAAGGATCTCTTTTAACCCTGCTGCTGCAGTGTTTCGGTTAGAGGCAATGAGGAGAATGCTCCAGCTCTGAACCCAATCCATACACAACACCAATGCGAAGGCATCAGGATGTAAACAGACTGACATTTGGTATATTTAGGGTTTAATCTATATGTAAATTTCCTGAACATACCTCAATAAAAATTAATTCACAAAAATTTATGTTTATAACTTCAGGCATGATTCCTTATGTATTTAACTAATGGTCTCAGATCTGTACTGTTGTATTTTATAACACAGAGCTGATAAATTGTTTGAACAGGAGCAGAACTGAACATTTCCTGTTGTAAAAACAAAAGAGAGCTGAGACATTTTCTTAGATGAGTAACAAGCAGTGGTAAGGCACACAAAACCTCTAGTGAGTTTAACTCTCTTGTAAGCAAGGCATCTGTGAACTGATGCAGGAAAAAGATAAGAATAGCATGAACATCCAGCTTAGCTTGGATGTGGCCTGCTGAACCCTTCCCATTTGCCTGCTTCATCTCCAGCTGTTTGTTAATGAGGTAGACAATCCATTGCTTTACATCTGTTACATGTGAAGGCTGGGTCATTATTCCAAGTGGTGGGACCCAAGAAGCTGTTGAGCTATAAATTCAAACCACTGGACACTTCCCCCCTGCTGCTAAACATCATTTGGACAAGACACATTAGAGATGGAATTTTAATATCACATGACACAGGTGAAATGAGTCATGACCTGTAGAAACTTTAAATCTTTGTCCATACAATCAGTGGTGAAATGTGAACAGTCAAAAATAACTCACATTATGGGTGTAAGAAACACCATCACAGTTCAGATCACAGTTCGGTCTCCCTCAGTTTCTGGTCTCTAGTAGTGGCCAGCAGCAAATGTTCATGGAAAGAGTAAGAATCAAAGCAAGATCAGTGATCATTCCTGAGACTGGACCCTCACTCCTTGTAAAAGCAGTGGCTGAGTAAATCCTCCCTCAGTGGCCACAGAATTGCTTGAGTTTTGTTAGACTATTTCATCCCTTAGCCTTATTTGAATTATGGGTGCTTAGTTTAAAAAAGCTTGAAGACAAAGTCCTTCAGAGGCCATCTCATCACATGAGATGTTCCAGCCTAGCTTACACACTCTTGCAGATGGCAGAGGCACCAGCTGACTATGCAGTAAACATCAGCCTCCAAAGATTCCTCCAGCACCCAGCTAACAGCCTGGGGTTTCCACTCTACTCCAGTGGAAGGGTGTGGGTAAAAGATCCTATCTCCCCTACATCTCTGAGTAAACTTCTGCATCAATGAGTGGTGGGATCTCCCCCCAAGAAATAAATTGCCTCTACATTCAGGTACATCTGTATGTAGGGAGGAGACATGCATGTGTAGCATGTGCTACCTGCAGCATCCCGGTCCTGGGATCCACTCCACACACACATGCAACTGCCCCCACCATGTTGACACCCATGGAGAAAAGGTGCCATCACAGCATGGAGAAGATGATGCCAGTATATTTAAGTCATGATTGTGACTAACCTGGGGGACTCAGGAGAGCTTCCTAACCTATGTCCTAGCTCAGTGTCTGCACACACCACTTACTTCTGTCTGTTCCCCTGCCCAATTGTCTTTTGAATAGGCACACAGACCACCAGGGGTGCTCCACCTGGGCCTCCATTTTGGAGAATCAGAGATGAGGACCTACCTCACAGTCCAAACACAGACTACACTTACTTGAAGATTTGCAGAAAGCAAGAAACCAAAATATCATAGAGCTCCATAGAACTGCCCCATGTAAATTCTAACCACACCAGTGTCAGGTCAAGAACGTTCTCAAAGACACATTCATCACTGCCAGCAGGAGCTGAGACCTCCAGAACATCTGGATAGACTGAGTTAAAAAAAAAAAAAAAAAAAAAGCTATTTGCATCAAAGCCATCATATTAAGGCTATAAAAAGGCCTTAAAAAAAGGCATAGGTCACTACTTCCTCTAGGTCCTCCTACAATGAGAACAATAACTCTCCAAGACAGCCAGCCTTGACTGAAAGTCTTCAAGCAATGGAGATTCATCATTCCATTAACTCTCACAATTTCTCATTTCCATGGCAGCAAAACAGTAGTTTTCATGCAAGCTGAGAAGCAGGCCTGTTGAGGAAATGCTCATACATAGAGAAGGAATGAATCACAAATGCTGATACTTAATATCCATTTAAATCTCTCGAACAAGCATACAGGTTATAAACAAAAGACCTAACAATTTTCAGGTCTTTATCTAGATGAAAAAATGTTCTTTTCAATCTTAAATTCTGTATAATGTATGAAATGCTAAACTGTATACTTTTGCATATACCCAAGCCATCCATAGTTAGGTGGCTTAATTGCCTGGTTCAGTAAAAGCCATCTTAGTTAGCTGTATGTAATTTTCAGGCTATTTTATTCATATCATGTTTGTAGAAAGACTAAAAAAAATTGATTACATGTGCTGTGATGGCTTTGTCTGAGGAAGTAGGGGTATTTACTTCTTATATCTCCTTAAAAATTTACCAGTTAGTAATACTGGATTAGAAAAATTTAAATATAATTTCAAGGCAAAATACATGAAGAGTACGTGTAGCTAAGTTAAGAGCAAACTTGTTGCAAGTTAAATCAATAAAAATATTCATTAAAAACCTTGACTGTTCAGAGTTAATGGCTCTCTTAGAAGGCTCTGGAACACCTTAAGGGGAAGACAATGCCCAATGAAGACATTTAATTAACCTTAACTCTGACCCCCATAGTAATAGCATTCACGTATCTTGCAATCATTATTCCTTTCCTACCTGCTATGTACCTCTGAGAGCACATTTTCTCACCACCTTCTCATCACACAGATCTCTCTGTGCTTTTTTAAATTTATTCAAGATAAGCATAAGGGACACTTAATGAAATCACATAAGGAAGCATAAGCAATGGAATGAGATTAAAGATAAACATAGATGGAGATCATCTCTTCTGCAGGGATAGGAAAATCTTCAAGATATGAAAAGATGATCCGTAACAGTAATGCAAATGCAGCTGTTCCTTGGCTGTAGCACAACAGGAGACTGATGAAGAGAGGGAGAGTTATAAGGAGAAACAACCTTATCTCTTATACGCAAGACGAATTACATGATTTGGGGAATGAGGAATGCTGTCAGACCACTCTCTTCCCTTGTTCCCTGTTTGTAAGAAATAACAGCCAGGGCTTTCCCACAGACGCCAAAGTACCAAGCCCTGTGGAGGTAAGATGAAGGATGGGAGGAAGAGACTGGTTCAGGCCTCTTCTCAGAAAACTTCCCATTCTTCTGCTAACACTCTTTGTAATTTCTCCCTGACCAACACTGTAACCATGATGAGAACCTTAAACTGGGAGTTGTTAGAGATTTATTCACTAAAAGCTTTTCAACTAGCCTTCCAAATGCACAGCAAATTCACACGAGTGTCAAGAACTCCTGACAAACTCTTTGGAAAAAGCCTGAAGATTTTTAAGAGGTGAATGAAAAATGCCTAATTTACACACAGAATTTCTCAGTGTTCACAGGGATTGATGAGGACACAGGGGTTTAATGGAAAGGGAAAGGAATCCCACACTTCAGAGAAATTCCTGCTATAGGAGGTGATGTAAGAAAAGTGTCATTTGTAAGAATACCTACAGATGAAGCTAGACAGGTCTTAAATAGGGAGATCTGTTATAGGCTGACATGCATTAAGCCTTCAGCTCCACTGCAGGAAGAGCAAAAAGCACAATTGAAAAATGTATTGGAAGTTATGTGAAGAAGAAGAGAACTACATATTCTGCACAAAATAGACTTCCTAAGATAGCATAGTTATGGGAAATAGTGCCATAAAAGGAATGCAGACCATTTAGAAGAGTAAAATTTTGCGTAACATGGATTATTTTTCCTTGACTTGGAAAGGCAGTTACCAGGTGGTAACTGAGAAACTAACACAAAAATCCTCTTAAGTCAGTGAAGATGCTGCCATTGACTTTACCAGACTATAAATCCAGTCTCAATGAAGGTAAGTGTAATATGTGTACTCTCTGCCATTGATAAATGGTGGAACTGAGGAACTATATTTTCCAGCCGTAGCTGGTTCCTTTGAATTCAGCCAAGTGCAACTCATGGCTGAAAGCAACCTCTTCTGAAAAGCAGCCTCTGCCAGGGCAGTACATGGATCTTTTAAACAGAGAGGTACAGCAGCATAACCTGCTTTAGAGATGAGAGCAGCCCAAGCACTCACACAAAGAGCATGTAGCCCGTGATTGCCCAAAGATGGATGGATATGTTTTAACATCTGGAAATCTCAGGACAAACATAAGTAGTTTCATAGCCTCTCTCAATAAGCTCAAGACCTCGAATTCAGTCTCAGCAGAGATTATATGGTTCCTTCAGCCAGGAGACCCACTCCCTTGAAAGAAGCTAAGATGAAGTCAGCTCAATTCTCTTTCATTTATGAAATTTGATGTGAGGATAGGCCAAGGCCTTACAGCATGAGGGCAATGGCCTCCACATATGAAGCAAAATATCTGAACTTGTTACATGCTGGTGCAGACAGCACCTGTAATATCATGTCATCATGCAAACTGTCAAAATAAATTACTTGGAAATATCAATACTGGTAAAAGACACGAGGGGAGAGATAAACAGATGGCATAGATGGGAAAAGCCAAACTCTTCATAAAGTCTTTGATTTGTGCTCCTAATGTCTTGGTTGTTTCCTTATATCTGCTTTTTCGAAAACTAGCAGACCCACCTACATAGACAGACCTGCCTGCAGGTGAACTTAGAAAGCACAGAGAGACAATCCAGACCCTGTCTCTGAGAGCTGTGGCATCAATGTTCTTGCTTCACTGATAGAAACTAAGCCATACCTTTAGCTCCAACATCCAGGCTTCGACTGTGTTTGCTAAGAGTGAATCCAGTGGTACATCACAGCAGTAAGTTTGGTCTCTTTCTTTGAACTAGCTGTGGAAGAGCCAGGCAACACCCCTGGCCTGCACTACTAGCAGGTAATCTGAACACCCTTCCGTGTATCCTGGGTGTTAGACCAAAACCCAACAACTTTACAGGCTTCTTGATCAAACTGCAGAAGAATCTATCTGGCAGCTGATACGAATGACTTTCTGACAAATACTCCCTCCCTGCCCTTTGAAATCCACATGCTGCTGCTAGTGAATACTGGAAAAGAGTGGTGACTTTTTGCTCTGCCAGCTCTTGCTTATAGACTAACTGCTAGTTTGGTGCTGCCATGAAATTTGCCTTCTTGCATGCAGTAGTTTCCTATCCGGAGCTGAAAAAAAAGCATTAAAAAACCCCTCATCCTAGAAGGAAATTAGCATCTGAGAGCCTAATAACCCATTCTCTGCATCACATGCAGGGTGGTATAATTAAAGCCATAAAATATTCAGAATTGATTTCTGCATTTGGAAGATACACTTGCAAAATAGCTAAAGATGGCTGCTGCTGTGTGCCTGGGAGAGGAATTCTCTCCCAAAAGGCTGTCCTCCCTAGGAAGCCTGCTGGTCCCATCCTGCCTTTCCAGGAGAGGTGAAGGTCAGACAACCAAGGCAGCAACTTCAATCAGTTCCTGCCCAGCCCCAGATTAAGCAGTCACAGCTCAATGCTTAAACATTTGAGCTGGGCTGTTCTCCTGCAAAAATTCCCTCAAGCACATTTATACTGTCACCCAGATGCACACCCAAACCTAGCAGCATATCCTGCAGCAGTACTGTGCTGACACACAGCAGTAACTAGCTCCTGCTCACCCCCTGGACAGTGACTGAAGTCATCAATGAAGTAAGGAGCACCCAGACACCAGTAGATTAATGAGATGCACCCACAGGTTCACAGTGCTCATGGGATTGGTCCCAGTTCACCAAAGGCTAAGGATTTACTGATGCATGTCATGGCACAGTGGAGTTTGCAAGACTCCTCCTGCCCTGTCAATATCAGCACTGCTTTAAATCTCTTATCTGTGATTTCCCATAGCCAAAAAGACTGCCACAACCAAGGATTTTGTTTTGATGGTCCTGATTTTGTGCAGTAAGTGTGAAAGTCTACTGTTCATTTTTAAAGCAAATTTAGGAAATTTTAAGAGACGTATGCAAAGTCAAAATGAAAAACCTTTTAAAGTTCATTGGCAATAGTGTTTTAAGCTGTACAGTGAACAGAAAGCATCCAGCCTCCTTTATGAAGAGAGATCTTTATACTCTGATTTACATTTTTTCCTCTTTACTTTCTACCCCTATTGCAGGCACTGCAGTGACAGCTTTTCCAGGTGTCACTCATCACACTGCAGAGCAGGGTCATCAAACCAGTGTTCTGCTTGCAAAGCCAAAGCAGGTACTTAAGCAAGTGTACTGCCCTGCTTAAGAAAAAGGGAGGGGAGGTAGCTGCTGCAGTCAGCAATGCTAGAGTCACAAGAGAAGTAAGATTTGTCTTGAAACTCTTCAGTAGGAGATCTCCAGGCTGATACCTCCTGACAAATCTCCATCCACCTCAACATGTGAAAGAAGATGATGAGCCCTGTGGCCAGGACTATCTCTGCTGCACCAGACCTGCTGCAGAGCAGCAGTTGTCTCAACCTATTGCATGGAATAAAACCCATTATCAAAACCTTGGACAGTCAGCAACTGCAAGAGATCACTTTAAAACTCAGTAGTTTCTCCCACTATGTTTCATCATGAGAACCAAAAATTCTTCTGCCATATGTAGCTAAGAGAGCAAATGCAGCCTGAGGTCCACCCTGCAGTTAGCTCTGAGCTAGAACAAAACTGTTCCCACAATTCAGATAAAATTTGCTTCTTATCCTTTCAAAAAAGAAAAAAAAAGTAGTTCTGTTGTAGAGAATATTGAACAACTCCCCTTGATTTACAGCTACAGCCTTTAGAAATAATAATTACCTGCTTCTGAAATGTCTTGCTTCTGAAAGCCAAAAACAACCTGAATAAAAAATTCACTGATCAATATTCTCCCACCATTTTTTGCCAATTAAGCCTGTAAATTAATGTGTCATAAAAAATACACCAGAGCAAAAGCTTCATGGGCTTAGCCTTGGCTGTTCACCTGTGGAAAAATAAAATCTGCTACATTTTTATGTGATAATAATTATGTAGCTTATTTTGGAAGTAAATAATTCAGCAAGGATGAGATGCACAACATAGAAGAATGGGCTGTGCCTATGTTTTGCCTACTGATAAGGGACAGTTTTGCTGTCCCTCTGAATGCCTGCAGCAGCAGCATTAACCTCTGCAAGCATCTTGAGAGAGAAATGAAAAAAAGAGCCCTTCTAGCAAAGCTAAATTCCACTGCTAGCTGACATTTGTTTCTTTTTATCTATACATTTGTCTAATTAAGAAGATATAGTGCCATTTTAATTTTCATATAAACTCTTACCTTCAATGGGAATGCATTCTGCAAACCAAACAAGGATTTATTAAGATAATAAAGCAAGCACTTCACAAAAATTTAAATGCCTGCTATGAGCATCTTTTTCATGGAACTAGGAGGCCAAGAGAATCTCCTAAATGGGAGAGGGATCTGCAGTAGTAAACAGCTTCAGCAAGCCCATGCCCAAGCACATATGCAAAGTCCATGTGTGCAGGGTTGGATTCCCATACCTGAGGTCTCTCACCCCCCAACAACACCGATACTTCAGCAGGATTTTAGCTGTGTGCCAGATTTACAACTTTCCAAGCACAGGCGTGCGTGGCTCAAGATTAAATGATTCATTTACAAGGACCTTGGCTAGGGGGGAAAGCATATTAGTTTCCCTTGCTTGTGCTGCATCGTCTGTTTATAACAACACAGTTAATCAAAGGAAGGGGAGATGAAGATTTTTGTTGCCAGTGTGGCAGGAAAGACTGTGAAGCTTTAATTGACCCCTCGAGAGACAAAGTGAAAAGCTTGTAGAATGAGCTGAATTTTTAACACAAGGGCACATTTTCCTTTCAGCTCTACTCTGGAGAATAAAAGAAAGGGTTGTGCTCACAGCTGTCCTGGGTGCAGCTGCTGTACCACCTTTTTACCTGAGCTGTTTCAGAAGCAATGCAGATACTAATACCTCAGGGTGATGACTCACAATAATCCCTTAAACCCGATCATTGAAAAAATTGGCCACTGCTGACTAATGATTTTGAATGCTGGGGCACAATGAATTGCATAAGATGACCGAGGATTTTAAAGTGATCAGTAGCTCTGCCTCACTTTTCTCAGCTGCGCAAGGTGTTTCCAAAGGCAACATAGTATCATAGTATAACAGTATTGTCTGAGCTGGAAGGGACCCAATAGGATCATTGAGTCCAGCTCTTAAACCCATGGAGGACACCCCAAGAATCACACAACGTGCCTGAGAGCATTATCTAAATGCTTCTTAAACTCTGTCAGGCATGGTGTTGAAGCAACTTCCATGGGGAGGCTGTTCCAGATCCCAACCACCCTCTGAGTGAAGAACCTTTTCCTAATCTCCAGCCTGAACCTCCCCTGACTCAACTTTATCCCTTTTCTCCTAATCCTATCACTGTCCACTCGATTTAGTACCTGGCCCTCTGCTACTCCTTGTGAGGATGTTGAAGATGACAATAAGGTCTCCCCTCAGTCTCCTCTCCTCAAGGCTAACCAAACCAAGCAACCTCAGCCTCTCCTCATAAGGTTTCATCTCCCATCCCTTCACCTTCTTTGTAGCTCTCCTCTGGATACTCTCCAACAGCTTAATATCCTTTCTAAATTGTGGAGCCCAGAACTGCAAGCAGTACTCGAGGTGTGGCAGCACCAATGCTGAGTAGAGTGGGACAATCACCTCCCTTGACTGTCTGCTGCTGCTGTTCTTGATGCACCCCAGCATACAGCTGGCCCTCCTGGCCACCAGAGCACACTGCTGACTCATATTGAGCTGACTGTCAACAAGGACCCCCAGGTCCCTGTCCACACTGCAGCTCTCCTGCCTCTCATTTCCCAGTCTATACAGGTCTGGGGTTGCCCCAACCCAAATGCAGAACCCAGCACTTGCTCTTGTTAAATCTCATTCCATTGGTGATTGCCCAGTGCTCTAATTTATCAATTATCAAGGGCCTCACTGCCCTCAAGGGAGTCAACAGCTCCTCCCAGTTTAGTGTCACCAGTGAATTTGCTAACCATACATAGCCAACATGTCCTGTGTCAGCCAGGCAAAATGGTATCCTGAAGCCATGACTGCAAGGGATGCTGTCCCACGTGCCATGTCCTGCGTTCCCTCCCAACACACAGAGACACCAAGGCAAATTTAGCAGTCACAGCACTGCTGCAGACTTCCAGCAGGGAGAGTGAGGGACAACAGCCCTTGTGACTAAGGGAAAATTTTGCTCAACAAAAAAAGATTGAGAGAAGGGTCAATATCTTACACCTTTTCTTCTTCTTCTTCTCTTGAGGAAAGGCTAAAAATTACAAGCTCAGCATTTAGAAAGATGAGGGAGAAGGAAAGAATTCTCAGAAATACTCAAAATATGATGAGAATTTCCTGAAGAGAACTGGTGAAATACTCCTTCTCTCTCTTAGATCCCATGGGCTTTTACCTGACAAACTTCCAGCTATCTTTATCAAATGAGATTTTTTATCCTCCCTTTTAGTTCTGGGGGAGAGAGACCAAGAGGCTAAAATTATGTGCTACAGCACAGGCCAGAAAAGGACAAGCTTCCTACTCACTCTTCCTTCCCTGGCTATGACCTGTGGCAAGATTGCACAAAGCTGGGGGCAGGCAGGAATTAACTGGCTGGCCAGATGAGGAAAGATGTGCCTAGGGGTAGTGTGTGATAGCAAGATTTGATAATGTTTGCTCTACATAAAGTGTGCCATCACTTCTGGAAAGATGGACAGCAGGTTTCACTTGTGAGGGCTACTGAGCATTGCTACAGTTTGTTCCCAATGCTGCATGTGAGCTCTGCATCTCTTTTCTTTCCTCTCTCCTAGTAAACCTGAAGTATAGATTAAACATTTTCCTTAGTGGACCTGGTCGTCAATAGGTTGCCACGAGTCCCAGACAATAAGTAAGAGTTTAACAAGTGAAATTTCCCAGAGGATATAAGCCTATGGCTCACAAACACTATAGTGAGCAATTCTCCTGGCCAAAAAAATCCAGATGATCTGATTGCAACTTGCATGGTCTCTCCCCAGATGTGGACACCTATGTGGCAACAATGAAAAAAGGTTTTTCAGATAACAACAATAGCTTTTGTTACAACTAAAAGCTATTATTTCTCCTTACAAAGATCATTCTGCCCTTCTCCATTTACCACTACAGCTTCAACAATGCTATCATAAATAATGAACATACTCAAGCATGTAGCAGGAAAATCTAAACAACACTGTAGCTGCTACTCACTTAAAATATTTTAGATTTCCTTTCTGCTGTAACAAACATTATGTTTTCCCTCTTCCTCTCAAACAACTGTGACACTCACAACTGCATTGCAAGAAAGTTCCATGCAAGCCCCTGGCATTATGCAGCCTCATTAGTAGCTTTGATTATTTGTTTGGCACACCTCCAGCTTGCCTGAGTGGCTGTAAGACTGTCAGTCCTGTGCACTGATTCATATTGCTAGTGATTAATACAGTTCAAGTGCAAAGGCAAGCCAAAGGGCATGATGACCCTGTTGAGCTGGTGTTTAATAGAAGATTTCATGTCTAAGAATATATTGGTAACTTCATTGGAATGACCATACCCAGCACTGTTCTTCTGTGGGTTGTCTCTTTAATGATTGCTAATCTTGTCTAGATGAGAAAAACTGCAGTTTACTTGAATGTTCTGATTCTAGAGGGAGGTTTTATGTAATTTTTTCTTTCTTTTTTCTGAGGTACCAGATGCTAGTCAGGATTAAACAAACAGTTTGGACTAGAATGCAAAAAAAATAACCTTCAGAAACATTTGCCGTGCTTTAAAAATGCTCCTGGAACCAGACATTCAGATCCTGGTGCTCATTTGAACCAGTTTGGTTTTCTCCTTCACTGTATCAGTGTTAGGGAGGTTGATGAAAATTAGCAAAGTTGTCTTATATATAATGGCCCTGGAACAACTGGCCAATGGCCCATTGACAGCTCCAGTTTTTAGTGAGCGGGGCAGGAACATACCTTCAGCCTTGTCTGGAAATGCCCAGTTTTGACCTCTTTATCTTATTCTGGAGGGAAAAGCCAGCCTACGCTTCTCTTCATTTTGTGTGAAACAGGTTTCCTCTGACTTTCCAAATCAAATTGTCACCTAGAAATTCTTCATCACTATACCAAAATGCAAGTGATGAGTACTATCACTTGAGAAAGCAGCAGATTAATTAAAAAAAAATGGCTTTTTTTTTAACTTATCCCTTAAAACACATAATGGCCCCAGAGCTGTCCCACAGGAGTTCTCCTTTACGACCACTGGAGGAACAGAGACTTTTCTGGTTGGTGAACCCCAAATCACCCATACCTATGCCAAACACATTAGAGCTCCTGTCAAAAAGGCTTTAATTAGACACAAGGTAGAATGTAGGTTACTCTTGCAGCAATAGCTCCTGACACAAAGCAACCAGTCCTGCAATGGTCTGAATTTTCCCTGAGTTATGCCAACAGCTCAGCCCACATGGGATGCAGGCCAGAGAGACTAAGCCAAGTCCCTGGGTTAACTTATATGAGGAAAAAAGGATGTGAAGTGAACAGCCAGGAGGAATTAGGACTAAAAAATGTTCTTTTCAGTGGAGTTAAGCAGTACACAAAAGTTGAAGCATTGTGTTCAAGAGTCTTGCCAGCACCTTTAAAAAATGGTTAGCTGTGCTGTGACTTTCATGAAATAGCAGCCTGTAATAGGTGAGACACATCTAGCCTCAGCTATACTCCTCCAGCCCACTAAAGCTCATGAGGGACCAGTGCTAGAGAACTCTGCACATGGAGGATCATGACCTCAACATTCCAAGAGTAATAAAAGTGCTCGTGCTGCTTGTAACACATACAGCACAGCGCGGCCATAATGTGGCCCCAGACATGGAAGTCCAGATGTTCTCCAGCCACAAAACAGCCTCCTATGAAACATATGGCTCCCATCGTGTCTTCAAAGACCACTCTGGGACTCCACTGTCCTGCAGCGGGCAGCTCCAACAGCCAGGCAAAGCAGCTTTGCCCACATTGTTCTACGCTGTGTTTCCTCCTTAGTCTACCCTTCATACTGCAATCAGCCTTCAGACACCACTCATCTCCTTGAGACTCATATTCCGATCTCTTCACATGCACACCTTGTGCTCCCCCACTGCTGGGGACAAGAAGAAAAGGGGAAGAGGTCATATTGCCCTGCAGGAAAAAGTTGATTGGATTATTTCGACCTGCTCCCTTCAAAATGTACTGTTATGGACCAACAAATAGCACACCCAGAGGTGACATTCCCCCAAATAAATGATTACTTAAGGATTAGTCACGCAGCTGTACAGAAGGCGTATGGCTGGCTTTGCAGGAAGGATTATTGTAGCAAAGTTGAATACAGATGACTAAAGCAGCCAGGGCAGGAATCCATCCTTCCACTTCAGATGGGCATAAAGCTTCTGGCTTGAGGTCTGTCTACTCTTATTTGGCACCTCCTAGATGCTCCTGCAGCACTGCATTTGGTAATTATGAAAGGAAAGAAATCCTTTGCAAAGAGAAAAGAGTGATGGACACAAAAAAGCATTTGATTTCCAAAAAAAGTCTTGATCAATGCACTAAAAATTCTTTCCCTCCAGCTGGCAGTTTCTGAAGGACAGCAGAAAGACAAGAACTTTCTAAAGCATTTTCAGTTGCAGAATTCACAGGGGTACCCAGGGAGTTCTTGGCACAGCCTGAGTATGGAGCCATCATCCTGTACTGCAAGCACTGGGGCTCAGCAAACTCCTCTACAAAGGACCATTCCCTTAGAGCAAGCTGAGGCCAGGGAGTTTGTCTCCACCTTCAAATCCAGAAGCTGCATTTGGTTTGAGGAAAATTGTTCTCTACAAGGCTCTAATCCAAATCTTAACCCTGAAAACCTGGTGAAATCCTTAACCCTTAACTTGATGAAAAATAAAAATAAAAATAAAGCTACAACTGACTTCGATAAGGTTTCAGATCAGCCCTGTTGTCTGTTACATTGTAGTCTGTTAAATTGCAGCTTTTAGAATAGTGGAGCCCAGCAGTTTCTTAGGACGTAGTAGATGCACTTTGGTTGTTCTATTTGTTTTCTGTTGATAATTTATTATCCCCATGACTCTGACAAGAAAAATCCATGAGACATTTCTGTCTTTCTTTTTGGAGGGTGGGGATGGTGAGAGGGATGACAATCTCTAATGCTGAGCCACTAGCTCTTGTAGAGTCTTATCAACTTCCCAAGAAAACTCCTGCTCTCACTTAAAACCACACATAATCACCCTCTGTTTGTGTCATAGCGCCCACAAAGTTATGAACAAGACTATTACAGAACAAGTTTGGTAGCATCAGGCCTTAATTTTATAAAGGCTTCTCTACCTTTATAATTTCAAATACCTGTCAACAGCCAAAAAGTGTCAAGCAAAGTGCAGGTGACCTGAAAGCATTATTATACCCTTCCTCCTTTTCCCCTATCTTTTTATTATTATTATTCAGCCACAACCGTTTTCCACAGCAACTCCCCACCATAAGGAGCAGGTGATTTGTGCTGGCTCCCTGCACAGCTCTTGGACTCCTTGCATCGCTGCCTAATTATCAGCGGATTTTCCTAACGGACACACACAGAAGCGCAGTACCAGAAGGACGGAGCTCGTTTAATATCGCCGTGTCAAGCCTGCTGTTTCTATTGCTCGTGTCATTCTTTCCAAGCCTGAGCTGAGATGGTTCTCTGGGACGCAAGGACAAGCTCCCACTGGAGTCCTGTGCCCACGCAGGGTTCTCTCCCTCCTGCCCCCGGTCCCCAGACGAGCCCTGCTAGAGACCCCATGGTCGGTCCGAGGGGTCCCTCTGCTGATGGGAAGCGGCGATGCCGGGAGCGGAGCTGGGGCTGCTCCTGCTCTCCCTTAACGGAGAACGAGCTGCCCAGAGAGCCCCGCGTGGGTTTGTCCCCAGGAGATCCCTGCCCAGCGCTGCCCGGCTCCCAGTGCCCTGTCCCGCTGGACAGAACCATGGAATCGGTTAGGTTGGAAAAGACCTTTAAGATCAAGGAGTCCAACTGTTAACACCGCACTGCCGAGTCCACCACGAAACTATACCACCAAGCAGCACTAAACCGTATCCCCTAAGCAAGTCACCTCGTCATAGAAGAAGATCAGGTTGGTCGAGCAGGACCTGCCTTTCATAAACCCATGCTGACTGGGCCTGTTCGTCTGGTTGTCCTGGATTCTCCAGCTGGGCACACACCCTCACCGTGATGCTCTTACACCAATGGGCATGCCAACAGCAGTGTGGGCTCTGATCCCGTGGTGGTGCACAGCCCATTGGGCTGGGCAGCATCGCACCAAGCCCATGCTAATAAACCCCATGTCAGCTGACGTAGGATTACTGCCCCTACAGCAGTGCAGGTTGTGGTGCAGTCCCACAGCATTCTTCTCCCTCCTTCATCTCAGAGCAGGGAGGGGCTCAGCAGCTCACATCCCAAAGGCCAAATGAGGTTCTCACTGTACTTGGGTTTTTCAGGCTGACAATTTGTCTTTTAACAGAGTGAGAACTTTCACAAACAAGAAATGTTATTCCTTCCTGGGTTTAAGGAAATGAACCAATAGTTCCCCTGCTCAGCATGAAAAGCAGGAAACATGGTCACATAGGCTAGCTCCCACACATGTAGTGTTTTGGAGAGAGAAGGCAAAATGGGGAAGGACAAATGATCTCAGTGCAGTAGGCAGAGGATGGTCCAAAAGTGATTTTTCTGATCACTGCAGTTTAGCAGTTTGTACCCAACAAATTGGCTTCAAATACCTTTCTCACAAATCACCTACAGCACATTCCAACTGATGTAGTCCAAAATAACAAAATCTTCTTCAGTAAATGAAATCCAGCCACTATTTACATTCCAACTGCCCCAAATTACTAGACTGAAGATATAGCTGATTCACTATCTGTAATAATTTTCCAAACCTGGAGAAAGTGGGTCAGCTACAAGGTTTTCCTAGGATTCCATGGGCTCAGGAAGACCACAGCAGCTCTGCTAACTGGAAAATAAAGTGAGGCTGGTACAAGTCCTCCTTTAACACTCTTTTAGCCAGGTGTGATACTGTCAATAGCTGTGGCAATGCATTAGCTTAACACAGGTGTGAATTAGCAGAGGGTCAGGCCTGGCTTTTTTCCCTGAAGATCCTTTTAAAAAGTAATCTGTCAGACTTTTCTGTTCAGTCATTCTCAAGTCATGTTCTGCAATAGAGTCACAGTGAAAAATGTAGAGTGTTTTCACTTTAAAGTGTGATGGCAAAAGAATACCTCATAGCCAGAGGGAAATTTCAAGGGGTGAGAGCAGCCTTTCCAACTCCTCTGGGGGCCTGACATCAGATACTCCTCAGGCAAGTATGATATTCACTTGCTTCATTCATACCCTATAGTGGGAAGCATAACTAAGTGCAAATCCAACTACTGTAAACACTATGCCTAGTTTTGTGCCTAAAGTTTTTTTCCACCTCTCATTAATAGGCGTTTATTATCTGAGAAGCTGAGATTTAATGGAAGAAGAAAGGTCTGCCCCTTAGCCTTCCTGTTTGCAGAACAGAGATGTTTTCAGCTGCACCCTTGCAGAGGACAGTGTGTCAGCTTTCTGCCAGTGCTATGAGGCAGCAGCAACATGTTTTATAACCAGTGAGGGTGCTGGTGGCTCAGAATCTCTGTAGAAGCACCTCCCATACAGACCACATGAATGGAGCTGCTTGTGTTTCAGCTCTCACACGCTCTAGAATCCTGTCTAAATATCCTGGATGTTGGCAGTGCTCTATCTTTCTCACTGACACCTGGGCTCTCTTAAGAGCTCAGTCTTGTCACCTCATGTGTGACTGGATACTTATGCTTCACAACAACAATTTTCAGTGTGTTCATAGCTAATGGGCAGAGCTGGCCTCATGACGAAGTGTGCAGAACACAGACATCTCTGAACACAAGCAGTGTCCTTTGCAAAGGCACTCACTCATGCCATTTTTAGCCTCATAGTAAGGAGTGTCAGGTGTCATCAAGTGAATGTTTTTCTCTTCTTATTACTTACCAGCAGAAGCTATAACTGCAAACTCGGAGCTCTGCTGCCTATCCAGTGCACTCAGATTTAGTCCTTCTTCTGCTTGGCAAAACAGCACTAGAAGAAAATTTATGCTGCAATTTATTCCTATTCCTTATTTCTTAGTCTTCACATTAAAACTGCCTCCAGTCCTGCTTACGATGACAGTCTTATTCCCTAGCAAGGCAATCCTCATACCCTCAGAGATACACTTCCCTCCACAGTTCTCACAGTTAGTACTGAAACTCTCCACTTTCTTGGCACCCTTAACCACCAAGCACTTTGAAGCAGACAGCCAGTGCCCCACTGAAGAGAACAGATTGACAGCCAGACTGCCTTTGATTCTGATGGGTTCAAGTTAGGCTGCAGATTCAGTCCCAAACTATGAAATTCCATTTGTGATGGACTGAGGCTGCTTACCTGATTTGAAAAGGGAAAAATCATTCATTCAAACAGCTTCTTGCAAGAAGATCTGAAGATGTAAGTGTGAAATCCATATTGTAGACTGATATGACTGTTACCCAACAATGTTTTAATTGCCTGTTCAGCCTTTTCCCAATCCAAGCTGGAAGAGAAGTACTGAAGTTTGTCTCACAAGCACTGTCATGTCAAAGGCAAAGTAGCAAGGACTTCAGAAGTTGTCTGGCATTTTTGCCACTACTAAGAAACTTTGAGGGACTTGAACACATTCTCCAAGTTCAGCACATCACAATGTGTTGCACAAAGAAGCTGTAGACTCTATTCTGCATCCAACTCCTGAACAAGGAAAATATTTGATCCATATCCCCTTGAGATCCTCCAAAACTCTCCCATTAGTTTGGCTAAGGTTTGAGTTGAGAGACAATTTCCTAAAGAGTCATTTAGCTTTTGCCAAGGTCCAGCATTTTAGGAGATGAGATATTTGTTTCTGCTTTGGGGATTTAAGATGTTCCTGTTGTATAAACAACAAGGACATCCAGGCCTGTCATTTATAACTGCTGGAAATGGGAGCACATGGCTAGAAGGGAGGGGAATGGTGACTGGATGAGTCTCTCCACCCAAACAGCAGAGAGATCTCAGCATACTCTGGCCCTGCCAGCCAGCTAGGGGAGTTCCTTTGTGATGAGGTAAAGGTCAAGCTTCTCAAAATCAAACCCTATAGCTCTTGCAGGGTGATTTGCCCACACACATGAAGAAAGAGAATATGTTCAACTCAAAATTAGGGTATTAATATACAAAGTGTGAAGCTGAAGGCATATGGTACCTTTATGGTGCCTCAAAGTCCATTAACAAGTTAGTGTGTTTTCCAGAAGAGTTCAATATTGTTTCATGCTCAGGGAAAATGTGTGTGTGTGTATCCATATAGCACTTAACTTCAGTCTATCTTGAGAAATCTCTCTTACCCCTGCCATGGGAAGCAAATGAAGCTAAGGACTCCCACCGCTCCAGTACGGACAAATGAACTGGTGCCCAGGTGCTCAGAGAAGGCATTGACACATGATTTGCCATGTATGGGACTGAAAAGCATAAAGTTTGACTCTGCCTGATTTTGGTACACTGATGGAGGGATACTCATCCTGTTCAGAAAAACAGAGCCATTAGCATATCAGGGCATCCCAGACCAAGCATACTCATGGCAGACGAAATTAGTAGGTGGGGCACAATATTAATTCTGCTCCTTATCCATGTGCATCAGGATGCTGCCTTTAATTAAATTAGCATAAGCTATCTCTTTGACATTCTGATTCAATATTATAGACTCTAGGTTTTATCTCAGTAAATGCATAAAATGTGAATGTATCTCAAGAATCATTTTTTCTTGTTTCTCTATACACTCTGTTTCTATTGTCTTAATGGTCTAGTTTGTCTTTGCCAGCTGGGATGTGTTTATTACAGACTGTGTCAATGCTTGGTTCTCAAAAGGAGAGAGCAAACCACTACAGTGGCTTCTTTATTGCAGGGTTGTGGGGGCTCCCTAGTGAGATGGAGAAACCTTATGGCTGTCATCTTCCCAAAAGTCATCCTGAGCCTGGGGGACAAGCGCTGACTAAGAGCAATTTGTGCTGGGCTTAAATCTGATCTTGCCCCATTCACCAGGGCAGAGCTCACATAGGTCCCTTGACTGTTCTCCAACAAATAAGGAGGCCTGTGGAAATGCTCTTCTCCCTGGGCTGTTTCCTATCTTTTATAAGCACTTTAACACTGTTGAGAGGTGTGAAAATGTCATGAATAGCTGAGAGTCTTATTCAATATGCAATGCACAGAGAAGGGACAGGTCATGCTGCCTTGCTCACACAAGCTGCTCACCTGCGCTCTCTTTGGGTAGGATTTGTTTCAAACCTCTTGTGCATGAAGTCTCTGGACCTACCTGGCCAGGATCTCATGTCCAACCCACTGCCCACCATCACTTACAGGTCTCCCTCTTGCTAAGTTTCTGTCATCCAGGTAGCTGAGTGCCAGCCCAAAACTCATCCTGGATCCTTCATCAGTACCAGCAATTTTGCTTCAGACTGTGTTCTCTCTTCCTATGCATAGAAGGCTTTTTGTGAGGTGGTGAACCCAGGAAAACCAAGGAATCAAACTCTGGTTTTGCAACATGAGGTTTATGTCCTTCCATACAGCCTTTGCATTTGCATGTTCCTGAATTAATCACTTTAAATTAATGCTTGCTGGTTTTCTCAAGTCAAAAAATGCACTGAATGCAAAACAGTATCATCCTTACAGTGACTATGTCTAGCTCTATTGCAGATTAAACCTAAATTTGCTGATGTTCCAAAACTGGCAAAATCATGCATCCACAGTTCAATTTTTTATGCTAGGCAAACTATTATTAATGATGGGATTGTTTGTACTAAAAAATCTATGTTTATGTAATTCGCTTTTAAAACACTTGACTGTAGCAGCATAAAGCTTTCTTGCTTTGTTCTTTAAAGGTGATGGGAACCTGCTCTACAGCAGGGTCATTACCAGGTTAGCTGTGACTCCGCTGCTTTTCTGGTGGAACTGCATGTCTTGATTCAGCAGCTGGACCTTTTCTGGATTTTTACAATTCTTCCACTCTACATTGGGAACCCACCCTTCTCTCCTCTTGTCCCAGATATTTCAACCTACAAAGACTCTCTGACCTGTTATCAAGTAAGCAATGTCCCTCTGTACACAGAGAACTGAATAAACAAAGCCAGAATGCCTTCTCCTATAGAGCCTCCTCTGTACTACTATTAGTACTTTTCTGCCCTCACAGAAAGGCCTTCCACTTTTTCAGGAGTTTTCCCCTTTATCCAGACTACCTACAACAGCCTGTGAACACACACATTGCAAGGTAACTTCATATCTCCAGGTTCAGAAAAAGAAAGGTGTCCCAGCTTTTCTTAACATGGCTCATACCCACTAAAGTGGAAGAGTAAAGGTGGGTGAGCCCTGCCCTGGATCCCATCTTCCACCCCAGGACAGGAGTGGTAGGACCACTCATATGAGGGTGCTCCTGGACAAGACTGTTCTCTAGGGACCACCCACACTTTGACAGTGCCAGCATCCCTCACTAGAGTGCTGGATTCATGTGATCTCCATCTTTCAGCCCACATCATGTTTAATGAGCCAGACAGGCATTACACCATCCTTTTTGAGACAGATGCAGAGTGTAGTATGCTCAGCCAGTGATTAAAGCAAGATACATGTGATTTTACAGCTAGGTCTGGTAGGATTCAAGGTTTATTTTTACTGATCACTGACAGTAAAAAGCAACATTAATTTCTGGTTGTCAGCTTTTACTGCCAGTTACCTTTCCTGCTCTCCACCCCCATCTCAGGGCCCGCAGTGCCCCCTCTTTAATGCCAGCACCTCCCTGGTGCTCAGCTGGGGTCACTCGCAGAATCCAGAGTTATAAGAAAAATAACCAGTGCTTCAGGAGCAAGAGGCAGCAAGAAAAAAGACTGTCTCCAACAATATTTCACAATTAAAAATTGAATCCTGCTAAGCCTCCTCATAGCTATGCTGAGCCTTTAATATAAAATGGTTTTGCAGCTTTTGGTGGAAAGACCCTGTGAGGAAGCTGTGCATCTCCCCACCATGCTGCTCTCACTATCACGGGGAGATTTCAGGGGAGCTTTTGCAGGAGATGTTACATTTCAGCCTGGCCTTCATAATGGGCTGGTTGTCCCAAAATGGTGACAGTTTTACCTATTGGTTCGTGCTCAGGAAGGAGCTTGTCTTGCTGACTCACCAATTGCTGTGGGGAAATCACATAATGGTGTGCTAACAGAAACAGCTAACTTTGCTCCAGTGCTAATAATAAAAGGTATCTTTAAACAGAGTTCTCGTGAAGAGGGGATATTTTTGAGCAACAACCCAGGCACCTGCCTCCTGTCGCCTCTGCTCTGCAGCAGAAGCAGAGCAATGCCATCTGACTAGCAAACAGCAAGGAGCACTTAACTCCACAAGACATCTCTATTACATCCCCTGCTCTTAAGGCACACAGGTACTGCTACCCACAGCCTTCGGCAAAGGAAATGCAGAAGCATCAATGCCAAGGGTTATTTGCTTTGCCAAGTGGAAACACTTGTTCTCTTTCCCCTGTGGGAAACCCAAAGATGGTAACAGCACCTGACGTCTCTGCCCAAGGTGATGAGCCCTTTTAAAGTGCCTTGCCATAATCTAGACAAGAGGTTAGAAGAAACATGTGTTATCATAGCTTAGCTGTGAGTAGCAGAGGTGGGATGCAGTTTGCTCACCAGTCTGTACTGGCATATGGTGCTGCCTGCCTGCAGATGCCACAACACCTCTCAGCATTAGCAGTGATGCCCAGTCAGCCACTAGCCACAAGTGTGGTCCATCAAGCTGCAAACCTGGCTCAGCATTTCTCACCTAGCTCTGTTCAAATTCTGATTGATTCAGAGCTGCCTGCTGTCTTTACTCTGGATTTGAAACATTTTTAAAATCTGAAGAGTTGAGAACTTTGTAAATGATGTGAGCACTTCAGGAGTGATAACACAGCATTGCAACCAGAAGGTCAGTGAAGGTCATTAGTGAGGAGCATTGACTGAAGAAAAAAGAGGTATGCATGTCACTCCCAAGCTTTGTCACAGCTTTATTTATTCCACCTACCTGTAACCATGCACCTGAGATGGCTGAGAGAGAAGCCCTGTCTGCTTGTCAAGTCAATGGAGAAGTCCACTACCCCAAAAGCATGCTTCAATTCACAAGTATGCTACATCATTCCCGGAATTACCTGTCTTCTGACTGTACTGACTGCAGAAAGCAAACACAAGGTATAAGCTCTGTTTGCCAAGATGAACACACACTTTGATGCACCTTAGCTGCTACTCCTGTTTCTCAGGAGCAGTGCAATCACTGCAGAAGAAAGTTTTCAGTAAATGTTTGACTTCAAGGGGGTTTTTATGGTTTTGTGTTTCTTATCTGAAAATTTCCAGTTCTTCAACCTTCAATCTGCACAGGGGATTAGGGCCAAGTTTCATCAAGTTTATGTCAAAAAATATTTTAATACAGCTTCAAAAATTGTCAGACTGCCTTGTTCCCACAAGTTCTAAATGAAAAACTCCCAACTTCTACTTATTTCTTTTCTTTAAAATTAATCTGATTTTCAAGTTTAATTAGAATTGCCAGTATTTACAAACCATCTTCTAAAACAACAATAAACAATATGGTTTGATAGGTGTCACTCTTTCAGCTCAATAATTTTTCCAAGTTTTGATTAGCAAAACTCTTTGTGGTCTTATCATGACCTTATCATCTCACCCCAAAACAGAATAACTCTACAAAAAAATCTCAAAAAAAAAAAAGATGTCCTCTGCCCCTTCTTCTGACCAACTCTGAAATTACACTGATTGCTGAAGTAGTAAGCTCCCACAGGCACCCAGGCTCATGAAGAGAGAGGAGGAATGCTTATTCCATGGTCGGCTTTACTTAATTAAATGAGAAGAATATTTCTGCAAATAAAATAGAATTCTTTTCAGACCCTGCTCTGATCAAGCTGTGCTCAGAAACATACAATCTGATTATCCCCATTTTAGCAAACTGACTGTCAGGCTTTGTGACCCAGCAGGAAGACAAGCTATTTGCAAGTCAGGTATTTATAGCACAGATGTAAATAATTTGGAGTGTTTAATCACAGACTACTTTCATTTGTCCACAGCTCAGACAAACAAGTGGCAAGAATGTGTATGGAGCTGGTCTGGATCTGTCTAATATGATTAGCTGTCCCCTCATCTTATATAAAAAAAGAAATAATGGACCCAACTTCTAACCAAGTCATGCTGGATTAGCCTCTCTTCAGCCAAGGGCAGATCCTGTACATCTACTAAGGCTCAGCTCTGTGTGGTCTTAAAGAAGCTCCAAGTTGCGATGGGGAAGGTTTGTTTTGTCTGACTAATGGTGTGCCATATATTTTGCTTGCAAAAGGCCACTCAGACAGGAAATTTCACAAATGTTATGAAAGGTCTTTTCTGAGTGCCTAGAGAAGGTGCACAAGCTAATCCTGTAGAACTGAGATGATAAAAGCACACCCTGAAGGAATGAATAATTGAAGTCCAGCCCTAAATATTAATAAGATACAAGGGGATGAGGACACTACTCAACTTTGCACTTACTGAGCTGCCTGTTTGGATTTGAGCAGAGATATTCTCACAATCACACCAAGCTCCTTGAACCCCCTCCTGGAAGACCATGGCTCTCTGAACTAATGCTACCTTCATCTGAAATTCCCCAGCTCATTTTGTATTCAAACCTCAAGAGGAACATGATGGTGTTTATCAGAAGATGTGCTCCAAATGCAAATGGAAACAACACTTGCCAAGTCCCCTGTCACTGCAGAGGGGAGAGCAGCATCTTGTGGGAGAGGATGCACAGAGGGACAGAGACCAGCAAGTGGGGGCTTGCTCCAGCTCCAGAAATGCCCTGCCAGGCCTGCTTGACTCACTGCTGGGGAGGATATTGAAGGTTCACAGTAGATCTCCAGTTGGTGAATGCTCTGTTTTGGGAGATGTTTACAACATGCTGGTCCCAGACTGGACTTTAAGCAGGCTCAGTCCAATGCAGCTCTGTGCATGACAGTCACAGGGATCAGGCTGTGTTCACCTGGTTGCCTGCCCATACAAACTTCCTTGGAGATTGTTGCAAGAATGGGCTCATAGCTGAGCATGCACACAGGAGGTCACCCAAATTCAGGCTCTGCAGTCAAAAAAGTCCCATGATGCCAGAAGTCGGAGCAAGCCACTAGCAGGTACATTAAAAATGGATGGGACTGGATTTTTCTTCTTCAGATGCCATCTGAGCATGGAAATTAATCTGTAGATAGTGCATCACAGGAGCAGAGCAACATCATGCACCAGGAGCCTGTGCTCCCAGGAGAGCTGGTTATGGGCTGCCCTGAGGAACCAAACTTCCTTGCAGCTTTCACCAGCCTTCAGACCAGAAAAATAAGAGGAATTTTAATGGGGGGGAGAGAGGGGAAAGGGTTTCTCTCTGTCTGTTGATACAACTTAGACTGCTCTCTACCGGCTCTGTGCGTGTTTGTGGGCAGGATGACTGTCAGTGCCACATGCATTAACATTCACCCCTGATCAAGCCCTAGGTTGTGACTGGGGAGATACAGGGTTTCTTCCTCATCAGGCTGACATCTTATTAGAGGAGTAGAGGAGTTTGAACTTCTGTCTTCACATTTTTCTGACCTCAGTTACTAACTCTTGCTATTGCCTCTCCTACTCCCTGCCTGCAGCCTTCGCCTGAGCAGCTGGCAGAGGAGAAGATGTCATGAACTGGCTTGTTCACCAACATTAGTCTCTTTCAGACCCTCTTGCCAGCGTCCCTGTCCCCCTGGCCAAGCCCACCACAAAGGGCTGTGGCTGGAAAGCTGTCTGTTTCTCATCTGAAGCACCAGGGTGCCTGCAGAGGGCCTTCCACCCTGCCTTCTTTTCCCCTTCTTCTATCTCTTCAATTATGAAGTAACTCCAGGCCAATCCGTATCACCCATCATTAAGTATTTGCCTATCTATACTGTGTATATTCAATATCTTGCCAAATAATGTGGGTATATTTAGGAAACTGCTAACTATCCATGGACCTCAGGTGCTTGTTCACCTCAATTTCAGCCAAGGGAATCCACGAACCTGAGTCACCACTCCCTTCCTTGAGTGGGACATGACACCTGGGGTTAAAATTCTTCCTCTTCTTCCAAAAATCCTGCTCTCAAGGAATGTGATGGTTAAAGCCCTTATGATTTTGGAAATCAGCCCTGCCATGAGTTTGTCCTGGAGCAAGAAGGATGAGTAGGGCCTTGGGTGCAGCAATGACATAATGTCAGCTTGTTCAGGCTGGTCAGAGGCAGGAGGTGCAACTGCCCACCAGTGGCACATTTGGGAGGATAAATAATCAGGAGAAAGACTGATTTGAGCAAATGGTGCTAAAATGGCCTTAAGTATCTTTTGGCTGTAAATCAGAAGGTTCCTAGTCATGAGAGCAGCCATGCTCTCTGATCACCTCACACGAGGTGCATTTGGAAAGGGTTCCCACATCCTTGCAGCTTACAATGGAGCCAGGCAAACTCCTAAAGGGTGGTATGACATGGTGACAGGACAGCCAGCAAGCAGGCAGGATGACTGGGCATGTCCCTTCCAAACACATGCTGTGAGCCCACACCATCCATGCTGTATGTGCCAAATCAATGCTCCCAACCCCTTCTTCCTCATGCAGTGACATAAAGAAAGTGTAAGAAACAGGAGGAGTTCTACATGGTCAGGCAGCATTACAGTTTCTTTCCCATGCTAATCTTCATCAGACAGACATCACTCCACTGCCTCACAGAAGCAAACATGTCCATGGGCATCCACCATATCCCAAATTTAGAATGATTTTTAACAAGCTGGAAGGAGAAAAATAAACAGCACTTGATCTGTAAGGTCCCCATTCTTGACAGCATCCCCAGAGGTGGTGGAAGGCGAGGAGATAGCTCCTTGCTTTAATTGGTGCATTAAAATTCTTCCAGGCCACTACACAACTGTTAATAGGCAACTTAATTAATCACTAACCCAGTTCATATTTATACCCTCCAGAGTCTCTTGTCTCATTTTTTTTCTTATTACATCCAAAGCCATAGGGAGTTTTGTGCTAATCATGTAAAACAAGCTGAGGGCAGCGACACAAGGCAACTTACTTAACTACTGATCTCCAGACATCTCTGCCAGACGCCCAGGCCTGCATTTTTTTCCCCAGAAAGAAGACAGAGTATTCTGGGAATGAGGTGTAAATTGCTACAAGTCAGTAAAAACAAATGGCAATAATCCTTAGCACTAGCAGCCAACTCACACCCACTGAGTGCAAAAAGGAGATAAATATTGGGCAAAGACAGGTCCTCTCTGGGCATCAGGTGCTAGCACATAGGAGTGTTTTAGGCAATCTCCTGAATGACTGAGGAGCCTGGTTCAGCCTTTCACAAGCATCTTCCAAAATGTGGATGTCACCTGTGCTATCCTCAGCCACACACCACCCAGCGGAGACAGAGAATCAGAGGATCATAGAATGGCCAGGGTTGGAAGGGACCTTAAAGATCATCTAGCTCCAACCCCCTGCAATGGGCGGGTATGCCACCTACTAGATCAGGTTGCCCAGGGCCACATCCAACCTGGCCTTGAACACAGCCAGAGATGGGGAAGCCATAATCTCTCTGGGCAACCTGTTCCAGTGTCTCACTACCCTCTGGGTAAAGAATTTCTTCTTAACATCCAATCTAAATCTTCCTTCCTTCAGTTCAAAGCCATTCCCCCTTGTTCTTTCACTTTCTACCCAGGTAAAGAGCTTCTCTCCCCCTTCTATAGGCCCCCTTTAGGTATTGGAAGGAAAAGAAAAGAACATGTCATCTCCTGATCCCCAGGAGAGTTTTAATATTTGATTGCTCCAGTCAGTCTCTACCTGCTCAAGGAACCAGAGAAATAAGCATCCATGCCACTCAACATGCCCCAGCCCCTCCCTGTTTACTTGGCAACTAATTCACTGTGTGCAACCTGAACATCAAGGTTGATTTGATGGGTTTGCTGAGGAAGGTCTCAGCAATAGTGTGCTCTCAGACATTTTCTTTTTCTTTCTAAGGCTGTGGTGGGGTAAATCAAAACTTGCTCCAATAGCTGTGGAAAGTGATGGGTTTAATAGTCACACAAAGAACAGTGGGGTTTCCATTAGAGGTGAGTTATGAGCCACTTAAGTTAAAAAACAACTAGATTTTAGTGCTGCCAGGCACACTTAAGGTAGTACCCTCAAACTGAGGAAGGAGGGGTGACAGTGGAAAAGTCAAGCAGTTATGAGGCTTATGGAGGAAAGGAGCATTTGTTGTTGGTGATGAATGAATACAAATCCTTCTGTTTAAGGAGAAATGGTCTGTTTGCCTCAAAAGCCTTGCACACCAGCAGGCACATTGCCAATACATGTCATGATTTGTGATTGAACGGCAAAGCCAATGTGGATTTTCCTCATTGAAAAATAGGGTCTGTCTCCTGCTGTAATGTTTTTATTGCAAGGGAAACAAAGAATTTCAGAGCCCTCAAACACAGTAATAGCATAGCTGCAGATTTTTAACACAAAGAAGGTTGACAAACAGCTGAGTAGGTGACAGTGAGGGAAATGCTCTGGTGACACAGATCAGGGTGGTCACCTGGACATTGAGTATGGTTTGCAGTTGCTGAAGTCCTGGCCTATGCGTAGAAAGTGGTGGTGGTGGCTGTATAGCAAAGTTCAGCTACTTGCCAAGCTTCTGGGTTGGATGAAGTGATAGGACCAGATGGGATTACCCCAGCAATCACACTTCGTGAGAGAGGCTATAGAAGGAGGACAAATGTGATTTGCAGCATATCTTAAAATTCTGAGACATCCACTGGGTTAAAAATACTGCAAAACTGAATGGCTTGAAAATAGACCATTAAGCATGTTGTTACTGAAAATGCCCCTTCCTTCCCACAATAACAACAAAAAAAGCCTCTCTGGAAAAAATCAAAAATCACATAAAATTACACTTTTCACTTGAACAACATAATTTTATGGTCATTCCTGTGGATGACACTCATACAAAAATAAAATCTAAACCGGACAGGAACTTGGTGCCTGTTCACTCTTTTTCTTGCTCCCCTCTTCCTTATCTTTTTCCTTCCACTAGGAGAGTGGAAGGGAGAGATCACCCAGGGAAAGCAGGCACTGATGGAATAAATCAAAACCTGGGAGAAGAAGTTAAAAAAATAAGCCAAGTTTAATTTCCATTGGAAACCCGAAGCTCAGACAGGAAATTACATAAAATGTAGTTGTGTTTTCAAGGACAGAATAGGGAGAGAGAGAAATGCCTTAAAAGCGTCAGCCTGCCCCACTCTGTGAAACACCATTTCCCTCTGCTCAGGTGCCTAATCTCAGAAAAGAGGAAAGATCTCCAAACTGTGAGCAAGACAGAGTGGCAGACTCCCTGCAACAAAACCCCCCAGGGTCAAGGTGGCACAGAGGGATGGGCTGGGGAGTGAAGGGCAGGAGGTATCTGCTGAGGCTCCCTGGGCTAGTGCCTAGAGAAGGTGATTCTGGATTGCCCTACCTCTGGCCCTGTGCATTCGAGGGGACTTCAGGATGAACAAGAGCCATGAATCTCTGGGATCTGGGTGAGAATGGTCCCAGGTTGGCACCTGACTGAAAAGAGGGAATCAAAGTGGAGAAAAGGTCTAATAAGGCCATTCAAACCTGGCAAATTGCTTTTGGTGTTGTGTACACAGCCCCACACCACCCCTCCCCCCTCCACAGTGCCCGGGAGAACCGCAGTGGCTTTGGGTCAAGCGGATGAAAGCTTCCCTGGCTCTTGTGTTTTGCTTTTTGATATAAATCTTCCTCTTTTGCCTTCCCATGGAAACATGCCCTTGAGTTTGAGGAGAGACCTACCCAGGCTGGGTCTTTGCCAGGACATCCAGGACGCTGTTCTTGGGAACACCTGCAGTCAGCAGTGCAGACTCCTGTGTGTCCACAGATGAGCAGAGTCATCTGCTTGAACTTCCAGTATCAGCCTGGAAAGCAGCTGCTTTCCAGCCTCAGAGGTCTCTCACCTGGCTGGGGAAGACTATAGCATTCAGCCACCAGCCTGATCATTCAGCCTCACTGCATGCACACCAATTTTACTGGGAAGCTGCTGATTTGTCACACCACCACATGTTCAGAGATCTCCTGCTTGTAGTTGAACAGCGAGTACTTAATGCAAGTGGCACGTGTGGCAGAAATGTTTTCCCTGATCTGTTTCAATCAACAGCACATACTCATGAGACACTGTGGACTGGTATGTGTGAGCAGTTTCCCATAGCACAGCTGAAATGAAAGCTAATACTGCCAGGTGGTGTGGGAAATCACTTGGATATTTAAATACATATACCTATACCTGCAGAGGCCAGGGTGTGAAAATGACCTTTTAAAGCACTTCTGCACTTTCATTTTATCACTTGCTTAGATAACATACCTAGGGGCCAGGCAACTTTGTTTCTTCCCAGGGCTTTTCTGTCTGGCTACACAGGATACTGCCTCAAATTTCCAAAACTCTTGAGGGAAAGACTGATTTCATGCCATTTGCAGAGATTATTATTTCCCTCTCAGAATTTCTTGTGGGGAGGGAGGAAGAAAATTGTGTATGTGAACATTTCTATTTGCACAGATTTCTTTACAATATCAGGAACCTGAGTTGTTGTTACCCAGCTACTCTTTTCAGATCTATATTGAACTTTAGTTTGATCAAAACCCTTCCAGTGTAAATGTGAAGAATGACTGCTTCTTTTAGTAGACATTTTCTTACCCCATCATTATGGACAACGCTTTGATCTGTCTGCACATGCCAATTTTCACAAGACAGCAGAGCAGAGAAGCTCTCCTCTGTTTTAATTTGCAGTAGCTCATTTAACCACTAGATGTCTTTGTGCAATGTTTGGCAATGCAAAGCGCAGGTCCTGGCAGCCAAATTCAGGCTGATTTTGAATCAAAGTTTGAGAGGCCTTCTTTTGTCCATTGTATGCATTATTAATTTTAACTTAATACTTGCTTTGTATCCAGGAAGAGCTGCAATTCAATGAAACGGCCCACGCATCCTGCACTGCCAAGGGTTAGAGAAGTGCTCAGTAAGTCATAACAATAGACAGAAGTACTGGCCTGGGTGCTCTGCACACATAAACCTCTACTGAATGTCATCACATCCCTTCAATGATCTGTCACAAAGCACAGGCAGAACTGACTGCTCCTGTCAGGCCCCTCCATAACATCTGACCAGTGCCTAGCACAGGGCAGCCCTATACATATTTCTTCACTCTCTGAGCTGGATGCACACATAAAGGTGGAATTATCTGCTTCTTGCCCTTCTTAAAGCTGTCAAACCCAACACATCACTGACTGCAGGAGAAGGGAGATGGAGCAAACAGTGGGTTGGAATCTTTTATTCAGTAATCAGTCCTGCTGTGTGGGTAGCACCTTAGCAACTGGAATGTAAGTATGCAAAAATACTGAGTTTTCACAGTGAAAAAACAGGCAGTATAAAATATTCCAGTATTGCCTCCTAGAACCATTATTTCAATCAGACCCTTGTTTCAAAGGCAATATGCTTATTTATTTTGTTTGCTTCCTATTCTCAACCCTTCCTCCACAAAAAAAAACCCCCACATGTTCAGACAGTACCCCTCCTCACTCCCATGTTATCCGCATACATTGCAGGGAGAGAAACACTACATGAAATCCCCTCCTGATTTCCAAAGGTTTATTGAAGAACGTTCTCCCAGTGGCAGCAAGGGCCCAGATGTAGAATACTGGGACACCAAGCGGTCCTGATGTTCTACACACCGCAGGCAACTGTGGTGCTACTGGACTCTCAGAGGCTCTGTTGCCCGGATGAGCCACCGAAGAGCTTCGTGTCGGCCTTGCCTCTCCAGTTCTGCTCCAATTACTTCCCTGCACTTCTGATGGTAGTCGTTCACCCAGTTACACTAGAGAAAGGGAGGAATATGACATTTAGTATAAATGCAGAAGAGCTGGTGACCTTACAAGGGCCAAAGAAATTTGTAGGCCCTTGTGCTCCTTGGGATTGAGCTGTTAGGCTGGGATGGGATCCTGTCCCAAAGAGACAGACCTCTAATATATGGATGTGATTTGTAAATGTGATGAAAGTAGGAATGGAGCAATTCATCCCAGGTTTTCGGAGAAGCCAAGGTTCAGATTAGCTGACAAGTATTTAAAGTCCCTGCAAATGACTGCCCCTAGCAAGCCAGAATAGCTACCTCCGCACAGTCTAGTAAATAGCTTTGCAAATTTGTAACTGAAGAATGCAGTCTTGAGACACAGATTGCCCACTGATCTGAGCAGATAACCCTACAGCATATCGTGGTACTCCTCACAGCCCTCTTCAGAGAAAGGACTTGCAAATAGGTTTATTATTCAGAAAAGAAGGATAGGTTGAGGCAAAACAAAAGAGTATGGTAGAAAACCAGGATGAAACACATCACAAAGAAGGCAGCGGCAGACCTAAATGGAAAGTTCAGAGTATGAAGCTATTCAGGAAATAAACGATGCTGAGCAGGTATCATTGATGTCTTCTCAGAGTCAGTATGTCCTGCAGAATGTGGTGTGGCTGAATGGCATTGGTCATGAGTAGATACAAACAACAACAGGGGAAAGTCACATCTCTGGGGAGATAGCATAATATTCTCACAGAAGGAAGTTAAGGCGGGAGTAGGAAAACAGAAGAGATAATGGCAAGGGAACCTACCAAAGTGACATCTGGCAGCAAATATCATAGCAAGGGAACTACCGAAACAAGAACATCAGAGAGGTCCTTCTTCACCGTAGAATAATTTATATTGAAAGGACCTCTGGAGAGCTCATCTAGTTCACCCTCCCACTCAAAGCTGGTTCAAGTTTAAAATTAAGTCAGATTGTTCAGGATTGCTTTCTGGATCTATGGAACGGAACAGAGGCCAGTGGTTCCTGTAAACAGAACAGACCAAGCTAGTTCTAGTGCAGAGAAAGCAATGCAAACCTAGTGTTTCACTTACCTCTTTTTGTGTCAACAAATTAACATCAATCATTTTCGTCTGGATTGGGACCAGGGTTAATGGTTCAAAAGTCAGGCTCCCTCTGTTTTTGAAATTGTACTGCAGTAGAAAGGGAAATGGGGTTTTAAGTTTTTAGAAATAACTCCAGTCAGATCATACTTCCTCCCTGGCTCATGTCATCACTACAGAACAACCCAGCAAACACTCAGATGAGAGGGTAGCAACTTAAAATAGCATTTTTCTTCCAGCTCAAGCAAGGAAACTCAATATAAACCTTAGTTATTTCTTTCAATTGTCAGTTTTTAAAGGCCCTCTTCCAGGTCATAATTGTGCAAGACTCAGCTTGATGACTATATGGTCATTCTCAGTTTGGCATTTCTAGAAGCATAAAACAGCCAGACTGGCAATTACAATGTGAAAATCTGTCTGTAGTTTTGTTTCTACTGCCACTGAGGACTCTACAAGAGAAGAAAGTCTCAACTTGAGAAGATCAACCAACTCTACAGCAATGACTCCAAGGGGCTGAATAAAGATGCTTCTGGTCTTTGACATCCAGACAAAAACCATTTTAAAATAACTCTCACATACACATTTCAACATATGGAAACTTTGCAGAAGCAGAGTTGTCTTCTACGCCCTCATTAGCAAAGGAGACTTCGAATTAGTCTTCACTGAAGTGGGATTTTGAAGACCAGAAGTCTTGAGTAGGACTGAACTGTCTGCAGCACAGTCCCACCTCAGTTAAGTTTTACAACCAGTGAGTCATGAAGAAAGGTGCCTCTTGAGCAGGTCATTCACCTTGGTTTCAGCAGGGATCACGAGGATGACATTTTCTATTCGGATCCCAAAGGACCCATCTTCATAATATCCAGGCTCTGCAGAAACAGACAGCAATTAACTAAGCCACCACATAGCTGCACTACACAAATAGTTATTTCCTATGGCCAAACTTCCCCTCTATTGCTTTAGTCCACTGAAGTCACTAAGCAGTCTTGACATTAAGCACCCACAAAGGCAAACAAATTTCTGACTCTACTTAATCTGCACAGAAGCCCCGAGCAAGGTGACAGCAAAAGTTCTCAAAGAGAAACAAGACAGACAGCCCTCGAGCTCAGAGAGTCTCCTTGCAAGTCAAGAGAGAGCACAGAGTACACGTTCCCAGGACCAGAAACTCTGCAAATATTAATGTCTTTATGAAAGGCAGGTGGGCAACCCCTTCCCCAAAACACTTATTTTAGGAAGTGGTCCCCTGATTCCCTGAGAGAACTTTGCAGCACTGAGGAATGTAAGTCTCTCAGCAAATGCCAGCAGGCTGTAAATTCACCTCTGGAAGAATAAGGCATGTAAAGATTTAAAACCTGCCTCAAATAGCCCATAGCAAAGACAGGATTAGCTCCTGAAAGCTTAGTGTCCACCTTGTACTGTAGCTGCTGCAGAATGGGAGGCAGCATGCCAAAGCTGAGCCGGTCAGCAGCACGGCTTTGCTGAGGTTTGCACGGCAGACAGCAGGAAGCAGGCCTGCAGCACCCAACCGCAAAGACGCTTTATGGAAGAAGACAGACCTAAAATAAGGGCTTTTACCTACAAGCTTAAATGATAAAAAAACCCAAACTGAGAAGGCAGTATTAGAGCCTACAATCCCACCTTTTGTCTACACCAGTATCAGATTTATTTCCTTTTTCACCTTAAAAGGCTTGATCCCTCCCCTCCAGTAACCAGAGAGAGAGAGACACCAATGCTAAATACCATCAGAGACAATCATGCCAGCCTCCAAAGGCTCGTCTGCAAAGGTTTTGTAGCTAATGCCACAAGGACCCTCATGTACATTTAGGAAAGAGCCAACTCCATGTCCTGTCCCATGGAGATAATCCAAGCCACAGTCCCACAAGGCAGAGCGGGCAAAGGAATCTAGAAGGTGACCTGCAGGCCAAAGGGACAAAATCAAGTCAGGGTCCCTCAGAGATACTGATAATCACACAGAAGACTCACACCTGGAAAAAATGCAAGAAAACCCCAACCCAACAAACAACAAATCCCAACACAACCAAAGCAAGCAAATCATTGGAAATTACAGGGCAGATTTGGCCAAGACTGACATTCAAGCCCTTTCTCAACTAAAGGGCTCCTCTCTTTCTCCTATTACAACATCAGAAGATGGTCTGTAACAGAAACATTACACTGCTGCTTTCTCCACAGCAGTTTTCAGGAAAGAATCTAGTGGCTAAATGTTCCACAGAGAATTCAGTACCAGTACCTACACTAAGTGAACTCAAAGCAAAAGACATGCCCATTGTATTTGGTGAACTAATCAGCCTGACTTCTTACCTGAATGGGCAGTCATTAACAACTGTTTCAACCAGAATGCAGGCAATTTCTGTTCCCTGCACGTGAACACCAAGTCCATATGCCCAAGTTCAGACACCTTTCAATTTCAGTTGGGGCTTCTCAGACCACTATGCAGCTGCTTTTACCTCACCTACACAAGAATGCAAACTGCAGAGAACACTACGAAGAGTTATCTTTGTGTAAGATGTCTGAGCAAGGAGAAAAAAGCTCAGCAACAAATTCACAGGGGGTGAATGTACGTCACAGCTTCTCCTACATAAAATCAAACCAGCTCCTTTGTGTGTCATTTTCCCATGCTGCTCACTGATAAAATAGATTTCACATTAACTGGAAGAGAATTAGCAGTCCTTTTGAAGCTGGAAACTGAGCCCTTGTTTTGACACGGCCATAAGTAAAGCACGAAGACAATCTCCAAGTACAGAAAGGCTACAAGTGTTAAAGTGCCACTGACTGATGAAAGTCACTATCACCCTAGAACCAGAGCACTTTGAACACCCTTCACACTTCCCTCTTCAGAATTTTCAGCACTGATTGATGCCAAGAGAGAAGGCATCAGGAACCCAGAATCCAAACTGTGATGGAAAAAGACACACTTACATCAACATCTGCCTGACACAACTGGACCTGTCAACCATAATATTGCTCTCTGACCACTTAATGGTTCTTCAGAGGTCACAGGTGTGGTTAAAATGCTCCAACTCACCAACCTACCTTTGGTTCCATTTGGGAAGATGGCTGCACTCACAGCTATATGTCCCTTCAGGACATAAGTGAAGCATTCCTGTCAAACAAATGTGCCATAAGTAAATAGGGAGAGGCAGAACTTTGTCTTTCCCAGGTACGGAAAGAAAGACTGCATCTTGCAGTACACTGCAGAGTATCTGGAAAGACTTGCTCATGCTCTCCTATGGATGGCAATGCCAAAGCAAACCATGAGGAGAAAGAGTTTAAATTACTCTCAGGATTTTATGAAGAGTATGTCACAAACTCAGGCTGCAAGTTTAGCAGCAGGATTCACCTCACCTACTTTCTTTGGGGCTGTGGTTTTACTTCCTGAGCATACTCTACAACATATTTCCATCACTGAGTGAACTATAATGATGAAATTATTTTTAATTAAAGAAGCAATTTAAAATTAGCAAAATTACATTGCTGAATTTCCAACACAAACCTCAGATAAGTCTGAGACTGGGTTTTGATATGTTACACTAGACACAAACCACTACTGCAGTCTTGCAATAGCCACTGAGCTTTGCACTAAATTAAAAGCCCCTAACTCCAATATTGGACAAGCCAGTAATGTTTATCCTCAGCTCGCTGATTTTATTACTTCTTAGAGGCGACACTAGTCTGCAGATGAGGGATGTGCATTTTAAGATAGAAAGGTGTCATTCTCTAAATCACTTAGTTTATATTTTGGAAGTCTGACAGCTTCCCTTTGAATTTTATCAAAATGCTGTCACAACATTAAGTAAATGATACTTGAGAGAGCACTTCTGACTATACAGCAGCAGGGCACATTACTAATTTACTTAAATATCTGTAGTAGTAAGGGTCAGATTACAAACAACACTGAGATGCCAACTTACCTTTTCATAGGCTGATGGCATGCCAAAATGCATTGTCCTAGTCACATCTGTTGTACCATCTCTGCAGAGGGAAACAAAGATGTAGGAAGCAAAGGGATGGGGGCAAAATAAAGATCAAAGTGAGAATGCACAGAAAACCTAGTCACAGCGCAGCAAACCAAGCAAAATCATAACTGGGTAAAGCAATCTGCTCTGTACTACACAAGACTGATGATGTAACAGTTCTTAATCTCAAAAATTCCTGAACACACATCCCAGATGTAGCAATAATGATTTACAATTCAAAATGTTATCTTTCATCCATAAGGATCCCAAAGCTCTTCCAAATTAGAATCTAAACTGCTCATAAAATTGATGTTAATTTGAGGTTTAGCAACTGGTACCTACCCATTGAGAACAGAACAGAGGAGGACAAATTTAGTCTACTTTTATGGAAAATGATTGATTTGCAGCTTAGAAATATGTATTTATGCACAAAAGACAGCTACTAGCTCAGTAAAGGGAAATGCAAGGGGGTGTAGTGTCCCTTTCATCCTCAGGATGTCTTGTACTAAGATTTCTAGAAGTTATCTAGCACTTGGATAAGGGCTAGTCTGAGATGTCAGAAACTGGCTTTAAGTTCCTTCTACAAATATCATATTGAGCCTGCTGTCAAAAACACAGAGGCTATTGAAAATAATGAATTCCCTTTGAACCACTCACTCATGTGTCTATGTTCTCCAGTACACACAGGCCATGGTCATAAAGAACTCACGTTTAACTTCTCAGCAGGGACAAGCAGATCATCCCTCTCACAATGCTGTGGTAAGTGCCACTGATGTCCAGCTTATACTGTATTCAAAGTGCTTAGATGTTTTTCAAGTGGCACTAAGAAAATGGTTAATTAGGCCATCAGAGGGGAGGGAAAAAAAGATCTCCTTGTAAAATCTTATCAAAGGATGTCTGTATGGCTCTTTTTCAAAGCTCTCTCTGACTGACTAACAAAAAGGCATAGCTCTAAAGACAAAGGAGCATCATCTCAAAGGAGCAGCCAGGCCTGATGTGCATCTTTCAGAACAAGCCACTTCTCATCTGTTTACACTGGTTAAAAAGACCACTTTAATCTTCCACAGAGTCAGAGTTCCACAGTAAACAGCTGCAGAGACTGAAGCCACTGAATGGCACTGCCAAAACAGCACCGAGTCAAAAGACATGCTGCCTTCCCAGAAACACACCTGAGACCCAAGTGCCTACTGGGATGATAAACTCTGCCTCTGAGGTTCCCTCTGGAAAGGCAGAGACTGTCACAGGCTAGTGCTGTCCTGCTCCTTCGCCCCACTCTGTTCTAACCTAAATATCAGCCAAATCTGCACACAGGGCAGATCCTGGCAGTGTAGGTGCCTCACTCAGCTGGGCAGGCTGCTATGTAGGCAGCCCAAGACTAAACCAGGGCATTCAGGTCTGCTCCCTGTTCCCTGCAGCTCTAACACCAATGTGCTAGGTGAGCAGAGCTGCAACAGACAGGGACACACACCACCAGCTAAAGCACAGCTACCATCACACTGGTAATGGGACTCAGATGGGAATTGTACTTTTAGATCTCATCCCCTAACTCAGACAAGACTTGTCAGCAGCCCTAGTCTGCTGTCCTGAGCCTAGCTCAGGACCTCCAATCACGGATCAGTCACCCATTGACTCGTGCACCTGGCTACATGCAGAACCCCACAAACTCCCTCCAGAGGGGATACTATGAGCAGGCTGTGCTCAAAACTACACATTGCCATGCTTGCCACAGCAACTGTGAACTGACCCTACAGGTGGTCACTGTGAGGAGGAGACATGCAGGTTCAGCACCATTCATCCTACTCACTTGTACTGTGCTCCCGAGTCCAGGAGGTAGATCTCGTTCACAGACAGTGTTCTGTTGGTCTCAGGAACTGGCCTGCTCAATTAAACACAAAGTTTTTTGTTCTGCAGGTTTAAGGTCTCCAGCCCATGTCTGCAGTCTGGAAACCATATTAACAGCAAGCTTGGATGTGTCAGCTTCAATTTCCTGTGGCAGTTATGGAAATCCCACACATGCTGAGCCAGGGATAATACTAAGCAGTGTATCTCTCTACAGTAAACAGCATTACAGTACAGAGAATAGTTCTGTTCTTCCAGCAAAAGGCTCAACATCTGTTCCTGGACGAATTTCAGAACAGTTTGCACTTCCTACTCATCCTTCCCAGACTTCTACCCCCAAAACAGCTCTTCACTATGGCCTCTTAGCAGATCAGCATCACAATACACATACATGCTGCCAGCAAGAAGAGATGTTTACTGAGTAAGTGTGGAAGCTCTGGTGGAATAAAGCAAGATAGGCAATCATCAGTGACTATATTTCCCTGGAGTACTCTGTTGTGACTCTAGAAGGAAGCTAGACGGTTCATTCCAACCGTGTTTGGTAAAGGAGGAAAAAAAGCTATTTCTCTTACTTGTAGTGAATGATGGCTCCATTTGGACCTGTGCTTGATATAGTAGCAAAACTCAATTCCACAAAGTCTTTCTGTTGGCTGAAAGAAAAGATTGTGACCACTATAGCACAAATAAAAGGAGCATACCAGGCACCCAAGGTACCTGGAGTGCCACATCCTCAGTTTCACATCACCTCAGCCTTCCCCTTACCCTTGAAGGCCATTTGGGCAAGCATACTCAGGTAGGAGAACTGTACAGATCTAAGTCCTATCCTCCCAATAATGTGGAAACCTATCTTCTATCTCTACCCTTTCCTTACAAGCAGAAAATTCACCACCCCAGACTACCCAGGGAAGAGATATCCTGAACAATCTCTTTGTTACTTATTTACTCAAAGGCATTTTTAGAGGTCTTGTTGATGTACACATGGGAGTATCTACCAATACAAATGGTGTTCATTCTCCATCAAAAGAGGAAGAAATCTAACTCTTACATCAACTCCTCTGTGGTAAGAAAGTATCTGTCTTGTATTTAAGTATCCTAACCTGCAGCACTCCTCATTGCTATCTCAAAAGGAAAGAGGACAGGATCCAGTGGGCTGGGGCTTGTATCTCTCAAGAGACCCAATTCTTCCCCAAGTCTTTCAAGTGTTCAAAGAAATCCTGTAGTAATGGTTTTCCTCAGGTAAAATATATCTGAGTGAGCTGGATTTCTAAAGAATAAAATAAAAACAAAGGATAAAAACACCACCCAGAAAACCTCCTCACAGGGGATTTCCTTTTTACCTGCGAAACTCCTCTGCTTTTTCTGCAGCAACTATTTCTGTTACTGTTCCCTTTGGGACCTAGGGGACAAAGATGTAGATTGATGAGTACACCAACAAGCAAAGAAAATGCTACATGCTTAAGCACTGGGCCTCATCTGTGCATCACAAAATCCAGTCTTGAAGTGGCCTCTTTCCAGATTCTCTGTCCTCATTCCTCAGTAATGACAAACACAAACTTAGCAATATTGTGCAGGGCATGTGAGAAGCAGGAAGCAGAGATGGTCACAACAGGACTGCTGAACCCAGACCAGGGAGTAGTTAGTGCAGTATTAACTTCACTGAGATATATATATAGAGGTAACATCTCACAGGGCAACATCTTTTCACAGACAGGTTACACTAAGCTTTAACAGTTCTCCCCAACAGCCCATGGTATTAGCAGAATTTTTATGCTTTTAAATCAGAAATGGAAGCAGTTGCAGGAAAAACAGAGGATGTTAAGTTTTACTTTAGGTATTTGATAAATTAAAACCTGTGAACACAACTTCCCCAGGACTGAAAAACAGCCAAAGGGGTGCAAGAACTGTGCTTCATAACCCGAGGCAGGCTCCTTGAGGTACTCAGACATGTAAAAAGGCACCTTCTGGAAGTCATCAAGCCATCTCCACAGGTAAAGTCAACTGACTCAGACATGCAATAGCACAAAAGGAGCACAGCTTAGTAAGTTGCTGTGTAACACCTGACACTCTGCACCTTCACTGCACTCCTCTAAACTTGAGAAAACACAAGTAATTTGTCCTTCTCCCATTTTCACTGCACATGGGCATGACTGCACCTTTTCATTCATAAATGTCAGATCTGTACATGTTACCAGACAACACTGATTATCATAAGAATAATTCCAAGTATTTCACCAAATTGGATTTATTTCATGATTTACACTATCAATTCAGCACAAGATAATATTAACACTATATTAAGCCTGGTCAGGTCATTTCTTACCTGCTCTGGCTTTTGTCTGTGTAAAATGAATGGGAGTATGTTTTCAAAAAAAATCATTCAGTCTTGGATGAAAGTATGATTGAAATCCACTCCAAAACCAGATAAAATCCCAACTGTTCCCCACTTTTAGCAAAGGCACTATAAAGAGTATCAAAAAGTTCAAGCTAATGAAGAATTTTATGTCGCAATAAAATCTCCAACTAAAAAAGAATTAATACACTACCTCTTTCTCCAGCCAGTTAAAAAGCTCACATAGGGCAACAGCATCTTTAATCTATGTTAAAAGAAAAAAGGAATTGAGAAGAAAAATGTATTTATCAAGCTCAGTAAAAAACCATTTTTGATGCAAAAGAATTTGACCTGCATCTCACAATTAATACAAGCACCAGAAATGTATGTGGACAACTAAATAAACATCAGTAAAGCTTTGCTGCTGGTAAGTATCTTACTGTGAAGAATTACCAAGTATTCAGCAAACATTGGCTTTACCCCACATATGACTTTCAAGTCTTTTTTGCTTCAATACACAAGACCTTGCATTTCATATTGTGGAAGGCAAGCACATGACACATCTGGTGATGCGACAGGAGAACATGTCCTTTGTGCACATGTACACCACACAGTCTCTCTCACACAGCTTCTGGCTTCTCTCTTGCCTGATGACCCTCATTTTTCTTCCTTTTTTCTACATGCTTGCAGTATGCAGGGGCAAGAAGCAGGAGACAAGTGTACAAGAGCAAGGCACAGTTTTTCCTCAGGTGGTGAGTGATAAAGTACCTTTGGTCAGTACAGGTATTTTTACTTACCCTTAACTATCAGGGAAAAAAAAGCATTGAAACAGAAAGCAGCAGTTCCCAAGAAACTAGCAGAAAATATGGGAAAACCCCAGAATTGCCAGCCCTGCCTTAACTGGCATATTTCTCCCCTTGTGAAAACTGCTGCTTGAAAATTAACAGGAAATAAGAGAAAATTTTAATCTCACCATGAACCTGTTTCACTGGCAGCTTCTTTGCTTAAAAACACAAAGCCTCCTGGGAAATCAGCCCCATTTCCAGAATGTCACAATGATGACACAAAACCAGAGCGCTTTGAGGCCTCTGGCTACTTCAGAACATCTTGGTCTGTGTTTTGCACCATGTCTCAAAGACTTTCTCTATGTTCATAAGACTCTGTTTATTCAAGTGATAACAATTTGAAAAGTCCACTGAGAAAGACAACAGAACTAGCAAAGGGGAAAGAACATCCCTTTTAAACAACACTTCTCAAGTCTGCAGAGTCTTCCAACAGAGAAAGGTTGGTTCCTCACACTATTTCAAATGTTGCTCTTCACTCCAAGGGAATGCTAAACAAGCAAAAAAACTGCTTCAGCAGCAGTAGATGTCTGACAGAAAACCATTTTTATCCTGCCATCCAAATTCTTATTTGCTTTTTAATCCAAAACACTAAAACTAAAAGCAAACCATAATTTCTTTCCCTAAATTTAAAAGGAAACTTCTTGCCATGTGCAAGGAGGCTCTCAAAGCTTCACTTACATGTGCTCTTCTCATGCCTTCTGTTTCCGATGCATTCTTCACAGCTTTTGCAATGCAGATGGGGGTATATGGGGTGAGGTAACGGTAAGCCTACAGCAGAAGGACAGGGATTACTTAGGGATTAGTCAGACTACATAATCCTACAGATTTAATAACTCTGCCTGGCCACTATTTGTACTTTGGCAGCCTCTCCCAACCTTCAGCACTGTGAGATGCTGGTTGCCAGTAGTGAGCTAAGTGCACTGAAGAATAAAGAGAAGAAACAGTCCCTGACTGAAGGAAGAACAGCCCCAGGGAAATCCAAGAAACTAAAGGGTCAGCAGCTTGTCATGAAGCAAGGGGAAGATTTCGGTATCCCAGATACCATATATGAGAATGTCTGAGCCATGGATTTCCTGTTGTTGATATACACTAAGATACAGAGACATTCAATGAAAAACACCAATCACAGGGACTAAGGCAGAACTCAGGCTATGCAAACAGACTTTAAACGTCACCTCGACTTGTTACCTGACTCTCGCCCTCAAGTAGCAGGTAGCAAAGAGTACCCAGCCCAGGTACTGGACACTGCAGTTGAACCTAGAGGGCCCTCAAGGCTCTGGTTCCTCCAGCACTGAGCATAACCACTTCTAATGACCAACAGCTCTGACAAACACATCAAGGCCCCAAGAAATACGAAAGGCAAAGTTGAGCTTTACATACTGTCCACTTATGAAAGAAGCTTACCTCAGCAGTTTGAGATAAAGCTTTCCTGTACCTGGATGGAGTGGCCCTGCATTAAGAGCTAGTAACTGATGCCTTACCTCCATGCACTTCCCCAGGCATCAGCTGTCCTTAAGATTAGAGGAGTGTTTAACTGGTTCTGAGCACATCTTCAGAAATTCACCTAGGTGATGTGCCCAAGCTACACCACACTTAGCATCAAAAGGAACAAAACTGAAGTCTTTTACTCCACAGTTCTCTGGCATACCCATTGCATATCAGGAGGTGGAATGAGCACTCACCCAAGCACAAACCAAGAAACATGCCATTTTCCTATTCTCAATGCACCAACATACAAACAAACACCACTCCAATTCATGGCAAAGGACTGATAAATCCTCAGCAAAGACCAGGCTCTCAGTTTCCAAATTCTTAAAAACAGCAAGACAATTACATGACATCATGCAGAAACAAAAGTACTGAAGAAGCCACAGGAAAATCACGAAAGTCCTTTCATCAGTCAGGACAAAATCTCTGGACAGTCAGATTCTTAGACTGGCTTGCCTTTTACAGATACTGTGAGGTTCTATTAATCTTCCATGAAAAGCATATTTACATGTAGCTGTAGGCAAATCTATAAAGGGTTTACAGATCTGTGTTTAATAATGGACTGGGTTTTTGCCAGTGTCAATATTTGGCTTTGATGGAGATAGACAGTACATGGACTTTCAGCACTGGTTTTTTTCAAAGCACTCCAGGCCAGCTGCTCAGCTGGTGTAAAGTGATGTAGAGCTGGAGAAAAATGCCCAGCATAAGGAACTGGGAAAGCTTTGGCTCTTTCAGTGACTCTTTAAGTGGTTTTTAATCAGGCCATTTCAGTCCTTCCCCTTCTGCCTTCTATAGCACAGAGCTCCTCGAGGCAGAGACTCTCCAGTTGCATACAGAGGGCATGCAGCACTGCAATGACTCAGTATCAGCCAAAGCTTCCAGTGCTAACTACAACTCACTACATTTCTTAATCTAGGCCAGACTTGCTATACTTCTCCATATGGGTCCTCTGCATAAATTATCTACAGCAACTCACCCAAACTGTGGTTAGACCACTGACTTCAACTACAGCACGGGCTACTCTACTCTGAAGTCACAAGAGCAACAACAATTTATCCTGAATGCTCCCTAGACTCTATGCTTTCTGCTATCCTGAACAAAAGCGAGTAGGCAAATGTCAGCATCCTGTATTGAGGGCATTTGCACCTAGAAATGGACTGACAGTGTCAGAAGCAAGGGAAAAACATATTTTGCTCCTTCAAGTCAGTGCAATGGCACAGAGAGACACATAAATGGCTATGTTGAAAGCAACAAAAACTTCCACATCTGTTGGTTTATCATCTGTCCTGATGCACCAAGTGCAGTGAAGGTATTACAGTATGGAAGTGAATGTCATCACTGAAAAAAAAATAAAATTGCATGGTTCCTGCTGTTTAGGCTTTGAAAGCTGGAGAGTTTAAGATGAGATTTGTGCTAGTATCAAAGTGTGGCAGCCTGGGGATACTCAAAAAGACCCTGCTCTTCATTTTGTCTTTTGGACACAAAGCTGACACCACTCTTAAAATACATGTAAACAGAAAATGCTATCACGAGAATGGCTGTATCATATGCACACCTGCAACACAACCATGCAGTACATGAAACAGGTGGGAGATATCTGCCTGCCTGGTGGAGGTAGAAACCTGGTGCTGAGTGAATGCAAACTTGCAGCCAAACACTTTTTATAACTTAGTTCTTCCTCCAGAGACCTCTTCATCTGAGTGATTTTCAGGTGGAAAGCCTGGACTGCTTAGTAACCCAGCTCAAAGCTTAGTGTTCTAAGGCAACATCTTGAAAATATCCACTAGTACCTGACTCCTGGCCATATTCACTCACATTATCTGTTAGGTACTAGATATCTCTGTAAACTGGATGGCATTTCAGAGAGTGGCCTCTAGCAAACAAGATATGCACACAAGATGTATGGAAACTGGCTTATTTGTCTGTAGTTGCTGCTGTGTTCTTTCTCGAGTATCTCCTTTCATCACTATTGGAATATTAGGTGGACTGCAGGACTCCTAGACAATGAAGTTCAAGTACAAGGGTAAGATATAGCAAGTAAAGCTGTACAGAAATTATTCTGAGGCTACAGCTGTCCCTCAGTAGATGACTCACTGCATGCACAGCCAGCACCTACTGTGTCCTCACAAGGTTCCCTGCTACAACTCTGTTACCCTGTCCCTCCTGTCTTCAGCACAAGACTTCACATATTGCCTGATACCCTCAAGCCACTGAAATTAAGTGGAACCATCTTCAGACAGTCAGATCAAGCCCAATGCCCCCTCCCAGAAGTCCTGTTCAACTTTCCTGCTTCAGTTTCTGCAAGTTTCCAGCTCTTACTGCTGGTCCATGTAAAGCTGATGCTCCAGCCATGGGCAGAATGACCCAAGTTCACCCTGCTCCCTCTTTCCCTCCCCTCTCTCACTGTACTTGTCTTATCTTAAGCTGACAATTCTTTGGTTAAATCGGCTTAGCGAGTTGGAAGGGCAGCTCCAGTGAGAGCAACCCCAGGATTAACAATCCCTCAATACCTCAGCGTGGCTGGATCCCTTCTGCACAAGCTCCAGCCTGCATCGTGCTTTGCAGAGAGGAAACTGAGGCCTGTTGCCCTCAATAAAACTGTTCCTGACCACACTGTGCAGAGAGGAGTAAAGCGTTTTGCCTTGCAAGCACAACTCACCTTGGGAATGGCCTCAGTCAGAGCATAGCTGGCTTTGTCACTGAGCCACACCTTCTCCTTGGGTGAGAGGCCTGCACCAACAGCCTGCAGCTCTGAGAGGATAGATCCATATGGCATCACCTGGATTTTAAACTCAGGCTCCAGTGTGGAGTCAAGCTGTAAGTGCTCCCTCACAGCTGGGTCCAGCATCCGGTCACCATCAATGAAAAGCCTGAGAAACAAATCAGACAAAGCAAGTAAGCAAGACCACATCTGACAATGGTTGGAGTAAAGGAGCAAAGCAGAAACCATTCAGGTGACATTTCAGGCAGAAAAGAGCTTGTTAATTATGCACTATAATTTGTGCTATATTGTCTTAACCACTGGGCTTCACACAGCCTAAATCCTGCTTTGAAATTGAGATTTACCACTCTGCTGAAAGGAAAGGTGATAGCATTTTTGTTTATATGATGTATTCAAAGTGGTTGCATCCCATCACTGCACTTCAATCAACTAAGAAAGTAACAGAGGCAAATGATGCCGTTTTTAAGGGCAATATCTGGAAATGGAAAAGTTACTGTTCCAAGTAGCACACTGCTCTTGCTTTCACTGAACTGGACAGTTTAGCACAACTTTCACATACAACCTGTATTCACCCAACCAGGTTTTACCTCAGATGCATCTAGCTAGCAACTTGGACATGCTTCTAAAAGACTTGTACTTGCTGAAGCTCATTATACTGGGCAGTCACAGGAATGAAGCCTTCTGTCATAAGCCAGCCCTGAAATTTTCCTACACAGTCTCTGTAGTTTTGAAGTGACTTATCAATAACATGAGAGAAGACTCTTCCAATGCTCATGCCAGCGCTGGCTCTTACCCACATTTCACCCAGGGCTCTGAAGGCCCTCTGTGTTATCTCAGGGTTACAGACAGAGAGGTCAGCCATTATTGCCAAGGTCACCCAGAAAGTCAGCCAAGGTGCTGAGAAGCAGAGCAGAGCTCTTGGCTGCCTCTCTAGCTCCGAGCAGGGCAGGAAAGTAATTAACGTTGAAGACAAAAGTGCTCAGAAAGGTCATTAAAGTGCCTGAGCATAGGCATTTTGAAAAGACAGATGCTTTGCTAGAACAGCTTTCCCACAGAAAAATGCATCTTGGAGGACACGAGAGGGGAATACAAGCACCTGATTGTGTTCATTCCTATGACGGCGTATGCAAAAAACACAGGATTGTACTCAACATCAGAGCCTCGGAGGTTGAAAAGCCCTGGAAAATAAGAACGCCAAGAATCACAGTCCTGTCCTGGTTTATCTTTTGGAACATCAGAGAAAGCCAAAAATAACCTCAGCAAAACAAAGTTAAGCAATGAGTCGTCATGGGCGCAGGCCATGGGTCTAGCTTCCACCCAGCTGTCCCACGTCCTGCTGGTTTTGCAGCAATCCTGAGTTTTTGCCAGGAGATGGCACCAGAACTGCAGTTTAAATACTCCCATCGAGCAAAGAAATTGGGGCTTAACTTCTGAAGGAGGGCTGGCTTGGAAGAAAGCATGTATAGGCAAAAAAGACAAGGATGCAGGTAAAAAAAAAAAGTAGTGTTTGCACTTTCTGGTCTCTGCAATGCAATAAAAGCTCACTTCTCAACAGTCAGAAGACTTCAACGTTTTAAGTTATTTCACTCCAATCCTTCTGATACTTGAGAGAAGAGGAAGACACAATAGGCAAGACTAAAATACTCCAAAATAGACTCATTTGGTGCCTTCAACATCTCAGATGCAGAGTGCATATTCTTAGTGTTTTTCAAAGAGATTTTATCCCACACAACTCGAGGCAAAGTCGGGAGAGGAAATAGATGTTCAGCATCTCCAAACTCCTCATTTTAGGGTCAAATAAAAACCCCAGGGTATCCAATTAGCTGAAATGAATTACTCAAGGCAATAAGGCCAGCCAGCAGGACAGCTGGGAAAAGAACCAACATGTCCTAAATCACAACTCAGCACTTTATTCATTGAACTGTGCAAATTCTGCCACAAAAGTAAAAATAGTTTGATTCTCCCCCGGGAAGGAGTAGGTCACTGGAAAGCAGGAAAGAGCCACAAAGAACTCCTTACAGCATGGGTACAAACTTCCTCGCTCAGCTGACTTCCAATGCAGTGAGGAGGCAACAGCCTCCTCTGTAGCTCTCTTTCTGTCGCCAGAAACTTGTCCTGAGTTTAATACAGTGAATTGAATTAGATAAAACTAAAGACAACTTCTTCCTCTCTCTCCTTTAGAAAGGGAAATCAACCAGGCACCTGACAATAAGCTTCTCTCATGACCTCCCCTCTGGTCCATCTTAAAACCCTTGACTCATAAAAGCTTGGCTTTGCTGGAGACATTTAATCTGAAACCACCTCAGGGCACCAATTTATCATTAATTTAATTGGAGATGTGCCTGAAAAGGTGAGACAAACAGTCTCTGCTCATGCAGGCCTCCCCAGGGAGGAGTCATATTCACCACTCTCACTTCTTTAATGAAACAAGCTCTTTGCTTAGTGCCCTGGATCCAGGAGAGCCCACAGACCTCAGCAAGTTCGCTTCACCCAGTGCCAGAGATATTGCACTGGCAGTGCTGGAGCTCAGAACACACCACCTTCATCTGTACCCTTTCAGTCTGCATACTGGTGATTTCTGCACAAAGGATACACAGCACTAACAGTCCTGGGCTGTTTCTGGCCATTCTCCCTTCCTACACACTGGGCTGGGAGCCAGGCTGTGCAGAGCTAGTCATCCTGAGGCCCCAAACACAGAGGGGACTCTCCAGTGGGACCCTGGGTTAAAACGAAATACTAGTTAAGCCCTGACTTACTTGTTTTAACCAATGCATTTACCAGTCACTGAAGAGGTAGAGACTGACATAAAAAGTCATGACAATTAGGAAGATTACTGTGTACCCCACCCTTGCCTTGTGTATACAAAGCCACATGCTGCATTGCTTTGTTTACAGCTCAGCCTCCACAGCAGAAAACAGTTTCTGTCTTCCCATAGGGTGAGGCAGCATCAGCACATTTTACAGTCAGAAAATCTCACAGGTCTTTTTTTTCTTTCCCTTCAAACCACCTTAGGCTTTATATATAACCTTCATTTCCCTTTGCCTGTGCTGTTTTTCAAAGGTGGTGATTTGCTGCATTTCCTCAGCCAAAAATCTTCACTGGTGTAACAAGGCAGTGTGCAGAAACAGAGGCTTGCTGTTTGTGACCTGTTATCACCACCGCACTTGATACAAGTTAACTGACCTCTAACAAACACTGTCATACATGCCTCTTACCCTGGCAGGGTTGTTCCTTTCCAAGGCAGGAAAGAAATTTATTTTGTAGGAAGAACTGAGAAAGTTGACGCAAAGACTTACATGCTACTTCATCCAAGGCTGTTACCACAAACCACAGGACTTTCCTCTCAGCCATTTTTGAACGGAGGGCTACAATTTTGTCTCTCCAGCTGACCCCTGAAAAACATAACATGAAAAGCCACAGTCACCAACTTTCCTGGGGATGGAGATGTAAACGCACACCAATGCACTGGATTTTGGAGATACCCAAAACCACAACGTGCTTGTGATCCTCGCTCCCTTCTAGTAACTATCTCAAATGAGCTGCCCTCCAGAACCCATGAATTTGTTTTGAAGTTATCTAGCCTTTAGCAAATGGAGAACAAAGGGGTCATTAGCTGAGGTCCAATCACCTTCTTGACCTATTCACAGTGGAACATACTATGCTGCAGTAGTGTTTTTCTCAGTACTTTTTAAAAGGAAAGCAAAGGATAAGGCAGTAGAAATAGTCCCTGCCTTTTGAGTCAAGCTTCTCACCTGTGTAACTCAGGTCAAGCGTGATGAGAGGCTTGCAGGGGCGCTGAGGACAGTCTGTCCAGATTGTATCGATCAGGTTTTCTTTGACAGGCACAAGGTCATGACCAGCACTTCTCAAGGCTTTGGACATCCTCTTCCACTGGTCTGCCAAAGGGAAAGGAGACTAGTGTGATGTCTTTAAAGGTCACACGTTGGTTCAACAACAGCCCCAATTCACAGGCAACAAACTCAAGAACCTGAGCTGCCTCCTCTCCTTCCACCCTCTCCTTCTTCCCACTCCTTGGAAAAAAGCAAAGCAAAAGCTATCACAATTACAGTTCCACAAGTGCAGCCACTACAGCCAGCAACAGGTACTAAACCTCACAGCCCTGGAGCCTCATGCTTGAGCTGAAAAACTGCTCCAGCTAGGAGACACACTGGAAGAACTCACCTCAGAGGTTACCATAAGGGTGTTCTATACCCTAGTGCAGAACGATGCTTAGATCTAAGCTAGATGAGATGGGCTTCCCCACAGCCACAAGACTGATGCTTAGCCCATCTGAATCAAGCAAATGTCTTCCCTTGCATCCAGTGGCCTTTGGATTGGGCCCCATGTTCTGAAGCATGAGCAGATGGACACTCATCTGGTAGAAATAGTACCTCTCAAGCAATGTCCTTCCTACAGGGAAAGCTGAAGAGATGCCAAGAACATCAAGGAGGAGTAGCAATGTGAGTTTTGCCTGAGTTATGCTGGCTCACATGCTGGCCAAGGCATTCAGTGACTTTGTACTGAAGTGTACATGACAAACCATGGCACAAACAAAAGGAGGCAGATTGAGACACTGCTTTTCAGGTATGGTCACTGCAATCCCAGAGAGCAGTTCTCATCCTTGTGTTTTGGGGTCAGTGCACTGCTGTGGAGTTCTCATGATAAATGCCTAAAAACAAACTCCAACCTGTTTCTCATAACAGTTAAACCCACCACTTCATCAGGGCTGAAACATAGTAAGCTACATACCATAACAGAACACCTTAGCCAAAGAAGAAAAACCTAGTTGCCTCTCCTTCTCTGGAGATATTTAAAAACCATCTGGACACACTTCTGTGTCACCTGGTCTAGGTAATTCTGCTCTGGTAGGGGGGCTGGACTAGATGATCTTTTGAGGTCCCTTCCAGCTCCTACCACTCTGTGATTCTGTGAACGCAGAATTATAAAATAAAGTAAAACCAACCAGCTGGAATAATGAATGGGTCCACTCCCACCTTCGAGCCTTCTGGAAGAACACTCACTAGCCAGTCCTCCTGAGTTGGTGTATCCTTCAGACCTCCAGGAATTTATTTAAAAAAAAAAAAAAAAAAAAAAAAAAAAAAAAAAAAAGGAAAAANGTTATTTAAAAAAAAAAAAAAAAAAAAAAAAAGAAAAGAAAAAGGAAAAAAAGAGGTTCAAAGAAGCAGTCAAACTGAAGCATTCTGACACCACCCGGAACGTCCAAGCTACCGTAATGAACGCCTTGACCCAAGAGCAAGGAGTCACAGGACACTAAAGCAAGAACAGCAGCGTATCAAAGATGTCCCTAAGCCCCCGACACAACAGGGTATCTCTACAGCCCAAGCTGTAACGTGTGCAAAGTGACCAAACAGCCTGTGATGGTTCTCTCCTTATTAGTGAAGCAGTATCCCAGCCTCCTGCATACCCATTTTCATGAGTGTCCAGTTGTTATCCATTTGATGTGCAGCTTGCAGGAAGTAGCGTCCATCTGTCCACATGGCTGCATGCTGTTCAGTTACTATGGCAGTACCTAAGCAGGAAAGCAGAAAGATGAGGTGATTTAGAGGTGGTCAGCTACCATGCAGAGACACAGACAGAAAGAGGACCATTTGAAATGCACCCCGAATCCACAAAAGGCAGCTCTGGTCACGGCTCAAAAGTTATTCCAGTTTCATGGGAGATACTCAGTTTCCCCTGCATTATGACCTTCCAAATCCTATCAGAGAAAATATGCACAGGATGCAGCTTAGTGAGTTACCTTAGATGAATTTGACTTGAGCATATCTCAGCCAGCCAGTGGAACTGGGTAAATGGGGCCTTCCAAACCTTCTGTAACAGAGACTGTGCTCTTCACTTGCCTGTTGTCACACTAACACATACTGTATATCCCCAGCCTCCACCCCATTTTCTTAAGAGGAGGAAGCCTGGGCTATGGCCATCCATAAAAACAGCTGTTACTAGGGTAGCAGACATGGGTATCACTCCCAGCTCTCAGCTGCACCCCTTTCCCAAATGTTACAGCTCTAGCAGAGATGGCTGAACAGGAAATACAAACATAAACTTCTGCTGGTTCCAATGTCTGTCCCATTCCACTGACTCCAGATGGAGGGATGCAAGCAGACAGCTGAGGGGCAGTGACATTTCAGCAAGGCCCTCTAGCTGCCTTGCCCTTTGCAATTTAAAGGAAAAAAAAAAAAAACATGGCACAAACAGAAACAAAATCCAAGTCCTTTGAGTCTCTGCATCTTGATGATACTGTCACCAAAAACTGAAGTCCAGATTAGCAGATCAGGGTTTCCAAATACAAATTAATTGTCTTCTACCAAACTCTGCCAACACAAAACCCATTTTAAGCTGCTTCAGCCCAAAAGATGAAGCAAGAAACACAAGGTAAGTCCCTGTGTGAAACACTGCTGATTTGCTAAGTGCTAGGCTGGGAACACAGACCTTCCAAGCACGTAACATGGGCCCAAAATAGAGGAAGATTATGAAGAGGCCATGTGGAAGGTGTGATATTAATACAGGATTCATGTTATCCATTAACAGCAGCCTACAGCCTTGGATTTACCACCTTCACATGAGGTCCCAGAGTAGTTCACATGAACTGACAAATAGATCCTTCAGACATAGTTAGCAGTACTTATTAGAACAATTTACAACTGGGGCTGGAGAGGGGAAGACTTCAACAGACTAAAGTAACCATCCAACAATCACAGAGCAGAGTAAATTGTAGAGCTTAGGGTACAGCTAGGGTAAAAACTAGGTCTCTTGAAACACAGACCTGTCCTACAGCCAAGAAAACATCCTGTCTCAGCAAGATAAGCAAACTTTTCCAGAGCACTCAGTTTCCAAATGCAGTTTCTGGCCCTGGCTCTGTTTAAACAGAAAGGCTAGCTAAAGTCCATCTACTATTCACACAGCCCAAATGGGCAATGTAAAAATCTGTTGGTACTGGCTGCACATGAAAAGAAACGGCTGTAGATTACAAACACCACATTAAAGAGTTAACAGGATTTTACTTTACAAGATGTTCACTCAGGGGTCAGACATTTTCTGAAAACTTATTATTTCGCTGATATTAAATAATTTCAGTGGGCATCCAAGATGTAACTCTGCAGATGCTGAAACAGGAAGAAAACAGTCTAAACAAGCCAGATAGGTTTCCTTTCCCATTCTGCCTCTATGCCATAAATGAGTCCATTTCTTTACAGGGGAATTATGTATATTAGCAATACCCAGATCCTGGAAAGGTACCTGCAGAGCCATCAAATCCAGAGATGAACGCCCGTCTGCAATCACAGGGTGCAATGTACTCGCTCTAGAAAACAAAAGAGGCAGCAATTATTTATAGCAGCAGAAAAAAAAAAAATCAGCTGATGACAAATACTTAGATAAGCTTTTCCTCCTAGAGGATGCCACAGAGAGAACAAAATGAGTTAAAAATCCTGGGCTCTACTTCACTGGAACGATTATACTGTATTTATGCCCAACTCCTTTTTTTTTTCCTTTAAGCTGCAGCACTTTTCTCCCACAAAGGTCTGTAAACACTGAAGTGCTTCAGTTTGCAGATGTTTATTTCACACTCAGACGCCCCTTTGGACAACAAACAAATGATGCCTTTGAAGCTGCAATGTGAAAGGAAGAGAAAACAGAAGCACCCCTTGATCTTGGAGGCCAAAGTAATCAGCACATAAAATCTGTAAAATTCACTATCTCCAGTGAATTCCCCTCACTGGCATTAATAAGAAATCCTTTAAGACTTTCTTTTCCACAATAATGACACTGAAAGAAAATCATCATGGTGGTAAAAGTGTAAAAACTTTAACCCTTACAACCTTTCATAATTAGATGCTGATCCTCTCACTTCTTCCTTGCCTGCTCAAAACCTGACTACACCAAAAACTACCCCACCAGGGACTGATGGGTGAGAGGGAATCAAAGACTACTAGTCCATCCTCATCCCAAACCCATCACAGCTTCTGTTTCTAGATATATCGGTTGGCAGCATCACAAAAGAGCCTGAGAATGCACAGATACCTGACCTCCACAGGAGCAGCAAAAATTAAAAGTACAACTCTACCTTGAAGTGGCCCACACACCATTTTTATGGAATCCTATTCTGGCAAGTTTGGAGGTCAGAACCGCTGAGTAGGCCTGTTAATTAATTAGCACAGCTCAGCAAATCAACTTAATCTAGGCTGACAGCGCTGATGTTTGATCTGCAAAACCCCTGGATTTGTACCTTACAAGCGATCTGAAGCCAAAGTCTGTTCCTCTGCCCATAAAGTTTCTCTGCACCCAGCTGTGCTCTGGCAAAAGAAACATTTTAGGGACTGAGCTGAGAAATCACAGCCCAATTCTCAGGTAGATCGATTCCTACTATGACAGATACTGAACTTCCAGGTCTGTGGCCAGGGCTATTTTTAAATCACCTGATTGTCAGAAAACACTCCCTTCAAACCTGTTACTCTTCACTGTTCTAAAGAAGGCTGAGGATTCAACACACAGGAGTGAAAAGCACAAATCCCAGCACCTGGGAGCAACTTTTTATTTCTGCTGCCAATCACCTCACAGTCCAAACCCCTCCAGAACAGCTATGTCTCTCTCCTGCTGGGGAGATGTCCTAGGCAGCAGCTACCAACCATTCACCACTAACATTTTGAAATGGAGCCTTTCAACAGCAAAACCCACAGCCCAAGAGGATCTGGATGAGTAGCTTTTGCTCCTGATTGTCAGGGAAGATTCCTGGGACATCCTCCCAAGAAATCCTCTATTTTATCTAACCAGTAACAAAAGTTGGCAGAAATGGGGTAGGTGTCAAGACCACAACTGTCCTCATCTCTGAGCCACTCCAGTTTCCTGTGCCTCTTCCTGCCCAGCCCCACACACTGCATAGGGCTGTGACATAAGCTCAGCAGCTGCAGGGAGTAAAGGGATCAGGATACCCACCTTAGGAAGGAAAGACTACCTCTGCACATTTCTAGCTGATGGTCTGGATCCACCTCAGCCTACCACAGCACCACCATCACCACTAACCCCTTTTAAAATAACAATGAAGGCATCAGTGGAAGAGAGGACAAAGTCATTCTGGGAACAGAAAAGAATGCCCATTTCCCTGTCTGCCTGTCTCAGAGCAGAAGGACAGAACACGAAGGCAGAGCAATACCAGACCTGAGGAGGACTCCCCATTTCAACATTTCCCAACAACTATTCAGCCTGTTGACTGCTACGACTCCTCCTCCTCTCTCCTACACTTCTCAGCTCAAAGCTGGGACAACATCTCCTGAGGTCTGACACCTAAAAGCGATGCTGGAAATTTCCCATTGTGGATCATATCACTAAGTACATCTCTTATCAGACCAGTGATTTCTCCCCCTTTCTTTGACCAACACAGCGAAGACTACAGGCTAGTTTGCTTCTGCAGACAGGAAATCTAGCATTCACCAAAAGGATTAACACTGAGCTAGCTGCACTAACAGCACAGAACAGTTAAATAGATTAAAACAATTTAAAAAAAAATCTAAACCAAAAAAAAAGTCTATCCATTTTGGATCTGGTAAAATCTGACCTAAATTAACAAAGATCTTGACTGCATGGGAAATACCTCACGCTGCCTCATTCACAGACAAACCCAGGGAATGTTTTAAGAGTTTACAATAAGGCATATAGACTTTAAAAGGGAGCATGAGGGATCTGGAGGGGAAGATGGTTCACTCATCTGTCAGTCTAAACTCTTGCATACCCACCTGTTCTGATCCATGCAGCAACCCCCACTGTGAAAAAATGAGCCCATGATTTGCACAAGCTAAAATTACAAGTGGAACACCTGCGGATGCCACACAAAGTACAGGCCACAGCACAGTCAGAACAAGGTATTTCCCTGAGGCTGTCTTGCAGCAAAAATGGTCTTCAACCTGGCCCTCCACAGGCCTTTCATGTCTGCTTTCCACCACACATCTCAGTCCTTGACACATACACAAAACTGAGGGCTGCATCACAGAAACCCTCAGCTAAGCCAGGAAGAACACCAAAACAATCAGTCTTGCTTATCACCAGAGCCTGCATGGTTGGGCCATTAATATCTTAAAGGTTATTCTATCCTAACATCAACCAAGATCAGCAATGAAAAGTGCAGCTCACTGCCCTTAGAGCTATGACACCAATGCCATTAAAGAACAAACACTGCTGTGTACTTGGAGGGAGGCCAGTATTTACTGCCAAAAACCTAACTGCATTGGTAAGATCTGGAACAGGTCAGTGCAACCTGTGCACAAGCCATCTCTTGCTTTGTAACTCCGCTGATTCCTCAGCTCAGAACAAGCATGTGTCAGAGGAGCCAGCCCTGAGGAGAAGAAAGCATCTTTGCCAAGCCAAACACAGGGCCCTGAGTGGGCAGGTGCTTCCTTAATGTGGAAGACCAACCAGATCTGACCAAATTTGTTTTCACTGAGGCAAGGCCTGGGGGTGGAAGCCAGCCCCAGTTAACCTGTGACGGGCTCCAAACCCAAGCTCTAATCCAAACATCATTCTCTCCCATCAGGAAGAAAGCTCCTCTAACCTCTGAATAGTCCAATATGAGCAAATTCAGATTCAATGTCAATTGGGTGACTCAACATAAAAATGAATCCTGCATTTACCACTGCAACACCCCAAAAAGCACAGACAGGCATTTTTAACCAAACCACAAAGGACTTAGGTGCCTCGTTCCCAAAAGCATGGCATTTCACCCCTTAGTGATTCTTTGACACTTCTAGCCACAAGATCCACCCAGCACTCATGAAAGCAAGTGGGGCTCTTTGTATGAATTTCATCACACTTTTGGCTGGGAGTGCTCTCCTTTCTCACCAGCCTTTGGATCACCCAGGAAACAGTCTGTTTCTTCCGACTTCTTATCACCAGCATCAAAAGTTTCAAAAATCAAAGCAACCAGCATTCAAGGCTGGCTTCAAGACCCACATATCCAAGGTATTAGCAGACTTGGTTAAGCCAGTTGAGAAGCTCTGCAAGTCTTTCAGCTTCTTTCACAACTAAGCATGGAAAGCAAAGGATACAACTGGTGGCAAGCCTCCTGGCACTATTACAACCTAAGCTTTCTAGATTTGGCAGGAAAACCAATATTAAAAGCATCACAGAGCTCAAACATTCCCACTGCTACAAAGATAAATTAGTCAGCAAGTTGCAGCACTGGGGTGTATCAGCATCAAGTCCAATCCAGGGGTTCCTCTGCCACCTAGAAGAGAGTGAAGTTTCCCCCAATCTAAACCCTGTGTCAACACCACAGGAGGGAAAGCCCTTTTTGTCAACAGTTCTCTGATGTGGATCCCAGGACAGCCTCAGGAAGAGCTGAGAGTGGCAGGACAGCAATAAGTAGGCTGTGGGGAGGAAATGGCTCAAGTCACCAAAAGCTTGGGTGTAATTAAATCACAGTTTTCTGAGTCATGGAGGGAGCTGCCTAAGAGCAAAATCTGACTCCAGGGCTGTAAAGTTCATACTTACGTACAGAAAACAAACCGTTGCTTGGAAGGAACATGAAAAAGTTGCAAATCTCAGCTCATCACAATTTACCTGGAATCACTAAGCCTGCTCTGGGATCAACAGGTTTCCACCAATGCTTAAAATTGCACCAATTCCCAAACCTCACAGACAAAATCCTGCACTAGCTAGTCAGGAGGCACCAGAATCAGCAGATTTTAGTAATCATTTCCATTCAGATAGGTTCACTCTGCAGAGAAACCTGACCAACTTGCCCGGCAGGAAATAGCAACATGGGGTTCTCTGCTCAACTGCACTCTGTCAAGGAAAAGAAAGCAACAGAAAAACCCAGAAGTCCTGAGGGTCACATTCTTCAACTCACATGACAGCATTTAATGTCGAGTGAAATGAAACCAGAGTTATATATGGACAGAGGCAGCTTGAGGCAGGAATGCAGCAGACAATAGCAGCTGCAGAAAACGCCTTCCCTCTACCTGCCCAAGTTTGGATCTCCCTATGGGGAAACACGATGCTACACATACAGTCCCAGGGCACAGGCAAGTCTGGACACAGCTCAGCCCAGTGCCAAGTCAAGGGCAAAGGTTCCGATTCAGTTGCATTTTGCTCTAGTGTAGCCTATGGTAAAAGGGAGCTTTGGGTGTGAGCCAGGAAAGCTTCAGGTCTTTTGTTTCCTGAAAATGGCTGAGGAGGTAAAAACCCTTGGCGGTTCTTGAGTCTCCTAACACAGAGAAGAGTGAAACTAGCATATGAGCATACAAGGGAGGTAAAAGGCAGTTCAGCAATTTAATATTAATGTAACAGACTACAAAAATATTAATAGTGGAAGCAGCACACAATACAGTTACCACCATGGGTTACCACTCTGTGACCAGACTTACCTTCTGTCTTTACTGTACAGAACAAGCTGATGCAGAGCAGCATTGAATGGCAAGCGTTGCTGTGGCCTGTTCCTTCCCTGCCTCTCCAAAGCCCGCTCTCCACCTCCGATCTGAAGGGCTTTAGCATAAGGCAGAAAATTCCAGCAAGAACTGGATCTAACAAAGGGAAAGCTCTGCAACCAATCTTTCACCACCTCACTTCAACAGTATGTGCTGATCAGGAGGTGCTAACGGGGAAACTAAAGCCCAGATAATACTTCCTCCACCAGTAAATCCATTCTTCCCAACAGCCTGGATGGGGATAGCAAGTGCTCTGTCAAGCTTCGTTTTTTGCAGTGTGAGCTCCCTGGAGACACCTCTGATGAGAGCATTACACTGATTTGTTACAAGAACATAAAAACCTCAGTCTCCTGAAGAGACTCCTGAAATTTTTCCCAGCATGATGTTTCTCAGGATAACCCAGGCTTTTATGCTAGAAACGTTAAAGTGAGTGAACAAAGGATTAGTTTAGTTATCCCTGGCTATTATTCTTTGCAAGGAAGGAAAGTCTCATCATTCCCATAATCCATCCATTTGTACCTGGTGGGCATCTCCAGAGGGCACTATGTAGGCTTGGACAGGCTCCTGGACATATTTGGGACTCTTCATCACCTGCCGAAGTTGCTTCAGCAGCTCTGTTGTAATTTTTGGACTCATCTTCCTACCTGCAACTAAAAAAAAGTACAAAATTGATGAGATTCTCCAGCTGTCCTGGGCCACTCAAGTGCACAAGCTGGAGACTGTCACCACTGGAAACTCCTCTGGCATACACCTGTGCCTACATCATCCCTCTTAGCCCAGAATTTATCCTGTCTTCTCACTTCACTAATATTCCTTGAGAATGAGGGATCAGGCTGAGGCCAGAGAATCAAAGCTGCCCTATCCTGTAGAGGACCCTTCCTATCTGGTGAAAGGCTGACATGCCGAGAGGTGATACACACAAGCTTACACACTTGCCAACCCTTCCTGCATGCAGACAGCACCAGCAACCAGAGCACCTCAGACATGCCCTATGACAGCCAGAAAAGGTCTGGCATGTGATGTTGATGGTCTCATGTACCCACGGACCAGAAGTAGCCCCACCCATCATATGCACAGAGGAAAATTTTCACAGTCTTTTCACTCTAGGGGAAGAGATACTGTGGTTTATGTGTCACAGGACCACAGGCTGCTGGGAGAGCAAGCCATGCACATCAGGAACTCAGAAACTGACCAGTGGACAATGCAGTTTTTGGAAGTTTCACTATAGCCCAGAGTTTCATAGTGGGTTGGTGACCAAATTAACTCAGACAATAGAAGTCTACTCCCAAGAACATACATCCCTGGATGCGCTTACTAGCTGTATCTACCTCTGAGCTGCGTGTGACTTCACCCCTAGCAAGAACACTACTGTAGCAGGAGGAACAGCCCATTGAAATCTCACAAGCGACTGCCAGGGTACAACTAGGGAGCCTTAAGGGAACCTCCCCTAAAGACCTTTGGCAAACACTCTGCAGGTGTCAGGCAGGCATGGGCGGGGCACAGACTGAATGGAAGACAGCAGATCAGAAAGGGAAAAAAGGGAACAGGCCAATCATTCTCCCTTGCTGTGGTTTTGCAATGGATGTATCTTTGTCATTGCAACGAACACCAGCACCTCAGCTTGCTACCCAGAAATAGCTCGATAGCTCTGGCCTTCTGTGAGCACCATGTGCAGTGATGCTCAGGCCATGCTGCTGTGCTGGTGCCAGTGAAGGCTGTACTGGAAAGAACCAACTGACTGCAGGGGATGTTCAAGCTGTGGGGGAGGCCTGGCCTGAAAGCCTACGAAAATCAAGTAACCTGAACCTCTTCAGAAGTTCTCTCCATCTTTTCTTCACTCACATCTGCAAAGGGTGTGCAAAGTGGGATAATTCCATTCCCAGTTCTCTACCCACTTCTTTCACAATTTTAAGAAGGTGCTGGGATCTTTCAACTTTAACGCTGTCACTTTCTAAAGCAAGGTGAGGAGGCTCTGGGCTGCCTGAATGCCACCTTATGCAGTATTTAATTCTGACGAGTCCATTTCACAGCTCATTTCACAGCCGTGTCCACAAACAGACCATAACATAGAGTTTACATAAAGTAAATTAACATAGATGGGAGAAGCACATAACATGCAAGTCTCAAACATTTTCTGCTTATCCAGGCGCTTATTCTGTTTATACCTCAGTAACTACCAGAAACCCCAAGTGACATCACGGTCTTAACCAAAACACAGTAAGGCACTGTGATGTTTGACATATAAACAGAAAGACAGAAAAGCTGCCTCCGTTTCACAAGCCATAGGAAGACATGATTTGACCAAGGTTATACAGCAGTGCAGCAAATAAGAAATGAAACAAGATCTGATGCATTCAGGTGAAAAAATCTCAACCCAAGACCACCACTCACATATTCATACTTGTGTGTGACTACCTGCTCACAGGTACACAGTTTTAAAACCCTGACCACAAAAAGCAAATCAAGCTCAAAGGGCATCACACATTAAATCCTCAAATTGGTATCTTGACTTCAGTGACTCCACCTCAGATTTATTTCCAGGACAAATTTCATAGATTTATATAGTATTTGCAAGCTACACTGAACATTATTATACTGTGATTGTTTCTGTCTGTCTTCTGTAACAATCTGCTGTAACAGTCTATAACATTGCTGCTTATTTATGTTCAGACAAAGGAAAAACACAAAAGAGAGAGAGTAACAACACAGTGACTACCCAGCAGAAAAGAATCTCTTTCTACAAACCCATGAGGACACTACTTCCTTTCTTGACCTATGATTTCTTTCCAGGAGGCTGAAAGTCTCATTTAAATAGGCAAGGAATGACAAGGCTTTGCCTTTCAATAAAGTTCCTTGCTGACAAGCCACAGTCTTCTTAGCAAGCAATAAATTCTCCCAAGGACAAAAAAAAATAACTTAAAAATTACTCTCACTGTTGAAAGATTTGCTTGCAATATTAAAAATACAAATAAGCTACAAAACCCGTATTAAGGGGAACATCTATTTTAGATAACCCCTACAGTATAAGAAATCACTTTAAAAAATGCTCCAGACACTTTTCAGTAAAAGTGTCTTCAAATTCCAGAGAAAGGAAAGCTGTGTTCTCCCAGATCTTTGGTAGTCATTTGCCCTGGTTCCCCTATAATTTTTAACAGATGACCTTTCCATTTTTGGCCATAATTATAAGTCTCTACTAAGTTAAAACAGCTCCCCTATCATTATTTAATCACTCCAGTGATTAAAACCAACCACAGCTGAAATGAAGGTAGTCAATTTAGCCATGTAAGAAAGAGTCTTATTCCCTGCCCTAGCTTTTTCAAAGGTATCAAACTGCCACGTTACCTGCCTCTGTAGTTCCCCACGTCTGGATGCCTCTTGCCTCTGCTCACACAAAATACCATTCAGCTCTTGGCTTGGCCTTCATAAAGCTCCACTGTGCCTGAGAAAGCAAAGGGCAAAAACAAAATTGCTAACATACTCTGCCCCCCATAAAACACGTTCAACCCCCATAAAAGAGCTGAAAATGCACTACCACCACGGTGTTCCACTGGCAAGATTAGAGAGGAACAAAGGGTGAACCATGGTGGAGGAGGGAACACCAAAGGCCAGGCACTTGCTTGTCAAGACTTACAATTAAATCTTGCAAGCATGTGCTTTTTTATGCTAATTTGCTTCTGCAATCATTTCATACAGAGGTCACTCCTCATTTCACAGACGGGGAAACTAAGGCAGAGCAGAAGTAACATACAAAGTATCACTGCAGTATGATGGCAGTCAGAGTTGGATCCCAAACACCTCACTCCAGCCGCAGGAGTCAGTTCTCCAACAGCCCACACCAGATCCTGCCTGGACAGTATCTTCATCAGACACACAGGGCAAGAAGTGATCATGAAAATGCTGCCAGAGGAACCAGACACCGGTTCTTCTGCCTCCCATACGCACAAAGAGAGATGAGCTGCTGCAACCCCAGACATCAGTGATGGCAAAGGTTGGTGACACCAAGCCCGGTGTGTCAGAGTGTGCGTCAGCATCACAGTGGGGAAGGGAGACAAGGCCAGGAGGTCAGGCTACATCTGGGTCTGCTATGTTAGACCACCCTGCATGTTTATGTCTTGTTTGCTTCAGACACGCTCACTCTTCTGATAATTTCCTCTTTGTTTTCTCTATTATGAATAAACTCATCCAAAATAAGGACATAAGCTTGCACTGTAGAAACCAGTGACAACACCTTACAACCAGGCTTCTCTGGCCTAGGCTGGCCACGTGCACTGAGGCACTTACTCCGCAATACCTGCCTGCAGCCCAAACGCACCCAAACCCTCCAGCCCGGCCTGCCTCCCCTGAGCCAAAAACTCCATAGGGCTGACAGGGCCACTAAGGCCTGGACACCCCGGCAGAGCCTATCTGACAGGGGCCTGGATACCCGGCCAGGGCCTAGCTGACAAGGCTGGCAGGTGAGGCCGGACTCAGGCCGTGTCAAAGCCCCCACGGTCACACCCCCACCTACAATGAACGATCTCTACCATTAACCCTGAAACACCCACCCCGGGCCTGCCNGGACGAGCAGCTCCGGTAGGGCATGCATTGGGCATCGGTACGGTGCCACAGTCGCGCTGCTCTCGGGGGACCTCCTACCCCGCCCCCTCCTCCAGCTTCGGTCGCCCCCAGTCTGGTGCTCGGCGCGGTCGTCGTTAGAGGAGCCCGAATAGGGATCGGCGAGCAGCGGTCTCTGTCTTCCGGGGGAGGTGGGACAGAAAGCCGGTGTGAAACCCAGGGCAAGACCGAGGTTGTTACAACCGACTGAGAAGTGTCGGCTGCCGGTGCTTCCCCCAGGATAAAAAACAGAGCGGAGCCAATCGTTCGGACGCGCCTCAATCTGCGCCCGTCTCTGTGATCCGCTTTGCTCTTAAACTTCCAGAATAGTGTCGGGAGGGGAGATGCGAAAGCGCCCGGCTCTGCTTCCTGCTCACCCCGCGCAGGTGGGCTTGCCTCGGCGTCCTTTCAGAGCCGCCCGAGGTGGGCGCAGACGGGGACAGGACCGGGCCGGAGGTGCTGGGGCTTACAGCAGCTCCCCCAGCACCACACCAGCGAGCTTTAGGTACCCCACACTTTGCTTTCTGGTGCTGTGCACAGGTCCAGGAAAATGTTGTCAGCCCATTACTTTCCTTAAAGCCTCAACAGAAAAGGTATCATATACTTTTCGAGATAAATTACTATGTGTGGAAGGGAGGAGAGTCGTATTTATAACAACATGGGGTACAATTGTTGAGTTCTTGCCGTTTGCCATGCATGCTGCCTAATGAAAAAACCTTCCACCATTCTCCTTTGCCTCGGCAGATTTTTGCAGGTGGGCTGTAAGTCAACCCTATTGACAAAACTAAGAGGCGGTTACAGAAATTCAGAAATTAGAAGATCGCCATCAAGAAAAGTTACAACAAAAGCAAATAATCTGCTTTATAACTGTGTCAAGTTTTGAGGGATTTGCTTGCAGCATCTAGTATCTTGGGCACCTTCCTGCCCAAATGTTGTGACAGTGCTGCAGCCACCCCTTTTCCATGGGCTTCATCACTGCACCCAGTGTAACCATGACTCTGCTGAGGATGAAGAGAGGAAGAAAATGTGGTGCTTGCTGGGACCCATCTTAGTTCAGGGCCTCTTGCATATTGTGGGCGCTCAGTTGGAGAGGAGATACTTGGCTGTTTGCACAGTGCTCAGGACTGGGCTCTTAAAAGATGCAGAGGCTGAGTAGTATACTCGGCATCCCACTGGTGTCAGAGAACAGTGTGGGTACATAGCCAAACCATTAAACTGGTCCCTGGGCCTAAGTCTGTGCAGTTTTCCAGAGGAGAAAAAGTGCATCTAGCAGCTATTCTGCTCTTCCTTCTCCCTTTACCTCAGCCCACACTAATGCTGCAGCCTGTAGAGCTTTACCCAGCAACTGCCAAACGTTTGCTGTTGCGTCTAGCAAGCCAACAAGAGCCAGACTTTTACTAAGCCACCTGTGTCTTCCTGACTATTCCATGTATTTCCAGGGGAAACATGAAGCAAAAACAGGATGAGAGAAATGCGGGATGATTCAGGGAGCAAGAGGCTTTTGGAGGTCTTTAGTCCACCCCCCTGCTAAAAGCAAGGCCAGCTTCAAAGCTAGAGCAAGGAGCTTCAGGGTTGTCCTACTGTTTTTTTTAATATCTTCAATAAAGGAGCACAGCCTATGCTAGTGCTGGTCACCTTGGAGCAAACATGTTTATTCCTGATATCCAAAATTTCCTCATTGCGTCTTGCCCCTTGCCTTTTCACTATGCACATGTGGGAAGAGTTTGGCTGCTTCTTTTCTCTGACCATTATCCAGGCTGAGCAATTACAGCTCCCCCAACTCCTGCAGCGAGCCCCAATCAGCAACTGCTGCCCTCTGTGTCTCTCTCTACATTGTGGAGCTCTGTCTCAAAACATTTCTGGAGTAAAATCTAGGGCATAACACAGCACAACAAAACTTGTAATCAAACAGAAGAGAATAGAAGGTCTGTCTTGCAAGCAGCATTGTGGTGTTGGGAAGGGTCATTGGATGAGGTCAAGGCTGCCAGCTGTCCTTGAGGAGGGACAGGAGAGAGGGAAGGGGGAGGCTGATGACCATAACTATTAGAGCAGGAAGAGTTTTCTTTCCTCATTCATCTCCTTGGGTGAAGCTAATTGCTGTTTCCCGGTTATTCTCACTCCATCTTCCAGCCTTGCCCACAAAGGTTTTATGTAATCCTGACAGTCTGGGCCAGAAAGTCCCATTTAAATCATCACATCAGTGTCCCTCTCAGGATAAACTATGGCCATGTTTTGTATTTGTGTTACAGACCACGTTATGCTCACCCTGCAGAATATTTGCTGAGAAGATTCATTTCTTGGACTCTGGCCAGAACCCAGCAGTGCTCATACTAAAGCACATGTCAGGCCATTTGAAAAGCACTGCAGCATTGACACAATGATCACGGAGATCATTTGCCGATGGCAAAGTCTGCAGCTGAATCCAATCAGGGTTGTGCAATGGTCCTTTCAGCCTCCTCTGACTCAGAAAAATAATTCAGGGTTAGATGTTTGCATTTGGCTGTGGCTCTTATTAGAGGTTTGTGGAGAGCTGCTCCTGCCAGAGCTCTGTGCTGGCCCAGGGAAGGGGAATGGATCAGTCCAAAACATTTCAAATGTTCATCACATGCCTTTCCAGCTCACCAAGTAGTGCTGCACCACAGAGATGTCTTTTCCTCCCTTGTGTTTTCTGGCTTGTGCACGTTGTACCCGGGGGAACAGGAAACTCTGACCCCACCTTGACGTGGTTCACATGCTCCGCACTCGCTTCCTGGGGGAAAAGCTAAGGGTGTCTGGCTTCTTCCCTTCCTGCTCTGCAGATCCTGTGGTTTGGCTGAGTTTAGAACAGTGGCTAAACACAAGGTAATTTTAACACCTGTACCAGTGAAAGTGTTTGAGTATTTTTTGCCAGTGAATCATGATTAAATCAGTTTGGGTTAGCTAACAGACCATGGGAGCAGCGACAATCAAATACAGAGGAAAGAAAAATACATCTCCTATGTGGGAGAGCAACTTGGGGAGTGTCCACAGCATGAAATAATCAGGCTGCTCACAGACCCCAGCATACCAGGGGAAGGGCAGGTCAGAGGAAGCTCATCATCTCTATTGAATTTGCCTCTTTAATTCCTCCAGATCTCTAGATGCCGTCCAGCCTGTTGGCAGTCAGTCCAAAGAGAACAGCTACAGCATGAAAGCAGATCTGTCTTGCCTCCTCTAGCTACCCTTCAACCTCAGGGTGAGAGGGGAGCAAACCAGAAGGATTGAATTTGATTTTCTCTGCTGTGGTCCCAGTTCAAGGCAGAAATAACAAGTGTCACTGCAGACAGACTATCAATGTGTATTGATGTCTCTCTGTAATTTAAAATGGAATAAAGTAAGCCACTATTGAAAACACCTTACTGCACTGTTTGGTGACCAAGATGTGACCCTATTCTGTCTTCCTCATCAAGATCTTGATTTAATAAAGGTTTAAAAAAAAGTCTGCTTTCCCATCTCCTAAAAATGTGCTAAAAGGCAGAAAGCAGAAGGGAAAACATTACAAGACTTTCTTAGTTGCTACTGAGTGCCTGGTATTGCAGAGCCATGTTTTGAAAGCTTCTGTACCCAGAGGTGACTTCTAACAAGTTCTGACTCATTGAGCACTAAAATGTAGACTAATTTCTTTCTCTTCCTTGTAGAATTAATAATGATAAACTGATAGGCTCTTCTTAGGAACCTCATTCCAGAAGAGGAATGGTCTTGTTAAGAAAACTTGTATTCAAGCCAGATTTGCAGATGTCTCCTGGTGATGCTCATGACAAGTCATCTGCAGTAAGCAGCCATTTTACAGTTGGAGGTGTGACTGTGCCTCATGGGCTGGTGTCCTGCCTGTCTGCAGAGACCTAGATCTAAATACTATGATCATTCCAATACCATCAGTGGCCTGACCCAGCAGGACCAGTGTTAAGCCTGTGGATGAGCCTTGGGGGAGGTCTGTGGTGCATGGAGGACTGGTGCTGAGACATGGACCGTGTGGAGGATGGTAGATACCCAGGCTGAACAAGCCAGGAGATTGCTACTAAAGGCTTTGCCTAGATAAGAACAGGAGGCAGCACTATTTATTTCATTTGAATAATACATGACTAATAAGTTAAAAGAATAAGAAAAAGCAGAATGAGCTTTCCAATTAAGCCAAAATGTTTGATGCTTCTTTCCTGGGCATTTTGGGTCTCTGGGAACCCTTGAAGTGGCCCTAATGAACTTATCAATGTAGATAATGTAAAATGCTTTAATAATTAATTTCTCAGGCAATGCTGTCTATGATAAATAAACTGAAATGTTTGAAGAGATGAAACTGTCCATTCTAAGCAGCTGTTTGATCTCAACTAAAATGGTGCAAGTTCTGTTGCAGGGGTATTTTAAAAAAGCACTTCAGTCTAACTTACTTTTAATTAAATTGTCCTGATTGGGCTATCTTTTATGCTTTTATAATGCTATATTTGCATCAGATTACAAAAGAAAGGAGTGAGGGAGAAAGACCAGACAAGTAGCAACAAAAATTGCCTGAAACAACCTTGCAAAGTGACAGTCATTAACTCTGTTGTAATCTTGATCCATATCGAGTAATAAAGGCCAGGAAATAGGCCATTATATAGCTCCTTTTATCTTATCAACCCTCCTATACCCATGATACCTTTATTATGGTTGTAACTTTCATTCACCTTCTCTTACTGGCCACAGCCTTTTCATAGTGGGGGCTGTTTGGCAACTTGGTGAGATCATGGTGCTGGAGGCCAAGCCAGTAACCAGTCTGCAACTGGGACACGTGTCTTTGCCCTCCAAAGCACCAGTCGTGGTGCAGGTTGCTGTAGGAAACAGCAGTAAGAAGGGAGGATTTGTGTCAGAGGGCTGACTGTCCCCACAGCTCTCACCAAGGACAGGTGATGCTACAGCTCAGCTCACACTGAACCTGGCTTTTGGACCGCAGCATCCTGCCAGCTTGGGACATCTCCTGGACACAGGACAGGCGAAAGGACTCTCCCAGCCGTGCTTTCCCTCTGCAGTAGCCAGAGCCACCAGGACTTTTGAGCTCTCCATTGCCATAGTCCCACGGTGCCACAGCCTCAGTACCACTTCTAATTTGGGAGATATCTTAGGAGACCCACAAAAGGTTGGAGGTGGAGAAGGAAATCACTTTCCCTCCACACCAGCTCGGGGCCAAAATACTTTTAGGAGGTTACACACGTGGTTGGACAGCCCTTCCCATCTGCATGACAGTGCTGGGATTGCCCAGACAATAACCAACCCACTCGTATCTGCGTTTCACAGGGGCTGTCCTGCAAACCATCATGTGCAACTTGTTTTTCTCACAAAATCCCCATAGTGAGTTTGGTCACACTCATGCCTCTGCACTGGTTCAGCAAGGTCACATCCAGCCCAGAGGCACACCTCTGACCATGTGGGAGAGAGCAAGTATTTTAAGTCCAGTTTTCTTCCTATTTCCACCCTAAAAAATTACTTAACCAACAATTAATGTCAGTGTTTTTGTAGCGTGTAACTGCAGCACTGTAATGTGCCGAGGCAAGGAGGGTCTGAGAACAGTTCAGCAGAAAATTGTATTTTAAGCTCTCAGCTCTGGGTTAAATGAAGGTTTCAAACATGTGGCATGAGTCCTTTTGAATCACATTTAAAATAAATTGTGCATGTTTGGAAACAGCGAAACTAGAAACTGCAACAACAAATGGCGCGTTGGGGGGAAAAGATAGCAAGGAGAGAAGAAACAAGCCTATCTAGAGATCTTATCTTAGTTTTTCTTGGGAGGACAATTTATCCAGCCAGGACTGGAAGTTAATCATGGTTGGGTGGTTCCCAGCAGCTGCGTTTGGAAAGGAAAGAGAGGCAGCAGCAGGCCAGGTAGATATCTGAATACTTCCACGTCTGCTCTTTTCAGTTAAATACCAGATGTTAGGACTTTGCTTGTAAACCTTTATCGACAAGGATGAAAATGAAATGTTTGCTGAATTCTCAGCTTGGCTCTGTTTCAACACAAACAGTGCACACACATCCCTGCTCACCTGCACTCGCCTGTTTGCAAGTGAAATGTGAGCCTCATGGACATTTCCAGGACTTCTTAAGTTTTCCCTTGTCTGTTCTAGCAGGATAAAAAGATGGCAAAAGCTAGATCTACTGTATGCAAAAGAAACCACAGTGGTCACTGGTGCCCTGTTAAGTGCTTTAGGAGATCATTTATTCAGCTTGCATAAAAGTCCATGGTGCTAAGGAAGTATATGCTGATGATTTGCTTATATTTATGGATAAATTCTGTATTCGAATATGAAAATCATGCTTATTGAGCAACAGAGACTTTTCTTCAGTTCATATAATGCTATTCTTTCTCAAAGTCTTCACTAGCACAAACGTTAACAGGGTGAAGTGACCTGCCTGTGTTTTGACCTGACACCTGGGAAGCATTTTTATTATGCAAGTTTTCCTTATCTGCTCTGGCAATAAACCTAATGGAGCCAGGTGTCTTTGCCTTCTGTAAGACTGCTAGGTGCTGCTCCTCTCCCCATCTGCTCAAAGGGGCAAGCAAGAGCACTCCTGTGAGTTCCTGCCAGGGCTTGGGTTACTGCCATGTCTCCTCCAGGCAACTCTAACCTGAGTCTCTGGCATCTGGGATGCCAGAGAGACTAGACATGGATTTTGTTTCTCATTAACATTTGCAATATGGTAGAAATTTATTTGTACATATATACATAAGGGCTACATTTTGCAAGTTCCAACTCCCACTAGAAGTCACCACCTTTGTGAGTGAGGCCCACTCACCTGACGAAATCTCTTGGGCCTGAACGTGTTGAAATCATTTGGTGTCCTGTGCTGTGCGATATATTAAGTGAATAACAGTACAAGAAACAGATGTTTATTCCAGTGGGTGCAGGAGTCCAGACACAAAGTATTGGGTTACTGTCTGTCTCAGATAACAGGACAAAGTGGAAAAGTTGGAATTAAACATTCTACATGTATCCCACATAGAAACTGTAGACCTTAAAAATGCAGCCCAGGTCCTGTAACATGTCTTAATGGGAGCAAACCCTGCAGTTGCCATGCAGCAGTCCCAGACTATGCGCAGCTCTCAGGAACAAACCAGGGAGCTGGCATATGCCCTGCACATTTCACCAAACTCCGAGGCTGTTTGGGTGCTTTAGCTTGTTGCCTGGACACGTTTTTTAACTTCCATGCCCAAGAGACAGTGATCTGAAGCCCATATCCATGAGAGATCTGGGACCATCTGAGACCCCCATCTATGATATTTCAGGTCTCTGGGCACTGCTGTCCTGAGATCTAACTGCAGAACTGAGCCTTGGGCTTTTCAAATGAGCTGTTTTCCTTAAAACAAAGGCTTGTTATGTTTGATTAGTTGTTTTTGTCTGTGAAACCACAACTCTAGATTAGGAGTCAGAAAAACTGGGCTGATTTTTCTTTTCTAAATGAAACATGAAATGTTAGAAGCTCCAGAGAAGTCTGGGGACTGTGGCGTCCCTGTCAGGTCAGCTGCATGGCTCTTAGCAACTTGGTATGGGGGACATTTACTCAAAACTCTGCAGGAGAAATAATGAGCCTAAAAAATCACATGAAGCTTTGAAAAGGGTCCCTGTATAAAGATGGTGCATATCCAGGGATGCTCCTTGCCTGCAACTTTTCTGCCATGCACTAATTCTGTTATTGTCAGAGGGAGATCACTGCCCATGTGGGTCCTGCTTGGGGTCATGTCTAGAAGACCTATGGGTCCAGGAGGTGCTTGAGGTCCTTGAAGGGTCACAGCCTCTGGCTCTGCAGGGTGGTAATCACTGAAAAGCAGCATGAGACCAGACCTCCAGCCACTCCTGCCACCTGCAACCACTGTCCTTCATTTGGCAGCAGTTGTGGAAATTGAAAACACCATTTTTACATTTTAAAATCTGTCTGAAGGAACCAACCTCCACTCAGACAGATCTCTGCCTCCTCCTGCATCTTGGCAAGTACAGCATCACTGCAAGTGCTTCACTCATAAAGAAGAAAAGATTTGATGCTTCTTTCCTGTTCCTGTTTGCATCCCTAACTACACTTAAAATGTGCTTTATCCTGAGTTATTCTTAAACAAGCATTCCCATTGTTTGAGTCGTGGGTTATAAATTCTGCCCCTTTGAAGAAGTACAACCCACGTTGCGGAAAAGTGAGAATGATGTTAAGTCTGCACGAGATACTCATGGCTGTGACATACAGGAAAAGGATGAGTGCCTTGCTCTGTCCTTATGAATGAAGCCACAGGAAGGAGGTGTGACAGGGCAGAGGGTGAGCTGCTGGGAAATTTCCACAGCTCCTGATGCTGCACTGGCTCAAATTACATCCTCACTCTGCATTTCTATTGACTGAAAATGTTGCTCATAAAGGTCTCCTCTTCCACTGAAAGCCTTGTCTCTGCTAAAATATTTTTTAGTATTTAACACCAGTGATTCAGACCTACTTTGTGACATTTGTGTCATGACAACCAGTTCTGAGCAGGGCTGGATGACATGAGGACAATCTTTGGTCCCTTACACATCTCTCCACAATAGCACCTTTACTCTCATCAGTAATGCCAGCTGAGTATTTGGAAGAGGGGGAGATAACATTTTGCTGATAGAGACCAAAAGTGCCTCTCTGATGGCAGCAGTCTCCTCCCCAGGATACCATTACCTGCCATGCAGGGTGTTTTTTACTGGAGCTGGGGAAAAAAATCAAAATGCCACAGCCAGAGGCCTAGTGTGGGCAGGCACTGAGCATAACCAGGCATAGCTGCAGCCTGGAGCTTTTGGAGTTTGCTGCTGGGGCTCTCTGGCCTGCATTGTCTCTGCGGTCACTCAGTCTTTTGTTCACCCAGCCCCACTCTCAGCCTACGCTCGCTGACACGGGCTGTGCTGCCCATTGCCAAGCTCCTTCCCGCTCCTCGGCCCCTCTCTCCTGGAGGCTGCTATCATGTGCAGAAAGGAAGAAGAAGGCAAAACAAGCACAGCCAGGATTCACATAATATTGCTGCAGCCCTGCCAGGAAATAGACTGTAAAAGTTCTTGTAGTTAAAGCTGGGAGATGTGTTTTATTGTTAGTAGTTGTTATAGCAACCCAAGGTGCCAGAGAGTAATACATGCTCAGTGCATTGCAACAGACTCCGACAAGTTCAAGGCTGTTGCCTTGCTGCTAAATCTTGTTGCCACGGCAATGCAACATAAGGCAAGAGCCTAGAGAAGTGAATTCTTAAAGGAAACTTTGCAAAGTAATGTTAATTTAGAAGGGAAAAGGGAACATGGAGATGGAGGAGAGGATCCAGAGGAAGAGCAGTGGGCTGAAGTCATGCAACAGGTAAAGGAGAGCATTTGATGCAGCTGAACAGGATGTCTTAGCCTGTAATGCAAGAAATGTGCCACGTTTCTGGAGAAAAAGAAAAATCACAGAAATCTCACTTTTTACATTTCTTTAACTTGGACAGTAGTGCTGTAATTTAAATGAGAACTTTGACTTTTTCCCAGTGGAGTTGACAGCAAAAATTGTTTTCTCAGTAAATTTCTTTAGTGACATGGGTACTGCTGCTGCTGTAGTAAAAGCTATGAAGTAGCTCAGTTAACTTTCAGTTTTATGTTCATTTTCCAGCCCTTTTGCATTCTTCATAGCAAAATATTATCTGGAAAAGAGATGAAGCTGCAAGCTGATTATTTTCCTGACTATGATTCACTGTTAATGTCGACACTCTGCTCTGAGTTGAAGAGTATTACCTCAAGGACCACAAAGTCAAAACAGATGATCAGTGCTGAAAAAATCAGGTAATAAAGTTACTTTCAACTACCAATACAGTATTTTGACATGTGCTAAGGGATGCTAGGGTACTAAAACGTAAGTATTACTGAAGTGCCTCAAATAGATACACAATGATCTCAGATGAACTTGTTGACTTGTTAATTGATTTGTGAATAAAAGCATAATACTTCTTAAATTATTACCATAGCAGTATTCTGATCCACTCCTACTTAAATCCCATTCATTTCATACTTTCATGGACTACTGATAGCTAAAAAATTAGTTCACATTTTCCTGTTCAAGGACTGTTTCATCATGTGAATCTTGCAGTACAGCAGCAGTGTACAGTACTATACCTGAGACCACAGCATGCCCTGTAGAGGAGTTTGCTCTCCTGGCACCTGCTGTGTATTGTGGAGAAGTCAGGTCTTTCAGTACTCTGTGCTATTTAAAAATGGGAAACAAAGACATGGGAAGTGATTTGCCAATTGCACTGGAAATTTTTTGTGTGCAATCACGGGCAGAGCCATCTCTACTGACCTTCATGAAAGTAAAGCTTTTAATTAACTGTGAAATATTTTTGTACTAATTTGAAGTTCTTAAGCCATGGCCAGGAAGCAGCAGGTGACTGGTCATATGATTTTAACCATCATTTGTTTTTCAGAAGCTACATTTTATTCAAAGATACTAGCAATGAGTAACTTGCAGCCTTACTACTGTTACTGACATTTTTCCACAGTTGCCTTAGCTATCTGGGAGATATTATACAGTTGGCAAGAAGAGAAAATCTTGTTCAGGCAATTGTGAAGGGAATATGACATTGCCCCAGAGGATGCTTTTATGTGAAGACTGTCTATCACATAAAGAAACATGAGAATCCTAGATCTGGGCACTGTAGTTTTTATTTTAATAAGAAAGCGAAAGGAAACTCTATTTTTAGTCTTAGCTGAATTTCTGTGCTGGTGATTCCACACATGGTGTTTCTTCTTAATATAGCCAGGAGAAGGTTTCAAAGTCCTCCAGAATCTCCTTCCTTTTTCTGAAGAGATGCAGACACAGAAGTTTGGCAAGTAAAAAAACCAAAACCATATGGGCAGGTCACAAAACCACATTGACACTTACTGGATCTGCAGGATCCCAGAGCATTTCCAAGACCTGGCTCTCCTATCTGCAGATCCCATCTGCCCTTGACATCTGTGACAGTAGGAGCCTTCTTGAAGGGTTTCTAGACCATCCTTAACACTCTGAGCATGTTGTGTGGTGTTTCTTCCAGGACAGATGGGATGCATAGGAGAAGCTCAGACCACCCCAGAAGAAACAATGGCTGAATCGAGCTGCAGCTAAGTACACCCTGACAGACTGCAGTACATGGAGGCACAACCCAAGAGCATCCCCCTCTGCTTTTTTCTGCCTCTACCTCTTTTTCCTGCTGTGCACCTACTTAGTTGCTTTAGAGCTACCCCCAGAGAGCAGAGAAGGTCATCAAAACAGTTACTGATAGCAGAGTAGGCAGAGTTATTTCCAGAATGATTATTGTTGTTAGCATATGCTGAAGCTTAAGACTGAATGTAAGCTTTACAGGAATGGATTTTGATGTAAAAAGTGAACGAATGAGACAACTGTCAGAACAATGAGTGATGAACCAAGTAAGGGTCCTTAGCCTAAAATATGCAAAGCACTGTTTTTCACTGAAGCTGCTGGTAAAATTCCCCTTGCCCTTCAGGCTGGAGAAATAGCCCAACAATAGTGTGTGGCATAGAGGTAATCCACCTAGCAGGTGCCAAGGCTACTCCCACAACTAATTACCCACACAGCATTTTAGCAGGGGCACAGTAATGGGAACAGTCTGGGACCTAAGGCACTGTTCCCTTCCCAGCCCAAAGCATGCACCACTGCTCCTGGAGCCTGTTCAAGAGATCTTTGCACTGCCCTTTACTGTACATACCCTGAGTGCTTGCAAGAGTACCAGTATGAAGGCTCATCCTGTTGCTGAATAAAAAGCATGTATTAAAAGGGCTGTTTGACTTACTGTGTTTTCTCATATTTTCTCATAATCTCCACTCTGGAGGTCTTAAATGCCATAATTGAAAACCCACTGTTCATCGTTGGAAAGTCAGGTTTAACCTGCTGTAGGCAGGTCCCAGGAGGACAGTATTTTGCATAATCAGTTACATTGCAGGGAATATGTTTAACATTTTTCTGTTCTTCTTCTCCTGACACTTTTCTCACAGGTGAGCAGGTAAACAAAATCCAGTCATGGCTGTGCAACATCATCTTCCCAAATTCCCTTTTTTAACAACAATATCAAGGCTATTTATTTTCCTAAGAATCTCACATTGTATGGGCAGTTTTTAATTTCTGTTTTAAATATATATTCCTCTCTTTCTTACATGAGACATCTTGACAATTGATGTCTTGAATAGATTCACCAGAATCTGGTGCGGTTTGTTACCTTATGTCTGTGTCATATGAAATCATATGTTCAGGGTGTTTTGCTGGAGTAGCTAATTCAGCTTGGTCCAAACCACATGATCCTCTTCTCCAGTCTTGCCTTATGGCCTCTGAGGAATGTTGCATTGGCTGCAAGGGAATTACTAGGTCTTGGCAAGACATGTTAATATCCTCGCAAAGACTTGTCAGGGACCAAGACTTCAGCCTCCAACTATTTCTTCTGATAAAGCAGAGTACTCAAAGCAGTTCATTAGTCTTGAATCATCAGTTTGACTTTGTTTGAGAGAAATGAAAGTTCCCCAAAAACAAGGACTCTGCAAGTAAAGCTGGCTGCTGTTGCATGCCTCCTAACAGGCTTTGAAACAGAAGCACAAAATGTCAGATACAAGTAGAGAAATCAATGGCTCAGGACACTTCAGTTAAGGGCTGGGAAAATGAACACTAAGGTGGAAGACTGGTTATGAATTATGGCATCACATGCTGCACTGGGATTTGAAAGACTGTCCATCAGGACATCTGAGAACTTGGACTCTCCTATGTAGGGATGTAAATGTAATGTTTTATGCAAAACACCTGTCCGTTTTCATACACAAAGTTTGCAGCAGCAACAGAACTACAGTCCCATTTTATTACAGCTGTTGGTTTGGGGTTTTTTAACAGTTCAGATTATCTTCCCATTAGTGTCCGAAATTACACTGATAATCTTTGAAAGCACCAGAGCATGAACATTCGTATCTGCAGCTGGATCTCTCGGCTGGAAGCTAGTTGCACAGCATGGAAAGTATTTTCTGTTGTCTCATTTTGAATCATTGATAACAACATCACAAATGAAGGGATTGTGTTGTTCATCCATGAAATGAGGGGGAACCGCTCCCACAGTCCCAGCACATCACCCTTCCAAGCACCCACTCACAAGACAGAGAGGCAAGGCTTGAGTTACATCTTTTGTAAATCAGGACCAGCTTTCTCAAAGTGTGGGGGGCACAGCACTGATGCAAGTGATGAAGTGACAGAGGGTGGATCACAAAACAGGTCCCTCCATGCCAGGTTCCCAAAACACTCATATCACTAAGAAGAGCTTCAGACCATAGTACAGAGGACACTGTAAAGCAACCTGAGAGATGGCCCCCAGCAGTAGCAGCCAGCCCCAGCCCCAGCAGCTGGAGTGCTCAATCTGAGTAAGGGTATCAGTCAGATACTCAGAAACTCCCAGCTGACTCACAGACACATTTCTTGCCTGCATGCTGGCCTCTTCACACCTTTGGTGTTGGAAAAGGAAGTGAAACCGTCAGTTCTCATGCATAAGTTCAACAGCTTTGAAAAGCCCCCTGACTGTAGAAAAATGGAGTAGAGCTGTGAGGTCTGGAGCTGGGTTCCTACCCAAAAGACAGGCAGGATGTTGGATCTGTATCTGCAGTTTGGCTTGATAGAAGGCCAACTCTGACACCACCATTCTCATCTGCTTTAACATCACTGAACATTTGCATGCCATCTTCCCACCCAGCACCATCCACATCTATACCAAAGACAAAAGTTCCCCCATCTTTCTGCAGACTGTGGGCACAAATTGCAGGCTTGTTCACTGCCATTTGCTGTCATCCAGTTCATATTTTTGACACTGTGATGCAAATCAGGACCCCAGTTCAGCGGCTACTCAAGGACGTGTCCCATTCCAGCCTCCATTGGGCTGCCCGTATCCTTAGTTAGGCAAACGTTTAAATATCTCACTACAGCCTACTTAAGCCTTGAGAAAAAGTATCCCAGCAGAAGGACAGAGAACTGGCTCAATCAACCATACAATGAGATATGTTCAAGCCAGCTAATGGGTAATCCTCTGTATACGTACCACAAATGCACAACATAACTCACTGTCCTGCTTGGCAGAAGCATTATTGCCTCTTGAGAAACAAACATTCCTGATCAAAGACTATCCTTGTAGAATAAATAATCAAACCAAACTAATGCGGGTGGATGTGTTTATATAGAGTTCACATCCATTTATATGACATGTTGCATATGCTAATGTCAGCCCATCTGAGGGGTAGGAACTGATGGGGAAGTCATAACTACATGGAAAGAACAGGAATTTTCTGGTAAACCTCAGTGTGGCAGAGAGGCTATTCTCAGAGGTCATAAAAAGCTTCCGCAGGCTACTAATTATACACTAGCCAAATCTTATTACAAACAAGTAATAAGTATAGGCACGTTTGTTGGTTTTTCTAATGACATTAATGTCTTTTTTGATGATTTGCAGAGCCATAGGGGGCCAGAGACTCAATTTGTACTAATGTATTTCCTACTCTGCTAAGGCCTAGGGAACTCTGTCATTGTTTGATAGCTTTTCACCATCTATCTTTAGACAATCCAAGGTCTGTTTTCTGCACAGTAGCTTGAGTTGCTGCTTCTGCCGTATAACACATTTAGAACTCAGATAGTGGATCTGTATATTTTTTTCTAGTATATGAGTGATGGTACATGGAAATATACATTACTGTTATTAAAGTGAATTCGTGCTTTCACTCCTCCAGTTTCCTTATCTCTCTTAGCAAAATGTCTGTGACACTGGTGTCTGCTGTGTAGATTCATTTTTCTTTCCACTGTGGAGTCTCAGAGAGTTCAGATACCCTATTCAAAACCACTGGCTTTGTAATTTATGTTAAGCCATCAGCAACGAAAAAGACAGACTTGGAACTCGTTAAAACACATTCTGAAGAATTACCAGGATTTGCTGGGCAAACACAAGCAAAGGTTTTCCTGTTGCACACCATCCACATACCTCTGCAACTGATTTGTTTTCAGTGTCTGTTTGCACAGACCTGATCATCAGTCCCACTGCCCTTCTCCGCTTCCTGTCTGAGAACAAACTGAGACAGACAGCAGACGGAATCTCACGTCCTTTAGTATGAAAACCACTGCACACAGTTTGTCCAGCTGGGGAAATAAGTGCTTTAAGTATGTGTGTAACTCACTGACTTCATAGGAATATCTCTGGCTGGATCTTTTAAGCATGCTCTCAATGGCTGCAGTGACAGAAGGATATTGCTTTGAACACACATTTGCATGCCATAAATGAGGGCCAGGGAGCTCAGCAAAGGCCTTCCTGGCCCATGCTGCTTTTTGGGAAGCCGTGCTGTGCTGGGGCAAAGAGCTCCTGACCCCCAGCTCTCCATCTGGCTGTTCCTAGCATTACACATCCCTGGGAATACACTCAGAAACTACAGATGATGTCATTCCCAAGAGTCTGCTAAGGTATTTGAGGCTCTTGATATGAGTGTTTTTTAAAGGGAAAGTGGAACTATTTTATAGTATATTAGCGGTTAGTTAATCTTGAATTGGTAAATTATTAACTCCTCTACAATTTTTTTATCCTTATTGTTAGAGATTGTACTAACATCTGTTCTTCGATCTTATTTGCTTCAAAAGAGGCTTTGGGAGTAACAGTTACCTATACACAATCCAAAATCAAGCATTATTCATGAATTAATATTGTTTATGCATATTAACAAATTTGAGGCTGATTTAAGCTCAGTGCTGTCTTTTCAAGTGATCTATCAAATAGGAAAAGCAACAGTTTGCCCAAAAGGCCCTGAATTTGACTTGATTCTCTGAAGTTCAAAACTTTTGTCCAGGAAATTACATCGCATACTCCTCTGCAGGTCAAGTTAGAATAACAAGCACAGCATTGAAAGACACATCACCGCTGAGGGCAAGAGGTGAATCTAGCTTTGTCCTATGTCAAATTTGTCTTGGGATAACAAAGAAAAAAATAGATGCTTACCCTGGCGTTCAGGATAGGTACAGAAAGCCTGTTTCAGAGCTACTGAATCAACACTCAAATCCTCCAGCCCCTAACGTAATGCTCCTGCACAGCCATGCTCCTTTCCCACAGGCAGTTATGCTGGTCTTCTCACCAGGTGTGGCAACAGCGCTCCTATGTCAGAGGTGGCAGTTCAGCTTCAAGTCACAGTTATTCACAGAACTATAGAATTATTAAGTTTGGAAAAGACCTCAAAAATCCTCAAGTCCAACCATTAACCCAACATCACCATGCCCACTGAACCATGTCATGAAGCACCACATCTACATGTTTTTTGAACACCTCCAGGGATGGTGAGTCTACCGCTTCCCTAGTCAGCCTGGTCCAAAGCCTAACTACTCCTTCAGTGAAGAAATTTTTCCTAAAATCCAACCTGAACCTCCCTTGGTTCTACGTGAGGCCCACTCCTCTTATCCTATCACTAGTCACCTGGGAGAAAAGATCAACCCCTACCTCACTACAACTTTCTTTCCGGGAGTTGTAGAGAGTGGGAAGGTCTTGCTGAGCCTCCTCCAGGCTAAACAGCTCCAGTTCCCTCAGCTGCTTCTCATAAGACTTGTGCTTTAGACCCCGAACAGTTTTGTTGTCCTTGTTTGGACATGCTCCAGCACCAAAATATCTTTCTTGTAGTGAGTGGCCCAAAACCGAATCCAGTATTCCAGGAGTGGCCTCACTAGTGCTAAGTAGAGGGGGGACGATCACTTCCCTAGTCCTGCTGGCCATACTATTTCTGATGCAGGCCATGATGCTGTTGGTGTTCTTGGCTACCTGGGCACACTGCTGGCTCATCTTCAGTCAGATGTTGACCAGCACCCTCAGATCCTTTTATAGCAGGCAGCTTTCCAGCCACTCTGCCCCCAGTCTGTAGCATTGCATGGGGCTGTTGTGACTCAAGTGAAGGACCCAGCACTTGGCCTTGTTGAACCTCACCCACTGTCCTTGGCCCATCAATGCAGCCTGTCCAGACGTCTCTGCAGAGCCTTCCTACCCTCAAGAGGATCAACATTGCCACTCAATTTGGTGCCTTCTGCAAACTTACTGGGGGTGCACTCAATCACCTTGTACAGATCATAGCTAAAGATATTAAACAGGACTGGCCCTAAAACTGAGCCCTGGGGAACACCACTTGTGACCAGCTGCCAACTAGATTCAACTCCATTCACCATCACTCTCTGGGTTCAGCCATCCAGCCACTTTCTTACTTTTTCTGATGATAAAGAATCCCTACCTTCTTGTTCAACCAACATAAACCTTCTGCCTGAGTGTAGATGGTAATGAGCCAACAAACGTGGGTTTCTTGATGAAAAGTGATGTGCAGTGCTCCAAATGCATCATCAGAATCACAGACTAGAAATGTCTTTTTAAAAATGTGCTCTGAACATGAGGTTTTGCTTCCAAAAATAGCTTGCATTTTGCTCATATTAGAAGAGCAGGATGTTCTTTCCTGTCCTGAAGGGATAAGGAGGAAATGAGAACTATGAGTTTTTTATGTGATATGAGCTACTATTCTTCTGGACTAGTGCTGTGAATCCTGATTTTCTTTTTCTCCAGCCTTAGTGTTTTATTCCCCATGGACCTCATTTTGCTTCCATTCATGCTGATGTTACTCCGGTGAAACACTCTTTGATTTCAAAGGAATTCCTCCATATTTACAACCTCTCCCATCCTAAGGCAGCAGGCAATAGAAGAGAAGCAACCTACTGAAGACAGCAAATACTGAACGTCTTAAATCCCTTTTCAAATGAGATAAAATCAGCTGAGAGATGGGAGTGGGGGCAGAAAGCATTCCTTCCTGTCCTCTGTGTTCGAAGGAAAGAGACGGCTGTTTGGAGGAAATGTGAACGTAATGGACTGTACATTTGTGTCCCATTGTACTGAGATCTGACAGGAAACACTTGGGGTTTGATTCAGGAAAAAGTAAATAGTATTCCTTCATAACACTCTCATAATGCTGGTTATCCTACAGTATTTAACTACATCCCTGCCTTTAATGTATATATTCTCTCAGCTTTCTCCAGAAGACCAGAGGGAAATCTGGCCACCGGGGTGCGGGGGAGGCATGGGAAGAGATCATGCAACTGTTTCCAGCTGACAGCCCTACTAAATGACAGCAAAAGGCCAGCAGCTCTCTTTTTTTTCAAACCAGAGGGACTCCAGAGAAGCTGCCATTACCAACTGCCACCATGGCAGTTCCTTACAAGAGGAGGGCTGCAAATACCAAACTTTGGGTAATTTCTGAGCAGTCTTTGGCAAGCCCATAAGAGTACCCTCCTGCTGTCATCTCTTGCTGTAACATACAGATGGTTGTATGGAGGTCTACCACCATATACATGGGGCCACAGACTCCTCAGCAGGCACTGAGGAATCCCTTGACTAGAGGTTCACTCTGCAGCAGTATGGAAAAGATTCCAGCCCTCAGCATTTAAAAACTTTTCTGAAGATGAAGAGGCCTGTAGGATCGGTACTGCTCCCTTTCATCACTCCTCCTTTCATCACTCCCGAGGGAGCCTGCTTCCCAGAGTGACCGGGGTCAGAGAGCTGTTGCAGTCCTTTGTCCACAGGGAACATGCAGTACCACCAGTGTTTGGAGTTTTGCTGTACAGCTCACCAAGCTCCAAAGACTGCCAAAGGAACCAAACCCTCCCCCCAAAAACATAATGCCCTTGACTGAAAAGGGAGGCACCAAGGAAACCTTGTGGTATATATATATATTTTCACTAGAGCTAAAGTAATTTGGCAAGCAAGTCCCTTGAGCTGCTTCCTAAACCACAGCTGTATGAGGAATTATGTAGGTCTTAGCTGAAGAAACTCTTTGAAAAAAAAAAACAACAACCCAACATGTAGGTCATTAAAGTGCTAATAAAAAATACTGATGAATCTCTGAGCAGTGCTCTGATTATCTCTCTGTGGGGAATGAAGACCTCATTAACATGAGCTCCATGCCACTCCCTCCTCCTTTTTCAGAGTTTGGCATAAAGCAAGGAAACAAATGTTTGTGGTTTGGCCAAGCTTCTAATGAGTAGCTCAGGTAGGTCCACTGATTAAACACATGTCTTTACAGAGGGTAAAAAGGCTGCAGTACCATGTAAAATGGCAAAGTAATACTGCCAGATTGGATCTCCAAAAAGAAAACTCTTTACCTGTTGTGTGGATTTTTTGCAATGTGTTTAGCATGAAATGCACAGAGAGGGTTTCACTGGGTGGCAGACAGGGAACAACTCTGTGACATCCAGAGAGAACAGCAGAGCCTGATGAATGTTTGAGGATCCACTCATAAAATGCAATGCCATAGTAGCTTACAATGGATTTAGTTCCACACAGTAAGTGGGTGTTTTTAGTACTAAACTATAGTCTGACCTCAAAAGAACAATCCTGGCTATTATCTGTCCTCCCTGCTCTAGATACTACCTCTCCTACTCCACAGAATGTCTATGCAGCAGCCCCCAGGCACTGCAGAAGCCTGCAAGCAAGCAACACACAGAGATCTCCATTTGCCGCATCATCTGCAGGAGCTGCAGCATGGAGACCTGCCTAACTAGACCCGGCCAAGGCCGGTGACTCTCCAGCAGCACCTGGCAGTCGTTTTGAAGGAGGGGAAAAAACCCTCCAGAACCAAAGGGAGAAGTCTCCCATGCAGGAAAGTTTCTTCTTCATCCTGCTTGTAATCCATTTATGGCCTGAATTATGAGAATTTGTCACCTCCACAATCTTCCTAGGACTAAAGTAAAACTCATCCACACACCCAGGAGAACTCACCCAACAATAAACATGTAAGGTACCTTTATATACCTGAAAGCATTCTGCTGGGATAAGCAACAGCTGCCTCTGAGATTCAAATCTCGAAGTATGTGATCAATGTCACACAGCACTTTAGCACTCAAATCAAGCTCCTGAGACATCAAGTCTGTCCCCTGCTGCTGCAGACAATGCATTGTATAATGACTTTAATAAACTTAATCTCAAAAGCAGTGAGATTTTTCCATTCCCAATACTCTCTTGGAAAACGAGAAATTTGATTGATCTAATGGTTAACAACCTTCCTTTGATATCCAGCTTAAATTTTGCATGGCCAGTTTATTCTAAATTGTTCTTTTGTCAGAACAATCTTCAGCTAAGCAGTTGTCTGGACCAGAGGACATGTCCTGATCCACTGATTTCATTGCCATATCACCCTCACCTTCAAAACTACACTTAAAATCTGTCATTTCTTGGCCTTTTTAGGTCAAAAGTTTATTAAAACATGACACAGATGTATTTTTTTTCTAAGAGGAAATTAAAAAGAGGGGATGAACATGAAAGGAGCAGCCTTACTAATTCCATAAGTGTTATACTGAATAACCAAGCAAACCAGAGAAAGCCATCTGCTTCAACCTTCGTAGAACACTTTGCATGTAGATATATTTTCTTCCTGTGCCCAAGGTAAGTTTTAATTTCCTGCAACCACCAGATAGTTAGAGGTCTGTATTTTAACATCTAAATAACAGATGCTGTACCACCTCATCCCATTATTAGTGGCCGGTGCCTACAGATTCCCACAACACTTGTCCAGTCAAGTGGAGCCACCTCAGTTCAGGGTATAAATTTGCAAAGTTAAAACATATTATGCCATCCTCTGCCTATCCAAATGAAATACCTCTAGACTGCTGTGGCGACAACAGACAGCAGGGCTGGAGCCTCTTTGATAATTCTATCAGAAAAGGGCCCTGGCCTGCGGTGTCTTCACCCTGCTGTTGCTCCATCCCATATTGTTTTGCCATGATCACAGTTCACAAGGCATTCCTTAAAAGTAAGTAATACACAGAATTGAAAGGTTTTCCCCTGAACCTACAGGAAGCTAGTTGTGTGAGTAATTTTATACCTGTAAGCAATATTGCTGATTTCAAAGGGAACTTATAAAGATTTCAAGCATATTTTAGATATCTTGTGAGCTTTAGAAATAATTTAAAATATTATTAAAGTACATACTTTTATTGCATATAAAGCACAATTAACACGCAGTGCTTCTGTAACTTCAAATGGTTGGTCAGAAGCACTCAGATGTAAGCAGACCAGCCCTGAAACCAAGAAACCAGTATCTTTGGGTGGGGAACCAAGACAGAGATGATTTCAGCTGCAAAGCAGAACAATTACCGAAAGCCAAAAAATGAAACAAAAAAATAAAAAAGGATAGCTTTTGCCAAAAAGAGATTCGCATTTCATGCAGCTTTTTTTAGACAGGGCCACTTTCTCCTTACGAATGCAAGATTCTCTCTTCATCAGCCACCCGGAGAAGCCTTCTGCTGCCTTTCAGCCCCAAAGACTGAATCAGCCCCAATCACAGAATCACAGAATTGTTACGGTTGGAAAGGACCCTCAAGATCATCTAGTCCAACCGATAGCCCTACACTACTCGTATCCCTAAATCATCCCCTGAATCACCCTCTGGGCTTTTATTTTTATTCATTGTGCTCACATACACCTCATTTTATTCACCCCACACCACCAGCTCTGCACCGGGCATTGCAGAGCCCAACTCCTCACGCCAGACCCTGCTCGCCCGTGGACCTTACAGAGTTAAAGGCTTCCCGGAGGATAAACCGGGCACGAGCGGCGTTGCCCGCCCCGCACTGCAGGTACAGCCGTGGCAAAGATGTGGGGAGTTGGGCCGGGGACAACAATGAAGGGCAGCCACCCTCGGCCAAGTTTGAAGCCGAGGGAAGGGGGAGGGAGAGGAGGCTGCCGCCCCTCCTCACTCTCCTTCGCCCTCAAACTTGGCCGAGGGGCGACGGCGGAAGGACGGCAGGCGAGTCCTCCTCTCACTGCCAGATAGTGAGCTACGACGGGCGGGCGAGCGCGGGGGGAGGAGCCCAGGTGTCCCTTCCTGCCATATAGTGCGCCGCCCCTTTTCCCCGCCTGCCCGCCGCGGTGGTGGTGCTGGGGCTATGGGGACCGGCGAGGAGGGATGGACTGAGGCACAAAGGCGCGGGCCCTCTGAGGTAACGCTCGTGCTGTGCGGGGAGAGGAGCGGGGGAGGGAGGCTCCTTTTCCTTCTCGGGCTGAGCGCGGTTACGGCCGAGCCGTTGCCGCTGGTGGGGAAGGGGCGGCTGGAGGCCTGGAGCGATTCATCCTCCCCGTTCCCTTACGGCTGTGAGGCCGGCGCGGGGCCGCGGCAGGCTGAGGCCGTTTGTTTGTGTGTGTGTGTATGGGGAGGGGACTACGGTCGCCGTGGGGCTGAGGGGAAACTGCTGGGTGGTTGTACGCCAGCCCTCTCCGGACGGGGCTGATGCTGCAGCGCTATTCTTTCTGCCTCAGCGCCGAGCTGGGAAAGGACAGGGCTTTAAATAATGCGCCTCTGCTGGGAAGCTCTGTTAATCAAATAAAACCTTGAAAGCAATTATTATAATTACGGACTGGCCCTGCTCCACCGTACGGCTCCGGACTCCCTCCGAGTCTCAAAAAACTTCTTAAAATGTATATTCTTTAGGCTTTTTTGTTTTTCCTCCCGTGTTTCATCGCATACGGATCCACTGTCGCCGTCGGTGGTGGTGCAGGGAGCCCAGGAACGCGGTGTCCAGGTGCTTGCTCATATAAGCACACAATGACCACAATTACAAGCTGTTCACAAGACACGGGCGCTGTATGTCCATGGTGTAGGGCAGATGCTGGTCATGCCGGCAGGACCAGAATGCGGGTCACGGCAGCGCATACCTGCTGGCATGGCCAGCATCTGGCCTGCATCGCGGACACACAGCGCCCGTGTCTTCTGAACAGCTTGTAGTTGTGGTCATTGTGTGTTTATATGAGCGAGGATGAAATTCAAGATTGCTGCCTTGAGCTTTAGGCTCCAGAAATCAGGATTAATGATGGGCCTCTTGGGAGTTTGTTTTGTCAGTTTTGGTCTCGCCCCAGGGCAGTATTCATCTCACGTTGAAGAGCTTGTTTAGGAATTCAGAGTGGGTTTATCAATCGATGTTCATCCCAGACTTCAGGGCAGACAGGCAGGTTCTGCATGGCTAAGCGATGTGATTTTAGCGGGGAAGCCTTGGACTGGCTCTGTAAGGAGGTAGCGTATGCTTCAAAAGCTACACCCACCGCAGCCAGTCATGGAGGTGGGGTGCTTCCGCTTCTATCGTCTCAGCGTCGTTACAGGCAGGTTGAGGCTGAATCTGTTGGTTTTCATCCAACAAGTTTTGGGACTTGTAACTGGAGGGTAGTGATGTGATACCAAGCAGAGGAACAATACGTAGGATTATACTTTATCTGTGTAGTGACACTATGTAGAGGAGTTAAGTCTTAAATACACAAAAAAAAAAATCAATGGCAATGAATATCTGACAAAAAATAGTTGGAATGGGGTTATAAAAAGTAATTGGCATGGGTTTATGAATTTGTGAAATTACCAAATTACTTGCTGTGTGGGAGAAGTAAAATAATATAAGCTTTGATTACAAAGGAAGAAGGCAATAAATGTGACCTCAGCCTTTAAAAAGCGCAGTGGTGCACCTGGGGCAGCTTCAGGCTGTCTCACCTGCCTCCTGGTTCAGTTGCTGGTGACTGGAATAAAGCACAGGTGTGGTGGATGCATTGTGGTTGTATTTTCTGCTGGGAAGGGACAGTGGTGACTTTGGGGGGAGCAGTGTGAACGAGGGCAGTTCTGCATGTGGCTGCTTTGACAGCAGATCTGCTGTGAAGGGCTCGCTTTTGCCTCCCCACCAGGGTTTGCCAAGCAGTTCTGTTCTGCGCACCCTGTCGTGTTAGTGGCATGTCTGGAAACAGTATGTGAACTCCTTCAAGCCTTCTTGGTGGCATCTAGTACTTGCAGGGAAATAAAATGTGAACTCCAAGAACACAGGGGAACTCTGACTGTTACCAGATGGGCTCATCAATACTACTTTGAGGAAGGAGTGCATGTGCTCTTCAATGAAACAAAATTATAATTTTGTGATTAGTAGTGTATACCAGTTGTAACTTGAGAAAACTTCACATTAATGATTTTAGCAATACATTATTTTTCAGAAGATATTATTACTCGTGTTTAGTTTTTGCTGGGAGAGTGTGAAGCACTAAGTAGGGAGGAAGGGGGGGGCGCTATTTAGGGGCTGAGTGTTTAATGACTGAGGCTAGTGCATGATGATGATTAAACACGTCCTTAATTCTTGACCAATAGATGGAGTGCTGCTACGCTTTAGGATGTCTGGGGATTTAATGGTCTCTTGGTTAAATCAATCATTATCCTTAACTCTTGCCTGAGGATTGAGGCAGCTGACTTTTTTTATTTAAGGAAATGATGATTTTTAGGGTGGTACAGTTAGTCTGTGGCATTCACCATGATCATCTAATCCAAAGAGGATCTCAGTGTGGTGCCTCTCCCACCAGAGACTTTGCATTGCTTGTAGAGTAGGTGAACTTTAGCAGTATGGGTGAATGGGGATGTTTCATGGTCAGTCAATGAGGTGTACTGTAGTTCTTCTGTCAGCCCTGTGCTGGTATGAAATGAGTATTGCTTGTTAGACAGGCCTGGATGAGCTGAGCTGGCTTCAGCGTAACTGTGCTGGAACTGTCCCTGTTGCATGTGATGTTAGAGGTGACATTGCACGCGGGGCTGCCTGCTTTTGTTCAGCTCAACTTGTTACTGGCTAAATGACCTGGAATAAGACTATTTGTTGTGAAAATCAGAAATTAACATGTTAGAGACAAAAAATGAAAGATATTTTAACGACAAGCCAAGGTTAGTTTGTTTCCTTTTGTGAATGAAATGTTTTACAGAGCAAAAACTGAAATTAAAGGAAGAAGGCTACTAGGTTTTCCCTTGTTAATAACATTTGTTGCAGTTTTAACTAGCAACAATGACCTTGCCATGCAGTGGATGGTGTCAGAATGCTAATGCTATAAAAAAAGCAATTGTAATTTATGCTAGTAACTTGTGTGACTTTGAGCTGGTATATAAAATTGCCTTTGCTAGCTTTTTTTCTTTTTTACACTGGATAAAAACTTTTTTGTTTATTTAAAAAGAAGTGGCCTGTAACTTTAGCAGTCATGGCAACCTTGGACTACTATTTCCATTGTAAGTTAATTTTGCATTTTTATAGTGCTGCTGTTTCAAAAACTGAGTCGACCGTTGTTTTGTTATTGATTTAGGGTAATGCAATCCATATTATTTAATAACATTGCTTCCTGTTACATCACAGGCTTTTCTTCAAGCTATGTTTCGAAATGCTGGTTGCCCTGTGAGAGGTGGTGGTGTGGTTTCTGGTAGGGTTCTTGGAGGCACAGATGTCTTTTGTGTAACAAATTTTTTTTAGCAGATGAAGATGAATAAAAGGTACTTGACTCTTAGGCAACAAGCACTAACTTACTCATTGTGTGTTAATGTTATATCTGTTTGCCACAGAGTCTGCTCTGCTTCCTATATTAACTTTGAGTCACTTGGAAAATAAAAAAATTATTTCCACTATGCCATGTTCAAGATAACACAAGTCATTCTATGTCATTACAAATGAGATTTTGAGGAACTTTTAAAGATATCCTAGGAAGTATATGACTGTTTTGTAGACGAGTTGTGGTTTGGATTATTAGTTAAGACAAATTTTTGGTTAGATAAGAAAGCATCTTTAGTGTTGGCATACTCTTAATCTGGGCTACAGGGGGAGGGGAGAAGATGTCACTTCAAAATCTTCAGTAAACTGGAAAATGTTCACTATTAAAAAGTTGACCTTTTCTTCAGATTCATTGTGGAGTTAGAGAGTGAAAGAAGATTTGAGAGCTTCAAATCTTGGTGTGAGGTGATGGCTCCTGGTTGTTTCACTCCCCCGGGATTGTCAGTTTGTTAAATATGATTCATTTAGTTAGGACTCTGGGAGCATGTTAAAGGTAGTATGTGTCTTACGGTGGAGATGCCAATTTTGCTTGACAAGGATTCAGTCAACTGTTATGAAGTGCTAATCAAGGCAATATTGTAATAGCCTCATTCATAAGTCCAGGCTATTAACCTTCTCTGATCTTGACTAGGAGGAAACTTTTCTTGCCTTAATTATTTAATGCGTTAAAATCTTAGTGACATCAAAGCAACAGGTAGTTATCATGCAAATTAGCTGGTTGAGTTGAAGGTCAGTAAATCAAACTGGTGTTAGAGCTCCAGCTTGATTTGTAGCTTTTCATGTCATGTTTTCTTGACCTGCAGCAGCTAACAGCTGGTAAATCCCTTCTCTTGTGCAGTCTGAATCTCCTGAATCTATTGCCCAGCTGAAGTACATGGCAATCTCGGATACCATAGAGTTGATGGCAGTTTACTGCTGTGCTTTCTGTCTCTGTGCTGCTCTGAATGAGTACTTAACATGGTATAGGTGTTAATGGTAGCAGGTACTTCAGCCAAGAGCTGAACTGTCTGTTGCCTTGGCCAAACTAAGAGGACTGTTGAATTGCTTTGAAAATCTGTGCTTGTTGTCATCACCTATACCAGGAATAATTTGTCTTGGTTTTTAAAAAAATTGTGCTGTGTATTTAATTAGCATGTGATGTGGTGTGTGTTTTGCAGAAAACAAGCATTTCTATGCATAACATCCATAAATGTTATGTAGTTTAGAGGCAAGCTGGATCTTGATCTTGTGTTTGTGAAAGTGCAGTAAATGTAATTTCTGGAAAAAAAGCAGGGTGCTTAGCACCCAACTGAGTGTTCATGTGAGTGTCCTGATGGTGAATAGAGTGCAAAATAGAAAAACTTACTTAGTGGATAAAGCTTGTTTTACTTGTTCTAATACAGTGAAAAGAAGAAAAGAAAAAAATATAATTTTATTTCACACCCCCTCACCCTCCAAATATGCACTGACTTTTGTTGAAGTGCACTTTTTTTGACAGCTCTAGAAGTCTTGACAGAAGGCTGTGGAAGTGATTTGGTGCTGAAGTTGTCTGTGTGAGTCAGATGATTTCTAGATCAATGAAAATTTTAAGTTGGCTCAGTTTAGAGAGATTGCTGATATTAATGTAAGTTGTTTCATATAATCCAGTACCCCAGTACTTCCTTAGCAACCTGTATGACATTTTAGTCTTTATGGATTTATATACAAAACCCTCTGTATTTATAGAAAACATCATTAAGGCCATAAAGTCAAATATTTGAAAGCTGGGTAGTGCTTTCCAAAGAAAAGATCCTTGATTTAAAAATCAAAATCGAACAAGAGTATTGGAACAAATACTCAAGAGCCCTTGTGTCAGGAAGAGCTGAAGAGGTTTTTTTGCTTGTGACTCAGATCTAGCAGACACTTAGCAGAGGCAACCTTTAACCTAAGGTATGAAAAATTAGGTGAAATAGAAAATAGGGTTTTGGGATGGAAACAGCAGACAATACTGGGCAGTGCATCCAGTTAGGTCTAGAACTGAATACAATGACACAAACATAGTGACCTCACAAGTACCTTTGTGTTTTCCTGAGTTGGATATGCAACCATTTTTAGGAGTGCTAATGAATTGTATAACAATTTCTCCAGGCTCCTGGTCAATGCTAAAACAGGACTAAACCACAACTGAAGCCAGCTCTCTTTTAATACAGCAATTATTGCTACACATCAGACAACCTGCCATATTTGCTGTGTATCCTAAACCACCATAACCAAACCAAAAACCTTCACTCATGGAACATACAAACTTTATTTGAAGATTGCATGGTATAGTAGCCTGTGGAGGGTATGATTGTTTTCAGCTGTATTATCTGCAATATCTATGATGGTGCTGAGGCTGCAAGAAGCTGTGTATAAAATTAATACCTGACACTCCCATGTTAACTGAATACAACATTAGTCCTTCTACTGTAGTATTACTGCCACAATAAATGAATAACTAGTCAAACATATGCCTGTTATCTTGATTAAATTGTGATAGTGCCCATCACCTTGTTTCAGTTGCTGATCACATATGAAGCATTGTACTAAATACCCAGTTAATTAGTAATTGTCTTTGTCATGTTCACAGTTCATCTGTACAATTTCTGTCTTTCAGTGGCAGATGTCTTTAAATGCTTTTTTGTCTAAAAGCATATGCAAAAGCAAAACTCCTCTGGTGACACTTTTTTTTCTTTTAACCCAGCTGTCAGGGTAGAAAGCAGATGATGTTCATGGTCTTTAATTTACTAATTGGAAACTGATCTCTTGGGACCATCTCTTTGGTATTTTCATGCCAAAGCTTGTATAATTTTCTTGTTCCTAAAGTTGAGGGTGTGAAAGAATCTGTGGGTACATGTTGGTTTTTTCCCTTTTTCCATTCCCATTGATGGACATAATACTGAATACAAATTAGATTTCTTACTGACATGATGATTGCTATGGATTGACTATCCAGAGCTATTTGTATTTGACACGTAGCTGACTTGGCATTTAAAAGACACGTGTATGTTCTGTGTTAAATGGCTTAAGGACTGGAGTGACACAGTTGGAGAGCTTGGCAGATACCTCTGCATGTGCATGGTTTGGAACAAAAAAATCCATCTTCTACGACAATGTCCAAAGTAGATTGCTCATTTAAATTTTCATAAATATTTTTATTGCAAAGATTTTTTTAATCCTGAGCAGCTGAGGAAGAAAAAAAAACAACCCTGAAGTTGTCATACACGCTATAATAATGGCTAGTACAGTGTTTTGAAAAGCGAAGTATGCCTGTAACCAGCAAAGCCCTCTAGATATGTTTGGCTTGTTCCTTATCAGCATGATCAAAATCATGGGGCTGGTATTGGACCAGGAAAAAAAATGTGCAGAAGTACTTGAAAATACCTTGAAACCCTTGTAGGGTTTAAAAATAGTTTTTTAAAAAATGTTGCCAAATCTAGTGGTCTAACAGTCAGGATCCCCTGTCTTTTTTTTTTTTACTCTGTTTCAAGCTTTGTTTAAATGGTCTTGCAGCATGCAAAGAGATTGAATACATCTGTGTAGTGCTAACATAAGTGAGTCTCTACTCAAACCCAGGTTCATTCTTTTTTTAAAAAAAAAACCCCAAACTTGAAATGAATCCAGGTAGCTTCCCAGTTAAAACCTATCAAATAACATAAAGCATGTGAACTCAAGACAACTCAGTTTAACTGTATAATGTGTTTAAGCTGTAAAACATCACGAGGGTTTTTTATAGGTGCCTGGATAATTTAGCCTTAGGTGGCAGAGGGGCAGTGTGGATTCCCTTCTTGCATCAGATGTTTTCTTCCTGCAGGCCAAGCACTTAAGGGGGCAAAATCTGAAATACTCCTTCATCTTTAAATGGTTGTTGCATAAATGTTGCAGTCTGTGTGTGCTTGCTCAAGCTTAGACGTTTTTGAACGGCAATGTCCCTAATTTTGCATGCCCTAGGACAACTTGGGGTTAAGGGCTAGATTTTAAAGACTGCATAGTTCTTCTTAAGCACTGCACCATTCAAAATGGAATATTTTGCTGTCTGGGCAGCAGCAAGTGTCTTTATTCTTGCCGTTCTTTATGTGAGTGTTTTATTGCATGTCAGAGCTTCTTCTGAAATTGAGAGACTTTTCATGTATTGCCAGGTGAGATTCTGTGTCCTTCAAAACATCTTAAGTCTGGAAGTCTCCAGTTGCCTGGATCAGGACACTACCTTTTTAACAATGGATACAAAGTGGCCAAGGCCATGTCCTCTATACCAGACAAGTGTCCTCCAGCAAGGGCAGTTAACATTTCAGTCCTATGCTTTGTGAAATCTTTGCTCAGGTGTGAAGATTGCCAGATCTCTCCTCAGTTGGCAAACACATGACATAACTCAGAAAAAGGAAGGGAGAGCTTTGAGTGGAGATGCAGGAGGTGGGAGTGCTCTGCTCCATAGACAAGGCGAGCAGGAGCCAAGGTGCTTCTAGTAGTTCCAGTGCCAGCAGCTTTGTCTGCCCTGTTTTTTTCCTATAGCTGGAAAAATAGTTTACTTGGTCTATATGTGTCTGATGAACAATGTGTACATGGGCAACCCCTTTTAAAGAATCTCAGTTGCTATATGGCACTAGTCTCTAAACCTGGGTATGTGAATTGTTTCACAGGAGCCCACGAGGCAAAACAAAGTATAGTAGTACTTCTGTTAGATGTTTTCTCTCCAACAGACAAATTCTGTTTCCTTGTTGAAATCCTCTCCTTTAGGGAGGAAAAAGTACTAGAAAAATGTTTTAAAATCAGATGTATTGCTTCCTTTCCTATTAATATTGGCTCTTATGTTGTATAAGACTCTGCAACATTAACTAAAGAATTAGCTAATGGTGGTAGTAAGAATAACAGTATCATATTATAACCTGGGTTAGACTTGATAACAAGAAAAAATAGCTTGAGGTGCAGTGTCTGGCTACTATCAAACCTGTTACAAATGTGTCGTAACAGGTATTGTGTGCAGTAAATTTATGTTTGTAGTAGAAACTTGATGATGTTGCTATTCCCAGGGGTAAGTCGAATTACATTATTACTGAGGCTGAGCTAACAGAGCTTTGCTTATACTACACACACAGACAAGATGGTTCTTTGCAGAGAGGTGACCTTTACTGTATTTTGGTTTCAGATTTCACAGGGACCTATTTCAAAGTTTTTAGCTTCAGTCCACACCCTGCTGGTGGTTGGCTATAAAACTCTTTGAAGAAAGTTTAAAAAAAACAAAGCCTGCCCTTTATTACTTTAATAAAGTTAGATAAAGGTCATTTGTTTGCTCCTTTGATAATATACACTGCTGCAAGTGTTACTCGTCAACATAACTGATAGTTCAAAGATGAAATTAAAGCTGCAGAATTGCCAGTTACAATGTGCAAATGCTTAGTGTTAAGTAATTCCTTTTCAAGACTCTTCTGTTTATTAGTTAACTCAAAGTATGTGTTCTAGCATATATTTGTGCTGGGAAACTATTATGGTTGACATGGCATAATGTAGTGAGCTCCCTCCAAGGTTATTCTACCCTCTTAACTTTTTTTAGGTTTTTCTGTACAAAACTAATTTAAAGAAACAAATTAAAGTCCTGTAATCCCATTTAAGAGCCCTGTCAAATAAAAAGTCAACATGTTGCTGTTCCATATATATAATCGCCTCTTTAATGCAGTCACTCCTATTTAGGACTCTGTTTTCCATCTGATTAAAATATTTGGGTTGTATGTTGCAACCAACCTAAATGGGATATGTTGCTCCTCCCTTCTGGCATGTGGTCCTGCCTTATTCTCTCCTATGTAAGCCATTGCTGCTGTCTGAACTTATGCAATTCACTATGTATTGTAGCAGACCACCTCCTTTTCCCCCTCATCTGCATTAACTTATAAATTGGATTAGCTCGAGAGGGTTCTGTTAGCACAAGAGCAGGTGTGAGGCGTCAAAGGCAGTGGTGAGAACCTGCGGGGAAGTGAGGGAACTGGCAGCTCTGAACTCCAGGTTGACTCCAGCCCCTTCATCCTTCAGTTGTGACAGTTCTGCAGAGTCCCACCTGCATTACTAGGAGGCAATGCAAAAATAAGTGGAAGGTGTTTGTGAGCTGAGCCTTCTGTGAGGAGTCTTGCTTGTAGGAAAGTAAGAATGAAATGGCAATTGTCTAGGCTTTGAGATGCAATGTGGCAGCCACTAGGTTATGAGGTTCCCCATAGCCTACCCGTACCCTCAGTCTGAAGGGGAACAGTCATGTTTAAAGGGAGATGCTCTAGGATAAGTGCAATGTTTTGGAGTAACTACATAGACTTGAAAATTATATTAATTGAAATAATTTCAACATTCTGGGCTGAGCTGCTCTTTGGCTCTCATGTTGCACACCCATACCCCAGCTCTGTGAGGCTGCTGGTGAGTGACAGTCCTAGGTGGTGTGTGGGTGTTGGGTGCTTGGGGTTGCTTTCTGTACTAGCCTTCCCTCATCTCCAGAGCCTGCCCAGCACAAGATACACAACTAAAATTTCTATTGTTAAATAAAAGGGGTTTCACTGTTGAATAGTCTGTACCATTGCTAGTATTTTCTTGGTTCTATTTCATAGCTGTGTAAGAAACTGAGGCTAAATAATGCCATAGGAAAACTTCATTGTATTGGGTCCATTACAGTGTCTATATGTTCAGGAACATATAGAACAAATTACTACTTTGAGAGGAAGGGATGAGGGGTGGGGTTGTGCTTGGCTCTAGTGATGAGTTTATGCATGTTTACAAGACAACTTTACATATAAAGTAATAATTACACTGAGGAAAATGTATCAAATAAGTTGTTCAGCATAGCTCAGCCTGCCTCCCAAAATGTTGTCTCTAGCTTGCAGTCTTTTACATGCCTTTGAAAATGGTATTGCCTTTCTTCCGTGTAGGTTCTCAGCAGTTAAATGATGTGTAAGAAAACCCAGTGTTGCTACCAACAAATTTGGCAGAAAAGTTCTTTTAGAGGTGTAATACTGAGTTTCCAACAGGAGAAAGCTGTTTGCTGTTTAAGTTGTCTGAAATTGTTCCAGTTAGTCTCTGTGCAGGTGGTCAGTGATACAGATTCACAATGTGAATAACTGTCCTGCAGACAGCACTTTATGGTCTTCAGTGCTGAGCTCTCCTAGCTTTTTCCTGGACCTTTCTTCTTAATTTTTGATTTTCCTAGCTGCAATAAGGCATCATCTTCGAAAGTTTTTCTTTCTTTGTGATATGCAGGCTTCAGTGTAGATACTTAAGGAGTCTTATCAAAGTAATACTGGCTCAGTCAGAGTAAAGATGCTTTAGTTAAATAGACTATGGCTGTGTTTAAAAATAACACCTCTGGCTGTGTCAGTGTTGGACAACCTGATACTGACTTAAACAGAAAGAGCTTCTGAAAATTACTTTGCTTGTTGTATGTATTGCCCATGGTGTGAGCTTGTTTTCTGTTGGTGGTATTTTAGTGTTAGATGAACCAAAACAGTGCATCTGCATTTTAAATGTGATTAGTCAAATTGCTTCAGAGAGAGCTTGTTGTTCTGGTCACCTTTTAAATGAAAGAGTAGCAGCACTTCTGCTCTTGTTCAGATCTTCAGAACAGTGGTGTCTTCGGTTGGGTACAGGCACTGTCCTCGTCTAAGTTAAGTAGCTTTGGGTTCTCAGCCATTTGATTTCTGTAGGAAAATGGTGGTGTGTACTCTACTAGCCCCAGGTCTGTCTGTGTGTGACTGCCGTGCTTGCACACAGTCTGTTGCCTTGAAATAATAAAGCATATGGAGAAGCCTGATAGTAATTCCCATGCAATTGTCTTGTTTCACCCCAGCCTTGGTTTGGCTCTGGCTTGTGCTGCCTTTCTTGAAGACTCGTTTCAAGCACAGCTATTCTTAAAGTCTTGGTTAATGAGATACAGGCCATATGCAAAAAACGGTACAACCTTTTGAAAAGATGAAGTGTATTTGCTGTTTATTGTTTTGTATAGTTCTTGTTCTGTGTGGGGTTTCTGTCCTTTCTTCCTTCTTGGCAAGGAAGACAGTATTACATTCCTCTACCAAGAGGAAGGGTATTAAGCTTATTCATAAAAAGATGTATTATCACATGTAGTTTTTCATTTTGTCCATTGGAAATCTTTTTATACTCTAACCATACCCAGATTACTGGCTTCATTCATACTGTCATGTCAAGTTTGGATGGTGTCTTTAACTTATGGCTCCTGAGGGTACTCTGTTACAGAGGTTTCTTCAGTCAGGGGAAATGAGGGTATAATAAAGAGGATCCAAGGACCGGATGCAATGGTTCTATGTAACTGAAACAAACAATGCCAGATTTGTCTGATGTTGGATTTTCCATCAAACTTTTTTATTGGCATTTGTTCACTTTGCTTTAAGTAGAGTTTAAAACTGAGGCAGTTTGAGTGCCTGAAGTAATTGGAAGACAATTTGCTGTATCCTAACTTCATGCATTTATCCTGAATTCTGGTTTACTAAGGAAGTCTCCTAGATTCAAATGCCATTAGAGCAGTAAATTCAACAGGAGACATCCAGATTCACTGGAAGTTCTATAACTGAAGCAAGTATAATAGACCTGGCCGTGCCTGAGGTTCCTGAAATCTTGTTCCAAGTGTTCAGCTCATACTCGGTGAGAAGTAGTACTGCTTTCTGGCACAGTGAGTACCAGACCTTCATTGCTGTTGCCTCTGACTTGTGTAACTCTCTGGCTGTTAATAGTGTCTTTCACTTCCTACAGCTATAAATATTAAAATAATTATGAAGTAAATAAATTATAAATATAGTTACAAAATGTTATTAATTGTAATATGCTAAAATAGGGATAGTATCACCAAAACATACTTCAGGATGCAAGCAAATTTACTGAGAGATTCTATAAATAAAACTGTGCCTCTCAGTCAGAAATAGTGTGAAGCAAGAAGACAGATTGTGCTGGTGGCTTTCTCCTTTTGTGATGTTGAGCACTGCTGAAAGAATGATGCTGAATCTTGTACTCACTGCCTCTGCTGTGTCTGAACATTGGTCTTTCAGGGTAGAAAGTGAGCTATTATTTTCTGCAGATACTTCTCAAAGAGAGAGGTGGAGGAGGAAAGAAACATAGTATTAGCTTTGACATTGAGAAACTAATGGATGACTTCAGCAGCTTTACTGTGTTAAAAGTATAGCTGTAGTTTTGGAGGGTATTTCCACCTCCCCTTGTTATTCTCAATAACTTCTGTGTCCTTGTGTTGGTGAAATTTAGTGCAACAACTGAATCATACCCAAGGCACAAAACTGCTTTATCTCCCCATCTGTCTCTGCGTATGTTCTTCAACACATTTTATCCACTTTATTCATAGAAATCTAGGAGAAACTTTCCTAATGCTCTTTCTTATTCAGTTCTGCCAAACTTTAACTCCTATTCTATTAGCACTTGCAGTGCGTTAGCACTCTGTTATGGTCAAATTTAATGAACTTGGCATTTTTACTCTCTTTTTTTGTACCATAATATGCATGTGATACTGTAGTATTCTGCTTGTTGAAAAAAAAAAACAGTCAGAATGGGTGCAACTACATATTGCCCTGAGGATAAAGTTTTGCAAATACGGCTGTGGATTACAGCAATGGATATTATGTAAGAAGGTAAAAAAAGTTTGCCCTGAAGTGCCTAAATTATTAAAGCATCTGTAAAAGTAGGATTTGTCAGTTCAGAAATCTATTGCAGTGGCCACTTCTGCCTGGTGGCAAGACGAGTATGGATGTATTGTAAAATCATAGGAATCTGCAGGCGCCTGGGGATTTTGAGGGTTGCAGGGTTGTGTAATTGGGGTGAAAAACAAGCTTACAGCTGGTATCTTCAAATTATTTATCTTGTAGTTGTGTGAAATCAAGTTTCCTGAGAGGTCTGAGTGTAAGAGGCTCTAATCTTCTAGTTATCTGTTCTTTGTGGTAAACTTGGCCACAAGTGTACAATTGTGCAGCTTTCTGTTAAAGTTCTATCTTCAGCATATTTGATAGATAGTGGGGAGCGTTATGAAAGCAGAAAAGTAGAACTATATTGTTTGTGAATACAGTGATTTCCTTGTAGCATCTCATGGGGGGAGAGGGAGTTTACACTGACTCAGGTCCACAGTTACTGAGGTTTTCTCTTGAGCTACAGCATCTTTCTTTGGCTCAGTCTGTAAGGGAGTGGAAAGGCAGAGGGTATTCACACCACCTGATTTGGCCAGCTGAGGCTTTCCCTTTAATCACATTCCTGCTTTGAATTGCTTTCTGGAGAACTTTGTATGGATGCCGGAAGCCTTAAAACAAGTCTAATGCAGCTCAGACCTGACTGGCTAAAGCGCCCAAGAAGAGTACTGAATAGCATGAATGCTTAGGTTGTTATGCCTGCGTACAAAATCTTTGTACGATGGGGCCCAGATCCCTGCATCCTCTCTGCTTCCCTCAGGTAACACCTAGATAACAATTCTCAGCTCATTATTCAGGTTGCTATCGTATTTAAATATCCCATCTGTACATTAGCTTAACCTCTGAGAAATCTTCGGCACTGAGATTTTTAACTTTTTAATAGAAGCTGTGTAAATGCTGCAGTATCTTGTCTTTCTCCTTTGAAGATATTTTTATCCTGTACTGATGTTGAAAACTCCTGGTGTTCACCTGTTCTGGGGACAGTGAGACTGCCATTGATTTATTAATGTGTCCAGAAAGCAACTGTATGTTTTGAGCTCTCAAACAGTTTAATTTGTTTGTCTTCTTCCTTGAACAAATTGACAAATGCATGGATCCTCATTTGTTTCTCCTATTCACCCATCCACATGTAGGCTTCAGAATCGGTCAAATAAAAATGTTGCCAAATTGGAGAATTTTTTGTTTGAAGAAAAAGCTTTGTTATAAGTAAGTACGTAAGTGTACCTTCCCAGCAGGGCTCTTCTTTTTAAGTGAGGCTTTGGCAATTGAAATTTGGAAGTAATTTTTAGACACAGTATAGATAGGCTGCATGTGGGCAGAGCTGCTTACCTGCATCATTCACCCTACCCAAATAGCTAGAAAGGTTTAGGTGAGAGTGTTACTGAGACTCTGCACTCAGATGCTCCAGCAGCCACTCACTGAACTAACCTTTTCCTTGTGGAGCAGAAACAAACTGTCTTGGTTGGTAGGTTTTCATAAACCAGCAAGTATGAAAGAACAGAGTTCTTATTCAGACTTCACTAATTTGGAATTTAAAACTTACTTGCTATTTCTATTCATTTTCATTGGGATGTTATCAGAATAGAAGTCTGTTTTATATTCCAAGCAGTGCTAGAGCACACCAATTAAGTCCTTATCATATAATTGAGTTACCTTACTGGAGAACTATATAAATTGATAAGAGATTTTTAAAGGATGTTTTAATGATCAAAAGCTTGAATGTGTATCAGTTGATTTTAACTTTTTTACTCAAAACACGAACAAGAGTTGATTTAAGTGTCTTAAGCTTCTCTAGCCCTGAAAGCAGAATTGCAGTAACTATTTTTGTACTTTTAAAATCATATTACCATTCTTGTGCAGTCCTAGGTAAGTGGTGTTTGTAGTAAAGAAGCTCAGTCTAGACTTGGTTCTGACCTGCAGTACTGCCTTCTCACAGCTGGTGTAGCAGAGCTGGTAAAAGGCAGTGTGCTCAGTAACATGTTCAGCTTTTCTTTAATAAGGATGTTTGAATTTTTTGTGGAGTATATGTGAAGGGGGAGGGTGTGTTGATACTTCTAGTGCTAGGAAACTTTTTTGTGAGTTAAGAGACTTAGAAAACACAGACGAATGAAATGATTATACATAGAGAGAATTCTTCCTTAAACATTAGGTTCAAGATGTAGGCCACATCTGTAATCATATTTTTAAAAATAAGTCCACATTAAATCAATTCTCTGCCAACAGCATCTGGTTGCACTTTATGTACGTGTTTTCTTTCATAAAGAAAGCAAATGGTATGACATAACTTCAGTCAGATAAAAGTGATTGTTTATAATACTCTGTTTATTTATATAGTACCACAACATGAAATACATCTTCATCTGAAAAACCTTACAGCAGATTATAAAGGTGAGCAGATGACCTGCATTTCCAGATGGCTGATCCTGGGTACTGTATAGTAATAATAACCCTTTAAGCAGGGCTTATAAGTTACTAATTGAATGGGGGCTAATAATTCCAGGTGACTTCATGACTAGAGTCCCAGATCCTGTAGTGGCCCTGTGGTGCTGGTAAAACTCCTGAAGAATTGCGTAGAGTCAGAAAGAGCAATACTGTGCAGTGACAGACCTTCACAGGTACAGTACCTTCTAGAACTGGTAGCAAACCCTGGTACTGCTTACTGCAATAAGTAAAATTTGGGAGCATTTATTTGCTTTTAATAGACTGCACAGCAGTTGTTTGCATTAATTGTTCAGACTAATTTCAGCAGGTGGATCTTAATTACACTCTTAAAAGTGGCTCCTTTGCATACAAAATTATCTCTCTCTGGGACTTGTGGAGAGGTCCAACCAGGAATACATGCTTGCTTGGGGTTCAACTTGCGAAACAGCTGAAAGATAAGAGTTGTAAATACCCTGTGAACATCAGAGGCATGATTTCCTGTAATAGAGTATTGGGCTGTGATGCCGTTGGAGCAGGCGGATTTACACTGTTACAATCCTGAACAACAGATCTCTTCAGCATGTGCCTACCAAGGAATTCAAGAGTGCAGGCCATGTATTTCCCACATGAAAGTCGGGCCACCTGCAGCTGTGGAAAAAGTGTGGGTGAAGCAGTGTTTAATCAAGCATGTACAGTACTGTGCTTCTGATTGAGACACTTGGAAGGAGTGATTTCCTTGTAGGCTAACACATGGTTATTTCAGAAATAGCATTTTCTGTCAAAAGCTTGATGGGAGCTTTCATGTCCTGCAAGACTTTGTGTGAGGGTCATGCTGGGGAGGGAGGCAAATGTTATCTACTGCAGAGTATTTTTCTTCCCTTAACAAGCTCCAATTAAATGTGCACAAGGGGAGGACATTTTGAAAATTTGTACCTAGATAAAATATCCTTGTGTGGTTAAGGGTTTCATCTGAGATTCAGGGTGTCTTAATTATTCATACATTAAAGTTACTTAGAATATGCAGTATTCAACAAGTAATACTTTTTGACTCTTCCCATTTCAACTGATAGCTATTAACAGCATATTTTTCTTTACTCAGTCGTGAGACTGGCAGTGGTTGAGTATAGATTTTTGTTGCAATACTAGAGCAAAGCAGGAATTTAAATACTGTGGCTGTTAGACCTTTTAAAATTAGGCATCCTAATTAGCAGAACTAAACTTGACTTAATTACTTAATGTAATTAACAGAATACCTATTACCTTTTTAGTTGCTCAGCTAAAAGGTTTCTAGCCAAGTACAAGCTTTCACTGTGCATGATGACCCTGTAAAGGCTTTTGGGACTCGATCCAGCTGGCAGCTTGGCATTGCTGAACAGATGTGGCTGATCTCAAGGGAGCTGATCTGTACTGCTGGCTTTATTAATTCCTGACATTCATATTGATCTGTGGGCCCAAACAAAAGCAGAGTCTCACATGGAAGTGCCATAATGTGTAAGTTCCTGTTGGTCTTTTCCTGGCATGTTTGGTATATACTTCGGTAGGTGTAATAGTTCTAGCAGCTCTTATTTGTTGTGTATATGTGCATGTTTTACTGTTTCTTGGCTTCATGTTCTGTTCCTGGTGATTCATAGAGCATCAAAATTCACAGAAATCATGTTCTCAGCACTTTGGAAGACCTCTCCAGATAATTCTGAACATTGCTTATTCATGGAGAAGCAAGTGGGCGTGTGGGAGGAGCATTCAAGTTTCCTAGGAGTGTTTGTGATTACTAAGAAACTGCCTTGTAGCTCTCTTCTGATAAGAGTTCTTCACTTCTTCCAAATTTTATTTAATAAATAAAATCTTGAGGTTGGAGGGAGTACATTTTCCTGTAATACAGACAGATGGTGTTGAAAAACAATTGAAAATTCATGCTGATGGACTGGAGTGTCATTTTTGTCTGTAATCCAATTTAAATCTGCAAAAGATGAGCAGTAGTAAATTGGGATTAGTATGACCATAAACTCCAGTCACGAGTGACAGCTTTTTCTTAGTCTGGAGAGAGTTATAGTCAGATGTTCTGTGTGTGGGCAGTCCTCATGGGCCATCCATTAATGTATTTTTGTCAAAGTACTAAATTGAAGATTTTTTTTAAAATGCTTAACGTGAAATGGTTTCGGAGTTTGAGTAAGTGCAGTATGACCAGAAGTTGGCTTGTTGGAGACACTGATGGCAGGCATCAGTGAAGCATGCCAGTGGGCTATGACTTTCCCTCTTCAGCCACACTCTGGCAAAAAATAAACATGCTAATTACTGCTGCAAAGGTGCTGCACTGATGCATATTACTTGCCTCATCCCCAAAATATACAGTGCTGGCCAGTTTCTGATATATAACTTAGGAAAAACATTTAAATACAGAAAACAAGTGTTTGGGAGGTTTCTGTGTATCTTAGTGTCTTAAAAAAAATTAAAACCCTGAACTGTAATTATAGTAGCTTTCTAATCCTTGGTGTCTGAGACTGCTTTGATAACTTCTCTAAGGGAAGCACTTGCTGGTCAGAGTGGATTCAGATTGAGACTACCCAATAGTCACTGAATAGCAGTCATGACAATGTGTATGTTTTCATTTAGTATAAACATATTGAACTTAATGACTTCCTGTTTCTAAGGATGAGAATAATTTTGCTTAAAAAAGGAGGGTGAAATATTAAAACAGGAAACTTGAGTACATGGCTGCACTTTGCCAGTAAGCCTATAGGTTGAAAACTCAGGAGAAAGTCCATGAGATGTTATGATATTACAACTTGCAACTCCTAAGGCATTTATCAAGCAGTCGCAGTTGTTTTCATACAAAGGCCCAAACTTGTGTGTTTTGCCAAACAGAAATGGAACAAGCAACAGGACCTTGTTGACTGGAACAGCAAATGAGGAAGGAGGGGATGGCTAGGAAGGCAGTGAGGGGAGAATATGGATGTTACATTAAGTAACATCGTGACTTATTCATTATAATATTGTATTAGGACTTCTGTTTAATTAGGTAACAAGTCTGTTTACACTTCTAAACCCAATCTGAGTAGGCAAATATTACTATAGAAAAGTAAAAAGAGAGGGTTAGATAAAACCTAGAGATTACACTTGAATCAATAAAACATTCAACAGTTGGACTCAAGTTGAAGATATTAATTAATTCTATCCTAGGTTTGCTTACTTCTCTAACTGAATTTGATGTGTAAGTTCTCAATATGGCAGTGTTGTAGAAGTGGCATATGAAAGTAATTTTCTTTAGTTTCTTGAATTTAGCAGTGGAAGCAAGTGAGTTGCAAAGATCAGTAAGGACTTGTGGAAATTGACTGAGGGGCACATACACAGGAAATCCTACACTCCTGTAGGACTGTTTTATTTTAGACCTGGACTTGGGTTACTTCTGGCCTTCAGCATGTATCTCATGCAGTCTTGCATCACCACTTTATGTAGTGCTCTGTAGTATCTGTGCAGGGGTTTAAAAGTTAGAGGTAATAATGATCTGTGGACTCTCATACAGCATTTGCATAATTAATTTGGGAGGTTGGTCAGGACTTATTTTTTGAATTTTTAATGCTGAAGATAGGTTCCATTGATTTATAGATAGAGGTGGGTATTTGTGTGCAGTTTGCAGTGGAATAGCATAGGGAAGTAATATCATGGCCTGTGGTAATGTATTTGGGATTTCAGGTCTGTGCTGCTGGTCCTCAGGCAAACTCTTTTGGAGGTAGGCTATTGAGGCTGTTTTGAGGTACATTGGCATTTTCCTTTTGCAAATTTGACAACTATGCAAAATGAATTGTCCCTGTCCAAACCAATGCAGCATGTAAGCAAGTCGAGGAGTGTTCTCTGGTGCTGAAATAAGCCTCACTCGACAACTGTACTGAAACTGTTTTAGAAATACTTAATTGTCTTGGTCCAGTTTTGATTGAATGTAAAGCACTGGATTTATTGGGAAATGTGAATTTAAGCTCACTTTTTTCTTTAAAACCTTGTGTATACCCAGGGAGAAACTGTCTTGCTGTGTTGTGAGAATGATAGATAACAAGTTTTGTTTTGCCTCTTGCAGATGCATCCATTGCTAAGCGGTGGATTATGTGGCTGGTTGGTAGAAGGAATGTTTCATTTCAGAGTTTCTGAAATGCACCATGTACTTCTGAAGCTTTAAATTCTCCAAAGAATTCTGATTATTTTGGCCTGGAGGAACCAATCTTGTGTTGTTTCCTGTCATAGCTGCCCTTGGGGTCTCTGCACCCTGAGTGCAATCCTAGCACATGGGGTGCAGCATTAGCTGGGGAGAGCATCCAGAGCAGCCCCATGTCATCAGCCTGGGGGGGGCCCTCTCCAAACTCCAGAGCTCATAGTGGCAGGGATACCCCGTCTGGAAAATCCTGAAAATCAGCACGTTTTGCATGGCCTTCTTTGAGTCCTTGGAAAGAGATGTTTACTGCCTCACTGGTTAAAAATTTGTTTCCTCTCTGAAAAAGGAGCCATGAGATGTGGGCAGTCAGATTTCTCAACCGTCGTAGGGGAACCACAGCATGCATGAACGAGCAGACTGTAATGAACAAGCAGACTGTATTGAAGTGCCAACTCTTTTTAGTGTCTCTTCCTGCACTGTTGTTGAGAGGAATAGACTGGTACTGGGTGGAGGGGGAAGTGCACCTTACACCTCTGTGTTCTCACTCCTTGAATGGGTGTGCGTTCCCAGGGAGGTTGCTAGCTGAATTGCTAGTTCAGGATGCTCAAGATTCACTTCCTTAATTGGCTTGGAGAAATTTTTGCTTCATACAGCTTCTTCAGCTGATGCTGCTTTTGCTACAGAAGCAGCACAAACCAAGAAATCTTGTTTGCTCAGATTCTGCTGTTTCCTTAGGAACTGATTTCTTAGCTGCAGACTGAGAATCAAGTCACTTCATGTTATCTCTTAGAAACACTTAAACTCAAATTGGTACACGCTGCCTGCAAACATACTGGTCCTCACTTCTTTGCAGATTCTTCTCTGCAGTGATGCTTCACTTACTGATCACAAACACTCTAGAGAGCACAGCCCACTAGGCTGTGATTGCTATTCCTTTGATTAAGCTGGAGCAGTTGTCATTGCTGGAAGTAAAGCTTATTTTTAGTAGCTTGCATGAAACAGCTTATGTCTCAAGAAAAGGAAGTTGTTGCCTAATTGATTTTGTCTTTTTGTCCATGTCTCTTCTGAAAGAAAAAAAATTACCAACCCTGGGGACAGTTTGAGCATCTTGAAATTGCATAAGGGAGGGGAAAAAGTCCTTGTTAGTGTAGCTATTGCTCAACTGGTAACAGATCTCCTGGGGTTTTGTTTATGATAAATAATTTGGCAATGCTTCCCTAAAGCAGAGATGTTACATCTTCACTATGCTTCAGCTAACTTTAATGACAAAATGTGTTTACTCCTGCTGGTGGTCCTTCGTGGGTTTTGGAGATGAGGAGGCAAAATACTGGAAAGGGATAATGTTGAATTAGTCTAGAAACTGGCAACTATGAATGCAAGGAAGCAGGATGTTTGGTTTTGTTAGCATTGCATTAAGTCCTCTTTTCATAGATGGGGAAGAGGTAAATGTGTGCAAGGAAAGCATTCCTGTCTTGGCTTTGTCCTCTTAATTATTCTGGTCCAAACATTTGTTGGCCACAGAACTTCATGCAGAATTTTGTATGTGCTGGTATTTGAGTAAATTATTCCAATAGTTTTTTCACATAAACATGTTAGTTACATTTTTGTCTATATTTTGTATTTCTTACTCTAATGAATATACTGTGGTTGTGGTATGCAGCCTCCCATGCAGCTGTACTTGAACTTCTTGTTGGTATTCCAGAAGAGCCATTGAAGAAACAAGAAGGTACTTGATGTGATCATTAAAAATCCCTACGCCTCTGAAGGGTCAGCCCTTAGAATTAAATTCAGAGGTTCAACCTGAAAATAAACAACAGTAGGTAGTATTTAAGCAGTCATCCCTCTAGAAAGGTATTTTTCTTCTGATACCTGTTTTCTAGTTTTTGTTACAGTATAGTTCTATATTGGCATTCTCACCTTATTAAAGGTGTTAAATTAGCTAATTAAATGAATTACATTTTGAAATGAATCATAGGTTTGGGCCACACATCACAGAGCATTGGGAATCTTGAATTGCTAATTATAAAAAGTTAGCTGCATGTTGTGCATTGCCCATAGATATCATTAATTTCCTCTGTAACCAGGGGCCCAATCTGGCTTTTATTAAAACTTGATGCAAATTTCTGGTGCATGTCAAGTGAAGTAGAATAAAGCTGCAAAATAGCTTTTAATGATAAGCTGCAGTTGACTAACTTTGATCAAAACAGATAGTGGGCCTTGTAAAATAGGGTTATAAAATGCACTAAAGAGAAGCATTAAACAGCAGCTCAGATAAGACCAGATAAAAGTAGGTGAGTTTTAAGAACATGTGGCTCAAAGTAAAAACCAGTTTTAGGTAGTTGCTTGTCTTCTGCAATCTGCAGTTTTTCTACAAGTCTTCCTTGGCACACTTGTATCCCCAGTGTTGGGAGGGGAGTTGCAGCACAGGTATTTTCATGAGAGGTGGAAGAACAGAGACACAGCAGCCCTGCACTACTAAGGAACTCGCCAGGAGAGGGAAGGAGAATCACTACCAAAATGAGTTTGACTTCAAAACTAAATTTTTATGTTGCTTTTAAATCTTGTCTCTGATCTTAGTTTGGCAATAATTCATTTCACTTGCAGAATTGTCACTTTGTCTAAATAAACACTTTGGTACAGTTGCTACTGTCCTAATCCATCATATGTGAATTTTCATGCTGTTTATAAAGGCTTTTGTGAAGAGAAGGAAAAACTGAAGAGAAAAACAGTAATTTCACTTTTTTCAAAAGAAAAAGGGCAGCATTAGAAAATGGTAACTCAAGAAGTTGTATGACCTCAGTAGAGGTCACAAGGAAGACTGCCCAGAGGGCACAATTTTTTTGAGAAAACAAGCTTAGAAAATAACAGTGCAGACAAGGCAGGAAGATAGTAAGAGGTTTTTCTTTGTTCATGAACAGATTTAACTTTCTTAAAGTAAATAGAATCCAGATGGCTGGAAAGTACAAGATATGCTCCCAGGGGTTAGGGTGGAGGTTGGATGAATTAGGCTTTGTAGAAGTGAAAAGTGAACAAGTGAGATACAAAGGGTTGTTGTGTGGTTTTTTGTTTGTTTGTTGTTTTTAACCCAAAACCAAACACAGAAAAAAAAAAAACAAACCCCAAAAAACCTCCCTGTAGTTAGTTTCTACTCAGGTTTGGGCCTGAATTGAACATTTCATGAGTGTAACTGCATTGAAGAATACAAAAAGGTAATATTTCTATTTACAGTGTCAGAATAAAATAGGAAGGATACTGGTAAAAATCTGTTTTGTCTTTCAGCAGTGGAGTTGGTCAGTTTGTAAATAAACTGTAGTTTTAACTTCCAAATACAACCTGTTTCAGTAAACAGGGGGTTTGGTACTTTGTAGCTGAGTAAAAATCTTTAAAGATCTGTATGTGCACTAATCATTCCATTTTACAGTAATAGTGGCATGACAAATCCAGCTATGGCCTCATCTGTAAATTAACACTGGAGAAAAATATGTTTGAAATTGATGTTGTGGAGCATCTTTTGATCATCTGCCATCAGGCACAGATTCCTCATGGGAGGTTGTGCCATGCCTTGATGTGACTGGGCTAATTGCCTCAATCCCTATTGGGAGTGTGGGGAAAATCCTCTCTAGCCTCTCAAAACTTCAGCTGCAGGGTTTCACTTTTATTTCCATTCTTTTTTGTTTTCTGGCATGGTATGATACAAGTTTGGTCAGTCCCAGAAAGAGATGCATAATGCCAATAACCTTGCTCAGAAGTAATGTTGTTGAAATAGAATGGGAGTAATGCTTCAGCTTCATAGCAGAAAGGGGAAACTGTGCTAGTGCAGGTGTAAAGGTGCTGTAGTTTTGGTGGCTTGGAAATCAAAACAACGTACTATTGAAGGCAAAGATGAGAAGGGAATCGGTGGCTGCTTGGGTGGTTGAAGCATCAAGTTGGCAAGCATCACTACTTGGTAAAAACATCCTGAGTGGACAATTTTAGGAGTAATGTAGCAAAGTCAGTTTGTTTAAAAAAAAAAATAAAAATACTGTGGAATGAAATGTTCTGTGAGACTGCGCTAGATCTTATTGTTACTTTATATTACAAAGTACAAAAAGATTCCCTATGAAACTTGCATTGCTCTTTATCCTTAGGTAGACTACTGTTGCTATGTCAGTACTGTAAACACAAATGTGTATTTCTTACATGCAAGCCTAATGAGAATAGCGTATCAAATACACATACATGTGTGAACTGGGAAGTAGATCATGTTTCCCTCTGTGAGAGATGGAGCCCAGGGAGCAAAGGTCTTGCTCTGTGAAGTCCCCCTTCCTTTCTTGAAGCTTTGATGCTGTAGTAGATGTATTGGGTAAAGAAAGAGGTAGATGGTCTGCACACAGCACTAAGAAGTTCCTTCTAACTGCAAATCTGAGGTGTGTAAAAATGTTCTCTTGTAGGGGTCAGATTGAGAATAAAAGGGGTTGAATAGGTGCAGGGCCATTTTCTAGTGGAAAACTGGTGTATTTTTGATTTATAGGAGGTTACCCATAACAATGCTTCTAGGCAGCTCTCATACCAACAGCACACATGCAATAGAAGAGAAAGAGCAGTCCAAAGGTGAAGTGTTGCAAGTCCACGGAATGGTGCTGGAAATGGAATGTAGAAGTAGGAATCAAGGATGAAAGGGAGGGAGCTGTAATGGAGAGTAGGATTTCTTACAACCATTAGCAGTCTTGGCATTTTGAAAGGAGCATGTGTTGCTGAGTGTTGGATCCTGCAAACTACTAGATAGGAGGAGTAGGAGTGGATGGTTTCTGGTGAGAACCTGAAAGCAACATTTTAAATGTGGAGTTCACATGTAATAGGTGAAATCTGATGACAACAATGACACTATGGTGAAAGCTAGTAAGTTGGAGTTAACACTGAAATGCTGGTAGAAAATGAGGGACTTCATCTTGGACCACCTCCCCTTGACTGGCTTTTTGAAGCCGCAGTTAGCACTTGTATTTTGTCTGGCTTGGAGTACCTCTCGTGAAAGAGATGCAATATATTAACAAACATAAATGAATACAGCTTGACTAGTACCAATCTCAGTATGGACTGCATCTCATTTTAAGAGGGTAAGGGGACCATAATTATGTAATGCTGAAATTATTTTCCTGAGGCTGGTTAGAATGCCTGTTGCAGAACTGTACCCAGCATCCAGATCCTTAAGACCATTCTGATTTCTGAAACTGCCATTTCCCACTGCTTGGACTGGACTTATGTGAAAAAATAATACAGTGCTTAAAATACCCCACTCGAAACTATTTTTATAGTTTCGCTAAGAAATGCTTAATTAGGGTAAATACCCAACACCAGCTATTGTCTTTACAGCACTAAATTGTTGAGTATTGAGCCTTTAGTAATGGGATGTATGAGATGACAAAGGTAAAATGGAATAACCAGTATTATAAAATATAAACTATAAGGTGAGTGTGAATTGGCACCTTTATTTTCATTTGTATTTAGTTCAGCAAGAAGTTAATTGTTTTCAGCTATTCTTCAATAGCTTTGGTTTGTAACAATTTTCTAAAATGAGTCTCTGCTTTCTGATCAACACCAGAAGTTTGCTTGTAGTGCCAATGCAACTTGAGTATGGATGTTAAATAGACTCTGCCCAGTAGTTTCTTACTATTCGGAACATGAATCTTGGTGCAGTGGCTGTAACTACACATTTTAATGAAAACCAGCAAATAATTTATTGAGTAGCTTGATATTACTGTGTTCTAATTGCGGAAATATACTTTAACTACTGCCTTGCCTTGTAGTCTGCAGAGTTTGAGTAGTTCTCTATAGCAACACTGGAAAGATTAAACTGAAAATCTTTTGGTGCATCTTTTTTCTCCAAGATACTGGGAGTAATAAAATTAAAAAATAAGTTTTTGAATAGCCTTGGCAAATCAGATGATGTGTGGCTTTTTGTTATTTAGTTAAAATAATAACTGGAAAAATAATTTTTGGTGTATTATTTGTAATTAGATTTTGTATAACTTGTTTAGATCTTCAACATCATGTAAAAAGGAAGGGAGGGTTCATATGCTTGTAACTTCTGAAAAATGGAATTCTCTAAGACCAAGAGTGTGCTGTGACACAAGGTCAGCAATTTGAGAGCTCAGTGTGCGTTTCCTTGAAAGAAAAGATCAAGAGATGCAATACTTCAAATAAAGCCTAGCTTGAAACTTTTAGCTTCCTGTTCAGTAACACCTGGTAAAAGTTTTTGTTGGTGAAAACATTGTGGGAGTCTTGCAATAGCTATTTTATCATTTATTGTCTCAAAAGATTAAAGTACAGTATAGACACTTCCTTCATGATGGGGACCTCTTTCTCTCTAGTGCCTTTTGGACAAACTTGTTGTCAAAGCCTTGTGGTCCTTTTTGTCTGCATGTGGGACACCAAAGTTGTATCCCATGGAGGCTGCATGGAGGATCTTTTTCATTTTTACATTTTTCCATATTCCTTCCAGAAAGGGGAATTGCAAAATTTCAAATCTTGTAAGAGTGGTTTCCTTGACTACCAGAGTAATAATCTGTCTGTCATACTCAAATGACACCATAATACTCTCACACAGAGTATTCTCCCCCATCCCACCCTCCCTTCCTTTTTACATGATGTTGAAGATCTAAACAAGTTATACAAAATCTAATTACAAATAATACACCAAAAATTATTTTTCCAGTTATTATTTTAACTAAATAACAAAAAGCCACACATCATCTGATTTGCCAAAGCTATTCAAAAACTTATTTTTTAATTTTATTACTCCCAGTATCTTGGAGAAAAAAGATGCACCAAAAGATTTTCAGTTTAATCTTTCCAGTGTTGCTATAGAGAACTACTCAAACTCTGCAGACTACAAGGCAAGGCAGTAGTTAAAGTGTATTTCCGCAATTAGAACACAGTATGTTCAAATACTCATCCAAACAAGCAAAGTCTTAACATTTCTATCTGAAGTTAAAATGTTTTTCTACCATCCAAAATTCTTCACTTGTTTGGCACACTAATTCCATAAAGCTTTGTCTTTCATGGGTTTTGTTTATTTTGGTTTTTCCTTCTGAAAACAATTTGGTCTCTTTGCATCACATTTCAGTTCTGTTCTGTTTTTATGACTCGTTCCCCTTGCTTTCCTTCAGCTGCAATAGAGAGAATTAAGTACAGTTGTAGCCCTGATTAAAATCTTGGCTTAATTGAGTTGCAAATTTGCAACGACAGATATTTGTCAGGGTGCCAATGATTAGTACCTTTTAACATTCCTGGTGCCTTTCTGAATTCTGATGACACTGGGTTTTTTTTGTTGCTTGTGTGTTTTACTACTTTCTCTCTCTTCACAGCATGAAACTTAGCACAAGGTGTAAATTGCTTTCCTTGTGATAGTGACTTGTTAATTAGATGTCAAGAAAATTAAGTCCCTTTGAAAAAAAGTAATGAGTGTCTTGCCTTTGTCTCTGGGCGGGTCTGATCTTATGTCTCCTCCAGCAGGGTCTGAAGGCTAGCAGGCTGAGAGTGCTGTTGCCCATAGAGATACACCGTTTCCAGCCCCCTTTGAGCGGATTCACAGCATCAGTTGGCATTGCTCAAGTAATCCCAAACAGGGAAGCTGGTGAGGGTGTCTATTCATTAGACTAATGTGGAAGTGTTGTGGTTAACCCCAGCTGGCAACTAAGCCCCACTAACTCCCCTCACAGTGGGATGGGGGAGAATTGGAAGAGTAAAGGTGAAAAAATTGTGGGTTGAGATAAAGACAGTTTATTACGCAAAGGAAAGCAAGGAATTCATTCCTGATTACCCATCAGCAGGCATATTCAGCCATCTCCAGGAAAGCAGGACTCTACAATACGCAGCAGTGACTTGGGAAGACAAACACCATCACTCTATGCCTCCCTTCCTCCTCCTTCCCTTACCTTTATGTGCTGGACATGATGTCAGATGGTATAGAATGTTCTTTTGTTCAGTTGGGGTCAGCTGTCCCAGCTCTGTTCACTTCTATGTTCTTGTGTACCCCCCCACCCTATTCACTGGTGGAGTGATGCAAGAGGCAGAAAAGGCTTTGACTGCATAATCACTGCTGAGCAGTAACTAGAACACCCCTGAATTATCAACACTGTTTCCAGCTCAAATCCAACACAGCCCCATACTAACTACTGGGAAGAAAATTAACTCTACCCCAGCCAAAACCAATCTAAGGTATATTGAGTAAAGTACAAGGGTTGTGCTACCAGTTCACTTTAAGTTGAGTCACAACTTGTGTTTTTGTGCCAGTGCTCCTCCCTAGCATCACCTGCATTACTTTTAGGGAATGTTGCAGGCCTGACTCTTGTTACTGATGTATGGAGTTATAGTTGGGGCTAGGGGTCTGTTTCTGGATGATAGGATGTTAACAGTATTTTGGGAAAATCCAACAAACAAGTAAAATTACAGCAGAAAAATTGATTAGACAAAAATGCTTTATAATTAAACAAGTTTTCTCACCTTCAGGAAATACATTCTTGTAAAGCCTCTCAGGTGCTGAGTTTAGCTGAAGATATTTTGTGGCCCTGGTACAACATTTCTGTATCCTATTATATCATCTATTTTGTATGCTGAGCACTGAGAGTGGAAAAGATGGAAACATGGTTAGATTGTCAGTTGTTTCCAATGAAGAAATCTGTTTGGTGGAACTGTTTGCATTCCTGTGGTCAGTGGTATAAGGAAATACCATGTTATGAAAAATTCCCAATTGTTTCCTTAAGGGCTCTTAGAGTTACACAATCTTTTGATGGTTTTGTTTGCTAAAAAAAAAAAATTATTTGCCAGCTCTTCAGTTTGGAACTCAAAATTCTCTTAAATATTTACCAGTGCTTTGCTTTTTATACTTAAGATCTGGATTCAAAACAGAACTGTGTTTTCCTAATATGTGCTGATCAGCCATTATAATATGAGTAGCAGAAGTAGTTTGCATTCCAGGAGGTGTTACTTTGGGATATCCCATCAGTTACTTAACTATTGGTTACTGATTACTCATGGTTTCTGGATCCAGCTCTAAAATGTTGCTTCTCTGAGAGGGGGACAACTAGATCTCAAATAACCAAGTGGCTAATTCTCAAGAATTAAAATGCTATCTCTGATACACAAATCCTTTTGTTCTACAGGCTGAATCCCTAAATTAAGATTTAATTTGTACATTCATTTTCAATATCCTGTTAGGACTTATCTAATGTGTCTGATTTCTGACATACATTAATTCAAATGTATTCCAAATTTTTTTAAGCTGCTTGTATTCTGTATGTGTCTTATTACTCTCAAATCTTGAATTAAAATCCATCTCTTCCTTATTTATTCATCCAAATGTCTTTCAGTTATCTGTGATTTGGGAGCTAGTTTTGAATTGGTTCTTTACTATGGGACTGTTATTCCTTCTCGTATTTTTTTCCTATTCTTGATACAATCTGCATCCTTTGTTACTGGATGTATAATTTTATTTTGGCCAAAGAGACACTTAAGAGCTGTGAACATGGCCTAAACAGTGGTCAGTGCAGTGAAGGTAACTGCTGGCCAATGACTACGTCAAAGTTTCTTATCCATACTCCAGGAATGGGTGGAGTTGGGGTGAAAAGAGCTCAATGGATTAAGCAGAGTGAATTACATCATAGCACATAATAGTTTCATAACTGTCAAGGAGTCTTTTGTTGGTTGGGTTTTTTTAATAATGAGAATTTTGAATTGGGAAGGGAAGAAGAGCTTGTGGAAGTGCATGGAGTGGTACTAGGGAAAAGAGACGTGAAGAAGAAAGGGATTGTAACAAAGAGCTTGTAGCAAAAGGCAGAAAAAATTTTCTGAAAAGCATATGATATTTGGAGTGTCATAGTTTCTAGCTTCAGTTTTTTTCCCCTGCTGTCTCCTTTTACTGACAGCTATAGGGTCTCCAGCCTCTCCAGTGCCCAGCAGTCAAGACACAGGCAAGCAAGCTGTCTGTAGTTTACCTGGAACTTCTCCCCCATGGGAGTGAGCAGAGCCGTGCAGCTCCAGGGGAGGCTAAAGTAGTGTTAAGCACCATCATAAATGGGCATCTGTACATTCTGCCAACCCATACTGTTGGACCCAGAACTGACAAAATTAGAGAGTATTAATTTTTCCTGTGTGTGGTCTATCTAATGGTCCTCCAGAAACAGTAGCTGCTAGCTGGCAGGACAGGATCTGTTCTTGTGGGTGATGGTTAGCCTTAAAATAACACATTAGAACTTGGATAGAAATAGCATCCCTTATCTCTAGCAGTATGAAGTAGATGAAAAGGAAACCATACTCATGCCAAGAATAAACAGGCACATTAAAGTGTTAAAATTCCTCATGCTGTGGAGGGCTACTGCTCTAACACATTTTAATGCCAATGCACTTCCTTTTCTTTCCCTAGTCACTGCCATCTATATGCTCTGCCAGGGAGCAGTTGACAGGACAGCAAAATAAACAAATACACCCAGGCCCCATGCAGAGAACCTGGCTAGAGCCAATACTGTCCCCTAAATCTATATTACTATTGGGTTTAAAAGTAGATGAAATGGGTTTTTTTGGTCTTTATTTTTATTAATACTGAATATAAGGAAAGTGCTCATTCCTAGATACGAACTTGCTGAAAATAATGCTGCGTTTATGGCAACACTTGTTTCTGAAGAGAGCAAGCAACTGACTTTCTGTAACAAAGTAATTCAAGGAAAACAGACAATTGGAGCACATGTGCAGTTAACATATTACTCTAACTGTGGTTCACTTGGAAGTTTTGGGTTTTGCTTCTGAGTATTGTATGTGACAACTTATTACAGTAATTTTTAGTAATTCTACTTGCCTTCTTTTCATGTATGTTGGTTTTCTGTAAGTTGGTTCTTTACTGCTGAAATTTATAGAGAGCTCTGAGTAATCCAGCCTTCAGTGATAATAGGCAGTGGGGTAGCCAGCATGCTGAAATGTTGAAACTGGGGGAATATTTGAATTGTGATACAGTGAAGACCTAAGCAGTAGTGCTTGAGTGTGCTGTGCTGAAGTCATGAAAAACTAGCAAGGAAAAGCTGGTGATGATTGAAAGAGGCTACTACAAGCTGATGAATAAAAATGGGTTAACAGGTTGGTGAGAAGTACCGATGCCTGATGGCAGGCTGAACTCAGTGTTTTCACAGTGCATAAAGTGTCTAATTTGCAATGTATGGCTCTTAAAATGTAGCATATATTTTGTATACATGTATGAAATGGAGTGTGGCCCCTGGCTCACCCAGGAAATATCTGGTTTTCCTTGGAGGGAGTGGTTGAGGGAAAAGGGAAGATGATGGAAACAAATTTGTCAGGTTTGATTGAAGATAACTTATGCTCAAAGACTTCAAAGACAAAAGGTGATAGGAGTAAACAATTGCTATTTTATGTACTTGTTTTACTTTCATGTTAGAAGATAAAGGCAAGAGGAAAACTCATAGCTACTCGGTGGTGGGAAACGGTCAGAGCAAGGCAGTTGCTTCCTTATTGAACTTTGCACACCAGCAGTTGTCAGTCTTCAAAGAGCAGTATTGTTTTACTTCCTCCAGCTCCCCAGCCAACTGGAGCCTGCCTGCTTGGCAGAGTAGAGTGCTCTAGAGTTCAATTACTGCTAGGCTAGAAGAGGAATTGTGGATAGTGACTGTTGTGCTTGATTTTAAAAATGAGCCAGGTGGGCTGGATTTTACTTTCTGATTTTAACCTGATGTGCATGAGGCATAATGGTGAGATTCCCAGCTAGGCACTCTTACATGAGAATTCCTTATGAGATTTTCATATATGAAACATGTCACATGATAAAGTAAAATGCAATTCAATGAAATATTCTGGAAAAGAGTTCAAGAAATTAAAAGTTTTGTGTTAATGCTTTGTGTACAGCATATTCTAGTAATATTGAAAAGCTTACTAGGAGTCAGTAATCTTTCTTCTGTTTTACAGGTCAAATACATTACTAGAGCAAGGAAAGCTGTGGAAAAAATCAAGGTACCTAGAACACTTTACTGTCTGAATTCTTGGCTGTGTTTTTACTTGTAACTTAATGTAATGATTTTAAGGAGCAGAATGGAAACTGTATCTGCAAACTACCACTTCAAAGTGCTTTTATTAAAGCACAGACAAAAAAACCCCATAACTTTAATCTCACTAATGTTGTGCAAAATATTTGTGTTGTGAAATTGTACCTTAACTTGTGTGTGTGGTGGATATTACCTTGTTGTACAACTGAGTATACTGTCCAGCTGGTAAGTATCATCAAAGATGAGTTAATCTTGGACATTCATCACAGTTATTATCAGACTTCAAGTTACTTAACCATTACACATTCAGTTCCTAAAGATGCAAAAGGAGTATGAAGACAGCAAAACCTGAGCAGTTGCCTGTATTTTACATGTGAAGAACTGAGGATTTTATACTGTTTTCAGACACTTCTAACTATTGTTGTATGAATGTTGTGGTATAGCTAGCACATGTTCTGGTCTTCATTTTTACAATAGGCAGCAAACGTTCTTGCAGCGCAGTCTTTTGGGGATTTTGGTGCCTAATGTCTTATATGAAGTTTGTGGGTTTTTTCTACAGGTCTCCAGTCCTTGATTAAGATAAGTTGTAGCATTCTTATGTTTTCAATGTCTGTTATGTAACTAAAAAGACTATATTAAAATAATCCTGTTGCTAATACCTGGCTAGGATTCTCTTCGGGGAATTTTCTTGAATTGGAGAAAATTTTTCTCCTTTATTTGCTGTGAGGTATTACCTGTGAAATGCAAATACCTTGCAAATACAACACTGAGGCAGAAGTAAGGAAGGAGTCAAAACATTATTGCTATATCAAAATGTGAAGACAATTACTTTATTGATAAAAGCTTACTGCATACTCCTGTGTGCTTCAGATTGAATAGTGCTGAGCTGCCTACTTCCACGAAGTGTACGAAATTGTTACTTTTGAGTGATGTGGTGAGCACTGGAACTTTCTTCCCAGTTGAGTTAATGCTAAGTTTGCATGTTTCAGTGTAGGTTGCCCATGCAACAAGTGCAAAAGGAGTTTGCTGCAGGTAGGAATACAATTTATGTAGAATTACTCTCAAATTTCTGGTTTTAACCAGAAATTTTATAGAAATTTTATAGAGTGGTTATGTTAAGCACTTATATTTGTGATTGAGGAGAAAATGGGTATTTTCTTTCTGATGTCTTCAAGAGTGTGGGGAATTTAAAAGAAAGGGCAGAGGAAATGACAGTGCTGGTAAGAACGAAATGTGTCTAGTTCTTGACCTGCGAATCAGTGATATGGCCAGTGACATGAGCATCAATAATGCCTTTTATTTCAAGAAACGGTAATTTCTTGGTCCTTTGACTTTTGCTTTAAGATTATTCAGGGGGTCACTTCCACCTTTAAGCTGAGGTCCTCTATGGTGTTTGGGGTGTTTAAAATAGAAGTTGTTTTCCTGGGTGCTTGGGAGACTGACTGCTTTCCATGGAGGCCCAGCATGGCTGTGTTCCCTTTGGTGTTGGGCTGGCCTTTTCAGTAGGCTTCTGGTAAGATGAGAAGCTGACAAAGCATAAAAAGGAATTCATGTGTGTCTGGAAAAAAGATACAGAGAGTCTCAGAGTTTTTATCTGGCGTCTCCAGTGCTGAAGGAGAAGTTTCTATCTCTTTGCCCAATTTAGAGAGAGATTTTACTCCAGACATTTTTCTGCTTCTGCACTGTGCAAAATCTGTCAGATCCTTTTCCTGACACTTTCTCCCCCCATCAGTCCCTCAGAAGACTTCAAAAGAGATTTTCCCTTATTGCAAAAGGAACCAGACATGGCCTTTCTTGCTCACCCTGTATTTGTAGCATTGATAAGTAACATGTGGCTGGCTCCAAACTGCAGATTTTCTCAGCCATTTAAGAAAACAATGTTAGCAGTTAAGTTTCAAAAGAAGCTATAGGATTGTTCTTCCTTTGCAATTGCTCTTTTGCATACTATATCCCAGGAGTTTTGATTCTATTCTGTCTGAAGCAGTCAGAATTCACTACTGTCTTTCTGATTAATCCATATTGAAAAGAAAAGACAATTTTAAAAAACTTCCATCTGAGAAGAGTTTCTTTATTCATAATCTGTGTCATGCTGTTTAAGCTGTAACTTTTTTCTTTAATGCATTTGGATTATCACTGCTTGGAACATTTATTTCAGGACTGCCCTAGCAGAAAGGAAAAATACTATTTTTAAAACTTGAGACTGAGTAAGAGGAACCTAGAATCAAAATCCACTGTCTTGTGTAATTGTTTAAACCTGCTGCATAGTTTGAAGGTGTGAACTGAGAGGTCTTCTCCATAAAATGTAGCTGGGGCTTCATCTTCTAAGACAAGGTATGCCTGAGGGAAAGGCAAGACTGAAGATCAAAAACCTGGGGGGTTTTAGGAGCTTATTTGATAAGTCCAATCTGGTGTAACCCATTATAACAATGGGAGAACATGGTTAAATGACTGCCTTTTTAGTTCCTTCTTTAAGGAACAGTCTAAAAGAAAACTGTACAAAAATACAGTAAAATGGGAAGATAAATCTAAACCTGTTCAAATTTATCACCTGAATTTATTTAACCATATTAAATGGCTGGGGGTAATAAAGCTAGCCTCTGTTTCAGAAAGAGCTTGGGTGTTTCATGTTTTCTTAAAGAAAAATAAAATTCAGTGTTGGCTTTTAGCTGTTGGGCAAGCTGCATTCCCTTCAGCTTCTGATATCCCACGTGGTTTGTGTGAGGAAAGCTCAGATCTTGAGCTGTTAAAACATTCAGGGAACCTGTTGGAGCCATTCTCTGAAACCATCTCACAAATTCAGCAAGCTTGTAAAGTTGATTTTATTTTTTTAATGCCTTTCTGTGCTATGAAGCACAATTCTGTTGCCCCAGTTAGCATTACTCATTTTTGTGGAATCAGACTATTCTGAGCTGGAAAGGACCCATAAAGATCATTTAGTCCAGCTCTTAACCCTGTGCAGGACACCGCAGGAATCACACCATGTGCCTGAGAGTGAGGCTTGATGCTATGACTGTCTCCCTGGAGATGCTGTTCCAGAGCCAAAGCATCCTCTGGGTGAAAACCCTTTTTCTGATATCTAAACTAAATCTCCCCTGCATCATCTGCATACCATTACCTGTAGCTCTATCACTACCCACAAGAGTAAAGAGAGAGTGCCTGCCCCTCTGCAACCCCTCACGAGGATGAGGATGTTGAAGGCAGCAATGATGTCTCCCCTCAGACTCCTCCAGGCTGAATAAAACAAGTGACCTCAGATGCTCTTCACAAGGCTTCCCCTCCAGACCCTTCATGTTCATAGCCCTCCTCTGGATCTTTTCTAATAGCATAATATTGTTTCTGTACTGTGATGCCCAAAACTGCACCTGCTACTAGAAATAAGACTTAATCCCCTAACCTGTAGTACTGAGGAAGAAGTCAAGGTAGGGCAGAATAGGATAGTTTGACCAAAGTATTTTTGCATATTAACAGTGCAGAGTTGACCAAAATTTGTCTCTAACCTATGTAGTGCCAGTCCTTAGCATCCTATTCCCCTCTGTGTGCACACACACAGTATGGGGGTGTATATCTGTTCTGCAGGATGACTACAGTGGCACTGGTGAAGGTCATGTTCCTAACCAGGCTGCTGTAGTTCTGATGGTTTTGAGTCCCATGGCTTTCTAAGCCAACAAAGAGGCTAGATGATGTTTAAGGGACTATTTTAAGTGTGCTCTTGATTCCTTCCCCCCTACACTCCAGTGCACCTTTCAACACATCTGTCTCCATTTTACTGCCAGCCCTCCTCCTTCCAGTCCAGCAAGGAGGAATTATAATGAACGCTGGCTTGAAATCCTTTTAAGGACCACCTGTACTAGTCTTGAGCAAGAGAAACTAGTAAGTGTTTACTCCTGGATATATAGTGTTTCATGCAAATGTGGAAAGATTTTCTGTCTTCTTTCAGTTGTTAGCCCTGACAGAACCATCCTTTAGCATCCCAGAGGCCTAGGGACCTTCCTGTTAAATGGCTTTATTGTCTCCCCTGAGCCTCATGGTCAAGGTGAACTTTTGTTTTGGTCAGTTCTTTTTAATTGGAGCCACTTAAGTAGCCCAGGTGGAACTCTTCAAATGTCAGTGACTCTAGATAATCCTGCCAGCATGAATGACGAAGTAGAATATATGATACAAGTGTATTTCTACCTTAAATGCCTGTTTCCAGTAAATATTTATTAAAGAAGTTGGTCTTGTAGTCTGATAACAAAACCAAAATTAAACACAGAGTTGGGCTCTTGCACATTTCATAAAGTCATGTAATCTGATACCTCACTCTCTGCAGTGGATCAATTTTAAGCTTATTTTATTCTAGTATAAGAAGTTTTTCGATGAAGATAAGTCTGAGTCTGATTTAATCTTCTCACTAAATATTTGTAGTTGTAGATAATATGTTTGTACTGCATCTGCACTCTGAGTCTTTCTCATTCAGATTGGGAAAAAGATAACTACATTCATTGTGAAGATGGCTGTGTGTTTCTTGAGTCCTTCATTTGGACTTTTTCTTTCCTGTCGAGCTTAAACTTTCTGGAACTCTATTCTTGTTTGCTTGACTAGTCTCAACCCTGTCCTGTACTGGACATGACAACAGTGTTGTATCTCCACCTCTCCAGCTTTCCCTGCTAGTGGTAGTGCTCATGTTTAACTGTTCACTGTGACCAGTTGTATCAAAGTGCTGGAGCTCTGCCCAGATACTCATAAACAGATGAAATACAATGTGAGATACATATTGTGCAAGTTAAAGTAACTGAAGAGAATATAAAAAAAGCCAGAGGGAAATCCTGTTCAACATTTCTACAGTTTTTACCTTTTTCCTGGAAAAGCACTTACTTTGTGTGTATCTCCTGTTGCTTTATTACACGAGTTGTGTGGTTGTTGATGGTGTTTTAAATTATTTTAAAAACACCATAATTATCAAGGTAGATTGCAATTACAAAGAACCCGGTTCCCTTTCCTCAGCACTAACCTGATGATTGTCTAGTCTCAAAAGAGCCAAAACCAAAATTTCTTTAGCATGATCAGACTAAGCTTGAGCACTTACAATGTTTCTATCACTGTGATGGAAAGCTGGAGAAGAGCTTAGTAGTTGAGGATGAGGAAGGTTTTAAAATGGAAGAAATGGCATCTCTGGCAGTGTTCAAGGTCAGGCTGGACGGACCCTGTGCAACCTGGTTGCCCTTCACAGGGTGACATACCTGCCTATGGCAGGGGGGTTGGAACTAGGTGATCTTTAAGGTCCCTTCCAACCCAAAACATTCTATGCTCCTCTGAATAGGAGAGGAGGAAATCACTCACTCTAGGATTCTTTCAGAAATGCTTCTCTTCTATGATCAGTAATAGTGAGAAAGCCTTATTCAAAATCATGCAGCCGTTTAAAATGTGAATAAGGCACTTGAAGTGAAGATCTTGCTTTCTCAGGTGTGCTGCTAATCCTGGGGTTTGTGCAGTATTTCTGTAAATATTACTTCTCTCATGGATGTAGGAAAAAGGCATTCAGGTTTTCCTAGCCAGTGTGTCTTTTGAAGGCATTATTCTTAATTACATTAAAATCCTGGATTGTTGGTGCTGCTTTTTTTTTTTCCCCCATCAGTGCCTGGAACATGTTCAAGAGTGTTGGATTGCTTTGCACTTTCCCATTCCGATGCCCCTCTCTTGGAAACAGTTTGCTGGCAGCAGATAAGTTTCTGTATCTCATTCCCTGTCAAATTCCCCGCTCCATGTGATAAAGCAGTTTCAGGCAAGGCAGGAGCAGGAAGAGGACAGCATTCATTTGAAGTCTTTGATTGCAGCAAGGGTCAGAGGAGCATGGTGGGAATCCCCAGAAGGAATTGTAGGGAGTGGATGCTGCTGCGCATGGGAGAGAAGCAAAGAAGCTCTGAAGTTCACTAAACACAACTTGTCCTTTTTCAGTTGACACAAGCAAGCTGTTAAAGTTAGTAGTACAGATTGTGTTATCAAACCCTGTTAAAACTAAACTTAAAAAAAAAAACAACTAAAAAAGAATCAGCTCTGCAAAAATAGTTGATGTAATTATTCAGTTGCTTGTGACACAGTGATCAGATTTTCAGCTCTTTTTATGTGATGCTGGAATTAAAGCTGAAAATGCTGATTCAATATTCCAGACAGGCATATTTTAAAACAGTAAGCTTATAACTACAAGAGAACAGCTCTAGCTTAAATAGTTTCCAAAAGGACTAACTCTATTTTTCTAGAATTAGAACTATTAACAAAATGGGTTTAAATGTGTCATCCTATCTCTACCATGTTGTACTTTTTTTTTAAGTGTTCCTTAGCTTAGTAGTAAGCCTGTCCCTGAAGGATTAAAAATGCTGAATCTTTGTGAACTTTAAAAAACGTAGCTGGATGTGTATCAGCTCATCACTGTGACCTTACAGTGGAGATTCTTGGGTTTTTTGTCTAACCTAGTCTGGTTTGGCTTTATTTATAAGCTGAGTGGACTGTGTGAGAAATAAATATTCAAAAAACTTTTCCCAAAGTAGTTATAAGCCTTAAAACTCTCTCCCACTCTACTGATTTAATAATTTCAACAGCCTATGCTTTTAGGATTTTTTCCCCTTTCACTCACTGAACAGAAGTCATTACTGACAACCTTCTTAGCAAACAAAGTCCATTTAATAAACATACAGCTTTTTGTTTCCCTTCTGCTGAAGCTGGATTTACTTCTTAACAGCTCAGTTGTAGTAGCATGAGGGTTTTCTCTGCTAATGACTCTTCATAGAAAAGAATCTGTTAAATGTGGAACTAGTGTTAAGATTTGGCTTAGTTGTGTACCTTGGCATGTCAAGGTAAAACCATGTTGGGCAAGTTATTTGCAGCTGGCACTGTCGTAACTCTGTTCCTTTTAAAGGGCTTATGCTATTAACCGAGACTTTCCAACACTACAGTCTTTGCTGGCTATCAGCATAGAGTGCTAGGAAACAAGATGTGTTTTCCTCTTTAGGCTGGGGAGAGAGTTGGCTAAAGGAGGGTGGGGGTAAAAAAAGGCTTTAACATAGTGTGTTTGATTTCTTCATGCTCTGTATTTGGGAACTGTTTGCAGTAGTTAATGGTTGTTGCTGTTGCAGACATCTACGCTTTTACTGTAGAAGTATGTAGAGTTTCATGTCAAATGGTTCACTTTGAAGCTTATTTATACAGGTAGTTGGAGTAACCTATAATTAGTTCTTTAAAAGTTCTATTTACCTATGTTTCTGCATTAACACTAATGCAGTTACACAAGTCAGTGAGCGACAATTGTTAAATGCGTTTATTCTGAGCTCACAATCTTTAATTGTAGGAATGGCAACAGACCATTTATACTTAGCATAGGCTGTAAATTAAGACTGAGTTAATTCTTCTGATAAACTAATGCAGTTAAGTCCCCAAGTATTTCAAGTTAACAAATGAAACAAACCCCTTTGTTTTCATCCTGTTTGCAATCTTGGAATATGTGGTCCTTAAAAAATAATTGTGAAGCAACTGGTATTATGAAACATTGCTGCTCAACAGTTCCTATTCTGGTTATAATACATTGAACAAATTGCTTTGTTTGGAATAGTAACTTGATACCATATGATATGGAAGGAGGTAATTTCATGAGTGTTCATTGGAGGAAGCCTGTTCGTACCAGTCTCAAGCTTGTAAAAGGCAGTGATGACAGACAAGTGTCAGTGTTGCTTTGAGTACATCAGTATATGAGGTCTGGGATAGCAAAGCTGGTTCTCACCTGACTCCCAGTAAGTATGTTTGAACTGAAAGCTCTCTGGTAACAGCTGAGCTGGGGAACTGAATGCTGCAGTTTTCATGCCAGCCTTCTGCTTTTGCTAGTTATAAAAGTGAGAGTACTTCATAAGAGGTTGAAACTTGCAGGTATTAAAGCAGCTCTTTAAAATCTGTGAAGTAGAAGTTGGATAAAATACATACCATCTATCAAAGGCTTCTAACTTTTCTTTGTTGCTACTTTTAAGAGGTAAGGAGAGTCTTATAGCAGAGTTAGGGAACCTCTTAGAAACAAGGAGACATCTGTCAGAAGTTCTTTTCTGCAAAGAAAATAGAAGGGGGGGAACCCTCTTGCAAATTATATTTTAAAGTATAATGAGTCTGGCCAAAAATATTCTGAGAAACAATTTCCTAAAGATGGCAGTCTACATTAAGTCATTTCAGTTGGATCATTTCAAGTACATCAGAAATAGATGCCAGACAGACTGGAGAGCTGATGGATGACTGAAGTGTAAAAGAGGTGCTTGGTGAAGATAAGGCACAGAATGAAAGCTAGATAATTTGTATCTGAATCGACTCTCCTGAGAGATTTTACTGCAGGAAATTTAGGTGATATTTTGACAATTGGTCTTAAATCGAAATGTTGGTAGAAAAGGTTTTTAGAACCTAAAAAAAAGTGGCAAGTTTCCAGGAGTAGATAACATTTGCCCAAGAGATCTTAAGGTAACTGCATGTGACAATATTGATCTGGCAACTCATCTGTTACTTGAAATTGTTGCAGGATCAGAGGCAGAGAAATAAGCAAATGCAATTTCAGTGTGTTAAAAGTATTCCAGAAATAGTGTACCACAGAGCAACAGATCTTTACAGGCAAGTTGGTATGTTTCATTAGGAATAAAGACCACAGAACTGGTAAACATCTGGGCATATATCACTTTTCTTATAATTTGAGAAAAGTGTACATGTACATTTCAAGTAGATGTTCTATAGCCTTATGATGGGACAAGCAGTTAGTTGGGGTCGCTTTCCTCTCCTTCAGCTTGCAGAATTGAAGTATCAGTGGTGTCAAATGAAAAAAAAAACCCAAAACCCAGTCTTCTGCTTTGTAATCCCATAACTTTGGGAAGAATATACTTTGTTAGTAACCAGGAACAGTGTACTATACAGAAAGTGTAACTTTTAAAGTTAGATGGATGTTCAATAAATAATTGAATTATAAGGAATAGTCGACTGAAATTAACTATATGGTGTCAAGCATACTAAATGACCTGTATGTAGTCAAAATATGTGACTGCAGATGTACATTGATTTAGATGTGAATGTTCAGTTTTGGTCAAGTTTTGACCACAAGGTGTAGGTGAAGCTTAGTTTGTGGTTACTGTGGCATGGTCGGTAAGTATGCTTCTATGAAATCCACCAAGTCTGAATTTTCTCCTGTCTTTGTATGAGATTTATACACATCAAACTGGATGCATGTGACCTTTTTACAGTGCTGATAACACACCTCTTGGTAAGAGCATACAAATGAGTAAGGTGTAGTGTTGTCCTGTCATCAGATACAGGGATTTTGGGGGAAAAAGATTTGGACAAATAGTGATTTCATGCAAGTTATTCCATTGGTTACGGCCTCTTTAAGGTATCTAACTTTGCATGTAGACCAAATACATTATAAAGTTTGCATTGGAATTTAACTTTTTTTCCTGCTAGCTCATAAGTGCATGAAATCATGAACTGAAGTTACTCATTTTGTTCTAGAGAGACTTTAATTAGACAATACATTAAAATGTTACTTGAGTATCTTAGACAAAAAAGCTTGTGCTCTAGAACCTGATGAATGCACAAAGGCAAATGTTGAACATGAAGATAATGAGTTTCAGTAATTCATACATATTATGAATGATAAATGAAAACTATTGCTTTAGGAGTTAGGAATTTTCCTTTGACTCTGTGAACTTCTAGACATTGAGCAACTATGTTCCTGATTCAAATTCTAGATAAAGAAAAACTTATATCATCCCAAGTGACTCACAAATTATTTAATGATAAAATGTGAGCACATCTTGATAGTTCAGATAGGTGCTATTTATCCTGAAGTATTTCTGGGCACTGCCAAGCACCTTCTGTATTTCTGTAATTATTCCAATGTATGTAATATGTACTACCTATTCATTCATGTAGGCACTTTCTCAGCATGAGTAAATGCAGCTTCCTCTGATTATGGTTGAATATAAAAATGGAGGATTTTCTAAACTCCTTTTGCATTATTTCAATGTGAAATTCTTTGCTATGTGGCAAGTCAGAGAGCTATGAACCACTTAAAACCTTGCTACTACTCACCCGTAAGTCTATTTTGGGATGAAAGTGGTGCGTAGATTTGGAGCCCTCTCTGCATCTGAGTCTTAGCCTTAGTCACTTAAATTTATCTCCAGCTTGAAGCATCATGCCTAACTTTAAGTGGTAGATCCTTAAAAGCAGAAGAATTGTGGTATTTATTTTTGGGACACATCTTCCATGCTTTTAAGCAATCCATAGATCCTAGATAAGCTTGCTACACAAGGAAGAATTTTCTTTAGAAGAAAAAGTAAAATGAGAAGACTAGTATGAACAGTTGTATTTAGTTAGCTAATTCAAGATTCACCTGAATTATTTTTCTTTGTAGTGCTCAGCTGAGTTTTACTGATGCAGTGAAATTGACTGTCACTTTGACATCTATCAATATTTTCACATTCTTCTGTTAAAATAATGCTGGAAACTGAGCCTGAAAAACAATTTTGAAATCAATAACTACTGTTTTTAATACCCATTCTAATAAGTATGGGAGGAGTGAGAGTAATTTCTAAGCTATGTAATTTAAGGCAGCCACAGCACTGTCACCATCTCCTAATTTGCTGAAATATCTCAAATTTCAAAGTAGGTCTAATAAAGCCTTTAATCTTCCTGGGATTTTTAGATTAAGAACTTCTGTGTTTTGCTGTTTAAGTATAGTTTTTACTTGTGTTGCATAATATTTAGGATAAGTAGCATAGTAGGTAATATATAATATTATTCATATTGCAGCACCTCATGTAAAGAGAACTAACAGTTTTGGAGAGCTGGACTATGTGCCTTGGAGGTCTTGGTGTTGCTCAACGTAGCTGTGGTTGTGCACCCTTGCTTCCGCTTCCTTCCCCTCATGCCTTCTTCCCTAGTGAAAAGCTATATTCATCAAATACATAAAACATTGTGTATGTTTCTAATATGTGACAACATTGGGTTTTGCTGTGGCAAACAGTAAGCATTGTAAGAAATCATCCCCAAAGGACTTGCCTGATGTTGAGCAGCTACAAGTAAAATTACAGGAAGAATGATGAGTGCTATTCTTGCTTTCAAGCAACAGTGGAACTATTCCTGCAACAATATTGTGAGATTACTTGCACTCCAAAGCCTGCTATACTCTGGATTTTTTTTAAAAAAATAATTATACTGCTTCTGTTTGCCCATTACTGAGTCACTGGTTCCAAGGCAGTGTAAAAAGAGAAGGTATTTTAAGTCATTCATAAAAATTTCTACTTTCCAGTTAGCCATGGGATTTGAATTTACTTTCTTTGGGAAACTGTAAATTACTTAGTCCTCTGGTTTTGAATTTTCTTAGTGATAACACTTCATGCTTGTCTAGTGTTTCAGAGATGATACTGTCTTCCAGAAACTGTAGTGATCCATATTTTAAAAAGTAATTTTCAAATATTTCATCAGTCTTGTTTGCTAAAAGAATATTGTTCTCATGTTTCAGTTTTGTGTGGACACAATCTTATTTCTGCAGTGTTTTTCTTTCCACATGCAGGCTTAGCCTATAGTTTTAGCAGAATCAATTTATTCAGTGAAATATGCAAGGTGGTACTTCAGTGTGCCTTTCTATAAAGAGAATAGTCCTTTGGTTGCTTCTTACCTTAGATGCTTGTCTTGAAACTTCTCAGGTGCAAATAGTTTCTTGTTAGTGTTGTTTTTCTGAATACCTGCGCAGTTTGAGATGTTGCCACTGCTTGAGTGGTGCAGCAAATTAAAACATAACCTGCTGTTACTAAACATCAAAGGAGCTGTTTTTAACTGGTAGTGTTGGAACTAAAGAAAAATTGCCAGTAATGTGTTAGTCTTGCTGTGTGTGGCTTTACTCAGCAATAAGGAATCCATATGGATAACCTGGAATTTTTAAATGGGGTCTGACTTGGGTTAAGGGAGGAAAAAATGCTTATTTTTGGTTTTTGAATACGCTAGAGGAAAAAGATAAGCTGTGCATCTAGCCTGCTGAGTTTATTCCAGAGTGGGATGGAATTTCCAGGGGCTCAGCAGGGTGGGGTTTGTAGCTGTTACCCAGAGCGTTCTCCTCTTATATATTCTGTGCTTTTTCTGAAATCCCAAGGAGACAGCATAAGGAGATTTCAATCATAGGAAAGACTCTTAAAGAGCTGGATTCTGCCTTAAATTTTGGAACTTCAGGGCCACAAGCATTGGTAAGATTATTTATGCATTGGTAAGATTACTTATTGGTAGGCAATAATTACCAGTAATTAGTAATTACTTACTGGTAAGTCTTACTGTAGTATAGATGGAACCAACCCTCTAGCAACTTCATTGTAAAAGCGCTGATGGCAAGTAAAAGTAATGGCTTTTGTGAAGTGCCCCCAAATCTACCTGTTTGACATCAGTCAACCTGAAAACATCTTGGCAGAGCTTATACAGACACGTGGGCTTCTAAGGTGTAACATCTCTTCTCTTGCTAGTAAGTGACAGTCATGTCCATCCTGTGTACTGAGCCGGCAGTTGCCCATCCCTCCTTCCTCCCTCATTCCTCCCTTTCTCCAGATAACTGTATCCTCGTAACACAGATATGCAGTGCTCTGGTCTGGATTTCATTTCTTCTTCAGCTCCGTGTGATCTTGCGCACATTCCTAACACGTTACCAACAGCCCACATCTCTGAAAGCACTGGATCAGCTTTCAGTGGCAAAAGCTCAGAGAGGAAACAGGCCAGTTCCTCTGTGCACAAACAGCTGGGCAGTTGTGGATGGAATTAATTGCTGATACACACTGGCTGTGTTTTTCTTCTCGTCATTTCCTTTGCAGCTGTGAAAAGCAAGTTTTTTAAGCTTTGAAAACAGTGCAGACCTTCTCAGCGGTAGGGATACAAAAGTACTGAAATACATATATTTATTTGCATAAATAATTTGCATTCAAAATGAAGCCTCTCCTAAGCTGTAACAACTGGCACCAACATTGGTATTCAAATTGCAACTGCACCTTCCAAAAGTAATTTCTGACTTTGGATTTCAAGCTTGAAAAAATGTTAGGGGAGATTGGGCTTTCTGAATGCAACAACCAGCATTTTCTGAAAATAGGAGTCTGAAGTTGAGTGTTGAAAGTAATCCATTTTGAAAATGGTTGTCTTCCATATGTGGTCTTGGAGCTATTATTTCCAGCAGACTGCTGTTGCTTTAGCCAAATGTGAAATAGTCAAGCTGCTGAAGTCTTATTCCAGGCCAGCAGTTATGGGAAATTTATCATGGGGTTGGAAAATACACGTTATCAACAGGGTTGCATGTCTGCCTTGAGGCTTCACCCAGCCCATAACAATGCAAAAACAAACCACCCATCACAAATCAAAAAATGCTGTCAAAAGTAGATTCTGAGCACTCATGGTGTCAGAAGCTGCAGCATGCTGCGTTTAGCTGTAAAATCGGTGGAAAAATGTGTAGTATCTATTGTTGAAGATAAGATTTTGTTAACTTCCACCCTGTAAGTCCACAGACTTTTTTTAGCTTGTTTAAGAAACTGTTCTTTCTGCAGTTTTTAATAGAATTGTTACACCTCCCCTATCAGCAGCTGCATGCATATTACTTGGGAATATATATAAGCTCTTTTGCCAAACTAACTACAACTATCCCAGGGATTTTATTGATACACAGGAATTGCACATTGTGTAAATATAAGTTGTCTGTCTGATATGTAGAATTGATTTTTTTATATAAACAAAAGCTAGAGAAAGTTTTTGTTGTTTTAAGACCTGGTCCTAATAAATAAATGTAGTACAGATATGCTGAAAATGTCCCCAACAGCTTGTGTTGTGCAATTTCTACCGCAACATGAGTACTTCCACTGAAACCAGGGCAATTATTTGTGGTAAGAAATGCTGTCCAGAGCGAGGAAGGGTTGACAAACCAAGATCTTAAAAGTTACGCATCTCTGGAGAGGAGCCAGGCTTTCAGTCACAGCACCTGTATCACCCCAACTCCTGTAAAGGCTGCTGCAGAGATCTGTGTGACTGTGCTTGCAGCAAATATGAAGGAGTGCATTGCAGTTTAGCCTGTCATGCAAGGGATTTTGGCTGTAAACTTGCATCTGTCATGACAAATAGCATGCGTGTCAACACCGAACCAAACCTGGCTCACATGGCATGCAGTTAAGTTCAGTTGTAGTAATTCTATTGTAAATCTGAGCCAGATAATCAATCAGACTTGAACTGTGGCTGTGACTTCAAAGAATAAAGGCTGCCTCCTTCAAAGGCTACTAGTTTTTATAGCTATACAAAAGTTAAGTATTACATAAACTGTATGTTATACATATATATGCATATGCATGTTCATATTTTCTTTTAAATATACACATATCGTAGGCACCCTGTCCTGTGCATGTCACACAAAGTACTTTTTTGGCAGGTAAAAGAAGTTATGGAATCAATTAAAATTCTTGTGCAACAGTGGATTACTTATTTGTTTGGAAGAGCGGGTGGTGTTTGGGAGAGGGGGGAAAAGGGCAGATCTATGCTTTAAAACCAAAGTGTAAAAGCTTTCTGAAGTTTTACCAGAAGGTCTTTTTGTCAATTTGTGTTTTGAGAAAGGTCTGAATATCAGGAGTACTGTTCTGGGGTTTGTACTCTGGTAGCTTATTAGTTACTTTTTAAGAAATGATAGATCTGCAGTTGTTTTTTAGGGCCAATAACCAGCTATGTACACTTCAAGGCACTAAACCACATGAGAACATCTTGATTGCCCTGTAATGCAAGAAGTTACTGAAGTTTAGAAACCGATGGCTTTCTGCTCTAGTGTCATGTTATTTGCTAATTACTTTTAATTTGTGCCTGTCCAATTGAGAGATTAAAAGTGGCAAAAAACCTAACAGTTTTCAAGAACTGATACAGTAAGTGGGCAGCTTAATTTCATCCAGCAGACAATATCTTGATTCAGAGTCTGTAGCTGCATTTTCCTTTGGGTTACGTGACAGGTTGGTGGCTGATTTGCTTTGCAAACCTGTAAATGAGTTTGTTAGTCTTGTAGCTGTGGTTTCTTCCTCCACCCTTTTCTTATGAACAAACTTGGAAAATATTTAGGTTGAGATTTCTCTGGACTCGCTACATCTTTATGCTGTTTCAGCAATGGTCTTTGTATATATGTACTTCTAAAACAATCAGGAGGTGTGGTGCAGTGTGCTTCCTTGGAGGGAGGGACGCTGTTAAAGATTACTAATTCTGTGAGAAGAGTCAAGGCTGTGAAATGCTAATACTGGAAGAGGGGTCTGTGGCTTTGAGTCTTAACTCCCTTGACTTTTGCCAATGATTTAGAGCGGAGAAGTGTTTAGTCAGTTATGGTGGAACATCAAAAAGATTTTAATCTAACAACTACATAGCTCGACATCCTAAAGTTCAGTGTCTTAATCAGCCACCTGACTTGCTACATGAAGTAGTTACATGCAATTAATGTTTCATCTTGTTCTGCATGTGACTTACAAGCCTTACTTGACTAATCTGGCAGGAGTCATGCTCGAGACATCGTTGCATGAACTTTGTGTAAGAGTGGGTTCATTCAATAAAAAAAGGGGCATTTAAAGAGCCTTTTATTTCTGTCATAAAGATGCTTTGTGCTGTTGCTGTTGTGCATTTGACAGAATGGTTGGGCATGGATGCTGCAGAAAGTTGGCTTGGTTTTTGATTGTTTTCGATTTCAGATTTGCGTGACTTTTATCATCAGTGTTGTGACATGTCCGGTGAGTTACAATTTCTGTTTGGGGTTTGCCAGTGTGGTTCATGTCTGTAATACATAAATCAGTTACTCTACTTGCCTCAGTTATTCTGCATTTTTTCTTTTCTTTTTTTTTTTTTCCAAAATATGCGATCTGACTCTGTGTTCACTTGAGTTGAGGAAACTGCCAGCCTCAGTAGGGCTGGGCTCAGTTTTGAATATGCAGCTAAAGTGAGCACAGCTACATTGGGCTCATTCTGTTGTGGTGCAGGACCATGATTTACTGTACTGGCTTTTGAGGTTTTAATTTTAACTCTATGAAATAAAGTATATTTGGTTTCACTTTGTGGTTGGGTTCGGATTTTTTTTTTCTTAAAGCTGAGCAGAAATAGGTAAGTAATCTTGACTTCATTTTGGAGAGGAAAAAAATAACAACCCCTTTTTAACATGTGGCTCTAAAATATACCACATCACCAGTCATACAATTACAGCAATTGTTGTACTGTAGTTCCCTACCTCAGGTTTTTGTATCAAAACAGTTCAGCTTCTGTGAGTATGTGTGCTAATGGACTTTTATTGTGTGTATAAGTAGTAGCAGACTAGATATTCTCCTGTATTAGTCATTGCAGTGGGAGATAATAGAAAATTCTGCTCTCATGCAAACCTATAGCAGAACCCATGAAGCAGCCTTCATTAATGTATACTATAATGACATTGAATGTCTTAGATTACATCAGATTCTTATGATAAACTCATGACCACCTATTTTTAAATTGCCTATGAAATTCAATTTTCTGGTGTCCAAAAATAACCTACCCCCCAAAAAAAAGGCAAAGCAAAATATGTAAACTGGAACTGGGGAGAAAAGATAAGGAAAAAGCTTCTAAGTTTTAGTTTGTTAATCACACTTTCAGGATCTGGCATTAAAGCTTTTCTTAGATGCAATTTTGAAATGTGCAGTATTGTTCCCAATGTTTTGGGAGGGCAAGCAGAGCTTAGCCTAGGAGTCAGATAGTCAGTTCTGGCATTAGTTTTTTTGCATTATTTCCACATTCCGGCACTCCATTCCATTTCATTGCCTTGCTGAGCACTGAAAGGGACATAAATTGACATAACTGGAATTTTCTGACTGGTACAAGGGAAACAGCCTGAAAGATAAACTTTAACCTATCATCCTGTAAACAAATTTGCATTGTTAGAGAAGTAAGCATTTATATACTGTGGAGTCAAGAATAGTATGCAAGGGACAATGCATTAAGATAATGTGCATATTTGAACTTATGTTTTTCAACCTAAAAATAGGAGCCTAAGCATCCCACTATCTGATTTGCTTTTTCCATAATTTTGTTGTAAGACAAGTTCAGAATATTTTTGCTGGCCTAAAGCAAGGAATTTCTAACTGATAAAAGTTGAACAAATCAATAGGAAAATTATGAAAGAATTTAGGCTGTTACTGTAGGTCTGAGATGCTAACTTCTCTTAGTAGTCTATCTGTCTCTTCAGCATGCCACAGTTCAGTTATGCAACCTTGGGAAATTTCTCTCCCACTGAATGCACTCGCCCTTTATTATGGCTAATGGGAGTCACGTGTTTTTGTCAGTGGGGAAGCAGACCCTTACAAATCTTTCTGGTAGATTTGGTGGAAACAGAACTCGCGTTCATTATCGCTGTGTTCTGGGCAGTCAGATGTCTCGTTAGTGGGACATTAATGATGTTCAGTGCATTTCTTTATTGGACAAGAGGATGTGATGAAAATAAAATGTGTGACAACTCAATCTTATTTCCTTTATTGTTGGATTAATTTCTGTCCGTGTCTTTTTCCCATCCCCACTTAAACATTACCCATTACCTGGTGGGTGTGATTGCTGAGGGTGCTCCAGCCCTGCTGTCAGACCACTCTGCCCTGAGCCCATGCCATGGCTCCCCTCTCCTGGAATCCTACTGCAGCTCAGTAGCAACTATCATATTTTCAGTTCTTCTACAACTTACGACAGTGAGCAGATCATAAACATTAAGATAGGAGCCAAAGTTTAGTGGTGGCATTGTCCATGTACTAACTTTATAGTGACAGCCACGTGCAGAAGGAGTAAACAGTTTTGCATAGATCTGCGGGGATGGGCCTGTGGGTGGTGACGGGCAAGAGCCACACCACCGCTTTGCCGAGCAGATGTTCCTGCAAACTGCCTGCTAACAAAAACAAACCTGCTGTCTCCCTGCCGGGCTGTGGGACAGGCTGGTCCCCCGTGAAGGCTGGCTCTTGGCCAGCGTCCTGCGATGCACAGTGGGAATTTGCTTCCCCTCAGGAAACGTCAGCTTTTGGTGTTTTATCTCACCGAGCCGGCAAGGGAACAATAGGCTGTTAAAGCATTAGAACTCCACCAGCTATGAATGACCCTGTCCTTACTTCCTTTGTCCAGGTGACACTAAGAGCTAATCTGGTGGCTGGTGCGCGGACCCAGGCTGATGAAGGGTAGCGAGTGGTGGCCTTGAGGGAGTCTGGAAGGCTGCCCCTGTGAAAGGGACAGAAATTAAATTTGCAATTCAAGAGTGGCAAAGTAAAAGTGTTGTTAGGTTGGGTTTTAGAATTGTAGAATTGTCAGAGTTGGAAGGGACCTTAAAGATCATCTAGTTACAACCCCCCTGCCTGGCAGGGACACCTTCCACTAGGTCAGGTTGCCCAGATCCCAATCCAGCCTTGTCTTAAAAGCTTCCAGTTTTGTTGGTTTGATTTCCGCCCCCCTCCCCCCCCCAACCTTGTACAGAGTGTATCTAAATTCTACAGCTTTTAATAGAAAGTTACTGCATTATTGATTTTTGGTCACTGTGGCCGTAAGAGTGACTGGATTGGAAGTGAAGTGTCCAGTCATAAGCAAAAAGACTTTCTGGTTGTACGTGGAACAGGACAGGCAGGCTTTTGCCTCCAGTGCAGAGTCCTGCAGACCTGATTTTATCTTGAATGCAGCCTCTAGAGCCATTTTCCTTCCCAAAACTGTGCACATCTGTAAGCAATTAGATAAATTATGCCATTGATATCTGGGAAATTAGAGTCAAATTTGTACTAGGAATTTGTTGTTTCGGAGAAATGAAGATATAGGGGAATACTTTAATCTATAAACAAGGCATGCTCCAGCTATGTACTGTGATCTCGGAGGTCTTTTCCAAGCATAATGATTCTATGAATCTTAAATTGCCCTTTTAAGTGCACTTAAGTCACTTTACTGAAAACATTTATTTCAATACTGGAAGAATAGTTAAAGCTTCAGAGTGAAGGTACATTTTGAGGAAAGTCAGATGAGGACACAATATTCAGATGTTTGGCAGTAGGTCCTCAGTTGTAAAGTGGAAACAAGTTTTAGTCCTTCAGCTTTCACTCACAGACATACCTTTAACTATAAAAAAAATCACAAACAAAACCAACCAAACAAAAAATTGCAACCAATCACAAAATAAAAATAAAACAACCCACAAAAAAACCCCTCAGCCCTCCTGATGACATTTCAGGCTGTCTTGGGTAGAGTTTTCCTGCCTCTCTTGCCAGAGAAGGAGCCCATTCAGGACAAGAGTTATTTGTGGATCACTTGATCTTTCCATGATGAGAAACAAGGTGATGCTGAAACTAGTGTTCACTTCTGGACTGGTGTACTTGTTTTGCATCCTGGGAATTTGACATTTTTTCATGTGTTTTTCTCAAAATGTGTAGCAGTGAAGAATTGTGGCATTCCCTGTCTGGGTAGCTGTCTACTCATTATGTAAATGTGTTCCCCAGCACCCTGACTGGAAACCTGCTGGAAGCCTCACTCTGCAGCTCTTGGGTTTTATCTGAGGGTCCAGTACCAGAGCCTTTGCCATCACTAAAACAAAGCTCTCTGTTCAGGAAGAAATATTTGAAAGTTAGGATGTTCATCTTTTTTTAACAGTTGAGGAAAAACAAGCGATGGCAGCAGCTGTGCCACGTGAGAGAGTGTGTCATGAGCCTCCTGGGCAAGGCATAGTGAAGGGCATTATTCTGCTGGAAGGTTGGCACTGACCACGGCCCTCCAGGGTTGCCACAAAAGACTTTCTGTTCAACATCTAATGCAACAAGCACATTCATACATTTGCAGAGGGTTTCCATGGAAACCGTGTAAACTGTGATGCTAGCAGACAGAGGCAAAGGTTATACTATTGTGGAGGCCCTTTTGTATTCCCTTTAAATGTTTCAGAGCAGCTATATTTCTTAACTGATATTCTGAACCTAGGTAACAATTCATTCTCATTTTCTGGCTTGGGCTTTTNTATTGTTATAATGAAGAGGTCAGATTGAAGAGGTGAGATGAGCTGCAAGAATAACAATGAAAATGTGTTTGTGATTTGGGTTTTTTGCATAGGATCACTTGAATGTCATGGTTTGATGTAATTTTACTTTTTTGTTAGTGATAATGATGCAATTGATAATGAAAGAACAGGGCATGAAAGAAAAAAAAATTCAGGCTATTCCACCCCTACTAAGACAACTCCCAGTTCTGTTGAGTGCTTTTACTACTCAGGTAGAACTGGCTCTTTCAGGTCATTGTTCACTGCCACTTGGGAAATGTTGAATGCCCATCTCCAATCAGAAGTATGAACCTATGCTACTTATAGAAACTAGTTTAAACATTGGCTAGACTTTTAGTATGCTTTGACAGTTCATGTTGTCTTTAAACTTAAAACTAAAAATCTACATTTCCAAATATATTTATTGCTTTGTTTGTTCATGTTTCAGGAAGTGCTACCACCATGGGCACAAATGCTGCTTATTAAAAGAAAGAAGCATTGACTCTTCTATATGATTATCCAAGTTCCCTTTTGACTGTTAATGTTTGCAAAATTGTGCTTGTTGCTACATTCAGCTTAATTATCGTGGAAGTTCTTTTAAATTACTCGGCTCATTTCTATGCTGGTGCCTGGACTTATGCTGCATATCAGCAGGTACCTGCTCATTCATCTGCTTTTCTATGAACGAGATCTCACCTGATCTCCCTGTGCATGGATTCACTCTTACAGCTTAACTTTTGAACCTATTGGTTAATTTAAACCAAACATGCTACAAAGGTAGAAAATAATTCTTGCACGTTGTTAAAATTCATATCTTGGAAGAGAGATGTATGATTTTGATGCTGATGTTGAACAGATGTAAAAGTTGCTCATTCCATCTGATCACAGGGCATAAACTTAAAAAAAACAGTCCAGTGTTAAGTATATATAATTAATTGAACTGTGATAAAACTGCAGAACCAAGAGAATTTAAATTTTCAACTTCAAAATTTTTTATACTTTGCAAAAAGTACAAAAACCTCTTAGGGTAGAAGATGTTCCTATCTAATATAGACAAGTAACCTAGAGACAGTAGTTGCATTTCCAAACCCTGTAGTTTTGCAAGCATTCACAGTTGTACTGTCACAATACACGAAGCAGCACTTAATACTTACTTTTTGTGTGTGTCCCATAGAAGGATGAAACACTTGGAGTACATACTGGTTTGGGTAATAGTTTCTAATACAGAATGAAAAGGTAAAATGCACATTAGCTCAGGATAGCTGTTGACTTCTGGGCACCTAGGTGTGCTCATAACCTGCTGTACCATGCCAGGAGGGGCTGGGAAGGGACGAATCTGTTTACTTATTTTTCGTTCTCTGTTTCATGCATCCTGATTTAGATATTTGAATCAAGATTTTTATCCAGTGCCTCATTAATGTGACAGTTAATAACTTCAAAATAATAAACCTATTGGAATACCTTCTTCTATTCTAGTCTCCTAGAAACTACTAGTCTTCTAGTCCAATATCACACAATTACAAACAACTCTGAATATAACATGAAAATGAACACAGGCTGGTGTAACAAAACCCTACCTTCATGTTTCATACAGCATAATTGCACTCTGAGGGACAGAGGTTGTGCACCAGGTAGGAGTGTTATTCATTATAAATTCCAGCTTTCTGAATTTGAAGCCAGAAGCCTTAGTCTCTTCATATAGCACAAAGCTTTGTATGCTTTTCATCACTTCTTCCTGATTGCTTTGCACTACACATTCTAGCCAGTTTTGATAAATTATCTCAGAGAAAGAGAGAGCATAATACTGATGAGGCAGGCAGAAATCAAAATCCCATAGCAATTTGCCAAGAATTAAAAGAAACAATACAAAAAAACCCACAAGTACTCACAAATGACATCTTAAATGCTTGTTCCAATGCAGACTAGAAGCATCACTTGATAAAATTAGAAATGCAGCTATCTCTGCCCAAAATAGTGCAATAAGTTAGCAAGTTAAAACAATAAATCTTAAAAAAAACCCAACCAACCGAACAAAACCCCCTAACTATAAACCAACCAAACAAAAAACCCTCCTACATGCTTCCTAGCTCTTAAAAGCAGCATCCACTGATACTCCTCCAGAAGCCTTTGAAACCAGATTCATCCCTCAGATTTTTATTTTTTTTTTTGCTTTCTGGATTAGGCAATGAGTTCCAAAAAAGATGTGGTTTATCTGCCTCCCAGTGTGGCTAATGCAGAGTTTTGGCTGCCCTGGGTCAGCGTTGTCCTCTGCAGCATTCTAGCATGTCTGTGGAAGCTATCATGAATGAGCTTGTGGCAGGCATCTAGTCAGCTACTGTCCTGTACTTTATTAATAAAGTTTTGTGGCTTTTTTTTGGTATATTCTTTTACTAATACCGAGGTCTGTCGTTCCTTGAAAAATGCTAGGCTTTTACAGATCTTATTTAGAAAACAAAACAAACAAACCACTACTCAACACAAGTGAACAAGATGACTGAAAGCTATGGAAAAGATGTGGTTTTACTTTCACTCCTCAAGCAGATGTAATCTGTATAGCTTCAGATGTTGTTTATATCAGTAATTTTCTTATAGTGTAAACTAAAATACCCTGTTTACCTAGGATGGTTTCAATAAGTTTTTTAAATATTCAAAAATAAGCATCACCCAAGCACAGAAAACAATGTCACTTTTACAGCATCTGTTGATTATTTTTTTTTAAATTGGTTGGGTTTGATTCATAATTATATAATTGAGAGAAGAATTTGGCCCCAAATCTCTCTGAACTCCAGCCCCTGAGTAACATGTCTGCGTTCAATATAAGCATAAGCAGGTTTAATTGTAAACAGGCAAATACCGTTTTCAAGCCAGATTTACAAATGAGCTTTGGAAATTTAAATAAAACAACATTATTTTATTAATTTGTCATAATACATTATATTGAAGTATTTTTATTTAAGACAGGCTCACCTAATATATTTGTCTTCAGAATATTCTTGAAATTGCAGATTAAAAAAAGCAGTAGAAGTCAAAACTGGAAAACTGTTTGGGGAAGGACTCGAGGGAGATTTCATGCTGAATGTGTGGCAGATTGGTTTTGCATTCTGGTATTAGCCATCGCAGATATTTGTGAGTTTCCAGGTTTTTGTGTAGCATGCCAGGACATGTTCTGTAATGCTGGAGTAGTCTTTTATGGAGTGTCTTATTTATATCTGGACTTTTTGGTGCTTATAAGTGATGATGGAGTAAATAATGGCTTCTTTGCACTGGAAAAATGATAGTAATCTAACTATATGAAGTATTTTTATATTCTGCTTTTACCTTAAAAAACCTGCTTTTTCTGCTGAGATGCTGTACCCCTCACTGTGTGTCCTACAAAAGCTGTTGTTAGATCTTCCGCACTTGTTCAGGGATGTGCTGGCTACTGCTACTGTGCTCATCTGCCTGTCTGTTCAATGCTGTGGTCAAGTCCAAAATGATTCTAACTGCAGACTGGCTTACTTGAAATTCAGTTGAGTAATTTTCCATTCCTGAAGGTGTTAGAAGACCTTTGGCTCTCTAAATTTAATTTGCTTTTCTAGTACTGTGAGCAAAAGGTGGCAGAGAATAGGAGGTCAAATGCAGGCCAAGTCATTTGAGATTAATTTACATATTTATATAGGTTAAACTTTGACTGCAAATGGAACTTTGTGTTTTCAAGTTAGGTAGCTGGTTGGGACTTTTAATTATTTTGAAGTAAGCTGAAGATAACATTAACAATGTGCTAAATACAGAAAAAGTGGTGCTGCACCACTGTAAACCCATAAGATTTCCCTGGGAAAGCTGATTAAGTAGCTGCCTTTTAAACTTCCAAGGAGGGTCTGCTTACCCCCTGAGATTCCGTTTGGCCCTTTTTTGCACCATACTTTCCCCTACCTTCCTCAACCAAGTTATTTTTAACTCTGATGTGTCTGTGTGTCCAGTTTACATCTTAGCTTCACAGAGAGGTGTGCTGGCACAGCTAGGGGTAATGGAGAAAAAAAGCAAGATTCTTTGGAGACTGAGTGAGGTAAGAAGAGATTCTGTCAGCATAATTTGGGAGTGGTAATTTACATGGTTTTGTCCCTTATACCATCCTATGGTTGATATAAACTGTTAAAGTCTTACTAGCAGAGCTTTCTCGCTACACCTCAAGTTGTAGCTTGCTTTTTTTGGAGCCCTTACTACAATAAATGTGTAGGGTTTTTTACTTAGTTGCCTGGGCTTTTTCTCCATACTTGTCATTGCCAATCAGTGTCAATGTATCTGCTGCACAATCAGGCCTGGACTTGGCTGGCATCATTTGTCTGAAACTTTCCTTGATCCTTATGATTACTATTTTTAAGTTACAATTGAAAATCTTAAGACAACTGTAACATTCCCACTATGCCTGTTCTTCATATGTGAAATTGGTATATGCAATTTTGTTGTTTTATCTAAAGTATTCTTAATTCTTACTCTGACTATAATAAATCAGCTTTTTTAAAATGCTGTTTTCTCTTTAATGTAAGAATGTATGCACAGGTCAGTAAAATGTTGAAATTCCTTTTTTGAGAAGCCAGCCAATTTATTTTGACATGCTCAGGCCAATATTGATGTGTTAATGTGACCTGTATTATTGCTCCTTATTTAAAATTTATAGTAGAGTGATTCAGAGATCCCAAGATGAACTGTGGGGGGAATCATGCAGGGTGTGGTGCATAATATAAATAAAGATACAATTTGTCCTGAAGACTTTATGATGGAAGGCCTGGAATGATTTCACCTTTTTTTCAAGTCTCCAGTTACAAATGTCCCCACTGAGATTAGCTGCTGGCTGGGTTTCCCATTCCTCGCTTGCAAGTTACTGAGGGTGCTGGGCTGCCACTCTAATATGGTCAGTGCGTGGCAGTGGTCTCAAATGGGTCTACACTGAGCTGTTGGTGGTGATAAAGGTCAGGATTTGGTGTGAAGAGGAGGAACTCCAGGGATTTGGGCTATGATGAAAAGGTTTGGCTGCATTCTGCTGTACATGAGATGGGTTGTTCATGTGAATATTTGTAAAATCTAGCAGTTGCCTTGTGTCTATCACCTGGGTTGCCATTATTGCAACCTCTGACCCTCTGGCAAAACCCAGGAGGCAGCTGCTTTGGCTATGACATTTCGCAGGATAATCAAAGTGCCATAAATCAAGAAGGCTTTTGATGTGCCCTGGGATCAATAAGAGTTTTCCTTGCTGTCTAATGTCACACATTGTACCAGTGACTGAGGAGGGCTTTTGCAGATTCCTGGGGGTAGCCCTTGTTACTCCAAATGGTGCTTTCCAGGTTGGTGTAAATCAATGGGATTAAAAAAAAAAAATGTTTACACAACAAACGTGGTTCTTCTACTTTATAACTCTGTGTAGATCTGCATGAAGAGTGAAATTGTTTCCTCCTATGTCTACACAGTTCAGAGGCAGCCCAAGAAAAATGTCACCAGAGGAAGTCGGACACTTCATATTGTAAGAGAGGGAGAGGAAGAAGAGTAGTGTTGCAAAATGTGAAAGGTTTTGACTGCAGCCAGCTTTCCCAGTTATGTTTTTCTCTCAGACAAGTTCTTAGTTTATATTGGGGAGGAACCTAGGTTTTGTCATTTTTGAAGGATTTAGGGAGACTTTTCAGCCATGTCTTGTCTATGTGTGTGGGTTACGTTTATGTACTTTCACAGCTTAATACGGATAAGCACTAACAGGACATAATCTTTTAATTTAGCTCTGTGTTGTCTACTGACTTGTGAAATATTTTTAGGTAACTTAGCCACAAGTGATTATGTAGATAAGCAGAGCTAAGTCTTTTTAAAAAAATAAAAGGCAGCTTTTAAAAAAGGTAGCTTTTTATTGTCTTAAATTTGTAATATTTTGGAAAATACTACCTTTTTCATTACCAAGATTCCTGATACCTCTGAAACTAGGTGAATTCAAAATACCGTCTTTTTTTTTCCTCATTTGTAATCTATTCTGTCACTTTTTAGCACGAGTTTGAATAGGTTTGTGAGAACTCTAAGTTGGACTTCGGTACTACAGCATTTGAGTTTCATCAGAATCCTTAAAACCAAAAGTGAAAAGCAGTTATTCCAGTTAAAAACTTATATTTGTCTTAGGTCTTTACTTCTGGTTTTATAATAAAACTGAAGTACACATTTGGGGTTAAAGCTCCCTGATTTTTTTGAGGGGTTTCCTGATTCAATTAAACTCAAAACAATCTGATTTTTGCTCTGTAGGTGTAGCTTACTCCTATCCCTTATTGATACTAACTCTGCAGGGTATCAGTTAGTGTCAGGAATGAATAAATACAGGACATTCATCCCTAGTAAGAGCTGACATCACTGATGGATTTTTTGAAATATGTAATATTGCTAATAATATTTATTACTTTTGTTCCAGGCATCCAAATGGGTTTGATATGAGTGAGCAAAGGCCTGGGCGGGGGAGGTAGGGTAACAATACAGGGTCAGCAAGAGCTGAAATGCACTGCCAGTCTGGAAGAGCCTGTCAGGGCAGTGGTGACCCAGGAGCCAGCTCTCTGAAGCAGACTGTGCTGCTGGAAGCTGCTGAGGAGTGCCTGGTTCTTCCTGTGGTACCATGCATGGCTTGCTGGCATGCTGGAGTTACATGTGTTTGTGTCCTTTCATCAGCTAGAACTACTGGTTAGAGATGATTGTAATAGGTATGTTCTTAATATACTTTTAAAAGTTGTTAAATTTGGACACATAACTTATTCTCTATAATGTTTAAGCTTCAAGGGGACACTGGGAAAGAACCAGTGCTTTTATCTTCATTTGGTTTTGCTAAAAGAAATCACTTCCAGAGGAGACTTGATTGAATTCTTGCAGGTTGAGTGCTCCTGCTGCCCATGATCTGGCTGAGGGTGGTCGTGAGTGAATGCTGTGCCCAAAGCACTGGTGGCCATCGCTGTGCTGGCTGGCTCCTCTGCCAGTAGTCTTCTGCATTCAGATCCTTCTCCTCTGTAGAAGCCTTATATTTTGTAAGGCAATATTCAGAAAGCTTGCAACTTGAAAGTTCACAGAAGTTCATGCTGCTCTGGTCCTTACCAAATCCTCTGGTGGAGCAGTGAATGTGGGAGGGGGTTTCTGCAAGTGGCAGATGAATTTTGACCCTGGGGCAAAGTAGGTATGAGCATAAAAATGTTAAAGGTGGGGAGAAGTAGCTTCATTACCACTGTTGTCATTCAATGCATCTGTGCTTTATTAGAGCAGCTTTTTGCACGTGCCATAGGGGAGAGGTTTCATTTTCTCTGGCAGCTCCTGTACCTCTCCTTGGCTTTCTGCTATGGAGAGGACACTTTTCATGGGCAGCAGTCTTGTCTTTGGATAGAAACAAGTTATTTAAGCTTGATGTTCAGATATATTTGGTGATCTCATATCCTGTGCATGAAATTTAATTTAATGCTGCTATAGAAAAATAGCTTAAATCAAGAGAAACTTACTTTCTCATCACAGAAGTCATTGTGCTTTTTTTGGACTTCAGTATAACATAAAAAAATGAAAGAAAACCAGAGAACAAGTGGTTCTGAGGTCAGATTGACATGCTTTTCAAGCCTAGTGAGTACAGAAACTATTTACAGTTTAACAATTTATCAGCTCTTCTGGTTTTTTTACTTTATTTAAGGAGGCAATTTTTTTTCCTTTTAAATTGCTTTGGAAATAGTCCTTGTCCATGGACGTCACACCATTTCATAAGACCCTGTGTTCCCAAGCAGAGATGACAGCTCTCAGCACTCCAAAAGGTAGCTTAATGTTGTTTCAAAATATAGGAACACGCATATGTAAATAAAACTTAGGTGTAAGTAAACTATAACTCAGCTTTCAAACTGTTTCTGGTAAATTACAGTGAAGTAGGTAGTTTTACTAAACATAACAAATAAATATAAAGGTAATATAACTACCAAAGAGAAAACTTTCTTTTCAAGAAGTTCAGGGAAAAAGGATAGGGGAAAAAATGCAGCATATTTGTAGGTATTTGAGCTTCTTTTAAAGCAAGATTTAGTGACACAATCTATTGTGTCTGTTTAGAGTTACAAACTAGTAGTTCTTATTTGCTTATATCAAACAGTTATATGTAACTGATGTGGCAAACTGTGTCCAACAGTAGAGGAGCATTTATAGTGAATAACCAATGTAACATGAATCCCCCTTTACTACTGATGTCTCAGTGCTTTCTTGTGGTGCAGCTGCCTCCTTCCAGGTGTGATGCAGGAGTATCTGTGTGCATCATTTCACCAACAAACTTGGAATTCCTCCTCAGTTGCTTCTCTGTAACCAGTTTACTTATGTGACTGGGTTTGTTCTGACTTGAATGCTTTGTGTAAAGAACAGTCTAATCTCAATGTTCTTATTGGCTGCACAACTCTAACAGTTTGCTAATAAAACAAGAAAGTATCATTTTATGGAACAAATCAAGGAAAACCCTGTGCTGCTGACTGCTCGAGGGTCATGCTATACGGTGATGGAAACAAGCCAGTTACATACAGCTTTTCCTTAACACCACAGGTTCAGTCCTGTGGGAGATGGACCTTGTATCTGAACTCTAGAGGCTTTCTTACTGAGAGTGCTTGCTTTTATCTTTTATCATACTGTTATCCCAAAAAAGATAAATGGATATCTCTCTCTTAAGAGGATTTCTCTCCATCGTTTAAAAACTGTCATGCAGCAGTGAAGAAACACCAGAATGTGAATGATTGAAGTAGTTTGGGTCTGCAGAGTTAAGCATACAAGCTTACTTATGAGACACAACACATGCAAGCAACATTAATGAACGTGTGTTAGAGTATACTGGCTACATCAAACCATCGTCCTAGGCTTGGGGTGGTTTCCCCCCAACCCCTATTGCTTGTGCTGCAAAATATTGGCAGGCTGGCCTGCAAATGTGGAGGTGCAGACTGCACCCTGCTACAGGCTGGACTGCATTATAAGGAGTCTTCCTGAAGAGAGAGAAATTGTCATACTTTCAGTTAAAGGTAAATATGTAGCGCCGATATTCTGGGTGGCTGTCAGCACCCACTGTTATCTCACTTTCTGATGGCATAGAGTAGCTGGCTCAGTTCAAGTTTACACTGTGTGAGTTGCACAGACTGAATATTTATGTTGACTTTAATATTGCAGTATATAATTAGGAAAAATAATGCTTTAGATTTAATACAAACAGAAAACTAAGGTTCAAATACATCAACTTCTTTCTTAGAAAATATATAGTGCTGCCATATAGTCTCTTTAATGTGGTGTCTGAAAGGAGATGATGGTTATTTTATTAGCTTACTCTGTTTAAAAGCAGAAGGACCTACATACATAGTGCTCAGTTAGAATATTTGATTTATAACCAGTTTGGGCTGCAGCAAGTTCTTTATGGCTACATTGCTGCTCGAAGAAGTGGTATTAGACACCCCTGCATCATCACCATCTTTGTTTCAGCACAAATGTTTGTGTAGATACGCAGTTAGCTGGCTGTGAGAACTCATACAACTGAAAACAAATCCATTTAAAAACCCCAAAGTTTATAAAAATAAATAAATAAAAACTTCAAACCACAATCCAAACAAATAAATGCTTAAATTCAGCCAAGGAGTAGTTTCTCCTACGCATTCCACCATCCGACCTTACAAACATCTGCTGGTATGAATCTGAAGAGGTGGCACAGAGAGAAAGCCTGGGAAGGTTGGGAGAAGGTGCTACAATTTTTTTATTTTTAATGCTAATACTACCTTGTGTCAATTTAAGGGTGTAGTTTGACTTGAGTGCTAGTGTACAGTATCCTTCTATTAGAGAGATCAGTTAATATAATTTTGAACAAATGCTACTTATCTAGTGTTGCAGAAGTATTTTCATTTCCACAGACAGCATTTAGAAAGTGCTAACATCTGAACATTCATCTTACTTATCTTACCAGTGTGACTCATAAATGAAACCCAAACTGAATGCAATGTAAAAAAAAAAACCAAATTAATCCTTTAACACATTATCAGATATTCATGATATTTTAAGAAATTAATTGAGGTGTTTATCCAATTTTTTTTTGCCCTAGAACAGATGCAGTTACTCAATTATGTCATTACTAAAATTTTTAGGAGGAAGGATGAACTGTTGACTTTCTAATGCCAGAAGATAGCAATGGTGACCCTCGTCTCAGTCCTTATTCTCTTACGCATTCTTCTGCTCTCTTAACCATTCTCTCATATTCCTTAAGTGTGTTTCTTTCTGCCAGCTTACTTATGTGGCTGACACTATTGGCTAAAGGCTTTGATTCAGACTGGAACCTGCCTGTTTCATAGGGAGGCTGGAACTGAGATCAAGAGACACCCAGTTTGCTTCCAACAAGTCTCTTGGCAGACAAGATACTGGAGGGAGGGAGGAAAGAGCAGACCGTTCCTTAAAAACAAGCAGGCAAGGAATAGCAAGAGCAGAGTAACAGTGTGCTCCTTAAAAAAGAAAATGCTGGGATGCAGCATAGTGTAGCTTGAGTGCTTAGACCTGAAATCCACTGTACCGGTTAGTGATGCGGTCAGTGCACACACTGCTGGTGTGCAGTGCTGGAAACTCTCCAAGAGATGGATTATACTGCATAGAGAAAATGGGGAGGTCTGAAACCAGCCATAAAAGAAATCAGCATAAAAGGTAGGTTAATGATTCATTGCTAGGTGACCTAATGATTTGTTTGCTTTTGTGTTGCTCTGCCTTTCTGTTAGGGTGGTATTTATTTTTGTATGCATTCTGTACATTATGAAAGATATACATATATCAAGCCAATGCTTTCTGGGTTTTCTTTGGTCAGCTAGATTTTCCTTATATTTAATATCTTGTTGCCTTTTTTTTCTTTCCAGTACTCCTTGCTTCTCTGATGTTATTATATTTTTTTGAGCTGCTTTTGTAATTTGACATAGAAAACGCTTATTCCAACAAAAGCAGCACAACATGTTACTCGGACTTTACAAAGTATCAAATAGGGCTGCTCAGAACTTAATGTTGCAGCCGAAGATCAACAGTTCCGAGTTCCTGGAATAAATTGTAACCTTTTGTAAAATAAAACTTACCTCGAAGTAGAGAGATGTGCAGCGTCCTGGCAGAGGTGGAATGTTGGAGTGTTCTACTTTTTGTAGCCCAGTTACAGGTATGAAATACAGACCAGAATATGGAGGCTAAACCCATGAGCTATATAAGCATCAAAGGATGGGGGTGGGGAGGGGGCACGGCATGACCTGCTGTCTTTTGTGGCAGTATCAGAGTTTAGTTGGCTTGAACAAGGACAGCATAACTGGGACAGGTTGAAAGCGGAGTTAGATTAACAAGCTGCCCTGTAGCAAGAACCCCTTTATTTCATAGGTCCCTAGAAGTATTTTCAGAGAAACAGAGATTTTGTATAACAAAAACTTAGACATGCTGACTTGCTTTTCTTAGTTTCTTTTGGCTCCTATTGGAGTTGTTAAACCATAGGTGGTAAATCTGCTCTTTGGTGTACTTTGAATCTCTTTTTGGTATGGCAGCAAATGCATGTCAGGCCAAAATGTAAGCTAAAATGTGTCTCAGCAGAGTAAGAGCTCTCACCAGGACAAAATCGGATGGTAGTTTAGGTTTGATTTCTGTATGTATGTTTGTCCTTTCTGACCAGCTTAGATATAGTGTCTTGTTGCTGTAGAGGTAATATGGTCTTATTTCTACTTGTGCCTCAGTTCTGGAAACATTTGTGTAGTATAACATGTATAAAAAATATTAGCTAATACTGCTCAGGAAGATGGAACCTCACTTTCTGTAATTCATGAACATTGTTGGAAAGGATGGAAGCCAAAAGTAGCCTTGCAGCAAAGTGCAAAGCTGATTTTTCTTCAAGAAAAAGGATCTCACAAAAAATTGTTGAGGGGGTGAGAGTCTTCTCTCACGACTCAAATCTTTGGAGCTGGATTTTCTGTAAAGGCTTACTTTTATGTCATTGCTAGACCTGTGCTGAGAAAGAGGTATGGATTTTAGATTTCAAAAGGCTGACCGTGTTTTTAACAAATGTCCTCTTTATTGAAAAAAAAAAAAAAATCAGTATAAGATGTAAATAAATAATAAAAGAATGGCTGATTTGTTTGACAATTTTCCAGCTGAACAGTAAGGGTTACATGAGAGTCAGCCTGAACCCAACAGAGCAGGCATTGAACCAGACCTAATAAGAACAACTGGACGCAATACCCATATTATGTTCAGTAATGGGGGGGGGGCATTGTAATACAAGGACTTTAATGTTGTAATCTTAATGGCTAGAGGTAACAAACCAGTCTGAAAGGAAAGAGGATAAAATGAAGTCTAAAGCAATTAGAAAAATCCTTTGTGGATTTTAGGTATAGCCACCCACATTTGTGGTTTTTTACAGATGAATGGGCTCTTCTGTAATTGTAAGAATGAACTGTAAAGTAACAGACTTGAACTAATTATGTTCTGTAAATCTATAATACTAACAGTAAGTTTTTCTGAAGTTCAGGTGTGTATAGTTGCTCCAGCCAACCAAATGGGTAAGCGGTTGGGCAAGCTTGCCACTCAGGGTTAATGAGATTCAGGAGCATTTTAGGAAAGATAGTTGGATAAGGCAACTCCTGCAAAGAAGTAACTGAAGAGCAGAAGTTGCAGTTGGTTGCTGATTCAAGTGAAGTTCTTGCCATCTGCATTTCAGTTACCAGCAAGTACTGGAAGGTGTCTGTTCTGACTTCGATGGAGGTATTTAGACTGGAAATTAGAAGGATGCTCTCTATTCAGAGGGTGGTAAGGCACTGGAACAGGTTGCCCAGAGGGGTTGTGGATGCCCCATCCCTGGTAGCGTTCAAAGCCAGGCTGGATGTAGCCCTGGGCAACCTGGTCTAGTGGGTGACATCCCTGCTTATGGCAGGGGGGTTGGAACTGGATGATCTTTAAGGTTCCTTCCAACCTGGGCCATTCTATGATTCTGTTTACCCCAACACAAATGGAGGACAGTGTAGGTTGAGGTCTGGTCTCAAGTTCTTCATACCTTGTGGCATTTGGAGAGTGAGCTCATGGTCCTGGATCTTCTCACAATGCTTCTTAAACCCTGCCAGCTTTGGAGGGAGGCAGGTGAGAGGGGAGTTATAATACCTGATTACATTTATAAGGGAACCTCTTTGAACCTGAACAGAGGTAAGCTGAGCTGTGATCATAGAACATGGGGTAAAGGCTTTAAACTAATGGAAGGTAGATTTAGGTTAGATATAAGGAAGAAAGTTTTTTACAAGTCAGGGTGGTGAAACACTGGCATATGTTTCCCAGAGAGGTGGTAGATGCCCCACCTCTGAAAACATTCAAGGTAAGGTTAAACAAGGCTCTGAGCAACCCGATCTAGTACAGGAGGTTGGACTAGGTGACCTGTAAAGGTCCCTTCCAACCCGGACAATTCTGTGGTTCTGTGATATCCCTACATGCTGTCACAAGAGGTTTATCATTCTGCTTCAGTGCTCCCAGCTGGAAAAGGCAATAGTTCATTCTTTAGTAAAACTTAAGCTCTTTTTATACTTCTGCCAGAGTTTTCCCAGACCCTCACTTCTTTGAAACAAGGCCCTTGTCTTCTCCCAGCATTCCCAAATTGATCATGCATAACAGGCTTCCTGGTGGTCAGTCAGCAAACACTGAATGAAATCATACTGCACCCGAGCAGCAAATGCAAAACTTACCAGTATGCTTCCACAGCCTCTGTAATGAAGCCATCAGAGGTCATGGAACTTGTCTCCAGGGTGCAAATTATAGATCCCAGAATATGTACATTCAACTAACATGCCAGGTATTTCCTGGAAGCTCTGTGCACACAGCTGGATAATGTTGCATCCCAGATTGTGTTTTCTCCCTTAAAAATAAAAAAAGGGCACAAAGAACAAAACTATTTGCAGCCTATAATGATTGTTTTTTAGGATGATGTTAGTTGTGTTTCATTTCAATCTCAAATTTTATCATCTGTAATATATGAGAAAGTCATAGATGTGGTTTTCTTGCACCTTTATCTGCTAATGCTTTTCCTGGTATCTGTCTGGTTTTCTGTCTTGGGTTTCATATTTGGTAGCAGAGCTTGCAGGATTTTATCCTTGTGCTGTCCCTTGCAGCATGCCAGCAAAGCTGTTTGGGCACCAGTGTGGGAAACTGGCTGAAAACCAATTTGCATCCTCCTGTCAGCCTGGTTCTTGGCATAGCTCTGCAGCAGAGGGTACAGCACAGGGGCTAAAAGGGCTTGTTGCAGGCAGGAGGGAGGGCTTGGACTACTGAAGCTGGTAATAACAGGGATCTTCCTAAATGTTTCATTTGGAAAATGTGTGGGGTTTTATTTGGAGGAGTTCAGATGCTCCATGTTGGTTCACTGCTCACAGGATACTCCAAATAGTAGTTGCACTGACCCAAACGAGGGTTGGGTGAACTGTGCCATGGAGCAGGGACTTGGTAAAGCACTGATAGCATAATGTCAAGGCATGCTGTTTAATACTACTCCACAAATCTCATTCCTTCATGTATGGCTTTTTTCCTCCAAAGATGTGAATCATTTACACACCAAATATGTTTGCATGCAAATATTTTTATATTAAATACATTACTGAATGTAGCTATTTGCATGTTAAAATGCCTTTTCATTATATGCTATCTTGTCTTACAAATCTTACTTTTCTTTGTTCTTCAGACCTGAGAAAATGTCCCTCTTCAGTACCTGTTTGGACTTTTTGTCTTTTGATCAAGTTCTGTTTGTGTTTACAAATGCTTATCAGTGTCTTTTAAGGAGGTTTTAAGCATAGCTTTGTACCAAGACATGAAAGTCATTTTGGTGGTTTGTTTTTTTTTTTCCTAATGTAATGAGCTTCAATGAGAATCTTGAGATACAATTGCACACAAGAGGAGAAAAGCTCAGCTTTTTGCCATGCATGCAGCCTCAATCCTGTGCAACCCAGCATACAACCTTTTCTGTAGTTCTCTTGATGTCTCCAAGTGTATTCTGAAAGCATAGGCGGCAGCCAGCTCTCTGTGGAGATCTTCTGGCAGTACTTGAGCTGCCCGGTGCCTCATCTTTAAGCTGTGGTTATGAGATGCTTTGGAAATGCTGTAATTGAGGAATGTCTTCCTTCAAGCTGGGAGATGAGCTCTGAGGGAATGTTAAACAGAGGCCATGTTGTGTGTGTGTTTGGTTGAACATGTCAGGAAGGGAGAGCTGTATAAAAACCTTGGAGGTTGATGGGAGCAATGTAAAATGATGTTTTGTCACAAATATATTAGGGTCATTTTGAATGCTGCAGTTTTTAATTGTATGGTGTCGGTTTATTTGAACTTGAATAGAGGTGGTAGTGCACTAGCAGAGAATTCATTCATGGTTTTAAAACACTTTTCTAGGATTTGTTCTTAGTTTTCTGATTATGGTAATTATTCATGTGTTTTGCTCTCATTTTAGACCTTGTTCTGCAGAGATTAAAAAAGCACTTTGTGTCTGGGCTTGGAAGTTCTATTCAATGCCCTCCTTTAAATGGTTAGTCATTCTTCCCTCTTTTTTATCTGTTTCAGGTGAAGCCTACCATCTGCAGTGTTGAAGCATGAGTACTGATGCCAGTCAGGTGGTGATCACTACTCCTCCCCCGGCCACGATGCCTCACAAAGAACGGTACTTCGATCGCATCAATGAGAATGACCCAGAATATATTCGGGAGAGAAACATGTCTCCTGATCTGAGACAGGACTTCAATATGATGGAGCAGAGGAAGAGGGTCACTCAGATACTTCAGAGCCCTGTGAGTGAGATTAAGGGGGGGATGAGAACACAAGTGTTATTTTCAGAGGTTCCTGAATAACTTTTTGAGACTTAAAAAAAGAAAACTGTCACAGTTAGCTAGAATAACTCTGGACTGTCTTCTGAGAAGAGTCACTAAACAGATTATCCAGTATTTTGTTTGCCTAGTTCTTTGTCTGTGAACAAGTAGCCTTTATTGTGTTAGTTTTTCTCTTGATGCTTTTGCATTCTTATGCTTCATTGCAGTATTACAAAAAGATCTGGCTGTCTGCTGGGTACTTAATTAAAACTTAGGGGCAAGGAGGAGAGTGAAGGAGTCACTGGTCAAATAAAAACAAATTAGGGCATTATGTGGTGTTCTGCTTTCTGGGTCTGACTATTAACCTGTCATTTGCATCAGAAATGCTTTAACATTTTTAATTGGGTTAAGTTTCTTTAAAAGCTAGACTGTGTTCTGTTCTTGTCTTTGGGGGGGGTGATCATACCCTTACTTGACCATATTAGCACTCATCTACTGGCTGTGTAAATTCTGTACTTGTGTAGGCTACTTAGAAAATTATTCAATCTATTGAAGCACTCTTGTATTAGTTTTAATTATATTCTAATACATGCATTCTTTGGGTTTAACCTGGTAAATACCTTGGAAAGTAATACTGTTGTCTTGAGTATTTTGAAGCTAAATAGAGTAAGGACTGCGAGGGTGAGCCTTTGGGAGTGCTGGGGTGTAACACAAGTAATAAGGATGATGGGACTGGGAAGGGGTTAAGCAGCTTTACAGATCCTTTTCTCTTCAGTCCCTTTGTAAATTGGGGTGCTTCTTCTGTAATTTTTTTGAAGCTTTTCCATATGTAATGAGATTGCAAACAGCTGTTAGTGATCACCCTATTATAGTCAGCCATGAATAACAGGATTGTTTGCTAAAGTGTTGTGGAGTGCCTCTTGGATCTGTGTCTTGCTCTGAGTATAATATGAACCTGTTGACTAAGGAATTTATTACTTTCAAGTCAATTTGTGCAAGCTTGGTTTTGAAGCCAAGCTCTTTTATAAAGCAAATGCTCTAAGGAGGTATTGAATAATGCTTTAATAATGATAATTTTATGTTAAACACTTGATTGTAAAATGTGAACAGAATCTCCTCCTTCCTGTTAAAATATTCACATTATGGGTAGCCGAGACTCACAGCAAAGACTAGATCTTTAATCTAGCAGATAAAAATAAGTTACAGAAACCTAGTTTGGGTTTGTATGTGTGTTTTTTGTCCTTTCTGTGGCAGTATTGAATCTGATGAGCATTAGGGAACATTTTGCCAAGTCTGCCAAATGTGATAAATGTCCCTTTGCTGCAGCCTCTGTGGGTTTTTTAATAGATGCACTGTGAGTGTGCAGGTTTTAGGAAGGGGGATGAAGAGGGACAACCCTTTAGTCTAGGTGACAGTTTTAACAGAAAGTTGAAGGACAAAGAGCAGATGGGCTGCTGTTAGTGTCCTGCCACAGGAGAAGTTGAGCCCAGCACTTTTTGGAAAGTAACTGTTTGGAGCTGCCAATAAGTTGCAAGTTTTTGTTGTGTAAGGGAACAGTTGTCCAAATAAGCTAGGGGCCTGCTGCCTGCTTGGCTCTTGGCATCTACTAGGGAGAAATGGAAATATGGGAGATGAGTGTGCAATCAGGCACAAAGAGGAGGTGTCTGAGCTACCAGTTTCCCTCCAGTATCTCCCTTTATTGTCTCTTTTCTTGATGTAGAAAACTTAGAGTAACCCTGCTGTTTGATTTACTGTGTGAGAAAATGAAAGCAATTTTTAATGCAGTATCTCTGTCTGTCAAGCAAATTTCATAACTGATTTGGGGATAGAAACTGCATTATTTCTTCCAGGTTCCAGCTGCAATGTGCCATAGTGTTCTCAAGAGTCAGGACTAAAAATGATTACCTTGTGTCCTCCTGAATATATTTGTCATAAAGGCGCCAGAAAGCCTTTTTCCTGTTGCCAGTCTGCGTAACACTGCTTCGGGACTGAAGTAATAACCATTGTGCATAATGTTTTTGTTCTATAGCTGCAGAATTACATTGCATGAGAAGTTGGCCTAGAGCTTTGTTTCTTCTTGGTTTTTTCCAGTCAACAGGCAGGAAATAGTTTGGATGAAGAGGAAGGGAGGTTGTCAGACACATTTTTAAAGAGCTTGTTGCTGGTAAATCTTCACTCAGTCTCAGATATATGCATTCATTTGTATCTTCACCCAGTCTTGATAAATGCATTCAGATCAGAGAAGTAGTCATTGGCTCATCCTCTGGCAATTATTAGTAAATATGAAGTTTATGAAGCAAGGATAATACCTTTCTTAAAAATACACAAATACATATGGACTTGAGGTGAGCTTGTTGGAACAAGTACTTTCTCTAAGCAAAAGATTACAATATAAAACTAAAGAGTTAATCACTGTCATATACTAGGAAGCTTAGGTACTGATTTAATCTGTTTTATTAACTTGCTTTTCTTTCAAGTAGGAAAATCTGAATCCTTTAGCAATAAAATACATTAGAGAATATATTTTAGGAACCACAGTACATTTTGTGTAGTGCCTGTCAGTGTAAGGGCTACAGCCCAGACCCAGACATCTTCAGACATCAGACTGCTTCATCTCTCTGTGTTGTTTGCATATATTGATGTGCAATCTGATGCTTCTCTCTGATGTGCAATTTCCCTTTCCTAAATTAAATAATTTAAATGCTACTGAAAAGCTATTCCCATTACCTCTGATGTTTGCTGATGTCTTAGTCTGTTCATCATAAGTCTTAAATTGTGAGAGTTCTGTGACTGCTGCCCACGAAGAATGTCCTGACATTGTCAATGAATTCTTGGATACATTTACTTCACTCTGCATGTAACCTGTGAGCATCTGATGGTCTGGAGAATCTGGTAGGACCCACATGTGTGTTTTTTGGTGTCTATTAGAAAGGTGAAAAGAAATTAAGATCCACTGGATTTGAGTAGCTTGATAACATCCAGAGGTACTGCTGGACAGTCTTTAAGATCAAGCAATTTAAGTTTATTTCAGCATTGTCTGCAAGTTCAGAAGGTCCAAGTACTGTGGTGTTGTATTTAAAGGAAAGGTACCACATTTATGCAGTGGACTAATTTTATTGGTTTTCATAAAGTCTGAGATACTTGACTTGTAATATATCCAAAATTTACAAAGATGGGTTTGTTGTTGGAGGTTTTTAGGTTTTCCAACTTAAGTCTGCATCCAGAGAATACTTTTTCTTTTTGTATGTTAAACAATTATATCATTTATTACACAGAGTAACTACCTCTTTTGCAGAGTAAACAGTTGCTGTATCATCAATTCCCTCATTTCAGTTACAATATAGAAGTCCTCCTGGCTTTCATTTCCTCTGGCATTTCTCTGGTGCCCTCACCATGACAACCAGAAGCTTCAAAAACATTTTAAAAAATGGTTGCGCAGTTGTGGTATGTGAGGACTGAGCAGCCAGTTCAGCACTGAGGAGCTACATGAACGTGCAGAGGAGAGAAACTCCCCACAGCCCTCCTGGAACTAGGGAAGATGTAGAGTGTTTCTGCAGGCAGGCAGGAGTGGCACAGTACTTCCAGTGAAGTAAGACCACATGAAACAATTATCTAACCAGCAGGAAAGCTAACTACAGACTTTAGCTAACAGGACTCTGTGCATAACCTGACAGGAAATTAAGCATGCTGCTTAAAGTGCATGGAAGAGTGTCCTGCATCCGTTTTATATCTCTGTATCTGAAAAAAAGCTACAGGTCAGAGTGGAAATGGGAGAGGATACATTCTTATACATAAGATATAATGTTAAATTAGAAATTTCATTTTTTACTGATATAAGTAAATTTGGATCAGTCAAACTTGTGTATAAAGTAATGAGTTGAACAGCTGAAATATGTAAGCATAAAGATGCCTTGTTATTGGAATGTAAATGCACAGTTTGTTTTGAATTCACCAGTGAAATTTTTGTGTGGCTTGTCGAGACCCACTGAATGTACAGTTGCTATTTTTTACATATGAAAAACAGTTATTTGGAGTTGGTTTGGTTTTAAGTTGAGCATTTTGCTGGAAGGATCTCATCATGCTTTCTCTAATTCCATATTGGATGTAGAGAGTGCAGAGCAATCCATCATGGCTCTGTAGGGTGTTTGAGGCAATTCTGGCTAGGTGCTGCCATTACATGAGGGCACTGGCTTGGTTCTAGCTATCCAGATTGTAAAATCAGGGGGGTTTTATGCTGAGGTTAAAAATGTACTACTTCTGTGCTTCTCTTCCTTCCTGCCTTGTGAAAGCACACACACCCTTGCCTCCCACGCCAGCTGGTCTTGCCCAAAAAAGTGAGGAGGTAAGTCTAGCTTAGCAACTCATCTATTCTTAGTTTTGCACACAAGCAGAATTTTCTCCCCCAATACAAGCAAACCCACCCACACTAGATTTTTTAATTTTTTTTCTGGTGATGTTGTTTTCAAGCCATCAGGACAGAGATGAAGGATGTTTAGTTTAATTTTTCTCATAACTTCTGCAATTGTCTAGCTTACTTCCATTTTGTGTCAAGTCAATGTGCAGTATTTTCATAACACCACTCCCTTTTGGGGCAGTTTATTTTATTAAAATATCAAAGTCCTTTCAACTCTTCACATGTTTCAGCTTCCACTGCTCTTTCACCACAAGTTCAAAAGCCTTCCAGATGCTTCAGGAGCATCACCCTTTGGCTGGAAAGGGCTTAGAACCTTATCCACCCCCTTGCTGGGGAGGCCTCTCCCATTGCAGTTCCCATCTCTGGCTTCTGCCTTCTCTGACATCTTCCTAACTTCTTACTGTGGAGTCATGACTCTCATCACAATAGCTCATTTAATTGCATGCTTTCGTCACACAACCCATGTAGCTTTTTGTTCACCGAGGGAGATGACCTCAGCTTGGCATGTCATTTAAGGCATGACACACAAAGATCCACTCTGAGCTGTGACAATATCCTGCTGAGGCTAGGGCAGATAGGGGGATTGGACAAATTCAGCATTTTAACGGAGAGGGATTTTGTGTTCAGGGTAATGCTCTCTTAAATCTAAGTCATCCACTAGATCTGTCTGAGAAACCAAGAAATCCCATTGCCTAACTTCCATTTGTATAGCTGAGACAGTGCATGGTCAATTCATACCCTTGTCTGCACCACAAGTGCAATTGTGAGGTTTTGCCTTGCTTCCTTGCATTAAAAATTAGTTACCTTTCACTCCTTTATTTCCATATTGCTGCTTTCCATTTTGTTTGAACTGTGGTTTCATTAGGCATAGATGCCAAGAGTTTCCAAATCCTTCCTCCCTCCCCTCACCATCAATATCTCTAATATTCCTGCTGGTTAACTGCTTGGGGTTGGGTTTTTGGTGTCTGGAGGTCCTGTTGTACTTTGGTACCATGTTCTCTAGATTATCCAAATCATTAAATAGTCTGATCTATCCTGCTTTGCCTGACAACTTTTCTACAGACCTATATGTATTTGAAGTTATTAATTGTAAATGACACTCTGATCTGAACTAATTCCATGGGTAAATGGTAAGGAGATATAAAGTAAAATGCATTCTAACAAAATCATTTTTCTTTCATTCACTAGTCTTGTAAATTCTGTCTAATAAAGGCAATCAAATTGGTCAGGTGAGAGCAGGAAGATGGGTTTGCACCGTAGTACAAGTAATGAATAACATGTAAAAGGACTTATCTGTATTCATTTTCATTTTTAAGTCATTTTCCTGGAAAGTTGTGACTAATGACTTTTTCCTCCCTGGCTGCAGGAGCACATGCATCCAGACTGTACTGCAAGAGCTCTGCCCATAGTTTGTCCTGGTGTATTGCCACCCTGTGTGTTTCCTACCCTCCCTATTCCTGCACTTGCTGAAAAAAAAGTCATTCTCAGAAATGTGTAATATCCCTGACAAACCAAAATGTGATTTTCTTCTAGTATTTTAAATTTCAGCAGTCATACTTCATATAGCATGATTTAAAAATGTAGCTGTAGCACAGCTTTACTCCACAAGAAAACACGAGGGGAGGGTTCCAGACCCCCATTTCATAGCAGCGATTGTGTGAGTGTGGGGATTGCTGGCTCTGGGACTTTGGGAGCTGGGTGAGCTGAAGATGAGCTTTGCAAAGGAGTTAGTGCTTCAGGTTTTGCTTTAATCATAGAGTATCTCTAGGCTGCTTATTGCAGGAGTAAACAGGCTGCTTTAGCTCAAAGAGTAAAGCTAGTTTGCACCGGGTTTAGAGGAGCTGGAAGAACCAGCACAGGCTGAGCTTTGTAGGAGACCAGCTTACTGTCAATCAAGTCACTGAATCCAGCCCAGATAGCCACATGCTTCACTGTAAGTGAAAAGATTATTATAACTTCACTTAATTCCCCATATTTATTACTGAGCCTGTTTCTTTCTATCTTAACACAGAACCTTCACTGCCTTTTTCATGGTGTTAACAAACACTTCTTATGACTCTTATCTTCTCCCTGCCAGCCTTAACTCAGTGGCGGTTTTTTTGTGGCCAACTCCACCCTTTTCCACTTAGGGCACCGGTTGTTTGTATCTAAACTCTACTCTCGAAACAGTCTGTTCTGAAGCGCGCTCGGCTGTTTCGGTGAAGGTCTTCCTCCCTGCAGCCAGCTGCATTTACAGCACAGAAGTTCAAATTAACCTCTCTTCGCTCTCAGGAACAAAATACCAGTTAAGTTTTGAAACCTTTCTTCTGTGGTCTTGGCTTACTTTCCAGATTCTGCGTGGGTGCATTTATATATGGATAAGTTGAATTAGACCCTTCTTAAAAATGGATTCAAGAGGTATCAACTCTGATTTAAAATGGACAAAAGTGAAAATGGGTGAAGGGATTTACTGTATTATTTTGCAGCTTTTAGGCTAACAGTAATGCTGCTATTAAAGTGAGGGACCTCATATCTGTTCTAGCTGCTTTCCTGTAGACTGACATATCAAACTGTTTGGGCCTTACTGTATTTAGTCCTATGTGAGCACACACTTCTTCCTCTTAAAGGTTTGCAGTGATGTGGAGTATACCAGACTACCTGTATACCATTGGTTTCTCTATTTACAGGGATTTTTTTTTTTCTATTTTATTTCTATTTCTTTTGTGTGGATAAAGACTGCATGGAGAAATCAATGGTGAAAAGATGTGAAACAGCAGAGAAAGTCAAAATACTTAAGAGCCTGCATACTACTTAACATCCTCAGAGAGCTGCCTACCAAGATGAAGAGATGAATACTAAAATTTACTAGCAACGTTGTTATTCTGTGCTATATATAGATGTATATACATGTAAAATAGGCTGTTCTAGCAAGTTGGTTATTCCAGTTTTTCTGCTTATGTTGACTGAAAACTGTCAGTCATCAGCTGGCACATGCAAATGTTGCTTTGATTTTTAAAAGCCCCAGCTTACACTGTCAGCTCACACTTAGGCTGTCCCTCTGAAAGAAAATAGGAGTGAGTAAGAATTGAGGCTTGTAATGTCACTTTTGAGTTTCGGACAATCCTTGCAGGTATAAGCTGAAAGTCTTGCATCTAAACTGCTTGAGTTTATTATGTGCATTTGGAAGATGATTGTAAATATTTCTGAAGAAGTAACTTTATGATACTAAAAATGATATGTTGACCTAATCACACAACTAATGACTATCAAGAAAATCTGTATCTATTCTGCAGGCTGCAGTACCATGGCAAGATTGTCTAAGCTGCTGTAAAAGAGTTGGCTAGAGTTTTAGGAACAGAAAGTTTAGAAACATTGGAGTTCTAGGAGCAGTTTTAGAAATAGGCTGAGCTGCCCTGTGTATTTTTATTGGTGATTTGAGGGGAAATGAATGTCTTAGTACAAGGTAGTGGAGTGGCATTCAGAAGGCGAGTGAGATGAAGACACAGCAGGAGGGCACTGCCAGCTCAGGATAGTCAGGTCAGCAGCTCGAAGGCTTGACTCTGCAGGGGATGCTTTGGTTCACAGTGTCAATGCAAAGCTGTTTTCCTCTACTGTACCTTCGTGTAGTTCAGCTCACTGCAGTTTTTGAAGAGAACAACCTCAGCTGGCAGTAGTGGAAGGGGAGTTTGCAGCTTGCTGCATACCAAGGTTAGACTATTTGCTTAGGTGACTGTCTGCTGCCAGGCAAAAAAGAGCTCTACTCAGCACCCTCCTAGTTGTGCATCTTGTCTTAAATATTGCTTTATCTCCTTTCCAGCAGCTGTTACAGGCCCAGTTTTCATACCATGGGCTGTTTTCTATGCAGCCTTTCAGCAGGATGCCTGAAGTGTTGTTTGAGCACAAAGGGCAACACTAGTGCTTGGCTGGGCAGGTGAGCTTGCTGAAGGTAGAAGGCTGGCTGTGCAAACAGGAAATGATTCTTAGCTATGGCACAGTAGGATACCTGGGCAGCAGCTTTACTGCAGCACTGGTGCAGTCACAGACAGGTTGCCAGAGTCCAGAACTGTTACAGCGGAGTTGACAAAGATGACTGTGTTGATGGGCAGCATAGGCAGCCACAGGGTGCTGTGCTTTTCACTCTGGGACTTGGTACCTCACTGTAAAAAGCCACTGCTCTTGTTGTGTATCAAGATTATAGTTTTAGTGTTTTAAAACAAACAAAAAACCACCCACACATACATACAGAGCTATTTGAATCCCAAAGCTGAAACTTTCTTTTTATTGAGCAATCCTGAGCAGGCAGCTGGATAACATATTTTTTTCATTCATTTGACAGTAGTTTCTCCTTTGTCAGCATTTTCTTGTCGAGTACTACATCTGAAATTACTAGGGACCTTTCTGCTTAAAAAATATCTGCTTTGGGCCAGAGCAGTGTTTGTCATCTCTTTGGTCTCTCAGGCCTTACTTGTACTTGGTCACTTGTGGGCAGTTGCCCTCTAATTCCATATATTTTATATATATATATATATATATATAAAAATTACAATCTCATGAATTAAAGCAAAACCAAACCTCTTGGTCTTCAGGCTGCAGTTAGGTTTTCAGAAGCAAATTCCTGCTGCTGAATGGTCACTTCCCAAAACTGGAGCCCTGCACAGTAGATGTTTTAGAAAAAACAGTGCTATATGGAGAAAGCCCCAAGAAATATCATTAATTTAATTGCTATTTAAGGTAAATTACCCAGAAGAGGGTGATGCCCTTCATATAAGCCCATAGGGAATTACCAGAAATGGAGGAAGGTTGTCCTAGCACTTGTGGGATGGTTATCTAAGGACATACAGTTCCAAGTTTTAAAGGGTCTGTAGCAGTGAATGAAAGGTATTGAAATTTTCATAAATATGCATGGAGGAATGTGTGTGAGTCACATGCATGAGACACTGAAGGCTGCAGCTTGCTAGAAAACGTTGTGCACTGGTGTGTGGATAAATTGCATACTTCGCTTCAAGCTCTTCATCCGTATCCTCATCTCTGTTGTACAGCTCATCCCAAACCTCCGTATTTGCTACTTGCCCTGGCTCTTACCTGTCTTCTGTTATTTCTAAAATTATTTTTGAGGAAAACTGCTTGTTTGGTTTAACAACATTGTTGCTACAACACTAAATGCTCATTTGTAGTAGCCTCAGCAAGTGTATAATACAGTACTGTTAGCATCAGAGAGCAAAACTAAGCCCAGAAGAATGAAAATAGCATGATTAGAAAGCAGAAGAATGAAAACTACAGTAAGAAATAAGCAAAAAAAGTCTTTCTGTCAAAAATTGCCTGAAATACATTATAGCACCTTTTTTTCTGCTTTAGAAGTAACATTACTCATACAGGTTTTTTTTCAAGTCTGAATATGACTAATAAGAATTTACTGTGAATGTTTTTGCAGATCCTTTTTATAGTTCTTGTTGAATTGAAGCACAAGTGATTTAATATAGTGCAGATAACTGTTTTTCTCCATCTCCTCAAGTAAATACTTCCTTGAATTCTGTGAATTCTGTCTTCCACGTGGCCCCTGGGAGACTACAAACATACAGTTTCCTTATAGACATATTGTAAACAAGAGTTGAAAGAGCATTTTAGTCTTGCAGAGTGTGAAATGGCAGAACTTTCTTGCAGGGGGCCTCTTTCAGGAATAGTTGAGAAGTAATTGAATATCTTGGAATGACAGAACTTGAAAATGTGTTGGTGTAGCTTGTTGATTAATGCAGCACAGTGACAGAGGGACAAAGTGCCATAAAACCATAGCCTCATGGTGAACCATTAGCAGAAAAGCAAGCTGGCACTGGGATGGCTGGTGTGTGAAAGTGTTTTTTATGTGTTTGGGGGGTCTCTAGGGGAGGAAAAAAAACCCCTTTCTCTAATGTGAAATATATGATATGCAAAGGGCCAGGGAAGTACCTCTTATTTTACATTTTTTGCATGTTTGAGCAGGTTGAACCTTGGCTCCTTTTTCCATGCACTGTGTGCTGTGTTTCATCTAGTCATGTGAAAAATATTTATACTTCTATGGGAGATTGTCTACATCATACACATCTGAATTTCATTCAAAACCACTTTGGTCATAGTGAGAGGTGCTCAGATTCAGATACTAACCAACCTCAAAGATTTAAACCAGGCTATCATGGGTGATGCTGAATCATCTATTTCCTGTTTTTTTCAGATTGTGATTTTCTATGTGTGTCTCTTGTTACCCTGAGGTACAGCACTACATTAAACATTCAGTCCTGCGCTTGAATTTTCAGGGAGAATTGTGCTTGTTCAAGTATGTTAGAACCTACTTTACTGCCCAGTGCACTGCAAATGGGGCTCTGGGCGTCTCAGAATGAATGTCCTGAATTGGTAGAAGCCTCCTCTGACCTCAGCCTCCTCGCTGCCATTCAGTAGAAATGATGACAGGGCTCTGCTGTACCTTAAAGGCATGTTTTGGAGATTACAAGTTAATGCTTGTGAAGCACTTGGATTTACAGTAATTATCTGACAGAGAAGATCTTGTCTGATAAATAATAATTGTCATCTCAACAAAGTATAAGTAGCATGCAAAAAAAGGCATGGGACCACAATTTGAGCTATGAGAAGAGTTAAAAAACTACTGAATTTCTTTTCTGGTGAGAACTAGCCACTGTGTGCCAAATGAGGAGACAAGAGGACTCTGGTACACTTTAAAAATCATTACCTGTGTGTAAGAGGAGCAAAGAAGCATTCCCTGTGTGTCTGGCTTCCAGCAGTCTGGGCTTGCAGCCACATTCAGGTTCCAGGCTGAGACTGGTGCTCATTACCTTGTCAGTAGGGGTGGCACATGCATTGCCATGGGAACATGTGGAATCATGATGATCACAGAATGTTAGGAGCTGGAAGGGACTTTGAAAGACCATCTAGTCCAAGCCCCCTGCCACAGCAGGATTCCCTAGACCAGGTCACACAGAAGTGTCCAGGCAGGTTTTTCAATATCTCCATAGAAGGAGACTCCACAACCTCTCTGGGCAGTCTGTTCTGGTGCTCTGGCACCTTAACTGGGAAAAAATTTTCCTTGTATTCACATGGAACCTCCTATGCTTCAGCTTACAGCCATTGTCCCTTGTCCTGTCACTGGGCTTCACTGAGAAGAGCCTGACCCCATCCTCCTGACACCCACCCTTCACATATTTATAAGCATAAATGAGGTCACCCCTTAGTCTCCTCTTCTCCAAGCTAAAGAGACCCAGCTCCCCCAGCCTTTCCTCATAAGGAAGATGTTCCACACTCTCCATCATTTTTGTGGCCCTGTGCTGGACTCTTTCAAGCAGTTCCCTATCTGTCTTAAACTGAGGGGCCCAGAACTGGACACAGTATTCCAGATGTGGCCTCACCAGGGTAAAGGGGGAGAAGAACCTCTCTTGACCTGCTAACCACACCCCTTCTAATACACCCCAGAATCCCATTGGCCCTCCTGGCCACAAGAGCACGGCCATCCTTGGAGCTGAATCTGATCAAAGGGAGCAGGCTTCAGAGTCACCTGCTGACAGATGAGAGATGAAAGGATATTTTCTGTAGCCACTTGCTGTTTTCCACAAATCTTTGTTTGCTTTTCTGGTAGTTACCTCTCCATAATTACTTCCCATCAGTTTCTTTTAAGGGCTCCCGGTGCTGATGCACCTCCCATATCTCCACTACTTTTCTCCCAGTCAGGTTCCTTCACTCACTTGATTCTCTGATTCTTCTTTACTTTTCCCCATCTGCTCACTTCCCCTGCTGCATAGATCTTACCTGCAGCAGCCACTAAAAGAAAAAACTAGCACTGTCTGTGTATCTTCAGGCTAGCAAGAGTTTGGGGGATGCTGTGTGCATAGTCTGGTGTGCAGTGAGAGGTCTGTGTAATAGATCAAAAATATTTAGAGGCTTTTTACTTGGGGAAATCTGGCAAGTCTGTAAGATACACGTGATCCTGGTTGAAAGGAAGAGCATGGGTCTGAAAACTTGGAAACTAAACTGTAGTTATGAATAGTCAGCTGTCCAACTGGAAGGCCATATCAAGTAGAGTCTTAAGGATGTTTTTTGGGTGTCTAGTGGCACTCTCTCTTTTAGAGTCAAAACCTGTTGGTGAGCAAACTCTCATAAGATTGGTGAATTTTAACCAATAAAGTTGGACTGAGTTAAAATTCAGTGAAGAAATTCCATACAGGGAATAGCCTGGAATTACAATAGGAGTTAACTGTGTGATAAAGACACAAAATGTCTTTCTGGAATGAACCAGCAAGAACCTTTGCAGCTCGTGCCGTAAGCAGCTTTGCATACTGCTGGTGCAAGCACAAGCTGGAAGATGTCACCAAGAAATTATGGGAGGGTCAGAAAATATAAGGAAAAGTTTTGAAGGAACAGAATTTACTTAGTCCAGAAACATCAGGACTGAAGTAGTACTAGGACAGGCATTTGTTGAGGATAGTGGTTAGTCTGTCTATCATCTAAAAGGAACAGGCTTTGTCCACAGTGCATAGTGTATTAAACTTGATACTGTAAAAGCCTTTTTCATTATACATTCTCTGTTTCTGTCTTGGGGCTGTGGGCATTTTATACAGGAGAAGAGGGACAGGCTTTTCACTTTGTGAGAAGGAAAGGACTAGAGAGGAGATGACATCTTGCCATTCCTTCTGGTTTTGGCATGTCAGTGATACTCCTTGAGCATGGATAAGCTCCATTTTTTTCCAGTTGTCTATAACTTTATCAAATTTGGATGGATTTTCAGAGGGATTACAGAATATAAAAATTTCCCACACAAAAAGCAACATATATTGATTGAATTTCAAGTACCACTTCCAAAAAATTGAGAACTCTTTAATAAAAAGGTGTTTTCTTGTCATTTATAAAGATACATTTTATCTTTTCTTGTTCTGGGAAATAGTTAACCTGCTGTGACCAAGCTCCTTCCTCCCAAACTCCTCCAAATTGCCAATGCTTAGCATACAGAATTTAGGTCAGCTGGTTAAAGTTTGGCAAAGTTATATAGGCAGTTTTAACAAGGTCTAAGGGAAAGTTTCATGTAACATTAATAACAGGCAAAGCTACCAGCCCCACCTATAATAATCTTATTCCTATCAAAGCCAGGTTTCCTTGATGGTTCTCAAATGTTTCTACAGGCTTTTAGAGAAGACCTGGAATGCCTTATTCAAGAACAGATGAAGAAGGGCAATAACCCCACTGGACTGCTTGCATTACAGCAGATTGCTGAATACATTACAGCAAGCTCTTTTGCAGGTTTTTCCTCATCTTCACTCAGTAAGTAAATCATATGTATAATTGAACTTTTTCTCTTCCTTTTCTTTTTTTCTTTTGTTTTTCTTTTTTACTATCACCAGGGCTTAACAATGCTGGAATTACTTCTTTCTTTGAACAAAAATTCTGTCAGAGCTTGCTTCAGCTGTCAAATACTGCAGATGGTGGCCTTAACTTCTCTTTCTAGGCTTTTTGCTCTCAAATTCTTTGATCTGTATAATAATATCCAAAATGTTTGGAGTCCTCAGACTCAGTCATTCTAGAATTTACTAATAAAAGTTTAACTGAGATAGGGAACAAAATGCTGTGCCCTGTTACTATTAGCAGCTTAACATGAGCATAAACTGAGATGTGAAATACAAAGCCATTTAGGTTGTTTCTTCTACTCTTGCATAAAAACTCTTATTTAAAAAAACAAAATTAAAAGGGGGAGGGAGAATAGCCTGGCAAACTGCATCATTACACAGGTCCCACAGTTAAAACCAGCATGTAGTATGCACTCTAGTTATAAAGATGCCACTGGCATCTTTCAGTTAACACTCAAGTTCTTCTTTCCAAGTCATGAAACACTGAAACTTTAAAGCTGGTTTAAGTTCTGTGGGTGGACATCACGTGGGAGCTTACAAGCCTGAAGTAGAGCGTAAGCTGTTAGCATTCAGCATCTTTTGAGAATCGGTCCCATAATGGACTTCAGAGTTTATTTAACAGAACAAATAGAAGAAAACAGCAGAGCACCCAAAAAAATCTCATCTCTGCCTCTCTGGTTAGTGAGACTGTGAGTTTGACTGTTGTCTCTGATACATTTGCTGAGGGACTCAGACAGGGCAACTAATCGCAAATACCCCTGTTGAAAACCAAAATGACTTCTGCGTCTTCTGGTCCTAATTTTCTGTGGAAGCAAAGGCTGCAGCTATCCAGGAGGTATCATGTATTTGTGAAGAGGAGAAGAATAAGTTTAAGTCAAATATCAATTTAAGTCAAAGACTTAAATTGATATTTGTGTTTTTTCTGTTAAGCTGTTTGTTTAAGAGTATGAGAACACTTGCACTTAGTCTGATTTCTTCATTAGGACTAAATCAAAGTGCTACGACTGAGACATCTCTTCAAATTAGTTCTAGTGGTGTTAGAAGCCCAGTAGAATGTGTTCTGTATCAAAGTAACATGGGAAAATACTTAATTAGAGGCAAATCTCTTAAAGTGTGGTTCTAGTCCTTGATCTAGATCTTGAAATCAGCATAAAGCTCAACATCTGCATGGTACTTCAAAGGAAACATTTATTTCACCACTCTTGTGTTTGAAAGAGAGATGAAGACTTAAATATGGGGCCTGGTTCCTATTGTCTTAAAGTAACAGAGGTTTTCCATAAAGACCTTAGAAATCCTAGCAGTGCAGTTCCTGTCTAATAATTGCTGGTACTGCTGTGCTAACAATTTAAAATACACTGTGTTTGTTAAGATCATGTTATAGCTAGAAGTTACTTAACTGTCTAACTAGCCATCTTTTTGTTGTTGTTTTTTTTTCCAATCTATCTTTCAGGCCATGGAATAATTACACCCATCAATGATCTACCTGGGATAGATACCTCCTCGTTTGTTAAGGGAGAAAAGCTTACTCGTTGCAAGTTAGCCAGTTTATACAGATTGGCTGACTTGTTTGGGTGGGCACATTTGCCAAATGCTTATATCACTGTAAGTATTTTAGAGGATAAAATCTTAAGTTTGGAATCTTACTTGTTCATTCAAATTAATTTTCCCTCTGAATAATATATACATTCAAAAATAGATTAGTAATCCATTTTATTCCTCTTTTGCAGGTAAGAGTAAGCAAAGAACATGACCATATTCTAATAATTCCAAGAGGTCTGTCCTTTTCTGAAGCTTCAGCTTCTAATTTGGTATGTGAATCATCTGCTGTAATAACTAGCAAGGCTTAACCTGTTTTCTGAAAGACTTTTCAGGGCTGCTAAAATGGATCTCTAAACGGTAATCATGCTGCTATTTGCTTTTTAATCTTTACCTACCAGATGAAAAGCTGATTAATTATTTTGATACTTCCTGGTTTCAGCATTTCTTTTTGGACTTAGCTTAGCTTTGCTTTCTGTTGCTTCAGTGTAGAGCAGCAAAGTTTTGTTTTCCTGTCTGATGAAGCTCATCAAATAGCCTCAGTGTAACAGCAGTGTTATATAACCTGACAATATGGTAATACATATGAAATGACTGTAGGAGTAGTGTTAGCAGAATGAGCTCTTATCTTTGTAAGTGGAGAAACAAAGTTGAGTAATCTACCCCAAGCCCAACAAAGGAGCTGACTGAAGCTGCAGATTGGCATTTAGGCAGTGGTAGCTGCTAAGTCGCTCATCTTTGGGTACAGAACCTGCTGTATGTTCTTTGTCAATACGTGTCTGTAAAGAAACTTCCTCCAGTTAAAAGGGTTAAGAGCATTACACCAACAAACACAACCAAAATACAAACATGAGAACAACACCTGATATGACCCTGCTGTTGGTTTTTATTGATCCTAGATTTATTATTTTAATGTTTCCATTAAACTGAAAATTCTCTGTGTTTAATTTTCTTGCTGGAAATTTCTTGGAGGCTGAATTTTCTTCAATTTTTTGTATCAAGGACTTTTCTTCTTCCATGGCTGGACTTCTAACAGCTGTCAACAGCTGGAACAGCAGGATGGTTTATTGACTCACAGATTCATGGCTACTCTCCTACTTTTTTTTCATGCTCCGAGCCCTAAATATGTAGGGAGAAATCAGTACTAAGTAAGAAAGGGAGGTTAGTTTGTAGATAATGCCACTTGTTGCAAACTTTTTGAGTATTTTTTCTTTGTTTGACTTTTCCAGGTTAAAGTAAACATCCTAGGAGATGTAGTTGACCAGGGAAGCACGACTCTAAGTATTGACAATGCAGGATTCAGTCCGCATGTGGCCATCTACTCCACGCGCCCTGATGTCAGATGTGTAATACACATACACACCCCTGCAACAGCAGCTGTAAGTCTTTATTCTGATGTACAAAGTAAAACAAATTAGGCTTACCTACTGAACATAAAGCACATTTCTGAATCTGTCACTGCTCAGCAGTTTTGATTTTACCATTGACTCTTCACTGATAAAGAATGGTGTGAGGTTTTTAAGCAGAGTGTTGGGCTACCACAGTAAAATGGATAGGAATAAAGTGATGCTCCAATGTGGTTGCACTCAGTTTGGGGACGCTGTGAAGTGTGTGGTTTAAACTGGCTCTGTTTGTAGCATCTTAGACCACAGAACATGCAGTATATATCGTCGTTTGTGTTATGCAACTCTATTTTTAGATAACTTAATTAGTGACTATGTTCATTTTGGTTTTACCTCACTGTTTAAAAAGTCACAGTTATCATCAAGTTAAAAATATTCTCTATATCAATAATAAAAATATAAGGAGACTTGAAAGAATTGCTTTGAGATAAATAGGTAAGTAAATATTATTTTATATATAGATGCATATATATGCATTCCTTGGCTACAGACAAAAAAGAGGAATTGACAACTTTTGTACTTGCTTTTTGAAGTTTTAAATGTGTGAAGGAAGGAAGAAACATTAAGTAACCTTATGCTGAAAATGAAACACAAATAAAATTTTAAAAGAATAATTTAGTTGGGATAAGTTGTCTTGTTCCTAAAATTAATCTGTATCTAAGTTGGGTAGCAGCAGCTCTGTCACCTTACTGCAAATTGGACTAGTAGGGGTGGGGAGAGGGAAGGTGGTGTTTCTAAGCTTTCACTGCGAAGAGTTTGTCTCTTTTCTAGCGAAGACACAAAGTACATCCAGCTAGGGCTTGCATGGTTGAGATATGGGGTTTAGGAGTTTCTTTTTTTCCTAATTATTAGTACTTGATTTTCTTGAAACAGGTTTCATCTATGAAGTGTGGCATCCTTCCAATATCACAAGAGGCTCTGATTCTGGGAGATGTTGCTTATTACAATTACCAGGGGTCGCTTGATGAACAGGAAGAGAGAATTCAGCTTCAGAAGGTTCTTGGGCCCAGTTGCAAGGTATTCAACCTCATTCATGCTTTTCATAAAGAATTTTCATGTACTGTGCCAGTTTCTACCATTTAACATTAGTGTCTTCATTTACTAGGTATTAGTCTTGCGAAACCACGGTGTGGTAGCACTCGGAGAGACACTGGAAGAGGCATTCCACTATATTTTCAATGTGCAGCTGGCCTGTGAAACACAGGTGAGAGAGAATTTATCTGTATTTAATTTCAAATGCTTATGCTGCTGAGTTACAGATTAAATCCTAGATGGGGAATACCTGTAATATTACAGAATGTTTGGGGTTGTGTAATGCTGTAATCATGTGCCAGGTCACAGTCAGAGAAATTGGAATAGTCACAGAAACTTAGAAAGAACAGCACAAGTACTGTGTCACTCTCCTAGAATGAGTATCAATGCTGTTACACTCTGAAGGGTACAGGTTTTGTTCCATGCTGTGGAGAGTGAGCTTCATACAGAGAATCTGTGAGATAATGGATTCAGTGATACTCACTGCATGTTGGAAGTGTGACTAAAGGTCTCTCAACATCCACCTCATTTATCAAAGCAGAATGTTATGGCAACAAAAGAAGCTTCTCCCTGTGGTCACAAAGATTTGTAAAACCAAACAAACAAAAGATCTTTGGAGCAATGTTAGAGGGTATTTAACAATAACCTGAGGCCTCAAATCAGCTTCTGTTTTGTCTAACTTTAACTACCTAGTTAGGTATCTACATATTACCTACAGTCTGTGGAGACAAACCACTGAAAGTGTCCTCACCTTCCCTGAGTTGTAGGCCCATCCCCAGAAACTTCATCACTTTGCTTGTCCTTGTTTTCCAGCAGTCCTGTCTTCCCGAGCAGGCGTTTGGAGGTGCAAATGACAGTCTCCCAATCCTTTCCTTTCCTCCCTTGCATACAGAAATGAAAAATTTTTGTCTTGTCATGCAGAAAAAACTTTTGAAGATACTCCAAAATGTAGCATTTGAGTCTAGTCCTTTTAAAATGCCTTACTAGCAGATATTATCATCCTTTCCATAAGAATCACGTGCTATATATTTTAATACATTTCTGCACAGTACTAAACTAGCTTGAGAAACATCTGCAGCATGTGTTTAAGTATGCTTTTCATGTGAATTCAGAGAAGAAGATAGTCCAAAAGCTTTTCCACAAATGAAATGCACTCGTTGATGTCTTTAGGTTCATGCATTAGCTGGAGCAGGTGGAATAGACAATCTCCTACTACTGGATCTGCAGAAGTTCAAGCCTTCCACGCACACTGTGGCAGCAACTGGAGGAGGTGGGGTTAATATGGCTTCACAACAAAAGTGGAAAGTTGGAGAGCAAGAATTTGAAGCACTCATGCGGATGCTGGACAACTTGGTGAGAGCACATTGATGGCATTGTCCATATAGTCTCTAAAAGTTTTTGAGTGTAGGATTCGCTTCTGGAAAGCAAATGATTTTTTCTGGTTTCTTTGTGAGATTGAAAATGAAGATGGAGTAACTTTTTTGTATGTGACTTCTCTCCTGCTTGGTTTAGATTTTCTTATGTCACTGTATCTGACAGTAGTATTCTGTCTTGATAAGAATTCATCATATTTTGAACTTAAATTTTGTCCAAGCCATCTCACAAACATACTTGCTTTTTATAGTACCTTAATAATAAGAATCTGTTTTACTCACCACCTGTAAATATAGCAGATTCCCTCTGTATTTTGTTATTAACTCTATTATTAGGAAATAAATAACTTATTTGTTTGAAATGTCTGTTTCACTACACTCTGAATTCTGGAACAGCCTTCAATACAAATAGAGTGAGGAATGAGGGAGTGTCATGAACTAGGGTGTGCTGCTGTGCAAGACAGAATATATGCCCTCATGAACACTGCCTAAGTCCTAACTTGAGCAGGGGCATCATTTGGTGGTTACACATTCACAGAGGTGGGAAGCAGGTAAAGTGTGAGTGGGGACCTGTCCACCTGTTCCTGTATTGCATTTTAAATGGGTCTCTTGAATGTTAACAGTATAAATTAATGATGGACAGCGCCACAAGCCTGTTCTCTGAAGAGCTCAGTGAACGTATTTAATGCATAAAGGGCAGCACAAAACTTCCATGACTTCTTTGGATGCTTTTTCCTGATTTAAAATAAAAATAATAAATAAAAATTATTTTAAAACTTTTTTCTTCCCTCTCCCCTCTCCTTTGTAGGGTTACAGAACTGGCTATGCCTATAGGCAACCATTAGTCAGAGAAAAACCCAGACATAAGAGTGATGTTGAGATCCCAGCCACTGTGACTGCCTTCTCCTTTGAAGATGATACAGTCCCACTTTCACCCCTGAAATTCCTGGCACAGAGGCAGCAGAGAGAGAAGACAAGATGGCTGAACTCTCCAAACACATACTTGAAAGTTAATGTGCCTGAGGAGTCCTGGAATGGGGAAACCAGCCCCAGGACTAAGATCACGGTGGGTAGTTATTTTAGGCAGTTGCTTAATTTTTGCACTATGTGAAAGTAAATTACACACAGTTTGTATGATGAAATCTTTAACAGGATTAGCAAATAAGTTTAGTAAGAAAATAAAAATAGGCTTTGGGGAAACTTAAGGGCATTAGTACTAAGGGTCCCCTCTACTGGGGAAAAGGGAAAAAGGTGGGGGTTAACTGGAAGAGTAACAGTAAACAGAATTTAACAATTATTTCCCTTTTGTTACTAGCTTTTCTTGTTCCTGAAGTAGAAAACAGGTTTTCTGCCACATCTTTTGTGCAACTAGTTATCCACTAAACATAGCAAGGTTTTAAATCACCCATGTGGAGTTCTTTTCTCTACACGAGGGACACACAAGCTTTAATTCGTCACTAACTGCCAGTTTTGTTTGTGAGCCTACTGAAAACAGTCTGTTTTCAGAAGAGTCCCTTCATGCTACGACTTTTAATGATGATCAAGATTTTTCCTCTTCCTTTGGCTCACCAAGATGCTTCTGCTGTGTTTCCAGCCTGGTGAGAGATGGCTCTAGTGGGGCTTCCAAGCATGTTATTTGCTATCAAGCTATTCCCAGTTGCATAATACAACTGTAAAAGTGTTTGCTCCACCTGCCGGCAGGCCAGCAAGCTTCTGAACTTAAGTTTGGGAGAAACACTCTCGGGAACTGATTTAAAACCCTGCTTGCAAAGGAAAATAAAATACAGACAAAATGTGTGGTTGACAGAGGTAGAAGCCAATTGCAAAAACAAGTGCTCTGGAGCTGGTGAACCTATGTGCCAGTTACTGGGAAGTGTGATCCTTTCTAAATATTACTTAGTTACTACACAGTAGTGTTGAGTTTTTCAGGAATATATTTCAGTGTTTACAAACAGTAGTGTTGATGATACATGTTCAAGGCAACTTAAATCCCCTTGGGCAAACACACAGTCTTGTAAGGAGTTGGGATTATTTTGTGGATGTCATGGAGAATTGAGAATAAAGTCAGAAAGTCCTTTCTTTTATCCCCTTTTTTAACAGTGAGACAATTGTGAGAATTGTTCCTCCTCCTCATACTGGGATTTTTAGCTGCCTTTTTTTTTTCTTTAAGTGGATGAAAGCTGATGACTCCTCCAAGACTAGTGGAGGAACACCAATCAAAATTGAAGATCCAAACCAATTTGTTCCTCTAAACACAAACCCAAGTGAAGTGCTGGAAAAGAGAAATAAGGTAAAAAGCACAATGAAACTATTCTAAAGAGTTAAAATGAAAAATTTTAACATTTTCAAGTAAAAGTATAAGTAATTACCTAATGCAGCAGTAAAATAACATTTTTTAATGTTCTGCTATTACTAAGAAATGTCTCGCATTGTATGTGATTTTTGGCACTAAAAAGCACATATTTAAATATGTAATAATAAAATCTGTAGATATATGCAATATGTATGTAAATTTTGAATGTGCTAGTTTGAAGGATGAGTATTAACTCTGGAAATGATATATTGGAAATGGTAGTCTCTGTTGCTAGCATTGCATTTAGTGTATAATCTAATTATAATTAGGTGTCAACATGAACAAATTGCTGTGTCATCTACAGCATGATTCAACCTCAGACTGTAATCTCTGTTCTGTATTAATTCTCCTAGCATTTACTAAGCTGGAATGTCTATGATCCAGTCTGCTTCCTTATGGAAGTAAAAAAACCCCAAATGACAGTTATGATTGGACCTCTCTGTAAACACAAATATCTCACAGCTTTTCCCTGTTGGCACAGAAGATGCTTACTGTCAGACTGACCAAATACTCCACCCTGGGCATAATTATCTTAACAGATATTCAGGACCCTTTCCATTTGATTACATATTTTTCTGTTACTTGGAAAGCAGTGTCTGTGAGGACTGGAGTCAAAAGGAGCAACTCCCTTCCTCAAAACTGGAAAGGCTCCCTCTAATCATCTAGAGATTAATAATACAAGGCCTAGACATTGATTTTTAAATTCATGCATGTCACTTCCTGTTTTTCTGCTGCAGAATTTTTTTAATCTGTGTTTGTATTTATATCTGACCTGTCAATCCCTTAAGCACTGACAGTATGAAGCTAGATCTGTTGGCTTGGGGAAAATAATGAGGTATTTACAGAAAAACTTTACCAAACTTTGGTCAAAGAGATGTCTCAAAACAAATGCCCCAAGTAAAGGTATTAGAGGGTATGGAGAGGACAGGTTGACAGAAACACTATTCCATGGGGCTTATTTTTAAGTACTGGCTTGTATCAAGTGCACAAGCTGGGGCTATGGTGGATGTCTGGGACTACATGAACGGCTAAACAACATATGCACTTCATTCAGAAGTAGGAGAGATCTTAAATTTAGGTGCAGCAGCTTGATCCTCCAGCCATTGACTGCTGCCTATGTTACTGGCTTTGCAAGGCTGACAGACATAGGATTTGTTAAAAAGAAATACCTGTTTCTAACCCAGTTTCTTTTCTCTGTATAGATAAGGGAGCAAAACCGATACGACCTAAAGACTGCAGGACCACAGTCTCAGCTGCTTGCTGGGATTGTTGTGGATAAAAAGCCAAGTCCAGTGAGTACGACATAATCCAAATATATTTAAATCAACTAATTATTTGGCTGTCTTTCAAACATCAGTTTGGACCATTCTCTTTCTAAATGCTTTGTTAGAACTGATTGTTTTAATGCCAGGTTTTGGATGTGTGATACATATTATTCATGATTCATTTCAGAGGTTTAAAAGGTTAGTTTTAAATAGGTGGTAGGTTTGCCTGCCTTTAGTATTAATGAAGTACGACGCCTGTCTAAGACCATTTAAGCTAACAAGTGATGAACTTTGCAACGTATGGTGCCAAAAATAGTCCTTCATCAGCCTGTGGGAACCACTGCTAAAGGAAACGGTTGAGGCCCAGAAATAAGGGAGTTTAAAAGGTGGGATGGGACCATGTAGAAAGGAGCTTTCATTAGAAACAAGCTTCTTACTGGGAGGGAAGGAGAGTTTCCCATTTCTTACCTGTCCACACCATCTTGTCTTGAGAATATACTTACTTCCAAACAGTACATATATCCCTAATAATGTGTCTAGCAAACTGTGCTGAATTGTAATTAGAATTCTGTAGTTTTAAGAGTCTCCCACCATCCATGGGTTAGTGCATCTGTTTCTTTGTTTTGATGTCTAACATTCTATTGAGAAAATGCTGAGTTTGCTTATTTCAGGCAAAAAATTTTTTCCAAAGGAGTTTTCTTGCAATGTGAAAAGAATTTTAGTTTTGTCATTTTAAGATTCATCTCAGAAGAGCTCTTCCAGTTAGATTCTTAAACTGAGGCATGAGCACAGTTACTTTCCTACAGAAAAATTCCCAGAAGTTGATGCATTTGCAGAAAATATGGGAAAACTTGTTTTTTAATCCCTGTTGTTAAAGAGCTTTGACTTCTCTGAAGAGTATGTTAGTCCCTGAAGTGTACGCTGTTAAGGTAGCTCTCTACTCCTGACGCTGTCCCTCTTGACACAAAAAAAATCGCACATCGTGATTCTGCTGCTGCAACAGATGGTAATTTACAGCTGTGTGGTCAGTGTTCATTACTATATGAACACCTATTAAATGGGGTCATTTTCATCTGAATGAATGTGTGTTTTTTCTTCTGTATTCCCTGCCAGTCTGGTGTCACCAAATGTTGGGCAAAAAAGAGACATTAATCATGTGCATCTTGCTTGTTTATTTCTTTTTAACTGTTAATTTTAGTCGGTTTTTTTCTCCAGCCAATGCAGTTTGAAGATGATGAGCATGCGCCACCAGCACCACCCAACCCCTTCAGCCATCTCACAGAGAAGGAACTGGAAGAGTACAAGAAAACAATTGAGCGCAAGCAACAGGGGTTAGAAGGTCAGTGCTGTGGTTTTAAATGTTGGAGTTTACATTTTAATGAGTTCATTTTTCAAGTTTGAAAATATTTACTGTAAAGAATGTATGTGTGTGAATTATTAGTATATGCTGTAGGCAACTGCTTTGCTTTAAAACTAATGATTCCTTGAGATGTTAGAATTTTGTTAAACCAAGAAAAGGTTTGCACAAAAACCACACTGGATCATAATGACTGGTTTTTTTAATCAGAATCACATAACTTAGGTTGAAAGAGCCCATGAAGGTCATCTTAGTCTAGCCTCCTCCTCAAAGTTGACTCGAAAGCTAGATCAAGTTGCTCAGGTCTGTGTCAGGCTGAGCTTTGAATACCTACAGGAGTGACAATTGCACAACCAGTCTGGTAACCTTCTGCCTCACTGTGGAAGTTTTTCTAAGTAATCTAGATGATTGACTCTGAAAAGTGATCTTTGGCACTTTTTTTTCCTGAAATATGTGGCAAGGTATAAAAAAAGCTCTGTGATCTCTGGGTTCTTTTTATACTAGTTCTGATACCAGAATTCAAGGAGAAATGTTACTGGACTCTCACTTGGGAAGTGAAATATGCCACGATGCTTTACATTTGGGACAACCATGTCAATTGGTTCTCCATTTTCTGACCCTTGAATTCCAGTAGGTTTGAGTACACATTTGTAACTTATTATTTCCAGACCTTTACTGAGCTGTTTGGTCTTGGCTTCTTTTATTCTATTTATTTCCCAATGTGCAAGGCTCGCTTACCTCCATTTTTTAAAATCTACTTTCAGTGCTACTGTTCCATAGGGAATTACTAATTCAGGGCTGATTATTTTCTTCTTTAACAATAACACCTACTATGCATTCTTCTTTACTAATACTGTGTAACAAAACAACTTTGCTCTATATCACATTCTGGACATAATATAACAGCAAACTGTGTGACTTACAACTAGATAAAACCATGGGGCATGCTACCTGGAATGCACCCTAGCTACTCTTTTTAATGCTTTCTATTAAGGAACTAATAAATAAAGGTTGTAAGCAGATAAAATGTGTAAATCTGTAATTCTAGACAGCTTAAACTGTGTATTGTTACACCTTGATGTTGTCAGCATGAGCACCACAACACTGGCAGACCTGTAAATCTTGTAGCACTAGCACTGACATTCTTGCTTGATTTTCACTTTTGCATGGCTACTAATTCAAATCTTGTCCTGCAGATGCTGAACAGGAATTATTCTCAGATGACGGTTCATCTGTGTCCCAAATTCAGTCACAAACTCAATCCCCGCAAAATGTCCCAGAAAAATTAGAAGGTATTCCATGCAATTTCTGTACAATACCAATGGCTCTGATAACCTGAGTCATCCACTCTTCTGCTGTGTTCTTTGCACTTGCATGAAGCTGGCTGAGCCAAAAAGAGCCCTCTTTTACCAAGTCTGGGTGGGATTCTGTCCAGAAAACTACTTTGCCCGCTTTTTCTGATACGTGGCTCTCACAAACAGAAAATAATGCAGGGCATACTGAAACCTCAATATTAAGGAGGTGAAGGAAAAGGGTATATTCTGATTTTATTTAAAGTGGTAAGATTAGATTTTTTTGCCTAAGGCTTCTCCAGCAGAGTCTAAGAAGGCATTTGGAAAGGTTAGTTCTCTGAAGACTTCTCCATGAAATAGCTGCATTTTCATAAATTAGTCTCTTGCAGTAAAGCATAATGCTGAGTGTGCCCGAGACTGTCTATGTATATGCTGTGGCTGTATATGCTGTATACTGCTTGAGCTGTATATGTACCTGGCAGAGACAAGGTTAGCTTTCTGAGCCTGTTTTACTTTAATGGACTTCAAGTTTCATTCTTTGGATCACAGTCCAGACTCAACGGACTTTGTTTCAATACTGTTGTGTTTTTATTTTGCATGACAATGTACACAAATAATTGCAAAATTCTGTGTTCTTTCAGAAAATCATGAGGATTTCTACACCCAAAATGCTAACCTAATATCTGTGGAGTTGCCAGTTGTGGTGGTGAATGGCAAGGAAGATGCCCATGATGTAGAAGATGATCTCACCAAGAGGGTCAGTCAGTTAACCACTAGTACTGTGGAGAGTGTGGAGATCACAATTAAAAGCTCTGAGAAGATAGAAGAGACCCTGTCCCCTGAAGGGTCACCTTCCAAATCCCCATCAAAGAAGAAGAAGAAATTCCGCACCCCATCTTTCCTGAAGAAGAGTAAAAAGAAGGAGAAAGTAGAAGTGTAAGTGCAGTTCTGCTGTGAGGAGACATTGCACATTTTAAACATTTAAGGTGACCATTAACAGCTTAGTGTTAGGGGTGTGCAGTAACTGGACTTTTAACCTAAACGAAAGGAACTGGAAGAGGTGTTGCTTTAAGAAAACCAACCAAATGAACAAAAAGCCACAAAAATACCTTTCATGTTAATTAAAAATTAATTCATCTCTCATTTGACTGTGTCCAAAATTGCTATGAGGGTTGGTAACATTCATTAGCTTCATGTAGAACTACACTGGCAGGTGCACAATTGCCATCATAGCAAGAGAGAATCCCATCACAGTACGCAGCAGCAAGTTCTGCCTGGAGTACCTTGCAAACCTTAAAATTTTCAGTACAGTTAAAGTCTTTAATAAAGTTATTGTTGAGTGACCATGTGACTTTTTAAAACTGCTGTCTCATTTGGTAACCAGATCATACATTTTTATATCGTGATTCTGACCATATATTTTATGTTTCTGTACCCCTCTTTGAGTGGGTGCATATTAACAGCACACCTTTAAATCTTTTTTTAAGATTAGATCATCTAGAAATATTATACACTGGCACATAATATTAGGGTAAAAACTGTGTAAGAGGAAGTTTATTTGGAATGATACAAAATGTCTAAAGAATTCCATTCTTCAATAACTTTTTTGCCAAATATTTCATTTTAGTGAAATATAATTTTTGAAGACTCCTTTTTTTTATTCTGTCAGTTTGGGGGGTGGGAAGGAACCCTTATTTTTCAAAAAGGGGGATTTTATACACTTAACATTGATATTTTAGTTTAACTGGCAAAACAAGAAGATGATTTTATATGTTCAAATGTTTGTATACCATTCAGTATAAAGGTATTATAAGCATGTGAACCAAGCATCAAATAGTAGAGTGTATTTAAGAATGCTTGGGTTAGAGTATACTTAAATATAATTCAGGAATCCAGGGACTTAGAAATCAAAGAATAAAAGCATATAAAATTAAACTGGATTCATGTTTAAAAATTACTTCTGGGTTGTTTTTTTTCCTCTCATGGTATTGCTAATGAATGAAGAAAAATAATCTCTTAACATAACCAAATGAAGGAAACAAACTGTTAAAAGGGAAAGTGAAATTGTAAGAAAATAGGAAGAGACAAAGAAAGTAAAAGTTTGGTGATTATTTTTTTTAAATATATGATATGGATTGTGGGATATTTTTATTAAATCAGCAAAGTGACATTTCCATATTAGACATTTTAAAAAATTTATATGGATTCATACAGAGTGCAACACTTTGGTTTTTTTTCTTTGTTTTCATTTGAATTGTAAAAGGGTCTCATGAATCTGTGTTGTCCTTTGGATGAACCCAGAGCAAATCAGAGCCTAGTGCCATGGGTAAGGGTGATACTGCCACTTACTCCTTTTTACTGATGTTGTCATTTTAGTACTTTTACTGTATTGTAAATACAAACTAAACATAGACATTAACCTAGGGTTTTCTTCGTTATGTCAACTTGTCTGTAAATCAGTCATCACAATAGGAAGTACATCTTAAAAGATCCATGTGATTCCCAAATTGCTGGTTGAAATATTATACCATATATAATTGTTAAATATGGCTGGAGAGTGGTTTGGCATGCAAAAATGTTGATTATAGCATGTTCAGGGGCTGGTTAGCTTTGACTGTGTAAGTGTGATAATGCAATGTTGGAATGGATCCTGGAAACAATTTTCTAGCTGTCACTAAATACTGGAATCAGTGTTCTTCTTCATAGTGGAAACATTCAGTTGCTTACTTTGTTTTTTATGTTCTACATTATTTGTGTTGTATTACAACATATGTAGAAACAGTAACCTGTGAACTATGCTTTTCATAACTTTTTTAAAAATATATCTAAATGAATGCAATGTGCATAAATATTTTTTAAAATGCAACCGTGAACTATTTGCACCTTTTGCTAATGCCTCTATTTACTTGCTTTGGCATAAAGAATGAGCCAGCCAACTCTCGTGTCCTGTGGAAAATATATAAATGTTATCTGAAATTGCTCATAGATGTAATGCTAATTAATGTTAAATCACAAATAAACAGTATTTTAAATAGATGGATTTTGTGCAGCAGCCTTTTGTTTTTGCAGTGCTCTTACATCTCTTGCTTGTAGAAAAGACACTCTGATTCCGCACCTTGCTTCTCAAGGATTTATTCTGAATATCACTTCTTGCGTGTGTTTATTCTGAAAGCTATGCAGAAAATAGTTTGATCTGATTAAACAACAGTTGTTTTCTCTGTCACAGATCCTGGAGATGAAAGAGGACAGGCCTGTTCTCTTCGACTAAAAAAGCAGCAATGTCAGGCAGTTGTTTTGAACCCCGCTGGGTTTGTGCTGCAGGCTCTCCTCTCCTAACGCGCACTTCCCATCTTCTTCTTGGTCTGTATCCTCTGCTTTGTAGGGTTTACATATGACAACCTGAGACATAAGACTCGAGTGGTTTAAGGGCTGTGTAAGTACAAAGCAGTCAGATAGCTTGTGGAAAGTAGCTTTTTTAATATATATTATTAGTGAAAACATATTTTTTTTCCAGAGAAGGCTCTTAATTCAAAGTTGTTTGATGACATCTCTCATGCCCTGCCAGAATATGGTATACTCTGGAGTCTCTGAGGCTGCAGACGTTGCAATGTTATGTTTTTATAGCTGTATCAACTCTGTGAAGTGCCCTTAAGGACTTCAACAAATGCTTATTTTCATTGTCTTTCCACAAATCAGCTTTTTGTTTCTGTTTACAAGAAAGTCAAAATCCAGCCCTCCAAGTCTGCTGGCAGTTTCATGAACTCAATCCCTATGTGGGAGGATAATTTTCATTTTGCATTTTAAATAAATCTTAACCAAGATTCAAGTAATTTTCTTACTATTGTTTGTCTGTGGGAGCATCTACTGTCTGCTTAGTGCTGCACTAACATGAAAGTAGACACTATCTCAACATGGAGGAGCTTACACTATAAGGCTAAGTGCATCTATAGTTTTCTTCTGTGAACTCTCTCTATTCCCAAGAGTCTGTGAACCATAACAGACTTTTCATTTTTACTTCACTGTCACAGTGAAGGCTGTAATAGGCCATCTTAACCAATATTTTCCTGCCTTGAAAGCTGAGTTGTTATACATTGTTGAGCACATAGCACAAATAGCTGTTTTCTCTGATGCTCAGTAGCTGACAATTTTCCATTTTCCTGGATGTCCTGTTTGCAAAACTGTTGAGTTTTCACTGTTTCAGCCTATGGAAGCTTCTCAAATACAATGTACTGCTAAGTAGCCAGGGACAGGGAGAAAGGGCCATGTGTCCCAGACTGGCCTCACAGGTCTGATGGAAACGTCTGACGTGAGCACTAACGTTTCTCCTCTCACTTCCTACAAACTGGCTGGGAACTGCGTCTCCTTGCCCACAGGGTTGTTGCATGGGTTGGCATTTGCTCTTTCGGGGGCTGTTGGTGATCCAGTATGTTAAATGAGGTGGAGGACTTATTGAAAAGCACTAATTAGAAACTGCCTGCCATGTGCGTGCAGGCAGCTGGAGCACAGTCAGCCTGTCTGTGGGTATTGCCATGTGCACAGCTCAAATGGCACGAGCAGCCCAGCAGGGGAAGCCTGACAGGGTGTTTGGTGGAGATGGGCACTCCTGACATTTTAGCTTCACAGAGCCTGTAGAAACTATTTTTAGAGACTTGCAGATTAGCCAAACTTGCACAGACTCTTAGAGGAATGATAGGAAGCCAATCCCATATTAGGTGGGTCAGCCCTTTGCCTCGATTTCTAGTCTCTGGTGCAAAGCCAGTAGCAATTTAAATTTCTGAGAGAACACTTTGCCAGTGTAATCTGGAGAAACTTGTCTTTTTCTGCAGCCTTGTTCTTTGGAGATGGTTTGTTACAGTAGCTTTACCTTCTGTGTGTGCTAGCAATACATGCAAACACACCCAAGCAGTTTTCACTTGGACCAGCACACCTCATGGAAAGTTTCAGTCAAATTTGATCAACTTGTAGGCAAACAAAAAAAAAGCCTCATGATGAGAACCGGAGGACAAACCTGGTCACAGCTTCTGCCTCCAGCTCTGTTCGTGTCACCCAGCTAGCTCTGGTATTACCCAGGTAGATGTTTAATCCTGTAAACACACTGTGACCTTAACAGTGGTGTGAGCTACCCAGAGCAATTATGCTGAGCCTGGGAGTTAAAGAAAATATTTCCCTGGATGCGTTCTCTAAGTCTCTTTTTCAATTCGTGGCATCGTTTTTCCTTCTGTGCCTTCAGGAAGCAGTGTAAATGGAAGAGTTCAGAGTCTGAAATCGTGGTTGAGAGCCCCAGAATCAAACACGGCCTTTGAGAGGTGAAAATTCAAGCGGCCTTTAGATGGCATCAGACCTTCGCGTTTGCTGCCTTCGTTCCCTTCAGTAGGAAAGCCATTAACAAAGAGCTTTCAAAGTATTTTGGTGGAGATTTTGTGGGCTTTATTCCAGTTCCAGCGCGAGATGAAAGCAGACATCTGGCTCTCCAACCCATTTTCTGTATTGATTCATTTCAAAATCCAGCACTGGTGCAGGCTTTGTCCAGGAGGCAAGACTCCTCTGCTCCCCTTAAGCCTCTCACACTTTCACAGCTAGCTAAGAATTGACCTTTTTCTTTCTTTTTTTTTCTTTTTCACTTGTAAACTTACTCTACTTAGAAGAAGAATGTCCTTATGGTCAAGATTTTCTCTCTTGCAAACTTACACACAGGCCAGGGCATTTCTGGGTGGTTGGGACAGAAGTGACAGAAATCTCTGCTGGAAGGTGTGGAGGGAGAACAGAGCTGAGAAGCTGCAAATCGTCAGATACCTGGGGCTCAGGGTAGAGCCTTGTTGATCTCGCCCTCAGGTGAGGTATAGGTGTGTGAATGGAGAACTAGAAGTCATCGAAGCTGTCTCTCTAGGAAGGCCTACAGTGAAGGAGGCTATTTTAAAACAGAAAAACCTGCTGCTTTGGAAGTTCATCCATGCCCGTTGAGAAGGTTGGACTAAGTTTTTGCAGCCCTTTAAAAGGAAATGGTGGGCTTTACCACTGCCAACCCATATGTCTCCTTGCTCTTCAGCAGATAAATTCTGCCAAAGGCACACTTTGGCATCTTAGTTTCTTAACTGCACATGATTGAAGGCTGAGGGCAAGGTCTCATGAAGCTCTATACTCACCCTCTTCTTACACTTTTCCCCAAGCATCATCTTTTTGGCATTGTGGGAATAATAGGCAAGTTGGACCTTCATTCTGATTTTTTACAGTTGTTTTTCTCTATTGGTCAAACTTGGGAAGTAAAAAACTTGGCTATTTGTGCTGTTAACTGTTGGGCATGGAAAATTGAGGTGCGGGGAACACGAAGGAGAGGGATGGATGGAGAGAGAGAGAGTGGTCAAAGCAACAGCTGCCCTGAGTTGTCTACAAGAGAAAGAAGTTTGACTTTTAAACAAGGGGAAGTGTTACATACTTGGGATCTGCTTGTAAGTGAAGTACGTAAAGGAAAATTGATGTCTGGAAGCATCTGGAGCATGTGTTTAGCAGAGCTTCCTTTCTGGTCTGCCTTGCCTTACTTTTCTAGTTTCTCCTTTCTGTCCCTGGTCGACATTTGTACTGGATCAAACTCAGAGAGAGAAAACCAAAGGTTCAGGCTCACATGAGATAGGTACTAGCATTTTCCCCTCTAGGATCTTATGTTTAGCTGTGACATTAGTGCACCTATATCACGTAGATCCTCAGCTTTAAGATTTAAATAAATCTGTGTCATGCTACAGACCTAGTGCTGTGGGCTGGAGAGGGAGGGCGCATGGCATTTTCCTGGCAGAGTCCCACGTTGTGTTTCACACAGGATCTGACCACATGACAGGGTAAGTGTGCAGGGTCACTGCCACAGCCAGTGAGGACGCGTGACCCAGAGGCGATGCACACTTGCCAGCATCAGTATGCGCAGGCACCATGGAGCCATTTGCCCCTGTGTGCAGCTCACCTCCTCCCTCCTGCTGAAGCTCTGGCCAGTGTAGTGGAATATTGCTCTGGGTGTCCAGCCCAGGTGAGCAGAGGCCGTGCCACTCTTGCCATTGTATCTGTTTGGCCACCTCGGGGAGCAGCCAAGCCCCACATGTGACTAGAGGGGCCTCAGCTGCTGCTGAGCTCTCTCTGAAGGCAGTGTCGCCCCTCACCATGCATGTCCCTTTGCTGCCAGCACCTCCCAGATATTGTCTTATTCTCAGGTTAGTTAGTGAAGAGGGAGCCAGTAAACATGGTGTTGAGGTTTATGCCCTGCCTGCTGCCCACCCCACCAGCCATGCCAGGCTGCCCAGACTCCAGGAGAGGCATGTCAGCTGTCACAGCATTCCCACAGTTCAAAACAATGGAAACAGGCCAAATCCTGCTGCCCAGGCCTGCAGGGCACTCACCTGTCGGCAGGGCCCTCCCAAAACCAATGCTGCAGGGCTGCTCTCTGCTTCTTGAGTTTTTTTTTCTCCTGTCTTCTGTGATTTGAAGAATGTGAAAAACACCTTGTCCCTTATGGCTGTGTATCAGCATGCAAAAGTTGGGGGGGGGAATCAATGAGGGGCTGAATTTGCTGCTGGCATGTCCACAACAGCTTCCCACTACAGGTAACATCCCCTGCAAGTATCTCTTTAGTCTAACTCTGCTTCATTTTTTCATTATGAAGATGCTTCTAGAGTTTCTGCTGGGGGAGAAGGGTGTTATGATTCAAGTGTTAGCATTGCAGTCAACAACTGGTGCTCAGGGACAAATCCTGAACAACCTCCACCACCTCTCCAGAGCTGGGATTTGCACCACAGAGCTAAGAGCTGGACTGAGCTCAGGCTTCACCGGATAGAGAAGCTCATGTTTTAGGAGCTCCAAGCTACTTCTGCATTTAAATTTCCCCACAGAAATGGCTGTGGTCTGTGCTGAGTGACATTTCACCGAACTCCTGAGGGAGCTTTTATGTTGATTTGGAGGCTTTGTGACCTGGGAAAGTGGATGTGTGGGTTTGGCTGTGCACAGGGGTGAGCACTTGCCTGGAAATATTTGCCTTAACTGCCACCACTGTGCAGGGAAGGGGATATCTCCTCCTGGCTTTATGTCCATGTCTCCCCATGTTTGGAGGGAGTGTTTTGTGTCAGTCCCAGGCAGGATGACAGAGGCATGCAAAGAGCTGCTGATTTGAGAAGTTTTACCCCAGTTGTGCCAGAGCTGCCAAGCTGCTCACCTCCCCTGGCTGGAGGAGTCAGGGGCTGCTAAAGGCCATTCCCAGGGCTCCCTGTCTCTTCAGGAGGAGATATCCACTATCCACCAGTGCTGAAGGATCCTGCACCTTTCTGCCTCGCCTGTCTTAGTGTCATAACTTCCAGGTGCCTTTCTTTTTTACATTTACAGCAGTAGCTTATATGGCCGCATGTCTCTGGACCCTTCTGTAGCTTTTGCAAATTTTTAATTTAGAGGTTTTTAATTTGAAAATGTTATTTGCAAAAACAGAACGTGTGCTCTGGGTTATCAGGATACTGAGTAGTTAAACGTTACCAAGAATAGCAGAAGTCCTCTGGGGTGGCAGAACTGTCCTGAGCTGAGCATGGCTATGCTGCTGACTGGTGCGGGTTTTGACCTTCAGCACATCGGCTGCTGGCTCCTCTCTGACCTCCTTGACAGGTACAGCACTCGCCCCCCTCCAAAAGGCACAGAAAGTTCAAACATGGCCTAAAATAAGGTACTTGAATTAACAGGCTGATTTCTCTCAATGGATGAGCTGCAGTAGAGTGAGTTACTGTTCAGTCCTCAGCTTGATGCATCAAAAGACAAATAACCCCTGAGCAGCAAGAGGAAAAGTAGCTCCCAAAATCCAGCAGCATCGTGACTGGTTGTGACACTTGAAGATCTTGAGAGGGCTGAGTTTTCTGATGATCGTCCTGGTAGCCAAACCCTATCCCTCTCCTACTACGGGGGTAGGAAAGGAGAGGTTGCTGCAGATGACTGGCTTTCTGTATCCAAGGTGTTGAGAGCAGCTAATTGACCCTTAACGACCATGCCTTTGTGTTAAGGGGCTCTGAGCATTAATGGTCTCCGAGTGGCATGGAGACCTGCATCAGCATGCCTCATGTGCTGGTACTTGGCACAATGGCACTAAGGCCTGGGGACACTTTGAGCCCTCACGCTGATGGCCAACACGGTGTAGTAAAGCAGACGGTGGGTCATCGCCTCATTCCCTTTCCCTCTGATGTAACACCTGAATAACAGAGGCTCTGCAGACTTTCATTACTTCATTAAACTTGTACAAACTCAGTCCCAAGCTGTGCCTGCCTGTGAAGGCAGCTTTCTTTAAAAATAGCTCTAACCTATGTTGGGATGGACTTGCCTTTGCCTGCGTGTCGGAGGCCGTCACCGTGCCCCTCCACATGCTGAGGTGCCATCTGCCTGCTTGCTCCTTGGACATGAAACCTTCCTCCTTTGGTTCAAATGCTGAGTAAAGAGAAACTGCAGCCAGTGCCTTGAGAAAACAGGGAAAAAAATTAATATGTGCAGTTGCACATGCCTTGGCCACAAAAGCAATTGAATGGTATCTCCCTGTCAGCAAGACCAAGAGTAAGGACTCATTCTTGCCTTTCCCATGCTAAAAATCTCTAGCCTGAAGTGTAGATGGGTCATGAAATGGGGGACATTCACTGTGCTGCTCTTTGTGAGCCACCTGCCAGGTGTTTAAGATGGAGAGGGAAGGTGGCAGTGACAGGTAAACCTTTCTTAGCAGAGCTTACTTATCTCTGGCGTCTCTGGGGTCTGCAGGACAAACAATCTGTGCAGAAGGATCTGTGGGCCAAGGGGGAGCCCAACAGAGTGGGGAGGACAAGCACAGCCCAGACTTTGCTTTATCACCTAGGTGTTACAGGAGTGCAGACATGTGCCTGGCAGGTGCTGCACTGGGACCTCTGAAATGCTTCAGAGGACCCAGGCCTCATCATTCTCCTGAGTTATCTTTGCTGTGTGCTAAAAACCACCTGCAGACAATGGTGTGAATACACTGCAACAGCTGTAGTTTACACATAGTGCTTTGGTCTTGGATGTTAGACACTTTCACCCCAAATTCTTCTGTAGAAGGATAGACAAGACAGAGGAGCTGGCTACCAAATCCATTCAGCAGAAGGGACCATGGGGCAGTAACTCCCAATTCTGTGATTCTGTGAAATATCAACTACAATTTCTTACTTGGGTGAGTTTAAGCATTGTTCCCTCTCTAGCAAGCAGTAGCAAAGCATTCTCAGTACTTAGTCTTTTCCACCTGGTTAGACAACTCTCTCAAACACCAATACCTGTAATTACATATGTTGTATATATTTGTGTGTAAATATATATATATATATATATAGGTTACACATGCTGATTATATCTACAGAGACATTAGATAATTTATCCTGCCTGGCTTCAGTTTTATTTTAAAGTTAAGAGTCAACATTCAGCCAGCATTAGGAATATGTTGTATAAATAATTACAGTTTATTTAGATTTATTCAGCAGTGTTTACATTTAATAAGTAACCACATTCATTTAAGCATGGCTGGCATGTCACCTAAATGCGATCAGTCACCTTCAGCTGGAGCAGCTGGTCCTTCCTGCATTTATTTAATGGAGCCAACTTCACAAATGACCTGGAAGAAGCATGTTAGGCAGACTTCACTCTGCCATGGTCTGGGTAATGGGACAGTATTTTGTTATTGTACTGATTTTTCTTATAAGTAGATGTTTTGGGCTGACTTTACTCCATTTGACTGGATTTCTGCCTTTCCAGTTGCTTTATGGTACTGGAGATGCCTTGAATGCCTTCTCAGGATGAGGATGAAGGCACTATGTCAGTGGTACCTGGACTGTCCTTGCAGCACCCTTGTGCCTGTGGCTGGGACTCGCTGAGCCTTTTACGAACACTTAAGAAATAAGTGTCCTGTCTCTTCATTTAAAATGAACTTTGTGTGAGCAGGAGGGGCAAGGGAAAATATTCTTGACTGTTTTCTTACATTGGGTATTATAGGCTTGAAAGCAATGCACACTTGCAAAATCCTTTGCTTTTCCTTTCAGTCTCTGTGGGTGCTGGTATGAGCACAGTGACATGCAGACCATTGCGTGCTGCACAGGGCAGTAAGAGGCATCCAGTTTGGCTGGAGAGATCAGAGTGTTTTAAACAGGGGATCAGTACCTTTATCTGTGTCAAAATAATCTTGTCTGAGCTTTTAACCCACAGAGGGTTTGTGTGAACAGTCAAAGCCGCCCCTGGAGGGACTGGGCTCCCAGATGGCACCTCTAGCCCCCATGAGTCCCACATCAGCATGGCACAGTTCTCTGAGGCTCATCTTGCACCACCAGTTCCTTTTTGAGGTGCATTTTGGCAACCCGCTCACACTGCATCGACACCCAGAGAGACCAGGATTCAGCCTGCAATCCCAGTGCACCCTGGGTGTTGCACCCCAAAGCAGGGGGAGCACTGCTGCCCCCAAAACACGTTCCCTGCTCTCATTTAGACCTAATCAAGACTGTCAATACTGCTTATTTGCTAGACACTCAGAAAAGCCATTTACTTTACAAATTGATATTACAAGAAAGAACCAAAGTGTCTGGGTGAATGGAAACCCAGTGTCACACGCCCTCAGCACCTTTATAAATGCTGTCTGCACCACACACAGAGCAGCATCTGCCTCCAAAGAACCCTAGACACCAAGCAGAGCGTGTTAAAGAAATACAAGATACATTTGCAGTGCCAAGCCATGCCAAGCCTGTGGAGGATACAGGCTCACACAGTCTTGTCTCCATGGGTCAATAAATTAGGTGGCTATTTGCAGTGGCAAGATCATGAAATGTTGTTATGTTTTGATGTCAACTTGTGATTTTGAGCATCTTTAGTTCTTTGACTTTCATTCCTAATGAAAGGATGCTGTGAGAGGCAGCTCCAACCTTTCCTCTGGCTGACTGGGCAGGGAACTGATGCTCCTCAGCAGGAGCTGCTCCATGTCGAAGTTGGTGCTTGGAGGAGAGGCTGCAAATTATCCCTGCATGATGATCCTGGCTCTGGGAATCTCTGAGAGGGAAAGCAGTCCTTACTGTAATTAAATAACTTTGAACAGAAATCTGAGATCTGCAATAGAGCTGTCAAGGATGGCTGAGCCTCATACACCATGCAATTGCTCTCTAGGCACCATGTGAGCATGGTGCAGTCCTTGACACCCCAGGCTGGAGCAGGACAGCCAGAGAAGTGTTACAGCAGGAGCTGCTGTGCCCAGGTCCTTTCATCATCTCTTGACTGACACAAACTCTGAAGCCAAAGCTTAGCTGCTTCAGGAGGGGCACTGGACATCTTGTCATCCTTTCCAAGCTGCTTCAGGTCATGGGCAGGCAGACTCAGCCAGAACTAACCCATTTTTAGATGGGTTTTAAAAGGGCAAATTCTTCAGATCTGTGGGATCTGAAAGCTAGAAGCTTTTCCCCCACCAGACATTTGTGCAAAGGCCACTCTGCCTGTCCACCTGTATGCTGCTTGTATACAAGAGAAAAAGTTTAGAAATGAGGTCGTGCAGTAAGTTACAAACAGCTCCCAGGCACCCAATAAGCACGTGTAAGGTTTGCTGTTGCATCGCCTGCTATGAAATGTGCTCAGGGCTGCTGCTGCTTCATGGGAACAGGGACTACCCCCAACCCTGCCTGCCAACAGGCGCTCCCTTCCAGCCAAGGGAGAAACATGCACTGTGGGTGCTGTGTAGGTCTTTACCACTACCTAACACGGAGCTTTGGGAGCAGTGAAGCTTTGGAAAAAGCTGAAAAGCATCCTTTGTCTGCCCGCCAAGGACATGGCTTTGGACAGGGAGTGGAGCTGCATCCTGGAGCTCTCCTGGGCTCAGCACTCAGCTGGGGCTCTCCAGCAAGCCTGTCCTGTCATACCATCAGCAGATGGACCCAGACTCCTTTTCCATTTCTGGGCGGGATAAAAAACGCCCACTCCATTGTTCGGAGCCATCCTCTAGCAGTTTATAAATAAACCTCGTTTCCCTGCTGGCTTTGTGCTTTTCCATTTTGACGCACCCTTGATTTCCTCCTGTTCCAGAGACCTTCAAACAAACAGCCCCTTCTTGTTGGTTGTTTGCTTCCTTCCAGCTTGTGTCCAAAGAGGCATCGGTGACAGCCCCTGTGCCCGGGCACTCCCTGAGTGCCAGGTACCAGGTGCCAGGATGCCGGGCGCCGGTGTGGGGTTATCTGAGAGCTCCTCATAAATTACTCTGTGTTGTAGGTGTGGGTGTTAATGTGCAACTTGGTGACGAAGCAGACAGTTTCATTGTATATGTGTGTGTGGCATGTTGGTTGCAGGAGGAGGATGCTGAGTGGTGCAGGGATGGGATGCAGGAGCCTGGTGCTATCCCAAGCAAGTCTTCCCTTGCAGGGTGAGGTAGGGAGGTCAGGCTCCTGCAGACTCATGCATGAAGTGGATGAACCATGGGAGTCACTGCTGCATAGGCAGAATCACACAATCTATAAATACTCAAAACCAGGTGTTATCCAGTTTATTTTAATGGAAATACTTAATTTCTGAGCATTTTAAAGCACACTGCATGCTGGAAATCTGCAGTTATTTAGAAGTGACTCTGACTAACATCATAGTTTGTGTAGATATTTAAGGAATACTAAAATCTGCCTACGACCCGTGTAACTACCCTTCTCTCTGTATCAATACTCGAGATTGCCCATTTCTGCCTTTCTTTATAATACTTGACTGTAATACAAATGGTCATAAACACAGGTCTGTGCCCTGGCCCAGTACAAGGAAGGGCGTGTTTTGCTTTTTCAGCAGACACATTGTGAAGGCAGGCTAATTTTTAACTCTCTACTTCTCATTTTTTTATAACATCTGGGCAAAATCTCTCTCCCCTGTCAGGGGCTTGTGGTGTGAGAGGAGCTGGGATGGGCAGAGGTGCTCTGAGCATCATGGTGCTACAGAGCCAGGGTAAGAAGTTTTGGCTGTGGGATGAAGTTTTCCCTTTTTTGTTGTTTTTTTTTACCTGTTTCTTCTGAATGCAAGGTCCTATATCAGTGCAATGGCAGACCTTTTGCCTCCTAAATTAAAGACCTGTCGGGTTTTTAAACTCCAACTGTGTGATTCCCAAGCAAGAGTGAAGTTGCCATCTCCCATATATGTGCTCATACCGCTCAGATGAATAAAGAGCAGAGAAAGAAGTCTTAAAATATCTTTACACCTGAAATTCAGGAAAAAGAAAGCCCAAGAGAAGGGATACACTGAGCTGTAACAACACGTGGCTAGCCCCTGAGCTGGCACATGGCAACCCAGCCCTGGTGACGTTGGAGACACTATGGCTTCACCCTGGCTCACCACAGCGCAGGTGGGTGTCTCCTGTTATTTGGCTTTTTCCCTCCTCCTCCCTAAGGCTGAAACGTCCGTTGCTTCATGTCCCACCCATGTCTGGAGCCACCAGCTCCAAAGGGGAGCGGAATCAGACGGTAAAGTTTCCCCGCTCTGCTGCCTTTGTGTGCAAACTGGGTTTATCTGTATTGTTTGACCAGCGCTGGCAAATTATACCCTGCCTAATGCGTCGTTAGGGAGAGGCAATTAAATACCAACCCAACGAGTATTGCGGCCAACGTGACTGAGGAGAAACAGCTGCAATCTACATGGCAGCTGGGAGAGGCGGGTGGAAAATATTAACCTTTTTATTTGTGTCTTTGCTCTAACCTCCACCGTGTCTGGTTGCCCGGGTGGGTGAAACCCGTGCAAGGCAGGGTCTGGCAGGCAGGGATGACACCTACATCCAGTGAGTTTTCAGTAGTTTGGCTTCAGCCCAAATAGGCAGCGATGCCCATCCTGCACGGTGCTGGATCTGCTCACCAACAGCCATGGATCTCTGTTTTCACCCTGCAGCTCCTGCCTCTGCCTTTCTCCAGCTGTTCTCTGACCACTGCAGCCCTGTAGGCTGTTCCTGCTGGCAGTGGTGCCAGGTAGCCACATCCTCCACACCTCCACTACAATTAAGTGCTTCAGCTTGGTTTTCCTTCAAATCAACCCTTATTTTCTATGGTGTCTTCTTCAATGCCCATGTGCTCAAACTCCTGGCACAGAGCTTGATCCAGTGCCATCCTATTACTAGCCTCCCACGCCAGCCCCAGGTGGGATTTGCTGTCTCCATCCTGCTTCACCTGCCACAACCCACAGCACATTCGGGTCTCTGTCCCTCAGCCTCCAACACTGAATCACCCTAGGTGTTTTGAAGACAACAAATCTTGTTACTAATCCCAAGCACCTCAATAATTGTTTTTCCCCCATTCCCCAGAGGCTGTGAGCACTCCAAGGGATGGAGCCATCTTGCTGTGGGATGGAGCGTTTTTTTCAGAGTTATACAAATAAATGGGGGTAGGTTTGAACAAAGATCTCTGGGATTGGCTTCTTGCAGGTGCTGAGAGCGTTTCTTTGACACCTTTGCAAATAGTGTCTTTAAGCACCATTGAAGGGACACAAGTGACGAAGCAGTCTGGCAGCTGGAGCAGCTGATGAGAAAATCAGCATCAGAGTCTCATCTCAGCCCAGGATTTAAACTGTCTGGTGTAGACCAGTCATCTGCCACCAAGTTCAGCAGTCTGAAATATAGAACAGATAATTTGTATTCTTCTCTGTTGCTGACTTCCTTAGAGTCAACACTTGAAGGTTTGTGGAGTGCTTTGTGAACCCTTAGCAAAGGGTGACCATAGGACTGCCCAGGGAGGGAAATACCCAACACAGGGCAGTGAGTCAGTAACATGAAGCAAACATGTTCCTGTTGAAGATGTTGCCCACAACCAGTTGCTAATTTAAGCAAGGTGTGTGCTGCCTGGCCAGCCCTGCCAGGACCTGCAGTCACTCCTTCCTGCCCTGCACGTTGGTTTGGGGGCATTTAATTTGCTTTTACTCTGCAAACAGTTAGGTCTTTGGAGGATCCTACAAAATCTGGGCTCCTAGAGGAAACAACACCAGAGAGAAAGGAGAATGAGTTAGAAGTACAATGAACAGGTCACTCTGATAGCTGCCTTTACAACCAGAGATTTTTCTATGTGAGGCAACGTAAGATATCACATCTCTTCTACAGACATGTATCTGACATCACCACGCAAGATGTTGCTAGTGGAATCGAAGCAGGTCTCCCACTCTGTGGAGCCAAGATCTGCACAAAAGGGAAGTTGGGGCTTGCAGCACTGGGTTTTGCTGCAACACAGTTGGCATAAGACACAGGGATCTCAGTTGATTGGAAAGAAATCAGAAGCCATCTGTGCAGCATGGCTGTGGGCATCAAACAAGGAGCCGAGACACGGTGACTTGCCTGTGGTGCTGGTGCAACGATCAGCCATGGACAGGGTGAAGTTGGAGGATGATGGGTGGGATCAACTGGGAGGATGTACAATCCTTCTCCTTAGTTACAGTGAGAGGGGGCAGAGGAAGATGAGAAGGAAGACATAGGGAAATACTGGGGAGAGAGAATAGCTTTTAAACCACAGATAACTTTGGCACATGAACAAATGGGTATTAACTGGTGGGGGCTGCCAGGAGGCTGGGAAATTTGTGAGAGGGATTATATGAAGCAGCTGCTCAGAATAGTTGGACTAAATGACCTAGCAGATCCTCTCTGTTTTCACCCTCCCCTTACAACACCAGGTGCTCTGAGTAGCAGTGGGGCCAGTCTCTGAATATTAGGATGCCAAGCAAGTAAAGATGGGGAAAACTGCATCCAAACACTGCTGTGCTTTTTCTGTTCTTAGGATGTGCCAGGAAACCCTCCTGCATCTGCTCCTGCGGTCAAAACCTGCCTGGCAGTGGCCTGCAGAGACACAGCGAGCTGTGAAGCAGGTCATGGAGGTGTTGGAGGGCAATGCTGGTGAGAAATAAAGAAAATAGTTAGGTAACTGTAATTCTGTTGTGAGACTCAAAAGTTGTCTCTCCATGCATCACTCCCACACTAACCTACCAGAGATGGAGGTTGGAGGCTGGTGGCATGGCCTGGTCCTGTGGTTCCTTCTGGTGTGGATCTCCTCTGGGGAAGCACCATCACCGCCCAGCCATGTGCTCCCTTCCCCAGCCACTCTCCATCACAGGTGGCACCATGGCCAGGAGCTGTTTTCATCTGCCCACTGCGGCATGGCAGTAGAGCCAAGAGCAGCAACCTTGTGTCTCCCTGGCCCCCAAAACCAATCCAGCACCCTGTGCCCATCAGGCTGCTGCAGTCTTTCCTTGGTCACTGACCTCTTCTCCTGGCTGCAGGTGGGCAGTAACGCCAGGTCTGGGCATGACCTCTTTAGCATGCAATATTTTTTTCTAAAATTTAATTAATTAATTTTTTTAATTAAGCCTTTACCCAGCCTTTTATTCAGAATAACTTGGGAGTGTCTTTGAAGGGCAGCAGGTAGTATTCCACTATTACTTTGTTGCTACTGGAAACAAGTATCAGCTGTGCCCTGATAGATTTTCCCCACCTCAACACCAGCCCCAGCTATTGCAAAGCCCAATTTAGCCACAAAGTCCAAGGGAACTAACTTGCCTGTGCACACACCGGGATCTCCTCTTTACACAGAGTGTGTGAAGAATCCAAACTCAGAATGCTTTGGCAAAACATGAACAAGGTATTGCTGAAGGGACAGCCCTGGGGAGGGTGAAACAGAGCCCCTGTCCCTCCGAAATTTTGGGCATCTTTTCAGTGCACTCCATCTTATAGGAGAATGGCTGTAAACCTCTTGGGACATTTCTCACTGTAAAACCTCTGCCTTTCTCTAGGCTTTATTCTCTGCAGCCAGTGCACTGAGACACAGGACACAGGGAAGTGAAAGGGAAAAGTGAGGCACCTGAGCAGCTAGAATTGGTGTGTGGTCCCAGGGATACAAGGGATACAACGCTTTGTAGCCCTCAGACCTTGGGAAACCCATCCTGAGCTAACACATGAAAACAAAGGGATTGGGAGATTTTTTTGCTATAATAACAGTTAAAAGGCCACCTGAGGAGACAGAGAAAAAATATTCAGAAGAGGCTTAACCTACCATTCATCAGGAGGTGTGGGTACCTCTTTCCAAGCTCTTCCCCTGGTGCCTCCTTCAGGGCTTGTCCTAACGGCCTCTTGGCCTTAGCCCATTAAGCACAAACCTCAGCAATGTGTTGCATGTCACAGACATCTATTTTAACACAAAAACCCAAAGCCAGAGCATGCAAAATTGCACACTGCAAGTATTACAAGTTCTTCCTGCCTGGAGCAATGTCAAATGACCTCTTCATCTGCCAGCCTAGACTTGAGGATCAGTTGGTGTATTATGAGAAGTAGTGTGAAGTTTTCAGTTCAGCAGCCAGAGAACTAGATCATCCACTTGCCCCATTTCACCAGGGACATACTCGGGCTTTTTGCCACATCCACCCTCCCACCTGCCCCAACAGATCCCGTCCTCCCCTTATGGAGCCACCCAGACCTCCTGGGAATACTCAGCAGGAAATCCACCCACCAAGAGATGTGCTTTTTTCTGCTGGCACAAGGCAATTTTAGACCATATGTGTGCTTTCTCTTAAGAGTGGGCAAGAAAAAAAATCTTTATTATTTTTATATCAGTACTGTGTAGCAACTACTGTGAACGGCCAAGCATGAATGGTGAAGAGCTAGTAAGAGCCAAGATGAACTTGTGCCAGCTTACAGCCTCTGAGACAGAGAAGCTACAATCACAAAGATGGAGACAGCAGAGGACAATTAGGAGGCTGAGCTGGAGATTTAAAAAATGTTTTTTGTAAAAGGAGAGATGATAACTCAGGTTTGTTTAATGAATGGTGGAGAAGATCAGGTGGCACCATATAGGTAGCTTGTAAGGGAGGACTGCAAAGAAATTAAGCAGAAGCTTTAGAGGTATATGAAGGATGAATTTGTAAATAATAGCAGCATAAATGGATCTGAGATAAACTGTATGACTGGGTAAGACAGAAGTGGTAAGAGGGAACATCAACATCATTTCTAGCTTAGTTAGTTCTAACACATACACAAAAAAAAAAAAAAGAGCATCAAGTGGCAGATTGTAAGGCAATTCACCCTCCCTTCTGCCTGATGTGCCCACTATAGGAATGGGCAGAGTGAGATCCACCTAGTGAAACCACAACACTTCCATGAACCCCAGCAAAGAGACATCAAGGACATGCATGGGACTAAGGGGCAACATCATTTGTGAGGGCTACTGGAGCAGACACCTAAAACACTAACAAGTGCCATTCTCCTGGGGCACTGCTAGGTCAGTCTAATCTCTTGTTTAAATTTAGGGAGCAACTGGGAAAGTGAAAAGTCATCATAATGATGGCTTCATGCCACACGGCTGGATGAATTTCCCCTTGGTTCTGGCCAAGCAAGACTCAGGCTCTGACACCATCTCTAAGGTGAGATGCCACCTTTGATTACAGACATCTACCTGCTTCATAGAAGAATGCGTGTCCCTGCTGCAAATCCTGGTCCCATGTCACACCTTGGGACTGGGGACAACAGGTGGCAGGAGCATGTAGCAGCCAAGGCCTGGCAGGAGAACACTGGATTCTTCCCATTAAATAACTCACCAACTCAGTGAGTGTCATCAGGAAAGAGAGAGCACTATGAAGTGTCCAAGAGTTTTGGGTCTCCAACACCTGGAGAAAGGTTGGTGCTTTGATGGACCATTGCATCTGCACCCAGGATCCTGGGAACTGTTTTATGGATGTGCTGTGGGCACACAGGGGACAGACACTGGTGGGGAAGTCCAACACTGGTAACCACTTCTTCCTGACCTTTTAAAGCCCAGATACTCCTGGTAGCAGACTAAGTCCCAGCTGCAAACCCAAGGTCCCAAAAACCTCCCGATTTCCGTTTCCCCCTGGGGGCAGGGTCCTTCCTGAAATGCCTGAACTTAAGATTCAGGAATTTCAGTTTTTAAAGGGGAAGTTTAGTTTAGCAGGTAGCTTTAGCAAGGGGACTGATACTGAATATGATGTATATGGGATGGAATACTTTTTAGAAAATAAAGTCACTGAACAGAATTAATACTGTTCTACCCCAAACCAGGACATTCCTGACCTCTTAAAGCCCAGATCTGCTGGCAGCCAGACCTGAAGGTTAGTTTTGGTTACCCTTTAGAGACCACACTTTAGACCTGTGATGATGGAGAAGACTTTTTAGCAGTGGCCTTAGCAGAATCATGCATTGTCTCCAGCAAATATGGGAAACTGAGAAGATGAAGTACAAGATTTCACTGACTCTGAGCATTGCTCTGTGTTGACAGATTTCCATACCTCAATGAAATTGTGCCTGGGCACCTGTATGAGAAGCTGGGCTCCACATTTCTATGCTGTAACAACAAACCACAGCACAACCTAGTCCAGGTGGTGGTGTGGGTAGATCCAGACCCACACATGGCAGTTGCTGGTGCACTGCTAGGCATCCCACGTGGGCACCCAAAGGGGCTGCAAGGGTTAATGGTGCTCACCAGTGCTGCTGAAGTAACAAATCCTGGTAGCAGCAGCAGAAGCAGCTTCATGGCTTGGGCCTGAGTTCATAAACGTCCTGTATCCAACAGTAGAGGTGAGCTTTTAGGAGTCACACAGGGACTGCTCCTCCTCTAGGATACAGCTGCTCCAGACCAGCTCTAGCCCATCACCAAAACAACAATAGTGTCCATAAAAAAAAGAAAAAAAAAAAGTGACAGACCTCCAAACAATTTCTAAATACATTGCTATCACTCTTGTGCTGTAAGAAATGCCCTGCCCTTGGCAAATGGGCAGAGCAATTATCACTTGGAAAACAGGTTTGTCCTTCCAAAAGGGCAGCATCAGACTTTTAAAGGCAGCTGAAAATTTATAAAAGGATTACAGTAAGATTAACTGGAAAGAAGAAAGAGCAGGTGCCTCCAGGAGCTTTTACAGAGACCGAAACCCAGGCTTGTCCTGGCCCTCACCCTTTCAAACACTCTCCAAACCCTGTCAGGTCTGTCCAGAGAGTGATTTGCACTGGTGCTACCAGTGGAACAAACTGAACATATAACACCTGTGATGTGGGGAAATAGTGGCTGTGAGTCTGTGATGCCACTAGAACAATGTTGAAATACAACCTCCAAAGAGGACTCATCGTTTGTGCTCAGAGTGAGTGGTAACTTCATTTTCACCATTTGGTCCAACAAGGGCATGACACACACACGAGATACCAATCACAGAGCAGACTGAGAAGACACCTCTCCAACCCAGGGGTTTCTCATGCAACTCACGCCACCAGGCAGCTTTGCACCTAAACCCATATCTTACTGTGTTATGGAGCATCGCAAAACAAAAGCACTTCAGCAATCTTACCTCTTTATTTGGCCTGACCCCAAAAGGACAGAGTGGATATTTTTCCCACTTCCATGAGTGTGAATTTGGCTGCAACACTGAAGGCACTCGACCTCCGCACCCCCAGGCCACCCTCCCCTGACCGTGCCATGCCGTGCCTAGGGCAGCATGTGGCCACCAGCTGCTGATAAAAGGTCTGAGGATCTCCCACGTGGTGAGCAATGCTTTGGCAATGTGCCCGGGCAACAGCGGCTGTGCTTATGGAGTGGGCAGTGGGGCTCTGCCAGTGGCTCACCCTGGCTCACCCCATCTCCTGTGAGCCCATGGGACTGCGCTTGGTCCCTCCGCTTTTGTCACAGAAGCGGCTCCATCACCTTCAGGGTGAAGATGGTTAAAGGTTAACGTAAAAGAGAGGGCAAATCAAGAGACCATGCCCTTAACTGGCTGTATTCAGAAGGCTGCTGTGGATGAGCATGCTGGACCAGAGAGCTGGTGATACTGAAAAATTCTCCTCCCTTGATGCTCCTTCTGCATTGCCTCTCCGATCTGTCCACATGCTTTCCCCTGCCCACCCCTTTTTTTTGCAATGTCTCCCCAGCCCGTGTTCACTAGAAATTCCAGTTCTCTTAAGCCAGTTCTCTTGGAACTCGTGCCCTTGTGCCATTCCCTTGAAGATGCTAGTATCTCCCTATCCTGTTCCCTAACAAACTCTGCAATCCTTCTCTGTCCCAAAAGCAGACAGGACAGGCAATTGTTCCTACACCTCCTGATATCACTGACAGACAAGAGCCTGAGCTGTGCCTTGTCCTGGCCTGTCTCTTTCTTGATCCTCATGGGACAAGGGCTGTTCCCATGGGAGGTATCCAGGTGAGGTGAGGCCTCTGACATGCTAACAAAGACCCAACTATGCATGGACTCCTAGGATTCAGATGGGGGCTGCAATTTGGGACTGCTGCAGCAAAGCACAAGGTCAGCCACACCAATTCAGTGCCCTCCTGCTGGTGTCCAAGGATGGATGCCCAGAGAGAAAATGATAGAAGAAACATAGCATTAAAGGATCCAGGGCATAGTTCCCCCCAGACAGGAGCTCTGGGGCCAGTAGCTGGGGCTCAAAGCTGGGCCAGACTCACCATGGTACTTGAGGGCTTCTGGGTCATCCTACAGCCTGGACACTCCCAGCAGAGCTGCTTGAACCCTTCTGAGGGAAGTTGCTTGAGGAGGCTTATATTTCAGATCACTTTTCTCTGTGGAAGTAACTTTAAAGAAAAAAAATTTCAAAATTAAAACTAGAAGGGAAGGGAATCAAAATTATGATTATTCTGTCTTCAAACCCTGGGGAATTCACAGTGGGAAAAGCAGCACTCGCTACCGATGGCTGAATCAGCACTGATTCACACAAGGCATTCAGAGAATGCCAGGAGAAGGGTTGCACGGTTGCACAAGGAAGACCAAGAAACACAGTAGGTGAGAGATGATGTTGCTATTAGGCACAGGATCTACAGTATGGGCTCCAGATGACTATACACATCCTCATCCTTTTCTGGGAGAGGGGCTGGGACTTAAATCATGTGCTTTTTAAGCAATCTGACGTTGGCAGCCTCTGCTGCCTTTGATCTGTTTTCAGTCATGACTTCTCATACTTTAAGCTAAGGTCATATAAAGCCTTCTCCCCATTGGTGAGCTAACAGAAGGATGCCCTCAGTGCTACGCTGAACTGAGCAGCTGCTTGTGCCCAGGTTTCCAGTGGATGCAAACAGAGCAAACAGTCACATCCCCGGCTTGGTCGCTGTACAATTAGAAAGCCAGAGACTTTCTGACTGACGTTTTAACAATAGTGCTTCCTGGTGCACACTTGCAAAGCAGGAATCATGTCTTATCTCAGCTAGTTAGTGGAATGGTAAAAGCAAATTACATTTCAAGTTCTTCGGTTGCCTGGCTGTACTTTATGGCTCAGACTGGCTACCAAATCCTGCTCTAGTCAGCTCCTGCTCTTCCAGTTGAAATCCTGTTCTTGTGGAAGGTACCTGTGGGCGCTCAACAGAGCCCAGACTGGCGTACCATCCCACCCCGCTCCCGGCACACTGTATTCTCTCCTCTGCCTGCCCCACTCTTCTCCAGGCCACATCTAAATCCAGCTGATGCTTCGTGCTCCCTCTGCATCCTAATTTTCCAGGGACTTTCCATCTCCAGGCACTGCTGGTCCACCCTGTGCTCTCTGTCAGCCCATTTTGGGTGGTAGCAGGGGCACTCTGTCAAGACAAGTCATGGCATCTTTGATGAAGCAGCAGACTTAGGTTGGCCATGTGGCGCTGTTGGTGATGCCACGTGGCCACAGAGTGGCTGGGCTGAGCTGCCTAGAGATCCGGTCTGGCTCCAGCATATATCCTGGGGAGGGCATGTGACTGATGAAATCCTGCAGCCATGCTTCCCAGAAATAGCCTGCCAGCCCCCAGCAACTGGGAGCCAGAGGGACTTCATTGCATGTACTGCTGACTTGGGCATTGTCCCCTCTCAGATGATTCAGGTCCCTGTGATGTTGCGGGCTCCAGGTACTAATTAACACATACTAATAGTGCATCTTTGAAACCCCACAACCACGGGTCTCTCCTTACTTCCAGCCAATGCTGGCCCCTGCAAGACTGGTGAACCTGGTGAGGCCCATGGAGCCCCACAACAGCTGGGCATTAGGAGGTCCCTGCATCCCAGCACATCACTGGGGCAATGCTTCACCCTGGTTGCTCCTGCAGGGCTCCTTGGCAGATCCACACCAACCCGACCGGCCAGGCAGGAGCAGAGTTTCACACTGCTGGTGTAGCACCACGGCTCATGAATGGAAGCAGAGCCAGAAGGGTGTTAGAGGGCATCTACTGCCAGCTTGGTGCCAGTGTGATCCCACCTTGCTGTCCCCTCAAAACTCTCACACCTGAGATCGCAGATGGCTTGTGGAAGTGTGAAGATTCGCCCATCCCTTCCTCCTCCTCCTCAGTTTAGGTCAGCTCCTGTGCTCTCTCCCCAGCGCACAGGTGCTCTTTCTCCACCTGCCTTGCTTCAAAACAAGGGGAAAGTAAGGATACGCACCAGCCATGGTGTGCCTGGCCCTGACCCCAGGTCTGCCGGAATGGACATGGGTTGGGGGAGGCTGGTGTGTCCCCTGTCTGCTCTCCAGCTTTGGCTTTCTTTGGAAAGAAGTAATTTATTAATTACTTTCAGATTCTGGACCCACAGAGGACTTTCTGGGGGACACTGCTCAAAAAAAGGAGGACTCATTTGACATCAAACTTCTGGTGCTTCGTGCCAAGGGGCTGCTGGAGTTAGGGGCTGCACCTGCAGCTCTGGCCCAAGTCATCCCCAAGGCTGGTCATAGCCTAGGTCACCGTAGGCCCCTGAGCAGGGAAATACTGGGGCAGTAACAAGCAGGTGACACTTGGTGACACGGGCACGGCGGTCCTGGCTGTGCCTCTGTGTTCCCATCACCACACCGGCACCGCCAGAGAAGGACTCCGTACCACCATCCCCGGGGACGCGGTGCTACCACCGCCGGCGCCACAGCCCTCCCGTTTCTAGGGGAAGTCGTTTCCCGCTGGGGGGCTT